>JAFJYI010000035.1:0-2400000 GCA_019022655.1 Acacia acuminata
AGGTAAGTAAGTTCAAGATATGATATGATAGCCTTCTATCTTCTTCAAATCTTCATGAATAACCTCAAGACTCTTATGAATAATTTTTGTATGGTATTGTTGGAGCCTAGGCCGAACCCATTAGGAGGTATAAAGAAGAAGAAATCAAGAGCAAACAAGTCACAAGTTCGGTAAGTCCCTCAAATAGCTTACTTATGGCTTCGTGTTTGAGATTTTGGACAATATTAAAAATGGCTGATTAAAGAATGATGTTTTAGCAAGGGGAGGCTCTGCCTAATTGTTAAAAAGGATTGTCACATGATTCAAGTTAAGTTCATGATGTCAAAATAAAGATTAAGTCAAGAAACGAAGGAATATGAAGCTAAAATGAAAGTTATTGTTATTGTAAATCAGGCTGATTTTCGTCCAACGAAGAGTACATGAAGTTATGTTGTGATTATGATATTTTTAATGGTTCCAAAGTGTTTAGGATGAAATTTTGTATGGGTCCAAGTGGTAAACATAATTTTGGAACTTAGAAACCCTAACTTTGCAAGTGAAAGAGAATCTGACAGTTTTTGTAAATCTCCTAGGTAGTCGTGTTTAATAAATGGTTTTAAAATAGTAAATGAAGTCCAATGACCACGAATCTGAGATACCTGAGGGGATGATCGTGGCGACAAATCCGAGATACCTATTGTGTCGTGGTGTTCGTACTAGCACGGTGGTGGAATCCCCCCGAAAGGCATTATAACTGTACGTAAACATATGAAGGAGAAAGGAGGAATAACTAAAAGACAAAAATCAAAATAAAATATGCAAGGGGATAATGTTTTAGTGGTTGGTCGGTCGACGGGATGTGCGTAAGGAGAAACGTCCTAAAGAAGTGGTTTCAAAAATGGGGAATGGTAAGGAGGTGTTGTTTTTATCTTATGAGTAGGTGGTTGATAAATCCCAATTTTATTATATTTTATCCCACCTTATTCATTTATTTTGGGGATTATTTTAAGCTAATTTAGATTTATTAGATAATATTTGGATTGTTAGTCAATTTTAAGAAGTAATATAAATCTGAATTAATTATGAGATATTGAGCTTAAATTATTAATATCCTAATTGTTATCTTGTGATTAAATAATATTTTAAGATATGATAGATCATGATTTTGTCATATTAGAAAATCCTATGGTGCAGAATTTTTCAGGGAAGCAAAAAGGAGATCTAACGGTGAAATTGTATTGGGCTTCTTAAATATTATTGGGCTCAAATTGGTACCTAAAAGCCCTCTCTTCCTTCCCCTTAATTAACCTAGCAGCTGCCAACATGAAGGCATGCTCTCATTGAGAGCCGCAAATTCACGCTAGACGGAGAGACAACCAAAAAGACGCATACGCAGACGCTGAAGACGCAGAAGCAAAGGATCAGTTTTGATTCATCAATTCATTCCTCAGTTCAATCCATCAATTACTTCAACGTGGGACCCACCACCTTTAGCCAATTCAAATCATCAATTATTCAATTCAATTCCCGTGGGTGAATGCGTACTGTGCTTCGCAATTGATGAATTCTCCGTTTATTAATCAAATGGTCGTGAGCTTCATAATCGCTGGAGGAGGAATGATTTCTATGGCAGCTTAAGCACTTTTAGGAGGCAACTTGGGAGGAGCATGGAGGAAGCTAGAGCCTAAGGTTTTACACTTGAAGACCATAAGGGAGTGTCTTTCTTTTTATCTTTTTAATTCAAACTTGAGATTATTTAGTTTTAAAGAATTTCAAGTTATATTAATTGAGAACAATCTAGTTTTAGATTGTAAACTTATTTCTTTTAGATTAGAATGATCTGAAGTTTTTATGCTTATTGTTGGATTCTTGTTTGCAACCTTTGGATTGTCAATTAAATTAGTAATTGAGTTTTCGTTATTAATTTAATTGTTAATTTGGTTTATCACCTTAATTGTTTAATTGGGTTGATAAATTATCTAGTTGTTCAATTAGATAATTGTAAACGAGACTTCCAAGAATATTTTGTGATTGGTTTTTAATGGGTTTAATTAACCATCGCTTATTTCATTATGAGTTTTCTAGTGGAATATGTGTTATTGAGCTAGAGGGTTTCCCATGTTCAATTGGGTAATTAAATTCATTAACCTCCCTTTGGTCTAACTAATTAATTTGGGCTAAGAAAGTTAACTCCATGTAAATCCTGAGTTGTCCCCTTCACCGTACTTAAAGTAAACCTTTTGTGTATTTTCTTATTTGATTTTCTTAATATTTAGTTAATTTCTTTTCTTAGGATTTTAATTATTCTCTCATCATAAAAACCCCCCAAATTTGCATCCGCATCTAGATTAGTTTCATTCTCATACAGGTTTTAGAGTCATTTTCATCTTGCATTTAGTTAGTTTAGTTTTATTTCATTGTATTTTTATCACCTAAATTCAACCTAAAGAAAAACTCACATATTGCTTCTCGGGAGAATGACCTAGGTTGACCCTAAACTGCATAATTAATTAGGACCTAGTTTAATTGATTGCTTTAGTGACAAAAAGTAGCTCATCAGTGGTCCCAATTGAGAAAGAAGAGGAGGTGGTAATGGAAGATCGTAGTGGAGGCGAAGGGGGACCATGAGTTGAGGAGCCTGGAGATATTAATATTTTCTCAGGTTCTCCTTTGGACCCGGTGACCCAAGTCTAGCTTTGGTCTTGCGGGCAAATTTAAGGATGATAGTGAAGTGGTGATGGAGACACCCCTAAAGGTTATGGCAAGTGGTAGTGGGCCGAAAGCCCAGGATTGTTAACTTGTGTTCTAGTCCATTGCTTTTATCAAATAATGTTTAACATTTTATATTGGAATGCCTGAGGTGCATATGGGAAAAAGTTAGTGAGAATCTTTGAGTTGTCTGTTGGAAATGCCATCCAAGCCTTCTTATTCTTTCTGAAACAAAATGCGATCAAGAGAGTCGATTGAAGTGTCTTAGTTCGCTAGGCTTTGATGGTTTTGCATTTGTCTCAAGTGTGGGTCCAGATTTGCTGTTGATTTGGTCCAGGTTTGCTGTTGATCCTGGTTGTGATAGCCTTACTAATTTCGGGTTACTAATTTTCCAGATTTGGTCCAGATTTGCTGTTGATCCTGGTTGTGACAGCCTTATTAATTTTCCTCTTGATATGGATATTTCGGGTTGGACTAGACCACCTATGGGATGGACAAAAATAAATGTCGATGGTGCTATGGCCTTCTTGTCACCAAAGGCAGGGAATGGTGGAGTACGCGTGACAGCTCTGGGAACTGGGTTGTGGGCTTTTCAAGGGAGATTGGTTTGTGTCAATCATCTACTGCGGAGGAATGGGCTATCTTAGATGGTTTACAAATGGCATAGGATATGAGTGTTAAGAAGCTGATCTTAGAGTTTGACGTGGAGGAGGTATCTAATCTGATCCTTGACAGTAACTAACTTAACTGGTAGTATGCAGATGTGGAAAATCAAAGAGATGATTAGCAAAGATTGGCAAGTATCTGTGCAAGTTATTTCAAGGGAAGCGATAGGATAGCAAACGCCTTAGCAAAGATGGGAATTAGTAAAACTTCAATTTTAGATTCGGGCCCTCTTTATCTGAGATCTTGACTTGACCAAGAATGTTTGGGATTAATTTCCCCTATTTTGTAATGATTTGTTTTGCAATATAGGCTTTTAGCCATCTTTCATATATATAAAAAAAAGTAGTAACTATGCAATACATGAAAAAAAGAGTTAAGGTGCAGATTGGCTAACGAACTATTACCCGAGGAGCATCTGACACAACAATTAATTAAGGGTACCTTAATTATCAATCAACAATTAAAAAGTGAAAAAAAAACACAAAAAAGTGAAAGAAACACAATGCCGTTAAACTACCCCGTCACTGTATTGGTGTCTCCGTCTCATTTTAGTCTTCTATTGACTGTCACAGTGTCGGCGATGTCGGCGTCTCCAAAGCTTCCATTGTTGCTAGGTGTTCCACCCACCCTCTTAAACTTATCAAAGTAAATATGCAACTTCAGGGCGAGAATCACGCACTGAAACCAAATCCAGCAGTCCACAGCTTGCAACCGATACGCACCTTGCACCCTGGCTCTGTCCCTCCGATGCCACAGGTAGCCGCCGCTGCCAAAGCGCTTGCTCGCATGAGTCCCATCTCTGTTGGTGTTTGCCTTATCCAACAAAAAGGCATAACCGCTCTTTTCTCCGGTGTCTCCACCACCATCCTCCGCCAGTGCCTCATAATTTAATGTAATTGTGATAGTTGTTTTTTAATTGTTATTTGGTACTTATTTTCACTTTTTAATAGTTGATTGATAATTAAGGTATCCTCAATTAATTTTTGTGCCAGATGCTCCTCGGGTAATAATTAGTTGGTCAATCTACACCTTAACAAAAAAGAAAGAAAGAAAAGATTAGAAAATTTATACCAAAAAAATATATTAGAAATAGATTATTAGATCCTATATTAAGAACCAAGAAGGGTACTTATTTTATGATAGATCATTTAAGTGACAAATTAATTTATACGATTAAATTTTAGAGACGAGCACTAACATACGAAGGAGTAAAAGATTATTATGAGGGCAATTTTATACTCGTTGATCCTAAATATAAAAACTTTGTAGAGATTAGAAACACTCATTAATTTAATTATTCATAAAAAAACATGTGTTAAATTCCTAAATATCCTTTTAATAATTTTTATTGAAAATCAGCCCTAATTTTTGATCAAAGGATATATATATTAATACTGCAAACCAATACAATATATGAAAATAAACACAAACAAAGCTAAAACAAATATGACAAAATAAACCAGATACAATACTAGCCAAGCATCGTACATTAAAGATATAAGAGTGGAAGTAGAATCATGGACAAATTCGGCCTCCTCAATACCCAAGGTTAGAAGTGACGACCAAGAAAGTGTTGGTTGGAAAACCCACCCAAAGGGCACACAATCTTATAAGCAATAGCTGCAATTAGATAAGCTAAATAGGTACCCCATCTTGGGGTAAAGGACACAGAAAACCCAACCTCGGAAGAAAGAAGACCCTTGATGTCTTGAAGAACACTTCTGCTCCTCTGATCAAGCAGATCCGGTGACCTCGACCACACACCAAATAAAACCTCTTGAAATCTTCCCCCAAGAACAAAGATTCAAGCTACCAAGTGATAATCGGATCTCATAACGTTCAAACAGCCATCCAACCAAGAGGATTTGAGCGCAGATCTTATAGATCTGTTTATTTCCTGAGACAAGACACCACCACAAAACCCAGTACTAGAAAAAAAGAAACAAAACACAGATAACTCCCACCACCGCAAATCAGATCTAGAGAAGGAGAGGACAGGACTCGCCACAAGGATGAGAGAAGGCCACTACTGACAGAACTTAGGGTGAGAGGACCACAGATCCAAGATCTGAACTCCAAACTACAACATTGACACGTCTGTGGCACGAAAATGGGACTTGCTGGCGGCATGTGATGGAAACACAAGCCGTCGGCAAGAGGTGTAGAAGATGGGAGCACGAGATGTAGAGAGAAGAGGGAGAAGGTGTCGGCGTTAGGTTTTCATATAATAGAGTGAAAAATCAGCCCTAATGAAAACTCCATTAATAAAAGAGGCCAGGACCGCAAGAGTTTTTAAAAAGTATTTTTCGTGATAAAATTGAGTATTCTATTCTTTTAATATTGAATTATCTATAGACATTGGTCCATAAAAGTAAAAAATGAAATTCTTTTTTTCATTAAAAATATAAAAATAGAAATACTTAATTTAGCAAATGGAAATAAAAGCATGGATTGCGACGATCTGGGCATGCGAGTCTCCACTAAGACCCAAAATACTCTCATCTCGTCGCGACGGCGTTACCTCTTCTGTGTCGACAACCATGGAGCAAACGGTGAGTAATGTCGTAGCACCATACCTTCCCGAAGAAATCATAACCAACATCCTTAAGCGGCTTCCTGTGAAATCCCTACTACGATTTCGATGTGTCTGCAAACAATGGAAGAATCTCTTCAAGACCCCATCTTTCATCCAAGAACATCTCAGCCACTCCAAGAATCAAGATCCTTCTCTTCTTATGGTAGCGGGTAATAGTAATGATGGTTTCTTCTTATTTTTGTTCAATTGTAAGATGCAATTTCATGAGGTTGATAACGCACCTTTGATCGGTTCCTTACAAGGCTTTGACCTCGTGGGTTCCAAAGAATGGCCGCCGCTTCGTCAATACAAATAAACATCCTCCCGTGGCTTTATTGTGGAATCCGGTGATTAGAGATCTCAAACAATTGCCTTGTGACAAATTTTCTGGTTTGGATTTGGATGACTTTCATTATTTGGATTTTGGTTGGCGTTTTGGATTTGGGTTTAATCCTACTATTAATGATTATAAGATAGTGATATTATTGGAGATTTACCATGATATTTCTGAAGCAAAAGTGTATTCATTAAACACAGGGTCTTGGAGAAACATTCAATTTGACTAGATAAATGTTTCTATTAGTGGACATAGTGTCACGCTTAATGGAGTTACGTTTTGGCATGGGTCGACAATTACATGATGGGCACACAGATGTAGACATGTGATAGTTGCATTTGACTTAGCAACTGAAATGTTTAAAGTGATACCATGGCTAGTTTTGATAAGTTTTTCAGGTCCACCTTTCGTTAGTTATTCAGCTAATCTTGCTATGTATGATGACAAACTTGGAATCATTTCTCATCATAAGACCAAAAACTCTCTTTACATTGATTCAATTTTAGCTTATTTATTTTCAGGTTAATTTATGTCACACATCAGAGTTTAAGCGGTGAGCACGCATCGGTTTGGACAAAAATATACTGATAAAAGAAAATACAGAAAGATAACTTTTTCCCCGAAAGGATCAAAATATACAGTCATCTGGATAATGGTGCCTGAACAGGCCAAAATAAAATAATACAGTCATCTGGTAATCAAAATAAATACCCAAAAATAACAGTAACCAACATCCACCTCCTCACTACTCTAGCTCCGAGCCTTACCTCTATCTCCCTGCTCCGGTCTCGAAGAACTGCCAGACGACTTAAAAGGAGCTGGGATTCAAAATTGAATCCCAGAGTAACCGTTAATTTCATATAAAATGTATAACAATGCATGTAAGAAAAACCATAAATAAACAAATACCATATAACATTCAGTATCAAGGCACACAGCCAAATCCGGAACTAGCAGTCCTAATAGCACACAACACAGACTGTAGTGGTCCTAATAACACATTGCACAGACCACCGAGCATAGCACACAGCAAAGCCCTTCATGCACACAACATGTTCCGGTTCCGTAGCGCTTGGAAAATATATGATATCCAAATGTATGCAATTTCAAGGTAAAACATACATACAAGAGTCATCATACAGAGTATATGAGTATTAAGGTTACTACCTAATAGTCGACCACGGATAATAATGAATTTTTCTCGGTGCACAATATCACAAACAGTCCTAAAATAACAAAATATAAATATAATTAATTCCTCCACAGTAAATATTCCCCTTTAAAATAAACCCACTTCATGTGTCCATATTTACTAAATTTCTACCGAACCTCTACCCTACACAATTTTGCATTCTGAAAACAATGAAACCATCAGAATGACCAAAATCCCACTCCTTGACTATGCCCTTATTCAGACCAAAATTTAAGCTTAACTATGACAATTTACCAATTCACAATTTTATCCACCAAACTAGATTCATATGTTCCCAAATCATCATATAATCACATATTCATGAGTAAAACACCATAATGCTCCAAGAACCTTAGTTGTCTCAAGATATTGGGTCTTACAAAGTATTCTAATAACTCATCCAAATTGCAAACCAATCAGTTTAAAATGAAGCTTGCGCTTACCTTATCTCGACTCTTCAGTCGGTTTGGAATTTTGGCAGCAACTCGACTAACCCAAAGACTTTAAACTTCTCCTATAAGAAAACTGAAACCGTAGAATTGAAGTTCTCGAGGTGTAGAACAATATTTGTGAAGGAATTTTTGGATTGAAAGTGATTTGGTAAGAGATTTTGATTGAAGTGCGTTTCTCTCTCTTCTTGAATTTTCTCACGCCATTAATAAGCTTATCTATCTCTTTCCTGCTGGTTCTGGCCGAGAATGAAGATGATGTAAACCATGGCAATTAATGAATATTGAAGGGTCACAAGTCGGTGGAAGCATGGAGCAATTAATTGGACTTCAACCTTCCATTAATTTACAATTATACCATTGCTTTTTGACTTAACTTACTTTGTTGACCAAAGTTGTATAAGTCAGGGATGATGCTGCGTGATCAATTGGAGAATGGAATTAATGAACATTAGCAAGTTAAAGTCGGTGGAGGCATTGTGGAATTCATAAGACTTCATTCTTGCTTTTAATTACAATGGCGCCATTGAGCTTTCTTCTCAATTACGTTGCCGAACGGAAATTTGAGAAGAAATGGGTACTAATGAGTTTAACTATTTGAAATGTTTAAATTTGACACTCCAAATTATTGGCCCAATAGGCTTAAGTCAGTTTGAGCAAGAGGAATAAATGAGCTCGTTTGACATTTCCTCTTCACAAAATTACCATTCCAATTTACCATTTGATCATTCACAAGACTTTTATTTGTAACTTAGTTCATTACTAATTTAGTTGCAAATATTGGATAAATATTGAAAATAAATCCTGAATTCCATATAAAGATTTCTCTTCCTCAGCTAGCTTCTCCATGCCACACGATATTGCCTCTACAATTTCCAAGCCAGAATCACCCTTTTATTAATTACTCTTTAATTTTTCCTCATAATCTCCATAAATATTCATGTGACCTTCTTCTCATCCTCTTGGTCAAATTTAATAAACTAAAATGGAACAAATAAATATTAATTCCTTTTATCTCATGTTGTGTCAACATATGTCCTAAAATTTTTCGGTCTTGACGAAATCAAGTAATTCAGGTAAAGTTTTGACTTTTATCAAAAGTTCACTATTTCGTCTCTCCACTTGCACATACTTCATACATGAAAATTTTCAGAGAAAATTGAGGATATTACAGAGTTCAAGCAAAAAAATTATTAACAACTCTAATCTCGAATTATGTGTTGGAACCATTTGGAGGAATCAAATTGTGTGCACTGGAAGGCGTACGTACAGTGAATGTGGAATAATGAATAAGGAACACCTATATCTTATTGATGTCTTTGCTAATGGATGTAAGCGGTTTGATATCCCTAAACCCACACCTGGCGTTGGTGTTAAAGTTTTCAATTATGTGGAAAGCCTTGTACCCGTTAGCGGCAACGCTCAAATTGAAGAGACTTAATCAGTGCATATTTACGTTGTTCATATATTTTTTTGTAGGAACATATCCATATGGATTATTTGAGACTTTTTATGTGATATCTGATTAGGTTGCAATCTCTGTACAAGCATTTCCTATGAACAAGTCGTGGCCAATATTTCTCATTTTCTGAAGTTTTGTCTAATACACAAGGACAATGTGTTTTGTTATAAAAGTAAGATGTTATGTGATATCTAAATATTGATATTTTGAGTTTATACTTTTCTCAGACGGTTATGAAGAAGCCGTTTATCTTTTCTTTCTAGAGAGCTACAGTTTTGGAGCATAATCATGTATGTATGTGTGTGAAAGAGAATGATGTTTTGGTTTTTATCAGAACCGCAATGGTGTTTCCTTAGCGAGACTCGCATTTACTGGTTGGAAAATAGTATAGCCTGTATTATCGAACTAACTGTGATTCCCTTAAAATAGAACAGATCAGAACATCTCATTACTTAAAAGTGGAGTTCAATCAACATCAATTATTGATTTATTTAACATACAAAATAGAACAAACTAAGTCATTTTAATTTGTGAAACGAATGATTCTTAATTACATAACTCATATGTTAGATTTTGCACAAGGAAGGTGGTTTGTGGAGTTGCATAGTTGGAAAATGAGGGAGGTAATAAAGTAGATATATTTTGAAGTTCCTTTTACCATAAACCTTTACATGTTAACAGCTGATATGGACTACTTGTTTCAGGACATTCATGCGGTTAAAAGTTTTTTACACCGTTCTTGAGAACTTTTAAGTAAAACCCTCTTGCTGTAATTAATTGAATTAGTTTTATATGTGTAACATCCCAAATTTTGGGCATTGATGTCTAAAACTAAGTCTAAATTAAGTAGACTATTGAGCCCAGTTTAGTAAAAGTCCCAAAAACATCTGAAAAGATAGAATGATTTTCAGGGACTATGTAATTCAGCCACTCCTAATAGAGGCTGGATGTGTAATTAAAGGTTAGCTAAAGGACAATTAAAATAGTATACTTGCCAAGACCCAATTCTATTGGTTACAAATAACCCAAATAAATGATTATAAGGATTAAATTCAATTAGGCCGTAATAGAAAAATTCCCAAACCCATTTTAAAGAGGTGAAGGACCTGACTTTTTGGCAGAGCAAAAGAGAGATATTTTTATGAGTTGACTTGGACAAGATTTAACCAACATATGCTTTGCAATTAAAGAAGAAAATGTGTTGGGCTTAGAGGAAATTAAAGTAACTTAAAGATCCAATGGCAAGCTAATGATGAAGAAGAAAATGTGTTGGGCTGGTCAATTTTTCTATATTCAAGGGCAAAAATAGGATTAATCAAAAACTTATATGAAGGTCAAGTTTGGAAGACAAATTGAACGGCACGGATTTGCCATTGAAAAGCCAAACTAATGATGAGGAAGATGTTAATATGGCAAGGACTGTTTGGTGGAATTTGGAATTTATTAAATCTAGTGAATATTAACAAGTGAATTCATTTTCTTTATTCTTCGTTTCTTATGTCGGTCAGAACAATTGAGAGGGGAGTGGAAGATGATTAGCAAGATAGATAGAAGAAGAAATGAAAGCAACGGCGTCAACATGAAGTTCAAGAGGCAAGAGGAAGAGAGAGACTTTTGACAATTACACCCATTACACCACCTCTATAGTTCCAGTACGTGCTTTTTTTAGGCAAAGTTTGAGCTCCATGTGCCAAATTGCATATAAATATATATAAGTTATGTAAATTCACTCTAAACTATTATTCCGTGTCTTAGTTATGCATAGAGTGATGAAGCATCAATTGGAGTCTTAGAAATGAGTTGGAGCTATAATATAATACTCCTCCAGTTCTAATGGCAAGAATTAGTTAGGATGTAATCTTACCTATCATGCCCAAACATATATAATCTAATTAGTTTATATGATTTATCTTCCTTGTTTAGTATTTTCCACAAACTTTTTTATTTGACTGATGTGTAATCTAATATACATGAGTATTTTAAGGAGATCAAAACATATTTATTATAATTAAGTAATTTATCTAGACTTTTAAATCCAGCCCAATTAATCAAGTAGATTTTATATTAAGGATTGAAGAAGTAGAAGATTTGAATAACTTTCAATAATAAAATCATAATTAGAATCAGATTTGAATAAACAGGAAAATGATAGGAAATCATCAGACATATTTTGATGTTCATAGTTATGATATTTAAAATTTTGAACAATATTACATTAATTATTTATCGGTATAATATTTAATAGATCACATTATTGCAATAGTTTAAATCGTAGTCTAACTCTTCTCTTACCAGATAAGTCACAGTCTAACTTGTTATTATTGTATTTGTATAACTCTTTCCATCATCATTTCCAGTTTTCTTCACTTCATTCCATACAATTATTTCCTCCAAATCGCCTCCACTCTTCAATCCATAATTTCCATCTCTCTTTCAGGTTTAGTCTGTTGCATAAATTGAATGAATATGGAAAAAACAGCTCAACAACAGGAACAAGTTCCGTTGCATCAATCGATGCCGGATGCTTTTCCATCCGGATTCAGGCATCTCTCTTTACGATGGTGGCAGAAGCAGAACTAAGGGGCCCGCCACTGGATTAAAATTTGCCTCTCTTATTAAAATTCCTAGTTCCGCCACTGCCTAAACTCACTAAAAAGCTTGGTAGGCCTGTCAGGAGGCTTAAGCCTTTTATAAAATATAAAAATAAACATTAAAGAAAATAATGATAAAAATTGTTTAGATTATAGATTTATTTTGTTAAAATATAGTAGAATGGCGGTGAAAAAAATTATTGTCTAGTTAAAAGGTTTAGGACATGGAGCTCCCCATGTACATAATAAAATAAAAAATATGAAAAGTTTGAAAAACTAGTCTACATAGTCGTCACCTTGTACATACTAAAATAAAAAATAAAAAATGGTTGAAAAATAAAAAAGAAAAGAATTTGGGAAAATGAATAAAATGTAATGAAAAATAAATATTAAATAAACAAACATTAATAATAATAAATAAAATTATTTTTTTGAAAAAATTATTAGGTTTTCTTAATAGGCTTAGGTTGAAAAAAATGCCTATAACACGCCAGGCTGAAGCCTACTTATTGCATGACATGACTACCCTGTTAAGAGTCAAACTTAGCCTAACTTTCCACTTCAATTCACAGTCAAGTACTACGAAGCAATTTTGTTGAAGGAATCATCCCAGAAATTTTCAAACGACTTCCTGTGAAATCCCTTATCCAGTTTCAAAGTGTGTGCAAACATTGGAAAAATCTCATCAAGTCGCCGTGGTTCATCAAAATCCTTTTCTCCTTCTTCAATATAATTACTCACATGAGCCTTTGCACCTGCGTTTGCTTGATTGCGAGATGCACCTTTGTCAACTTCACAACTCACCTAATTTGATTGGTTCCTTGTCGTCGATTAGCATCGTTGGTTCCATCAATGGCTTTCTCTGTCCGGTAATTTATCAGGAAGGTCTTTTTTCTATTTTCTTGTCGAATCCTGCTACCAAGGAGGTTAGAAATCTGCCTAGACCTAGAGAACATAATCGATGTACCTGTATGGCATTTGGGTACAATCCAATCATTAATGATTACGAGATAGTGAGAATTTACCATGAGAATGATCATGGATTTTCTGGGGTAGAGGTGTATTCGTTAAACACAAATTCATGGAAAGAAATTGATCTTGGGGTTTTACAAGGTGTACGTCTTCGTCTTTATTGTTTAAATGTACGTCTCTGCTAATGGAAGCATCTTTTGGTTTGGGATAAAACAAGGTGAATATGATATTAGTGCTATAGTTTCATATGACATAGCAAGGGAAGTGTTTACTTTGATGCCCTTCCATACAAAAATATTTCATACTAGACTTGCTGTATATGATGACAAACTTGCTTTAGTTTCTCTCAACAACAATGATAAATTGATTGAATTGTGGGTGTTGGAGAAAGGTATATAACCAGCTAACAGAGGTATTGTCAAAACTGAAGGCTTCCTCACAACAATGCATATATAAGTATTGGTGTAAATGTGTGGGGAAACGCAAAGTCAGCTTGTTATTAACTGAGGTATTCTTTTTAAGGGAGAATTAACATTTTCAATTGGATCTGTAGGGAGAATATACTACATGGCCATATATCAATATATATACATATATTGACTAATTTTATCCAATCACATTAACATTTGGGTCCTTTAGTATGTAATTTTGTTAAGGGTTTATATAACATCCTAGTGCTTTGGTCTTGATATTGTCTGCTTTAGGGCCTATCACCTCTGCCAAATAGAAAAAGAAAATGTAAAGTGAAAGGTTGTGGAGAAGATGTGTGGCTAAAATTATTGCTTTAAAACATGTCAAGAGGGGAGTTAACGAGCGTTACAAAAATTTCCAAATGACATCATAGTACAAAAAGGGCTTCCTCCATGGACCCCTTATAATGTTCATGTACCATTATGTATGCGGTTATCTCATGACATCACAGCTATGCATTCTTTCGTCATCCCCTCCTAGTCCCCCCCCAAAATTCGTAGAACAACGTTGGTGATGTGGGTTGCCAAATAGAAAAAGAAAAATGTAAAGTGAAAGGTTGTGGAGAAGATGTGTGGCTAAAATTATTACAAGAGGACGAAAAATGCAGAGACAAAAATGGATTTTGAAGCTTTAGGTTGGGCCTTTGTAGAGTAGCACTTGGAACATAATAACCACTTTGAGTGAAGCTAATTGGATATGGGTGGGTAGAGTGTTATGTTCCAAATCGTACTATTTGTGTTCTTGATTGAGGGGAACAAAATATGCCTTATAAGAGTTTGGATACCTTCCTTCTTAATGTATGCTCTCTTGCTTTGTTTTTTAAAGTTGAATTACCACTTGAGGGCAATGGGCCCCAAAGCCCCTGACAATATGGTTTAAGGTGTTAGTATGTTACAAGCATGAGGATGGCTAGGTTTTGTTCTTAATTTTTTACATTGTTTTTCTTTTCCACCATTAAAAAAATTCTTAATTGTTATTTATTAGTCATAAGTAGGGTTCATAGATAATATTTTTAATTTTACATTGTTTTTTATATTTATAAAAATATATGGAATCTCTTTATTGATACTGGTTTGATTAGTCAAAATAAAATTTAGTTGATGTGGGTTCACTTCCGAATTAGGTTACGTTCTTAATTTTTTTCAAGAGGTTTTAGTTTTGTCTTTAAAAATATTTTATTAATAACACTTAGAAGACCCTCTAAAGTAATTTGTAGTGCAATTTTTCCTCACAATATTACCCAAAAAATATTTAAACAGACAGTCAATTTTATTTAGATGAAGATGGCAAGATCTATTTTACCTTTGTCTATCATACCCAAATATATATAATCTAATTAGTTTATATTATTTATCTTCCATATTTAGCTTTTTGCCAACATTTTTTTTTTTTTTACTGAACTTATAACCTGATATGAATTCTAATATTATCCATGACAATTTTAGGGAGATTATATTAAATCATATTTGTTATAATTAACTAATTTATCTAGCTTCCTAGCTAAATGAGAAGAAAGGTATGATAGATCCTAAAAACATAATATTTTAGGGTAATTAGAACTATATAATATGTATTCTAAAATTATCCATGAATATTTTAGGGAGATTAAATCATATTTGTTACAATAAAGTAATTTATTTAGTTTAATAAACATAATAATTATAGAAAATCATTATAGATATATTTTCAAATTCATAGTTATGAATATGATATTTCAAATTTTGAATAATATTAAATTAATTATTTCGGTAGAATAATATCAAATATAAGATCGGTTAGCGCTTTTTTCGGCTCGTTTTTGGAATCCCCACGGATTTCAGTAGTTTGGCTCTGCAAGATTTCTTGTTCTCAGTCTCCATCAACTAAAAGCACAGTCATATAACTTTGATTCTCAGCTTCTGATTTAGATTTCGCCGTCGAGAACAATGAAGCAGCAGTTAGTGGCTGGCGACCGGCCATATCTTGCTGAAGAAATTATCACAGATATTCTCAAACGACTCCCGGTAAAATCTCTACTCCGATTTCAAAACGTGTGCAAAAAATGGAAAAATATCATCAAGTCGGCGTTATTCATCACTGAACACCTTCATTACTCTACTCATCAAAATTCTTGTCTTCTTTTGAAAAATAGTGATTTCTCTTCTCAGCCTTTGCAACTGCGTTTACTCGATTGGGCGATGCAAATCCATCAAATTCACCATTCGAGGAATTTCACTAGGATCATCGGTTCCATCAATGGCTTGCTCTGTCTTTATCCTTTTGTTTTGTGGAATCCTGCTACCAGGGAGGTTAGACAGCTGCCTATGCCCAGAAAACAACATAATCCAGGTAGAACCACAACAGGATTTGGGCACAGTCCAATAGTTAATGATTACAAGATAGTTAGAATTTATTCTAAATTTAAGCGTCATGATTATACACTTTTTGGGGCGGAAGTCTATTCGTTAAGCACAAATTCATGGAAAAATGTTGATCTTGGGGCTTTACAGGGTGTAAAATTGGATATTTCTGGTTTTAATAATGTCTCTGCACATGGAAGCATATTTTGGCTTGGGCTAAATGCAGATGAACAAGGCAAATATAATAGTCCTGCTATAGTTTCATATGACATAGCAACAGAAGTGTTTACATTGATACCATTCACTGCGACACCAATGTCTACATTGATGCCATTCTCTGCACCATTTTTTACCAGACTTACTGTGCATGATGACAAACTTGCTTTAGTTTCTAAAATCCATAAATGGATTGAATTGTGGGTGTTGGAGAAGGGTATAGATTCTTCATCAGAGACATGGAGTTGGATTAACAAGCATACGGAAAGATGTCCCAGGGGTTCCTTGTGGTGGACTATTTGGAGGAATCACCTAACTGTCTACGGCGGTTATTCGCCAATGAGATGAAGGTGGGCTCGATTCCCCAACTTGATGGGAATCGATCTCATTATGTTTTTAATTATGTGGAAAGTCTTGTACCACTTAGACAACATCCACATTGAACAATCTTAATTCTACGTGTTTATTTTGTTAATTTAAATTCCGATTTACTTTTGTTTACATATGACTCTATATTCGTCTAGTTTGGATGTTTCTTGATTCTTAATATAGGATGTTCACCTCTATCACTCCTCTGGGCACCATCAACTGTTAATTGCGTCACTTCCATTAGTTTCAGTGTTGCACACCCATTATTGAAGTATCAATATTTTTTGTCCAAGTATAAGCAGTTATTACTCATACGTCAAACAACCATAAAGGTGACTCTTGTAAGAAGATCATTGAATGATTCTTCTAACTTCAGGCTGTTGGTAAGTTGACACGTGACCTATAACTTCTGTAACATCCCATTTTCAAAAGCAAGATATATATTTTTTCATCGAGTAGAGCATCGGAGCGATTGAGTAACTGATATTTATATTCAAAATGCCGTAAGTCTGGCTGTTTACAGTAGTGGTACGTCATACCGAGTGTTTTCAAAAGTAAATAACAAAAGAAGAAAGTCTTCAGCTGAGTCCCTATGCGTGCCGCTTTGCCTTTCTCCTCGATCCTCGGTCCTCCCGACCGACGCTATGTCAAGAGCCGAGGTTCAATGCCCATTGAACATCGTAACGGTTAACTTCATGTTTATATATACAACATAGACAAGATATGAGCATACAAACAAGCTTATCCCAACAAAGACACACGCCCCCGGGCAGATATGTCGCACTTAGCATACGTTTCGCACCTAGCAATCGTTTCGCACCTAGCATTTCGCACCAAGCATTTCGTACCTAGCAAACGTATCCCAACAAGCCAAGCATAATAACAAGACATTGAACATACCACGAGCTATCAACTACCTCACATAAACATACCATACACATAGCACATGTACGCATACAATAAACATCGAGTTAGTGTTACAAAGACGCGAACGTACCTTCGTTGACGGAAAACGGTACTTTTTGACACTGGTACAACAGCAGTACGTGATTACAGATATCCTATAAGGATAATATCATATTATCAAGGCCCAACATCATAATACGCATTTTAGGTACAAATTACCATTCTCGCTCTAACTCTCCTAATTGGCGGAATTTCGCGTAACTGCTCTTTTAACTCTAATCTTCCAAAATTTTGACATATCTCCATCTCCAATATATTTTTGAAATAAATATCATATTTATCCCTAAAACATGATATCTAAACTAACTTGGAAGATTAAAGATTAATCTAGCATTTCTACTATAACTACCGAAGGAACTACCAAAGCTTAAGACTAGGGACCGAAGAACTTACCCAAAGACTTCGCTACTCCTTTCCAGCTCCTCCTTGCTCTCACTTCTCTCTAACCTCTCTAGGATTCCTTTGTGAATTGGTGAGGAATGAAGTGAAGAGGGTTGCCTATTTATAGAGAATTTCCATGGATCTCAACCCTTGGATCAACTTTTGCATCAAGGGCTAGGATGATGAAGATGTGGCCTTATGAGCATCACTCATTTTCCTCTTCTCTCCACCACAAAAATGTCCCCTTACTTTATGCATTTACCCGATAAAATCCCCGATCGGTGTTCTAATCGCTAATCTTAGAAAATCTCAAAACCGGAACACAAATTTCTTGAAGTTCTATTCTTCCTCTTTGGAAATATCTGAGTTAACTAAATTTTTGATCCCATTAAGGGTATTCCGTTAATCTGGTTGAACATTTTCGCATTTGACGCTTGCGTTACGTAAATTACTGTAATGCCAAATTCGAGACAAAAATCCACCTGGTTCATAATATGTCCAGTTGTTTTCTACTTAGTTCAAGGATTTCAAGTTACGATTTATTTTCCATTGGTTCTCACTTTTCTTATCCGCCTTTGTTTACAAAATATCTTTTCATCTGATCCCTTATTCGCTTCCGCTCGATTGCTAAATGAAATGACTTCCGCTAACACCAACTTCCGACAAAAATTCACTTGTTTGTAATATGTCCCGACCTAAGAAACTTAGTTCATGGTTTTCTAGATAGGATTTAATTTCTATCGGTTCTCATTTATCCAACCTGGTTCTTCCACAAATATCTTAATTATATTATTATTTAATTAACAAAATATCATGATATTATTTTTGAAAAACCCACAACCCTTTTCACACTCAAATTTTGGTTTTCTCTTCCCTTTATTATTATTATTATTTTTTTATTTATCTAAATTAGCTAGAAGCTTAATTAGAGCCTTAATCCCATGATTAGCAATCTTTTAGGATGTAGGGTTTTCATGTTCTTAATCTCACCAATTTTTCTTAATCTTTTCTAATTGATTAGCAAGCACACTTTATGCTAATATTAGCCATAAACACTTAATTAAAGGATTTTCCATAATCTACCTTAAATATTCTCTTGTTCGCAGCTTAAACAATTAGCCATTAATTACTTAACTAATCACTTTCTAATTGTTGATAATTTTCTTAATTAGGATTAATCATTATCTCACAACTATTTTACTGATATTGGTATTTTATGCTCCATGTAAAATATTAAAAATCATAGGGCAATTTATGCTCCCCAAAATTATATTTAATTTTGCCTCATTATTTTTCAAGGGAAATAATCCCAAAAATTCCTAAAATTAGAGACAACATACTTTCTAATTTTCAATAAATATTTTATTGCCTCTTGGGATTTATCATAATATTTTCGTGGCATTTCATGGCCCATAATTGCATTTAGGGATTTTGACACTTTAATCCCTCTAATTTCATTAGAAATTTCCCTAAACAATAGAATAAGTATCCTACAAGGTTTTAAAACCACATATTCACCTATTTCAAATAGGTATTATTTGCTAAAATATAGTATTCCGGATAGATAATTATCCGGGTATTACAACTTCAACCCTAGCCTTCCTAATGGTGACGCATATAGAAGGATTAGTATCTAGTATAAATGGTTTTAGAAACACAAAAGTTCAGTCTGTTGTTTGTTGACTTATATTTTTAGGAGAGGATTTCAGTAAACCCTAATTGATTTTATTTAAAATAAGGATGCAGATATGGTGAAATTATACTGTGTTATTTAGGGACTAAAAATTATGCTTGGATAGTAAATGATGAAAATGTCATTCCTTCATATTTTATGTGCACACACTTTTTAAGCTCTCTAACACAATGACAAGTGTACATCTATATAAAAATTTACAAGTCTTAATGTTGGTACAAAAATTATCGATCAATCATAGCTGAATTTACAAGTCTATATACATATTTTAACAACTAACAATAATGAAATGACATGTATTCATATGAAAATTCAGAAATTCTAATTTACATTAAAATAGATGATACAAAAATTTATCATTAAAGTATATTTTTCAAATGTATAATAAAATGTAGTCACAGATGATCATATGTAGAATGGCATTTGTTTTATCATCAAAGTATATTTTCAATTTGTCACACCCTTCCATCAATATATTATACACCAGAGCATTAATTATAGTGCAACGTACATAATGGCAAAACAGTTTGGGCATAGTATATTGATAATGTATTACAAATGTTGGGTATAAAATTTAAAAGATAATTACATAAATTTTCTACAAATATCCCTCGAGTAATCTTGAACCGGTCCGGCACTTCCATTTGCTGACATCTGCCACTTTGTCCTAGGAGCCTCATCCACTATGCTGTATAATTCAAAGGTAGCAACAGAGGCTGGAATCCCAAAGGATCCCAGAGTAACATATTGATCTCAAGTACAATGTATCAACAATGCATGATAGTCAACCACAATTATGAAAATAAACAGTATGGCATTCAGTGTATGAGCAGTCACATAATACACACAGTGTTGACTGCAGAATAGCACACAACAAGACACACAGCCAATCCCGGAACAAGCAGTCATATATGCACACAGTGATGACTGCAAAGCACACATCAAGTTCCAGATCTAAAACAAATTCCAGAATTAGCAGTCATATATGCACACAGCGATGATTGCAGAGCACACAACATTTTCTGAGTTCACAGCGCTGGGAAAGCAACAATTGAATGCAAATAAACTCGTGTCCCAGTAACAGATCCACAATCATGGTACAAAGAAGCATACACAGATATACAGAGTACGTGAGATTAGAGTTATTACCTGGTAGATTTTTAGACTGACAATCACTCCCAAATTTCTTTTAAAAGCTCCTAGCGACGACTCTTCCTATAATTATAAATAATATTCATCACTTATGCAAATTCTCCTTAATTCAAATAATACTTGAATTAATTACCGTTTAATCCTTCTTTAGCTAAAAGTCCTTTATTAACTATGAAAAAAACCAAAAATTTCCAATTTTGCCCTTTTTCATATTCATTTTCAGCTTTTTCCCAAAATTTTCAGAATTTGTCTTCAATCATGAAAAAATCATAATTAATTATCCACATGTCCAAATCAAGTGATTTCAAAGCCTAATTGACCCTTGTTGTGTCTATTTTCAAATAAACATATCTCCATGAACTAAAAAATTTCGTAATTTTTCAGTTTTACCAAAATACCCTTGCTGTTCAGATTCTTGTTCCAGAATTAAGGGTCAACTTCAAAAATTCATAACTCTTTGTACAAAACTCTAGAAATTACAAGTTATCTATCAAATCAAATCTTATGATGTATACTTCAATTCTGGAAAATTTAATAATTATTTGACCTCATTTTATTTTCTAAAAACATGTCACAAACTTACTAGTCCAACAGGATTCTCACTGGATAGTTTTATAACTCTATTAATTTAATCATTAAGCTTCCAAAAATTACTAATCAACCTTAATCCCACTATATTTTCCACTTTAAACACTTTGGGAATGTCAAAACAGCCAAAATCCTATTGTTCCTTTGTGCTTTGGGTCCAACCAAATTTATCATGTTAATGGAATCATACTTCATCTTTATAATCCTTATGATTTTATGTGAGATTTAGCCTTTTTACTCCATATTGAGGCCTAATTTATTCTTAAATATACTTATCAAGTATTTGTATGGCATCCTCATCTTCAAATCTACAAAATAAGAGTAGCTATTCAAAATAATGTCATATACAAGTGCACAAGATCATGTGGGCACTTCCCTTAGAAAGCATAATGAACATTAGTTTCCCTTATGAAACTCATAATTATTGAAGTTAAACTATGAAGAAGGTAAGTAGAAACTCAATCCAACATGCCTTACCTGCTTACCTTAGGTTCCTTGGACTTCTCTTCCTTCTTCCATTTCTTTTCACTAAGTTTTTGGTGTTCCTCTTTCCCTTGAGCTCTTAGACAAAAATTACATAAGGCAAGAGGGGTGATTTGGTCTTTTATAATTGTTGGCTAATGAGTAATGACCCAAATGACCTTGAAGTCAATTACCTATTTTACCCTTGCCTTAAGCCTCTTTTACTTTTGTTACATCTTCTCTTCTCCTTTCCCTTATGCTTGGCCTAAATATGGCTTTCTTGGGACTTCCAATTTACCTTGAACATGTGGTAAAATTTTGGCTTACATGTCTCCCTTCTTGTGTGCACGAAATTTTGTGGTTAAAGGGAGGATGAGATCATCAAATTTTACTCTCTTTTACCTTGCTTTGTTGGCTTTTCTTTTGCCACAATTTTCACTTACCTCTTGTCTCTCCTTTTTACCACTTCTTTTCCTTGTTTGTTTTACTTGCCTTGTTGGCACTTTTATATGAACATCTTTTACCTACCACATTTCCTCCATTTACCTCTTATTTTCCTTGCTTTTTTTTTTACCTTGTTGGCCACCTTTAATTCCACACATTTCACCTACTTCATGATGTGGCATTGTATGGTTCTTTGATCTTCTTTTTATCCTATTACATAAGATATGTTTTAATCTCCATGGAATTTTCCCTTTTGATCGAAAATGTGTGGCTTCTTTATGAAGCCTTGTGTCATATCTTCTTAGCTCAATTATGTACACAAAATATCTCATTATTTAGACACATAATTATTCCCTAGCATGACATGTGTCTTCCTAGGGTATAAGATGAAATTATATGGCTTATTCTTTGGCTATGTCATCAACTTTGACAATTCCCTTGTATTTCTCTCCTCTTGGCTACTTGTTAACCCTTAGAAATTGACAACATTCCAACACATTTTCTATCTCTTCTTACCTATTTTTGGGTCAAAATGTGCATATGAATGAAGTGTATAGAGGAAAATTGTGCAAATCAAAGTATAAGGCAAAAATCAAAGAAATTTTTGTTATATTATATAGAGTTTGTGGTTCAATTGAGAATTGATAATTCCTTCCTCTTTTGTAGGAAGATGGAGGCAGTTTTGAAGCTCTATAAGAACCAAGAAACAAGGAAAGAAATAAAGGAGGTGAAGTAGTGCAAAGTTACAAGAACCTGTACAACTAGCGGCAGTAGGTTGACAACTGGCCACAGCAAGTAGCTCTCTGTGTCACTGGCCGTGGCAAGTCGACAATTGGCCACAGCTAGTCGTGAAAAAGTGCAAAAAGTACAGCTGCACATTTTCATTTCAGAAACAGAAAAACCCTATTTAAGCTAAAGGGAAGGGCCGAAAAACACATTTTTGACCTAAGGAAACAAGTGGGCACACAAGGGAAGAGCTTGGGAGAGAGATTTGGACAATCTTGGAGGCTTGGGTGCTCAACCTAAGAGAGATTTTAGGGATTTCACCTTGGTTCTTCCTCTTTTCTCCTCTTTTCTTCTTAGTTTCTTTATGTATTTAGTTTCTTTGCTTAGAATCTCTTTGTATTTGAACATGAGTAGCTAAACCTTTCATTCTAGGGTTCTTCTTACCCTTTGTATGGATTAATACTTGAATATTCCTCTCTTTTGGTAGATATATATATATGTGTGTGTGTGTGTGTGTGTGTGTGTGTTGATTTCAACCTTGGCTTAATGCTTCTAAGTGATTGGCCTCCATTTAGATGATTTATTCACATAGGTTTTGACTCGAGAGAGCTAATCTAGGTGTAGAACTTGATTGAAATCATGCTTGTCTTGAAGTTTACTTGATAAATGGATGGTTTGTTGGTAAAATAGAGATATATTTACTAACCTTGCATTGTCACATTAGGGTTGTTGCTTAAATATTGATTCTCACTAATTGTAGCAAGAGATTGTGCATTTTAATGAGAAGAGAAACTCGATTTTGACTTGAGAGAGCATTTCAAGTGTTTTTGAACCTTAGACTACCACATATATGCATTGAAATACTACTAGAGAGGTAGTTAACCAAGTTTTATGAAATGCAAAAGGGGAAGAAGAATCCTAGGCTCTTTTATCCTTGAAGTCAAAGAATCATTTGCCTTTATCAATTTTAAGTTTTAGAAATAGTCTTTAAACATTCTCATTCCAACTCAAAAATTTGTTCTAGCTCAACTTGATGAAATTCACTACGCCTCTTGCTTGACCAATTTCTTAAACAAATCTTCATCAGAACGATACTTTACTTATCACTTTATTACTTATGAAACTCGTATACTTGCTAGGCGAATAAGTTTTTGGCGCCATTGCCGGGGATTTTTGCAAACAAATCCTTTTGTCAACCTTAGGCTTGTGTTAGTAAATTTCGCTTGAGCTTTTAGTTAGGTTTACAATTTTTCTTTCTCCCTTTCCTTTATTGATCTTTTGTTTTAGTTTGATACTCACTCCTGCTTGTTTCTCTTGTAGGTATCATTTTTATATATGCAAAACTTGCATCCGGACGGATTGGTGTGGTACTTGATGAAGTGCCTCTCATTAAAGAAGAGACTGAATCTGCATATGAAACCATGGCAGACGATGGATATGATAGAGCTACGGTTAATGACTTTCCTAGTCGGAATATGCAAGGTCCTCAATCTTGCATTCGGATGCTGGAAATGCAAGCACGTACCTTTGAGATCAAGCCGGTTATGATAACAATGCTTCAAATGCATGAGATGTTCCATGGTCTTTACAATGAGGATGCCAATAAGCACTTGATGTACTTTTTGGAAGTTTGTGACTCTTTCAAGCAGAATGGAGTTCCCGAAGATGTTTTGAGGCTGTGTTTATTCCCTCTCTCTTTACAAGGCAAGGCTAGGGATTGGTTCAACAATCTTCCGGAAGGATCTATGAATTCTTGGGCTGATCTTGAGGCTAAGTTTAGAGCTCGATTCTTTTCTGATGGCAAATCTGTGGAAGCTAGGGATGAATTTCTAAGCTTTAGACAACATCCAGATGAGCATCTTTATGCTGCTTGGGAGAGATACAAGATGTTAATGAAGCAATGCCCTAATCATGGGGTGGACAAATGGGTGGTAGTCCAAATTTTTTGTACTCGACTTAATCCTCAATCTAAAGCAATGGTTGATTCTAGGACCAATGGAGGATACCGGAATGTTCCTGTGAATGAGGTGATTCGATTGTTGGATCAATTGTCTGCAAACAATACCCAAGGCAATGATAGGAGGACTAACCAAGCTATGCCTAATGCAAAAGAAGACTCTTCCTCACAAATTGCAACTCTCTTATACGCTTTGAATAAGCATTTTGATGTGCTTGAGTCTCAAATGAAAAAGAGCACTTCTCAAGGTGTGCATTCTATTCATGCTACACCAACTGCCTTGGGTATGTAGGACTTCTCTCCCCCCACACATTCCTTCTTACTCTTTCCTCTTCTTTCCATATTCTTCTTATTCATAACCTATGGGATTTCCTCCTAAATTCTAACAAATATGCTAAATCCCCTTGCCATTTAAATAACATTTTATTAGCTAAATGTTCGGTCCCCCCCCTATCAAGCCATGGTTTTAAGAATGCTAAGAATTCTTGTAAGTCTTTCTTATTTTTTATTCTATTGAACTCTAATACTTTTTTACTTATGTGATTTTGTAATTCTATTCCATTCGTTGTTATTATTTTCCCTAAGAAACGTATTTCTTGTTTTCTTAATATAGATTTTTTAGGTGATATATTTAAATCTTTTTCTTCAATTAAATTTTTAAATTGATCCAAATGTTCTTCATGTTCTTTTTCATTATCTAAAAATGTTAATGTGTCATCTATATATATATATATATATATATATATATTACTACAAAGTCAGTTATTGGTAATAATAATTTTGAAACAAATTCTTGAAATATTGGAAGTACATTCCATTTATACAATCCTTCTGATGTACTAAAAGTTATATATATATATATTACTGTCTTCTAATTTTATTTGAAAGAATCCTAACTTACGATGAAATTTGCTAAATATCTTTTTCTTTTCCCTCCTATTAGATTAAACAATAATTCTATTTTTGGTATTACATATCTATTTCTAATAGCTATATTATTCAACTTCTTATAATTTGTAACCATTTTACTTTTTCCTCTTCTTTCCTCAGTAAACATCAATAAATTATCTAATGTTGACGCAGGTATTCATATAATGGGTTTATCGATGTCAGAAGCTAGCAATCCTTTCTACAGTGAAAAATGATATTTGTAACAAGAGATTAACTGTTATTTCTTTTCATATATGTATATATATATATATATATATATATTGATCATATTCTTATAGTTGACCTATGGCTCTGTCAAAGTTTGTTGGGAGCTCTTGTTTGTGCTATTGGGAGAATCAGTTTAGCGATGATGATGACATTCCATTCTAAATGTATAACTACGTTGTCGCTGCTCACTGACAAGTTGCTGCAATGGTTGCACCTCCCGCCACGTTTAGATGAGGTATATTGAGATCGAATTTAGTGTTGACACGTTCATAATTATGATATTTGAAATTTTGAATAATATTATAGGTGTCCATAGTTATGATATTTGATGCATGATTGCAATAATTTAAGCCATAGTTTGACTTTCCCCCCTAAATAAGATGCATAGTTTGACTTTAGTTGCATGATATTTGATACATGATTGTAATAGTTTCAAAATTCATGTTAAGTAATGGGAAAAATAACAAGTTATATTATTTGAAGTTGAAAAATAATAAATAAAATATGTGCATAGAAAGTTCAGAGAGAGAATTTTGGAGAAGAGATACTGTATAAGGTAAACTTGAGATATTCTTATAATTTTCCAATTGCAAAAGCACCCCTTTAGGATGAAACCACAGTTGATCAAGATTTTTTAAAATTACCCAAATAAGATAAACAGGTTTTATAGGCTCAAACATGCTTACCTAAGCTTAAATTAAATTTTACAATAATAAATTATACATAATTATGTAAATATAAATACCTTTATCGCATCATTTTTGTAATCATACTTACCTGAGCGATTTTGATAGGTGAAATCTAAACCTAATCAAAGTTTGCAAGTCACTTGTGAAAAATTAATCTAAACGATTAACCAAAATCACTCCCAACCAATGTCACTAATGAAAACTAGGATTATCTAAAATCACGTATTCTCACTAGGAAAGTCAAGGCACAATCATACTAGATCGCTACCATGTTAAGACAAATTTCTTAACAAATTCATATTTTAATTTTAATTAATATAATAAAGGATGGCTTATTGCAAAAGGCTCTCAAAAATAACAACGAGGACAAATCGTAATTAGAACAAGAGATTAGAACAGGATGGCTTCATCTTTTCAATAAAGGTTTCTATTTTTCAAGCACCTTGGCTTCATCTGATTCTATTTGCTCTTGCCTGCACTCAACACTACAAAATGGTATGTACCCTCTGCACAATTCTAACAAATCGTCATTAGAACAAGAGAGTTGCACAGAATCATATAATGAAATTGAAACCTTATCCCAACCCACACAAACTCTCAACAGAATGATTTCAAATTTTACGATTTAGAATTCTAGATCACAAGAAAAAGTTAAATCAATGACAAAGACTCTTTTGGGTCGCTAACCTGTACATGAAGATATCTCTATTATCCTCAAGGGGCTTCTTGCAGAGAAAACAAGACTCAAAGAAGCTCCCATATACTGGGGAAGAAACCGAAAGGTTTCTAGAACTGGTTCTATGGAATAATGATGTGGTATAACCCATGGACCGTGATACAAGGCCGTGTTTGGCAATTGTGGTAGTGACTACTATACCCAGAAGAGCCAGCTTCCAGGTCTTAAGCGGAAGCCAAACAACAGTCCTCTTCCAAGAAAGAAGGTCTTTTAGTGAATGCATGTAGAAGGATTTCTAATAGAAGCTAAACTGGGAATCTGGCTAATAAATTGATAAACTAATATAAGTATATAACTAATAGAAGATTTTGAATAACTTGTTTTTGACCCCTGAGAAGATTTGAATAACTTTGAATTATAAAATTATAATTAGAATCTTACTTGATTAAAGAGAATCATGATCTGAAATCATGGTAAATATATTTTTGTATTTACAGTTATGATATTTGAAATTCTGAATAA
This sequence comes from Acacia acuminata, assembly GCA_019022655.1. NCBI lineage: Eukaryota > Viridiplantae > Streptophyta > Magnoliopsida > Fabales > Fabaceae > Acacia > Acacia acuminata. The sequence goes on from JAFJYI010000035.1 coordinate 27,742, forward strand.
TATTACATTAATTTTTTTTAAACGGTCCTGCTGGTGATTATATATTATATTATAATAGTAGAAGATGTGAAGATAAATTAGAGATTGGAGATTAACTGAAGTTAAATCTTAGGGCCAATAATATTTTGTCCTTATAGTTTGCCTCCATTTTGGTTTTGGTCCCATTAGTTTAAAACCATATGTTTTGGTCCCTCAAATTTATTTTTGTCGAAAACGTTGGTCACTGTAATTTAATAAAGACCTTAACAGTATTAAATATGATTATGTGACACTAACGCTGTCAATTATGTTGACATGGTTGGAAAGAATCCCTCGTCCATTTGGTAAGCTTTCCCTGAATTCATAACTTGAAATCTTAAATTCAAAAGGGAAGTTTGTACAATATATATTTTAATTACTTTAAAAATTAGACGAGACTTGAGACTTGAGAGATTTAATTTGTACATGTAGGACAAAACTGATGAGTAGTTAGAGTATTTTACTCTTATATATATATATATGGGAAAAACACTTCTCATGTTGTAGGAGAAGTGTATTCTCATGTCACACACACATGAAATTGTGGGACCCACATATATATAATCTAATTATATATATATATGGGTCCCACCATTTCATGTGTGTGTAGGAATCTTTTTCTTCTCACGCAACATGAGAAGTTCAAACCCATATATATATATATATATATATAAATATAATACTCCTCCAGTTCTAATGGCAAGAGTTAGTTAGGATGTAATCTTATCTATCATGCCCAAACATATATAATCTAATTAGTTTATATGATTTATCTGGCTTTTTTCCCTATTTGCCACTTTTCAAATAATTAATTACCATTTTGCCACCGTTTTCAAAATATTTCCCAATGTGCAACTATTTAGTCGACTAAACCAAGATTTAGTAGACTAAAACGCGGGGCGCTGATTTTTTTGACTGCCCCCGTGATTTAGTCGACTAAATTAAGTGGTTTAGTCGACTAAATAACGACGAGAGAGTTTTTTTAAAACCCCAATTGCGGCATTTGGAACCCTAATCCACCACAAAACCTCCCCAAACCTCTCCCCCCTGTTTTTTTCACCAAATCCTTCGAATCCGTTCGTGGGTAGCGAAGAAAACTTCATTCTAGCATCATTTGCGTCGATTTCGATATGTTCTCATCTCCATTTGAATTTCCGCCGTTGTTCTTTCGTTTATGTGAACCCCATTTCCCTAGAAGGTAGACAAATTAATTAAAAGTAAAAATGAGTTTTATATTTAAAATCAAAGTTCACCCAAGATCGGTGAGGATCGAGAACATGACTAAGAATCCTAACAGAAAAATCCCCAATATAAAATCTTAATAAAAAAAATTAATTTTATGATTTCTTAAACCTGAATATGAAGAAATATTTTTCAAAATTTATAATTTATATTGATTACATTCAAAATATCAAATTGATTAGTTAAGATACTGATTTAAAATAGATATCCTATATGAGATTATAGAGGATAATAAAATATATCAAAATATAGGAAAATGATATTCTCATTCCTTATTTAGTATTTTCCACAAACTTTTTTATTTGACTTATAAACTGATGTGTAATCTAATATACATGAGTATTTTAAGGAGATCAAAACATATTTATTATAATTAATTAATTTATCTAGCTTTTTAAATCCAACCCAATTAATCAAGTAGATCTTATATTAAGGATTGAAGAAGTAGAAGATTTGAATAACTTTCAATAATAAAATCATAAGTAAAATCAGATTTGATTTAACAGAATAATGATTGGAAATCATCATAGACATATTTTGATGTTCATAGTTATGATATTCGAAATTTTGAACCTTATTACATTAATTATTTATCAGTATAATATTTAATAGATCACATTATTGCAATAGTTTGGGTCGTAGTCTATCTTTTCTTTTGCCAGATAAGTCACAGTCTAACTTATTATTATTATATAATAGCAGTCGTGGAAGTGCTGAACATAGATTAGCTAAAAAGTTGTTGGCACAAAATAAAAAATAAAAACGATAAAACCAAAATATGGTAAATCTCAATATCTTTATAATATCATATGCCTACGCTATCGATTTAAATATTTAATTGACCAGATAAAGAATATTTAAAATGTGATTTTTATGATTTAATCAACTACGGTAGAACTACTGCTCTGATACCAAAAGGTCGGGAGGGCCCGAAGGAACCGAAGGGGACGGAGGGGAGATGGCAGTGAGAGAGAAGTAGAGAGGGAAGAACACTTAAAACATGAGCATAAAATTAGAATATGCGAAAGTAAAAAACACAAGAAGAAACTGAAGTGGAACGTTTATTGAACATAAAGCTTAAACAGAACAAAAGCTTAAAACTTACAAAGAAAGCTTAAAACACACGAGACGAGAGGGAGAGGGAGAGGAGAGTATGACTCGAGAATGGGGCTATTGGGTCCTCCTCAACCAAATGGGGAGAGGGCCTTATATAGGCATTTTCGAAATCACTGTTTGAATAGTAACCGGTTGGTGACCGGCACTATTTGACACTATTTAAACAGTAACATGCTACAGTGGTCTGCCGACGCTACAGTGGTCTGCCGACACTACAGTAACCTGCTACAGTGTTCGGTGCAATAGTGAACCGACACCTCAGCGTTTGCTACAGTGCTCTACAGTGAAATTTATTACAGTGCAGAGTACATGTTTACACAGTCTTATACATGAAAGCTAAAGTGTTTTGTGCATACAATAGTGCTTTCGTCAAAAACTGTAAGTTTAATCTCCACTCAAATCAATGATAAAATCTTCATCATCGCTTTGAACTTCTTCTTCTGGGACTTCTGAAGCCGAGGAAGAAGGGGCTTGTTTACTTGTTGACGGTTCATCCTCTTGAAGTTGTTTGAGCATGAATCGTAACTGTTGGATATAATCCTCCTTGTTAGAAACCGATGCCAGTTTACATTGGACCTGGGCCTTCTGGTTCAGGAATCGGCTTTTTTCGGTTTGCACGAGAGGAATTTAGGGTTTCTTTTGAACCATAAATCCACGCCCCGGAGTCTATCCTTGTTTGATCAAATCTTGCCCACCACCGAACATAGGGAATCCTCGAAGCATGGGTAAAGCTGAAGAATTCCTGTTAGTATGGGAAAATCTGTACTGCCAGGAGAATATCCAGGAGACAGATAATTTTGAAAAGTAATGAAGATCAATTGGAAAAGGATCCTCATCAAGTTTAAATTTACTTTGAAAATGACTCAATGCTTTCTTCGACGGTAGGAGGAAGAATCTCTGGAATGGGTCCAAAGAAATCCCACCATTGCCTAAACCATTGAGGGAAGGTATACTTGGTCTGTTGTTTAAAATAAATAAACCAAGTATGTTTAAAAATTCTATTTTGTTCCCAAAAGACATTATACCAGGCATCGCGAGTAATCCCGATAGTTATATCCTTTAGGATCAAAATCAAGTGTCCCAAACATTTGGGGTTTGTTTAAATTTGGTCCCCATTCCTTTGGAGTGAGAAGCGTTTAAAATCTGGAGTGTAGAATGAGTCTTTAGAGTTGCATCTCTATCATCCATATGCCTGGTTAGGATAATGGATTTAGAGTGAACTAGTATTAACTCATAATACTCTCTGGTTTTTCTCAAATCAGTTGGCCTATAATGAAATCCAGAAGGGAATATCTTTAAGGCCACTTGGTTTGGTGTTTGAAGGAAAAATTCAGGTTCAATCTGAATGATGTCTTTCTCCTTACCTTGCTTTGGAATATAAGGAGTATCATTCGGATTAGCAAGCTGGAATAGTTACTAATGATTTAGATACACGAGATGGTTGCATCGAGTGCACTGGGAAGAGGATGGCATGTGGTTAAGGCTAATGCCTGTTTATCTGGTTTAGCTAATAATTCTCCCCATGTGTTTGTAGGAAGTTTCTTAGCATAAGATTCAACAGTCATTTGACCGGGTTTAATGGTGGTGAGTCTTTGGGTTGAAGACTCTTTTTTGGGTTTCTGGGTGGATGACCCAGTTGCTGTTTGTATTGCCATTGAGCCTTGTGTTTGGGGCTTGGTTTGGCTTGTTGTTCCTGAGAACTGTTGTGACTGTTGCCACAATTGTTTAATAATCTCTTGGAGGGCTTCCTCTTCTGAGATTGGCCTTTGAGCATCTTGAGAAATGTTATCTTCAGATGCAGCTGCCTGTTTACCTTTGTCATTCTGGTTATCACCAGGTTTCTTTTTTCTGGGCATGTTTGTGGAGTTTCTCTCAATACTACCTACCCTGTAAAAGCTCACGGGTAAGGAAAAATAGAAATCCCATTTACAAGTCCAAAAATGTTTAAAAGAATTTGAAATCTTAACATGCTGAAAACAGATGCAAAATTTCATGTTTAAATGTAAAGTTCCAAAAGTTGGATGTTTAATCAAGCAGGACAGGAAGACTAAGGCAAAGAATATCCTTAATCATTTGTTTACGAGATTCAACAAACTCGGGAGAAACTTGTTCATCGAGATAGTTGATCGAGGAGGAAAAGGTGAGGATTTAATTCCGTAACCGTATGGTTTGAGAGAAAGGAAATAAAATCAATTTTCCCAAATGTAGTTTTGAAATACCATCATAGTCAGTTATGTATGGAAATAAAAGTTGTGCAAAAGGTGCTCCAAGCACAATTGGTGTTCCCATGACTTTCATGAGACTGAATGGAGTCCTTACTTGCAAACCTTCATTTTGAATAATGACGTTTGATAGTTTATGTCGAGCAGAGATATCATGGATTTGTTAATTCCACTATATCGTTCAGTTGTTTTTTCAAAATACTTTGGAGGAATCAAGCTTTCTTGAATACAATTTGCTTGAGTTCCTGTATCAAATAGCACAGATTGTTCTATAACAAACTCATTATTAATAATGATTTTTGCTTGTATATAAAACTTCTGTGGAAAATTTTTTGAAAACATGTTTAAAAATGGTTCGGGAAGAAAATCTCCTTGACCATCGGGTTCGAAAATCTTGAATATTTAGATTTTCTAAATCCAGTTATCACGGTTGTTTTCTAAAACCGAGATCATTATCCTCGATGGGAGGGGTTTGAAGTGAGACCAAAAAGTCTTGGATTTGCTGTAAAGCAGACTCATGTGAATCTCGACTATGTTTAAGAAGTCGGACCTCAGTCTTAAGGTTATTAACCTCATTATGAAGATCCTGGGTGGTTGTTGGCCTAACAGATTGTTTAAATCTTTCCAAAGTGTTGGTCAGATCAAACCTGTTGTGGATAGCCAAAGGTTGAAAGGATGAATGTGATGGCGAAGGCTGATTTAGAATATCTTTGAGTTTGGATAGATATTCACCTTTATCACAATCAGGAAGTTTATGGATGACATCAAAAAGCAGATCTTGCTCTTTTGTGATGACGTTTATGAAAGAAGAATTATCAGAAGATGAATCACAATCATCGTATTGAAGTTGGTTCAAATCTTCAGAAGAACTATGTTCATCTTGATTCGAGAAGTTCTTTCAAGAAGAAGATTGTTGATTTGTTCTTGGAATGATTCTTCAAGTTTAAGTTGTCGATTTTTCCAATGAGTTTGCAATCTCTTGCATAGTGTCGGGTTTACCACAATTATAGCAAAGCTGGTTTGTCACTCTTGGGAAAATCAAGTTTTGGTTTGGATTTGAACTCATCCTTGAGTCTTCTAGGAGGAGTTCTTGGTTTTTGTACCTTTGGTACGGGCGTTTATAGTTTTCATACCGGGTCTGTCTATCCTTGAAATAAGAAGACTTCCGATATGGCTGCTGTTGTTTACTGGTTTTGGGCTTGGAACGTCTGCAAGCAGGAAAACCGAATTGTTCGCAAAAAGAACCAAGTTCTTTTTTGCTCAGAGATTTCTCTTTCGAGAGTTGATTTTGGATTTTGTCATCTTGACAAATCTTTAATGCAGTTTTCTGGACATGAGAAACTAATTCCCCATATGTCAAGTGTTCATAAGGAATGATCCCATTATTTTGATTTCGAAGTGTTTCTCTAACTTTATCACCAAATGACTTTGGTAATCCAGCTAGGAATTTTTCTTTCCAAAATGGTTGTTGGGCATCATCTCTTGTGTACACTCTAGTCAAGAATGTATCTCTGTACCAACGGAAATCAGACAGAGTTTTGCACTTAAGATTTGAAAGAAGTTCTGCTGTGCGGTCTTTCCATAAGGAAGGATCACCAACAAAATGTTTAATGATGGTGAAGACTAAGGTGTTGGTGAATCGGGATTGGTTCACCATTGTGGAGGATAGGTGTACCATCGGGTTCAATCATAACAGCTGAATAAATCTTCTTTTTATCATCCGATGAAAGATAGCGATCCCACCAATTCTTTAATTGTCCAGTGAAGCCGGAAACAAAAAGATTGATGATGCTTTCATCAGAATAATCCATGCCAGTTTGATAAGCAGTGCTTGCAATGGTCATGTGTTGAAGAGTTTGAAGGATTTGTGTTTCATTCTGACCATCTATGTTCCACTCATAAACACGGTCATGATGGAAAGATTTGTAAGTATGGCGTTCTTCAACTAGAATATCCGGAGGGCTGGCCCGAGGATAATATAGTTTTGTGGGTTTGCGCCAATTCTGTTGGTTTATCTGGAATGAGTTTGAAGACTCAGGTTCAGAAAGTTGATTTTTGATTTCAAGGTTCATTACCTCTTTTGTGGAGGATCTTGAAGCTTGAGGGTGTCGGGAACAAGCTGTTGTTTGTTGTAAGCGAAGTTTCGAGAAGAAAGCCGATCGTTGAAGAGCGGATCTTTGTTGTTCTTGCTTTTGCTCAATCCTCTTGATCAAAGCGGCTTTGGTTTTGTTGACCATTTCCGATCTGATCCTTGGGTCAAGTCGAAAGGTTCAAAGAAAGGCTTTTCTTTGGTAGAACCGATCTGTGTTTGGAGAGGTTCTTTAGAAGAGCTAGGGGCTACCGTTGTTTGGGTAACATGAGTTTGAGTGACATGATCTCCAAGAATTTGAAGATCGATTGGTGTAGTTGTTTTGCTCCATAAGATTCTTGATATCTTTTGGAGTAACATCTCCTTCAACTTCCCTAGTTTTGAAAGGAGAAGCAACAAGCTGGTTTTTGGGGGAACTAATCGAGGAATGTAAAAAGACCGAGGTGGAGGAACTTCGAAGAAGTTGTTTGTCCTTCGGTGGTTGTCCACTCTTTCTTTAAAACATTTGTTTGAAATGGATAATCCAATTTCTGGGTATAAGCATATAGCTCAAACCATTCAAAAAATGGAGTATTCACTTCATGCTTTTCAAGGAAACTGTAGAATTGTTCTTGGATATGCTTTCGCACTAATCCTTTGAACGTTTCTAAAAACCAGTTTCTTTGCAAAGTATTTTTCTCAGAATAAAATTCTCTTTGCAAACCTTGTTTATCAATAGAGAATTGTTTTTTTAAAACATACATGCCTAGGGGTGTGGCCCCTGAGCCTGTATCATGAGGTTCTTCTAGATCTGTATAGTGCGGGAGGCTCTATAGATCTAGTATCATCCTCGTTTGATAATTTGCACGAGAAACATTTCCCTCGTTTGTAATTCCTTGGATTGGGGTATTCTTGGGTAAGGGATTTGGAGTTTGTTGGTGGCGGTGGTAGGTGAATAACCGAAGGAGGGGTTTGTTCGGAAGAACAAGAGTGTCTCGGTAATTCGAGTTTACAGATCCAGATCTATAATCCCCATATCTTGAAGACATAGATCTAGGAATGGAAGAAGTAGAACTTCTAGGTCTGTCAAAAGCCATTCTAACAGATCCTGTTTGAGTTTGTGAAATTCTACTAATTTGAGGAGGAGGTCGTGGGATAGCTTGTACAGCCTTTTCCATAACCCATTCTTCTGGAAGAGTGACCTCATTCCAGCTGATAGTTTGTGGAACTGTGATGTTTGTGTTCGAATGATCGGTAAGGAAAACAACAGTTTGTCCGTTGTTGGGCACTTGCCGGGCTTTCGAAGCTGAAGAGTTTGAGACCTTATACTGTATCCTATACATTAGGGTAACAGGTATAGATCCAGGCTTGATATTGAAACCATGAAGTTTAAGGTTGAGTTTCAAGACATCCATAATACGTTTGTCATCTAAAGCAACCGTTTGATTTGGATAACAGTTGAAATAGACGGGACCATTATGAAGTCCGAACTCGGCTGCTGCCAACAGAGAATCTGCAAAGTCGTAATGCCTTGCATCTCTGAGACAGACAAGTCCAGAAGCGTTTAAGCCTGCGCGAACAAGTGGTTTGAGAGCAACTTGTACACAACCGATGTGTAAAAAGTTGTAAACTTGTTTATGTTTAAGGATGGAGTTTTGAGAAAGAAGAAAGAATTCCTCTTTTTCTGGTTGGACAGAAACAGATTCTTCAACCGTCTTGATTATATAATCAGACTTTGAGAACCATTTCTTTGTTGGTAGGAAAACATCCCTGCTGTCAACTGGAGGAAGAGTCCAATCGTCAACAGTTTGGTTTATATCTTTGAACTGAATTTCTTCGTCAAAGATGTTGTTTGTTGAGGAGTGAGATTCCTCATTGTTTAAGGAAGAAGGTGGATGAGATGAGGAGGTGGAGAAGGAAGACCGACGAGAAAAGGAACGGAGAATGGAAGACATGAACAAAAATGCAAAAGATATAATAAAAATGCAGAAATAAAGTACTGAAAATAAGAACTTAAAAACTGAAATTCAAAAGATCATAAAACAAGAAGAGATAATCAGATGTATTTCTCCCCGTTTTGATATCATCACCGTCAGGTTACCATAGGGGTATATTGATTAAAGATTTCTTGGACAATTATCTTGCGAAGATTGTATTGTTGTCAATTAGCACGATTCGCACATCTAATGTATGGGGTAACTCTCATGCTAAACATGACATATCATTCTATGCATGGTTCTTAATTTATGAGTTCTGCGGACTGTTCTCTAGACAGTAAATTCTATGCAACTAGTCTGACTCATGGGGCAAGAATCCTCCGATCTCCCTGCCTCTCCTTGGGCCTTACGGGCTCTTCTGATCGTAAGCGATCCGGCAACAGTCCCCATCCAGTCAAACTATTTTCATATCTTTGGAGCGAGAAAACATAAATCAAGTATCATACATATACTATTAGGCGGTTAGATAGAACCTGCCATAGAGTAATCCACCACACACAATATGTGAATCTGAACATAACTAACTTAGCAACAATACATCCTGAGAAGATAACCTCCCAGTCCAGATCTAATCAATACATCTCTACTTCCCCTTCAGGCTCTGATACCAAAAGGTCGGGAGGGCCCGAAGGAACAGAAGGGGACGGAGGGGAGATGGGAGTGAGAGAGAAGTAGAGAGGGAAGAACACTTAAAACATGAGCATAAAATTAGAATATGCAGAAAGTAAAGAACACAAGAAGAAACTGAAGTGGAACGTTTATTCAGAACATAAAGCTTAAACAGAACAAAAGCTTAAAACTTACAAAGAAAGCTTAAAACACACAGAGACAGAGGGAGAGGGAGAGGAGAGTATGACTCGAGAATGGGGCTATTAGGTCCTGCCTCAACCAAATGGGAAGAGGACCTTATATAGGCATTTTCGAAGTCACTGTTTGAATAGTAACCGAGTTGGTGATCGGCACTATTTGACATTATTTAAACAGTAACATGAATGAACCTTGAAATCAAAAATCAACTTTCTGAACCTGAGTCTTCAAACTCATTCCAGATAAACCAACAGAATTGGCGCAAACCCGCAAAACTATATTATCCTCGGGCCAGCCCTCCAGATATTCTAGTTGAAGAACGCCATACTTACAAATCTTTCCATCATGACCGTGTTTATGAGTGGAACATAGATGGTCAGAATGAAACACAAATCCTTCAAACTCTTCAACACATGACCATTGCAAGCCTTTGCTTATCAAGCGGCATGGATTATTCGATGAAAGCATCACCAATCTTTTTGTTTCCGGCTTCCTTTGGACATTTAAAGAATTGGTGGGATCGCTATCTTTCATCGGATGATAAAAAGAAGATTTATTCAGCTGTTATGATTGAACCTGATGGTACACCTATCCTCCACAATGGTGAACCAATCCCAGATTCAGTCAACACCTTAATCTTCACCATCATTAAACATTTTGTTGGTGATCCTTCCTTATGGAAAGACCGCCTGTGAGAACTTCTTTCAAATCTTAAGTGCAAAACTTCTGTCGATTTTCGTTGGTACAGAGATACATTCTTGACTAGAGTGTACACAAGAGATGATGCCCAACAACCATTTTGGAAAGAAAAATTCCTAGCTGGATTACCAAAGTCATTTGGTGATAAAGTTAGAGAAAAACTTCGAAATCAAAATAATGGGATCATTCCTTATGAACACTTGACATATGGGGAATTAGTTTCTCATGTCGAAAAGCGCATTAAAGATTTGTCAAGATGACAAAATCCAAAATCAACTCTCGAAAGAGAAATCTACGAGCAAAAAAGAACTTGGTTCTTTTTGCGAACAATTGATTTTCCGCTTTGCAGACGTTCCAAGCCCAAAACCAAGAAAAACAACAGCTGACCATATCGGAAGTCTTCTTATTTCAAGGATAGACGGACCCGGTATGAAAACTATAAACGCCCGTACCAAAGTTACAAACCAAGAACTCCTCCTAGAAGACTCAAGGATGAGTTCAAATCCAAACCAAAACTTGATTTTCCCAAGAGTGACAAACCAGTTTGCTATAATTGTGGTAAACCTGGACACTATGCAAGAGATTGCAAACTCATTGGAAAAATCAGACAGCTTAAACTTGAAGAATCTGTCCAAGAACAAATCAACAATCTTCTTCTTGAAAGAACTTCTGAATCTGAAGATGAACATAGTTCTTCTGAAGATTTGAACCAACTTCAATACGATGATTGTGATTCATCTTTCGATAATTCTTCTTTCATAAACGTCATCACAAAAGAGCAAGATCTGCTTTTTGATGTCATCCATAAACTTCCGATTGTGATAAAGGTGAATATCTATCCAAACTCAAAGATATTCTAAATCAGCCTTCGCCATCACATTCATCCTTTCAACCTTTGGCTATCCACAACAGGTTTGATCTGACCAACACTTTGGAAAGATTTAAACAATCTGTTAGGCCAACAACCACCCAGGATCTTCATAATGAGGTTAATAACCTTAAGACTGAGGTCCGACTTCTTAAACATAGTCGAGATTCACATGAGTCTGCTTTACAGCAAATCCAAGACTTTTTGGTCTCACTTCAAACCCCTCCCATCGAGGATAATGATCTGGTTTTAGAAAACAACCGTGATAATCTGGATTTAGAAAATCTAAATATTCAAGATTTTCAGAACCCAGATGGTCAAGGTGATTTTCTTCCTGAACCATTTTTAAACATGTTTTCAAGAATTTTTCCACAGAAGTTTTATATACAAGCAAAAATCATTATTAATAATGAGTTTGTTATAGAACAATCTGTGCTATTTGATACTGAGGAGCTCAAGCAAATTGTATTCAAGAAAGCTTGATTCCTCCAAAGTATTTTGAAAAAACAACCGAACGATATAGTGGAATTAACAAATCCATGATATCGATTCGACATAAACTATCAAACGTCATTATTCAAAATGAAGGTTTGCAAGTAAGGACTCCATTCAGTCTCATGAAAGTCATGGGAACACCAATTGTGCTTGGAGCACCTTTTGCACAACTTTTATTTCCATACATAACTGACTATGATGGTATTTCAAAACTACATTTGGGAAAATTGATTTTATTTCCTTTCTCTCAAACCATACGGTTACAGGAATTAAATCCTCACCTTTTCCCTCCTCAGATCAACTATCTCGATGAACAAGTTTCTCCTGAGTTTTTTGAAACTCGTAAACAAACGATTAAGGATATTCTTTGCCTTAGTCTTCCTGTCCTGCTTGATTAAACATCCAACTTTTGGAACTTTACATTTAAACATGAAATTTTGCATCTGTTTTCAGCATGTTAAGATTTCAAATTCTTTTAAACATTTTTGGACTTGTAAATGGGATTTCTATTTTTCCTTACCCGTGAGCTTTTACGGGGTAGGTAGTATTGAGAAAAACTCCACAAACATGCCCGAGAAAAAGAAACCTGGTGATAACCAGAATGACAAAGGTAAACAGGCAGCTGCATCTGAAGTTAACATTTCTCAAGATGCTCAAAGGCCAATCTCAGGCCAGTAATGCAAGAGTTCCAGATACTTGATTTATGTTTTCTGCTCCGAGTATATGTAAATAGTTTGACTGGATGGGGATGTTCCGGATCGCTTACGATCGAAGAGCCCGTAAGGCCCAAGGAGAGGCGAGGAGATCGGAGGATTCTTGCCCCATGAGTCGACTAGTTGCATAGAATTTCTTGTCTAGAGAACAGTCCGCAGAACTCATAAATTAAGAACCATGCATAGAATGATATGCTGTTTAGCATGAGAGTTACCCCATACATTAGATGTGCGAATCGTGCTAATTGACAACAATACAGTTCTGCAAGATAATTGTCCAGTAAATCTTTAATCAATATACCCCTATGGTAACCTGACGGTGATGATATCAAAACAGGGAGAAATACATCTGATTATCTCTTCTTGTTTTATGATCTTTTGAATTTCAGTTTTTAAGTTCTTATTTTCAGTACTTTATTTCTGCATTTTTATTATATCTTTTGCATTTTTGTTCATGTCTTCCATTCTCCATTCCTTTTCTCGTCGGTCTTCCTTCTCCACCTCCTCATCTCATCCACCTTCTTCCTTAAACAATGAGGAATCTCACTCCTCAACAAACAACATCTTTGACGAAGAAATTCAGTTCAAAGATATAAACCAAACTGTTGACGATTGGACTCTTCCTCCGGTTGACGGGGATGTTTTCCTACCAACAAAGAAATGGTTCTCAAAGTCGATTATATAATCAAGACGGTTGAAGAATCTGTTTCTGTCCAACGAGAAAAAGAGGAATTCTTTCTTCTTTCTCAAAACTCCATCCTTAAACATAAACAAGTTTACAACTTTTTACACATCGGTTGTGTACAAGTTGCTCTCAAACCACTTGTTCGCGAGGCTTAAACGCCACGGACTTGCGTCTCGGAGATGCAAGGCATTACGACTTTGCAGATTCTCTGTTGGCGCAGCCGAGAGTTCGGACTTCATAATGGTCCGTCTATTTCAACTGTTATCCAAATCAAACGGTTGCTTTAGATGACAAACGTATTATGGATGTCTTGAAACTCAACCTTAAACTTCATGGTTTCAATATCAAGCCGGATCTATACTGTTACCTAATGTATAGGATACAGTATAAGGTCTCAAACTCTTGACTTGAAAGCCCGGCAAGTGCCCAACAATGGACAACCTGTTGTTTTCCTTACCGATCATTCGAACACAAACATCACTTGAGTTCCACAAACTATCAGCTGGAATGAGGTCACTCTTCCAGAAGAATGGGTTATGGAAAAGGCTGTACAAGCTATCCCACGACCTCCTCCTCAAATTAGTAGAATTTCACAAACTCAAACAGGATCTGTTAGAATGGCTTTTGACAGACCTAGAAGTTCTACTTCTTCCATTCCTAGATCTATGTCTTCAAGATATGGGGATTATAGATCTGGATCTGTAAACTCTGAATTACCGAGACACTCTTGTTCTTCTGAACAAACCCCTCCTTCGGTTATTCACCTACCACCGCCACCAACAGAAACTCCAAATCCCTTACCCAGTAATACCCCAATCCAAGGAATTACAAACGAGGGAAATGTTTCTCAGGCAAATTATCAAACTGAGGATGATACTAGATCTATAGAGCCTCCTGCAGACTATACAGATCTAGAAGAACCTCATGATACAGGCTCAGGGGCCACACCCCTAGGCATGTATGTTTTAAAAAAACAATTCTCTATTGATAAACAAGGTTTGCAAAGAGAATTTTATTTCGAAAAAATACTTTGCAAAGAAACTGGTTTTAGAAACGTTCAAAGGATTAGTGCGAAAGCATATCCAAGAACAATTCTACAGTTTCCTTGAAAAGCATGAAGTGAATACTCCATTTTTTGAATGGTTTGAGCTATATGCTTATACCCAGAAATTGGATTATCCATTTCAAACAAATGTTTTAAAGAAAGAGTGGACAACCACTGAAGGACAAACAACTTCTTCAGAAGTTCCTCCACCTCGGTCTTTTTACATTCCTCGGATTAGTTCCCCCAAAAAACCAGTTGTTGCTTCTCCTTTCAAAACTAGGGAAGTTGAAGGAGATGTTACTCCAAAAGATATCAAGAATCTTATGGAGCAAAACAACTACACCAATCAGTATCTTCAAATTCTTGGAGATCATGTCACTCAAACTCATGTTACCTAAACAACGGTAGCCCCTAGCTCTTCTAAAGAACCTCTCCAAACACAGACTGGTTCTACCAAAGAAAAGCCTTTCTTTGAACCTTTTCGACTTGACCCAAGGATCAGATCGGAAATGGTCAACAAAACCAAAGCTGCTTTGATCAAGAGGATTGAGCAAAAGCAGCAACAACAGCGATCTGCTCTTCGCCGATCGGCTCTTCTGGCTTGTTCGTTACAACAAACAGTTGTTCCTGACACCCCTCAAGCTTCAGTATCCTCCACAAAAGAGGTGATGAACCTTGAAATCAAATCTCAAACTCCAGAGAAACCAGTTGATTCATCACCTAATGAACCAACTTTTCTTAATGTCATTAATAAGGAAATTGCTCCTGTTAGTGTCGTTAATCAGTCTCTGAATTCTAAACTTCTGTCTTTACCAAAAGACAATCCTACAAACTTGAATACACTCCAATATGAGGTTAATAATCTCAAAAGGGAGATTCAAACCCTTAAATTTGGTCAAAAGACTTCTGAGTCTTCTGAGTCCGGAATTGTCCAGACTTGTAAAGTCTCACCACCCTCCTCTTCTGAAGAAAGTGATGATCTGGTTTTAGAAAATGAACAGATTGATGATATATATCAATTATGTCTCAACATCATTTCAAGAATCATGATACAGAAGTTTTATATACAAGCAACAATCATTATCAATGATGAACTTGTTATAGAACAATCTGTTCTTTTTGACACAGGGTCCCAAGCCAATTGTTTTCTTGAAGGACTTATTCCTACCAAGTATTTTGAGAAAACAAACGCGAGATTTAGTGCTGTTAACAAGTCTACTGTCTCTGTTCAGTACAAAATCTCAAATGTGGTAATTAAGAATAAAAGTTTGCATATCAAAACTCCATTTGTTTTGGTAAAAGATATGGGAACCCAAATTATTCTTGGAGCCCCTTTTGCACAACTTTTATTCCCCTATGTCACTGATGTTGATGGAATTTCAAAACAGCATCTCGGCGAAATGGTTTTATTTCCCTTTACTGAATCACCAAAGTTTAGAGAAATAAATCATCTTTCTGCCAAGCAAAAACAGATCAATTTTCTCAAAGATGAGATTTCCTTTAAACGAGTTGAACAACAGCTCCAGCAGCCACTTGTTCAGCAAAAAATTCAAAATTATTTGGAGAAAATACATCGTCGTTTGTCTTTGATTTACCAAATGCTTTCTGGAACAGAAAGAGACATATGGTAGATCTTCCTTATGAGCCTACTTTCTCTGAAAAACGAATTCCTACCAAAGTGAGGCCCATCCAGATGTCTCAAGAACTTCTTGAAACTTGCCAAAAGGAAATCCAAGATCTTCTTGACAAAAAATTGATCGAGACCAAGTCGAAGTCCATGGTCTTGTCTTTGCATTTTATGTTAATAAAAATGCAGAAATAGAATGTGGAACACCTAGACTTGTCATCAATTACAAACCCTTAAATGAAGCCCTGCAATGGATTCGATATCCAATTCCAAACAAGGCTGACTTACTTAAGCATTTGCATTCTACAAAGATTTTTTCAAAATTCGACATGAAATCAGGATTTTGGCAGATTCAGATTTCTGAAAAAGATAGGTATAAAACTCGCTTTTTTGTTCCCTTCACAAGTATGAGTGGAATGTTATGTCTTTGGTTTAAAAATGCCCCTTCTGAATTTCAAAGGATTATGAACGAGATCTTCCAAGGTCAAAGTCAATATATTATTGTTTATATTGACGATGTTCTAATTCGATTGATGATCATTTTAAACATGTTTCGAAATTTATCCGGACTACAGAATCAAATGGTTTAGTAGTTTCTAAGCCTAAGATTAGCCTTTTTCAGACAAAAGTTAGATTTCTTGGCCATTGGATTCACCAAGGAATGATAACTCCCATTGAAAGGGCAATCCGGTTGCGAGATAAATTTCCAGACCAAATCCTTGACAAAAACCAACTCCAAAGGTTTTTGGGATGCTTAAACTATGTTGCTGAGTTCATTCCACAACTTAGCAATTTTCTTAAACCTCTTCATCAACGCCTCAAGAACAATCCTCCTCCTTGGACTAATGTTCACACAGATATTGTTAAAAAAATTAAACAACAAGTCAAGGAACTTCCTTGTCTTAGTCTTCCCATTCCTTCTGCTTTCAAAATAGTTCAAACTGATGCTTCTGAACTAGGATATGGAGGTATTCTTAAACAAAAGATAGATGCAAAAGAACAAGTTATTTCTTTTACATCTAAACATTGGAATAGTGCCCAATGAGAACTATTCTACGATTAAAAAGGAAATTTTGGCCATTGTTTTGTGTGTTTCAAAATTTCAAGCAGATCTTTTAAATCAAAAATTTCGATACGCATTGATTGCAAATCTGCGAAAGATGTGTTACAAAAAGATGTTAAAAATCTTGCATCAAAACAGGTTTTTGCACGTTGGCAAGCTATTTTGAGTATTTTTGATTTTGACATTGAATTTATCAAAGGTACTACAAATTCTCTTCCGACTTTCTCACAATAGAGTTTTTACGGGGTCATAGTGACAACGGCAAAGGCACGGCCTCACCATAACAACAAATGCCCCCCAAACAACTTCCCTCGGGAGACAAAGGAAAAGATATCTATTCAGATATCTCTTCAGGTACTTTAAACCAAACAAACTCTGAGCTCCAGGAGTTTATTAAACACTTGCTTCAGCAAGTACAAGTCCATGAGGACACAGAAGTAAACAAAGTTCCAAAACAAGATACATGGTATTTGAAGATTGGAACACAGCAATTGCCTATCTTACCTTCTGATTCAAAACAGAGGTTTAGGCCCCTCAAAGGGAGTAATCTTGATGAGGAACAGCAAGCAATTCTAGACGCTTTATGGCGTACTGGAAATGCAAAACAAAAGCACAGAGCAATTTGTGCATTAAACTCTTATTTTATAAGTCAAAATAAACAGGTGAGAGCCTCTTTAAGGCAACCCGCAGCTCATCGGCCATCCTCTTCTAGGATGAATGAGAGTAATCTTAAACCTTCCCTTATGGAAGCAAATCATGAGTTTTTCCAAACAGGTCAGAAAATGAGAGATAATTTTGAGACTTTCTCCCAAAAGATGTCTCTTGTTGGAAGATACCGAAGGAAATTCTTGAAGAAATTACCAACTGAAGTTTATGAGAAAATTCTTTTCCTTTCTGAAGAGAGTTTTTACAACCAACTCATTGAATTTCAGTATATGCTCTTGGAAATTAATGAAGATCTTCAACAATTTCCAGGAACTCAAATATCACAGTATTGTGGCGAACCATTACGGGAAAAACCTTGGAACGCCAAACAACCGGACTTCTAGAAGTCAACCTTTCAGAACCAAAACTAAAACCGTTGATCAAAGAAATGATGGTTAAAGCTTTCCATTATGGTTTCCTCCGGATGGTGCAACTTGGATCAAAGGATTCCACACCAGAGATGTTTGGTCCAAGAATCACAAAATACATTAACCAGTACAGAAAGAATGTAGCCAGTCCAATATGGATTTGGATTACCTCAACTGTACCTCAACAAAATGAAGCTTCATTCTGCCATGCACAACATCATGTTATAATTAACCATGCATTTATGTATATGGGGAATTATTGCAGGCCTTATACAGATCATGGACTTGGAGATCCGCAAACTTTCAAACAAGTGGATACCTTAAGTCCTATGCCAGAATGCTTCATAAGTCTTGGGCTTATAGCGGAGACGACTTCGACATGCTTATGGACCTCAAAATTTACAGCCAGTAATGCAAGAGTTCCAGAACTTGTCTTTGAAAGCCCGGCCATTTCCCAAGATACTGACGAAGATCTCATCGATCGAATGAAGATTAAACTTACGGTTTTTGGCGAAAGCTTTCTTGTTGTATGCACAAAACACTTTAACTTTCATGTATAAGCTGTGTAAACATGTACTGCGCACCGTAATAAATTTCTTTTGAAACCTTTGTAGCAAACGCCGAGGTGTCGGTTCACTATTGCACCGAACACTGTAGCACTATAGCAGGTTACTGTAGCGTCGGCAGACCACTGTAGCATGTTACTGTTTAAATAATGTCAAATAGTGCCGGTCACCAACCGGTTACTATTCAAACAGTGACTTCGAAAATGCCTATATAAGGTCCTCTTCCCATTTGGTTGAGGCGGGACCTAATAGCCCCATTCTCGAGTCATACTCTCCTCTCCCTCTCCCTCTCGTCTACGTGTGTTTTAAGCTTTCTTTGTAAGTTTTAAGCTTTTGTTCGTTTAAGCTTTATGTTCGAATAAACGTTCCACTTCAGTTTCTTCTTGTGTTTTTTACTTTCTGCATATTCTAATTTTATGCTCATGTTTTAAGTGTTCTTCCCTCTCTACTTCTCTCTCACTCCCATCTCCCCTCCGTCCCCTTCTGTTCCTTCGGGCCCTCCCGACCTTTTTGGTATCAACTACGGTAGAACTGCGAGTAGTTGATTAAATCATAAAAATCACATTTTAAATATTCTTTATCTGGTCAATTAAAATGTAGCTATTTGAAATCCCCATCGATTTCGGTAGTTTTGCTAAGCCTGTGAGATTTATTCTTAGTCGACAACCAAAGCACGCTAATATAGCTTTTATTCTCAGTCTTGTCCTTTGATTTAGATTTCAACAGTAAGGATAATAGGCCAGGCGGCCTAGCCTGTTTAATCAAAGAACAAGCTCAGACCTTTTCAAAAGTCTTTTAAACTTAAAAGGCTAGGCCTAGACTCAGAGGCGGAACACTAGGGATTGCACTTACGTTTTGTCGTGCAAAACGTCTTCCTGTCGTCCTCAGTGTTGACGATGACGAGTCTCCCCAGTGAGAACTATGGAAGCTCTCCTTTCAAATCTTATGTTTGATGTTTCCATTTTTGTTTGTAAATCAAATCTGTATATCAAATCTAAGTTTGATTAATTGGTTTATCATGCTTTGATGGCTGTCGCCAGTTCTGACGTGCTTCCAGCGATGGATTGGGGCAAATGACGGGAGGGTTCGATCATGGCGCCTAATCAATGACGCAGAGGGGCGTTTTGGGGTTGTTGTCCTATATATATAGGAATAAGAGTAGGCACTTGTTGGTACAGACAATCTGAATCGCGTGTTAACACTGGCCTATAGAGTTATCCCGCAACCACCAGCAAAGAAGAGAAATTCCGGATCCTATAGAGTTATCCCGCAACCACCGGCAAAGAAGAGAAATTCCGGATACAAAAGTTCAGGTATCATGTATTACTCATGCACAAGGGTCACGGATTTCCACTGCGTTTGCCTTTTGGTGGTTCATTGTTGTGTGCGCAAGCCCACTACTCCTCTAAACCTCTTTACAAGCTCAATATCATATGATTCTATATATAGGCTTGTACTCTCCTTTTCCCAAACAATGTGAGACTAGTTTCTTTGACATATACTCACATATTTACAACAGCACTTGCTTCTCTCACAATTCCATTCAGACTCCGAACGAACGTGATTTGGGGATGCCTTTGTTTGGTTGGCTATATAACTATTTCCACCATCATTTCCAGTTTTCTTCACTTCATTCCATACAATTATTTCCTCCAAATCGCCTTTACTCTTCAATCCATAATTTCCATCTCTTTCATGTTTACTCTATCACATAAATTGAATGAATATGAAAAAAGCAGCTCTACAAGCGGTTGCATCAATCCTATGCCGGCTTCAAGGCCCCCCTTTTTCATCCATATTGACGTGGTCCGCATCTCCCCAGATGACGGCCGCGGAAGCGGAACTAGGGATTAAAATTAGCCTCCTCTTATTAAAATTTCTGATTCCTCCACTGTCTACACTTACTAAAAAGTTTGGTAGGCCTGTCAAGCGGCTTAGGCCTTTTATAAAATATAAAAATAAACATAAAAGAAAATAATCATAAAAATTGTTTAGATTATAGATTTTTTTTTGTTGAAATATAGTAGAATGGTGGTGAAAAAAATTATTGTTTAGCGGAAAGGTTTAGGACATGGAGGTCGCCATGTACATAATAAAATAAAAAAAATAGGGAAAGTTTGAAAAACTAGTCTACATAGTGGTCACCTTGTGTATACTAATATAAAAAAAAATTAAAAATGGTTGAAAACCAAAAAAGAAAAGAATTTAGGGGAAAAATAAAATGTATGAAAAATAAATATTGAATAATAATAATAATAAATAAAATTATTTTTTTGAAAAAATTATTAGGCTTTCTTAATAGGCCCAGGCTGAAAAAAAATGCTTATACTAGACCAAGTTGAAGCCTTCTTATTTTGTCACACCCCAAAATACTAAAGCGTGACCGGCACGAAGTATAAGGCGACCTAACTTCGTAAGCCTCTTAATTCACTAGTTTCTACTTATAATCGGAAAAATCTAATTTATTAAAATAATTTTAGTTGATATTATAATATTCTTTCATGAACCTTTATAAAATATGCCGTATAATTTTTTTTAACTACTAAGAAATAATGGTGAAAATTTTCTTTTTTGACACTTTTCATCAGAGGAACGAACACAAAGCGTATAACAAGCGCAACACAAAGCAATGAATAACAAGCATAGCAAAGAGGCTACAAAATAAGTGTAGCACGAAGCTAAGAATAACAAGCACAACACAAATGCTGCAAAACAAGCATAGCCTGGAGGCTATGAATAACAAGCACAACACGAAGGCTATAAAACAAGCGTGGACACACAGTCCACGAGGGTAAATAACCAAGCACAGCTCAAGGTCACGAAAAAAAGATTGAGAACAAATCCCACGAATATCAAGCGCTTTGCGTCTAGCTCCTCTAATAAGAATACTCAAAATCTTGCAAAAAAAAAAAAATCATATCTTTCATTCATGAAAATTTTCTCAAGTAAAATAAGTAAAAAACTTATATAAAAAATAGGGTTAACGTGCAGATTTGTCAACGAACTATTATCCGAGGAGCATTTGGCACAAAAAACAATTGAGGGTACCAAATTGGCCAATGAACTATTAAAAAATGAGAAAAAGTATCAAATAACTATTAAAAAAATACCCATCACAATTACGTTAAAATATGAGGCACTGGGGTAGGACGGTGGCGGAGACGCTAGAAAAAAGAGCAGTTAAGCCTTCTTGTTGGATAAGGCAAACACCAACAGAGATGTGACCCATGTGAGCAGGCACTGTGGCAGCGGCGGCTGCTGCTTGTGGCCTTGGAGGGATGGAACCAGGGTGCAAGGCGCGTGCCGATCGAAAGTTGTGGACTGCTGGATTTGGTTTCGGTGCATGATTCTCGCCCTGAAGCTGCATACTTATAATGGAAGCTTTGGAGACGCGACATCACTGACTTTGTGACAGTAAATGGAAGATGGAGACACCAAGATAGTGACGGGGTAATAGTTCTTGGACAATTTCACCTTAATTGTGTTTTTTTTTTCACTTTTGAATAGTTCATTGGCCAATTTTGTACCCTCAACTGTTTTTTGTGCTAGATGCTCCTTGAGTAATAGTTAGTTGGCAAATCTGCACCTTAACCCAAAAAAATATTTTAAAACCAAATTCTCAACTTCTTTTCCTTGGAGACATGTTAACAAGCAAGCCGTATGCATTAGAAATTATTCTCTTATGATCTTCTTTTCGAATCCATAATATAATGTATTATTTATCTCATTTATGCATTCTTTCTTCAACAATAAATATGCTAAAACTCTTCAATTCTCTCTATATAAATATAGGAAGAATTATTATCAACCTTTTCCAAGTGTTAATAGGACCATAATCAAATATAATATTTCGAAATTTCAAAACATCATTATTGGCACTAAAAAGTTTCTTCAAGCACAACCATATTTCACCACCTAATGTAACATAGTTTCCATCAACATGTTTCTCAATGCATAAATCCATATTTCAAACTTCCCTATTAGTTGAACAATTAAACTCCACAATATCAAAGAGACACCCTTTCATTATCCGTATTTAAACATGCTACCAAATTTGTTTTGGCAAGATTAGCCATGTAATTTCCATATCACTATAATGCATTAATACATATAATGCCTAAAACTTTCCAACTATCAATGTTAGGTATTCAGTGACTCCTATACTATATAATTCAAACAATATGAACTCAACATACTTAATTAAGTTATTTTCTCTAACATTTCATAGGACATTATGTATGCACCCCAAGTACTAACATAAGATTAAACAAATATGATCATTAAAATCTCCCAACAGTTTTCTATCCAACATCATTATTAAATTATAAATCTTCCAAATTTCCCTGAAAATTCTATAACAACATATATCCAATCAAGTTTTCTTTCTTTCTATTATTTTGTTGAACACTGTAATACCCAAAATTTTCATGTATCTTAAATACAATATTTTTGATAATTAAAGCCCCTATTTAAAATAGGTGAATATGTGGTCTCAAATTTTGAGACATGTTTATTTTATTCTCTAGGCAATTTTTCCCTAGAATTAGAGTAGCCAATAATTTAAGAAATTTTATTAGACATCATAAAATACCATAAATGCAACAAACACCATATTTAAATTATGGTTCATATGGAGATGAAAATACTTAAGTATATTTAGAGAAATGGCAATTAAAGACCAACCAAATCTTCACTAAATTAAATAAATTGTGCAAATCTTCACAATTAATCAAAGGGTCTTTAACACCCATTTTCATAATTTATTAAGAGACTAAATTTTCCAATACCTTATAATTAATATTTAGTTCATATTTAAGTCACAAAGAGCCATAAAGAATTATCAAAACACTTGAAACAATTAAGGGGCAATTACCAACAATTAATGAGCAATTAAAATTACACTAATGGAATATTTAGGTAATTCTTTACAATTAATACTAAATTGTCATCAATTAAAGGTGTGCTAAGCTAATTAAAAACCAAGAACCAATAAGAGGTTAAGACTAGCACTAAATGAATTATTAGCAATCATCAACTACTCTAAGAACCCCTAATGCAACAATCAAGAGATAATTAAGCTTGTGATTAAGATGTTAATCAAATGTTAATCAAGTCAACAATTTCAACTATAATCTAAAGGCTAAGAATTTATCTCATAAAGCTTATCCAAAGCCCCTAATCAATTCTAATAAAGCCTAATCCATGTGAATAAGTGGATAGCCAATGAGATAGTCCCCACATGCAATTAATTAAATGCATCAAAACTTAAAAAAGATGAAGCAATGGGGGGTGTGGTTTTGGCAAGAGAAAAAAGGAAGAAAGAATTGTTTAAATTATCAAATACACACATGCAAGTTGAGTCATAAAGCAAACATTAATAACATGACGACTTTTGGGGCAAGTGGAAGAGGATAAAAGTGAAGTGGAAGAGGATAAGCCAATGGGAGAATAAAGCATAAAGTGATTAGATTAATCCATGGAATTAATTTAAGACATAAGCAAATGAAAACCTATACAAATTAAATTGTATCTTGAAATCCATTAACCATGAATCAAATCTAAGAAGAGATTATTAACAAGCATAATTCAAGCTTGAAATTGACTATAGCCAAAGCTATTTCCTCAACTTTTGAGGATTATGCCCAATTGAGAAAATAGGTGATTATGGTCTCTAATTAAAGCTAAAAATCTCAAGAGTTCAAAACCAAAAAGAAAATTTGAAACAAACTTCATTAAGATCCCCAAATGAATTTTTATCGGTGAAGAACAAAGAATAGAAGAAGGAGAAAGTTGGCTTAGGAAAAAGCTAGAACACATAGGATATTTTGCATCTTGGAAGAGGATATGGTACTTTAGGATAGAAAATGGAAGAGGATCAAGGAGAGAGAGAGAGGGGGGTCAGATTTGAGGGTTCTAAAGGCTAAGATTTGTGCTTTTAATTTACCTAGATCTAATGGCCATAATGCAAGATGAGGGGTTGTGAATAGTGCCATGGACTTTTACTATAAATAGGGGGTTGGGGTCTTCATAAATCCTCACCAATTCACAAAGCAACACATCTGAAATATAGAGAGAAAGTGAGAGTGAGGGCCTTGAAGAAAGAAGGAACAAAGTTCTTGGTAAGTTTTCTAGTTCTAGCTTTAAGTTCTTTAAGTTCTAGTCTTAAATTCTTAGAATAGAAGTAGCTTAGATCTTAAATATGCTAGAATAATTTTATTTACATGTTTTTATGATCAAAATTGGCTTTATTTCAAAAAATTGATGAAGAAGAAGTTATGGCAAAATTTCTGGAAGAAAATCATCAAAGTAACGAAGTTCTGGCGAAATTTCATCGGGTTCGGAAATTCTGGAGTCAGCCATGAAAACGCCAACATTTAATATTAAAAAAATGATCAAAAAATTCTGGGAAAATTCATGGTTAAAATAGACATATAGGGATTTTTAAATATGTCAAGAACATGTCAAAATGATTTTTGTACAGTGAGATACAAATCCTCAAAGTTAGGCTACGAATTTCTGGAAAATTCTGGGCAGATACTCAAAATTTTAAATCTGGGAATGATACATGAAATCTGGGCAAGGGTGGTTATTTTTACTTGAAAATAGACATCCTAAGGATTCCAAATAATTTTATGGATCCTCGTTTCGATGTTTTTAGAATTAGTTATGAATTTTCAAAGGTCGATTAAAATCTGATCAGAATTGCTGGGCCTGCGTTTTTGAGAAAATTGAAGGAGATAAGTGAAAAATCAACCTACCAAGGGAAAAAGGGTCTCTAGTGACTAGGATACCCTCTAGAATATTATTGTTGAATTAATAAATGCGATATTACCATTATAGGACAAACGTGATCACAAGTACTGAGACGCCAACGTACCAACATCAACGACTAAGGTACGGACGCGTACTGTAACACTAACTCTGATGTTTACTGTATACCTATATGTGATAGATATGTTCAAAAACTGTGACTCTGTTTTTAAAAGAATTGTTCATACACGTACAGCTTTATACGGGTTATAGTCATGATAACGCCGTTGAGTTTTCCTAGCGCTGAGGACACGATAGGCCATCGTGGCACTGGTGAATAGTGCAGACTATAATAACATTCATATGCGGTGGCTGTGTTGTTATTACTTTTTATATGTGAACATAGCTGTGATGTCATGAGATAATTGTCATACATAACTGTACATGAACATGAGGTTAACCGTTACACGAGGTTCAATGGATATTGAACCTCGGCTCACCTTAGCTTCGGGTTCGGAGTGAACAGGCGAGGATAGAGGTAAGCGGCCGATGTAGGAGACGGACGGAGGAAGCCTTTTTGATTTGTACTGAACAATGATAACATTTGAAAAATTTTGTACCGCTGTTAATGACCAACTCTTACACTACAGTGGATGTTTATCAGTTACTTTTCTAAATACTATTTACTTCCGATGCTCTACTCTGATCAAATATTTCTGAAAACGCTTCCGAAAATTGGGATGTTACAAACACCTTGTGTATTTCCAAGAACAAGTTAGAACACCAGCACCAATGGTTTCTATTATTAAATCAAGCAGCTTCAAATCCCCTTACTTAATCACAAAGTCACAAACTAAACTCTTAACAAAGTTTGAATCATAAGTAAATAAATAAATGAATCCATCACTACTACAAAAAACGGTTTTCGCGTCCCAAAAAGACGTCCTTTAAAAAAAAGGTAGTAAAAATAAAGGCGGTGGCATTCTTGTAATTAAAAGTTCACCTTTGGAGTCTAAGGTTTAAACTTAGACTCCAAAAGTCTCGAGAGAGTCACCTTTGGAGTCTAAGTTTAAAACTTAGACTCCAAAAGCCATGCTTTTGGAGTCTAAGTTTTAAACTTAGACTCCAAAAATCATGTCACATCGTGGAGGCGGGGGTCACGTGGTGCGGCGGGGGTCTTTTGGAGTCTAAGTTTTAAACTTAGACTCCAAAAATCATGTCACATCGTGGAGCGGGGGTCACGTGGTGCGGCGGGGGTTATGTGTGGGGCCGCGAGAGACACCTTTGGAGTCTAAGTTTAAAA
This sequence comes from Acacia acuminata, assembly GCA_019022655.1. Taxonomy (NCBI): domain Eukaryota; kingdom Viridiplantae; phylum Streptophyta; class Magnoliopsida; order Fabales; family Fabaceae; genus Acacia; species Acacia acuminata. The sequence continues at coordinate 54,099 of JAFJYI010000035.1, forward strand.
GTTAGACTCCAAAAGCCATGCTTTTGGAGTCTAAGTTTTAAACTTAGACTCCAAAAATGATGTCGTACAGAAAAAAAAAAAAAAAAGGTCACGTCGTGGAGCGGGAGTCACGTGGTGCGGCGGGGTTATGTGTGGGACCCGCGACAGACACTTTTGGAGTCTAAGTTTTAAACTTAGACTCCAAAAATCATGCTTTTGGAGTCTAAGTTTTAAACTTAGACTTCAAAAGTCCCCCAAAAACACACGACTTTTTCTTCTTCTTCCCTCACTTCATTTCATTTCAATTTGTCTTCCTTCTCTTCTCTGCACCTTCATTTCAGATGCTGCCTGAGACCTTCATCGTCGGCCCTCCTCCATCATCGCCCCTCCTTCGCCGTCCTCCCTTCACCGTTAGCGTGGTTCGTGCTCGTCTTCCTCCTCGTCTTTTTTCCGTCAACCATCGTGCGTCTTCCTCTTCATCTTTTTCCAGCAATGCAAGCCTCTCTGTCTTCTTTTTCGAAATCAAACTCGGATCGAGCTAATGAAGGAGGACGATGGCGAAGGTGAGCAAAAACACGGATCTATAGATTTTTTTTTTCATATATTTTGAGTTGCTCTTGTTATTTTTCAAAAACACGAACTCAGATCTGTGTTCCTAAAGCTTTCAATGTGCTATAGATGATAGGTCCGGTGATGTTTTGTTTATTGCGTTCTGGATTTTTCCAGATCTGAAATTTCTTAGAGCTGTTTACTGTGTTGTGGATTTTTTTGAGATCTGAAATTTCTCAGATCTGTTTATTGCGTTCTGGATTTTTTTCCGTTCTGGATGAATTTTCAGATCTGAAACCTCTCAGATTTGTGTTTAACGCCGTCACCGTCCCCATCTATTTTGTTTTTTTTTTAAAAAAATACTTATGGAGTCTAAGAAATATTTAGACTCCGTAAGTCTCCACTTTTGGAGTCTAAGAAATATTTAGACTCCGTAAGTCTTCACGTTTTGCGCCTCTAAGAAATAAATGGACGTTATAGACCTTTTTCGTAGTAGTGCATGCTTCTTTTATATCTTTTAAAATTAAAATTTTAGTAACAAATATGTTTAAATAAACTTCCCTCCCTAAGCTTTAGCAACACAAAATTCCCAAGTCTCATTCTTCTTTCACACGATTTATCAAACACCTTATAGGCATTCAAAATAACCCAACGAGCATGCATTTTAATTATCAAGCTATACGTCATAAACTACCAAGCATCCACTCAAATTTACGAAGAGAGAAAAGGTTTGCCAATATACCACCACACCTACCCACATATATTGAGCAAATGAATAAGCTTGCATGCATACCACCACTCCCTCCCACATCTACCGAGCAGGGGAGCAAGAACCGAGGAGGGGGATCCTGAATCACACCCTCAATAGCAAAATAGGGGAAGAAAAGCCAACCCACGAACCACAGCAACAAACCATGGAGAGTTAAGGAAGGAAAAAAACCCAGCGACACACAGACCTCAATTGAACACACAGATATGGCTAGAAGGAAGAAGTTAAGCGAAATGCTTTGAATCTACGTGAAAATCGAACAAAAGAATGAGCAAAACACAGATCTGAAGAGGGAATGAAAGTTTCAGCGTCTTTGGGGCACAGAACGTAATTGTCAGCGGAATGATGGACAAACAGCGGCGGTAGACGGACGTCGACGACAATGAAGGGTGAAGGAAGAGATATGAGCGAAGGAGGTCGACTGGAGCTTCCCCAAAATCGCCAAGCTTCTTCCTGCCCCAATCTAATATGAGATCACAACCTGCTGAAGAAAAAATCTAATCCTCATTTTTGTTTTTTTCTTTTTTTTAAACAAAAGGGCAATCTAGTAAATTAGAGTGCTGAAATAATATATAGGGAAAATTACATTTAAATACCATTTGAATTTGATAAACCCCCAAATGTATTTTAAATTTGTTAAAGAACCTAAAGGTACCAATGACTATATTGGGATTTTCAAATTCGGGTGAATTTACGTTTTTGCCTTAATTTTTAAATAAATTGAAAAAAATGACCATCGCCGGATGGCATGAGATTTGGCGATGGTTTTCCTTTTTTTGGGGTGGGGTTGAATCTTTGGTTTTAAAAAAAAAGATTCAATCAAAGTGAGGAATGTGGGGTTCGAACCCACGCCACCTTCATGGGGCCAAGTGACTCAACCACTAGGCCACTTGGTTCCTTTTTTAATATATATATATATATAGCATTAACATATATATATATATATATTCTTCTTAACATTTTTTCAATCAACAAATACTCTTGTAAATACCATTAACGAATTGGTAATTCCTATTACAAGATTTGTTATAACTGACCTTTATTTGTTATTTCATGAGAGACACTTGTGAAAAACGTGACGAAATACTGGTAATTCTCATTACTAAACTTGTAAATATCATTAACGAATTGGTAATTTTCATTACAAGATTTGTTATAGTTGACCATTCTTTGTTATTTCATGAGAGACACTTGTGAAAAACTTGACAAAAGCATTGGTAATTATCATTATTTAACTTTTAAATACCATTAACGAATTGGTAATTCCCATTACAAGATTTGTTATAATTGACCCTTCTTTATTGTTTTATGAGAGACACTTGTGAAAAACCTAACAAAAGCACTGGTAATTCCTATTACTTGTAAATATATCTTTATTAATTATTGATTGAATTGCCGTGGTTCATCATTGCCCACCTCCACAACTCTACTCATCAAAATCCTTTACTCCTTCTTCAATATAATTACTCACATGAGCCTTTGCACCTGCGTTTGCTTGATTGCGAGATGCAACTTCGTCAACTTCACAACACACCGAATTTGAATGGTTCGTTGTCCCACCAACATTAAAATTCCTGCGCTGCATTATAATGAATGCTAATCCCCAAAAAAAAAAAAAGTAACGGCATAGGCACTACCAATATAAAGGTTACAAGTGAGATCGATGCTCCCATTAGTTCAAGTTGCTAATGGACAAGGCCATTGGCTAATGAAGACACTTTGCAAGAGAAACAGTCTCATCTTGAAATAAGAAAAAAATAACCCCAAATAATCTGTATTCCCAGCTAGGCCAAGTGTGCAAAACTGCAAATATGTTAACCAGTACTCCTTGTCTCTATAGATGGTTATTTCAGGATTTTTATTTTTATTTTAACACAATGGTGATAATCCTAATATTTTCGCTCCCCAATAAAAATTCCTAGGTCCGTCACTGTAGGAAGGTCTTTTTCTATTTTCTTGTCTAATCCTACCAAGGAGTTTAGAAATCTGCCTAGACCTAGAGAATATAATCGATGTACCTGGATGGGATTTGGGTACAATCCAATCATTAATGATTACAAGATAATGAAATTTTACCATGGGAAAATGATTATGGATTTTGGGTAGAAGTGTATTTGTTAAACACAAATTCATGGAAAGAAATTGATCTTGGGGTTTTACAAGGTGTACGCCTTCGTCTTTATTGTTTAAATGTCTCTGCTAATGGAAGCATCTTTTGGTTTGGGGGTAAAACAAGGTGAATATGATATTAGTGCTTTAGTTTCATACGATATAGCAAGGGAAGTGTTTACTTTGATACCCTTCCATACATCAATATTTCATACTAGGCTTGCTGTATATGATGACAAACTTGCTTTAGTGTCTCTCAACAATAAAGATAAATTGATTGAATTGTGTATTAATATCCTTAAAATAAGATTTTAAAAATAATTAGTTAAAATAAAAAAAGGAAAAAAATATGTATATATATGTGTGGTAGGTATGCTGCCACCATTTGGGTCAAGTGGCAGCGTCCTACCACTTAACATGGCAGAGAGGGAGTATTATTAAAAATAAAAAATAAAATAAAATCTACAATCCACCGCCTCTTGGCAATATATATATATATATATATATAGAGAGAGAGAGAGAGAGAGAGAGGTGTTAGTCATGAGATCAGGAGAGACCGAGAGAAAGAGAAAATGGAGCTTATTTAAGGTACATTATTTATTTTATAAGATCATTTAGGTAGTTAAATTAATTTCTTTTCAATAAACTTTCTTCATAAAAGTTGTTCTACGTATTTTTCTCTTTCTAATGAGGGTAATATAGTATTGATTATTGAAAATTTTGGGATTTTGATATTGGTAAAGTTTTTAATTTGGATAGTAGAAGACCATATATATGAAGAGCATGATTAATAAATAACTTTAATCGGTTTAGATTTGTTAGTTTGTTGCGGTGGGAATTTAAAGTTATTTTGTATTTAAAAGAATTTAGGATTTATGTCATATAGGATATTTTCACCGATTAAATGTGAATTAAAGCATTTAGTTGGATTACTAGAGGTATTATTAAGGGTTTAATTGGTTAGTTTTGCTAAATCTTGAACTATATGAAATTATGAATTGGGATTTGAGATTTTAAATTAGAGTTGATATGATTTTGAGTATGTGGAGGTTTGGAAATGGTTTAATAAATTGGGTTATACTTATAAAAGTTAGTATTAAGTTAAAATTTGAGGATATGGTGATATTTTGGTAATCATAATAAATGAGAAATAATATATGAAAGAAGAAAATGAGATTGTAATGATGATTTGAGGAATAGATAAATTGTCATTTTTCTAGGAAAACTAAAGTGAGATGATAGTTTAATTAATTATTTATTATAGTATTAGTGGTTATTTTTATGAATTCTATTAACGTATAATTATATATTTATTTTTAAGTGGACTTGATTTCTCTCGCGCTTAGTTTTGTGTCAAGAATTTGAGGTAACCACTTTCCAGTTTATCTTGTATACCTGATGAGGTGATTATAAGCGTATGCTTATATTTTTAAATGATATGAAGATATTATAATATGCTACCTATGAAAATGTATTTATGTGTGAGATATTTGTTTGGGTAAACTTTTCGTTAAGTAGGCATAACTTGCTTATATTGTTATGATTAAATTGTTTATATTGTAATTATGAAAGTTTATGCATGGTGTTAAATATTAAACATAAGTATAAATTGTTGATGTTGAAATTGTGATATTGCACTGCATATTGAAGTATGCTGGATTGAGATGAGATGAGTTGTGATAGTAGGAGATTGATTTTGTACCACATGGTATAGCCACCACTGAGCACGCAGTGGATGTCTTTGACATTTTTTAGGGCCCTTGGTATCATCCTTTTCCTCTAGCCGGGATTAAGGTCAGGCCTTGGGATAGTGACACCTTTCTATAGTCGACAGAAAGGGAACCCATGGTCTAATATAAGTTCTATAGCCTTTGGTCAGGTTACACCTTATCATTGGTGAGCTTGGTATAATCTTGTCAAAGAGATTAAACCTATTGTATTATAGCCCATGGGTTTGGTCAACGGTTATAAGGAGGTTAAAAGGATGGTTGAGGAGTTACATGCATATCGAATAATTTTGAACTATTATTTGGTTTGATAAACTACTCAGATTTATCGATATACGAAGGGATGATTGGCCCGCTTAACTATCTTGTAATCATTCCCTGCATACTTGTTAAATTGGATATGTAGTTACTGAGTCCTCATGACTCATCCCGTCATGGTTTATTTTTCACTTGAGAATTCAGGTGGTGGTACTAAGGGAAGGCATTTCGAGACTTTATCTGAGTTATAAATCTTGTATGTCTCTTTTTGTTACATGGGCACATTCTAATGTGCATTGCCAAACTTTAGGGCCTTTTTGGTACATTGCATATTTTGATCATTCCAATGCATACTAGAACTTATATTATGAACATAGTCTGTTGATATGAAGTTTAATGTGGAATAATTTATTATTGCCCAGACTTAAATATGTTTAGGTATAAAATAATTATTTAAATGGTAATTATAGAGAAAGGTAGATAACCAGCTAACTGAGGTATTCTCAAAAGTGAAGGTTCCTCACAACAATGCATATATAAGTATTGGTGTAAATGTGCTGGGAAACACACAAAGTCAGCTTGTATTGACTAATTTTATCCAATGGTATTAACATTTGGGTCCTTTAGTATGTAATTTTGTTAAGGGTTTATATCACATCCTAGCACCTTGCTTTTAATATTGTCCGCTTTAGGGCCTATTGCTACTCATGGCTTTAAAACACTTCAAGAGGGGAGGTATTTGGATCCTTATAAGGCATCTTTCGTTCTCCTCCCCAGTCGATGTAGGTACCAGATAGAAAAAGAAAATGTGAAGTGAAAGGTTGTGGCGAAGGTGTGTGGCTAAAATTATCACAAGAGGACGAAAAATGCAGAGGCAAAAATGGATTTTGAAGCTTTAGGTAGAGTAGCATTTGGAACATAATAACCACTTTGAGTGAAGCTAATTAGGTATGGGTGGGTGGAGTGTTATGTTACACATCGGCTGGGGAGAGGAACAAAATATACCTTATAAGAGTTTAGATACCTCCCCTTCCTGATGTGTTTTAAAGATGTGAGAGGCAATGCGCTCCAAAACGGAAAATATCAAGACGAGGCGCTGTGGGACATTACAATTGATGTCAAAGATAGGTTCGTGTTGATGTGGGTTAACATACCACATTGGCTAGGTTATGTTCTTAAATTTTTTTCCCAACCAATTTTAGTATAGTTTTGTCTTTAAAATTTTTTTATTAATAACACTTATAAGACCCTCTAAAGAAATTTGTAGTGCAATTTTGTCCTCACAATATTACCCAAAAAATATTTTATGGTACTATTGTTGTCAAGAAATAGTTGAAAAACTTGCACACAAAAAATTCTTTTGACAATGAGAAATATGATTTGATACCAATTCAAACAGATTAATGATTTGTCCTGTCATTCAAATTCCATCATTCAAGTTTGGCACATCAGGTCTCATTAGGAGAATTAATTAGTTCAGCTTTGAGATGTGAAGGTTTGCTGATCAGTGACCGAATGAAACACCTCTTCTATGTGTTCAATGGTTTCGTGTAACATGATCGGATTTGATTTGAAATTATAATAGCTGAGAATTAATTTCGTATATACATAGTAGGACAAAATTTCATGTAACTTTAATTTTTACCTAGACATGACTCAAATTTCACAATTGTTATTGCGTTAATGTGCAATTTTTCCTTGGAAATAATAAGTTAAGAGTGCTAAGGTATCTAGAAGTTTTTCGAGGATGAATTTTGCCTCATAAGTATTAAAAAGTGATCAAATAAACGTTAACAAAAAACTAATATTGACCCCAAAAAAAAAAAAAAAACTTAAAGTGGTTACTTCCAGAGTAAAATTGCAGCTTAACTCATTGTTATTTATTAGTCATATAGTAGGGTTCATTGATAATATTTTGAATTTTATATTATTTTTTATGTTTATAAAAATATATCGAATCTATTTATGCTGAAATATCTTTATTGGTTCTGATTAGTCAAAATAAAATTCAGTTGGGGTTCAGCTTCCGAATTAATTATATTTTATTTGAGCCATTTTAAAATCAATTACGGAATTTAATTTTTCAATAAGAAAGAGACCCAAAGTATAGCACTGCAGTTCTGGACTTCCCGCAACAACAACAACAATAAAAAAAAAAAAAAAAAGCAGAGGATAGAATTGCAGTAATTCTGCTTATACTATTTAAAGAGACAGTCAATTTTATTTAGATGAATGATAGATGGCAGGATCTATTATATCTTTGTCTATCATACCCAAATATATATAATCTAATTAGTTTATATGATTTATCTTCCATATTTAGCTTTTTGCCAACATTTTTTTTACTGAACTTATAACCTGATATGTATTCCAATATTATCCATGATAATTTTAGGGAGATTATATTAAATGATATTTGTTATAATTAACTAATTTATCTAGCTTCCTAAATAAGAAGAAAGGTATGATAGATCCTAAAAACATAATATTTTAGGGTAATTAGAACTATATAATATGTATTATATTAAATAATATGTATTATAAAATTATCCATGAGTATTTTAGGGAGATTAAATCATATTTGTTACAATAAAGTAATTTATTTAGTTTAATAAAAATAATTATTGTAGGAAATCATTATAGATATATTTTCATATTCATAGTTATGAATTATGAATATGATATTTCAAATTTTGAATAATATTAAATTAATTATTTCGGTAGAATAATATCAAATATAAGATCGGTTAGCGCTTTCTACTGCTCGTTTTTGGAATCCTCACGGATTTCAGTAGTTTGGCTCTGCAAGATTTCTTGTTCTCAGTCGCCATCAACTAAAAGCACAGTCTATAGCTTTGATTCTCAGCTTCTCATTTAGATTTCGCCGTCGAGAACAATGAAGCAACAGTTAGTGGCTGGCGACCGGCTATATCTTGCTGAAGAAATCATCACTGATATTCTCAAACGACTCCCGGTAAAATCCCTACTCCGATTTCAAAACGTGTGCAAACATTGGAAAAATATCATCAAGTCGGCGTTGTTTATTACTGAACACCTTCACTACTCTACTCATCAAAATTCTTGTCTTCTTTTGACAAATAGTGTTTCCTCTTCTCAGCCTTTGCAACTCTGTTTGCTCGATTGGGAGATGCAAATCCATCAAATTCACCATTCCAGGACTTTCACCAGCATCATCGGTTCTATCAATGGCTTGCTCTGTCTTTATCCTTTGGTTTTGTGGAATCCTGCTACCAGGGAGGTTAGAGAGCTGCCTATGCCCAGAAAACAAAATAGTCCAGGTAGAAGCACAACAGGATTTGGGTACAGTCCAATAGTTAATGATTACAAGATAGTTAGAATTTATTCTTATTCTAGGCGTTATGATTATACACTTTTTGAGGCGGAAGTCTATTCTTTAGGAACAGATTCATGGAAGGATGTTGATCTTGGTGCCTTACAAGGTGTAAAATTGGATATTTCTGGTTTTAATAATGTCTCTGCAAATGGAAGCATATTTTGGCTCGGGCTAAATGCAGATGAACAAGGAAAATATAATAGTCATGCTATAGTTTCATATGACATAGCAACAGAAGTGTTTACACTGATACCATTCACTGCAACTTCAGTGTCTACATTGATGCCATTCTTTGAACCATTTTTTACCAAGCTTGCTGTGTATGATGACAAACCTGCTTTAGTTTCTATAAACCATAAATGGATTGAAGTGTGGGTGCTGGAGAAGGGTATAGATTCTTCATCAGAGACATGGAGTTGGATTAACAAGCATACGGAAAGATGTCCTCAGGGTTCCCTGTGGCGGACTATTTGGAGGAATCACCTAACTCTTTATGGTGGTTATTCGCCAATCCACAGAGGTGTAGTCACTTGCGATTTAGCTCTATATTTGTTTAAAATCCCTACTAATGAGATGAAGGTGGGTTTGATTCCCCAAGTTGATGGGAATCGATCTTATTATGTTTTTAATTACGCGGAAAGTCTTGTACCACTTAGACAACATCCACATTGAACAATCTTAATTCTACGTGTTTATTTTTTAAATTTAAATTCAGATTTACTTTTGTTTACATATGATTCTATATTCGTCTAGTGTGGATGTTTCTTAATTCTTAATATAGGATGTTCACCTCTATCACTCCTCTGGGCACCATCAACTGTTAATTGCGTCACTTCCAATAGTTTCAGTGTTGCACACACAGAATTGAAGTATCAATATTTTTTGTCCAAGTAAAAGCAATTATTACTCATATGTCAAACAACCATAAAGGTGACTCTTGTGAGAAGATCAATGAATGATTCTTCTAACTTCAGTTTGTTGGTAATTTGACACGTGACCTATAACTTCAACCCTAGCCTTCCTAACGATGATGCATATAGAAGGATTAGTATCAAGTATAAATGGTTTTAGAAACGCAACAGTTCAGTCTGTTGTTTGTTGACTTGTTATTTTCGGGGAGGATTTTAGTAAACCCCAACTGATTTTATTTAAAATAAGGATTCAGATGTTGTGAAATTATACTGTGTTATTTAGGGACTAAAAATTATGCTTCGATAGTAAATAATGAACATGTCATTGTTACACCCTACCGGCATCACCCTTTCGGGTGATGGGTAGTGTGATACCTCTTAATTCTTATATTATATTACTTAAGAACATGCATCAGAGTAAATTACGCAGTAGAACATACATTCGGTTTGGGCGTAGTGTATTGATAAGATATTACAAACCTTGGTTACACATTTAAAATATAAATACATAAAATATCTACAAATCTTCCTCAAATGATTTGAAACTAGTCCGGCACCTTCATGTGCTAGCATCCACCACTTTACCCAAGTAGCTACTTTCAACAAGTAGCCGTAAATACACAAGTAGCAACACAGACTGGAATCTTGAAGGATCCCAGAGTAACCGTTAATCTCATACACAAAGTATATTCAAAGTATGTAAGAAAACCATAAATACAAACCACAGCATTCAATACAAACCACAGCATTCAGTAAATAACACACAGTGAGGAATGAAGCCTAATCTGGAACAAGCAGTCTTAATAGCACATAACATAGACTGCAGGGCATAGCACACAACAAGGCCCTAGTCGCACACAGCGAGTTCCGGTTCCAAAGTGCTTGGAAAATAACAACACCAAATACCTACATAATCATGGTAAAGCATACATACAGAGACATACAAAGCATATGAGGATTAAGGTTACTACCTAGTAAATTTTTAGACTGATAATCAACTCCCAAAATTCCTTAAAGCTTCGAGTAACGATACTTCTTATCCTTGATCTTAGCTTTTCCTTGAAATCTTTCCTCATTGAACTCCCTTGTATTTTCAGTCAAGACTTCAAAACACCATGCAAGAATCATTCATCAAGGTCTTAGGAATGTCTATGAAGATTGAAGGGAGTAGAGCATGAATTCAAGTCCTACTTACCTTGATTCTATGATCGGTTTGGAGATCCAACAGCACCTCCACCATGTAAACGGAACCAAACACCTCATATCAAGAATCCAAAATTGTAGAAACATTGCTTTTGCCAAGAGGAACAACATTAGAGAAGGCCCTGGGAGCTAAAAACATCAAATTGGAGTCGAAATCGACCCCACTTCTTCTCCCTCTCTGTCTATTTTGTTTTCCCCTCTCTTTCCCCTCTCTTTTCCATGTCTTGGCCAAGAATGGCCTAAAGACAAATGAAAGGAAAGGGATATGTATAGAACACGAGTGCGGTCCAAAATGTGCCACGTGTCTAGTCCATAACATGCCACGTGTATGGTGCAGAACGTGCTACTTGTCGCGCCACATGTCCTCTTTCCATTGGACTAACATAAAAGCATGTCATAATGAGACGATACATGTCATGTTTCTATTGCACTAACACAAAAGTAGAATTTTCCCTTGTCATGACGAGTCAACACGTGTCGCATTCTGATTGCACCACCACAAAAGTAGTTTTATGCTTTGTCATGATGAGGGACACGTGTCATGATCATGTGGTTACAACTCAAAAGCTATGTCATCATTAGTTATCATGGTCTTACTTTATTAAAGTCACTTTATCGGCGCCTACTCATGATTGCAACACATATACTGAGACCTGCTAGCTGACACCAGGTTAGACTTTGTATGTGTGGGCCTCCACATGGCGCCACATGCCGGTGTCAATTTCCAAAAACGAAGGGCATACATGACTGCCCTAAAAATACTGTATACTTATACTGGCATATTCTTGCTCAACTAATTGTCCTATACCTCAGGACATAGTTGGATGGCATCTTTTCCAACCAAATTTACGCCGTATGGGTCTTCTGTGCCCCTTTTTCATTAGCGCTTTAATTCCACGGCTCATACATACTAAGTCCACTAACCCGTATAGCCGAGTTACTTAGTCCCCCAGGAGACTTCCTATCCCTCGACATTCTTGGGACTCTGCTTAAACTGAGCTTAGTCACTTGCATTTTATAGGCTTATTCTCAAGTCTCTAGGCGCAAAATTCAGGATATTACATTTCTTCCCTCGTTCAATAAATTTCGTCCTCGAAATTTGAATGCATATTCCTCGAAAAATCATTTTAACGACTCAGTTTATTCCTTTTCTATGCATACTTACTAAGCATGTAACATAATCATCATACAACATTCATCTTCATTTTGTACCCAGGTGTAATATTCAACAAGAGACCCTCTTGTTTCTCCTCACAAAGCTTGATTTCACAGGCCTCACTACTTGATGCATTTTGCCTTTTAGCTCATTTTATTATGGCCTTCCGACTCAATCTATTATCATAATGCTGGATTTTCTAACTTTATCATTCAGGAATCATCCTCAGGCCATATTCATCGCAACTTCACCTTGGTACAATCTGAATACTCTGGCAGCCTCATAACATACCCAAAATGCTTTGGTTCAAAGTTACCATGATAGCCAACAAACATAGTGCTAGGCATACAGGTCTTACGGCCCAGGGACATCGCCCCGTGCAACTTGCACATCGGGTCTTATTGCCTTGAGCCTCTGCTCGTCTATTCCATATCTGAGCTTTTTCAATTCTAGCTCTCAGATTATTTCCTCTTGCTTAGCACTATAGTTGGCAAATTCTATCTGACTTAATCAGTTCAGATTTCTTCACCATTTTATCAGTTTCTGTTCTTGTATCAACACAATCACCAATTGCACCACTTTTATTTCAACACAACAATGACGAGAGTCATGTCACTGCTTACTATGTTGTCTCATACTCAACATTTCAAATTTTCATACATTCAAAAATCTTTGTGGTCGCAGTACATTTCATAATCGCACAAAATAGTATTTTCACATTTTCAAGGCTTTCGAGTTCTCTTTAAAACAAAAAAAAAAAAAAAAAAAACAAAAAAAGAAAGAGCTTATAAAAAAGCTCCTTAAGAGTGAGCTTTTTATAAGAGCTTTTTTCTTCATTGTAAAATAAGCTCTTATTATTATAAGTGCTTTTTTAAAAACCTGTTTGGCCTAACTTTTACTTACAAGGAAAAGATAAACTAAAAATAAGAGGATCCAAACAGGCACTTATACTAATATTCGAAATCCCATTCATTCGTTTGTTTTACTCTGCGAGATCTCTTCTTCTCTATGGAGAACTAAAAGCGTAGTTATATAGTTCTAATTCTCAGGGTTTAAATAATATTACATTAATTTTTATAAATATAATATTTAAAAGTCATCTTCTTAATATATACAGTATATAGTAAAAAAAAAAAAAAAAAGACAGATTACGGTTGGAGATTAGCTGAAAAGTTAAATCTGACTAGTTTGGCTGAATATGATATCTATTATGTTTCAAAGAAATACTTACATACTCTAGAATGCCACGTGATCTAAACTCTATGTCATAAAATGATAAAACCATAATAGCATAGGTTATTTTAATCCTAATGAGCTAATGATACATCTAAAATCATTCACATTTAATGTTGTTTTTTTTTCAAAAAAAAATATTGGCCTTACATTTTGTTTTTGTTTTACTAAATTAAGGACCAAACATTATATTATAATTCCCCATACTAATGCATTAAAAAACTGAAGTATGGTCAAAAATGCGTTTAAAAACTCAGTCGACAAATGCAATAGTATCAAATTTTGTGCAAACATTGGAAAAATCTCATCAAGTCGCCCCGACATAGCTTATAGTATAATATGCACTACCGGAATATATTACTTTTAAAGTTAGTGTATGGATATACGCAACATATATTGGATTGGATTCAGACGAATTAATTAATGTGAATAATGAAGCATGCACACACATATAAAGAAATAAAACACATGAACTGCCCGTGCAGTGGCCATGTGCGGGTGAGCGCATTTTCGCTCCAACCCAATAATGGATGGCCACATGAAATTTCAGTCTTTTAGTGAATGCAATTACAAGTTTAACCCTTTTCACGATTTATCTAATTATCATTTATTATTAGCTTGGCTAATGCTAATTATGGTTACTTTTAAAAAGAGCAATGCTGCTAATCAATGCTTATACCACTGTTTAAGGCAGACCCATCATATCAGTGAGTCAGGTAAAACAAAACTTCATTATGTGAAGTTTACTTCATAAATATTTGCACTTGTCTTTTCGGCAACAGAAGTGTTTCCATTCATACCATTCTCTGATGGCAAAATCTCCTCTTAAACCATTTTTCCAAGAATAATGACATTTATTAGGTGATTTGAAAGGGAGGAAAAACCAATATTGTAATTAAAAAATATTTAAACCATACCATTTCCGGTATTTTTTTTTTTTTTTTTTTTTTTTTTTGCCTGACCAAATAAAAAAGAAAATCCCACATTTTAGTAGGATATGATTCCAAATCCTCTCATATATATATTTTTTTTTGTTTGAAAAATGACAGTATTTAAACCTTATCATTTCGAGTACAAAAATGTTGTTTTTTAAGATGACATTTATTAGGTGCCGAAGTACAGTTTTGTTCCTTTAAGTTTGTATCATGCATCATTTTAGTCCCTTAAGTTTTGAAAATGTACTTTTAGTTTTTTAATTTTAATTAGCACCGTCCAAGTCTCACTAATAGAAATTGTTGAGTCAGTATTTAAATGGTGACAAAGCATGTTTTAATTTTAATTACTCATTGTTTGAAAATATAATAATTTTAATATTTGAAATTAAAATAAAGAAAGAAAAAAAAAAGCGTCTTCAACCCTAAGGCATTGGTTGAAAATTAAATGGTCCAGCTTCTTATTCAAGCAAAGGTCAGCAATACCAACAGGAGAACTTTATTAAGTAGACTATTAAGCCGAGTTTAGTACTACTTTAATAGTTTCATTAATCCATTTCTACTACTTTAATAGTATCATTATTTCATTTCCATTCAGTTTTTTCTCCTGCTAGTTTAGATATTTTTTATGTCAATTTTGCTAAATTTGGTACATAGTTCCTTACTTGATTTATTAAGTAGAATATGAAGCCCAGTTTAGTAAGACTAAAAAAAAAAAATCTAAAAAGATAGAATAATTCTCAAGAACTATGTAATTTGGCCCCTCCTAATAGGGGCTAAATGTGTGATTAAAATAGTATACTTGCCAAGGCAAAATTGTATAGTAACGTCCTGAGTTTGGGCAAATGTGTCGGGA
The DNA here is from genome assembly GCA_019022655.1 of Acacia acuminata. NCBI lineage: Eukaryota > Viridiplantae > Streptophyta > Magnoliopsida > Fabales > Fabaceae > Acacia > Acacia acuminata. Next base: position 69,136 of record JAFJYI010000035.1, read on the forward strand.
ATAATTATTTTATGATTTGAGTGAACCAATGCAAATGTTAATCCCCAAGAAATGAAAGTTCAAAGTTTAAAATTAATCTTTGGGTTTAGAAAAAAAGTATTATTCTTCTAAATTGATGTAAAATTATGTGGGAGCCAAATTGGACCCAATAAATACTAAAAAGGAACTAGTGTAAGGAAAGAAGGAATTTTGGAAGAATCATGCCAATTCTATTGGTTATAAATAACCGAAATAAATGATAATAAGGATTAGATTCAATTACGCCGTAATAGAAAAATTCCCGAAGTCCCACCTAGATTAAAAGGTAATGAGAGGTTAATTCAAACCCATTTTAAAGAGGTGAAGGAATGACTTTTTGGAAGAGCAAAGAGAAAGATATTTTTATGAATTTACTGAGCCAAGATTTAACCAACACATGCTATGCAATTAAAGAAGAAAACGTGTTGAGCTTAGAGGAAATTAAAGTAACTTAAAGATCCAATGGCAAGCTAATCAATTTTTCTATATTCAAGGGCAAAAATAGGATTCAAAAACTGATATGAAGGTCAAGTTTGGAAGACAAATTGAATGGCCCAAATTTGCCATTGAAAAGCTAAACTGATGATGAGTAAGAGTAAGATGCTAATATGGCAAGGACTGATTGGTGGAATTTGGAATTTATTAAATCTAGTCTAATATTAACAAGTGAATTCATTTTCATTCTTCTTCCTTTCTTATGTCGGTCAGAAGAATTGAGAGGGGAGTGGAAGAGGATTAGTTAGATAGAAAGAAGAAGAATGGAAAGCAATGGAGACAACATGAAGTTCAAGAGGCAAGAAGAAGACAGAGACTCTTGCCAATTACACCCCCTACGCCACCTATATGGTTCCAGTCCGTGCTCTTTATGGAACTCCCCTACTCACTAAGAGCTACTTTACCACGATGATATAATTTGAAGAAAAAGGGGCTTGTAGGCTGTGTGTGTGAAGTGATGGCAGTAGAGACATTAAGAGTTTGCAAAACAGCAAGGATAAGAGTCCGTTAGGTCAGCTAGGAAAGTAGGACACGGATTTGTAGAGGGTGGACAGAAGCTTAAAGGTTGAAAACTTGCATGAGCTCGAGCTCAATTAAATATCAAAGGTAGTGACCTGGCTTTTTCTATGGTACATAATTTTGGTTAATGATTGTTTTGTCTATGACATTCTTTGTTATGCCACGAACAAGTGTGAATTTTAATTTTTATGAATGCGGTACCACATTTGAGTGCATGTTTAATTGAATTGGATATGTCCATGGTAAGCATAAAGTATATCATACCTAGATAGCACATATCTTGTATAGTTTGAAAATAGATGCCTTTGAAATGATTTATGTACTTGTGGAATTGCTTGTGTTGCAAAATCTCATCTCATCCCTCCCTTCAATGACAAACATGGACCTTCATACAAGGCCGTGTTTGGCAATAATGGTATGACTACTATACCCAGAAGAGCCAGCTTCCATGTCTTAAGCGAAGCCAAACAACAGTCCTCTTCCAAGAAAGAAGGTCTTTTAGTGAATGCATGTAGAAAGATTTCTAATAGAAGCTAAACTGGGAATCTGGCTAGTAAATTGATAAACTAATACAAAATTTAGCTCGTATGATTACACAGGGATATTTTAAAAAGATTAATCAGTCATATTTGTTATAATTAAGTAATTTAATTATCTAGCTTCCTTAATTCATCTAAGTAGATATTATATTATAGTATAGAATATAGATTAGAGAGGTAGATGATTTTGAATAACTTGTTTTTGACACCTGAGAAGATTTGAATAACTTTGAATTATAAAATTATAATTAAAAGATTATTTGATTAAAGAGAATCATGATCTGAAATCATGATAAATATATTTTTGTATTTACAAATATGATATTTGAATTTCTGAATAATATTACATTAACTTTTTTAACGGTCCAGCTTGTGATTATATATTATAAAATAGTAGTAGATGTGAAGATAAATTAGCTATTGGAGATTAACTGAAGTTAAATCTTAGAGTTAATATAATGTTTGGTGTTTATAGTTTGCCTCTATTTTAGTTTTGGTTTATTTAGTTTCAAAACCATAGGTTTTGGTCCCTTAAATTTATTCTAGTATAAAAAATTGGTCCCTCTAATTTATTAATGGCCTTAACGGAGTTAAATATGATTATGTGTGTAATATTTTGAATTTTGGGCTTATAGACTTAAGGATAAGCCTGTATTAGGTAGACGACTAGACCCACCTCAGGGAGTGTGATATTAAATTTTGAAATATTATATGGGATTAATTAAAAATGAAACATGGATATCCTATGAGTACTATGATTTTCAAAATAATAAAGAAGGAAAAGGAGAATAATGAATTTATTAAATAAGTCAAGAAGCTTGTTTGAAAAGTTAGCTTGTGAAGGAAGCTATGAAGAAGAAAGTCAAAATGTTTATGGAAGAAGCTATGTGAGAGGAAATAAATGAAAGGGCAATTTAGTCAATTGCTATGAGAGATACATAAGCATGTGTTTATGTTATAAAGATGAGTCATAGGCTTCTTAAATAAGCCTCAAATTCGTGCAAAGCAAGAGGGAAGGAGAAAAGTCAACAAAACTTGCAAAATAAGCCAAGTTAAGAGAATATTTTGTAAGGGCACTTTGATCATTTGGTTTAAGGGATTTTTAAGTGCCTTCTTGACATAATTTAAGATGTTTTGCACTCCTTTTTGCATGAGTATTTTGACCAAGAGCTGAAAGGCCATAGAAATTAAAGTGTCAGTGCAGAAGGGCACAAAACACTTATACAATGTTAATCAGTTGGTAAAAATGTCATTTAGCCATGTCCTAAGGTATGGGACAATTAGTTGAGCAAAAATGTACTAAAATAGATATACACATGACATTTCTTAAACTCAAAGGGTTACCTGCGTTTTTGAGCAAACAAGAAGGGAAGAGTATTCAAGAAGCTTGTCACATGAATAATTCAAGAAGCTTACATAGGAAGATAATCAATAACCTTACTCACAAAGATTGATTCATGATTAAGACAAGAGGCTTGCTTGAGAAGCCAACTTTGAATTTGAGAATAAAACATAAGTATATGTTTACATCATCAAATGGTCATATGTTGGCATAACGTGTATGTATCCAAGACCATTCAAAAATGTATACAACTCATTAAATAAGGGCTAAATTCGTGCAGCCCCTAAAAGCGAAGAAAAGACAAGCATATTTTACACATGATGATACAAAATGTCAACAAAGTGAACCCTAGGAAGCCAAGTGGCATAAGGGGTTTAAATGGACTTTGTGGGGACATTTAAAGACATTATACCATGTCATTATGCAGCTGAAATTCCTTCTCTCATAAGCCTCAAATTCGTCCAAATAAGAGGCAAGAAAGAAAAAGCATGATGCAAGTGTGAAAACACAAAGGAAGAAGTCCAAAATTGAGGGCTAATGAACCAATAAGAACAAGCCAAGATGGGGACCTAATTTTATGCTAAAAGGACACATAATCAAGCTCATAAATATGCCCAAAAATCTGCAAAATTTGTTCAGCCATGAAAAGCTAAAAAAAAAAAATCAATTTTGGACATGAAAATGCAAGGGCAATTTGGTACAAGAGGGATATTTTTTCATGGTGTCTAACCATTATTTAAGACCAAAATCTTCCCCCACAAGCCAATGGTTTTCAACCAAATATGAAGTAAGAAAGGAAGTGCAAGAGTTAAGCCAAGTGTCTAGTAGCTTGTAGAGGAATCAAGACAGAGTGGCTTCTTGAGTAAGCCAAGTTATATTTGAAGGGCAAGTAGGGTTAGTTGAGAATTTTAAAAAATCATTCCTTCTCCATTTAGGGCTGCTGATTCGAAATAGAGGGAGAGAGGAAGAGATAAAGAAACCATTCTACAAGAAGCTCAAGAACAAAGAGAAGCTAAGGATCAAAGACTAAGGTATGTAGTTGTAGCTACTCTTTTTACTCTCTTCCACCTTCTTCATTGAGTTAAGGCCTTGATGAATACCCCTTTTTATGTTGTTTTGGAGAGCTAAGGCCGAAGGTTGATAGGAGAGCACAAAGGATCAAGGTTTCAAGGAAAACAAGAACTTAATTAAGTCAAGTAAGTTTCTCCTTCAACCCTCTTGAGATTTTTGGTCAGTAAGGTGTGCATGGTAGTAAGGTGTGCATGGTGGTATGATGTGTTTCTGATGTTCTTGATGATGCCAAAGGGTTTAGTACGAAATTTTGTATGGGTCCAAGTAGTAAACATGATTTTGGAACTTAAAACCCTAAACTTTAATGAAATCTGCCAGTTTTGTTAAATCCTGGATAGTCATAATTGATAAATAGTTTTCAAATAGTAAACAATGTCTAATGGCCATAAAATTTTACAAGATTAAAGTAGACATCTTGGGCTTCAATTTAGTATATAATTTTGTAATTTTTTGAGATGTCTACAGGGAAATATGAATTTTTGAAAAAATAGCCCAAAAACTAAATTTAGCCTCTGACCAATGACTAAACCTTTAGTACAGAAAAGGATACGAATCCCTGTGGCTTCTAGAAGTATTTTTATTAAACAAAATAGACATGTTAAGGGTTCATTGACTTCTAAAATCGCGTTAATCAGATTTTTATAGAATTAATTATGAATTTTTTAAATTAAGGCATAATTTCTGGAATTATGGTTGAATTTCCTAAAAGTAAGCGGAGATTTTGTATAAGCGATGAAAATAAATTATATTTTCTTTGTCTAGGGCAAGATCATATCCGGGGAGACATTCAGACACGGGAAAATTTTTCGATTTACGAGCATTTTGCTAGGTAGTAGTAACTGTTAAATCGAATACTCTATGTTACTTTGTATGTTTGTTGTACTATGATTGAGGAACATGTCTCATGAGTGGGACATGCGATTGGGCTGTAGGGCCTAATGGACTGTGTGTCCTTGGGTCGCTACCGTAGGGCCTAGTGGACTGTGTGTCCTTAGGTCACTACCGTAGGGCCTAGTGGACTGTGTGTCCTTGGGTCACTATCAAGCCGTTGATATATTCAGTGTAGTTAGGGTTTGAGTCCCTGGCTACAATCGTTTTCCTAGTGCTAAGGAACCGAGCTCAAACAAGTGCCTCGTGACGAATTTACTTGTTTGTATTTGGATAATGTTTTTTTATTTGGATTTTGGTTGGTGTTTCAGATGTGGGTTTAATCCTGTTATTAATGATTACAAGATAGTGAGATTATCGGCGATTTACAGTGATACTTCTGAAGCAAAAGTGTATTCATTAAGCAGAGGGTCTTGGAGAAACATTCAATTTGGCAAGATAAATGTTTCTATTAGTAGTCATACTGTCACAGATAATGGAGTTACGTTTTGGCATGGGTCAGACAATTACATAATGGGCACACTAGACTGTAGACATGTGATAGTTTCATTTGACTTAGCAACTGAAATGTTTAACGTGATACCATGGCCAGGATTGGTAAGTTATTCAGGTCCAGCTTTTGCTGGTTATTCAGCTGATCTTGCTGTTTATGATGACGAACTTGCAAGTCATTTCTGAACATAAGACCAAAAACTCTCAATATTCTTCTTTTTATTTGGAGGTGATGGAGGAGGGAGCTATTGGTTCATTTGAGCAGAGATGGAGTTCAAGTAAAAAATTTATTAACAACTCTAATCTCAAATTATGTGTTGGAACCATTTGGAGGAATCAAATTGTGTGCACTGGAAGGCGTACGTACAGTGAATGTGGAATAATGAATACGGAACGCCTATATCTTATTGATGTCTTTGGTAATGGGTGTCAGCGGTTTGATATCCCTAAACCTACATCTGGCGTTGGTGTTAAAGTTTTCAATTATGTGGAAAGCCTTGTTGTAATACCCTAAAAATCTCTACTTAGCTTAAGCACTATATTTTGATAGTAAAAACCTATTGAAAATAGGAGAATATGTGGTCTCAAAATTTAGTAGCTTATTTTGTAATACCCTAAAATTCATGTTTATCATAAATATTATATTTTGATAAAAAGTGCCTATTAAAAATAGGTGAATATGTGGTCTCAAAAATTGAGTAACATATTTATGTTAATTTAGGGAATTTTCTCTAAGAATTAAGGTAATCAAAAACCAAATTCTCCAATTTTATTTTAGGGATCATAAATTGCCCTATAATTATTAAATTAATACATGATGCATAAATGGCCATGAAAAGTTAAAAAGTTGTGAGGAAATAATTAAACCAATTAGAGAAAATTGCCAACAATTAGTGGATAATTCAATCTATGTTAATTGAATTATTTTCATAAACATTCACAATTAGTTTAGTGGCATATGTTAAAGGCCTAATTAAGGATGGATTACCTTAATTAAGAAACAAGGGCTAGTGAAGGGCTAGGATTAGCATAGAAGTGGTTTCTAATTAATCTTAGAACCAATCATATTTTGACAATTACACTTAACTACTTTATTAGGGATGCTAATTAAGATTAGTTATGGAAGGCTAAGATTAAATCTAATAAAGCTAATCTAAAGGCTTGAAAATGGATTTCATAAAGCATAATCCATGTGAAATTAAATCCACCAATAAGAAAAAAGAGTTGTGAGTGTGTGTGTGTCTAGTATATAAGAGAGAAAAGTCAATTGATCCACCAATAATAGAAAAGAGTTGTGAGAGTGTGTGTGTCTAGTATTCAAGAGAGAGAAAGAGAGAGAGAGAGAAAGAAAACTAAAGCAAATTTGATAAAGTTTGAAATCCTAGAGTAAATTGGATAATGGTTTGAAATCTAGTAAATATATGATGTACACAGTAAAAGCTCAAAACAACAAATAAAGTGAGAATTTATACAAATTCAAATAGTTGTGAAGAAGTAGGAACCCGGAGAAAATATAAGGACTTATCTTGAACCCACATAATTTAACCTCGAAAGTAAGCCTAGTAAAGGCTATTTTTGCAAACGTTGAAGAATAAGCTTAGTACAACCAGGGAATCTAATTAGACCATAAATCTGGATATCCAACTACTAATTAAAAAGCATACTCAGAATTTAAAAGTATTAGTGATTGATCAAGCAACCAAAAATAGATTTCATTAAAGTGAAATATACTATAATAGAGCACATGTGGGATTTAATTTTGGAAATTAAGATAATTAGCTAAATCCAATGTAATTGTTTCTAACCAATGGGAGGCATTTGCTTACAAATTGTCTCTTCATAGAAGCACAAATTAATTTTAGCCATTGATGAGAAAAGATAATCCAAGGGATAAAATCCATAAGCCTTTTGCTATAAATAGGGGCTTTGGTCTTCATTATTCTTCACCAATTCACAAAGAAATCTGATTCTAAGAGTAAGAGAGTGAGTGAGAGCCTTGAAGAAAGGAGGAGCAAGTTCTTGGTAAGTTCTCTAGCTCTAGCTTTAAGTTCTTTAAGTTTTAGTTCTTAAATTCATAGTTAGAAGTAGCTTTGATTTTAAATATGCTAGAGTAATTTTAATATCATGTTTTTATAGTCAAAAATAGTGATATTTCAAAAATTAGATGAGCCACTTGGTATAGCAAAATTTCTGGAAAACTATGAGCAAAGTAGCGAAGCTCTGGCGAAAATTCATCGGGTAGAAATCTCTGAAATCAGTGATAGAAATGCCCATATTTTATGTTAAAAATGTAGTTACAAAATTCTGAAACAATTCATGGTTAAATTATACATATAGGGCTTTTTAAATATGTCAAGAACATGTCAAAATGAGTTCTGTAAAAGGAGATAAAATTTCTCAAAGTTGGGCTACGAATTTCTGGAAAATTTCTGGGCAGAGGCTCAAAACTTTAAAAATGGGAGTGATTCGTGTAATCTGGGAAATATTGATTATTTTTAATTGAAAATAGACATCCTAAGGATTCCAAGGAATTTTACGGATCCTCGTTTCGATTTTTCTAGAATTAGTTATGATTTTTCAAAGTTAGACAGAAATCTGCCAAATTGGCACCAACGTTGTTCTACGAATTTTGAGGAAATAAGGTGAAAAATAAATACAGCAAGGGTAAAAAGGTCATTAGGGACTAGGATATCTTCTAGGATATTATTTTTAAATTAATAAATGCGATATTACCATTATAGGATAAATGTGATCACCATCCGACCAACGACGTACCGAGATCGCCGACGAAGGTACGGACGCTGCATACCGTAACACTAACTCGATGTTTCTCGTATACCTATATGTGATAGATATGTTCATAAACTGTGACTCTATTTTTAAAAAAGAATTGTTCATACACATACAGCTTTATACGGGTTATAGTCATGATAACTGTCACATCCCAATTTCGGAAGCGATTTTTTTTTTTTTAAACGGTATCATGATCAGAGTAGAGCACCGGAAGTGAAAATAGTATTTCAAAAAGATATGTATCTGATAACATCAACTGTATGTTTTGCTACTAACAGCGGTACAATTGTTCAAATGGTTCTAAATTCAAAATACATTTCAAAAGGGGTCCGACCAAATCAGCCCTAAGCCCTTCGCTTACCCTTGTCTCCGCTCCGTTCACTCCGAACCGAAGCTATGGTAAGAGCCGAGGTTCAAAGTACATTGAACCCGTGTAACGGTTAACCTCATGTTCAAGTACAATTATGTATGACAGATATTCATGATGTCACAGTAAAATTCACATATACCAAGTAATAACACACCATATACACACCGCATATGAATGTTATTACCGCACTATTCACCGGTGCCACGATGGCCTATCGTGTCCTCGCGCTAGGAAAACTTAACGGCGTTATCATGACTATAACCCGTATAAAGCTGTATGTGCACAGTCAATAACTTTTGAAAACAGAATCTCAGTTCAAAAAAAACATCTCATCACATATAGGTATACAATGAACATCAGAGTTAGTGTTACAAGACGCGTCCGTACCTTCGTCGGCGTTTGTCGGTGCACGTTTGACGCCCGAACCGTGATCGCGTTGATCCTATAATGGTAATACCGTATTTATTAATTTGTAAGTAATATCCTAAGGGATATTTTGGCCCCTAATGACCATTTTGCCCTTACAACTTCTATTTTTCACTTTATCCCCTCAAAATTGTACAACAATTTGGTATAAATGGTGACATTTTGTCTAACTTTGAAAAATCATAGTTTTAATATGGTATTTTTGGTATTTCATGGTATTTTATGATGACTAATATAATTTCTTACTTATTGGCGATTCAAATTCTAGGGAAAATTGCCTAGAACCTAAGATAAACTTATCTCAAAATTTAGAGACTACATACTCACCTATTTCAAATAGGAAAATCTAACAAAATATGATATTTATCATAAATGAGAATTTTGGGTTTTACATTTCTCCCCGTTAAATAAAATTTCGTCCTGAAATTTATTCTATACTAGCTAAGTATCGTGCCATAAACTCTGGATATTTCTCTTTCATCTCCTCTTCCGTTTCCCATGTTGCCCCTTCCGGAGATAAACCTCTCCAGGCCACCTTCACGATTGGAATATTTCTACGTCGAAGCCGCTTCTCTTGGCATTTGAGAATTTGCTCCGCTCGACCTCGAAAGTGTTATCATGCCGTAACTCGACATTCTCATATTGGATGATATGTTCGTGATCAGGTTGGTATTTCTTCAATTGAGAAACATGGAAAACGTCATGGAGTTTACTCAAGTTCGGGGGTAAGGCTAACTGGTATGCGACTGGCCCACGTTTTGCCAAGATTTCAAATGGCCCTATGTAACGAGGACTTAGCTTTAGCCTTTTAAGGGTTCTACCGACACGTTCTTGGAGATACTTTAAACACATGGTCTCCGACTTCGAATTCTAACGGCCTCCTCCTTTTATCGGCGTAGCTCTTCGTCTCTACTGCATTTGTTAAGAGTCTCGCTTGATCGAGCGATTTGTTCGGAGGTCCTATCAACTATATTTGTCCCAATGAATTCTCGCTCGGACAATTCCGTCCAGCATATAGGCGATCGACACTTTCGCCGTACAATGCTTCAAACGGAGCCATCGTATGCTCGAATGGTAGTATTTGTTGTTGTAAGCAAACTCGGCTAGGGGCAAATGTTGGTCCCAATGTCCCTTGAAGTCCAATACACACGCTCTAAGCATATCTTCTAGCGTTTGTATTGTCCTTTGAATTGGCCATCGGTCGAGGGTGATAAGCCGTACTAGGTCTTAGCTTTGTCCCCATCTCTTTGTGCAATGCCTCCCGAGAATCGGGATGTGAATCGCGGGTCCCGTCGAGAGACAATGCTCTTAGGTACGCCATGAAGTCTCACGATCTCTTTGATGTAAATCTCTGCTAATTGTTCCGGCGAGTAGTTAATACTGATGGGAAGAAAATGTGCCGACTTAGTCAATCGGTCAACAATTACCCAGATCACGTCGTGATTCCTAATCTTAGGTAACCCTACTACTAGATCCATGGTAATGTTCTCCCATTTCCATTCCGGAATTTCTAGTCCTTGAAGAAGACCGGGGGTCGTTGATGTTCGATCTTAACCATTTGACAAGTTAAGCATCGGCCACATACTCGGTTACATCCTTCTTCAACCGGGGCCACCAAAACTCGATTTTAAGTTGGTACATCTTGACCATTAGGGATGTAGAGTGTATCTACTCTTATGGGCCTCATCTAGTATTTTCTCGTCGCAAACCTTCATCTTCCGGTACGTAGATCCGCTTCTTGTACCTAACCAAACCACTAGGTGATAGGTCAAGGTCTTGAGTCTCGCCCGGGGAGAGCGTTTCTCGTCTTTGCAATCGCCCATTCATCGTGTTTCGAGCCTCCTCGACTTTATCTCTCAAATCGTACTCTCCTTGACTAACAAGAAGGTTTGCAAGATAGGCGTCATCGGGCGCATTATAGTTCATGCAAATCTGATTTGACGGGTTCGGGTCTCGGAAATCTTCAAGTAGCCTCCGTTCTTGGATCATCATGTACATACTTGTGTGCATCGTCTTTCTGCGAGGGCATCGCAACGACGTTCGCTTTACCTGGATGATACTTGATCTCCGGATCGTAATCTTTCAGCGGTTCCATCCGGCCGACGCTGCCTCATGTTGAGTTCTCGTGATCAAAAAGATATTTCGGGCTCTTGTGGTCGCGGTACAATTCTACGGTTGCACCGTAAAGATAGTGCCTCCATATCTTCAATGCAAATACGATAGCCGCTAACTCTAAATCATGCGTGGGATAGTTTGCTTCGTGAGCCTTCAAGCGACGAGGCATAAGCTACTACTCTGGCCTGTTGCATCAGGACACATCCCAACCCATGCCCACTGGCGTCACTATAGACTATGTAAGTCTCACTCGGTTCTGGGATGATCAACACTGGTGCAGTAGTTAGCCTTTCCCTCAGTCTTTGAAAACTCGTTTCACAATCCTCGTCCCAAACAAATGGTTGGTTCTTCCTCGTAAGTTTCGTCAATGGTAAGGCAAGACGTGAGAAATTTTGTATGAATCTGCGGTAGTATCCCGCTAGGCCTAGAAAGCTACGTATCTCATCCTCACACGATTCCGGCCTCTTCCGGTCGAAGCGCTTCCACCTTCTTTGGGATCAACAGCAACGCCGTCGCGTGATATGACATGCCCCAGAAATTTCACTTGGTAGCCAAAAGTCGCACTTACTCGCTTCGCGAAAAGTCGTTTATCACGTAGTATGCCTAATACGAGTCGCAGATGTTCTTTGTGCTCCTCTTTGCTTTTAGAATAGATTAGGATATCGTCGATGAATACGACTACAAATTTGTCAAGGTGTTGACGAAAGATTCGATTCATGTAATCCATGAATACAGCAGGTGCATTTGTCAATCCGAAGGGCATCACAAGGAATTCGTAATGCCCGTGCACAGTTCTAAAGGCATTTTAGGAACATCACCGGCTTTTACTCGCTGGTGGTAGCCTTGAGCGTAAATCGATTTTGGAGAATACACAAGAACCGGATAGTTGATCGAGTAGGTCATCGATCCGAGGAAGTGGATATTTGTTTTTGACGAGTTACTTTGTTCAACTCGCGGTAGTCGATACAAAGTCGCAAGCTTCCGTCTTTCTTCTTTACGAACAACACTTTTGGGGCTCCCCACGGTGACACGGCGGGTCGGATGAACCCCTTCCCTAATAGCTCTTCAAGCTGCTTTTTCAGTTCTTGCATCAATTCGGTGCCATACGATATGGTGCCTTTGATATTGATCCGGTGCCCGGCATCAGGTCAATGGCGAACTCAACCTCTCTTTCAGGGGGTAACTCAGTAAGATCGTCGGGAAATACGTCAGGAAATTCGTTCACAACGAGAATGTCTTCAAGTGAGGGTTCCGCATCTGCCTTGACTGAAAAGAACACCATATAAGCTTGGCATCCCTGCTTCATGCATCTTTCAGCTTCCGCAGTAGAGAGAAGGTTCAGACTGGCATCAACCTTGTTCTTACCATGCGGAGGTGAGAACAGGATCTGTTTATTACCACAATCGAGGATCGCGTTGTTTGCGGTTAGCCAGTCAAGACCGAGAATGACGTCGATGCCATGAAGCGGTAGTCGGATAAGGTCTATGTTGGAATTTCGCCCACTTACTCCGCAACGCAATTTAGACATGCATCGAAGCTAAAGATTTTGCGCCAAGTGGCGTAGCTACTATCAAATCGTAAGGTAATCTATAGGCATGCATCCCTAACCGTTTTGCACGGTCATAAGAAATAAACGAGTGACTAGCACCCGAGTCATACAATGCAAGTAGATTCCCATTGAGAGAGATAGTACCTTGGATCATTTCAGGAGATTTTCTGGCCTCTTCGTTTGTCAGGGCAAAAACCCGACCTAGGTTTTGCGGCCTCGCCTCTAAGGCTTTTTGGGGGCAGTTCACGCTAATGTGCCCGGGCCTCGGCACTTGTAGCATACGATTTTTCCCTCGCGGTTGGTCCCCGATGGTACCTCTTGCATTTGGGACACGCTTGGGGCGTCTGCGTTTGCATCCTTGGGAAGTTCGCTGCCATGGCCGAAACGGCTTCTTGTTCCATCCTCGGTTGTTTCCCCCTGGGTGCCTTCCTCTTTGCGATGAGTTGTTGCGATTGAAGCTGCTACGATTTGGGCCACTTGCTATTAAGGGTCCGGTCCTTCGCAGCTCTTTCAAATTACGCTCGATTCGTCGGCAAGCCTCTACCGCTTGGATTAAGTCTGAGAACTGGTGAGACACCAGTCTCTCTTTTATATCGTATTTCAGGCCATAGATTAGTATGTTCACCATACTACTTTCGTTATCATCACGTCTCAGGTGCGATGAGTATCGGGATAGATTTGTGAAACGTGCGAAGTAGTCATCGAAAGACTCCTCTTGGCCTTGTTGGATGTGAAGGAACTCGGACTCCTTGGTCATCGTACGGAAAGCGGGAAGTATTGTTCGTTGAATTTCGCTTGGAAGCTCTCCCACATAACGGGACGTAGCGGGCTTGTAAGGTCACGCAATATTTCTCCACCATCGGTCAAAGCATCTCCTCTAGCTTGTAGATTGCTAGTTGAGCTTTTCGGTCTTGGACATTCCAAGACCTCGAAGATCTTGTCCGACGCATCGGCCAATCTTCGGCGGAATCGAACTTACCTCGGAAAGATGGTGGTTTGTGCTTGCGTAAGTGGGTCACCCAATGCGAGTGTCCCTAACCTCTCTAACGGGTTGAGGTAGTCTTAACATTGCTCCCCCTTTGTGGGGGAGGTGTTGAGATCGATCGGATCTCTCGGACGCATTACTTTGTTCGTCTTCTTGCTCGGTGTCATCTCCCTCTTCCTCGTTACTCGTTGTTGTTCTTCCTCATCTTCTTGTTCCTCATTAAATACATTGTTCCTTCCCCTTGTTGGTTAGCGAGGAGAGTATCAATGAGTACTCGTTGCTCTTGCATGATTATCCTCATTTCTTGCAATTCGTTCGGAGGTGGTGGTGGTGGTTCATGCTGATCGAGCTCGTGTATCGGTACTATTCGAGGTTCTCTAACTCTACCTCTCCCTCGCCTCGGCCTCGGCCTCGGCCTCAGGAGCACCGGCACCTCTTAAAGTTTCCATATTCTAATTTCGGAGGTTAGTAGACGAAAACATCGAGAAAACACAGATTCAAACATTGCACACACATGTACACAACATATATATATTGATCACAAATATTTTACATAAGTCTCATAATTCAACAACAAGTCATACATCATAACCCTTTTATCTAACAAGTATTTCATATCTCCTCCGGGTATTTAGAGGAGTGATCACACACATTACATTCTAGTACTACTAACTACTACTACTCCTTCCACGGCATTCTTGGGTGAGTGCGGGATTGCCCTCGTTAAACTACATGTTCCGATATACGAGGCGTTTGAGGTAAAAGAGACATGAGCATACATCCTCGAGGTTGCCCTCGTCTAACATCTCATTGGTTTTAGCTATCCAAAAACGAGTGCGGGGAAAATGGTGGAGAGTGGATCTAACCCAATCTCGGGTGTCGAGGGTTATAAAAGAGGAATTCATCCGGTAGTAGTCTTTCTCGTCTTAGGTAAATCGGGTATTTTTCTTGTTCGGTATCTGCAATTTGCTCAGCATGAGCGTAGTCTAATCCTAATGCTTGGGTCAAAATGGTGTTGTCATTTAGGACATAGTCTAAGTCATCGGAGTTGGCATCAGAATTGTTTTCAAGAGTTTGGATATCAGGGAAATCAAAGTTGTCTCCCTGCGAGGAGTGGTGTGGGTCGGGATTTGCGGGTACGGGAGGATATACTATATTTATGGGTTCAACGTATATGGGGTCATATAGATTGTCGGGGTATTCGAGTCTTTGGGTGGTACTCTGGCTCTTCGAGTCTTTGGGACAAAGATAGGATCGGGCGGGATAATAGGGTTCATTCATAGGTAAGGGATCAAAAGGTAAGTACTACGGTCGGGGTGGTATTCCGGTTGGTTCATCATCGGGATAGTTAGGCATATAATCGGGGTCTAGATGATGTCAGGAAAATTTGGCTCGGGTATAAACATTGGAGGTGAATTACTTGGTTCGGGATTCGGTTTGACTCTAAGGTTTCGAGGAGCAGTTGTCCTATGCGCTACGCGCCTCGCATCCGTAGTAATCTACGTAGGGTTCGTTGTCCATCACTACAACAATATCAGGATTTATCAGTACTTGTTTTCAAAATTTTCTTTAAGATAATGGCTTAGAGCCTAACTTAGCTAATCAACCGATTGGCCAGGTAAGTGTCTATCATGGGAGCCTCACCGTGCTAGGGTGGTGGTGATTGGGTGATCCACATAGACTAGCCTTGCCTTCGGCACCAATGGTTTGTTATAAGCTGAGTTGGGTTCATACCAGATAAAATGCTTTTGATTGAAAACCCCGAACTTAACTCCGTTACTTAAACAATCTGGCCAGGCAGTCGTAATTATGGAAGGCTCGCCGAGTTCACGGGGACTGATTGCCAACCACAATACTTCTTTCTAGACACCAGACTGTTTAGAGTAGCATAGTTAAATTCGTGCCAGGATGTCGCTCGATACCAAAAATGTCACATCCCAATTTCGAAGCGGATTTTTTTTTTTTTTTTTTAAACGGTATCATGATCGAGTAGAGCACCGGAAGTGAAAATAGTATTTCAAAAAGATATGTATCGATAACATCAGCTCGTATGTTTTGCTACTAGCACGGTACAATTGTTCAAATGGTTCTAAATTCAAAATACATTTCAAAAGGGGTCCGACCGATCAGTCTAAGCTTCTTGCTTACCCTTGTCTCCGCTCTGTTCACTCAGGAAACTGAAGCTATGGTAAGAGCTGAGGTTCAAAGTACATTGAACCCCAGGTAAGTTAACCTCATGTTCAAGTACAATTATGTATGACAGATATTCATGATGTCACGGTAAAATTCACATATACCAAGTAATAACACACCATATACACCTGCATATGAATGTTATTACGATGCACTATTCACCGGTGCCACGATGGCCTATCGTGTCCTCGCGCTAGGAAAACTTAACGGCGTTATCATGACTATAACCCGTATAAAGCTGTATGTACCTGATCAATAACTTTTGAAAACAGAATCTCAGTTCAAAAAAAAACATCTCATCACATATAGGTATACAATGAACATCGAGTTAGTGTTAAGACGCGTCCGTACCTTCGTCGGCGTTTGTCGGTACGTTTGACGTCGAAGCTGTGATCGCGTTGATCCTATAATGGTAATACCGTATTTATTAATTTGTAAGTAATATCCTAAGGGATATTTTGGCCCCTAATGACCATTTTGCCCTTACAACTTCTATTTTTCACTTTATCCCCTCAAAATTCGTACAACAACGCTGGTATAAATCTGGGCAGCATTTTGTCTAACTTTGAAAAATCATAGTTTTAATATGGTATTTGTGGTATTTCATGGTATTTTATGATGACTAATATAATTTCTTACTTATTGGCGATTCAAATTCTAGGGAAAATTGCCTAGAACCTAAGATAAACTTATCTCAAAATTTAGAGACTACATACTCACCTATTTCAAATAGGAAAATCTAACAAAATATGATATTTATCATAAATGAGAATTTTGGGTTTTACAATAACGACGTTGAGTTTTCCTAGCGAGGACACGGATGTACACCGTGGCAGCCTTTGGTGAATAGTGCGGAGCTTGTAATAACATTCATATGCGGTGGGGCCGTGTTGTTATTACTTGTTTTTATATATGTGAATATAGGTTTGTGATGTCATGAGATAAGCTGTCATACATAAGCATACATGAACATGAGGTTAACGTTACCACGAGGTTCAATGGGTATTGAACCTCGGCTCTTACCATAGCTTCGTGGATCCGAAGTAAGCAGATCGAAGACAAGGGTAAGCGGCAGATGTAAAAACATTTGGAGAAAGTCTTATTGACATGTACTTTACGATATCGACATTTGAAAAAAATTGTTACGTTATTTGTTAAAAGCACATACATTACAGTGGATGTTTATCGATTACTTTTCAATACTATTTACTTAGATGCTCTACTCGATCAAATATTTGAAAGCGTTTAGAAAATTGGGATGTTACATATTTAATTTGATTTAGGGAAATTTCTCTTAGAATTAAATAAACCAAAGACCCAAATTTTCTAATTTCATTTAGAGATCATAAAATACCATATTAAGCTATGGTTCATGTAGAATTTAAAAGAGCAAGAAAGTGTTATGAAAATACCTAAATAAATTTAGAGAAATCAATGGCAATTAATTACCAACTAAACATTCACTAAATTAAATAAATTGTGCAAGTCTTCATAATTAAAGGACCTTAAACACCAATTATTATAATTTATTAAGAGACTAAATTTTCTAATACCCTATATTTAATACCTAACTCATATTTAAATCATAAAAGGCCATGAAGAATTATCAAAACACTTGAAACAATTAAGGGGAAATTACCAACAATTAAAGAGCAATTAAAATTACACTAATGGAATATTTAGGTAATTCTTTACAAATAATGTTAATAGTCACCAATTAAAGATGTATTAGGATAATTAAAGGTCAAGGACCAATAAGGGGTTAGGATTAGCATAAAGATGATTACTAATGATCATGATTAAATTAGTAACCAAGCAAATAAATTTAATAACCCCTAAAACACCATTTTAGGATTAATGACCAAAGATTAAGCTAATTAAAGAGTAAACCCTAAGAGTATTTTGCTTAATTGCTAACCAATCACCAAAGTCATCTAGTTACAAGTATACTTAGAGTAACTAGAAAATTAGAACACCAAGTTGGGAAATGCATGAAGATGGAGATGCCACCAATGCATGCTTGGAGAATGCTTGATGGAGGAAGAGCCACCAAAGCACTATTGGGACCAAAAGCTTTACACATGGGGACAATTTTGACAACAAGGCAAGAGGCTTTGGTGAAAAATCAAAGGAGGAAGAATGGGGGGGAGGTAGGCCACATTTTTTGGCTCAGCTGGAGGGAGAATTCAGACTTAAACCCATGGCCAAAAATGAGAGATGTGTAAGTTAGAGAATTACAAGATTGCCATAGCCTTTTGCTATAAATAGGGGGCTTGAATCTTCATATTCTCCACATCAAAACAAGCAAAGAAATATGAAATAGAGAGTTGAGAGTAAGAGTGAGGAGCTTCTTGAAGGAGTAGCAAAGTTCT
Organism: Acacia acuminata; assembly: GCA_019022655.1. Taxonomy (NCBI): domain Eukaryota; kingdom Viridiplantae; phylum Streptophyta; class Magnoliopsida; order Fabales; family Fabaceae; genus Acacia; species Acacia acuminata. The sequence continues at coordinate 87,303 of JAFJYI010000035.1, forward strand.
TGGTAAGTTCTCTAGTTTTAGTTTTAAATTCTTAGAATAGAAGTAGCTTAGATCTTCAATATGCTAGGATAATTTTGTTTACATGTTTTTATAGTCAAAATTAGCTTTGTTTCGAAAAAAAAATGATGAGGGAGATTATATAGCAAAATTTCTGAAAGAAAATCATCAAAGTAACGAAGTCCGGCGAAATTTCATCGGTTTCGAATTTCTGGAGGCAGTGATGAAAACGCCAGAATTTCATATTGAAAATATGGTCAAAAAATTCTGATAAAATTCATGGTTAAAATAGACATATAGGTATTTTTAAATATGTCAAGAAAATGTCAAAATGATTTCTGTACAGAGAGATAAAAATCCTCAAAGTTAGGCTACGAATTTCTGGAAAAATTCTGGGCAGAGGTTCAAAACTTAAACCCTGGGAGTGATTCGTGTAATCTGGGAAAATTTGATTATTTTTACTTGAAAATAGACATCCTAAGGATTCCAAGGAATTTTACAGATCCTTGTTTTGAGTTTTCTAGAATTAATTATGATTTTTCAAAGTTAGGCGAAATGCTGCCCAGATTTGTACCAGCGTTGTTCTACGAATTTTGAAGGAATAAAGTGAAAAAATAAATGTTGCAAGGGAAAAATAGTCATTTGTGACTAAGATATCTATTAGGATATTGTTTGGGAATTAATAAATGCGATATTACCCTCATAGGATATCTGTGAACGCATTTTCGACCGACAAACGTCCGTATTCATCAACGAAGGTACGTTCGCGTCTTTTGTAACACTAGCTCGATGCTTATTGTATGATTATATATGATTGTTGTGTTCATCGACTAAGACTTACATACGTGGTTATGTCACATATGAGGTTATGTTCTAACTATTGCTCTAGCATACGTGGTTATGTTACATATTTGTTATTATCTTACATACGTGGTTATGTATTTCTAATCATACATTTGTTATGGGCTTTTGTATTGATTATTGTTGTAATGTTATGAATATCTGTCATACATAACTGTTACATAAGCATGAGGTTAACCGTTACACGAGGTTCAATGGGCATTGAACCTCAGCTCTTAACATAGCGTCAGGGTCAGGAGGACCGAGGATCGAGGAGAAAGGCAAGCGGCACGCATAGGGACTCAGTTGAAGACTTTCTTCTTTTGTTATTTACTTTTGAAAACACTCGGTATAACGTACCGCTCGTAATGAGCCGGACTTACGGCATTTTGAATATAAATCGCTCCGATGCTCTACTTTGATGAAAAAAATATACATACTCCTTTTGAAAATGGGATGTTACACTTGTACCCGTTAGCGGCAACATTCAAATTGAAGAGACTTAATCAGTGCATATTTACCTTGTTCATATATTTTTTGTAGGAACATATCCCTATGGATTATTTGAGACTTATTACGTGATATCTGATTATATTGCAATCTCTGTACTAGGATTTCCTATCAACAAGTCGTGGGCAATATTTCTCATTTTCTGAAGTTTTGTGTGATACACAAGGAGAATGTGTTTTGTTATAAAAGTAAGATGTTATGTGATATCTAAATATTGATATTTTGAGTTTATACTTTTCTCAGACGGTTATGAAGAAGCCGTTTATCTTTTCTTTCTAGAGATGTACAGTTTTGCAGCATAATCATGTGTGTATGTGTGTGAAAGAGAATGATGTTTTGGTTTTTATCTGAACCGCAATGGTGTTTCCTTGGCGATACTCGCATTTGCTGGTTGGAAAATAGTATAGCCTGTATTATCGAACTAACTGTGATTCCCTTAAAATAGAACAGATCAGAACATCTCCTTACTTAAAAGTGGAGTTCAATCAACATCAATTATTTATTTATGCAACATACAAAATAGAACAAACTAAGTTATTTTTAATTTGTGAAAGGAATGATTCTTAATTACATAACTCATATGTTAGATTTTGCACAAGGAAGGTGGTTTGTTGTGTTGCATTTGCATGGTTGGAAAATGAGGGAGGTAATAGCTGATAAGGACTACTTGTTTCAGGACATTCATGTGGTTAAAAGTCATTTATACCCTTCTTGAGAACTTTTAAGTAAAACCCTCTTGCTGTAATTAATTGAATTAGTTTTATATATGTAACATTCCAAATTTTGGGCATAGAAATTTAAGAATAAGAACTTGTTTGGATCCTCTTATTTTTAGCTTAAAAGCTACTTTTAAACTAAAGCTAAAAAAAAAAAAAAAAAAAAAAAAAAACTTTTTAAAAAAAGCTAAAAGCTGTTTGGTACTCCTTCCGGTCCTAATTATAAGAGTTATTTACCAGAATTTAGAGAGATTAAGGAGGAAAGTAAAATTAGTTGATTATAATTATTTTCCAAAAATACCCCTAATTAAAATTGAAAATTACATCAAGAGGGAAAATGAGCTCCGGTAGCCCTCCGCATGGATAGTGTGTGTGGGTCGATGGATTTTCTTTATTTTATTTTGCCAGTTTGGCCGGTGATGAGTCATCATGGGACCATACCAACTTCGTGGAATTCCAGTTCCACATATATATATTTCAACCGAACCTCGTCTGGGAGTTTTGTATTTTTTAAAAAAATTATAGGCAAGTTCGATAATTATAAAAATGAAAACTTGGACACATAGCTGAAGATAAGTCTATGTTTCTCAACTAATTGAAGCTTCAAAATCCAAACCTGTAGACTTATTATTCATAATTTGTTGACAGGTACATTAATGGGAATGACAATTCTTTTGCCGTCTGTCTCTTTTTTTTTTTTTTATTGTTGGAAAAAAGATAATGAAATTAATGTTTTATTAGGTTTTTTGAGGGGGAAAATTAATCACTTTAGACTGATGGTTACAAAAAAAATATTTTTAAAGGAATATTAAAATTATTTTATTTAAAAATAAAAAATAAAGTAGAATCTCTCATTTGATAGAATATAAGCGTGTTGTTAAATTAATTATTGTGGAAAAAGTATTAGTAGGGGTGATATGGGAAAAATATGACAAAAATTGCTCAAAATTATTTTTATAATAAAAAAAGTATAATTGAGGTGTATATAACATTAATGATTTGCAAACATTATTAAAAATAAGTTGTTTTAAAATTTTTTTTTTATAAAATATATAGGAATATTATTATTAAATTATTGTTGTCTTTAATTATTATTGAGAAAGTATAAATAGGAATATTATAGGAAAAAATTGACAAAAGTTAAAACTTGCTCTTATAATTAGGACCAAAACTAACTCCAAAAAGTGCTCTTATAATTAGGACCGGAGGGAGTAACTTTATAAATTTTTTAGCTTAAAAGATGAAATTAAAAATAAGCGTCCGTTGCCCTTGCAACATTTATTTTTCACTTTATTCCTTCAAAATTCGTAGAACAACGCTGGTACAAATCTGGGCAGCATTTTGTCTAACTTTGAAAAATCATAATTAATTCCACAAAAATCGAAACGAGGATCTGTAAAATTCCTTGGAATCCTTAGGATGTCTATTTTCAATTAAAAATAATCAATCTTGCCCAGATTACACGAATCACTCCCAGTTTTAAAGTTTTGAGCCCAGAAATTTTCCAGAAATTCGTAGCCCAACTTTGAGAAATTTTATCTCCTTGTACAGAACTCATTTTGACATGTTCTTGACATATTTAGAAAGCCCTATATGTCTATTTTAACCATGAAGTTTCTCAGAATATTTTGGCCATATTTTCAATATGAAATTCTGGCGTTTTCATCACTGCCTCCAGAAATTCCAAACCGATGAAATTTAACTTCGTTACTTTGATGATTTTCTTCCAGAAATTTTGCTATATGAACTCCCTCATCATTTTTTCGAAATAAAGCTAATTTTGACTATAAAAACATGTAAATAAAATTATTCTAGCAATTTTAAGATCTAAGCTACTTCTATCTAAGAATCTAAGAACTAAAACTTAAAGAACTTAAAGCTAGAGCTTGAGAACTTACCAAGAACCTTGCTACTCCTTCAAGAAGCTCTTCACACTCACTATCTACTTTCTATATCAGCTTGTTCAAGCTTGTTTTGGTGTGAAGGATATGAAGCCCAAGGACCCCTATTTATAGTAGTTTAGTGTGGCAATTTGGCAATTAATTCAAATCTAGCTCATCTTGCAAGATGGCCATTGGATCTAGGATATTTGGGAAGCTCACATCCTCACCCTCCACCTCTCAAAAACGTGCTCCCCCTCTCTCCCCTCTATCCTCTTCCATTTTTGCTTTATGACTCATCCCCAAGTACATTATCTTCTTCCTAAAGTTACAAAAATATCCTATGTGTTAGCTTTTTCCTAAGCCAACTATCTCCTTCTTCTATTCTTTGCTTTTCACTAGATAAAAATTCATTTGGGGATCTTAATGAAGTTTGATTCAAATTTTCTTTTTGGTTTTGAACTCTTGAGATTTTTGGCTTTAATTAGAGACATCAAACACCCATTTCCTCAATTGGTACAAATCTTCAAAAGTTGAGGAAATGACTTTGGTTATAGTCAATCTCAAGCTTGAATTATGCTTGTTCATAATCTCTTCCTATATTTGATTTATGATAAATATATCTCAAGATACAATTTATTTTGTATAAATTCTTATTGATTTTTAAGGATTTAGATTACTTGATTCCGATTTATCTCTTTAGTGGATTTCAAATTATTATTAAATCAAGCCTATAATCTCTCTCTCTTGCTTACCCTCTTAAGAAGTCATTAAGAGCATTTATGAGAAGTACATATTTCTTCTTCCATGATTAAGACTTGCATGTGCTTTGATTTAGTCATGTGTGTGTATATTTATTATTAATTCAATCTCCACTTGCCTCCTATTATGCTTGAACCGTGTATGCTCTTCCCAATTGCACTCTTTAATAGTGTTTTAGTTGTCTTATATTATGAAGAAGATAGTTCCTCATTGGTTATTAAAATTTCACATGGACCATGCTTTATGAAATCCATTTTCAAGCCTTTGGATTAGCTTTATTAGATTCAATCTTGACCTTAAATTTATGCTAATCCCTTATTGGTTCAATTAATTTCATGAGGATTAATATTAATTATTGGTTTACTCACAATCATTGGATTTCATTGTGTTTGTTTAGATTAAATCTTCTCCCTTGATTAATTGATTTAACTAATCATGAAAATTAGTGCTTAATTAGGAAAGTATTATTTCACCCTCATTTTATACTTTTATTTTGCCTCTAAATTTATTATGAACATTTATAAAATTATTTTAATTAACGTAAATTTAATTGTCATTTATTTATTGGTAATTTCTTTTAATTGATTTAGGTATTTTCATAACATTTTATGACTTTCTATAATTAAATAAAACTATATTGTAATATAATAATCTTAGGGTATTTTATGATCTCTAAACCAAATTAGAAAATTTGGGTCTTTGGTTTATTTACTTCTAGGACAAAATTCCCTAAATTGAGCTACTAAGTTTTGAGACCACATATTCACCCATTTTTAATAGGTATTTTCTATCAAGATATAGTGGCTATGCTAAGTAGAGATTTTAGGGTATTACAGTGGCGGTGGCGGCGGCGGCGGTAGTTTTCGATCAAGAGATTACGAGTTCTCTCTTTTTTTTTTCTTTTTTAAGATAGCTTATAAAAAAGCGCCTATGAGGAGCTTATTTTTAAGCTCTTGTTTCTTCATTATAAAATAAGCTCTTATAATTATAAGAGCTTTTGTAAAATCTTGTTTGGCCTAGCTTATACTTATAAGTAGAAGATAAGTCAAAAATAAGTTAGGCCAAACAGACACTAAGTCTAAATTAAGTAGACTTTTTTTTTTTTTTTTTTTTTTTCTCAGAAAAATTAAGTAGACTATTAAGTCCAATTTAGTAAGAGTCCCAAAAATATCCGAAATGATAGAATGATTTTCAGGGACTATGTAATTCAATTCAGCCCATCCTAATAGTGGCTAAATGTGTAATTAAAGGTTAGCTAAAAGACAATTAAAATAGTATACTTGCCAAGGTTACATTGTATACTAACGTCCTGAGTTTGGACCAACGTGTGGGGAATAATTATTTTATGATTGAAGTGAACCAATGAAAATGTTATTCCCCAAGAAATGAAAGTTTGAAGTTTAAAATTAATCTTTGGGTTTAGAAGAAAAGTAATATCCTTCCAAATTGATGCAAAATCATGTTAGAGCTAAATTGGACCCAATAAATAAATAAATAAATAAATAAATAAATAAAAAACCTAGTGTATGGAAAGAAGGAATTTTGGAAGAATCATGCCAATTCTATTGGTTATAAATAACCCAAATAAATGACTATAAGGATTAAATTCAATTAGTCTGTAATATAAAAATTCCCAAAGTCCCACCTAGATTAAAAAGTAATGAGAGGCTAATTCAATTTATCAAATGTTGACGCAGGTATTCATATAATGATGTGATCGATATCAGAAGCGATCCTTTTGCTGTGAAAAATGATACTTATAGTTGAAGTTTGGTTCTGTCAGAGTTTGCTGGGAGAATCAGTTTGATGAAGATGACATTCCATTCTAAATTTTTCCATTATATAATTATAACTTCGTTGTCACTGCTCACTGGCAAGTTGCTCCAATGGAAGAAGATCCTCTTGTAAATTTTTTTTTTTTAATTTAATTTTCTCTCATCAACCTATCTGGATTGTTGATTGGGAAAATGAGAGAAAAGTTAAAATAGTATTGTATTGATTGGATGGTTATGATTTAGAGATTATGATGGATGATAAGAAAAAGATAAGATGTGATGCACCATGATTGAATTTAGTGTTGACATGTTTATAATCATGATCTTTGAAATTCTGAATAATATCATAGGTGTCTATAGTTATGATATTTGATACACTATATATGCATATAAAAATTTAATTAACTCTAACAAAAAAATAAATTAACCAGATATAGAATATTTGAATGTGATTTTTCATATTTAATCGACTATTTTTAGATATTGGCTCAAAAATTCTGATCTACAGTAAAAAAAAAAAAAAAAATGCGATTTCTTCTAATTGGTTTTGGCTTAGAGGTGGGAGATTAAATAAGCAAGCTTGAACCAAAATAAGTGATAACGTTTCTGCTTGGACATTTTTTTTATAGGTGACTTTAAGAATTTTGATTAAATTTATATTTCAATTATTAATGGACTATGAATTCAATAAACGGACCTGAATAATTAAATATTATAGGTGACTTTAAAAATTTTGATTATATTTTTATAGGTGACTGTATTCATTATTATTATTATATCTAATAATAATGATCATTAAATGTTCAATAATTATTATTAAATATGATTTAATAAAGGACATGAATAATTAAATATTATTTTTATTTTATAATTGTTATTTGAAATAGTTTCAAAATTCAGGTTAAGTAATGGAAAAAATAATATGTAAATTATATTATTTGAAATTGAAAAATAATAAACAAAATATGTGCATAGAATATTCAGAGAGAGAATTTTGGAGAAGAGAGCAGAAGGTAAACTGGATAAATTCTTATAATTTTCCAATTGCAAAATCACCCCTTTAGGATGAAACCACAGTTGATCAAGATTTTTTTAAATTACCCAAACAAGATAAACAGGTTTTATAGGCTCAAACATGCTTACCTAAGCTTAAATTAAATGCATGTTACAATAATAACTATTAGATATAATTATTGAATTATAAATACCTTTATCGCATCATTCTTGTAATCATACTTACCTGATGAGCGATTTTAATAAATGAAATCTAAACCAAAATAATCTAAACGATTAACCAAAATCACTCGCAACCAATGTCACTAATGAAAACTAGGATTATCTAAAGTCACGTATTCTAACTAGGAAAGTTAAAGCACAACCATAGTAGATCGTTACCATGTTAACACAAATTTTTTAACAAATTTGTATTTAAATTTTAATTAATATACTAAAGGGTGGCTCAGTGCAAAAGACTTTCAATAATAACAAGAGCAGCAAAGAAAAAAAATTGAGTTTTTCAATTAAAGAAAGGTTTCTATTCTTCAAGCTGCTTGGCTTCATCTGATTCTATTTGCTCTTGCCTGCATTCAACACTACAAAATGGTATGTTCCCCCTGCACAATTTTAACAAATCGTCATTAGAACAAGAGAGTTGCCCATAATCATATAATGAAATTGAAATTGAAACCTAATCCCAACCTACACAAACTCTCAACAGAATGATTCCAAATTTTACGATTTAGAATTCTAGATCACAAGAAAAAGTTAAATCAATTACAAAGACTCTTTTGGGTTGCAAACCTGTACATGAAGATGTCTCTATTATCATCAAGGGGCTTCTTGCAGAGAAAACAAGACTCAAAGAAGCTCTCATATACTGGGGAAGAAACCGAAAGGTTTCTAGAACTGGTTCTATGGAATAATGAGGTGGCATAACCCAAGGACCTTGATACAAGGCCGTGTTTGGCAATAGTGGTAGTGACTACTATACCCAGAAGAGCCAGCTTCCAAGTCTTAAGCGGAAACCGAACAACAGTCCTCTTCCAAGAAAGCAGGTCTTTTAGTGAATGCATGGACAAGGATTTCTAATAGAAGCTAAACTGGGAATCTGGCTAATAAATTGATGAACTAATATAACTAATAGAAGATTTTGAATACCCCTGAGAAGATTTGAAAACTTTAAATCATAAAATTATAATTAAAATCTTACTTGATTAAAGAGAATCATGATCTGAAATCATGATAAATATATTTTTGTATTTACAATTATGATATCTGAAATTCTAAATAATATTACATCAACTTTTTTTAATGGTCCAGCTTGTGATTATATATATTATATTATAGTAGTAGAAGTTGTGAAGATAAATTAGCGATGGGAGATTAACTGAAGTTAAATCTTAGGGCTAATATAATGTTTGATCTTTATAGCTTGCCTCCATTTTTGTTTTGGTCCCATTACTTTAAAACCATATGTTTTGGTCCTTCAAATTTATTTTCGTCTAAAATGTTGGTTATTGTAATTTAATAATGACCTTAACAATGTTAAATATGATCATGTGACACTAACGCTGTCAAGTAAGCTCACATGGTTGGAAAGAATCACGTCCATTTGGTAAGCTTTCCCTGAATTCATAACTTGACATCTAAAGGCAGAGTCAGAGAAGTATACACGAGCCTTTTGAAAGGTAACCTATTAAGAGACTGAAAACATACTTTATCAACTTAAGGGATTAAACTGAATTTTAAATTTTATATATGGGAAAATAATTTCTCTAGTTATTGGAGATAAGTTATCTCCAAGTGACCCCCAAAACTACATCGTTTTGGATTAATGAAGGGTGCTTCCATAATTTTGCACCCTTCATTAATTCACCTAAAATTACAAATACATCCTTCATTAATCCAAAACGACGTAGTTTTGCGGGTCACAAGAGACAACTTATCTCTAATAACTGGAGAAATACTTTTCCCATTTTATATTTCATATACATTAATAATATTTTCATAAATTTTGTAAAATTTGATAATTGTTTTTATATTTGAAAGGAACTACCATTTAAATGATTATTCAATACACGTAAGTAAAAACATTTTAATAATAAAAATAAAAGAAATTAGTAGAATATTTTCTAGCACACGTAAGGAACACAGTTGGCAGGGCCCAGAAAAAATATTTAAAAATGGATGCTTTATCTTGCTACATTTTTGTCTATACACAAGAGTTTGGAATTGGCTTGCGTCCGATACCCTTAGCGTTGGGGTTGGATCTGCTGCATCCTTTTCTTCAAAATAGCGTAGTTTTGCGTCAAAAACAGTGAAGCTTTGTTTTTTTTTTTTTTTTTATATAAATATTTTAGGGTATTGACGGTACTAAAAAGATACTATACGATATTGATCGTTACTAAAAAAATACTTGATGATCTTGAAAAATTATTTTATGATCATAAAATAATATTTCAGATAATGCTGGTACAAAAAATATACTTTAAGATGTTGACCGATATTGAAAAATACTATCTTAAACAAATATTTCAGGTGCTGAATGTGACTGGAAAATATTTAGCGATCGAAAAATTATCTTAGGATCTTAAGAAGATATTTTGAAGTATATTTTTAGTACAAGTCAGTACCTTAAAATATTTTTTCAAACCCCTAAAATATTTTTTTCAAGCGTAGTCAGTATCTGAAGTATCATTTTAGTATCAATCAATATCTGAAATATTTTTCTAAAATCCTAAAATAATTTTTCAAGATAGTATTTTTCAATACCGGTCGAAGATCCTAAAATATCTTTTTAGGACCAGTATCTGAAATATATTTTTAGATCATAAAATAATTTTTCAAGATCATGAATTATTTTTCAATATCCATCCGGGGATAAGATATTATTACTACCATTTTTTGTTACTACCACTTTTCCACCGTTAGATTAGAATCTCATCTACCTTTATAATTTCTCTCCTATTAAGATTCTGATCTAACGGTGGACAAGTGGTAAGCAACAAAAACTGTAGTAGCAACAATATCTATCCCAACGATCAAGATCCTAAAATATCTTTTTAGCCCATCAAGACTCTAAAATATTTATATAAAAAGAATAGCAAAGCCTCACTGTTTTTGACGCAAAACTGTGCCGTTTGAAGAAAAGGACGCAGTGAGACGCAAGCCAATTCCCAAGAGTTCAGAGATCCTTTACGTGCTCAGAGGCTTATCATCTCAGAGATTTCCGGCCAAAGAAATAGAGAGACGGAACAAGGCATTATTCTTGATCTTTCGATTCGGAACAGTCAGTTAAAGACAGAAAACGCACTGAATAAGCTCGCTCATTCTCGCCTCTCTGATTCGGATTTGCTTCCCCTTTTCTTTCTTTTTCATGCGCCTCTCTGGGATTCGTTTTTATTGATTTCCCCTGCACTTTTCTGGGTAATTCTTCTCTTCTTTGATTCAACTCCCTCCTGCTTTTGCTCTCTACTCTTTTTTTCTGTCTCCCGGATCTGAATGTACTATGAACTGAATTTTATTTGCGGTGTATTTAGTAATTCACATTGGGTCTTCATTCCGTGTTCAGTTTCTGAGGGAAGTTTCGGTGAGAGGGATTAATTTCTGAACCATGTATTTTAGTTAATAACCCTTATGAGTCTCCAATCGAAGCCATGCTTCGGGGGATCGACCCAACTGTTCGGCTGCATGCCATTGATTTCTGGTCGTTAGATTCTCTTTCCTAAAATTAAAATTCTCTTCGTTAAAAGCTTGATTCCTCAACTGCCAGTCTTGCACAGTTAACGTTTGGCAAAAGTTTACCATATTTCTGTTTTCTTGATGTGACATTTTTATTGGTACTACAGGTTAAACATACGAAGGAATGGCTCAGAACGGCAAAGTTAACCCTGATTGTTCATATGCGGCTAATCCAGACCATGAATGCACTGAAACTTGCTTGAGAAAGATCAAGGAGGCCCCGCCACAGAAATATAAGAAGAGTTCAGGTCAACTCAATTCTGTCTTCTCACTGTATTTTGGTTCGAATAATATAAAATAAATATGAATTCAACATATGTTTTCTTTTCGTGAAAAACTTTCACGGGTGCGATAAAGATGATTTGCTATATATGTTTTCTTGCTCATTTGATACGGTTCCTTTTTCCGCTGTGTGGCCCTCTATCATTACCCGCTTAGAATGACTGGTGGAACCGGAAGTAATTTTAACATGATAAAACATATATGCCTTTTCCTTTTGACTGCAATGTTGTAATTCGACATATTTGGGACTATATAATTCTTAGAGATTCTCTTTAGCTGCCCACCTTCCAACACATGTGAAATCATTTTCATTTTTCTTCCAATGCATGGGACAAAATTTTAGTATCTTTATTTCTTTATTTTATTTTTTAGTTTTTTTTGGTAAAAAACTGTGAAAGAAGGGAAACCTGAGTTATTTCTTGTTCCACTAATGCATTGAATAACAAATCTGGACTGCTTCAATTTAAAATGTATGTCAACCTCCTTGATATAAAAGAAAGTATTATGGAATTTACTATGATTGTTTTGAAAGTGGAATCAGGCCAGCTTGGAGATGGAAAAAGATTTGTGGTACCACTAGATATAAATTATATGTTTGTGCTCAACATAATGTTCCCCTGTTAATAAATGGGTTGTTTTTTGTTTTTTGCGAATATTCTACCATCCATCGCATATATTTGAAATTACTGATAGAACAAGTTAATGTTTATGTATAAATAAATTTGGCGTCCATAAACAAACCTCTAGCAGGGTTCATTTAATCTGTTTGACTGATTTAAATATTTTGCTATATTCAAGTCATGGGTATCCCAAGAGGCTTTCACATAGAATGATTATTAGTTCCTGACTTTAGTCCACTTTAATTACAGCTGTCGTTCCTTTGAAGTTTGGATGGAAGAAGAACCGAGGTTCCAAGCCAGAACCTCCTTCTGTTAGAGATTCTCGCTCTGAAAAGAAAAAGTTGGAAACCAATGAGCACGTGTCTTCTGAGGCAGTTTCTACGGAAAATCATATCGAAGATGTGATGGTAGTGGTCTTTTCTTTCTCATGCTCTATGAGCACGCCCCTATGTGTTTATTAAGGTTAATGTAGATACACCCATCTTAGCCTTATATTGAACTTGCAGGATTCTGAAGATGATATGTACGCATGTATAGGCTGCTCCCCTGCCGATATAATATTCTGGCTGGGTGTTTTGACATACCTCGTAGCCACGCTAGCAATTTCTTTCGGGATGAGCTTTCCTTCTCAGCAGCGCTGCTGCTGGTTGTTACCTGTGGTGGGTTTCTTAGTACCCCTATTTTTCATATTCCATACACTGTTATATGTTTATGCCTGCCGCCACCATGCCCTGACGCCAGTGCTGCCGCCGCCTTGACACGGTGCCGCCACCACCACCACCAGTGCCGCCAATGCCACCACTGTCAACGCCTGCACCATAGCATGAAAGGAGTTTTTTTTTTTTTTTTTTTTTTGTGTAATTTGAATTCTTCGTGTTATTTCTTTGTAAAGCTAGATTGGATGATATAGGCTACTTAAGTCTTTCAGCGCATGCCATGATTTTGGCTACATTGCTTTCAAAACTAGCACTCATTGCAAAGCAGAGCAATGAGAAATAATCGTAAAGCAGAGCAGTTGCCGCTTTCTCCCTATCCAAAAAGGCATGTTAGCATGTTAGCCTTTCTAATCAAATCATTTTGTTTGAGTAGATCCTCTCCTTTTTCTTGTTCTTCTTCTATTATCAGTATCCTATCTCCACATTTAGATGGAAACAATAAATATAATTCAGATCTAATATTTAATAAAATGATTATTATAATATTTTATCGGTTGAAATTTTAATTGATCCAACGTTAGACTATATTTGTAAAAATTTGGCATTTTAAATTCCTAAAGATTACTTAATAAGTTTGGTGGCCAAGGCTTAGGCAGCGAGGACGGTAGGTAATTGAGATGTTTCAGGTTTCCGACTGAATGATTAATTCCTAATGTTTGTCAAAAGTATTTTCAATTTGGTTTCATGTGAACGTCATTTGAGGGCAGATCATATGGTAATGCGCCGCGTCAACCTCGTTTTAAATTGGGCATCATGATCAAAGAAAACTGTTTCTTCTTCTTGTTCCATCAACCTCGTTTTAAATCGGGCATCATGATCAAAGAAAACTGTTTCTTCTTCTTGTTCCATCCTTTTCGATCTGTTCTTTTCGTTAGGTCCATTTAGCGTGTCAATCCTTTTCTTAAACCCAAGAAGTCTTTCTCTTGTCATTAAAATGCATATCATGTGACTAGACTATATAACTATACTTCAAGCAACCATCACAATCTTTTCTGAAGGCTCTACTTTTTTTTTTCTTAAAAAGTAAAGGTTGGATGTAGAAAGAGTTGGAGAAAAAAGAGAGTAAAACGGTAAACCAAAACATTCTGAAATTTTATTGCAGGCCTAAGGACTAAAATAAAAATAACTTTTGTAGATAAAAAGATAAAAATGCCCTTTGCTTTATTTTATTTTTTAAAAAAGGTTTGATTTTGTCAAAGCTACGGCGACCAGTCACCTACAACTGCTAAGCTAGAGCGACCACCATAGCAACCGCCAGGCTAGAGCGACCACTACCAGCCAGCCATCGAAGATCCGGCACTGACTGACCGAACTCCGACTATTAGAAATTAATGTTTTGTTCGCAGGAGATTTTCACTTGTTCATGAAGAGTAGAACATTTACAAATGCAATTTATTCAATTTGTGTTGTTCATATATATAAAAAAGGAAGTCCTTCAAGATTCCAGACAGGTATGCTCATTTCCTACCATTGCCATGTTTCTGTAATATTCAGTAGATATGTTGTTTCTTTCTCTTAGGAAACCCATGGAAATATAAAGTTCACCTTGCAAAATTTGGTGGTTTAAAAAATCATGCTTTTCAGCTTTTCTCCTTTCCTCTGTATGGATATCTACGACAATATACTTTGTAACAACTGATGTATGAAGTGCTTGTAAAATTTATCATATCAGAAAGAAATTCTTGTTTACTCACATCAAAAGGATGTCTTCTGTTCAGTTCCTCAGATGAATACATATGTATTGGGGTTGATGTTATTATTTGTCAACTACTTGTTCTTAATCAAAGCAGTATATGTTGATCAAAGTTATGGAGCTCGTTTTTTAATTTTACAAGATAATTAATGGGGTGCAGGATATTGAGAAGGAAAATTCAAGTAGTGATGTATCTAAGGAAGAAGAGAGTGAAGAGAATGACTTTGGGGCTGCTGCAGCACTTTCTGTTCCCCTAGCTGCATTCCGATTTGTTACCAGACTTGCCACTGGAATATTCTCGAGAGGCCAAAGAAATGTAGACCCAATTCACTTGCAATCAAAACGTGAAAGTAAACTTCCATCAGAGAAAACTACAAAAGCTTCTGAGGCAATTGAAGTTAGTGATGAATCTAGTTCTCAGACACCTACAATTGTTGATAGTGATGATTCGGAAAATAAAAATAAAAAAGTTGAGGAAATTGTTTCTACAGAACCATTGTAACATCCTGAATTTTGAGCCCTGAGAATTGAAAATAAGCCAAGTTTAAGAAATATGTTGTGAGGGAAATTTGGTCAAAATAATTAGGGACACAAGAGCTCGTTTTCCTAAATCATATAAAGCCCTCTAATCATTCTTTCTTGTATGAACATTTTAGCCAAAGAGAGCCCAAAGAGAAGCAAGAAAAATTGTAACTATAGGGTTACAATGCAATGGAATGGCAAAGAGTGTAATTATGGGACTTATTGGAGGTCAATTATTTCCCTCTTCTTTCAGCCATGGAGACCCCTTTTATTGTCATTAAATAATCACCCTCATTCCCTCTCATTTACACGTACACACACATGCACCAACACCTACTCTAAACACTTGACACATATGCTCACACACAAAATCTCTCATTTCCCTTTTATCCGGAAAACACACTCCTTTTATTAATCTCATACGACACACACCTAATCTCTCACACACCTCCACAATTGCTATTTTTCCCTCCATAAACCGTCCCTCCCTCCCTCTCTTACACGTCTCACATGCAAACAACACACTTGTCACACACCAAGCAAAACACTAAAATCTCCTTTAATCCCTCATTTTCCCACGGCTAACACACAATACAAGAACCAAAAATCTGATCAATTCTCTACTCTTTATACTTCTAACACAATTCCAAATTATCTCAACTCTTCCCTTCTCATTCCAAGCTCTCGGCCTCTCCTCCTTTCCCATACAAAATCATACTCCCTTCTTCATTTACCACAAATCTGATCCATACTTCCCTCCCTCTCATTGTTTTCCACGGTTTAAGCACACACACACATTACAAAATCAGATTTTGTCACTCCCTTCTCCCTAAACCTACGGACACATTACACACACACACACACTTGTCTTTCCCCTAAGCACTCACCCACCGTACACACACTTTAACACACTAAAATCATACTACACTACTCCCTCCTCCACGGCATCAACATCATCAACCATCCTCTCACCCATCTTCAACATCATCATCAACATCCCACTCAACTTGAAGAACATCCACGGTTAGAGAAGAAGCAAGAAGAAGAAGGTAAGTTGATGAAACCTTCTTGCATGTTGATTATGTGAGTTGTAACTCACATGCATGTGGCTATTTTGGGCTGTAGGCCAAAGGACTGAGAAAGGAAAAGGAGAAGATAAAGTGATCATATGCCAAGAATAAGAACTTGTGGTAAGATCAGCAACTTTTTCTGGAAAATTCTGGAGTTCTTGGCAAAAGGTCTGATCTGGCCGAACCAAAAAATGGGGAAATAAATGGAATTTTAAAATTCTGAGATCACCATCTTGTTCCTTATGAATAATTGTGTGGGAATAATATTTTTAATGAATTTTTAGAAGGCGATTGTACACATAAAATAATGAGCTCAAAGAAAAAGTCAAAACTGCCAGTTTTTGGTCTCTAGATTCAGTCAAATTCCAATGCATGTTTGACTGAGTTAATGTTATTTAAAAATTCTGAAACTATTCCAGGCTATATAGGACATGCATACCTTTAAAATGGGGGGTCGTTTGTATTATTTTGATATCTGGGCAGTGAGTATTAAATTCTCAAAAATGAGCCTGCGTCCTGCACATCAAAACTGAGCAGAAGATTTAATCATGTGTTTTGAATGGGTTAAAGTAGTTAGAATGGGGTAAAATTTTATGTACATGCAGTGGACTCATTAAGTGTTTGGGAAATGTAAATTTTATAATTTATGAAGCTCTGGTCAGTTATTTTCTAATTTTTAAAGTTGAGTCATTAATTCTGGAAGCTTAATTGGCAGTCAAGAAAAACGTAAATTCTGGGAATTATTTGAAAAGTCCTGA
Organism: Acacia acuminata; assembly: GCA_019022655.1. Lineage (NCBI taxonomy): Eukaryota > Viridiplantae > Streptophyta > Magnoliopsida > Fabales > Fabaceae > Acacia > Acacia acuminata. The sequence goes on from JAFJYI010000035.1 coordinate 104,184, forward strand.
CCTTTGAAAGTATTTTTCTATGAAAATATACTTCTCTAGGAACACGTGAGAGTTGACGACATGTTAAAATGATTTTTGTGCAATTTACTAAAAATGATTGAAGTTACTGGATTTTCTGGTCAGTTAAGAGATTAATTCAGAAATGGGTAAATTAAGGGCCAGAAATAATAAGTTTTGCAAAAAGGGTTAAAAAGGAGAATAAACATTCATTTTCCCTAGTTCTAAAGGTACGGTTATCTCCTTAGGGCCATAAGGAGAATGAAGGAAAGAACTTTAAGCAACCCTGAGGTTTGACGAAAGAGGAACCTGAGTAAGGATAGTAGTCCTTAATTAAAAGGTAGTGGGCTTACCTTACTTGCATGTATTGATATTATTGCTTGTATGTATATGTTTGATTGGTATACTTGCTTGCTATGTTTAACATACTTGAATGATTGAAGCTCTGTTTATGATTATGCTATGGCCATGAGTATGATGCATGAAACATTGAGCATGCATAGAAGTCATTATGTTAACATGAGCTTGTGCAAGGCAAGTATATCATACATTAGCATTTATCTTGCATGCACTGTATTGGTATTGTCTGCTACTGGGATTCCTCGGAATCTCACCCTCCTCCACCAACCAATAGACAGGTGAGCACAGGAGAGAAGTGCCGCACAAGGTTCGAGGAGGAAGCGTTACTTGAAGACGGCCTAGCAGAGGGACAGCTTGAAGAATCGAGGGACGACGGTGTTTAGTTGGTTTTAGTTTTTACCGTCTGTAATGAATATAAATGTATCTAAAGGGGTATAAATTCTGGGTGTACCCCTGTCATGTAATCAAATCTAATTTCCGCATTATCAGTATAACAAACTATTTCTGATTTTGCCACACTATTGCGTAATATAAAGGCTAAGTATGCCGGCACCCTAGGGGGTGTTACAACCATCTGAGACTCTCTATGTTGCTTGAGGACTGAAGATTCTCCAGGAAGTTTTGACAATGACTGCACTTTCAAACGCTTTGATATAACCAAAGATCCTACAGACCATTATTTTATTGGTGCAAATGGACAGGTATTGCTTGATAGCTATATAGGACATTAGAGTTAGGATAAGATAAAATGATACTGGAGCTTTCTAGCTTTATGCTTTATATTCTTTGATGAATATTGAGACACACACATGGTTGCACTGACAAGCTTATGTGGCATTAAAAATCTTGATAGAATACTAATCATGTCAGCAGCTATTCAATCATGCCACTATGTAAATACATAAATTTAATTTTCTCTGTTTCTCTCTTTTGGTGTATTTTCTCCATATCGTATGAATACCACTGCATAATTTTCACTTTCAGACTAACAGTCGCAAATGGTTTAAGAAAGTCCAGCAAGATTGGAGCATACTACAGAATAACCTGCCACGTAAGTGATACTAACCGAAACTCTCCAAAATTCGAAGTTTACTGATTTCACACTTCAGTATGTAAAGGGTAAACATTCGAAAAAATTTGACAGATGGAATATATGTACGAGTTTATGAAGATCAAATGGATCTCCAGAGAACGGTTATAGTTGAGGCATTTGGCACCCCATACCAAGATGGTCTTTTTTTCTTTGATTTTCACCTTCCATCAGAGTACCCTGATGTTCCACCGGTAAGAAATACATGTTTTAAAGTCTCAAGTTATGCTGCAAGTTTTTCATCATCCAGGATAGCTAAATCTAAGTTGCTTATTCAATTTGTTGGATTTTACTCAAATATCATGTGTTTTTTGAACAATTTCTTGTATGCTGCAGTCAGCATACTATCGTTCTGGTGGTTTGCGAATGAATCCTAATTTTCACGAGGAAGGGAAGGTGTGTTTGAGCCTTCTGAATACATGGAGGGGCAAAGGAAATGAAGTATGGCATCCAAAATCTTCCAGCATTCTTCAAGTGCTGGTTTCACTGCAAGGGCTAGTGCTCAACTCAAAGCCATACTTCAATGAGGCTGGATATGACAAGCAGGTTGGAACAGCTAAAGGGGAGAAAAATTCATTGTCATACAACGAACATACGTTTTTAGATAACTGCGGGACAATTTTGAATCTTATGCGGAGACCCCCCAAAGTAATTACGAATAAGATGTATAAAATGCACTTTTAATGTCTCATAAAGCATCCTCAGACCTTGTAGGTTTTGCTAGTTCTCGTCAACATGTCATGCTGGAAAATCTTTGCCATTCTATTAAAATTATAGACAAAGGACGATTATGTTCTGCACACTCAGTACCTTGGTTGGTTAGGTTGTAATCTGTGCTTGATACCAGTCAATAATTCTTCTAGTTTTGGCTAATGTTCACGCAGGTATTCATAATGGTAGCACCTCAATAAAATATCAATTAGTTCCTAAATGAGCCTCACTGGCAAGTTGCTCTTAATGGTAGCACCTCCCAGTCCCACCACGTTTAGATGGGGTGTATGTATCGAGATCGAATTTAGTGTTGACATATACTTACATGAGTGATTTTAATAAATGAAATCTAAACCTAATCAAACTTTGCCAATGTCACTAATGAAAACTAGGATTATCTAAAGTCACGTATTCTCACTAGGAAAATTAAAGCACAACCATACTAGATCGCTACCATGTTAACAACTTTTTTAACAAATTTTTATTTTTATTTTAATTACTATAATAAAGAGTGGCTCAGTGCAAAAGACTTTCAATAATAACAACGAGGACAACAAAGGAAAAACAAAAAATCAGTTTTTCAATAAAGAAAGGTTTCTATTCTTCAAGCTCCTTGGCTTCATCTGATTCTATTTGTTCTTGCCTGCACTCAACACTACAAAAATGGTATGTCCCCTCTGCACAATTTTAACAAATCGTCATTAGAACAAGCGAGTTGCATAGAATCATATAATGAAAGTGAAATTGAAACCTAATCCCAACCTACACTGTAATACCCTAATTTTCATAATTCATATAAATATTGCATTTTAGCAAATAATTAGCAAAATACAAAGGTGAATATGTGTATCAAAGAATTATAATCTATTGATTATATTTTCATCCAAATATCACTTTGAAATTAATTAACCAAGGGTTAATTATGAGACTACATATTAGGGACAATAAAATGTGACATAATTAACACATTGAATAATGGTTAATCTATAACCAAAAAAGAGAAGGAAAGGGTATGAAGACACTTAATCAAATTAGAACACATTAGCCAATTTTAATTGGTAATTAAGCTTGTATTAAATAGAGATTAGTGGCATTTGTCTTCAAGTTGATAAAATATCATAGAAATAAGTGCATAGAGCTTGATTTAATTAAGTACTAATTTTCATGATGAGTTAATAAATCAAATAACCAATGACAAATGTAATTAAAAGGCATATAAGCATTGAATTAAGAGTTAATCAAGTTTTGTTAATCGCCAAGTTAGTCAACTTTGAAAAGTCAACAATTGCAACCAAGATCAATGGTTAAGATTGTTGCACACTTAATTCAATCCAATGGTCCTAATTAATTAATTAACCATAATCCTCTTGTAAAGTGATTAGCCAATGAGGAATTAAAGAAATGAGCTAAATCCTCATAAAATTAAATGGACCAATGGGAAAATTAAGCTATGGATAAATGGTGAGGATCTATTCTTAACTAACACAAATCAATCCAATGGCTAAAGATCAAGATGAGAGGATAAATGAGTATTTGATAAATCAAGTTATTAAAATTGGATTTTAGCACATGGAATAAGGTATTAATTAAAGCAAATGGAAGAGGATAGAATGGAAGAGGATAAGGAGAGAGAGAGGGAGGGTGTGTGTGTGTACTAAGATATTATTTGATTCAATGAACCAATGGGGAAAAAGAAACAACTAATTAAGCTAAATCCTATGTAAATTGGATGGACCAATGAGAACATTTCTCTTCATAGTTGGTGTCTTTATGAAAGACCAACACCCATGAGCCATTGATTAAGAAGGATGATCTAATGGTTTAGGATCATGGAATTTCCCTATAAATAGAGACCTTGAGCCTCTTCATTCTTCACACCAAAATCAACCCCAAGAGGTGATTTTCTAAAGAGAGTAGAGAGAAGTGAGAGCTAGTGGGAAGCAAGAAGGAAGAGGAGCTTTAAGGGTAAGTTCTCTAGTTCTTGAGTTCTAGCTTTTAAATTATTATATAAGTAGTGTTTTGATCTTTAATCTTCCAATATAGTTTTGTTTTCATGTTTGGCTTCATTTTGAAATTTTGATGGAGGAAAATTCTTGGAAGTTGAAGGTCAAAAGTAGCGAAATTCTGGAAACTTTTTCGGTTAGGAATCGCAGCAAAAAGGCCATGCTTTTTATGTAGAAAATGAAGTTATAAAATTCTGAAATTTTTCATGGTTAAAGTAGACATCTAGGGATTTTCAAAAATACCTAGAATATGTCATTTTGAGTTTTGTACAAGGAGATAAAAATTCTTGAATAAATGCTACATTTTCTGGAAAAAATTTGGGCAGAGGTTGGAAACACGAAAACTGAGAATGATTCACAAATTCTGTGTAAAAAATAGTATTTTTTTATCAAAACTAGACATCCTAAATATTCTGGAGAATTTTACGGATCCTCGTTTCGATTTTTGTGGAATTAATTATGATTTTTCAAAGTTATCAACAATTCTGCCCAGAAATGCTGAAGTAGTGTTTTTAATAAAATGTAAGGGTAAAAGTGGAATAATAAATCCACCAAGGATAGAAAGGTAAATTAAATCTTTAGGATATTATTCTAAGCAATGTGATATTTATCAAATATCATATAATAATCTGACGATAATGTATAGGATATCCCGAAAGTCTGGAGTCGGATTCAAAGGTCGGGCATATTGCTAACTACGCAGAAGGAAGGTACGTTTGCGTACTGTAAATTTAACTCTGATGCGTCTTGTATGCATGTATGTGATAGAATGATTCATGAAGTGATGGACAAGACTAGGTCTTGGGCTAGGCACTGTGACTAAGTTTATGGGGCTTAGGTCACCTGTTTATACATTCAGCTTTTAAGGGTTATAGTCTTGATAATACCGTTGAGTTTTTCTAGCGCTGAGGACACGAGGGGCCGTCATGGCACTGGTTAGTGCAAACGTGGATAGACTTTACATGTGCTGTGTGCTATGTATTGTTGTGTTGTTAAACCTTACATCTGCTCTGTGCTTATGTGTTGGTTATTACTGCAATGTAATGAACATCTGTCATACATGCATTGTTTATACTTTTCATATGAGGTTAACTGTTACCTAAGATTCAATTCGATTGAATCTCAGCCCTGACTAAAGTTCCAGGAAAAGAACCAGAGCCAAGAAGAGGCACCAAATGATGGAGCCGAAGGGAGGCACTGATGGATGGAGCCGAGAAGAGGCACCGGTCGAGACAAGAGCCGGAAGAAGTTTAATCAGAGCTTACTTTTCGGCATGGATCTAATGAAGTTATTTCAAACCGTTTGGTGCCGAAGACAGGGCTAGACTATGTGGATCAGTCAATAAGTCGCTGTGAACTCGGTGAGACTTCCACGATAGACACCTACCTGGCCAATCTGTTTGATTAACTGAGTTAGGTACATTGCCCCAAGTCTAGCTGAGGCTTGGTTTAAGATTGTGTAGTTACCATGTAAAAATGTAATTATACACAAAGCTCTGTAATATTGTATCACATGAATATTCCTTCGGTAAATTTTTAATATATATCAGCATATGTCAGGGTATCAGCATATGCCTAGGCATTTTGTATCAGTTATTTATCGTCCAAACGTTAGTGCATGCTCTCCATTTCCGCATTACTCTAAGTGGTAGCACCTCAAACTTTGTCAAGTTTTCTAAAACTAAGTGTCAACCGACACATTTTGAAGTATGGAATTTGGGGTGTTACATACACAAACTCTCAACAGAATGATTCCAAATTTTACGATTTAGAATTCTAGATCAGAAGAAAAAGTTAAATCAATTACAAAGACTCGTTCGGGTCGCTAACCTGTACATGAAGATGTGTCTATTATCATCAAGGGGCTTCTTGCAGAGAAAACAAGACTCAAAGAAGCTCCCATATACTGGGGAAGAAACCGAAAGGTTCCTAGAACTGGTTCTATGGAATAATGAGGTGGCATAACCCATGGACCTCGATACAAGGCCGTGTTTGGCAATAGTGGTAGGGACTACTATACCCACAAGAGCCAGCTTCCAGGTCTTGCAATAGTGGTAGTGACTACTATACCCACAAGAGCCAGCTTCCAGGTCTAAAGCGGAAGCCAAACAACAGTCCTCTTCCAAGAAAGGTCTTTTAGTGAATGCATGTAGAAGGATTTCAAATAGAAGCTAAATTGGGAATCTGGCTAATAAATTGATAAACTAATATAACTAATAGAAGATTTTGAATAACTTGTTTTTGACCCCTGAGCAGATATGAATAACTTTGAATTATAAAATTATAATTAAAATCTTACTTGATTAAAGAGAATCATGATCTGAAATCGTGATAAATATATTTTTGTATTTATAGTTATGATATTTGAAATTCTGAATAATATTACATTAACTTTTTTTAATGGTCCAGCTTGTGATTATATATTATATTATACTAGTAGAAGATGTGAAGATAAATTAGCGATTGGACATTAAATGAAGTTAAATCTTAGGGCTAATATAATATTTGGTCCTTATAGTTTGCCTTCATTTTTGTTTTGGTCCCATTAGTTTAAAACCATATGTTTTGGTCCCTCAAATTTATTTTCGTCTAAAACGTTGGTCACTGTAATTTAATAAAGACCTTAACATTGTTAAATATATATGATTATGTGACACTAACGCTGTCAATTATGCTGACATGGTTGGAAAGAATCCCTTGTCCATTTGGTAAGCTTTCCCTGAATTCATAGCTTAAAATCTTAAATTCAAAAGGAAGGTTTGTACAATATATATTTTGATTACTTTTAAAAATAGATGAGACTTGAGATATTTAATTTGTATATGTAAGACAAAACTGATGAGTAGTTAGAGTATTTTACTCTTTATATATATATATAATACTCCTCCAGTTCTAATGGCAAGAGTTAGTTAGGATGTAATCTTATCTATCATGCCCAAACAATATTTTAGGGTACTATTGTAACACCAGAGTAGAGCATCGGAGCAAAGAGGTGAGTAACTGATAAGTAACAAAATAGTAACTCAGTGTATCCAGATGGTCATTATAGTTGTACATTGATTCCATAATTCAAAAGTATGACTATGTAATGTTATAAGTACAACTTCAAAATATATCTTCAGTCGAGTCCCTTATACGGGCTGCTTGCCCTTGTCTATTGCTCTTGGTCCTCCCGACCCTGAAGCTATAGTAAAAGCTGAGGTCCAATTCCCATCGGACCTCAGGTAATAGTTAACCTCATGCTTAAGTAATACAGTATATGTTTAACAGACATTCAAAACATTACAGCAGTAATCAATACATAAGCATACAGCAGATGCAAGATTAATAATACAACAGTACATAGCACACAGCACATGTAATGTCAATCCAAGTTTGCACAAACCGGTGCTACGATAGCTCGTTGTGTCCTCAGCGCTAGGAAAAACAATCTTACGGTATTATCAAGTCTATAACCCGTTCATAGCTGAATGTGTAAGACCGAGTCTTAACTATGGTACATGATCCAAGACCGAGTCTTGTCCATGACCCTATGAAATCATCTATTACATATAAGTATACAATAAGAAGCAGAGTTAATGTTACAATATGCGTCCGTACCTTAACCTTGTTTGGTCAACGGTATGTCGTGGCCGGGTACGTCTACTTGGCTAGCCTATAATAGCATTTCTTGCATTAATATCTTATAAATAATATCTTAAGGGATATTTTAACCACAAAAAACCTTTTTACCCCTGGTGGATTTATTATCCCAATTATATCCCTCAAATTTTGTAAAAACGTTATTTCAGCATTTCTGGTAGATTTTTCGCCTAACTTCGATAATTCATAATTAAGTCTAGAAAAATCAAAATGAGGATCTGTAAAATTCTTTGGAATCCTTAACGCGTCTATTTTTAAGTAAAAATACTTACATTCACCCAGAATTAGTGAATCATTCCCATTTTAATATTCTTTAACCTCTGCCCAGAATTTTCAGAAAAATGTAGCCAAACTTTGGGAATTTTTATCTCTCTGCAAAAAATTCATTTTAGTATGTTCTTGGCATATTTGAAAATCCCTATATGTATACTTTATTCATGAATATTTTCAGAATTTTAGCATCTCATCTTCAACATAAAAGTATGACATGTTTTCTACTGATTTAAGAAATTTCTAACCGATGAATTTTCGCCAGAGCTTCACTACTTTGCTTTTCATCAAATTTTTGAAATATCACTATTTTTGACTATAAAAACATGATATTAAAATTACTCTAGCATATTTAAGACAAAAGCTACTTCTAACTATGAATTTAAGAACTAAAACTTAAAGAACTTACTTGCAAATGCTCACTCCTTCAAGCTACTTCCCACTCAACCTCTCTTCACTCTAATTTCAGATTGCTCTTGCTTGTTTGGTGTGAAGAATGAATGAATACAAGGTGCCTATTTATAGGAATTTGTCATGGCACATTGGTAAATTTTTCAAGCCTAACTCATCTCATTTTTTGGCCATTGGATCTAGAGTTAAAGTCAAACTCTCATCGTCACCTTACACTCCTCAAATTCGTCCCCCCCCTCCCCCTCCCCCTCTCTTTCTTCTTCCATTTTCTCAAAAAAAAAAAAAAAAAAAAAAAAAAAAAATCTCTTACACATGTACCTTAGTCTTGACTTTTAAAAATTAACATGTGTTTATTAACTTAATATCTAGATTTTTGTTAGCTTTTCCAAGCATGCATTGGTGGCCTCTCCCCCTTCATCCATTCTCTAACTTTGTGCTTTAATCCCTAGTTACTCTAAGTGTGTTTGTAACTAGATGTAATTGATAGTTAACTAAGCAAGAGTATGTTTAGTTGTTAACAATAGGGTTTATCTAGGCCTCTTTGTTAGCCCTTTTTACTTTGAACATCATGGCTTAATTTAGAAGTATTTAATTGCCCCTTTATCATTTTAGAATTTATTGCATTTGTTAGTTGACAATTTATGATGATAACTCATCCCAAGCTCAATTTGTGTTATTGTCTTTGATTAATGCTTATATTTAATCAAGGATGAAAATCCCTCATTGATCTAATTATTTTACTAACGATCTATTTTACTTGTATCATGAACTTTTCCCGTTGATCAAGTTTGCTAATCTTGAATTAAATTCAAATATCCACTTTTCTACTACACACACACACACACAACATGCCACCTCCTCCCTGTTTTTTCTCTTTCATGATCATCTTCCAACTTTCCAAAATATCCCTTACATCATGTACCCTAACTTGACTTTAAAACTAACATGTGCTTATTAAGCTAATATAGATCTTTTGGCCATTCACTATTGCTTTTCCCCTTAGTGAAACCGTGGCACTTCCTTCCTCCATGCATTCTAGATTGTTGTTTCCATGGTCTCACATATCTCCACAATTTTGGCTTTCATTGGTTCATAGGTTACCACTTGGATGTAATTAATCTTTGCCTAATTGCTTTAAACAAGGTGTTTTAAATATTGTTTAGGCTTATTTGATTGGTTACAATATTAATTATGATCATTAGAAACCACTTCTATGCTAATCTTAGTTCTTCATTAGCCATTGGTTCTTAATTAAGGTAATGCATCCTTAATTATGCCTTTAACATATGCCACTAAATTAATTATAAATGTTTATGAAATTAATTCAATTAATATAGATTGAATTATCCACTAATTGTTGTCAATTTTCTTTAATTGGTTTAATTATTTTCTCATAACTTTTTGGCTTTTCATGGTCATTTATGCACCATGTATTAATTTAATAATTATAGGGCAATTTATGATCCCTAAATGAAATTTAGACAAATCGGATTTTTGCCTCTTTAAATTCCAAGGAATTGACCCAAGAAAATAAATAAATAAACTACTAAAATTAGAGACAACACATTCTCCTATTTAAATACGTATTAATTTGTCAAAATATAATATTCAAGAGAAATATAAAGTTTGGGTATTACAACTATTCTTGTCAAGAAAATAGTATAAATACTTGCACACAAAAAATCATGGTTATGAAACCCAGACCGCAATCCAAGGTTCGGACCTAAACCGGTCTGGTCTATCATACAAACTTGGGTTAGTTTTTTTTTTAAATTAAAAAAAAAAAGTTGAATGGAAAGTGAAGATGTTTACATGGAGAGAAAAGAGAGAGAGTGATTGAGAGAAACAGATTTGGTGAAAACAAATCCGATGATAAAAGCAAGGACCAGGCATGCAACAAATTGAACAAGCTAAGCACGGACCGTAAAACGCCAACGACGAACCGCGCGAGCAAGTGGGGCCCATTTGTGACTAGGTGGAAGGCTCGTGTTGATTTTTTTAAGCTAGACAAACACGGCTTTGAGAAAGAAGAGAATGCCATCGAGAGAGAGGGAAGGATCATTGAAGGGGCGAAAATGGAGGGCTAGGTGGCTCCCCTCCCCCCCCCCCAAAAAAAAAAATTATGCGCCCATTGATAAATCCATATTTTAATATATTTTATCCCGCCTTAACATTTATTTTAGGGATTATTTTAAGCTAATTTGGAATTATTAGATAATATTTGAATTGTTAGCCAATTTTAGGAAATAATATAAATCTGAATTAATTATGAGATTATTGTGCTTAAATTATTAATATCCTGATTTTTATCTTGTAATTAAATAATATATCTTAATATATGATAGATCACGATTTTATCATATTAGAAGATCCTATGGTGCAGAATTTTTCAGGATAGCTAAAAGAAAATCCAATGGTGAAATTTTATTGGGCTACTTGAATTTTATTGGGCCCAAGTTGGTACCCAAAACCCTCTCTTCCTATTATTAATTAACCTAACCTAGACGCTGGAGACACACACACCGACAGGCAAAGACGCAGCCGCAGATAGACGTTGAGAATTTGAGCCCACACAGGCAGAGGTAAACGCAGCTATTGGAGGAGTAAAACAAGCCATCATCATTAATATCCATTGCATTCTTCTTTTCCATTCACGTGCTGGGCGTAGCATTCGATTGGAGAATTATCATCATTCACCTATTCTTATTCCTCCATACGGGCCCCACGACGATTACTCAATTATCAATTAATACTCTCAGACTCCTTTCATGGCTGCCACGTATTGGTTGAACCTTGGAGAAGAGAATATCATGGGAGCTTATGCTTATTTAGGAGCCAACTTGGGAGGAGCATGGGGGAATCTAAAGCCTAGGAGCTTACACTTGAAGACCACAAGGGAGTGTTTTTCTTTTTATCTTTTTAATTCGAGACTTGAGATAATTTAGTTTTAATTGATTTCAAGTTATGTTAATTGAGAACAATCTAGTTTTAGATTGTAAACTTATTTCTTTTGGATTAGACTGATAATTTGAAGTTTTTATGCTTATTGCTTTGGATTCTTGTTTGCAACCTTTGGATTGCCGATTAAATTAATAATTAAGTTTTCGTTATTAATTTAATTTTTAATTTGGTTTATCATCTTAAATTGTTTAATTGGGTGGGTAAATTATCTAGTTGTTCAATTGGATAATTGTAAACAAGATTTCCAAGAATATTTTGTGATTGGTTTTTAATGAGTTTAATTAGCCACCGCTTTTTTATTTCATTATGAGTTTTCTAGTGGAATATGTGTTATTGAGCTAGAGGGTTTCCCATGTTCATTTAGGTTATTAAATTCATTGATCTCTCTTTGATCTCTCTTTGATCTAATTAATAAAATTGGGCTCAAAAGTTAACTCCATGCAATTTCTAAGTTGTCCCCTTTCTTATCATAACCGAATTAAATCTGTGTGTTTGAATTGCTTTTAAATCAACTTTCTTCTTAGGAGTTTTAATTATTCTCTCATAACAAACCCCCCCCCCCCCCAAAATTTGCATTCCCATCTAGATTAGTTCCATTCTCATATAGGTTTTAGAGTCATTTTCATCCTACATTTAGTTAGTTTAGTTTCATCTCATTGCAATTTTTATCACCTAAATTCAACCTAAGGAAAACCCACAGCTTGCTCCTTGGGAGAATGACCTAGGTCAACCCTAAACTGCATAATTAATTAGGACCTAGTTTAATTGATTGCTTTAGTGACAAAAGCAGCGCATCACCCATGTATGTCTAGGAAGTGAAGTATGTGGATAGAGTGGAGTTGCTGTGGGAGCACGTGAGAAGGAAGGAGATGAATACATCTACACTTCGGCGTCGACAATGATCTCCTTCTTTATTATGCTTCTACTTTCATGCACACCTCCCTCCCCTTCTACTCTGAGGTTTTGTGCTTAATCACACTACTTTTGCATATATACTGCATTCAATATTTGGGATATTTCTCACTCTGCTCTTTTTAGTTGTTTCTGTTTGCTCCTTCTCCCTTCTGTTGTACCTGAGCACTCCATATATTGTTTCAATTATGTATGTTTTTTATGTAACCAAACAGATCACTTTATTTATCTTACTATATATTGAATGTATTGATTTAGAAAACAAAAAAGAAACAAAAGCTTTGTGGTCCTGTACAACATTATAATGAGCACTAATCCAAAAAAAAAGGTTAAGGTGTAGGGCGTTTGGCACCAAAAACAATTGAAGGGACCAAATTGGCCAATGAACTATTAAAAAGTGAAAAAATACCAAATAACTATTTAAAAAAGGGTCAAGGTGCAGATTTGCCAACCAACTATTACCCGAGGAGCGTATGACACAAATAACTATTGAGGGGACCAAAATTGCCGATCAACAATTAAAAAGTGAAAAAAAAAACACAATTTGGAGCAGATTTGCCAACGAACTATTACCTCCTCACTATCTTGGTGTCTCCGTCTTCCATCGACTGTCACAGTGTCGGCGACATCGGCATTTCCAAAGCTTCTATTGTTGCTGGGTGTTCCACTCACACTCTTGAACTCATCCAGTAGTCCCAGCGTTCGATTGGAATGCACCTTGCACCCTGGTTCCATCCCTCCGATGCCACAAGCCACAATGCCTGCTCCTATGGGTCCCATCTCTGTTGGTGTTTTCCTTTTCCAACAAGAAGGCTTAACCGCTATTTTCTCCAGCGTTTCTGCCACCGTCCTATGCCATTGCCTCATATTTTAACTTAATTGTGATAGTTGTTCTTTTAAATAGTTATTTGGTATTTTTTTTCACTTTTTAATTGTTGATTGGCAATTTCGGTCCCATCAATAGTTATTTGTGTCAGACACTCCTCGGATAATAGTTGGTTGGCAAATCTGCACCTTCACAAAAAAAAAAACTATCACTACTACGCTAAAATATGAGGCACTAGCGTAGGGACGGTGGTGGAAACGTGGGAGAAAGAGTGGTTAAGCCTTCTTGTTGGATAAGGCAAACACCAACAGAGGTGGGACTCATGCGAGCAGGCGTTGTGGCAGTTGCAGTTGCTTTTTGTGGCATCGGAGGGACGTAACTAGGGTGCAAGGCACATGCCAGTCGAAAGCTGTAGACTGTTGGATGAGTTCAAGAGGGTGAGTGGAACACCTAGCAACAATGGAAGCTTTGGAGATGCCGACGTCGTCGACACTACGACAGTTAATGGAAGACGGAGACACCAGTGACTGGGTAATAGTTAGTTTGTTGGCCAATTTGCTCCCTTCAATTGTTTTTTGTGCTAGACGCTCCTCAGGTAATAGTTCGTTGGCAAATTTGCACCTTAACAAAACAAAAAAACAAAAAAAGGATAGACACCAGCAATATAAAGGTTACAAGTGAGATCAATGCTCCCATTAGTACAACTTGCTAATGGACAAGGCCAAAGAGAAGCAGTCTCATCTTGAAATAAGAAAAAAAAAATAACCCCAAATAATCTGTATTCCGAGCTAGGCCAAGTGTGTAAAATTGTAAATATATTAACTAGTACTCCTTGTCTCTATAGATGGTTATTTCAAGATTTTTATTTTATTTTAACATAATGGTGATAATCCTAATATTTTCGCCCCCTCCCATTAAAATTTATGGGTCCACCACTGTCAGGAAGGTTTTTTTTTTTTTTTTTTTTTTTTTTGTGTGTGTGTGTGTGGCTATTTTCTTGTCTAATCCGGCTACCAAGGAGGTTAGAAATCTGCCTAGACCTAGAGAACATAATCGATGTACCTGGATGGGATTTGGGTACAATCCAATCATCAATGATTACAAGATAATGAGAATTTACCATGAGAATGTTTATGAATTTTGGGCTAGAAGTGTATTTGTTAAACACATTCATGGAAAGAAATTGATCTTGGGGTTTTACAAGGTATACGTCTTCGTCTTTATTGTTTAAATGTCTCTGCTAATGGAAGCATCTTTTGATTTGGGGTAAAACAAGGTGAATATGATATTAGTGCTATAGTTTCATATGACATAGCAAGGGAAGTATTTACTTTGATACCTTCCATACATCAGTATTTCATACTAGACTTGCTGTATATGATGACAAACTTGCTTTAGTTTCTCTCAACAATAAAGATAAATTGATTGAATTGTAAGTGTTGGAGAAAGATATAACCAGCTAACGGATGTATTCTCAAAATGAAGGTTTCCTCAAATCAATGCATATATAAGTATTGGTGTAAATGTGTTGGGAAACACACAAAGTCAGCTTGTTATTAACTGAGGTATTCTTTTTAAGGGAGAATTAACATTTTCAATTAGATCTATAGGAAGAATATACTACATGGCCATATATCAATATATATACATATATTGACTAATTTATCCAATGATATTAACATTTGGGTCTTTTAGTATGTAATTTTTTTAAGGGTTTATATAACATCCTAGTGCTTTGCTCTTGAGATTGTCCGCTTTGGAGGCCGAATAGAAAAAGAAAAATGTGAAGTGAAAGGTTGTGGGGAAGGTGTGTGGCTAAAATTATTACATGAGGACGAAAAATGCAAAGACAAAAATGGATTTTCAAGCTTAAGGTTGTGCCTTTAGAGTAGCATTTGGAACATAATAACCACTCTGAGTGAAGCTAATTGGGTATGGGTAGGTGAGTATTATGTTCCACATCGACTGAGGGAACAAAATATGTCTTATAAGAGTTTGGATACCTCCCTTTCTTGACGTGTTTTAAAGTTGTGAGCGGCAATGCGCCCTAAAGCGGACAATATCAAGAGTGAGGCGGCGTGAGATGTTACAATTGGTATCAAAGACATGTTCGGGTTGATGTGGGTTAACATACCGCATCGGCTAGGCTATGTTCTTAATTTTTTGTTTCAACAGATTTTAGTATAGTTTTGTCTTTAAAAATATTTTATTAATAACACTTATAAGACCCTCTAAAGTAATTTGTAGTGCAATTTTAAAATTACCCAAAAAAATATTTTAGGGCACTATTGTTGTGAAGAAAATAGTTGAAAAATTTGCACACAAAAAATGCCTTTAACATTGAGAAATATGATTTGATCCCAAACAGATTAATGATTTGTCCTGTCATTCAAATTCCATCATTCACGTTTGGCACATCAGTGCTCATTAGGAGAATTAATTAGTTCAGCTTTGAGATGTGAAGGTTTGCTGATAAGTGACCGAATGAAACAGGTTTCATGTAACATGATCGGATTTGATTTGAAATTATAATAGGAGCTGAGAATTAATTTCGTACATACATAGTAGGACAAAATTTCATGTAACTTTAATTTTTACCTTGACATGACTCAAATTTCACAATTGTTATTGGGTTAATGTGCAATTTTTCTCTGGAAATAATAAGTTAAGACTGCTAAGGTATCTAGAAGTTTTTTAAGGATTTAATTTTGCCTCGTAACTATTAAAAAGTGATCAGATAAACGTTAAAAAAATTAACATTGACCTTAAAAAAATAACTTAAAGTTGTTACTTCCAGAGTAAAATTGTAGCTTAACTCATTGTTATTTATTAGTTATATAGTAGTGTTCATAGATAATATTTTAATTTTACATTATTTTTTATATTTATAAAAATATATGGAATCTATTTATGCTGAAATATCTTTTTGGGTTCAGATTAGTCAAAATAAAATTTAGTTGAGGTTCAGCTTCCGAATTAATTATATCTTATTTGAGCCATTTTAAAATCAATTACGGAATTTAATTTTTCAATAAAAAAGAGAACCAAAGTATAGGACTGCAGTTGTGGACTTCTGGCAAAAAAAAAAAAAAAAAAAAACACACACACACAAAAGATAGAACTGTAGTAATTCTGCTTATAGTATTTAAAGTGACAGTCTCTTTTATTTAGATGAATGATAGATGGCAGGATCTATTATACCTTTGTCTATCTTACCCAAATATATGTAATCTAATTAGTTTATATGATTTATCTTCCATATTTAGCTTTTTGCCCACATTTTTTTTACTGAACTTATAACCTAATATAGTGATATGTATTCTGATATTATCCATGATAATTTCAGGGAGATTATATTAAATCATATTTTTTATAATTAACTAATTTATCTAGCTTCCTAAATGAGAAGATCAAAGGTATGATAAATCCTAAAAACATAATATTTTAGGGTAATCAAAACTAATATGTATTCTAAAATTATCAATGAATATTTTAGGGAGATTAAATCATATTTGTTACAATAAAGTAATTTATTTAGTTTAATAAACATAATAATTATAGGAAATCAATACAGATATATTTTCATATTCATAGTTATGAATATGATATTTCAAATTTCGAATAATATTAAATTAATTATTTCCTTAGAATAATATCAAATTTAAGATCGGTTAGCGCTTTTTTCTGCTCGTTTTTGGAATCCGCACGGATTTCAGTAGTTTGACTCTGCAAAATTTTGAATAATATTAAGGAAAAATTATAATAAAAGACCCAAGAAAAATAATATTTATTAAGAAGGACCATAAAAATGGTAATTATTTTGAAGGACCATAAATTAAACCATTAAAATAGAAAGACTAAATTGCCCTTAGCCGCCATTTCTTATATTCTCTCTAATTAAAGAACTAATGAATAATGTAAGGTGGCCCCAAAAGGCAGTGGCCGTCTTATTCAAAAGGAAGTCACCTTGATCATAATTGGGAGACAATTTTGATGCAAGAAATACGCTAACTTAGTAGATTCTGATTTGGTCTTCGTGTGATTATTCATCAATCATTCCAGATTCTGATTTAATTAGAGAGAATATAGAAAATGTGGCTACATACAATTTAGTCTTTTTATTTTAATGTTTTAATTTCTGGTCCTCTAAAACAATTACCATTTTTATGGTCCTTCTTAATAAATATTATTTTTCTTAGGTCCTTTATTATAATTTTCCCTAATATTAAATTAATTATTTCAGTGGAATAATACACTTTTTGGGGCGGAAGTCTATTCGTTAAGCGCAGATTCATGGAAGGATGTTGATCTTGTCGCTTTACAGGGTGTAAAATTGGATATTTCGTGTTTTAATAATGTCTCTGGAAGCATATTTTGGCTCGGGCTAAATGCAGATGGACAAGGCAAATATAATAGTCCTGCTATAGTTTCATATGACATAGCAACAGAAGTGTTTATATTGATACAATTCACTGCAACACCAGTGTCTACATTGATGCCATTCTCTGCACCATTTTATACCAAACTTAGGGCCCGTTTGGATGGGCTTTTTTGAGGAAAAAAAAAAGCACTTTTTTTAAAAAAAAATTAATTTATGTGTTTAGATTATATTCTAAAAAAAAAACAAGCAAAAAAAAAAAAAAAAAAAAAGCCAAAGTGCTGTTTTTTTTTTAAAGCTCCAATTTGGAGCTTTTTAAAAAAGCACTTAAAAAAAAAGCACTTTTTTTTAAAAGTCCATCCAAACGGGCCCTTACTGTGCTTGATGACAAACTTGCTTTAGTTTCTAAAATCCATAAATGGATTGAATTGTGGGTGTTGGAGAAGGGTATAGATTCTTCATCAGAGACATGGAGTTGGATTAACAAGTATACGGAAAGATGTCCCCGGGGTTCCTTGTGGTGGACTATTTGGAGGAATCACCTAACTGTCTACGGTGGTTATTCGCCGACCCACGGAGGTGTACTCGCTCTTGATTTAGCTCTATATTTGTTTGAAATCCCTACTAATGATATGAAGGTGGGTTCGATTCCAAAAGTTGATGGGAATCGATCTCATTATGTTTTTAATTACGTGGAAAGTCTTGTACCACTTAGCCAACATCCACATTAAACAATATTAATTCTACGTGTTTATTTTGAAATTTAAATTCAGATTTATTTTTTTTTACATATGACTCTAGTCTAGTTTGGATGTGTAACACCCCTACAGTTGTAATTATTGTACTTATAATTACTTGTGAAATAAATAAGAAGTTTTATTTCCAATTAGTATTGTTACTGTTTTAGTCAATTGGTGAAATAATTTAAAGTAGTAAAAGCAAGGGTGAAATGGTCAATTCTTTGACCTAATAATTTTGAATTTTGTTTGCCACGAGGAGGAAAAGTAAACCAGGTGATTCAAGTCATACGGCCAAAACGGGTCATGCGGGTCCACGGGCGATTAACCGACAAAAGGGGACCGATAGGGACTGATTACAAGGTTCCTTTGGACTGAATAGGTCAAGTGTAGGGCCATTCCATGAAGTTTGGAGAGTGTCCCCTAGGAGTATCTATTCAAGAAGGAAAAATTTGAAAAAGATAAAGAAAAGTGCAAAGGGAACCACCCTATTGGCTGGCGGGACCCACACGAACCGGTAGATCGGGAACTGGACTAATAAGTAAGGAAAAAGGGAATTAAATACCAGAGACCAGATGTGTGGGGCCCCTTAGGTGTCACACACCCCCTTTATTCATTAAAAATATGGACTTGGAGAGAAAGGAAGAAAAGTTAGTGTAAAAGTTAAATCGCGGGTCCCACAATCGAAGAAAAAGGGCAAAATGAGAATAAATAGACAAAAATTAATTTCGGCAGAATTGTAGGCCCCAAATGGCGCATAAAGGGTCCTTTTGGGCAGGTGAAATGATGGGGAAAATTTGGTAATTATTACGAAGTTACGGGCTATAATCGTAATTTTTGAAAGTTTCGGGCCAAACGGGTAATTTGCCCCAACAGCAGAAAATATCTAGATATTTTTGGAGTGTGATGCGCCACTTGGTAGCAGCTGGACGCCTTTGGAATTCTCTAGATTTTCTTGGGAAGAAAGCTAGAAAGTCAGATCATATTTATTACTCAAAGGCCAAACATTTACGCCAGTTAATTCTAATCTCACTGGATCAAACTTACCTTTATTAAAAAGGTAAATCTATTCATCTTTTCACCCCTAGTTGGGTGAAATTTCAGAAAGGCCGGAGGGAGTCCAGCTAGCTATCTCATCTCAAGCTTCAAGACCAAAATCCCAAGTTCATCCTGAAAGTGGAGCTATATACCCAAGAGGAGGTGAATTGGGTATGTTAAAAACTTTTGTAATCTGCTCTGTTTTTAGACAGCAAAAACAGAGATGGACAGAGTAAAGGGAAGAGCAGCTGGACACAAAGATTTATACTGGTTCGGTCCTAACAACTTGACCTACATCTAGTCCTCAGACTCTCTGGGATTTTCACTATCTCAAAGATTACACACTCTGTACTCAAAGAGTAGTTCTCTCTCTAGAACTCACTCCCCCTTACAAGTTGTAATCAATGAACTCCCAAATTACCAAGTCCCCTGACTTGTGATTCTTTACAATAAATGTTTTTCAAGTAGAAACTCTCTCTAAGAGTATATAAGAATAATCACTGAAGTACAAAGTATCAAAAGATACAATACAGTTGAAAACTGAAAGAATAAATGCTAGACTTGAATGTATTTCGTTTTCAGTTGTTGTAGTTTTTAAGAAGACTTGAATGCATCTCTATTTATACTAAGAGAGCATTAAATGACCGTTGTAATCTTCATTATTACTGTTGCCTTGATTAACCAAAGTTCTGGGCAAGGTAAGGTCTTCTTCTCTCTCTAATCTGCACTTAATCTAGCTGGGTAGAATATCAGAGTTGACTCTCTGCCAATTAGTCTGTTGGGATAGCAGCTACTAGATGTAGAAATCATTCTTTAATCCCTTGTAGGCGTGTGCAGATGGATTACCCAAAAGAATGTAACCTTCTGAGTTTTGCATTTAATGTGTTGACATCACTTTTGCTTTTGCTTTAAACCTTCAATGTACATTCTCTAATCTGTCTGAAACTCAGCAATAAAGTGATTAAACATATCTAGGAACATTAGAGAATAATCATAGGAAGTATTAAGATCAAACAAGAAGGTATAGCAAAATCATCAGATTTGATTTTCAAACTTAGCGTTCAATACTCGAGTATGTGTATCAATACTCGAGTTTACTCGAGTTTTTCACTGTGCACTTAAGTCAATACTTGAGTATTCATTTTGATACTTGAGTATTCTTCTTCTAGAGAAGAATCATCGAGATTTGACTTTGGACCTTAACGTTGAAATAAGGTCAATACTTGAGTATCCAAATCCATACTCGAGTTTTGAACTTTTGATATGAAAATAAGTTTGAGTTCAAAACCTCAATACTTGAGTATTGATTCCAATACTTGAGTGTTCAAGTCATTGAGAAAGAGCAAAGCTCTCTGTATGTCCAATACTCGAGTTTCCAACTCAATACTCGAGTATGCACTCATCTTGCAAAACTTTGTGAAGTCTTTCCCAAGTCAATACTTGAGTGTTGGAATGAATACTTGAGTATTCAATATATGCATAAAGCTTGTATTCTTTAAATCTAGTCCAATACTCGAGTGACTAAACCAATACTCGAGTATTCAAGATGTTTGAAAACTTTGATGTCAAGTCAATACTTGAGTTTTCAAATGAATACTTGAGTTTTCATAAAAGAGTGTTAAGTATGAAAGCTTTGTGAAAATCCAATACTCGAGTATGCAGAATCAATACTCGAGTTTCCATAAGATGAGAAACTTGATGACTCTCTGTTTGACCAATACTTGAGTATTCAATTGAATACTTGAGTATTGAGATCTTAAGTTAATGTTGAAATTGTCTGTGTGTTCCATACTCGAGTATTCATATCAATACTCGAGTTTGGCTCAGGGTGAAAAACTTGGAGTGCTCTCTATAAGTCCAATACTCGAGTATTGTGTCCAATACTTGAGTATTGCTTTGTGTAATTGATTTGAGCGGCTCTGTCAAGTCAATACTCGAGTATTGAGATCAATACTCGAGTTTTGTCTTGACAAGTAAGTTTTTCAACTTACCAAAGACAAAACCATATCTTGTGTTTACACATGTCAGTTATCATCAAAACGTAGAGAACTAACACATCCATTGTTTCTCCGATTCAAGGTAACACCGACAACCTTATTCTCTTGAGTTCTTGGTTAAGCATTTTCGTGCATAAGGTTGGTGCTTGGTGTTAGGGTTGGATTTTTGAATTTTTAATGCTACCAATGGCTTTGGAACAAGATTTTGTATGGGGTATGGTCATGGGTTAAGTTTCCGAAGTCGAAAACACCAAAAACACTAAGTTTGAGTTGCTGCCAGTTTCAGGGGAATCTGGGCAGCGAAGCTTCTACCATGTTTTTAAGGGTGTAAATGAACTTTGGTTTAGCTGAAATTTTACATGTGAAAACTAGACATTTGGGGCATGAATATAAAATATAATATGATGGATTTGGATAAGATTTACTGGGTAAAATAAATAGTTGAAAAAGGGGCTAGGACCAGTGACGCGAATCTGGACCAGAGGAGATAAAGTAAGCAACACGCCAGAATATTTATACTTTCAGGGTCTAAGTATATTTTTCCTACAAAATATACTTTTCAACGGTTTGAATGGCACTGGTTTCATACAAATATTATTTTTTTTGGAATTTATGATAAATCTCTGAATATGGGACAGAAACACAGAATTGCTGGAAATATTGAGGGAGCTCGGATTTCTTTAGAAAAATGTAAGGGCATTTCTGTAAATACCGAAAATGGTGTATTTTAATGTTTTTAGGTCAGGGGTATTTTTGGAAAGACCACCTAGCATAAAAATAATAAAAGTAGTATTCACCACACCAGGTAGTAACCGCTTTACTCAGATATCTTTATGTGTTTGTTGTATGTGTTGTTTGCCATATGTATAGTTTTTGTGTTGTTTTGCCAAATATGCATACAGAACATGTTTGTGATTGTGTCCCTAGTGTTGAGGGTGCCTGCCGAGGTCTGCCTGTGCGGCGACTCTACGGAGATGAGCTTGTGATTCCGGTAATTCCGGGGCCTGTCTTGGTAAGGTGGCCTGACGGTGCGAAGACGTGTTATTGTGTATGTTTCTGTTTGCATATTGTGGTGTATTTGGCATACTATTTGTGTTCACATATATACATGGTTGCATGCATACACATCACACATTTAGTGTATGAGTATTGATGGTTACTCTAGGGGCCATTATTGGACTCCAGATGTTTTTGAAGCTTCAGGGGAACGTGCTTGAAGATTAAGAACCTTTTTGGAGAGGTAGAGCATTGCAGTGTAGTTGAAGAATAGGGAATGCCCTATTATATTTTGTATTTACATTTTGGGATAACTGTATATTATTTTGGTAATTTATGTTGGATGACTATACCCTTAACCCTTCGGGGACTTTTATTTTTCTGTTTATTTTACTTTTACCAGTACAGTAGATTGTCCAAACCGGTCAAATGCTCTGTTGCTCTCACTCTGACACAAGTTAATTGGACCTAATAATGAGGGAAAGGTAATTAAGTAAAGGAATCCCTCTAACCCGCCACTTAAAAGGGTGAGGTCGGTAGGGATGTAACAGGATGTTTCTTTAATTTAAATTCAGATTTAATTTTCTTTACATATGACTCTATATTCATCTAGTTTGGATGTTTCTTGATTCTTAATATAGGATGTTCACCTCTATCACTCCTCTGGGCACTATCAATTGTAATTGCGTCACTTCCATTAGTTTGAGTGTTGCACACACAGAACTGAAGTATCAATATTTTTTGTCCAAGTAAAAGCAATTATTACTCATATGTCAAACAACTATAAAGGTGACTCTTGTGAGAAGATCATTCAATGATTCTTCTAACTTCAGGCTGTTGGTAATTTGATACGTGACCTATAACTTCAACCCTAGCCTTCCTAACGATGATGCATATAGAAGGATTAGTATCTAGTATAAATGGTCTTAGAAACACAAAAGTTCAGTCTATTGTTTGCTGACTTATTTTTTTAGGGGAGGATTTTAGTAAACCCTAACTGATTTTATGTAATATGCCGAATTTTGGGCCTAGAAACTTGAGAATACGCCTATATCCTGCGCACGACTAGATCCAGTTCAGGAAAGTGTGATAATATTATGAAAGGAATTTTCTTGGTGTTTTAGTAAAATATTAGTTGAATATCTTGGTTTTCCAAAATTTCAGATTTTTTAGATATAATGTGAAATAAAGATATTTGTCATGGAATTAAAATTCCAATGACCAATTAAGGTCACAATTTGAAGCAAGAGAAGGTTGTTTAAATTTTTCCTTAATAAATATAATTAAGGAAATATAATGGCAATTTAAGGTTATTATTTGCCTATTTAAGAGATTACTTGTTGAGTTTGGCCAACAAGTGAATTTTTAAATAAATTATGATTTACTTTGGGGTTATTTAAAAATGAAATTTGGGTATTCTATGATTATTAGTATTTTTGAAATAATGTTGAAGGAATTAATTGAAGGATGACACAATGGTCATATGTTGAGAAGAAAGTCAATTTTATTAATCCTAAAATGCCACTTGTATTCATGGGAGACTAAGATGACTTTCAACTTGGGAGCTAGGTTTGATTTTTAGTAGGCAATTATACAAGTGAATTAAAAGCAATTAAAAGTCAAAACTTCTTGCTCTCCAAGTCACTCATTTCGTCCAGCATGAATTAAGAAGGAAGAAGGAAGATTTAAAGCCAATATGAAAGCTAAATCATGAAGTCAAAGTCTAGGGAAATTAAGCCAATGAAAGAGAACCAACAAGAGACAAATTGAGGTTTCATTTTGAAGCAAAAGGGGACAAAATCTGATCTCCTTCTCAGCCCTTAAAATTGCGTCAGCCAAGGGTAGAAAAGATGAAGTGAAGGTAAGTCATAATGTCAAGAAAACAAAGTCAAATAGCTTATTGTTGAAGCCAATTAAGATTACATCATCTTGGCTTATTGGACAAGGGTCAAATGAGCATTCTTGAAGACACACAAATCTTCCTCCATAAGCCACAATTTCGTGCAGCCATGGTCAAGGGAGAAGAAAAGCTGATTTAAACAAATTTAAAGCCAATATAAAGCCAAATTAAGAGGTCAAAGACTCAGGAAACATTAGCCAATGAAAGGGGACCAAATGGGATCAAGTAGAGGCTTGTTCTTGAAGCTATTTGGAGACAAAATCTGATCCCATTTTCAGCCATTAAGTTCGATTCAGCCAAGGACAAAGAGGAGTTAAGATGACTTGCAAAATAAGCAAAGGCAAAGTCAAGCCATAAATGGTAGGAAGCCAAAGTCAAAGACTTGAGTTTTTAGCCAATCAAAGTGTACTAAGGTTGATCTTGAATAGGACACATGGACAAGCTGAATTGATGGACAAAGAAAGTCAAGGATGCTTCCCTTTTAAGCTGCACATCTCGGTCAATATATGAATCCAAGGAGAAAAATGTAACTTGCAATAAAAGACAGCTTAAAGAGGAGTTAAAAGTTGAGACTTCTTGACCAATGAGAAAAGACTTAAACCTAAGCTAAAAGACACATGAGTTCAATCAATAATCTGCCAAGAAGGGGAAAGTTAACAGCCTTGAATGAGCCAAGAAAATTCCAAAATAATCTAGAGAAAATGAGAAGAAAGCATGACACAAAGACTAGCCAAACTAAGAGCCAATGAGAAAGCACTTGAAGGGACATCTTGAGAAGTGATGGGCTATTATTTAACGACCTCTAAGCCTTAATTTATGCTGCCCTAAACCGTGTAAAAGAGAAAGGAGATGGTGAAGAGAAAGCACTCACACATAAAGAGAAGAAGAAGGCACACAATTGAAGCTCAAGGTAAGTAGTCATGGTTTAGGCATCAACTTCTTTTCTCTATTATTTATGAAAGCTTTAAGGATTAAAAAGGGCAATTGTATGTGGTATTTCAAAGGTAGGCCAAAGCTTTTAGGAGGTTCAAGAAGGAGATACAAGTTGCTAAAGTCCAAGATCAAGCCTAGTGGTAAGAACATCCATTTCTTCTTTAAGTTTTTAAAATCTCAAGCTTGAAACCCAGATTTTGTAATCTGTGGTAAACTTAAAGAAATGAATAGATTTTGGTAAATCTGAGATGACCAACGTGTTCCTTGTGGAAAATCAAGTGGGAATATGTTGGTGAATAAATTTCTAAAAGGAATTTCAAACATAAAATAACAAGGTCTTTAAAAAAGGAGAATCTGCCAGCTTCAGTGAATTTTGGGCGATCGTACTTGAAAAATGGTTTTAAAATAGTAAATGAAGTCCAATGGCCATGAAATGTTACAGGGTTAAAGTAGACATCCTAAGATTCACTTTGGTATATACGTTTGTAACTTTTCAAGATTTCTACTAGGAGAAATAAATTTTGTAAAATAGCCCAGAATCTGGAACGTTGCCTCTGACCAGCGAGTGATGTTTTTACACATAAAAATGATGTGTATGTTTTTTGCCTCTGAGATTATTTTTATTAAAAACTAGACATGTTAATGGTTTAATGGACACTGGAATCATGCAAAAATTATTTTTCTAGAATTAATTAAAAATGTTTGAATTTGAAGCATAAATTCTGGAATTTTTAGGAAAAGGGCGAATTTCATGAATATAAAAGGAAGGTTTGCATAAGTGAATAAAATGAAGTTAATTTTCTTTATTTAGGCTATACGGATGGACGAAGTAAATTTCCAAGCAACGAGAAAATTATTGATTTCGATAAAATTGCCAGGTAGTAACTGTTTACTCGCATACTCTATGTTACTTTGTATGTTTGTGATGCCATGCTTGAGGATTTGGGCTGTAGGGCCTAGTGGACTGTGTGTCCTTGGGTCGCTACAGTAGGGCCTAGTGGACTATGTGTCCTTGGGTTACTACCGAGCCGTTGATGCATTCAGTGTGGTTAGGGTTTGAGTCCCTGGCTACATTTGTTTTCCTAGAACTGAGGATTTTCCGGGGGCTTGCGTTGGTAAGGCAGCCCAACGGTGTGTTGATTGTGATTCTGAATGCATGTGGTATGTTTACCATGATTGATGTTGTGATTTTACTAATTGTGGATTGCATACATATTGTATATGAGTTTAACAGTTACTCTGGGGTTCAGCTTTGAACTCCAGACTGTGCTAAAGGTAGAGGTGTTTCTGGCTGAGTTGATTGAAGATTTGAAGTCAGGACATGAGTTGAGC
The DNA here is from genome assembly GCA_019022655.1 of Acacia acuminata. NCBI lineage: Eukaryota > Viridiplantae > Streptophyta > Magnoliopsida > Fabales > Fabaceae > Acacia > Acacia acuminata. The sequence goes on from JAFJYI010000035.1 coordinate 130,677, forward strand.
AGAGGCATGAAGAAATAGGGAATGCCCTATCGCCATGTGTATTTTACATTTTGGGATGACTGAATATCTCACTTTATTGCCCAGTATTTAATTTGGGATTATTGTACCTAACCTACGGGGACTATTTACTTTTGTTGATCATACTTTTACCAGTATCATGTATTCATCCAAACCGATCATATGCTCTGCTTCGTAACACTATGATGTATGTGAAAATGGAATAATTAACTAAGGGAAACGTAAAAAGTAAAAGGATCTCTCTAACCCGTCACCCGAAATGGCGAGTCTGGTAGGGTGTAACATTTTATTTAAAATAAGGATTCAGATATGGTGAAATTATACTGTGTTATTTAGGGACTAAAAATTATGCTTCGATAGTAAATGATGAAAATGTCATTCCTTCATATTTTATGTGCGCACACACATTTTAAGCTCTCTAACACAATGACAAGTGTACATCTAGATAAAAATTTACAAATCCTAATGTTTGTACAAAAATTATCGAGCAATCATAGCTGAATTTATTAGTGTATATACATATTTTAACAACTGACAATAATAAAATGACATGTATTCAATGAAAATTCAGAAATTCTAATTTACATTACAACAGATGATACAAAAATTTCTAAGTGGTCATAAATAAATTTTCAAATGCATAATAAAATGCAGTTGCAGATTCTCATATGTAGAATGGCATTTAGGTCATTTATCATCAAAATATATTTTCATTTTGTCACACCCTTCCATCAATACATTATACATCAGAACATTAATTATAGCGCAACGTAGTGGAAAAACGGTTTGGACATAGTATACTGATAATATATTACAAATCTTGGGTATAAAATTTAAAACACAATTACATAAATTTTCTACAAATATCCCTCGAATAATCTTGAACCGGTCCGGCACTTCCATTTGCTGACATCCGCCTGGCACTTCCATGTGCTGACATCTGCCAATTTGTCCTTAGAGCCTCATCCACTATGCCATATAATTCAAAGGCATCAACAGAGGCTAGAATCCCAAAAGATCCCACAGTAACATATTAATCTCAAGTATAATGTATAAACAGTGCATGATAGTCAACCACAATCATGAAAATAAATAGTATGGCATTCAGTGTACACGCAGTCACATAATGCACACAGTGTTGACTACGGAATAGCACACAGCAAGGCACATAGCCAATCCCAGAACAAGAAGTCATACAAGCACACAACCGTGATAGCATAGCACACTGCAATCTCCGGATCTAAAACAAATCCTGGAATTATTAGTCATATATGCACACAGCGATGACCGCAGATCACACAATAAATTCTGGGTGAACAGCGTTGGGAAAGCAAAAGCTGAATGCAAATAATTGCTTTTGTCCAAGTAAAAACAATTATTACTCAATCATATGTCAAACAGCCATAAAGGTGACTCTTATGAGAAGATCATTGAATGATTCTTCTAACTTCAGGCTTTTGGTAATTTGACACGTGACCTATAACTTTAACCCTAGCCTTCCTAACGATGATGATGCATATAGAACGATTAGTATCTAGTATAAATGATTTTAGAAACACAAAAGTTCAGTCTGTTGTTTGTTGACTTATTTTTTCAAGTGAGGATTTTATAAACCCTAATTGATTTTATTTAAAATAAGGATTCAGATATTGTACAATTAGGGACTAAAAATTATGCTTCGATAGTAAATGATGAAAATGTCATTCCTTCATATTTTAAGGGCGCACAGACATTTTAAGCTCTCTAACAAAACAACACAATGACAAGTGTACATCTATATAAAAATTTACAAGTCTTATTGTTGGTACAAAAATTATCTGAGCAATCATAGTTGAATTTACAAGTGCATATACATATTTTAACAACTAACAATAATAAAATGACACATATTCGTATGAAAATTCAGAAATTCTAATTTACATTAAAACAGCTGATAAAAATTTTATAAGTGCTCATAAATAAATTTTCAAATGCATAATAAAATGCAGTTACAGATTCTCATATGTAGAATGGCATTTGGGTCATTTATCACCAAAGTATATTTTCAATTTAGTCCTTTAATATTGCAGTGTAATTTCCGATTATCCCTTCTTTCAATGGCTGGCCATTTTCTTTTTATTTTATAACTATTTGAAGATGTTTGCCCAAAATTCTGATTCTACGAACGGAATATAAGCTCAGTTCGCCCTTTCTTATGCTAGTATTTGAAATCCCATTGATTCGTTTGTTTTGCTCTGCGAGATATCTTCTTCTCTAAGGAGAGCTAAAAGCATAGTTATATAGTTCTAATTCTCAGGGTTTAAATAATATTACATTAATTTTTATAAATATAATATTTAAAAATCAACTACTTAATATATACAGTATATACTAAAAGAAGATAGATTAGCGATTGGAGATTAGCTGAAAACTAAATCTTACTAGTTTGGGTTATAAATATGATATCTATTATGTTTCAAAGAAATATTCACATACTCTAGAATGCCACACGATCTAAACTCTATGTCATAAAATGATAAAACCATAATAGCATAGGTTATTTTAATCCTAATGGGCTAATGATACATCTAAAATAATTCACATTTAATGTTGTTTATATATATATATATATATATGGGGAAATCCGACGTCTGTTATAGGATATATGGTTGTGTCCAAGTGAATAGCGTACGACCTCATTTAGTTTAGTGAAGAAGCCCGTCGATTAATCGTAGCGCACTCAAATAATTTATTCTCGTTTTCGGCATTCAAACCGAGCACGCATGCGAGAACCACACCTCGACTTCGTAAGCTTTCAAGCACCAAAACAAACGCGAACCCATGAAAGCTAGATGGAAATAGGTTTAAAAATCACCTTCATCGTTCTGGTTTGTATGCATCGTTCGAACCTTCGTCCTTCCTTTGACTTTTCAACACCCTCTAACTTCACCTTCAGAACTCAGCTCATGCTCTCGCTAAAACTCAGCATTTTTTGTTCTCTGTCTCGGCTTGCTCCCCTCTCTTACTCTATCAAACTTTCATCCTCTCTCTCTCAGTGTTTTACTCAGAACTGAAAAGAATAAAATGAAAGGTGTGGGTGAAAGTGTAACATCCCAATTTTCGAAAGCGTTTTCATGGTATCGTGATCAGAGTAGAGCATCGGAAGTAAATAGTATTGAAAAAGTAACTGATAAGTAGCCACTGTAATGTATGTGTTAGCTGTTAACAGCGTTACAAAAAAATTTCCAAATAACATCATCGGTAAGTACCAAACAAAAGGGCTTCCTCCAGCCGGTTCCTATATCTCGCGCTTACCCTGTCTTCGATCCCGTTCACTCCGGATCCTGAAGCTATGGTAAGAGCTGAGGTTCAATACCCATTGAACCTCAGGTAACGGTTAACCTCATGTTCATGTACAGTTATGTATGACAGATATTCATGACAGCAATATTCACATATGAAAGATAATAACAGAACACAGCCACTGCATATGAACGTTATTATAGTCTGCACTATTCACAGGTGCCACGATGTACGGTCGTGTCCTCAGCGCTAGGAAAACTCAACGGCGTTATCAATACCATAACCCGTGTACAGCTGTATATGTATGCTCAATAACTTTTTATTTTTTTTTTTTAAAAAAACAGAATCTCAGTCTATGAATACAACCATCACATATAGGTATACAGTAAACATCAGAGTTAGTGTTACAGTACGCGTCTGTACCTTCGTCGGTGTTGTCGGTACATTGACGGTCGGACGGTGATCACGCGTATCCTATAATGGTAATATCGTATTTATTAATTTATAAATAATATCCTAAGATATTTTGGCCACTAATGACTATTTTGCCCTTGCAACATTTATTTTTCACTTTATTCCTTCAAAATTCGTAGAACAACGCTGGTACAAATCTGGGCAGCATTTCGTCTAACTTTGAAAAATCATAATTAATTCTAGAAAAATCAAAACGAGGATCAGTAAAATTCCTTGGAATCCTTAGGATGTCTATTTTCAAGTAAAAATAATAAATTTTTCTCAGATTCTACGGATCACTCCCAGTTTTAAAGTTTTGAGTCTCTGCCCAGAACTTTTCCAGAAATTCGTAGCCTAACTTTGAGGATTTTTATCTCTCTGTACAGAAATCATTCTGAGATGTTCTTGACATATTTAAAAATCCCTATATGTTTATTTTAATCATGAATTTTATCATAATTTTTTGACCATATTTTCAATATGAAAGTCTGGCGTTTTCATCACTGCCTCCACAAATTCCGAAACCGATGAAATTTCGCCAGAACTTCGTTACTTTGATGATTTTCTTCCAGAAATTTTGCTAAATAACTTCCCCATAATTTTTCGAAATAAAGCTAATTTTGACCATAAAACCATGTAAATAAAATTATTCTAGCATATTTAAGATCTAAGCTACTTCTATCTAAGAATTTAAGAACTAGAACTTAAAGAACTTAAAGCTAAAGCTAGAGAACTTACCAAGAACTTTGCTCCTCCTTCTTCAAGACTCCTCACTCTCACTTTCACTGTCTATATCAGATTTACTAAGCTTGCTTTGGTGTGAAATTTGTGAAGAGGTTGGTGCTCTATTTATAGGAAAAAGCTATGACAATCTTGTAATCCTCTAACTTACACATCTTTCATTTTTGGCCATGGGTTTGAATCTGAATTCTCCTTCCAGCTGAGCCAAAAACGTGGCCTACCTCCCCCCCATACTTCCTCCTTTGATTTTTCACCAAAGCCTCTTGCCTTGGTGTCAAAATTGTCCCCATGTGTAAAGCTTTTGGCCCCAAGAGTGCTTTGGTGGCTCTTCCTCCTTCATGCATTCTCCAAGCATGCATTGGTGGCCTCTCCACCTTCATGCATTTCCCAACTTGGTGTTCTAATTTCCTAGTTACTCTAAGTGTACTTGTAACTAAATGACTTTGGTGATTGGTTACCAATTAAGCAAAATGCTCTTAGGGTTTAGTCTCTAATTAGCTTAATCTTTGGTCATTAATCCTAAAATGGTGTTTTAGGTATTATTAAATTTATTTGATTGGTTACTAATTTAATCGTGATCATTAGTAATCATTTTTATGCTAATCCTAACCCCTTATTGGTCCTTGACCTTTAATTATCCTAATACATCTTTAATTGGTGACTATTAACATTAATTGTAAAGAATTACCTAAATATTCCATTAGTGTAACTTTAATTGCTCTTTAATTGTTGGTAATTGCCCCTTAATTGTCTCAAGTGTTTTGATAATTCTTTATGGCTTTCTATAAATTAAATATGAACTAGGCATTAATTACAGGGTATTAGAAAATTTAGTCTCTAAATAAATTATGAAAATTGGTGCTTTGATTATTTATGAAGATTTGTACAATTTACTTAATTTAGTGAAGACCTAGTTGATCATTAATTGTTGTTGATTTCTCTTAAATTTTTAGAATGCTCTTGGATTTATTAGTTTATCATTTATCCTAATTTAATGGTGAATTTCGCCCCTTGCAAAGAAAATAGGGGAATTAATTTAATTTTTGGGAAAAATCCCTAATATGGCATTTTAGATGTTTTTAGGCTTAATTTATTGGTTACCATTTTAATTATGATTGGTAGTAATCTCCTTTGGGCTAATCTTGGTCTTTTGATAACATTGAGCCCTTGATTAAGTGGGTATATTCTTAATTACACCATTTAAACTAAAACATTAATTTATTTCAAAAATTAAGGTTAATCTTTTAATTATTGCAAATTTAATTGCTCACTAGTATTTGAAAATTTTTCCTTAGTGAAATAAGTATTTTAATATCATTAAAACACTCCTTTATGCACAACTTAAGATTATGCTCAATTATAATATTATTAAGGTATTTAGAGATAACATACTCTTCTATTTAAATAGGTATTTCCTACCAACATATTGTATTGTAGTTTTTCGGGTATTACAGAAAGTTTATTACCCCAGCGTTTGTAGCTTCCAAACCAGCGCCGTCGCTCGGAGGCTCCTTATCATCTAGTAATATTATCAAGTATAGCCGGGTTTGTTATTTTATGATTCCACTTTTGCTTGTGAAACCATTCATTTCGTCAATATCAAGGTAAAAGCAAGAGTTTATGTAACAAATCTGAAGTTCTCAGAATTAAAGGGCTGCTGCCAAGGGGTGAGGATGCTATTGGGTACATATCTCATTTAATAGCCACCCTGACTTCTTTGTGCAGGACCATTGCTTTCTACGTAGCTTCCACACTCTTCCATTATAGCCACACATGTTCACTTTTCTTCCACATATTGCTACGTGATTCTTCTTCTCTTTTATTATAATTTAATATTCATTTCATATTTCTATTTCTACCGCCTTTCTTGACTTTGGAATAAATCTTCACATGATTAAAATATTACCTAGACACTTCTTCAAACCTCTAGCCTGTCGATGAAGAGGACGGAAAAATGAGTTTGAAATTCTAACAAAAAACACCTGAGAGAGTTTCAACACCCAATGAAGACCTTAGGGTCAAGACATCTACAGTCGAGATTGCAGCTTGGCTCACAAAGGCACCAAAGAGTGCTAAAGAAACTAGCGCAGCAGATTCGATGCAAAGCCCTTTCCAATGGCAGCAGTTGTGTTCCCAGCAGCATCAAGGGCATCAGTTCTCTCACGGATGTGGTGTCTCATGCCTGCCATCTCTGCAATACCTCCGGCATTGTCACTGATGGGCCCATAAGCATCAATAGCCAGCCCGGTGGCAATGGTGCTCAGCATCCCAAGGGCAGCCACAGCAATGCCATACATCGCAGCAAGACTGAAGCTAACAAAGACTAAAGCAGCAAGAACTTTCATTTTATTCATTTCAGTTCTGAGTAAAACGCTGAGAGAGGATGAAAATTTGACAGCGTGAGAGAGGGGAGCAAGCCGAGACAGAGAACACAAAATGCTGAGTTTTAGCGAGAGCATGAGTTGAGTTCTGAAGGTGAAGTTAGTAGAGGGTGTTGAAAATTCAAAGGAAGGACAGAAGGTTCGGACTGATGCATACAAACCAGAACTGATCAAGATGAGTTTTAAACCTATTTCCATCTAGCTTTCATGGGTTCTGCACGTTTGTTTTGGTGCTTGAAAGCTTAAGAAGTCAAGGTGTGGTTCTGCATGCGTGCTCTGGTTTGAATGCCGAAAACAGAGAATAAATTATTTGAGTGCGCTACAGTGTCTGACGGGCTTCTCACTAAACTAAACGATGTCGTACGCTATTCACTGGACACAACCATATATCCTGTGACAGGACGTCCGACTTCCCCTCTATATATATATTGGCCATAGATTTTGTTCTTGTTTTATTAAATTAAGGACCAAACATTATATGATAATTCCCCTTACTAATGCATTAAATTAAGGGTATCTGAGTATTTATTTAACTATTCATCGATATTGGTGGGAAAAAACTGAAGTATGGTTAAAAATGCGTTTAAAAAACTTGGTCTTAATAAGCTCTTTCTACTGCTAGTCTTCTGAAATCTCCGTCGATTCAGATAGTTTTCTTCTTCTCAGTCGACAAATGCATGTAGCTCCTCTGAAAGAATTTCAAGTCGGGATGAGGGTGAACGACGACACATCATATCTTCCCAATGAAAATCATCACAGAAATTCGCAAAAGACTTCCCAATGAGATAATTATGTTATCCACAGAAAATCATCATGTAGATTTTTTTCCTAATTCTAGAGCTTAAAATGCATTTCTTGAGATAAATTGAGATTAAGAATAAATACATTAAATTATGACTAAAAATGGCAACATTGTAATTAATTAATCATTGATTTTTTTTAGAATATTTAATATTGATTTAATTATTTTTAATTGTTGGTAATTAAAAAGTTAGATTTAAACTGAAAATGGTAGTTTGGAGCTCGAATTTCATAAAAATAGTTTAATTTTGTTTTTAAGAAAAATAATCATCTCAATTAATTTTTTTTTTTTGGTTTTTTGGGGGGGGGGGGGGGGGGGGGAGACTAAAACAGGAAGACTTCCGGTAAAATCCCTAATCCGATTTTGGAAAAATCTCATCAAGTTGGGGTTGTTCATCACTGAACATCTCCACTACTCTACTGATCAAAATTCTTGTCTTCTTTTGGTATATAGTAATTTCTCTTGTCAGCCTTTGAATCAGCGTTTGCTCGATTGGGAGATGCAAATCCATCAAATTCGCTTGGATCATCGATTCCATCAATGGCTTGCTCTCTCTTTATCCTTTCGTTTTGAGGAATCCTACTACCAGGGAGGTTAGACAGCTGCCTTTGCCCAGAAAACAACATAATCCATGTAGATGCACAACAGGATTTGGGTACATTCCAATAGTTAGTGATTACAAGATAGTTAGAATTTATTCTTATTTTGAGTGTCATGATTATACACTTCTTGGGGCAGAAGATTGTTCTTGGGGTTTTATAGGGTGTAAAATTGGTTATTTCTCGTTTTAATAATGTCTGCAAATGGAAGCATATTTTGGCTCGGGCAAAATCCAAATATTATAGTACTGCTATAGTTTTATAAGACATATAGCAACATAAGTGTTTACATTGATACCATTCTCTGATGGTGAAATCTCAACTTAAAACATTTTTCCAAGAATAATGACATTTATTAGGTGATTTGAAAGAAAAAAAAAACCAATATTGTAATTAAAACAATATTTAAGCCAAATCATTTCCGGTACAATTTTTTTTTTTTTTTTTGGCCTGAAAAAAATAAAAAAGAAAATCCCACAGTTAGCAGGATATGATTCCAAATCCTCTCATATATATTTTTATTTGTTTGAAAAATGACAATATATTTAAACGATATCATTTCGAGTGCAATAATGTTGTTTTTTCAGATGACATTTATTAGGTGCCAAAGTACAGTTTTGTTCCTTTTAAGTTTGTATCGTGCATCATTTTAGTCCTTTAAGTTTCGAAAATGTACTTTTAGTTTTTTTTATTTTATTTTAACACCGTCCAAGTCTCACTAGTAGAAATTGTTGAGTCAGTATTTAAATGGTGACAAAGCATGTTTTAATTTTAATTACTTAATATAATAATTTCAATATTTGAAATTAAAATAAAGAAAAGAAAGCGTCTTCAACCCTAAGATTGGTTGAAAATTAAATGGTCTAGCTTCCTATTCCAGCAAAGGTCAGCAATACCAACAGGAGAACCATAGAAAAACTCAATCCCTTACTGATTATTTTAATTTAAAATACAATTTTTTTATTAAATAGGTATTTAAAATTAAAACATGCTTTGTTAGCAATTTCCATTAATGAGAGTTAATGGTGTTAAGATTAAAGAAGTAATCATACACTTCATAAATTTAAGGGACTAAATGATACCTGATACAAATTTAAAAGACCATAACTATATATACTTTACATTAGCATTTATTAGGTTATTTGAAAAGGATAATAGAAGAGACACTCCACGATGCTGGGCTTCCTTACATATTTGTTTCATGCATGGAGCGTCTACCTCAGAGAGGGGGTCCCCGGGGTATAAGACAGGGGGACGCCCCCTCTCCTTAGATATTTGTTTTGTGCATGGAGCGTCTATCTCAGATTATTGGGAGGACTGTGGAGGGTAAACTTTGGTCACCAATTCGACTGGGTAAGGGAGGGCTTCCTCTCTCACATCTCTTCTTTATGGACGACTTAGTACTGTTCCATTCTACGACCACATCCCAAGTTCAGCTCATCAAGAGAGTCCTCAGCGACATTTGTGCTAGTTCAGGCCATAAGGTGAGTTGCTATAAGATGGTTGTTTTCTTCTCTCATAATGTTCCCCTAGGTGTTCAAGATGGTATCTGTGGAGAGTTGGGCTATGGGAGGATCGATGATCTGGGGAAGTATCTCGGTGTCCCCTTGCTCCATAACCGGGTTAGGCGGTACGTACGGGTACATTGAAGACAAAGTTCAAGACAGACTTTGTTACACACCTACCGGCCTCGTCCTTTCGGGTGGCGGGTAGTGTGATCCTTTACTTTTGTTTGATTTTAGATTATTTTCCAAGATTAATTTACGTCAATCGTCAGAGTAATATCGATAGAGCATGCTTCGGTTTGGACAACTATATACTAGTAAGATAAAAAGCAAAACGGTAAATTTCCCCGGAGGGATTAAATATACAGTTATCCAAAGTAAATATCCAAAAGCAAGTATCTAGCAACCACCTCCGTGAAACCCTAGACCAGCTCCGCATCTTACCTACGTCACCTAGCACCGCCCTAGAAGCACTCCTCGATTCCTTGCAAAGCTTGGGATTCAAAATTGAATCCCAGAGTAACCGTTAATCTCATATAACATGTGTATGCAATGCATGTAAGTCACCATAATCAGGAAAAATATACAAATCATGCAGCATTCAGTAAACACGCGCAGTAATGTAAAAGCATACCACACAGATGCAACATTTACTACGGAAGGACCAAGCCTAATAAACGCAGGATTGCTCAATAAAGCAAGCCCCGAATCCACAGCACTAGGAAAATCACCGTAGTCGGGCTCCAAACCCAGACCACACTGAATGCACACAAACGCGTGTCCCTTTTCAAGAGACACAGGTCCATAATCATGGAAAAACAGACATACAGAGTAACACAAGAAATATGAAGATTAAGGTTACTACCTGTTGGTTGACCACTCTTATAAATAATAAATATTCCTTCCTAGTGCACAATTTATCGATAGCCCAAAAATAATAATAAAATATAATTATAATTATAATTGAGTCCATCTCAATAAAAATTCCATTTAATAATTTAGAATAAGCCCAATTCATATGTCCACATTTATCAAATCCCTTTTCCTTATTAAGGAATTTAATATGGGCTTACTTTTTCTTATTTTCGTCCAAAATTCTGAAATTCCAGAAATAAAGGCTCAACTTTGAAAATTCATATTTAACTCTAGAAAACTCATTTTGGGGTGGTTCAAAAGCCCAATTGATCCTTATTATGTCTATTTTCAACCCAAAATACTAGTTTGGGCCAGTCACAATCCAAAACCCATTCATAGCCCAAAACACATCTGCTGTTCGAATTAAAGCCCAGAAATAGAGGTTATTTTTCAAAACTTAATTTCTCCCAATACAGAACTCATTTTATTACAAATTATATACAAAAATAATCCTTGAGATGTCTACTTCCTCCCTGTAAAATTTCATAATTTTTCAAGTTGATTTACTAGGTCAGAAATCATGAAGAAGGTGACTGACTCCACAGGAATTTTCCAGAAACAGCACCCCAATGTTTTTCAAACTTCCATTTATGCTTCCAAAATTATGATCCAAGTTCAGCCTCATACAAAATCTCATTTTAGACACTTTAAAGCCATCAAAAACACCAAAATCCATCCATATCATCAAGAAAACTCAGCTGCACGAAATGTATAATTTAATCAACAAAATACCAAATTTTCATTCTAGCTTCATATATTTCACACACTAGGTTTATTCTATCATTTTAGACCATAAACCTTAACTTTAATCCTATATTCATTTTCTTATTTAACCAATCAGACCCCTCTTATATATATATGCTCAAGGATATGACCATTTTCAAACTCAACAACTCGAAAATTATAAGGAAGTTAGAGTTAAAGCTTACTTGATCTTAGATCTTTAACTTCCTTGCACCTTTATCCTCTTACACTCCAAGGTCTCTTCGGTCTAGCCTTTTCCAAATAAGATGAGGGAGTTGCTTATTAAGATCTTAACTCATTGAAGATGATAGAAGAGAGAAGGAAGAGAAGCTATAACCACTTACCTTAGTCTTGATCTTCTTCTTGCTCTTAGAACTCTTAATTAGGTCTCCAAGATAGCTTCTTTCTCTCTCGCTCTCTCTTTCAAATTCAAAAATTAGCAGCTCCAAATGAGAGTGCTTTAGGTCTTAAATAATGGTTAGATAACATGTAAAAATATCCCCAAAGTCATATTACAAAATTACCCTTACATTTCATTCACTTTTCATGGGTTTTCATGGCCAAACTTTGACTTTTCCTTGGCTCTTTAAATTTGCACGAATTTTGCTAATTTAGGGCACAAAAATATGTTTAATTTTATGTCCTTCCTTTCTTTCTATTGGTTTATGGTTTGACTTTTCACAAGATATTTTAGGCCTTCAAAAATGCCTTTTGTACTTTGTAATCATGAAGGGACATGTGTCATAATCTTATTAGACCAACACAAAAGTATGTCATCATTAGTCATCATGACCTTACTTTATTAGATTTACTTTAATAGAGCTACTTTATCGGTGTTTGCCCGGAATTCTGCTCGGGTTTTACTCGGGTTTTCTTCATGAATACCGATGTTTCTTAAAAACGCAGGGCATACCTGACTGGCCTAAAAATGTTGTATACTAACTCATATGGACATATTTTCACTCAACTAATTGTCCTATACCCTAGGACATAGTTGGGTGCCATCTTTTCCAACCGAAGTTACACCGTATAAATCTTCGTGCCCCTTTTCCCGACACTTTAATTCCACGACTTATACATACTAGGTCTAGTGACCCGTATTGCCGAGTTACTTAGTCCCAAAGAGGCTTCCTAACTCTTGACCTTCTTGGGACTCTTCCCAAACTAGGCCTAGTCGTCTGCCTATTTTAGGCTTATTCTCAATGTTTAGGGTCCAAAATTCAAGATATTACAGGCTTTCTGGGTGGGCCGCAAAAACTCTTTCTTTGGTAGGACGCATCACCCTGGCTAACGTAGTGTTAGCGGCTGTACCTTCTTACGCAATGCAAACGACCATGCTCCCTCCAAGTCTATGTCAACGCCTGGAAGGACATATTCGTAACTTTGTATGGGGGAACAAAGAATCGGGCCGGAAACCTAGCTTAGTGCATTGGGATGATATGTGTCGACCCTACAAAGAAGGTGGCTGTGGATTTAAAAAAATGAAGCGATAGAATAAGGTGTTTCTATTAAAGATTGGCTTCGCCCTATGCACACGTCCAGATTTGTTATGGGTTCAGGTTCTTCGAAGCAAATATGGGTGGGATGATTGTCATGGCCCCTGTGTTCGCAAATACCGATGTTTCAATCTATTTTACCTAAATTACATAAACCCCCTCTATTTTGAAAACGTAAATAAACCCCATTTGAAATTAAAATATATGTTATTAAAATCTCACACATATATTTGGGATTCTATTTCTATTTATCTACCATTATTTGATCGTTAAATATATTTAAAAGACATATTTTTATTCACCATGTGTTATTAATAATGTACATTTGAGATATTATATAACTTATGTTAATTTTAAATTTGAACTTTTTTCAAATATATATTTTGCACAAACATTTATAAACAAGTTTATTTAAGTATACATATATTAAAAGAAGGGAAATATGCTTCTCATGTTGCAAGAGAAGTGTATCCTCATGTCATAGATACTTTGGTTTCTATGCTTAAGTTTTTTTTTTTCATAAAAAGTTTATGGGTCCCACCATTTCATGTGTGTGTAAATCTTCTTCTTCTTAAACAACATAAGAAGTGTAAACCCCTTAAAAGAATTAGTCATATCTTTAATTAAGTTTTCTATGTCTGCATTAATGTTATATTTTTGGTTAAGTTTCCTATCTCTGCTTTAATTAAATCAATCAAGTTCTTCTCTCAATATGAAAAATAAATTTAACCGATAACTATTTACAAAACTAAAAAAAGGAAGACTCTTAAATTACTTAAACTATTTTAACTAAAATTAGGGAGTTAGAAATGATGTTGGGAAAGTTGATAAATAAAATTTATTTTAAAATAAATTTTAATTAAAAATAAATACCCTAAACAGAACTAATGGTTTGGGCGCGATCTTGTTCTTCTCCACCGCTTCGGCGCGTCTCCTCTAATGCTAATGATCCTCTTCGATTGTGACGGCTTTCCTCTGTGTTGATTCCTTCTTCTCAGTCGATAACCACAAAGGCATGCATTTTTCTTTGATTATCAGCCTCGGTTCTGATTCCTTCTGCTTTACTTTGAGTGCTCTGTATTTCCCAGTCTCGTACTAATGAAGCAGACGGTAATGGATGGCAACGCGCCGTTTCTTCCCTCAGAAATTATGATGAACATCCTCAAACGGCTTCCTGTCAAATCCCTAATCCGATTTCATTGTGTCTGCAAAAATTGGAAAAATCTCTTCAAATCCCCACCCTTCATCTCTGACCACCTCAATCATTCGGCTCATCATAACCCTTGTCTTCTTCTCCAACAGAATCATGAATATGTGCCTTTGCGCTTAGAATTGCTCGATTGCGATATGCAACTCTGTGAAGTTCAGAAACCACCTTTGATTCGTTCCTTCAGTTGCGTTAAGGTGATAGGTTCTAGCGATGGCTTGATCTGTCTTGAAATTGAGTCTCCTTCTTCACTTTTATTTTGGAATCCTGCTACCAGAGAGATCAGACAGGTTCCTAGAACCAGAGCTACTAATCATTTTAATTATGATTGCACGGAAGGATTTGGGTACAGTCCAACTGTTAATGATTACAAGCTGGTGAGAACTTTTGTCAAGCCTAATAATTTTGGAATTTATGAGGTGGAAGTGTATTCATTAAGCACTGGTTTATGGAAGGAAATAGAGTTGGGGGACTTAGAGGGTATACAACTTTTTGATGATGGCGTTTGTGCTAATGGAACTATCTTTTGGCTAGGACTAAGACTGGTTGTGGAAGAAGGTGAAGAAGAAGATGATATGGAGGTGTTAGTTTCATTTGATATAGCAATGGAAGTGTTTACAGTGATACCAATAACTTGGCCGGGACTTAAACTTACGGTATATGAGGACAAACTTGCTGCAATTTCTTCATATAGGATTGGAGGCCCTCCGTACGATCATCATTATTTGTTTCAGTTGTGGGTGATGGAGGAAGATTCATCGGAAGAGAGATGGAGTTGGGAGATGAAATATACTATTCGCAGCCCTTGTCCGTACGATTTACATCCTGGGACCATGTGGAGGAATGAAATTGTCATGTCTGGAATCATTGGCGAAATTGGACGTGGAAAGCAGAATAATGAACTAACATTTGGTTTGCGTCTGTTCAATGTTACTACTAATGACAGTAAGATGTTTCCTATCCCTAGACATAACCCTACATGTGATGTTTTTAATTTTGTAGAAAGCCTTGTGCTGGTTGGCAACAAATGCATCAATAGTGAACCTTGATCCTGAACGTCAATGATCATAGTGCGTATTTACTTTTGTTTATATATTTTTGGTGGAATCCATACCAGTTTAGATTATTCTTTACGTATAAGCTTTGATGCCTTTCAAAGATGTTACATTGTTGGATGATACTAGATATTCCGTACTTTGTTTGATCTATCTATAAAATTTTGTTGTTCTTTTGTTTTCTTTTTCTTTTTCAAATACAGTTATATAATGTTATGTAATTTCTGTCACATGGATCATTCAGGAATACTTTTATAAGGCATCTCGTCAGATTTCAATCTTTGTGCAAAGATCTCCTCCTATCCATCTTTCATCATAGCTTACCTTTACAACTGCTTTTCAACTAATTTTTATTGCTTGACTTCCATTAGTGATACATATAAAGATTCTAAGGTCTGTACTTAATTATCTTTATGCTTGAGATCAATATTTTTAGATATGTCTTATTGATGTAATTAGTATAAAGAGAAACCGAAATCGAACAAGGAGAAAATAGGCATAGGCTGCAGAATTAAAAATGTCTACTCACAGATATGCTAGATCTTTAAACATTATGAGGTATTATAAGTTTGATGACAGCCATATGTCAATCTTATCTTTGTCATGGCGAAGTTCTTTTTTATCTTAGTGGTTCTTGTGAGTATGTCTTTATTTTTATGGTTCATTGCAAATTGTAGAGTAACATATAATTTTGAAAAGTCTGGCTTATCCTTTGAATGTATAAAATTGCCAGTTTATGGCACTGCTATAGCTACACAAGTATAATATGAGAATTTTTGAAAGTTGAGTTTGGTGGGACAATAAGCAGCTACTATTAGCCTGAGGTTACAAGCGGGATCGAACTCATTGCTTCCTACTTAAAAGGGAACTCTCATATGACTAGGCTACAAGGCCATTAGCACATAAGCTGCACCAATGTTCACTAGTACAAAAAAACCTTTTAAGACCGGACAAAAAACACCTAGTAAGACTGGATCTGGAACCAGTCTCGTTCCAGGCGGTATTAAAAATATGGTCCCAAATGTCCGGTCTTAAAAGTGTTTCAGAATAATAATAATAATAATAAACCCAAATGAAACAATTGGTCCCAAATCACCAGATCGGCAACATTTTGAATGTTCCTACATCATCGGCGACAAAGAACCAAGAGAAGATTGGAAGCAACAACAACAAGAAAAACAAAAAAGATGATTACAAAGTCCGTAAATAAGAAAAAATAACAAGAAAGTAAATCATTCACTATGGAAATCAAATTTATATCAATATAAATTAGAGGTGAAATTGAAATCCAAATCTACAAAAAAATCACAAGCTTAAAGCAACTAAATCTGAGCAAAACCCTATTGTCGATGCTAGCAAAACTTCAAACAACCAAAATCGAAGTCCAAATCGAGCGGCAGCGGTCAAGGTAGGAATAAACGGACTTATGCAAGAAGAGATCTGGGTTTGATTTTAAGCCGGATCTGTGTGAAGGAGGCGTGGGAGGAGTCATAGATCAAAGAGGAAGGAGCCGCCGTCGTCCAGAATCCTCAAAGTAGTACGCTTTCACTGTTGTTGAGGATTGGAGTCGACGCCATCGCAAAACCCTCGAAGCATCTCACCGCCAACGTTGCTAAGGATTTGATTGTGTGGTTCTTGGAATGACTTACGAAGATTGCGAGTAGGTTAGAGGAAGAGGATGACATTCTTGCCGAGGATTTCATTCGTGTGGCTCTTAGGACACTCGTTGAATCTATAACTAAGTAAAAGTTATATCACCAAGAAGACAAAGCGAGACTTTCGGACTTAACGAGTTTAGCAAATTTAGCTTTTTTTTTGTTAACACTTTTAAGACCGGTTTTTTGAAAAAAAAAAAAAACTATCTTAAAAGTATACTTTTAAGACCTATTTTGTAAAACAACCGGTCTTAAAAGTGTTCTATATATTTACGAAATTGCCACCGAGTCATACTTTTTTTTTTTAAACACTTTTAAGACCGATTTTTTTGAAACAACCGGTCTTAAAAGTATATCTATTTTTTGAAACAACCGGTCTTAAAAGTGTTCTATATTTTTATGAAATTTCCACTAGTCATTTTTTTTTTTACACTTTTAAGACCGGTTTAAAAGTGTACTTTTAAGACCTCTTTTTTGGAACAACTAGGTCTTAAAAGTGTTCTATATATTTACAAAATTGCCACCGGTCATACTTTTTTTTTTAAGACTCGTTGTTTGAAACAACCAGTCTTTTAAGACCGGATCCTTTATAAACCAGTCTTAAAAGTATTCAATATATTTACGAAATTGCCACCGGTCATACTTTTAACACCGGATCTTTATAATCCGGTTCAACAAGTTCCTTATATTTACAAAACTGCCACCGGTCATATTTTTTAGACTGGATCCTCTATAATCCGCTCTAAATGAGGCGGTCTTAAAGCCCTTTTTTGCACTAGTGGTTGTTTCAAAAGTACCTGTTTGTATTATAATGCATCAGATCTGATTTTTCTTTTTATATATATTTATAGGGAAATAAAGAGTAGAAGGTGTTGGCATGGCATGGATAGGGTTGAAGAACTAAAGAAATATTTATAAGGCCATCACTTATTTTGTTACCAATCCATAGTATATATAGGTTGTTCACCTTGCCTCACAAATGCAAATTTTAATCTTTGGGGTCAAGGAAATAAAGAAATATATCCCCCCCCCAACACCCCACCCAAAAAAAAGTGAAATGAACACTACATAAAGAGGATCCAAGTTATACTTAAGAGAGTACTTAAAAGAAGATACTTGTGTCATTGCAGTACAACGCCAATGACATATTTTAAAATATTTTCAATAAGTGCATACATTGTTGGGTTAATGTGCTCTTTAGTCACTTAAGCCCAATAAGGCTTAATTGAGACTACAGCCCAAGAACTCTATGGCCTATGTGGTTTAGGGTTAAGTCTTGGGTGTAGTAGCATATAAACCTACTTTCACCTGCTTAGAAAAGAGACGCACGCATAAGGAGGCTCTCATCGAAACAAACTTAGAGGCGTACGTTCATCATCCGAACGGTTGCCCACACAACCATCTCATTCCCCTTGAGAGATAGTCTGGAAGATCGATCATAGAGCGGACGACGACTGTTCGTGGAGAGGCTTTTAGATCACTGCATCTTCCAGGTAATCAAAACGATGAAGGTTTTAACTTTTCCTGTATCGTGTGGTACAATACGCTTCTGCGTTTCTGATTAGATTCCTGCAATTGGCATTAGAGCCAATAGCGATGAGGAAAAGAACCGAGTTTTGATATTAATTTATATTTCATGTGATTCTTTTCAAAAATTATTTTTGAAAATATGGCATCTTTTTCTATATTTGTTATTTATTTCGTGGTAGTTATTCGTTTATAATTCATATTTGATATTAGTTTTAATTTTAATCGGTCAATCGCTTTAATCCATGGTTAGATTCTCTCGTGTTTTTCTTGATTTGTAACAAGGAGGCTAATCTCATATGATTAGGTTTCCTCCTTGCTTTTTTTTTTTTTTTTATTTTTTTGGAATTTCTATGTATTTTTTGAATTTCGTAAAAGTTGGAGATCAAGAAGCTGCGAGGAAGATGACTTCTACCGATGCCGTGGCGAAGTGGTGGCTAGGGTTCCTCTTTTGTGTCCTAGGGTTTCTAGCCAAGGATTGGGTTTTTGGGCTTTTGGGCACATAGATACCCTAAAGGGGCTTGAGACAGATGCTATAAAATTTTGGACGAAAGAGAAATTCCAAAGTTGTAAATTTTATTTTTAAATTTTTATAGGAAAGCCATGCATTAAAGTAATTTGTTTAATTATTTAATGCTTTTATTGAATTGTATGAATTATATTTACGATTAACATGATGTTTGTAATAACATGCCATATAGAATAGGAAGATGTCATATTGTTGCATAATCACATGTCATAATAGCATAATAACTATTATGTTTTCAATAGACTAGTATGATAGTTATTATGCGAGATTATTTAGATTGTCCACTACATTAATTATCATTTATTATGATTTTGAAATCTAGAATAATAATTGGATTAATTAATTGTGGAATTAGAATCTCTACATTAATTATCATTTATTATGATTTTGAAATCTAGAATAATAATTGGATTAATTAATTGTGGAATTAAAATCTCTACATTAATTATCATTTATTATGATTTTGAAATCTAGAATAATAATTGGATTAATTAATTGTGGAATTAAAATCTAGACAATTAATTATAATAATAATTGGATTAATTAATTGTGGAATTAAAATCTAGACAATTAATTATCATTTATTATGATTTTGAAATCTAGAATAATAATTGGATTAATTAATTGTGGAATTAAAATCTAGACATTAAATATCAATTATTATGATTTTAAATTAAAATCTAGAATAATAATTGTGGAATTAAGATCTAGACAAATAATCCAGAAATTTCCTAAGAGAATTGTACCTTTTAGAGTAATTTGTGGGTTATTTAAAATGGTCATGTGGACGACACTCGCCAATCATGACTAGATTTTAGATACCTAATAATTTACTCTAAATTGAACAAACTCTTGGAAATTGAAAATTCTAAATTTAAAATATTAAATGGGTGAAGGTTTTAAGTTAAGCATTTAATTTTAAAACCTACGGGCCCCAATTGTGAGTTTATTAGTGAAACGGTTATCGTTGAAGCCCCATCGGATAAGGATAATCGGATTTCGCTAGATTAAACCCTAATATTTTTAAAATTTTAGTAAAGTTTTGCACGGCCCATCGTCGGCAACACTTAGACAATAAAGATAATTTTGAAAGTAAACAATGATTAAATACATTCAACTTTGGTAAAATTGTTAACCCTCCCATCGAGACTCGGAAATGGAATCGAAGGCCCAAATTAACAATATTAGTTTTACAAGAATCTTACCCATCGTAAGCCTTGTAAAGATAACTAATGGATTGTTAAACAATAAACGAATAGTAGTTATTAGAATCTACTAGCGAAATATCTGTTTGTTGTTAATTATAAGTTTGTAATTAGTGTGTTTTTTCTTTTTCCTTATTTTCAGAAAAATGTCTTCATTCAATCCTTTAGCTACAATCTTGAGCCAAAAACCTATGGATGACACAAACTACAAACAATGGAAAACTAATTTGGATATTGTTCTTCAATATGAAAAGCTCAACTTTGTTCTCACTACCCCTATGCCAGCACTACCCGCTGTAGATGTGTCTGACGCAATTCGGACTCGATTTCAGCAGGAGAAGGAAAGATGGGAGAAGCCGAATATGTCGGTTCAATTTGCTACATTTTGGCCGATCTCGCCAATCACCTTCAGGAGCAAGTGAGCATGATTGAGAGTGGAGCAACATTGCTCCAGACTCTTGATGGCATGTTTGCTACGCCTAGCAGCTCCGCTAGGCAAAATGCTATGGGTAATTTAAATGTGATTGAGGCTTGTTTAGTGGAGAATCAAGATGATAAATGGATCGTTGATTCAGGAGCCACTAACCATGTTTGTTACTCTTTGCAGTGGTTCAAACATAGCTTGTCTATAAGTAAAGGACCAAGAGATTTGAAGCTTGGAACTAGGGAGCTTGTGTCTGTACTAGCAGTGGGACAAGTTATTTTATCTTTTGATAATTACGAGAACTTTGGTTTTAGAAGATGTTTATTTATTCCAGATTTTAAGAGGAATTTAATTTTGTTAGTTGTTTGGATACACATGGTTTGTGAGTTCAGTTTAATTCCTCGGTTTCAATAAGAAGTTTATCTTCTTTTATTTGTTCAGTGTAAAGTATATCTTTATTTCCTTAGTCTTGTTCCTCGTGAAGTTAATCATGTTGAATTAAAAGATGTTGAGCATATTAATTCATCAAAGAAAAGAAAAGTTTCCAATGAAACTTATCTTTGGCATTTGAGATTGGGTTATATTAACTCTAACAGGATACAAGGTTTGGTCAAAAGTGAGATTTTAAAATCCCTGAACTTTGAACCGATACCAGTATGTGAATCCTGTTTAGAGGGTAAAATGACCAAGAAATCTTTCAAGGCCAAGGGAAAACGTGTCACGCTTCAGCTGGAATTGGTACATCGATGTATGTGGACCGATAAATGTCCAAGCCGAGGTGGGTATCGTATTTCATCACATTTCGATGCTTACTCTAGATTTGGACATGTGTACTTGATGCGTCACAAGTCTGAAGCTTTTGGAAAATTCCAAGAGTTCAAGGCTGAGGTAGAAAAACATCTTGGTGTTCAAATTAAGACTCTTCGATCTGATCGAGGGGGTGAATACCTATCTAGAGAGTTCAGGTCTTACCTGACCAAAGAGGGGATAGTTTCACAGTTATCTTCTCCAAGGACACCCTAAGAATGGAGTTCTTTGAAAGGAGAAATAGAACCCTTTTAGAAATGACAAGATCTATGCTCAGTTATTCATCTCTTTTCGATTCATTCGGGGATATGCCTTAGAAATAGCTATGTATCTATTGAACTTAGCTCCGTCCAAGTCGGTTTCAAAGACACCAATAGAATTGTGGAAAGGGTGTAAGCCTACTATGAATCATATTTGGATTTGGGGTGCTCCGGCACATGTCTTGAAACAGAAACTAGATAAGATGGACTCGCGTACTGAAGTATGCATGTTTGTAGGCTATCCTAAAGGAACCAGAGGTTGGTTGTTTTATAGTCCAAAAGAAAAGACGGTCATAGTGAGCACTCACGCGACTTTCTTAGACGAGGATTATATGGCAAATTATAAGCCTAGGAGTAAGGTTATTCTTGATGAGCTAGTCTCAGATCAAGTTTCACCACAACCTCAAGCGGTTCCAGCTTTTATTCATGTGGTTGTTCAAAGAGGGGAAAATGTACCTGAACATACACAGGAACCAGAGACAGAACTAGAAGTTCAGCATGATGATGAACTTAATGAAGAACAAAATTATGAATTGGTTGATCCACTTAATGGGGTCCTCATCTAGAAATAGTTAACCCACAAAATTTGGACCCCTTATAGATGCAAAACATCAAGTGCGACAAAGTCGTAGTGGGAGATTGATTCGTAAACCTGTAAGATATCTCTTGTTGGGTAAGTCAAATCAGGATGACATCATTGCAGAAGATGGTGATCCCACGAGTTATGACGAAGCACTAGGAGACGTTGAAGCTCAGGAATGGCTTGAGGCTATGAATCGTGAAATGGATTCTATGTATACCAACTCAGTTTGGCCTCTTGTAGATGCACCTAAAGGGTTAAGACCCAGTGGGTGTAAGTGGATTTACAAGAGAAAGAGAGGATCGGACGGGAAGGTTGAAACCTTCAAAGCTAGATTGGTGGCGAAAGGGTACTCCCAAAAAGAAGGTGTGGATTATGATGAAACTTTTTTCCGGTTGCCATGCTCAAGTCCATCCGGATTCTCTTAGTCATTGTTCTTGACAAATCTTGATTATGATATTTGGAAAATGGATGTCAAAACTACTTTTCTAAATGGAAATTTGGAAAAGGAAATCTATATGCAGCAACCAAAAGGGTTTATAGCCAAAGGGCAAGAAGAAATGGTATGCAAGTTGCAAAGGTCCATTTATGGACTTAAGCAAGCGTCCAGATCATGGAACATCAGATTTGATCAAGCCATTGAGTCTTATGGCTTTGAGAAAAGTCTTGATGAGCTGTGTGTGTATAAAAGGACCCAAGGTAATGTGGTATCCTTTCTGGTACTTTATGTGGATGATATACTCCTTATCGGAAATGATACAGAGGTATTGTTGGGCATAAAACCTGGCTGAGCAAGCATTTTGATATGAAGGACCTAAGGAAGCCAATTATATTCTTGGTATTAAACTCTTGCGAGATCGGAAGAATAGGGTTTTGGCATTGTCCCAGGCTAAAAACATTGACAAAATACTTGCCAGGTTTAGCATGGAGAATTCCAAGAGGGGAATTATACCCTTCAGGCATGGAATTCATCTCTCTAAGAAGCAATTGAGAGAACACATGAGTAGGATACCTTATGCTTCAGCAGTAAGTAGTCTCATGTATGCTATGCTATGTACAGGATGGATATCGCTATGCAAAAGAGGAGTAGTAAGCCGGTACCAATCGGACCACGGAGATAAACACTGGGTAGCGTTAAACATATACTCAAGTACCTATGGAGAACGAGAGATTATATGTTGGTCTACTCAAGTGGGAGTCTTGAAACCATTGGTTATACGGACTCAGATTTCCAAGGAGATATTGACTCAAGAAAGTCCACCTCGGGATATGTGTACACCCTTAATGGCGGTGCCATTTGTTGGAGAAGTGTAAAACAATCATGTATGGCTGACTCTGCCAAAGAGGCTGAGTATGTAGCTACTTCTAATGCTGCAAAGGAAGCTGCATGGTTAAAGAAGTTCCTAACGGACCTTGAGTGATACCAGTGTTAATTGTCCTATCACACTTTACCGTGACAACGGTGGGGCGGTAGTGAGTCGAGGAACCAAGGTGTCACAAGAGACAAAAACACATAGAGAGGAAGTACCACTTGATCCGATAAATAATTAAAAGAGGAGATACATTGGTAGCAAAGATAGCATCGACGAGAACCTTTTTGACCCTTTTACTAAGAGTTTGCCTGGACGTGTGTTCGAGAGGCATGTTTCATCTATAGGTCTTAGGAGGATTCTAGATTTGCTATAGCTTTAGGTAGTTGTTATTTCACTTTGTCATTTTGTGCCTTTTGAGCAAGACATTATGACATTACATTTTTCTGAATGTTAATAAATTTCGCACACTATTTACAAACTCTAAAGTCCGAATCAATTGTGGAGTATATGATCATATGAATACGTTCATAGAGGACTTGGTCATAGGTTCTCACAATTGATGAATTGGTTCACGGCTATTAAATTAAGTTGGGCACTTTATTAAGGCCTGCAATATTTTATGAAATGGTTTTGTCGAATCATTATAAAATATTGGTGTGAGTTAATACTTACATTGAATGGATCAATGAGAGATTTGATTAAGGTTGTTCTTTTGTCATAAGGAATCAAATCTCTAGATAACTATAGTCATGTAGTTGCTCTTAATCCGAGTTTATTTTGAATGGGTAGTCGAATAGTTTTCATTCTTTGATTTACCAACGGGTGAGGTTTGATCTATATGACGACCAACAACTCGGCATTTTGGGATTGAGATGTTTGGTTATCGGTGTTTATGAGATAAACAACATGGAATTTATAGGAAATGTCCCCTTGATATGTTTCGGTACACGGATCTGAAGATCCGCCGGTGCATGTAATCCATTAGAGAAACTATTAAATTCAAGGGAATAAATAATTGATTGAGTTACAGAAAACTAGTCAATCAAGTTATAGACATTCTATAAAGGGGTAATGCATATTCCTGTTATAAGTGTCATTATTCTTGGAGATCACGTTCGGGCTTTTAGTGGAGTAGCACCGAACTAGATACAAAAAAATTTAGAATATCTTTATTGGGTTTTATTAGTCAAAATAAAAGATTTAGTTGAGAATTATGTTTTAAAATTAATTGTATCATGTTCAATTTATATTAAAATTATTTACCAAATTTGATTTTCCTAGAACAGACTCATAGGAAGGAAAGATGCAGACCCAGTCGGTTAACCCCCCAAAGCCCAGAGTGTGAGCTGTGCGTCTCCGAAAAGGAACAAAAAAACATAAATGGACTCAAATATGTGTTGTTGATCACAATTTCCCAGCCAACCGGTTTGGGTGCCTATCAAAACTCATGATATAAACTATGTATTCAGATTTGATTTTTTCCCCCAATAGGTTGTGTCTAGCGGAGGGAAAATGTTTGAATTCTTTCTGGGAGAGAGGTGCTTACATTTAGTGCTTGACAATGCCTTAAATATGATTGGCTTTAATAGAAGGATACTTAGCATAAAAAAATAAAAGATTTGATTTTTTTTTTCAAAAAGAAAAACACGACAAGTTTTAAATAAAAAATTAAGGCTAAAGTATACTTTTAGTCCTTTAAGTTTTATATAATGCATACTTTTAGTCCCTTAACTTTATAAAGTATACTTTTGGTCCTAAAATTCTAACACCATTAATATTGCTAATGGAAAACGTTGAGCGTCGAACTAAAGTGATGACTAATAGAATTTAATTACACAAATTTTATATATTCTTCAATTTAATCATATTTTAAATTTAAGCTTAATAGCATTTAATTACAAAGTCATCACTTAACTTTACACCATTATCACTTTTTCTATCAGTAAAATTAACAGTGTTAGAATTATAACTAAAAGTATACTTTATAAAGTTAAGAGATCAAAAGTATACCTCATGTAAATTTAAAGAACTAAAAGTATATTTTAGCCAAAAATTAATTTTTGAAAAAAATATGTAGTAATGTTAGGGTTAAAATATTGAAATCATGCTTTTTAAAGTTAGAAGGTACCAAAGTGAAACTTTGTATAAAGCTAAAGGACCAAAAAAGGGTGGCTCGACGCACAAAGCTCCCATCGAGTGAGGTATAGGAAGAGATAGATTTACACACCTTTTCCTACAATTGGAGATTCTGTTTCTAAGATCTGAATCCATGACCTTCAGGTCAGATGGCAGTAACCTTACCGTTGTGTTAAGGCTCACTCTCTACAAAGTTAGAGTACCAAATAGAGCCTGAAATCAGGCCGAGCCCATCGAGCAGGCCCTCTTGGAAATTAGAGGAGCTTAATGAAATAAGCCCCCTGTAGGGCCTCGGGTTTAAAAGGACCAGCCCTGCAGGCATTATTATTTTTTGAATGCTTGGATTCACATATGATGGTAATTTACTAATTTATATGTATTTTGTATTTGTTATAGTTATTTATCTATTTAAGTACAAATACATAATAACTATACTCTAATCTTATGATTTGGTTTATTATTTGTTGCAGATGAAGATTATGGATGTGTTCATGATGCAGGAGAAGAAATTCATGATATTCTTACTAATGAACCAGAGCCTACTCAAAGCGAAGCACAATCAAATGTTGTTAAAATTGATGATAGTGGCGAAGATGACAACAATAATATTCATTGTACTAATGTCACTTAGTGGTATGCTTCTTATGTTTTATGTGTTATTTGTGAACATAATTTACTTTTCATTATGAATTAGTGACTGTGCTTATTTGTTGGATTATTCGTGTTGTTTTGATATTAATGTTGACAACATATATTTGATAAATTAAAGCTTTAATTTTTGTAATTTACTAATTATATTTCTTTTAAAAAACGGAGGAAAAATAGTTAAAATTTGGAATAGTAATTTAGGGCCCGGAGGGCCGGCCCTGGTGCTCTCATGCTGGGCTTTGAAAAACATATGTTTTTCTTACCCCGAGCTTTGGAGGGCCGGCCCTGTTAGGCCTTGGCTATTCACGGGCTGAGCCTGATTCCCAATTCTAGTACCAAATGTACCTTTTTTTTTTCCTGAAAATTATTGTTCTAGAATTTTCTCCACAACTTTCCCAATTCTCGTCTTTGAAGTAACTTGTATGTATTATCGTTCACAACGTAAAAATATAAGAAATCTTGGTCAAAATTATTGCGAAATAAAATTTGCCGTGATTTGTGGTGAATTCAGTTTATCCACACAAAAAAAAGGCCAAAAAAAAAAGTTGATCCAAAATTTGCCTCTCTTAGTCGACCAAGGTGTAGCGATTTCGATCGTTTCCCTCCGTGAGATTTATTCTTCTCAGTCAACAAATTAAGGTATAGCTTTGATTCTCAGCCACATCCTCTATGTTCCTCTGATTGGGATTTCCCAGTCGACCACTGTCACGCCCTGAAAATTCAGGGGTGATCGGCATGGAGTATAAAAAGAACTGACACTCCCTAAGCATACATAAAAGTACAGATAAGTTCCTAATAGCGCAATTATAATATTACCATTTCTAAATCATATATATATATATATATATGAACATGTTCCTTAAAATCAAAATATTAAGACTTTGTAAAAATTTGGTCAAAATCTCCTTTATATGTCAAACTTTCGGAAAACTCTACAATAATTGCGAGTTCACTATAGGATATGAAGCTCCGCTCCACTTATAGCATTTATGAACACACATCCCATAACAAAAGAAAGTAGAGGTCCTGCCAATAGACTACTTGGAGCTCCTAGAAGAGGGTTTTCAAAATATAATGCCATAGTTTGAGTTTACAACACTATAGAGACTGATCAACACAATGCTTCAACTTCAATTAGCGAGAAGATACTGAGTCAGCTACACTATTTGAGAACATATTTTTCCAATGAATAACATCGCATCTACAACTTGTTATTCTGAGGTATTCTTTTTAAGGGAGAATTAACATTTTCAATTGTCTGTATAGGGAGAATATACTACATGGTGATATATCAATAATGTACATATATTGACAAATTTATCCAATCATATTAACATTTGGGTCATTTAGTATGTAACATCATAGCACCTCGCTCTTGATATTGTCTGCTTTGGGGCTCATCGCCCCTCATGGCTTTAATACATGTCAAGAGGGGAGGTATCCAATCCCTTATGAGATATCTTTCATTCTCCTCCTCGGCTGATGCGGGTGCCGAATAGAAAAAGAAAAATGTGAAGTAAAAGGTTGTGGGGAAGGTGTGCGGCTAAAATTATTACAAGAGAACGAAAAATGCAGAGACAAAAATGGATTTTGAAGCTTTAGGTAGCGCCTTTGTAGAGTAGCATTTGGAACATAATAACCACTTTGACTGAAGCTAATTGGGTATGGGTGGGTGGAGTGTTATGTCTCGTATCGGTGAGGAAAGGAAATGAATGATACTTTATAAGGGTTTGTATATACATAGTTGGACAAAATTTCATGTAACTTTAATTTTTACCTTGACATTACTCAAATTTCATAGTTGTTATTGAGTTAATGTACAATTTTTCTTCGGAAATAATCAGAGTGCTAGGTATTTAGAAGTTTTTTAGGATCAATTTTACCTCGTAAGTATTAAAAAGTGATCAAATAAACATTTAATAAACTAACATTGACTATAAAAAAAATAATTTAAGTGGTTACTTCGAGGGTAAAATTGCAGCTTAACTCATTGTTATTTATTATTCATAAAGTAGGGTTCATGGATAATATTTTTAATTTTATATAACTTTTTATATTTATAAAAATATATGGAATCTATTTATGCTGAAATATTTTTTATTGGTTCTGATTGGTCAAAATAAAATTTAGTTGAGGTTCAGCTTGCGAATTAATTATATCTTATTTGAGCCATTTTCAAATGAATTACGGAATTTAATTTTTCAATAAGAAAGAGATCCTAAGTATAGAACTGCAGTTCTGGACTTCTCGCAAAAAAACAAAACAAAGGATAGAACTGCAGTAATTCTGCTTACGATATTTAAAGTGACAGTCTATTTTATTAAAATGAATGATAGATGGCAGGATCAATCATACCTTTGTCTATCATACCCAAATATATATAATCTAATTAGTTTATATGATTTATCTTCCATATTTAGCTTTTTGCCAACATTTATTTTAATTAACTTATAACTTGATATGTATTCTAATATTATCCATGATAATTTTAGGGACATTATATTAAATCATATTTGTTATAATTAACTAATTTATCTAGCTTCCTAAATAGAAAAAAGGTATGATAGATCCTAAAAACATACTACCTCCGATCCTAATTATATGAACACTTTTATAATGCAAATTGCACTACAAAAGTGCTCCTCAAATTATGACCAAAGTGAGTAATATTTTAGGGTTATTAGAACTATATAATATGTATTCTATTAAATAATATGTATTCTAAAATTATCCATGATTATTTTAGTGATATTAAATCATATTTGTTACAATAAAGTATTTATTTAGTTTAATAAACATAATAATTATAGGAAATCATTATAGATGTAATTACTTTTTTTATTTTATTTTAAAGTAGGCAGATTACAACCGAGTGCTGAAAGGCCGCCCGTGGTCGATACAGGGTGCCTTGTTGAATATCCAACATTGGAATGATTTTATGATCTTTGGTGAAGTAGATTTTAACTGGCGCCCTTTCTGGATTCAATCCCATGGACTGTCACATGGAGCTTTTGACAGCGAGAACGCAATAAAACTGAGCAATGCCGTCGGGCGAACAGTGATGTATGAAGCTCCAAGATTATAGGACAGGTTATCCAGAACTTTCATCAGAACTCGTACTCTTATCAATATTCAGAAGCCTCTTGTCGCTGGTGTTTAGGTCCCCCATCCCCAAAGAGATTCGGTCTGGGTGACAATCCGCTATGAACGCCTCCAAAATTATTTTTATGAATGTGGTAGGATCGGGCACGATGCAAAGAATTGTATACACCAGCGGAGCAGCATGATCGATGAAGAAGATGAAGGCAGATAGGGGAATGGCTTGGGTGCGGCGCATGTCAAGACATTGGAAGAATCAATCAGGGCGCATGACCAGATGTGGGAGGAGGCGCATGGATTGGATGTTTTAAGTAATTTTATTTTCTTTCTATGTTTATGTTCAAATGGCAATTAGTTCTTAAAAATGAACATTAATAAGTTATCTATTGTGGTGATGCAGGGATTTATATATTTTGATGTAATAGATGCCAGAAGCGATCCTTTTGCGGTGAATAATAATATTTGTAACAGAGATTGACTGTTACTTTTTTTTTTTTTTTTTTTTTTTGGTAGATATTGATTATACTTTTCTAATTGAAGTGGCTCTGTTAAAGTTGCTGGGGGCTGTTATTTGAGGTATTGGGAGAATCAGTTGGTGATGAACATTACATCGACACTGTACTTAGGCCTTGTCTGGCTTGAAGGATTCTGGATGGGAATGAAGCCTTAAAAGTAATATTTGGAGAGAATGCTTACACTAATGTGTTATATCATTAATTATGAAAAGACTATAATATCTGCATAATAAATAAAAATAAAATATTATTAAAAACACTCATCTTTGCAGTGATTTTGACATACTCCTTTGGTCTTTAACATAAAACATATTTATAAAATTTGATTAGATTAAAAAGGTTAATTAATATAACATGTATTTTCTAAAATATCATACTTATCTTTTTTAATTCCCTCATTCCCTCTCTTATTTGATTATTGTTGAGGAAGCATCATTATGGGTAAATTAGAATAAAATTGATAAATATGAAAACCTTATGTTATATTTATGATCAGGATCGTCTCGTTAAATATGTGTTATATTAAAGAGCTAAGGAGTATATATACATGTCTTTATAATCCAAGTTATGCCCATTCCTTTGTACCAAACAGAGCATTTGGGCTTTCCTTTATTTCAGTTCTTATCCAAACCTCCCAAGCCCACATGCCAAATAGTAACTATGCAACGCAGAGAGAGAGAGAGAGAGAGAGAGAGAGAGAGAGAGAGAGAGAGAGAGAGAGAGAGAGAGAGAGAGAGAGAGAGAGAGAGAGAGAGAGAGAGAGAGAGAGAGAGAGAGAGAGTAGAAAATTTGTACCAAAAAATATATATTAGAAAAGCTTAATAATTAGCATCAATTTTTTATTTTATTTTTTGGATTACAAAGGCTGATTAGAACTAATTAGAAGTAACAGAGCACATCTGTGCCCACCCTTCGCCTGTCATATCCGCTTGAAGGAAATATCTCATGCCCTCTGGTGGTTCCTGAAGGAGGTGTAGTCCTTCGTCTAGGTTCAATGCAAATGTAGCTAAGAAATCCGCATAGCGGTTCCCTTTACGATAAACATGGGTGATAGTTACTCGCCAATTCTGGATCAAGAGGCCTTGTATTTGCCTGAAAAGACTGCTGCTCGTGTGAGATGATTCACTATTCGCCCTAACAAGTTTTAGAGCTACTAAATAGTCAAGATGTACTTCCACGTCTTTATAACCCCGGCTCCAAGCTAGTTTGAGACCATCCAACAAAGCCCATAGTTCCACGTGGAGAAGGTACAGATGCCAATATTGCGACAGCACCCATATAACCAACGACCTTGATGATCACGGATGATACATCTAGCCCTTGCTCGCAACATATCACTCTTCTTCGCACCATCACAATTCAAGGAAACCTTCGAGGGATGTGGCTTGGTCCAAGAGACTAAGCGAGTTTGCTTTCGATGGCGCTTCTGGCTAATGTGATGTTGCACTGGACTACGGCTTGATTTCTAAACTCAACCAGCATTCTTACCTCACATGCTACCGCTCCAGGTTGGAGGTGGACCAGTTGAAATATAGCCTTGTTCCTTGCATTCCCACGGCTTCTAACATGCTAAGCCGAATAGCCCTGCCCAGTGGTTAGTCGCATTTGTTGCACTGGAAGGTTGATTCAGATTTTGCAATAACCAAGTTCAAAAGTCGTCCTGGAAGAAGCTTGGTCTCCGGATACTGGGAGAAGGATGCCCCACACTTCCTTAGCAAAGGTGCAGTGCCGCAATATATGAACAACGATCTTCCACCCCAGTATTACATCGTGCACAGGTGTCAGAATCTGTCATGAGTCGTCGCCTCCTTAGTGCATTAGTCAATAGACTTCCACGAGCAGCGAGCCACTGGAAAACGTGAACTCTTTGGGCACCTTGCCACTTTCAAATGCCCCAGAGTTTATCCTTTCACCCCCTGTCCCACATAACATGTCATATGCTGAGGCCATAGTGAATGGCCATCCGATGAGAGATCCCAAAAACAGGAAGCTTCGCCATCATCATTTCTAGGAGGACGGTAGGCCAAGATATGCGAATGAATTTGGGTTGTAGCCATACTTACGTCGCAAAACCTACACCCAAAGGAGATCAGGGCATGACCGAAGTGCATAGCCTAGTTTCATGAGAAAAGCCGTGTCTTGCTGCTCCATTTTCTTGAACCCGCAACCACGCTCTAAACACGGTTGACACATGTCATCCCAATTGACCAGACTCGGTCTATGTTCTGTTGTTGTTCACCCCCAAACAAAGTTGCGGATGTGGCGCTCGATTCAGTGACACAAACCAGACGGGATCTTTGTAGTTTGCATTGTATATGTTGGTATCACTACTAACACTGCCTTTGCAATGGTAATACGCCCTGCAGTGAGAGTGTTTTAGCCTCCCAACCCGATAATTTAGATTGGACTTTTTCCTCTAGGTAGGCATAAGTTACTGTCCGAACCCGCTTATGTAGTAATGGTACACCCAAATACATACCAAGATCTTCCACCTTGCAGAAACCCAAGGCTTCACTAATTCGTTCTTGCCTGCTTCGTGGAACCTTTTTAGAGAAACATATTGCGGATTTTGAATTACTGACTTTATGGCCCGAGCTAAAGCAGAAATCATTCAACATATTGTTAGTTCTCTATGTGTTTTGATGATAATTGACAATTGTAAACTCTTGTTGAAGTTTGTCTTTGGTAAGTTGGAAAACTTACTGTCAAAGACAAACTCGAGTTTTGGATGTAAAACTTGAGTTTGGACTTGATAGAAAGTAGTTCAATTTTTATGAACTAAGCAAAACTCTAGTTTGCATAGGCAAACTCGAGTTTGTAAGATACAAAGAGCACCCTAAGTTTTTCACATTAAAGAAAACTCAAGTTTATTTTTCCAAACTCAAGTTTGTATCAAACAGAGACTCTTCAATATTTTCCAAAGTAAGCAAAACTCCTGTTTCCGTAGGCAAACTCGAGTTTTGGTCATACAGAGAGTTTCCAATATTTTGAGCATAAGAAAACTCTAGTTTTGATATGCAAACTCCAGTTTTCTCCTAGCCAAGTATCTCTCAACATTTTTCAAATTTCTAGAAAACTCGAGTTTGGATTTGTTTGTATTGAATTTCTATTTATGTAGTTTCTATTTCAGAAATTCTGTGTAGTTGTGCATTTTAACTGCTATACCTGATGTAATGACCTCCTTTTGCTGATATGAAATGCAATACCAATTCTCTTGTGCTTATGCTACTTGTGTTTAAAACTCTTATATTTGTACTTTTGTCTTTGCATTTCATCTTGTTTTGCAAAATCATTTCAAAATGTCCAAATCTGTCAAACTCTTGGAACTCTTGGTTTACAAGTGTTGTCATCATCAAAAGAGGGGAGAATGTTAGTTCTCTATGTGTTTTGATGATAACTGACAATTGTAAACTCTTGTTGAAGTTTGTCTTTGGTAAGTTGAAAAACTTATTGTCAAAGACAAACTTGAGTTTTGGATGTAAAACTCGAGTTTGGACTTGACAGAGAGTAGCTCAATTTTTATGAACTAAGTAAAACTCCAGTTTGCGTAGGCAAACTCGAGTTTGTAAGATACAAAGAGAGCACCCTAAGTTTTTCACATTAAAGAAAACTCGAGTTTAGTTTTACAAACTCAAGTTTGTATCAAACAGAGACTCTTCAATATTTTCCAAAGTAAGCAAAACTCCAATTTGCATAGGCAAACTCGAGTTTTGGTCATATAGAGAGCTTTCAATATTTTAAGTATAAAAAACTCCAGTTTTGATATGCAAACTTCATTTTCTCCTAGCCAAGTATCTCTCAACGTTTTTCAAATTTCTAAAAAACTAAAGTTTGGATTTGTAAACTTTAGTTTTCACTTGGCCGAGAGTTTTTTAAGTTTCCCTCCATAAGGAAACTCTAGTTTAGCATAGAAAACTCAAGTTTTCATTTGATAGAGAGTTTTCAAGTTTTCTAAGTAATTAAAGAAACTCGAGTTAGTTTTACAAACTCGAGTTTATATCAACCCGAGAGCTTTGCTTTGTTTTGTGATTTTGAAAACTCGGTTTGCTTTTGAAAACTTTAGTTTTGAACTTTTGGACTTAAACGTATTTTTCATTATAAAAGTCCAAAACTCGAGTTAGTCATTAATGGACTCGAGTTTTGCTCCTTCTCAAAATGTGCTTCAAAGATGAAATCGCGACGTTCCTCTCTGGATGAAGTAAACTCGAGTTTAGTTTATAAACTCCAGTTTAGGCTTCTGAAAGAAAGTTGCAAACTCCAGTTTGGATGAACAAACTCGAGTTTGTGTCGCAGTCTTTGAAATTCAAATTGCACGAATTTGCGAAATCTTTATGTTTGATCTTAATACTTCTTATCATCACTCATTACTATCCCCAAATATGTTTAATCAGTTTGCTAGTAAGTTTCAGATGTTTTAAAGAATATTAAATGAAGATTTAGCTTAAAGCAAAACGTGACATCAACGCATTTATTGCAAAGTCTAGAAAGCTTGCATCCTTTTGGACAATCATTCCACACACGTTGCAAAGGGATTAATGTTTTCTTTCCTTATCCAGTAGCTGTTTCTCCAACGGATTTAATTCAAGGGAAGTCAACCATAAATCTCTATGCACCGGGTTTAACTGAAGAGTAGAGAGAGAAGAGACCAAAGTGTTCTTAATCAACTCAGCAATGTGTGCAACGACTACATTGATCAATCCAACGGTCATTTAATGCTCTCTTCATATATATAGAGTTGCAAATTCAAGTCTTCTCAACAACCAATCTGCAGAAAACGAAAATCATAGTTTCCAACTACTCTTTCAATTTTCTACTATAAAGTATCTTTTGATACATTTGTACTTCAGTATTTATTATTACCTACTCTTTGAGAGAGTTCATTTATTGAAATCATTTATTGTAAGAATCTCAAGTCAAGGGGACTTGGAGATTGAGAATATCAGTGTACAACTTGTAAGGGGGAGTGTATCCTAGTGAAAGGATAACTTTCAAGTATAGAGTGTGTAACTGATTTTGTGAGTTAGTGAAAATCCCAGAGTGTCTGGGGACTGGACGTAGGTCAAGGATTTAGACCGAACCATCATAAATCCTCTTGTGTCAAGCCTTTCTATTTCTCCTCTGTTCTGCCTTGTCTTCCTATCTATTTAGAGAGTATTTTAAAAAGATTTTTAAAATCCCCAATTCACCCCCTCTTGGTGATTTGCTCCATTTACACATACTAATAATTAGGAAGACCTGAGAGCTAGTTGTAGAACTCAAAAGTACTAGGTCATCTGCAAAGAACAGGTGAGAAAGTGGCGGGCCACCTTAACCCAAGGTGATTGGTTTCCACTGCTTTCCATGTACTTTTAGGTTGATCATTTGAGAGAGACGTTTCATACACAGAAC
The DNA here is from genome assembly GCA_019022655.1 of Acacia acuminata. NCBI lineage: Eukaryota > Viridiplantae > Streptophyta > Magnoliopsida > Fabales > Fabaceae > Acacia > Acacia acuminata. The sequence continues at coordinate 165,961 of JAFJYI010000035.1, forward strand.
AAAAAGATAAGTGGATAAAGGATCCCCTTGCCTAATACCCCTTGAGGGAAAGAATTTCTCTGAGCGAACGTCATTCCAAACTACTTGCATACTACATGTGGTCACACACGTCATTACTGCACGCACAAATTTCTCAGGTAAACCAGCATCAAAAAGTGTCTCCTCAATGAAATCCCATCTCAAACGATCATATGCCTTTTCCAAATCTACTTTTATAGCCATCCATCCTTGCTCCACGCTTGTACCGCATAGAGTGTAAGACCTCTTGAGCAATTATTATATTATCTGTAATCTGCCTGCCTGCTACAAAGCTTGCCTGGTTAGGTAACACTAGCCTGGGAAGCCACCCTCTAAGATGATTGGCTAGGACCTTGGTGATTGTCTTATAAGGAATCATGCATAAGGTTATAGGCCGGAACTCTTTAAGACACTCAGGATTTGGGATCTTAGGGAATGAGAGTAATCAGGGTCTCATTTAGCTTTGGCTCAAGGGTGCCATGCTCAAAAAATTTAGTAACCATTTGGCATATCGAAGAACCTACAACTTTCCAATTGTTTTGGAAAAACATTGCATGTAAGCCATCTATCCCTGGAGCTTTAAGGGGTTTCATTTGAAAGAGAGCATTGTAAACCTCACTTATCGTGATTGTGGCAACCAAGGAAAGTTCCATGCCATCTATGATTCTGGGAAAAAGGTTCTTACCAAGGTAAGAAGGAACATGGTCCGAGTCCTTAGTATAAAGATTAGTGTAGAATAACGTGGCCCATTGACTCAGGGTTGCATTATCAGAACACCACCTCCCATTACCATCACTTAGACCATTGATGAGTTTCCTTCTAGTTCTTCGGACGGCCTTTGCATGATAATACGTTGTATTTCTATCACCAAAATTAAGCTAGTCACACGTGGCCCATTGGGCCCACATCATACTTTCCTACTCACAAAAAAGTTCAAATTCTTTCCCGTAGATCTTATTCAAGTCGATCAATTATTAACTACCTAGTAAGTACTCCCTCTGGTTCTAATTATAAAAACATTTTTGTAGTGCAATTTACACTACAAAAGTGTTCCTATAATTAGGACCGGAGTTAGTAATAAATATGCAGTGCATATAAAGAGATCGGAGTCAAGCATAGATGCCCTCGGAATCACAAAAAGTTCAGCTTCTTCTTGTTTTTCTGTGTCGAATAACTTGATTAGATTAAGGCAGTAAGATAGAGTTGAATTTTTATTAGAAAGATTAAGTACTTAATCATATTATATGTTATGCATCCTTAGATTACTTATCAATTTATAAGTTAGGGAAAATAGTTTAGAGAAAAAAAAAAATATGAATATTTTAAAGTAATTTAATTAGTTTTATTAATATCTCCAAAAACGTCAACTATGTCTTGTATTTAGAACCACAAGGAGTATGTTTTTCCCCCCTAAAATATTCTAATCATCTTCCTAAATTCCCTTCATTTCTTTCTTACATGAGGGAATATTAATAGAGGTAAATTGAGAACATATTGGCAAATATGTGAAATAGATTATTAGATCCTAAATATAAAAACGTTGTAGAGATTAGAAACACTCATTAATTTAATTATTTAAAGAAAAAATATGTGTTAAATTCCTAAATATCCTTTTAATAATTTTTATTGAAAATCAGCCATAATGAAAACTCCATTAATAAAAGTGGCCAGGACCACAGGAGTTTTTAAAAAGTATTTTCCTGTGATAAAATTGAGTATTCTATTCTTTTAATATTCAATTATCTATAGACATTGGTCCATAAAAGTAAAAAACGAAAATTTTTCCCCTTAAAAAGATAAAAATAAAAATACTTAATTCAGCAAATGGAAATAAAAGCATGGATTGCGACGATCTGGGCATGCGAGTTTCCACTAAAACCTAAAACGCTTTCATCTCGCCGCGACGGCGTTACCTCTTCTGTGTCCACAACCATGGAGCAAATGGTGATTAACGTCGCAGCACCATACCTTCCCCCAGAAATCATAACCAACATCCTCAAGCGGCTTCCTGTGAAATCCCTACTGCGATTTCGATGTGTCTGCAAACAATGGAAGAATCTCTTCAAGACCCCATCTTTCATCCAAGAACATCTCAGCCACTCCAATAATCAAGATCCTTCTCTTCTTATGGTGGCGGATAATCAAGATCCTTCTCTTCTTATGGTGGCGGATAATAGTAATGATGATTTCTTCTTATTTTTGTTCAATTGTAAGATGCAATTTCTTGAGGTTCATAAGGCAGATTTGATCGGTTCCTTACGAGGCTTTGACCTCGTGGGTTCCAGCAATGGCCTGCTCTGCTTCGTCAATACAATTAAACATCCTCCTGCCGCTTTATTGTGGAATCCGGCGACCAGAGAGCTCAAACAAGTGCCTTGTGACAACTTTTCTGGTTTGGATTTGGATGAGTTTGACTTTCATTATTTGGATTTTGGTCGGTGTTTCGGATTTGGGTTTAATCCTACTATTAATGATTACAAGATAGTGAGATTATCGGAGATTTACCGTGATATATCTGAAGCAAAAGTGTATTCATTAAGCACAGGGTCTTGGAGAAACATTCAATTTGACGAGATAAATGTTTCTATTAGTGGACATAGTGTCACAGTTAATGGAGTTACGTTTTGGCATGGGTCAGACAATCACATAATGGGCACACAAGACTGTAGACATGTGATAGTTGCATTTGACTTAGCAACTGAAATGTTTAACGTGATACCATGGCCAGGTTTGGTAAGTTTTTCAGGTCCAGCTTTTGTTAGTTATTCAGCTAATCTTGCTGTGTATGATGACGAACTTGCAATCATTTCTCATCATAAGACCAAAAACTCTCAATATTCCTCTTTTTATTTGGAGGTGATGGAGGAGGGAACTATTGGTTCATTGGAGCAGAGATGGAGTTCAAGTAAAAAATTTATTAACAACTCTAATCTCGAATTATGTGTTGGAACCATCTGGAGGAATCAAATTGTGTGCACTGGAAGGCGAACGTACAGTGAATGTGGAATAATGAATATGGAACACCTATATCTTATTGATGTCTTTGCTAATGGATGTAAACGGTTTGATATCCCTAAACCCACATCTGGACTTGGTATTAAAGTTTTCAATTATGTGGAAAGTCTTGTACCTGTTAGCGGCAACATTCAAATTGAAGAGACTTAATCAGTGCACATTTACGGTGTTCATATATATATTTTTTTGTTGGAACATATTCCTGTGGATTATTTGAGACTTTATGTGATATCTGATTAGGTTGCAATCTCTGTACAAGGATTTCCTATTGAACAAGTCGTGGGCAATATTTCTCATTTTCTGAATTTTTGTGATACACAAGGTGAATGTGTTTTGTTATAAAAGTAAGATGTTATGTGATATCTAAATATTGATATTTTGAGTTTTACTTTTCTCAGACGGTTATGAAGAAGCCGTTTATCTTTTCTTTCTAGAGAGGTACAGTTTTGGAGCATAATCATATGTATATGAAAGAGAATGATGTTTTGGTTTTTATCAGCTCCGCAATGGTGTTTCCTTAGCAAGACTCACATTTGCTGGTTGGAAAATAGTATGCTCAGTATTCTCAAACTAAGATTTAACTGTGATTCCCTTAAAATAGAACAGATCAGAACATCCCCTTACTTAATAGTGGAGCCCAATCAACATCAATTGAGGGAGGTAATAGCTGATAAGGGCTACTTGTTTCAGGACATTCATGTGGTTAAAATTCATATATGCCCTTCTTGAGAACTTTTAAGAAAAACCCTCTTGCTGTAATTAATTGAATTAGTTTTATATGTGTATCATCCCAAATTTCGGGCATAGAAGTTTAAGAATAAGTCTAAATTAAGTAGACTATTAAGCCAGTTTAGTAAGAGTCCTAAAAACATCCGAAAAGATAGAATGATTTTCAGGGACTATGTAATTCGGCCCCTCCTAATAGAGGCTAAATGTGTAATTAAAGGTTAGCTAAAGGACAATTAAAATAGTATACTTGCCAAGGTTAAACTGTATACTAACGTCCTGAGTTTGGACAAATGTGTGGGGAATAATTATTTTATGATTGAATTGACCCAATGAAAGTGTTAATCCCCAAGAAATGAAAGTTCAAAGTTTAAAATTTGTCTTTGGGTTTAGAAAAAAAAGTACTACCTCTGGTCCTAATTATAAGAATACTTTTGTAGTGTAATTTTCACTACAAAAGTATTCCTATAATTAGGACATGAGAGAGTAAGATTCTTCTAAATTGATGCAAAATTATGTTGGAGCCAAATTGGACCCAATAAATACTAAAAAAACCTAGTGTAAGAAAAGAAGGAATTTTGGAAGAATCATGCCAATTCTATTGGTTATAAGTAACCCAAATAAATGATTATAAGGATTAAATTCTATTAGGCCGTAATAGAAAAATTCCCAAAGTCCCACCTAGATTAAAAACTAATGAGAGGCTAATTCGAACCCATTTCAAAGAGGTGAAGGACTGACTTTTTTGCAGAGCAAAGAGACAGATATTTTTATGAATTTACTCAGCCAAGATTTAACCAACACATGCTATGCAATTAAAGAAGAAAATGTGTTGGGCTTAGAGGAAATTAAAGTAACTTAAAGATCCAATGGCAAGCTAATCAATTTTTCTATTTTCAAGGGTAAAAATAGGATTCTTCAAAAACTTATATGAAGGTCAAGCTAGGAGGACAGATTGAATGGCACGGATTTGCCAATGAAAAGCCAAACTAATGATGCGTAAGATGTTAATATGGCAAGGACTAATTGGTGGAATCTGGAATTTATTAAATCTAGTGTAATATTAACAAGTGAATTCATTTTCTTTATTCTTCCTTTCTTATGTGGGTCAGAACAATTGAGAGGGGAGTGGAAGATGATTAGTAAGATAGATAGAAGAAGAAATGAAAGCAATAGCGTCAACATGAGGTTCAAGAGGCAAGAGGAAGAGAGAGACTCTTGACAATTACACCCATTACAGCACCTCTATCGTTCCAGTACGTGCTCCTTTTATGCAAAGTTTGAGCTCTATGTGCCAAATTGCATATAAATATATATAAGTTATGTAAATTCACTCTAAACAATTATTCTGTATCTTAGTTATGCATAGAGTGATGAAGCATGAATTGGAGTCTTAGAAATGACTAAATGAGTTGGAGCTATAATATAAGCATGTGAGAATAAATAATAATGATTTTATTAAATTTTTAATAATAATTATTAAATATGATTTAATAAAGGACATGAATATTTAAATTATATTATTTGAAGTTGAAAAATAATAAACAAGCCTAGAATATTCAGAGAGAGAATTTTGGAGAAGGCAAACTGGAGAAATTCTTATAATTTTCCAATTGCAAAAGCACCCCTTTAGAGTGAAACCACAGTTGATCAAGATTTTATAAAATAATCCAAATAAGATAAACTAGGTTTTATAGGTTCAAACATACTTACCGTCACCGAAGCTCCCACCGCTAAACGATACATACACTAAAAAATGTTGCTTCTGCGTTTGCAAAATCATAACGAAGCTTAAATTAAATTTTACAATAATAACTATTAGATATAATTATGGAAATATAAATACCTTTATCGCATCATTTTTGTAATTATACTTACATGAGTGATTTTAATAAATGAAATCTAAACCTAATCAAAGTTTGCCAATGTCACTAATGAAAACTAGGATTATCTAAAGTCACGTATTCTCACTAGGAAAGTTAAAGCACAGCCATACTAGATCGTTACCATGTTAGCACAACCTTTTTAACAAATTTATATTTATATTTTAATTAATATAATAAAGGGTGGCTCATTGCAAAAGACTCTCAATAATAACAACGAGGACACCAAAGGAAAAAAATTGAGGTTTTCAATAAAGAAAGGTTTCTATTCTTCAAGCTCCTTGGCTTCATCTAATTCTATTTGCTCTTGCTTGCACTCAACACTACAAAATGGTATGTCCCCTCTGCACAATTTTAACAAATCGTCATTAGAACAAGAGAGTTGCACAGAATCATATAATGAAATTGAAACCTAATCCCAACCTACACAAACTCTCAACAGAATGATTCCAAATTTTACGATTCAGAATTCTAGATCACAAGAAAAAGTTAAATCAATTACAAAGACTCTTTTGGGTCGCTAACCTGTACATGAAGATGTCTCTATTATCATCAAGGGGCTTCTTGCAGAGAAAACAAGACTCAAAAAACCTCCCATTTACTGGGGAAGAAACCGAAAGGTTTCTAGAACTGGTTCTGTGGAATAATGAGGAGGCATAACCCATGGACCTTGATACAAGGCCGTGTTTGGCAATAGTGGTAGTGACTACTATACCTAGAAGAGCCAGCTTCCAGGTCTTGAGCGGAAGCCAAACAACAGTCCTCTTCCAAGAAAGAAGGTCTTTTAGTGAATGCATGTAGAAGGATTTCTAATAGAGGCTAAACTGAGAATCTGGCTAATAAATTGATAAACTAATATAACTAATAGAAGATTTTGAATAACTTGTTGTCGACCCCTGAGAAAATTTGAATAACTTTGTATTATAAAATTATGATTAAAATCTTACTTGATTAAAGAGAATCATGATCTGAAATCATGATAAATATATTTTTGTATTTACAGTTATGATATTTGAAATTCTGAATAATATTACATCAACTTTTTTTAATGGTCCAGCTTGTGATTATATATTATATTATACTAGTAGAAAATGTGAAGATAAATTAGTGATTGGAGATTAACTGAAGTTAAATCCTAGGGCTAATATAATGTTTGGTCCTTATATATAGTTTGTCTCCATTTTGGTTTTGGTCTCATTAGTTTAAAACCATATGTTTTGGTCCCTCAAATTTATTTTCGTCTAAAACGTTTCACTGTAATTTAAAAAAGACCTTAACAGTGTTAAATATGATTATGTGACACTAACACTGTCAATTATGCTGACATGGTTGGAAATAATCCCTCGTCCATTTGGTAAGCTTTTCCTGAATTCATAATTGAAATCTTAAATTAGAAAGAGAGGTTTGTACAATATATATTTTAATTACTTTTCAAAATAGATGAGACTTGAGAGATTTAATTTGTATATGTAAGACAAAACTGATGATGAGTGGTTAGAGTATTTTACTCTTATTTTATTTTTTATATATAATACTCCTCCAGTTTTAATGGCAAGAGTTAGTTAGGATGTAATCTTATCTATCATGCCCAAACATATATAATCTAATTAGTTTATATGATTTATCTTCCTTATTTAGCATTTTCCACAAACTTTTTTATTTGACTTATAAACTGATCTGTAATCTAATATACATGAGTATTTTAAGGAGATCATAACATGTTTATTATAATTAAATAATTTATCTAGTTTTTTAAATCCAACCCAATTAATCAAGTAATCTTATATTAAGGATTGAAGAAGTAGAAGATTTGAATAACTTTGAATAATAAAATCATAATTAAAATCAGATTTGATTAAGCAGAATAATGATAGGAAATCATCATAGACATATTTTGATGTTCATAGTTATGATATTTAAAATTTTGAACAATATTACATTAATTATTTATCGGTATAATATTTAATAGATCACATTATTGCAATAGTTTAAGTCGCAGTCAAACTTTTCTCTTGCCAGATAAGTCACAGTCTAACTTGTTATTATTATATAATAGCAGATGTGGAAGTGCTGAACATAGATTAGCTAAAAAAGTTGTTGGCGAAAAAAAAAAAAAAAAAAAGCTAGAAATTTTAAATCTCAATGTACGCTATCGATTTAATATTTAAAATGTGATTTTATAATTTAATCAACTACTGTAGATATTTGAAATCCCCATCGATTTCGGTAGTTTTGTTAAGCGTGCCAGATTTCTTCTTCTCAATCGACAACCAAGGCACGTTAATATGGCTTTCATTCTCAATCTTTGATTTAGATTTCAACCGTAAGGGTGGTAATGGGTCAAGCGGCCTGGATTTGGCTTGGTCTATTTAATTATAAGAACAGGCTTAGGCCTTTTCAAAACTTTATTAAGCTTAAAATGCCACGCCTAGACTCACTAAAATGTTTGGTAGGTCTGTCACGCGGCCTAGGCCTTTTGTAAAATATAAAAATAAACGTAAAAGAAAATAATCATAAAAATTGTGTAGATTACAGAATTATTTTGTTGAAATATAGTAGAATGGTGGTGAAAAAATTTATTGTTTAGTGAAAAGGTTTAGGACATGTAGGTCACCATGTACATAATCAAATAAAAAATAGGAGAAGTTTGAAAAACTAGTCTACAGAGTGGTTACCTTGTACATACTAAAATAAAATAAAAAATAAAAAAGGTTGAAAAATAAAAAAGAAAAGAATTTAGGGAAAAAATTTAATGAAAAATAAATATTATTTCTTTTGTACTCAGAGAAGAAGTCCTTTTTTTTCTAAATAAATAATAAATAAATATAATTATTAGACTTTCTTAACAGGCTTAGGTTGTAAAAAAAATGTCGTTGCCAGTGGCAAACCCATGAATTTTAACGACGGGGTGAAAACAAAAAATATTAGTAGTATATCATAAATAAAAGTATTTGAAATATAATATAGACCTAATATACAAAAAATTGAAAGAAATCTATTACAGAATTTAAGATTACTTTACTTGACTCTTACTCTACGTGATTTCGTATTGTTAAACTCATCTATACTTGAAGCAGAACTAAAACTCAAAACAATTTCTTTTTCAATGTATGTAATGAAAGAATCATCAAGAAATTGGTCTTCCATTCTATTTCAAAGCCTATTAATGATTATCTTCATAACAAAGAAAGATCTTTCAGTAGTTGCTGTAGAAACTGGAAGAATGAGTACAAGTCTAATCACTCTATCAATTAGAGGGTATATGATGGACTTTTTAGTTTTTGCTAGCCTTTGATATAATTCAGATGTAGTTGATAAATCAATCAAATCAGGATGTTTAGAAATGTTAAGCTCAAAATGTTGTAACTCCATTTTCAAATGCATTTTTTCCTGTTTTGTAATATCTAGAATAAAATTTATCAACAAGTTTGCAAATATCACTATTGAATGAATTGTACATGTTTCTTTGATCTAAAGCCGTGCTCAAAGCAAGTAATTCAACGTATTATCATTCAACATGCTATTTAATTTTTGCAATTGATAATCAATTGTAGCACAAAAGATATTTACCATATAAAATTTTTTAGTAGAAAAATCACCTTGTTCATATCAAATAGGACCTCTCCTTCCAAAATATTTTGTACTTATATATCTCGGAATATCAATATCATGTTTTATGCAAAATTCTTGAACATAAACCAAGAAAGCATCCCAATCTCTCTTGAAAGCCTCAAAATTTCAAAATCTAAAAAATCCCTGATTTTTTCATAAAATAAAATCCGTCCAACTAAAAGATAAGAGACTAGAAAGATAAACTATATCACTTACCTACACACTCAAATAAATCCCAACCTAAATCTCTCCCAATGTTTCTCTTTCCACTATTTGGTAGGCCCCCCCATTTCTCTCTTTTTTTAAAAAAAAAAAAAATTAGGGGTAGCAGGGGCCATCCTATTACCCCCCTACTAGCATCGCTCTTTTGGGTAGTAGGTAGTGTAATACCCTCTTATTTATTAACTCCAACTGTCACCCTCTTCCAATAATATGTCACCGATCAAAGCATTATAGCGCATAATTGTGCCCAAGGATCATCCAAAAACTTTCAGCCATGAAGAACTAAGAAAAAGTCCAAGTTTGGACATGAAAAATCCATGAAAAGTGAAGAAAATCTAAGGGTAAAATGGTAAATGGTAAAAGGGATAATTTGGCAACTCACTAAGAATCATTTAAGGACTTGCTTTCTTCTTTTCCCATGCCAAAATTCGAAATACATAGAGGCAAGAGAAGCATAAAGCAAGTCAAGATTATACTAGAACCTTGAAGAAGGAACAAAAGCTTATGGAAGAAGCAAGAAGCAAATAGCTTGTGAGGGAAGCTAAAGACTAAAGATAGGTGTATTGAACAAGCCATAAGGAAATATTTTATGGAGCCTTTAGTCTTCATTTTCATTTCCCAAATCGTCACCCAAGAGAGCATAAGGAGAGAAGAGAGAGTTCATACGCAAGAAAGAAGAGAAGGCACAACAATTGAAGATTAAGGTAAGTAGGTTCAAGACTCTGTTGGGATAGCCTTCTATCTTCTTTAATCTTCATGAACCTCCTGAACAATTCTTGTATGATGTTATTGGAGTCTAGGCTGAAGCCATAGAAGGGCACAAGGAGGAAGAGATTCAAGTGAAACTGAGTTACAAGCCAAGTAAGTCACTAAACTAGCTTGTTTGTGACTTTGTGTTTTGAATTTTTGGATTCTTCTTGGGATGATAGATGTTCATGGGATACTAATATTTCTTAAGGAGAGATTTTGCCCTAGTCACTAAAATGAATTGTCAAGTGTTTGAAATTAAGATAATGGCCTTGAAGAGAAGATTAAGCAAAGAGATGATTGAATATGAAGTTAAAATGGAAGTTGTTGTTGTTGCTTTCATGGTGTGAATTTTGATCGGGCTATGTGCATGAGGTTATGATGTGATTTTGGTATTTTGATGATGCCAAAGTGTTTAGGACGAAAATTTGCATAGGAATAAGTAAGGAATAGGATTTTAAAACTCAAAAGCTAAGTTACAAGAAATTAGAGAATCTGCTAGTTTTGATAATTTATGGGCAGTCATTCTTAAGGGATGATTTAATAATAGTAAATGATTTCCAATGGTCATGAAATTTTACATGCTTAAATTAGACATCCCAAGCTTTAATATGGTATGTAATTTGCAATTTTTAAGATGTCTACTAGGAAATACAATTTTTTGAAAATAACCTAGAAAACTGGACTTTGTCTCTAACCAGAGGGTATAATTTTAACACAGTAAAATCGTATGAATTTTTATAGTCCCTAAAATTATTTTTAGTAAACTCTAGACATGTTATGGGTTTGAATTTGAAACATGATTTCTGGAAATTTCTGGATTATGATCGAATTTCATGAAATTAAAAGGAGAATTTGCATTAGTGAATCAAATGGAATATATTTGCTTTGAGTAGGGAAAATGTAACATCCCAACTTTCTAAAGTGTTTTCAAAATAGTTTGATCAGAGTAGGGCATCGGAATAATTTAAAAGAGCGAGTATCTGATAAACCTTCACTGCTGGTGTGCCTGGTTCCTATTACAGTGGTACAATTATCCGAATATTTAATAATACGGTGATACAATAATTCGTAATGTCTTCTCCACCCGTGTCCTCACGCATGCTGTTTACCCTTGTCCTCGGTCCCGTTCCTCCGGACCACGAAGCTATAGTGAGGGCCGAGGTTCAATTACCATTGAACCTCAGGTAACTGTTAACCTCATGCTTATGTAACAGTTATGTATGACAGATATTCATGACATTACAACAATAATCAACATAAAAACTCATAACAGATTTGTCCGGATAACGATACACAGCCACTGCATATGTCCGTTATCTCTAGTCTGCACTATTCACCAGTGCCACGATGTACGGTCGTGTCCTCGGGCGCTAGGAAAACTCAACGGCATTATCAAAACCATAACCCGTGTATAAAGCTGAATGTATAAGTAGTGATCTAAGCCCAATAAACTTAGTCACGGTGCATGACCCGAGATAGAGTCCCATCCATGTCTTTATGAAAGTATCTATCACATATAAGCATACAATAAGCATCGAGTTAGTGTTACGATGCACGCGTCCGTACCTTCGTTGGTGATATCGGTACGTTTGTCGGTCGGAGTATGATCACGTATATCCTATAAGGGTAATATCGCATTTATTAATTCACAAATAATATACTAGTAGATATCTTAGTCACTAATGACCTTTTTACTCTTGGTGGGATTATTTTCCAACTTATTTCCAAAATTTCGTAGAAAAACGCTGGTACAATATTTTTGGACAGATTTTTCGTCTAACTTCGAAAAATCATAATTAATTCTAGAAAAATCGAAATGAGGATCCATAAAATTTCCTGGAAACCTCAGCATGTCTATGTTTGAGAAAAAATATTGGTTTGCACCCAGAATTTGTGATTCACTGCCAGTTTAATGATCTTCAACCTCTGCCCAGAATTTTTCCAGAAAAACGTAGCCTTATTTCCAGAATTTTTATCTCCCTCTACAGACCTCTAATTGATGCATATTTTATATCAATGGAAAGCTATACATGTCCACTATGACCAAGAAGTATTTCAGAATTTTTGAGTATAAATTTACATATCAAACAGTGCCCTCTATCTGACTGATCCCAACAAGCCCAGCAAAACCCCACAATTCCCTATCTTACTCTAACTTGTTTTATTAATCCTAGAAGTCACTCCCAACATGTTTCCACCTTGTCGCATCTTTCGATGCAATAAGGCTTGAAAACAATTATGGGAAATTACCTTACCTATTCCTAGATTAAAACTAACAATTCTACTAAAGCTACTAAGAACTACTAAGAACTTATAAGAACTAAAGACAAGCTTACCTCTTGAAGCTTCTTGCTTGCTACCTCCTTCTTGCTTCTACTCTATTAGAAATCAACTCTTGAAGTTTGATTTGGTGTGAAGAATTATGAAGGGCAAGCCCCCTATTTATAGTAGAAGCTTATGAATTTTATCCCTTGGATCAACTTTTCTTATCAATGGCTAATATTAATTTGTGCTTCTATGGTGATACAATTTGTGAGCAAATGTGTAACATCCCATTTTCAAAAGCAGTATATTTTTTTTTTATCAAAGTAGAGCATCGGAGCGATTGAGTAACTGATATTTATATTCAAAATGCCGTAAGTCTGGCTGATTACAGTAGCGGTACGTTATACCAAGTGTTTTCAAAAGTAAATAACAAAAGAAGAAAGTCTTCAACTGAGTCCCTATGCGTGCCGCTTGCCTTTCTCCTCGATCCTAGGTCCTCTTGACCCTGACGCTATGATAAAAGCTGAGGTTCAATGCCCAATGAACCTCAGGTAACGGTTAACCTCATGCTCAAGTAATACAGTATATGGATGACAGATATTCATGACATTACGGCTAGTAATCAATACATAAGCACACAAAGAGATGCAAGATTAACATATCAACAGTACATAGCACACAGCACATGTAAAGTTACCCACGTTTGCACTAACCGATTGCCACGACGGCCCATCGTGTCCTCGCGCTAGGAAAACTCAACGGCATTACCAAGGCGTATGCTGTATAAACAAAGCTGAATGTATAAACGGTGAACTAAGACGAGTCTTAGACACGGTGCATGACCCAAGACAAAGTCCTGTCCATGACTCTATGAAATAGTCTATCACATATAAGCATACAATAAGCATCGAGTTAGTGTTACAAGACGCGAACGTACCTTTTTCACCGTGTAACGGCTATCTAGCCCGACCTTTGAACCGACTCCGGACTTCCGGATATCCTATACATTATCGTCGGATTATTATATGATATTTGATAAATATCATATTGCTTAGAATAACATCCTAAGGGTTTAATTTACATTTCTACCCTTGGTGGATTTATTATTACCATTTTGCCCTTACATTTTATTAAAAACGCTATGCTGCGTTTCTGGGCAGAATTTTCGGTTAACTTAGTAAAATCATAATTAAATCTACAAAAATCGAAACGAGGATCCGTAAAATTCTATGGAACCCTTAAGATGTCTATTTTCAAGTAAAAATACTTTTATATACCCAGAATTTATGAAAAATTCTCAGTTTTCATCTTTCACAACGTTGCCCAGAATTTCGTCCAGAAAAGTAGCCTAACTTCAACTGATTGTATTTATTTGTACAGGAATCAAAACGGTACATATTATATATATTTGGAAAGCCCTACATATCTACTTTATTTCTGGAAATTTTCGTGATTTATGGGCTTCATTTTCAACATAAAATATTATCATTTCTTTTGCTGTTTGCCCAGAAATTTTACGAAAATTTCAGAATTTCGCTACTTTGATCTTCAACTTCCAAGAATTTTGCTTTATCATATTCTCTATCATATTTTCGAAATAAAGACATATTTAACCATAAAAACATGAAATCAAAACTACTTGGAAGTTTTAAAGATCAAACATAAACTAACTATGAATTTAAAACTTAGAACTGAAGAACAAAAAAGACTTACCCTTGAAGAACTTCCTCCTCCTTCTTGCTCCCCACTATGATTTTCTCTCTACTCTTGCTTCTCTAAAACTCACCTATTTGGTTGAGTTTGGTGTGAAGAATGAAGTGAACCCAAGCCTCCTATTTATAGGTGGAGATTTAGGACACAAATGGAATTTAATTTGCCCATCTCTCACCCTAGCCATTGGATGCAATCTACTTTACAAGAGTTAATCTCATCCCTTCATGTGATTAGAAAACCCTAACTTAACCAATAAGTTTAGAAAACTTAACCTCTAAGTTTTGCTTCATGAAGACTTTGGGGATGACTCATTAGTGATTCTAGTTAGCTCCTAAATGTCCTTTTGTAACTAGATGCAAATTGATTTAGTTACTCTAGAAGCTTTAGTTTACTTTAATGAAATCTATTTTTGGTTGCTTGATCAATCACCAACACTTTTAAATTCTATGTATGTATCTTGATTAGCAGTTGAATATCAAGATTTATGGTCTAATTAGATTTCCCTGGTTGTGCTAAGCTTATTCTTCAACGTTTGCAAAAATAGCCTTTACTAGACTTACTTTCGAGGTTAAATTATGTGGGTTCAAGATAAGTTCTTATATTTTCTCTAAGGTTCCTACTTCTTCACAACTATTTAGATTTGTATAAATTCTCACTTTATTTGTTGTTTTGAGTTTTTTTCTTGTGTACATGGATATTTTTGGATTTCAAACCATTATCAAATTTGCTTTAATTTAATTTTTCTCTCTCTTTATCCTCTTCCATTTCAATTAATGCATTATCCTATCCTCTTCCAATTTGTCCCCTAATTAAATGCTTGCATGTGCTTGCTTTAATAATATCTAGATTACAAAATCACTCCATTTCCCTACACACACACATACACGTATACACACATACATTCACCACCTCCCCTTCATCTTTTTTATATATTCAATATGTGTTTTATTTATCACAAAATCAAGAAGAAAGTCCTCTCATTGGTTGATAAATTTTCACAAGGATTTCACTTTATGAAATTAAATTAAAGCCTTAGGATTTAACTTTACTAGATTTAATCCAAACCTTTAATTTGTGTTAATCTCTTATTGGTCCAATTAATTTCATGAGGATTAAGAATATTTTCTTGATTTATCATTAGCCAATTCAACTTCACAAGGATTTGGCTTTATGAGGCTTAATTAAGGCCTTTGGATATAGCTTTATTAAATTTAATCCTAGCCATAAACACTTAATTAAAGGATTTTCCGTAATCTACCTTAAATATTCTCTTGTTCAGGCTTAAACAATTAGCCATTAATTACTTAACTAATCACTTTCTAATTGTTGATAATTTTCTTAATTAGGATTAATCATTTTCTCACAACTATTTCATTGACATTGGTATTTTATGTCCCACATATCATATTAAAAATCATGGGGCAACTTATGCTCCCCAAAATTATATTTAATTTTGCCTCATTATTTTTCAAGGGAAATAATCCAAAAATTCCTAAAATTAGAGACAACATACTTTCTAATTTTCAATAAATATTTTATTGCCTCTTGGGATTTATCATAATATTTTCGGGGCATTTCATGGCCCATAATTGCATTTAGGGATTTTGACACTTTAATCCCTCTAATTTCATTATAAATTTCCCTAGACAATAGAATAAGTATCATACAAGGTTTTAAAACCACATATTCACCTATTTTCGAATAGGTATTATTTCCTAAAATATAATATTCCGGATAGATAATTATCGGGTATTACAAAATGCTTCCCATTGGTTAAAAACAATTAATTGGATTTAGCTAATTATCTTAATTTCCAAAATTAAATCCCACATGTGGTCTAATAAAAATCATATTTTAATCACTCTCTCTCTCTCCCATCATCTTTTTCCTTGCTTTTTTAACGAAATTCATTTTTGGTTGCACGATCAATCACTAATACTTTTAAATTGAGTATGATTTTTGATTAGTAGTTGGATATCAGATTTATGGTCTAATTAGATTCCCCTGGTTGTACTAAGCTTATTCTTCAAGTTTGCAAAAATAGCCTTTACTAGACTTACTTTCGATGTTAAATTACGTCGGTTCAAGATAAGTCCTTATATTTTCTCCAGGGTTCCTACTTCTTCACAACTATTTGAATTTGTATAAATTCTCACTTTATTTGTTGTTTTGAGTTTTTCTTGTGTACATTAGGATATTTCTTGGATTTCAAACCATTATCCAATTTACTCTAGGATTTCAAACTTTATCAAATTTGCTTTAATTTTCTTTTTTCTCTCTCTCATATACTAGATACACACACACTCACAATTCTTTTTTCTTATTGGTGGATTTAATTTCACATGGATTATGCTTTATTAAATTAATTGTAAAACCCTTAGATTAACTTTATGAGGTTTAATCTTGACCTTTAATTTATGCTAATCTCTTATTGGTCCAATTAGTTTCACGAGGATTAAGAATATTTTCTTGATTTAGCATTGGCCAATTCAATTTCACAAGGATTAATATTAATTATTGGTTTAATCACAACCATTGGATTTCATTGTGTTTGTTTAGATTAAATCTTCTCCCTTGATTAATTGATTTAACTAATCATGAAAATTAGTGCTTAATTAGGAAAGTATTATTTCACCCTCATTTATACTTTTATTTTGCCTCTTGATTATTTTGCAACTAATCTCAATTAGTGCAAGCTAACTTGTTCATTTACTATTGCTAATTCTCATTAATTAGCTTAGGTATTTTCATAACATTCTATGACTTTCTATAATTAAATAAAACTATATTGTAATATAATAATCTTAGGGTATGTTATGATATCTAAACCAAATTAGAAAATTTGGCTCTTTGGTTTATTTACTTCTAGAACAAAATTCCTAAATTAAGCTACTAAATTTTGAGACCACATATTCACCTATTTCTAATAGGTATTATTTGCCCAAAAAAATAGTATTTATGAGATTATAAATTCTTGGGTATTACGGAAAACGCATATCCGGAGTAGCATTCGGGCATCGGAGAAAATTTATTAATTACTGATCAGTTGTTAGGTAGTATTTGTTTACTCTGTGACTTTTATATATTTGTTGTGCCATGATTGTGGAACATATCTCGTCAGTGGGACATAGGTTTGGGTTATAGGGCCTAGTAGATTGTGTATCCTTGGGTAGTTGGGTTTGAGGCTTAGCTCCTCTGTTTTCTTAGCGCTATGGAACCAGGGCTTATGTCAATAAGCTGTCCCGAGTTATTGTATGTATTGAATGTGTGTGGAATGTATTGTCATTATTGATATTATGATTTTCTTGATTATGGTTGCATTCATGCACTGTATATATATTGTATATGAGTTTAACAGTTACTCTGAGATTCAATTTTGAATCCCAGATCATCCTAAAGATACATGTGATTTTCATTGAGTTGATCAGGAGTGTGGAGGTAAGGAGAATGGAGCTGGTGCTTGAAGAAATAAGGAATACCCTATCATCTTTTATACTAATGTGATTGTGGATGACTGTATACATTTACTTACTGCAGTATTTATTTTGGATAACTGTACCCTAACCTTTCGGGGACTATTTACTGTTTACTATTTGTACTTTTACCAATATTATATATTTGTTCAAACCGATCATATGCTCTACTGCGTAACACTTGGATATATGTTAATAAGGAATAGTTAACTAAGGTAAGGTAATAAATAAGAGGGAATCCCTCGATTCGCCGTCCGAAAGGACGAGGCCGATAGGGGGTATAAGTTTTGGAGATCCAACAGCACCTCCACCATGTAGATAGCACCAAACACTTCAGATCAAGATTCCAAAATCGTACAAATATTGCTCTCATCGAGAGGAACACCTTAGAAACACTAGATCAGAGGTGAAATCGGCCCGGACTCTTTCTCTCTCTTCTAGCTCCTTCTTCCTCATTTTCTTCTCTCTCTATTTCGTTGTTCTCTCTCTTTCTCTTCTCTTTTCCATGCTTTGGCCAAGAATGGCCTAAAGACAAATGAGGGGAAAGACATATAAATAGAACATGGGTGTGGTCTAGAACGCGCCACGTGTCTGGTCCAGAACACTCTAATTGTTTGGTCTAGAATACACCATGTCTTCCTTCCAATTGACCAACCTAAAAGTAGCTTTATGCCTTGTCATGATGATGGAACAAGTGTCATGATCTCATTGCAATGAGTCCAAAGCTATGTCATCATTAGTCATGATGAGGGGACACGTGTCACATTTTTATTTGGCCAACACAAAAGTAGCTTTTTCACTTGTCATGATGAGAGACACATGTTGTCTTTCTATTGCGCCAACGTAAAAGTAGCTTTTCCTTTGTAATCATGATGGGACATGTGTCATCGTTCCACTGGGACAACATAAAAGTAACGTTATACCTTGTCATAATGATGGGACATGTGTCTTGCTCTTATTAAAGCAACACAGAAAAAGTATCATCATTAGTCATCATGACCTTACTTTATTAAGGTTACTTTTAATAAAGCTACTTTATCATTTTTCAAAAAATAAAGCTACTTTATCGGTGTTTACCCGAGACTCTGTTGGGTTTTACTTAGGATTGCAACGCACATACCAAGACCCGACAAACGACGCCACATACCGATGTTTTCTAAAAAATGCAAGGCATACCCGACTACCTTGAAAATGACGTATATGTACTTATACCAACGTATTTTCGCTCAACTAATTGCCCTATACCTTAGATATAGTTGGGTGGCATCTTTTCCAACCGGATTTACACCATATCAGTCTTCTGTGCCCTTTTTTCATTGGCACTTTAATTCCATGACTTATACATACTAGGTCCGCTAACCTGTATAGCCGAGTTATGTAATCCCTAAGAGGTTTCCTATCTCTCGACATTCTTGGGACTCTTCCTTAACTAGGTGCATCAAAATAATGATTTGTCCTATCATTCAAATTCCATCATTCAGGTTTGGCACATTAGTGCTCATTTGGAGAATTAATTAGTTCAGCACTGAGATGTGAAGGTTTGCTTAAAAGTGACCGAATGAAATACCTCTTCTATGAGTTCAATGGTTTCATGTAACATGATCGGATTTGATTTGAAATTATAATAGGAGCTGAGAATTAATTTCTTTTATACATAGTAGGACAAAATTTCGTGTAACTATAATTCTTACCTTGAAATGACTCAAATTTCACAATTGTGTTTGAGTTAATGTGCAATTTTTCTCCGGAAATAATCAGTTAAGAGTGCTAGGTAACTAGGAGTTTTTTGAGGAGTATGAAAAAGTGATCAAATAAACGTTTTAAAAAGCTAACATTGATCATAAAAAAATTAACTTAAGTGGTTACTTCTGAGGTAAAGTTGTAGCTTAACTCATTGTTATTTATTAGTCATATAGTAGGGTTCATAAATAATATTTTCAATTTTCCATGATTTTTTATATTTATAAAACTAAATAGAATCTATTTATGC
Organism: Acacia acuminata; assembly: GCA_019022655.1. NCBI lineage: Eukaryota > Viridiplantae > Streptophyta > Magnoliopsida > Fabales > Fabaceae > Acacia > Acacia acuminata. Next base: position 185,628 of record JAFJYI010000035.1, read on the forward strand.
TGAAATATTTTTATTGGTTCTGATTAGTCAAAATAAAATTTAGTTGAGGTCCAGCTTCCGAATTAATTATATCTTATTTGAGCCATTTTACAATCAATTACAGAATTTAATTTTTCAATAAGAAAGAGACCCAAAGTATAGAACTGCAGTTTTGGACTTCTCGCAAAAAAAAAAAAAAAGGGTTAAGGTGTAATTTTACTAATGAACTATTGGTCCAGAGCGTCCAACACAATTAACTATTAAGTGGATCAAAAATACCAAAAAAAGTTTTACTCAGGTACAAATTGGCCAACGAACTTTTACCCCAGGAGCGCTTAAGCACAAAATTCTAAATTTTACAAAATTAAATAAGTTTTTTCTCAATTGTCATTATTCAAAACTACTTGTATAGATATCTATGGTCTATGGACAAAAATTACTTATTCTTCAATTTTGTCAAAATTATAATTTTCTAAAATAAACAAAATTTTTAATTAAAAATATAATTATATGATTTAAATAAAACTCAAGGTTTTTTATAGTTTGTTATATATGTTAAAAAAAATTATATGATTTATTTTTATTTTAGAAGAAATTTATGTGATTTAATAAAATTCATTTAATGTTAATAAAATTTTCGTAGGCCAAATTGCTCCTTAACCTATTATTAAATTGTCATTCATCAAGCCTCTTAAGTTATCTTTTTTTTTTTTCCTCCAACAAGTCACAAATAATCAATAGATCATTTAATTAACAAATATATCATCCAGTTGCGGATTTATATTATTAAGTATCAATATTGATATCCATTAAAAATAAATCATATATATATATATTTTAACATATAAATTAAACTATAAAACACCTTGAGTTTTATTTAAATCATATAATTAAAAATTTTAATTAAAAATTTTGTTTATTTTAGCAAATTATAATTTTGAAAAAATTGAAGAATGAGTAATTTTTGTCCATAGATATTTATACAAGTAGTTTTGAATAATGACAATTGAGAAAAAACTTATTTAATTTAGTAAAATTTAGAATTTTGTGTTGGGCGCTCCTGGGATAAAAGTTCGTTGGGCAATCTGCACCTTAGATAGTGAACGTTAACTTTTGTCTAACGGCATTGTGCTGGACGCTTCTAAGTAAAACTTTTTTTTGGTATTTTTGGTCCACTTAGTAGTTAATTGTGTTGGACGCTCCTGGACCAATAGTTCATTGGTAAAATTGCACCTTAACCCAGAAAACAAAGGATAGAACTGCAGTAATTCTGCTTAAAGTATTTGAAGAGACAGTCTATTTTATTTAGATGAATGATAGATGGCAGGATCTATTATACCTTTGTCTATCATACCCAAATATATATAATATAATTAGTTTATATGATTTATTTTTCACATTTAGCTTTTTGCCAACATTTTTTTACTTAACTTATAACCTGATATGTATTCTAATATTATCCATGATAATTTTAGGAAGATTATATTAAATCATATTTCTTATACTTAACTAATATATATAACTTCTTAAATGGGAAAATCTTATATAAAGATGGTTGAATTACTAAGAAATTAATTGATAGAAAAAATAATAAGGTTATGTTTTCAATATAGAGGTAATTTGACTCAAATTTAAATATTTAGTTATGATGCATAATCTGATATATAATTGAGAAAATCCCATAAAGCTACTTAAAATAGAAAAACTCTAAATCGGGTCGGTAAATTCAATAAATCTTTAATTGAGTCATTAACCCAATTTATAATTTTAAAATATGGGTAAAATAACTTTAATACCCTCCCCTCTCTCCTCATTAATGAGTTTTACTACTCCATAACTTATGTTTCCCATGTATATATCAAAATTAATTTTAATACAAAATATAATTCGTTCAAATATATTAAGTATACCATCATAAGACTAAAAACCTACAATATTTTCAGCAAAGAGTTCATTTTATTAGCATGAACAATTTTTTTAAAGAAAACTTATAATATATGTCACTATAAAAAGGACATATTTTGATAAATATATTAATTAACCACACACATATATATATGTTTTTTTTTTGAAATTTTTGTATTAATGTAAACCTTTTTATGAAATTTTAAGTGCATTTTACATTTTTTTCTGAAATATTCATAGAAGTATATGAAATTTAAACGTCGCTTTTTAAAAAAAGATACATAATATTACTGATTTATATTAAAGAATAAAAAAATTAAAATTGAAATATTAACTAAATTACTATCTAAAAACTCACATTTATGTGTTAAGGAAAATTATTTTGGTTTAGGTTAATATTGGTAAAAATGACTTTTATTTCAATTCAATTTTGCAAAGGGTGAAGTTGGCATGGGATATGCTTTTTTTTTTTTTTTTTTTATCTCATTCAATAAAAATAACAACTTTTTTCTTTAAAAAAAAACCTCACATTTTTTTATCATTAATACGATTAATTGACTTTCAATTAAAATATATTAAATTGATATCAATGATACTATTATGGCATGACATACTTGAATTATTCTTGATTATCCTTTATATAAAGTCATAAAGCAATAATACTCTTTTAAGTGTAACACCCCAAATTCCATACTTCAAATTGTGTCAATTGACACTTAGTTTTAGAAAAATCAATAGAGTTTGAAGTGCTGCCACTCACAAGAATGCACAAAGAGCATGCACTTACGTTTGGATGATGAGTAATCGATATAAAATACCCGGCATAAGCTGGTATATTAAAAATTTCTTGAAGGAATATTCATGTGATACAATTACAGAACTTGTGTATAATTACAACTCTTGAATAGTAACTATACATCCTTAAACTAAGCCTTAACTAGACGTGTGGCTCAGAACCTAATACAGTTAATCAAACTCATTTGGCCAGGCCGGGTAAAGTCTAATGGAAGTCTCCTCGTCTTTCACGATCACTTACTGACTGAACCACATAGATAACCCTTTCTTAGACAACAAATGGTTTGAGAAAACTTTATCAGATTCAAGCCAGAACTAGTCCCTGTTAAACTCCTTCCGGCATCCACTTTAACCGGGACCTCTTCACGGCTCCGTCTACTGATGCCTCTTTTTGGATCCATCCCTTGGTGCCTCCACTGATCCATGTTCCTTTCTTGAACCTTAGACAAATCTGAGGTCCAATACCCATCGGACCTCAGGTATCAGTTAACCTCTATAGCAGATATGATAGTATATGACAGATATTCATTACATATCGCATCAACCATACATAGCACACAACAGATGTAAGGTTACAATAACACATGAGCACACAGCAGATGTAATGTCAACACAACAACAATACATAACACACAGCACATGTAAAGTCATCCCCATTTGCACTAACCAGTGCCACGATGGCCCCTTGTGTCCTCAGCGCTAGGAAAACTCAACAGCATTATCAAGACTATAACCCATATAAAGCTGAATGTATAAACAGTGACCTAAGATAGAGTCTTAGCCATGGTGCATAACCCAAGACCTAGTCTTGTCCATCACCCTATGAATCACTCAATCATATATAATCATACAAGATATAGGTGATTAAAGTTACTAATACGCAAACGTACATTTCACCGTGATAGCCAACATGCCTAACCTTTGAACCCGACGGATTTCCCGGATATCCTATACATTATCGTCGGATTATTTCCTTCTCTATGATATTATAATTAATATCATATTTCCTAGAATAATATCAAAAAGGATATTTTCACCTGTTTTGACATTTCTACCCTTGGTGGATTTGATATTACAATTTTACCCTTACATTTCCTTAAAAACGCATTTGCTGAATTTTCTGGGCAGATTTTTCACCAACTTTAAAAAATCATACATTCTAAAAAATCAAAATGAGATTCTGTAAAATTTCTAATGACCCTTGACATGTCTATTTTCAAGAAAAAATATTCCCAGAAGCTAGAATATCAAAAATTATTCCCAGTTTAATTGTTTCTCAACGATGTTCAGTTTTAATCCCAGAAAAATGGCTTAAATTCAACAAATTGTATTTCCTTGTGTAGAACTCAAAGTGGTTCATATTTTATATATTTGGAAATCCCTACATGTCTAATTTATTAGTGAAAAATTTCGTGATTTAATGACTTCATTTGGTACATAAAATAATAGCCTCAATATTTGCTGCCAACACAAGATTTACACTGGCAGTTTTCCAAACTTTTATCATAATGATCTATTAATTCAAAAAATTATTTCCTAACATGTTTTCCACTCCATTTTGTGTTTTAAAAGCAATGGAGGCTTCCAAACATGAAAAAGAATATTTCTAAAACCAGTGCCCGTCAACCAATACCGGTCCCATGATCAAATCACAGTCACCGATATTGTAACCTATATATTTAGGCAATAGTTGTTCTTTCCACTGGGAACTTTCCATCCCGGGGGCTTTGTGGCCAATAAATTCTGCACCATCAACAAATAATCAAGTCAAATATACGTATGTCAATGGGAAATAAATTATCAAGGTCCATAAATGCTTTCTTACCATATGATCATTACTTGAAAATGTGTCTCCTCACATCGCCCTATTTTTGCATATCTCTTATCAATGTTTTACATACAACAGACATAACCTGCATGTGTGAACACTTTGATGAGCGGGGTTCAACACACTGTATTGATATGTTAGATTTTCTAGTACCTACCCAGTTACTTAACTTGTTCCTCCGGCCTAGTGTTTACAACCGCTTCCGGGTTATGTCTTCATCGTCTATTTTTATGAGAATCCTGTAAAGGAGAAACAATGTCAATAGACATAAACTAGTCCAGACAGAACGACTTTTAATAATGAATATTCATTGAAATTAACTTTTTCATGACTTACTCATCACCCTCTTCTTCTGTGCAGGATCCAGAGATAAGGTCGAAGAATAATTCCCTCTGTTCTTTTGCCTTCCTATGCCGCTTTAATGGCTTCGTCAAAGTCTAAGGTGACATGTTTTTGGGCTTCTTCGGCCTCTCTGACCTTCATGTTGCATCCTCCTGTTGAATGTGGAAGGGAACAATTGATTGTTCCACTTCGTCATCATCAATGTGATCGTCAATGTTGATTGGCGTTCCACCAGATGCGTCATCCTCATAACCACCGTCGCCATCATCATGACCATAATCTTCTTGGTCCTTATCATCAACATCATCACTATCATCATTAGCTTCACCGTCTTCATGCTTCCGCTGCCTTCCAATGTTGTCTTGTGCCTTTCGCAACTCATATTCGACAGCAACAACAAGCCTTTTGTGGCTATCGTTGATTATACCCATCAACGTGCAATACAAATCCTTTAAAACCTAAATAAGATACAATTTATCACAGGTCATTACCATAATAGCCAATCATGAATTAAACGTCACATGAGGAAGCACTTCCGAGGTCTAAAGAGGCCGCAAAATTTGTTTCTGTAGTGTGCTTCTTATCCTTGTCTTTACCGGCCTTCGTGGTATACAACATCCCTATGTCACTCTTCTTCTCTTTCTCAATCATCTCCTTCACCTTCTCTTTTGTTCAGAACTGGATTGGACTCTTTCCTTTGTGATCAACTGCCTTCCCCAATGGGAACCGCTCTCTGAGCAATAACTACAACGACAAGGTTAAACATTTAAATGTTATGTCAAAATAATGTTAACACAAATCACAATCATAACACTTACCAATAACATATATATGCACCCCCCGACATAGGAGTTGCAATCTTTGTTTCTTCTTATCGCGTTCACATATTCAGAGAGCTTTCTTCGAAGGTCATTGGCAATATATGTGGCCCAGTCGAAGTGACCAAATCCTTTCATGGTCGACGTTAATACCTTCAGCAACTGCCAACTGGGAGTTGTGCTTGACGTTGGAGCGAGAAAAGTCCCCAACATGTGCATCATAAATAACAACTCAAACTGTTGACCCGACTCCCCTGAAGTTATGACGTGTAGTATGTCATCATACTTCATTTTACCATAGTCTTTTCTCAGTTGCTGAAATCCTGGATCTGTGTCAACCAGTTTCATTGGTACCTCGTCCCCACTATGTGGCACCCCAAGTAGCTGAGCCACATCTTTTGCTTGTATTTCAAGTGTCTTCCCCCTTATTCGGAGTGGATTGGTTGGGGGATCATAAGCTCTCATTATGGGGACTAACATTTCCCTTGGAAGTCTCATACTTTGAATGTGAAGCAACTGTCCAAACCCTAACTGCTGGACTTTTCTTTTTAATGTTTCATCGGAGTTCACAAATGCTACAAGCTTCGAAAATTTGTTCAACGAGCATCGTGATGGAAAAGTGGAGGTGGAGCTGCCCTTCTTCTTCTCGAGCCTTCCTACTTTGGCTCTATCAATGTATTCGTTCCTCTCATTGACATTCAACGCCCTCCATGCTTTTGCGGACTCCCTATTCATGTCAGTAAAGGCATCAATTTTGTTCTCTTCCATAAACTCCTTGCGAAACATAAAGTACGCATTTTTAGTGGACATTGTGCTACACTTTTGCTTTGGTAAACCTGAAAACAAGAGAAATTATGCAGAAAAACAATGATACATTAAGACTTTGGACCAGAAAAATTCAAAAGGACTAATAAGCATAGACTTACCAAAAAGTAATGGATAGGACAAAAAACATAAGTAAAGCCACATGAACTTGTGTAAACCAGAAAAATATTACAGATGAAGTATTCAGAAGCTTCAAAAATAATGTAGGTAACTTCCTAATGAACTAGACTTAAAAAACAAATTCCCAACACCACAGTCTAAAAGACACAAGAAAGGGGAGTGAAAAGTGAAGGGAATTATGAAGGCACCAAGAAATGAATCCAAGACCTGAAGTCTGCCATCACTACTATTGATGACTCATGACTTAAAATGAAACCCTTCAATTAAATTATTATTGATACTTTCATTTCCTCTTAATTTTTGGGTGGGAAAGATCAGAAGATGAGGTCTCATGATTCACCTTTCACAGCTAATTATTCCATAAACCTTTAGCTTTCACACATTACACTCTTCCAAATAAAACACCACTCTACCTTCCATGGGTCTTAACATGGAACTCTATCCAACCCATTTTGATGGAAATGATTTCAACATGGAAATAAAGTCATGCAAACCAAGAAAATAATTATCATGCATTTTAATTCCTATTCTATCTATCCAATTCCAGCGTGCCAAATGGGTCATAATATGTTTCATACAACATTTCTAATCTTAAGTAATTTGAGACTTTTTTTGACACATTCGCACTCTTTCATATTTCAAGTCCATTTGACTTTGACCCTTGGAATATTAAAAGACTGTACTTATTGGTCAGTACGCAAGATGAATGCCGCATGTACATGGGTTGGGAGCATAGGCCAACAGCAAAAGCAATGTACATTAATTATTACTCATAAGAATAGCACTAAGCACGACATTATACCACAAAAGACTATTAGACAATAAGCACAACACAGAGACAAGGTATATTCTATGTTCTTCCTAAAAAGCCACACCATCTGTAAAGACACTAAGAGGTTGGTCCCCCCTCACTATTAATTAATAATATATGTGTTGGATACAAGTTTTTGACACATTCTAGATAGTTACTATAGCCACATCATCCTCTGTTTTCTTCTTCTACTGTTCTTTGGGACCATTTAAAAAAAATGTAGCATTAAAAAATGCAGTAAATGAAATAATTATTGGAATTCTTGAGAATTGTTTTAAATTCTCGAAAATTGGTTATCACTCGACTACCCTATTATATTAGCATAGTGGTAATTTGAAGTGTAAAAGAATGAAGTGAGGTTGTGCGTGGGCTCCTTTTGGCTTCAAAAGTAAGGTTGCTGCTGTCTTTTTCGAAAAATAAACTGATTGAGGTATTCTGCATGAAATTTTTATAAAATCTCATCAATATCAATTTACAGAGTTTAATTTTCTTAGCCTAAATGGCTGGCCAAAAATTGTCTTTGCTTGAAGAAAATATGATTAAATTAATTGGAATTGGCACAGGTCAAAAGGGGTGGAGGAAAATAAACGATGGTTCTATGGAATATGGATTCTAAATTTCTAATTGCAAAATCACGGGAAGGAATTTTTGGGTGAATCGCGACGTCGGAGAAAACACACCACAGCAAAACCACAGACGATGAATTAGGGCTCAAAACTAATGAGATGCAGAAGATTCCTGATGGCGGTGGCGTGCGTGGTGTACATGGCGATGGTAGCGACAACAGCAGCAACGGTTCAGAAGGCAATGATGCTGACGCTAGGACAAGAGAGAATTCAGAGGTGTTAATGAGAATGAAGAAAGAATGAAGTGTCGATTGTGTAAATGTTAATGAGAATGAAGAGAGGGCAGTCTGGTCTTTTCCCATGAAATTGCATAACCCACAAAAGTCCTTATCACCTCTGAGTCTTTTTACAAATTCGGAGGACTTCTGGGGGTTTTGCAAATTAAGCTAGTATTTAAATGGAATTTTCCCTATGAAGAATGGCATTTTGGTAATTTATTATCAAAGCATATTTTCAATTTAGTCCTTAAATATTGCGTTGTAATTTCATATTCTCCCTTCTTTCAATGGCTGGCCATTTTCTTTTTATTTTGTAACTTCATTTAAGTGCTTCAGTAATGTCTCATATGTGGGTGGGGGTGAGCATAGTGCCCAAATGCCCAGTACACTCGCCCAAGCTCAGCAAAAAATTTCCTACCCCTGCCATAAAAAAGTGGCCCGAAAAAATTTGGGCGTTTTGGTCGAGCGAAGACCGGGTGGCGGTGCATTAGGGGGGCGATCCCGCCTTGCCCATTTGGCCCTACCTATAAAATTAAGTATATTTAAATAAATATTGTTCTACATATATTATTTTATTTAAAATATATTATATTATTATGTCTAAATATATTATATTATACTTTAGCCGTCACGCCCAAAAATTTAGGGGTGATCGACGTAACGCATGTGAGTGGACTCACATTCCTTAAGCCTTAAAACATATAGAATTTCTAATACTTATATATAGACATATTTACAACATATGTAAAATAAATATCATAAACATATTTCATATAACAGAACTAATTAACTTTTGTAGAAAATTTGATAGGATCAACAATGCAAGCGAGACCTCCCAAAGATTCTACAATAGTCTCGATATTGCCAAGAGGAGCTTTGCTCCGTATCATCAAATACAAAACATGCAAATCAGGTGAGGACCCTATCTATAGCATACGTGGAGCACCTAAAATACAACAATAAATACATAGGTATGAATGTTACATTAACTGAGAATTTTCAACATGACGCTTCAACTTCGAACATCAGTATGGACCTTCAGTGATCACCAAGAGGATCCAAGTAAGCTGTACTGTCTGAGACCAAAAATAATCTTCCGGTGAATAACGTCCCATTTGTATAATTCAGTGAAATGCAGGAGAAAATAATTTAAACATATTTATCTTTTAATAATAATAATATAGAAATAAATCACAATTTCTACATCATATGATTATGGATAAACAATAAAACTCTATATAGGATCATCAATCAAATAATTCGAGATATGTAATAAATCAATTTGTTTAACAAAATCCATTTAAAACAGAAAATCTCAAATCTCATCTTTTAGTAGGACTTCAACAGAACGAAAAAACAAGCGTGAACACTCAGTCCACGAGGGTAACTAACCAAGCGCGGCCGGAGGCCACAAAACAAGCGTGGACACACAGTCCACGAGGGTAAGTAACCAAACGCGGCGAAGCCACGAAAACAAGCGCAGGTAAAAACCCACGAATAACAAGCGTGAGAACAAATCCCACGAATATCAAGCGAGCTCGAGGTTAACCATGGTGCACCAAGGACTAACAGTACTGCTATTAGTAACCAGCGTTCTGTGTTCAGTCCTCTCAAAAACGTTTTCGAACATGCTTGGGGCTAATTTGTCAAAAGCAATAAAAAGTCCCTTTGTGTCAAGATAATGATAGCTCGTATCAATACTTCATAATAAGATACCCCAGCATGAAATTTCAATAACAATCTCAAGCTTTCCTTCAAATTCAATATGACAACAAAATCTCTTTCAAATAATAAATTCTAGCGAATGAACTTTCCAAACTGCAAGATAATTTCAATATGAAATTTTTGAAAAATATCTCAAAAGTCTCCTTACCATTTTAAGTGCAAAATCATGAATTATTGGAAGGAGATAAATAATAACGAATAAAGCCATCAATATTTACTCGTTTAATATAATAAGAAAATGAAACAAATATGATAACTTTCCTTCGCAAAGTCATAAATATGGTAATTCACATCAAAAGATGACAACTAGTAGAATTATCATTTGTAAAAATTAAAATGGGACGCTATTCACTCACCTGATGCACTCTCAGTCATATATTGACTTACTCCCAACGAACCGCTTTCGCAATTATGTTTCACCTTTTAGTTTCCTAATATCCAAATCAATGTCATTGTCATGGTCTTTTCACAAACTCCACATAATTAATATAATTCATTTAATAAAAATTCCTTAACAACACAATGACCTCAACTTATAATAGATATTGCTGACTCCTCAATTTAAAACTAACTTCAAAAACCATTATATTTCAGCTCTCATATTTTCCCTTAATCAGTCACAACCAACAAGAGAAGGAAGTATTTCACATACCACATGTTGAATCCAAACTTACAATCAAAATAAAACAACATTCCAGCCAAATTATTCTCTTGAGCATTTTAACAAACACCTTGAGTGCAATCACAAACCCACTATGCTATCAAAATATTTTGTTCTTCAAATCTCTTGCCAAACAATATCCAAAAACCAATATACTTATCTACCATACTCTCCAACTCCAATTTTTTACTAATAATTAACTCTGAGCCTATCAAAATCAAACATTAAACTTGTCTTCTTCATAACAACAACCAAAACTATGAATGAAGACATACCTAAGCCAAATAAGCTTCCAAAATAACCTCTACGTTTCCAGTCAAGAGAAGAGGAAGAATCTATGTGAAATACTCTCAATCCAAGTCAAAATCAGACAAAAGTATGAGCTGAACACAGATTCAAGAGGGAATGACAGTTTCAACGTTGTTGGGGTAGAGAACAGCATTGACAGTGGACTGACAGATGAACGGCGGACGACGAACGGACTAACGGCGGACGACGAACGACAAGGAAGGGTGAAGGAAGAGATATGAGTGAAGGAGGTCAATTGGAGATTCAGATCGCGAAGCTTCCTCCGGTCTTACAGAAGGTCAGGGGAAAAATGGAAAAAACAAATCTGATATTTTTTTTTTTTGACATAGTGGCATTCTGGTAATTTCAATATGCTGAAATTAAAAAATTAAAATATATATATATATATATATATATATATACTGCTAAGGAGAGAGTGGGAATTCGAGCTCCTAACCTTAGACACCCTCTAAGGACTCCAATACCACCCAACCACAAGGTTTTCCTTGTTGTCACACTAAAACAAATATCAATTTAATTTTGCTACAATCCAAATTTACTCATCCTCAACTTAAGAAACACTCAACAAATCATTAAAAAAAAAAATCATGATAATAGAAAAATCTAAAATAACATAAATAAATATATTATTATTATTTCTTCCAAATAATCTATTATCTCGATAGTCTATAAATATTTTCAGGGTTATTACATTAGCTATCTCCAAAGCTTTGAAATTTTATGAATTGTGAACTAAAATCTTCAAAGAGTAGGATAAGGCGTCGCTACTTGGGCAAGTGAAACCTGCCCTACCCAAACCGAAAATGGTTAGGGCTTTTATTAATGTGGGCAATAATTATGTTTTGACTGGATAAAAAATATGTAAAATGTGATTTTTATATATTTAACTAACTATTTGAAGATATTGGCCCAAAAATTCTGATTCTAAGAACAGGAATATAAGCTTGGTTCGCGCTTTCTTATGCTAGTATTTGAAATCCCATCGATTTCAATTCGGTTGTTTTGCTCTGCGAGATCTCTTCTTCTCTGTCTAGAACTAAGGTATTTGCATTGGGTTCTTTCAAAATCATTTGTCTCATTTTCTTCTTAGAATCTCATTTCTATATTAAAATAAACAGATGGTTCAGATTTCATAACTATTACTTTAAACATAAATAAGTAAATTTAAACTGTTAAAATCTGATTTACACCGTGCATAAACTCATTTTTTGATATGAGAGTGGAGATATGATTCTGAAAAAATCACCTTGTTCATTTCTAACATGACATCTCCTTCCAAAATATTTTGCATTCATATTTGAAATGTCAATGTCATGTTTTATGCAAAATTCTTGAACATAAACCAAAAAAGCATCCCAACATGTCTGTTAAAGCCTCAAAATTTCAAAATCTAAAAATTGCCTGAATTTTTCATAAAATAAATTCCATCCAACTAAAAGATAAGTGTAACATCCCCATTTTTCATGTGCATATATTAATGTGAAGATTATTTGCACATATGAATTTTTATGAAATTATGTATGATAAATATTTATTTGCATCAAATAATCAAAATAGGATGAGGATGTGAAATTAAATAATTATGGTTAGGGGCAACCTTAAGAAAGAGATAACAATGGAAGTCAAAACATATTATATTTTCCCTTTTTACCCTTGGACAAAATGTAGAATGAAAGAAATAGAGAAAAGAGCATAAAATACCAGAAATGCCCAAGAAGGTGTTATGGATTTAATCAAGAATTATGGGCTATTGGGCTAAGTAGGAAAGACAATTCTTAAAACCCAAAATGGAGGCCCAATTCGCATAAGAGGAGAGGAAGATGAAATCAAAATGTGATCATAAAATATTGAAGCATTTTGAAGACATAATGCTTGATGAAGGAGCTAAATGTGGAGATTTGAAGGAAAAAATGATGACTTCACTCACAGTACATCATCTAATTTGCAAGAGAATAAAGAAAAAATTTCTCTTCCATTAGCTATGAGGGCACGGTTTAGGAGGAAGGAAAAGAAGAAAAGAAAAATGTATTTATTCATGAAGCAAGTACAAAAACTAATCAATTGCATATAAGGACCTATATAGAAATTATGGAAGAAATGGGTTAATGTTTAATTATGAAAGGAGAGTGATTGGACACCTCATTAAAGCAAAGAAATTCAAGCCAAAGATCCCTTCCCATCAGCCCTTGAACGTGTTTAGGAGGGAAAGAAGAAAAAAAAAATCCATGAAGCCAACAAGTATCTATGAGCTCATGGGAAAAATCAAGGAAAAAAAAAAAAAGAGGAAAGCTTCTTGAACAAGCTAAGCCTATCTTGGAGGACAAGTAGAGTTGGTGGATATTTTAAAAACCCACTTCCCTCCCATTTGGATATGCTGTTCGAACATTTGGAAGAGATAAAGAGAGAAAGAAAAGCCATCTAACAAAGGTCCAAGAAGGAAGAGAAAGATCAAGATTAAGGTGAGTACTATGGCTATGGATCCTTAATCTACTCTCTTCTACCTTTCCTAAAGTCGTATAATCACTGTAGATCAAACTTTTCTTGGTGACTGGAGGTAAAGGTCAAGTGAGTTGGGTGGTCAAAGGAAGCAAAGATCCAAAGAAGTTTAGGTCCTAAGACAAGTAAGCCATCGTTTATGAACCCTTTTGTTTTTCCTTAGTTGTAAAGCTTGGAAATGATATTTTGCTATGAGCATGTGTATATTCTTGGGTTAAATGGTCAATGAAAAGGATGAATAAAGGTTTAAACCTGGGGTTCATGGCCTAAAAGGGTAGATCAAACTTAGTACAAGAAAAATATGAAGCTAGAATGAAAACTTGACAATTTATTGATTAATTGAGGATTTTCCTGCAGCTGGTCATACATGTGGTTTTGAGTTGATTTTGGTACTTTTGATGAGTTTAAAGTGTTCAAAATGAGATTTTGTATGAGGATAAATTTGGATCAAAATTTTGGAATCCTAGGTGAAAGCTTGAAAAACGTTGGTTAAATGTTCTGTGAAAAGTTTGCGGAGTCAGCTGGGTTTCCCACGATATTTACCTATTGAATAGACTGTAAAAATTATGATATTTTACAGGGAGCAACTAGACATCTCAATGATTAATTTGGTATATAATTTGTATTTTTATGAATTTTTTGCTAAGAGAAATAAATGTTTCAAAATAGCCCCTGAAAACTGGGAATTATTTCGGATAGTAGGGTATTTTGGGCTATGGATGAATTTTCGACTTGGTCTGGCCCAAATGAGTATTTTATGTTGAAAATAGACATATTAAGGCTCATTTGGGCTTTGGAATCAACCAAAATGATTTTTCTAGATTTAACTATGAATTTTTGAAGTTGGACCTTTATTTCTAGAAATTTCAGAATAAGGACGAAAATTAAGAGAATATAGGCCCATATTAAATTCCTTTATAAGAAAAGGAATTTAGTAAAAATGGACCCATTAATTGAGCTTATTTTAAGTTATCAAAGAAAATATTTATTGAGGTAGAATTAATTTTATTTATGTTTTAATATTATTTTAGGTTTAAATTGTAACCTTTTGCGCCGGAGAAATTATTTTTAGTGTAGATGACTGTCAGGTAGTAACCTTAATCTTCATATACTATGTGTGACTTGTGTATGTATGTTTTACCATTATGTTGTTTTTTCCATGTATATTGCATACGTTTGGTTATCATTCATTTTCCAAGCGCTATAGAACCGAAACATGCTGTGTGCATAAACGGGCCTTGCTGTGTGTCGTGCTCGGCAGTCTGTGCTGTGTGCTATTAGGACTGCTGCAGCCTGCTTTGTTGTATTAGGACTGCTAGTTTCAAATTGGCTGTGTGCATGATACTGAATGAGATGTGGTTTGAATTATTTTTACTCGTGGTTTGCTTACATGCTTTGTTATACATTTTATATGAAATTAACGGTTACTTTGGGATTCAATTTTGAATCCCAACCCCTTTTAAGCCATCTGGAAGTTCGTCGTGACTGGAGCAAGTAGACAAAGCGGTAAGGCTCTAGAGTTGGAGTAGTGGGGAGGTGGACGTTGGTGACTGTTATTTTTGAATATTTATTTTGGTTACTAGATGACTATATTATTTTATTTTGGCCTGTCAAGCACCATTATTCGGATGACTGTATATTATGATCCCTCCAAGGAAAATTTATCTTTTTGTATCTTTATCAATATATTTTTGTCCAAACTGATGCGTGCTCTGCTGCTTATACTCTGATGTGTGATGCAAATTAACCTAGGAATAACAAGTTAAAATTAAATAAAAGTAAAGGATCGCACTACCCGCCACTTGAAAAGGCGAAGCCGGGAGGTGTGTAACAATAAAAGACTATAAAGATAAACTATATCACTTATTTACACATTCAACTAAATCCCAACCTGACTTTCTCACAGTGTTTCTCTCTTTCCCACTATTTGGTAGGCTCCCCCATATGTTCTTTTTTTAAAAATAAAATAATAATAATAATAATTGGGGGAACGGGGGGCCGCCTTAGCCCTCTGATCCGCCTATGTTTGTTGCACGATGGCCTACCCTGTTAAGAGTCAAACTTAGTCTAACCTGCCTGTTTCCACCTCAATTCTTCAGAGTCAAGTACTATAAAGCAAGTGGACATCCATGCGCCATATTTTGTTGAAGGAATCATCCCAGAAATTTTCAAACAACTTCCGGTGAAATCCCTTATCCAGTTTTGAAGTGTGTGTAACCATTGGAAAAATCTCATCAAGTCGCCGTGGTTCATCAAAATCTTTTTCTCCTTCTTCAATATAATTACTTAGATGAGCCTTTGCACCTGCATTTGCTTGATTGCGAGATGCAACTTCGTCAACTTCACAACCCACCTAATTTGATTGGTTCGTTGCTGCGATTGGGATCGTTGGTTCCATCGATGGTTTGCTCTGTCTGGTAATTTATCCGGAAGGTCTTTTTTCTAATTTTCTTGTCGAATCCTATGACCAAGGAGGTTAGAAATCTGCCTAGACCTAGAGAACATATATATAATCGATATACCTGGATGGGATTTGGGTACCATCCAATCATTAATGATTACAAGATAGTGAGAATTTACCATGAGAATGATCATGGATTTTCTGGGGTAGAAGTGTATTCATTAAACACAAATTCATGGAAAGAAATTGATCTTGGGGTTTTACGAGGTGTACATCTTCGTCTTTATTGTTTATGTTCCGATATGGAACACAAATGTCTCAGCCCTTGAGGCTGGTTAGCTTTTAATATAGGATCTGGTAGGCTTATGCAGTGTTATCTATGGCGCAGATAACAATGGACAAGATGATCACTGTACACAGCGGAGGTGTGGGGTGTGTGCACAGTGGGACGATATCTAAATAGTAGGATAGAATCTGTGTACCGTTCACCGGGGTATGCCCCTATTTATAACCAAGCCGGGTCGGTCCGACTTTCCAGGTAGCATATTCCCATGATGTCGTGTGCTGTGCCCCCACTCCCTGCACTACTATGGTAGTGGGGATAACCGTGGGGCAGTTGGCCATCTAGTGGGCTTGACCTAATCGGCCCATTTCGAGGTCCATACGTTGCCCACAAAGTCGGGCTTTGCCGGACTTCTGAACCGCCGAGTTTATTCCGGTGTTGGACCCGATTTTCCAGCCCTTATTTCTCTTAGAACCATCTTGGGTTCTAATTTCAATTGGCCGTAACCGCATCCCACACTTGTGCTGAGTAGCGATTTGCACAAGCTTTGCCGTCAACTTACGTATCAGAACCCGACCTCGTACATTAGAACCCGTCCTCGTACGTTTCTGCAAGCCGCCTCGGTCTCGTCATTTTAAGACCTCCATTCGAGTTTATCAACTTATCTCGGCCGTTATACGACTTGGTATTCGGCCTGAGGTTTTGAGCGAGGATGCCGACACACCAGCAAACACGACCGTTCGCCTAGCAAAGTGTCTTTTCATTTGCTCGTGTCGTATTGTATAACCGTCGCTTCCGATTATAATGACACGTGCCTTCAAGCGCCGCCTTCGGTTACTGCACCCATTAATGTCCCACGTCATTTCATCATCATAGCTTTTTAGGGTTTTCCTTTTACCCCCTCGCAAGCGATGAAACGACTCGGCTTTCCAACGTTATATCTCTAGAATTTCTAGAATTTTTATAAGTGCCCCTCACACCCTTCATCATCACTCTTCTTCGTCTTCTCAACTTTGAAGAATCGCACGTAACTTCTCTTTTTCGAGAATCTGCTTCTTGCTCTCTCGTTCTCTCGCTTCCAGGTATTGCTTTCTCAGTTGTTCTTGAAGCACGCATGTTATAGTTTGTAGCTAGCGTTGTTCTGTGTTTTGGCAATTTTTTGCTCTTTGGCCTGGGTGTTGAGGTGTTGAACGACTGTGATGACTATGTGAATTCCTCTCCGAACGAAAAAATGTTGAACGCTATTTTGAACTTTGCTTGTCTGAGTTGCTTCAACAATAGTTCTTTTTTCACATTCATTCCTTCTGGCTTTGAATAATTCGATGTTTTATGGCCTGCCATTCTGCATTTGAGCGATTTTATTTTGTTGAGTTCTTTGCAATCTGGGCAATCTGGGTTTGACATGCATAATTTCGTTCCTGTTTTAACATGCTATATAATTTGTTCCTAAGATGGATCCAAAACCCCCGCTAGTAGATATATATGGTAAGCCTGTTCCAGAGGAAGATAGAGAGATTTTTGAACGCGTGCCTGGTCGAACTAAACTTTGGCTATGGTCCATCCTTCCTACGGAAGAAGAGAGGATGGAAGATTTACTCCGATCTCATGGAAGTGGGAGTAGGGCAAGCGTTCGAGTTCCTCCTTCACTCGATGCCGAACTCCCTAATTCTCCTTCACCCAGTTATGCGCTTCTCCCGAGGTTATGCCCCGGCTTCAAACATGGGCCCTTCTCCGGGTCCTTGTGAGGAATGTTGCCACGGAGCGATTGAGCTTGCCCGTCTTGGTCATGACGAGAAGCCGAGTCTCTTTTGGATAAATGCCGCTGCAATAAACCGACGAATACCTTATCCCTTGGGCCATTGCAAGCTCGTCCCGAAATTCCCGTTCATCGGGTATACCTCATAGTTCTGATTCTGCCCTTTGTTTTTATTTTAGGTTTAAATGTCTTCACACCGAACCACTCAATCTGAGACCGGAGAGTCCGCCCCTTCTGGAGGATCTTCACGAATGCCTTCCATTACAGACTATGCTGTGAGCAATATAGTACTTGATTGCAAGAACAAGATGTCCGGGAAGGTGCTTTCTCGGATTGTCCGAGGTGGAGAGGGGTATGATGTGTGCTTGCCTCCGGTAAACGAGTCAGTGGCTTCGGGTCGATCAAACGATGAGGCCCGCCACTTCTTTTTATTTTTATAAGGATCGATCACCTACCTCGGGGTCGAATTTCCCTTTTCCGACTTCCAAATGCGCTTTCGCCCATTTACACCTCGCCCCTTCTCAGTTACACCCCAATGGTTGGGCCGCGGCAGTTGCTTTTGAAAAGTATTGCCATACTCATAAGCTCGAATGTTCCGTCTCCGTGTTCTGTAGTTTTTTCACTCCTTTAGATATTAAAACCACCACGGACGGGGGAAAAATGGTTTTGTTGGACCTCACTTCGGGCGTCTCATGGTCGCAAGTTTCTCAGACCTTTTAAAGATTCCTAGAAAGGCTTCAAAACTTCATACTTTAAAGTTATTGCGAAGCCCGGGGATACACCATGGTTCCTTCAAACCCGGACATCCGGGGAACTTGACGAACGTTTCCCTTTGTACTATCCGATGAACATCATAAGTTCGAAGCCAAAGATTTTTTGCCAGCCAAATCCCAATTAACCACTGCCGAGAAGGAAACCATCAGTGCCCTTATTGCATTAGTCCAGGAAGACAATTTGGTTGATTCGGCTGATTACATTACACCCCGTAGGTGTTTGTAGGGCTTTTCTCACCCATTTTTTGTTCTTTTGTATATTTGTCTGGTCAGAATTTGAGTTCTTTGCTTGTGCATTTCAGGTATATCGATGGGTAAAAGACCCGAGTATCTTGACGTGACGATTCCCGCCGCCCGTCCAACAATTCCAGTCCAAAGCGAAAAGCGCGGCGAGAACCCGAGGACCCTACTGCGCTAAGAAAACCAAAGCTCCGAAGAAGAAGAAGACCGACAATCCATCGCAAGCAAGGATATTCCTACCCCGACTTCTCCGGCTCAAGATCCGAGGAATCAAGAGCACGAAACTTTAGTCTCGATGTCCATCCCACGATTCAGCTTCCTCCCTCCTATTTTTGGGGGCATAAAATACCCAACTCCCTCCGCAAGGCCATTCGTCCGCCTGACAATTGGTATGATGGGCAGACATTGTCGGAGGCGGAGATGAAAGAATTGAAGGAGATTGAGCATGCCAACTTGAAGAATGCCGGCCTATGTCAACTTGTGGCACACCTCAAAGAGAAGGTCGACAAAATGAGAAAGATTTGGACTTCTTTGAGGACGAGAAGAAAAAGGCCGACGAGGCATTAACTCAAGCGCGGGGAGGATCTGCAAGTGGCGAGGGCCGAGAAGGAAAGCCTCTCTGACGAACTGGTTAAAGTTCGTGACAAGCTACATTTGTCCGAGTCTGAGCTTACTCAAAGGGCGCAGGTTCATGAGAATGACATGGAGTCCATTGCCAGGTATAAAAACTTGATTGACGAACGGGCGACGGAACTCAACTCTTACAAGCAAGCCCTCACTGCCGCTCAGGCCAACCTCTGTTCGTATCGAGACGCCCTTGATGTCGCCCAAGTCGATATTTCCAAGTTGAAGGCAGGCGTTAAGGAGGCCTTCGAGAATGCCGTGGAACAAGTTCGCTTCTTGAATCCTTCGATCACCTTGAATCTAGAGGGAGTGCATATGAACGCATACGTCGAAGACGGAATATTGATTCCGGCTCCGCCTGTCGTTGATAATGCTAGTATTGCCGAGACGGTTCAGGAAGAAGAAGCTGGCGGCCAATCTCCATCCGTCCAACAATAGTCGGCAATGTGCCATTTTGTAACTTTACAGCTTTGTCTGTAGGTTATGTAAACACTGCTTTGCCCGTGTAGGACTTTAATTTATGAACCTTTGATTTGACAACTTTAATCGTATGCGCTTATTTTCAATCTAGCGTCTTGCAAGTTGAATGTTTCCTGACGTGATCAAAGTCAAGGAAACACTCCTTTTTGGTATGCCTTGTTTTGATATATTCGGCATTTAACTGGTGTATACACTGAACTGGGCGGCTATGCCGCTACATGATTTACGAAAGTGGGCGTTTGCCAATTCGCACATGTTTATTTGGCCATCGCGGATAACATGATAAACACGAATTAAGTAATCCGAGTTTCATCAATCCTATTTTTTGGCTTGTCGTTGTTAAGATCCTGTAAATGTGTTGACAAGGATACTTATTCGGCGGTTTTTCATTCACATGATTTATGAACTTCGGTCCATACATGTTACGTCTGACTTCATTTGAACAAATTGCGAAATATGGGTACTAATGCCCGTCCTTCTGATTCATTCAATGTGTGGCTTTACATCAAAGGTTCGATTCCCATAGGAATTTGATACATATTCATGATGAAGTAAGCCTGAAAGTAAAGTTAATAAAGGGAAATACTGAAATTAACTGGAAACAAAGCATTGAAAACAAACAACTGCATCAACTTTAATAATCAGCTGTAGTAAGCCTTAAGTTTGTTCGCATTCCAAGTTCTTTTGATTGCTTCTCCTTGCAATGATTCTAACACGTAAGCACCGTTTTCGAGTTCATGTCGGATGCGGTAAGGACCTTCCCAATTTGCAGCGAGCTTCCCATCTCGGGCATTTTTGTTGCCTATATCGGCCCTTCGCAGCACTAAATCATCCTTGTTGAAGGAACGTGGATTAATTTTCCTATTGTATCGAGCCGCGACGAGTTGCTTTGTGGCTAAGTCTCGTAAGTGAGCCGTGGTTCTAACTTCATCAATCAGATCTAGCTCGACCGTGATAGCCTCGTCAATTTCCTGTCCTTGCTGTGATGTTGTCGTTTTTCTCCATGAGGTTTCACCGATTTCAACCGGAATCATGGCCTCACGGCCGTATGTCGGCCGAACGGCGTCTCCCGTGGATGTTTGAAGCGTGGTCCGACAACCCCACAAGATTGCATAGAGATGTTCCACCCAACTTTCCCGTTCCTCCATCATTCGCTTTTTAAGCCCGTTGACGATAACTTTGTTTGCTGCCTCAGCTTGTCCGTTGGATTGTGGATGTTCCACGGAAGCGAAATGATGCTTTACATTAAGGGCGGACATCATTTGTTGGAAGCCTCTATCCATGAATTGTGTTCCATTGTCCGTGACTATTTCTGCCGGGATTCCAAATCGTGATATAATATTCCTTTGCAGGAATTTCTGTACTCTTGCCGAGGTGATGGTCGCCAGAGGTTCAGCTTCAATCCACTTGGTAAAGTAATCGACTGCGATGATCAGCCATTTCAACTGGCCTGGAGCTGCTTTAAACGGTCCCAGTAAGTCCATGTCCCATTTGTAGAACGGCCATGGAGCCGTGATCTGCGTCAACTCGGATGGTGGAACCCACATTATCTTGCCGTGTTTCTGGCAACTACTGCATCTCTGAACATGGTATTTAGCATCTTGCGCCATGGTAGGCCAATAATATCCCGCCCGAATTGCTTTACGGGCCAAAGCTTTTGCCCCCATGTGTTGTCCATTTATGCCTTCGTGGATTTCTGCCAAAACGTATTAGGCCTGGTCTTCGTTGAGACATTTAGCCATGGGAGAATGCATGCCTTTGCGATACAATTGATCGTTGATCATTACATAGGCGGCTGCTGTTCTGACTAGAGTCCTGGATTCGGCCGCATCCTCTGGGGTGATCCCCCTCTCCAGATAATCAGCAATCGGTTTTCTCCAATCCCCTGAATCTGAAATCAGCATCACGCAACTTGGTTTCGGTAGGTTCTGCTGGACAATTGTGCGGAGATTTCCCGGGCACTTCATGCTAGCGAGCTTCGAGAGAATGTTGGCTCTCGTATTTTCTGCCCGAGGAATGTGCGCCACTTTCACCTCGTCAAAAATTTGTCATGATGTCTTTAACCTTTGTCAAATACTTAGCTAACAGCGGCCCCTTCACTTGATAGGTCCCTTGGATCTGGGAAGCAACTAGCCGAGAGTCCGTGGACACGTGCACTTGCCGAGCTCCGTTTTCTTTAGCTCGCGCAGCAACCGGCAATGAGGGCCTCATATTCAGCCCGATTATTCGATGTCGGGAAGTCAAGTCGGAGAGAAAATTCCATTGCCACGCCTTCGGCTTTCCACAATAACTCCCGCACCACCTCCCTTTATGTTAGATGATCCGTCCATGAACACTTTCCATGGTTCGGCTCCGTCTTCCCATTCTCGAGCCGAGGTTAGCTCCACTAAGAAGTCAGCTAACGCCGTGACTTGATTACGCCGGGCCTCATAAGTGATATCAAACTCAGACAATTCAATTGCCCAAGCTATCATCCTGCTAGCTAAGTCTGGTTTATGTAAAACTTGTTGTATGGGTTGATTCGTTCTTACCACGATCGAATGGCCAAGGAAATAGTGGCGAAGTCGTCTTGCCGTCATTAATAGTGGAAAAGCCATTTTCTCCAGTTTCTGATACCTCAACTCGGAACCTTGCAGAGCCCGACTAACGAAGTACACTGGTTTCTGCCCGTCGTCAGTATCTCGAACTAAAACCGCACTTACTGCCTTTTCCCCCACCGACAAATACAGAAACAAATTCTCCCCGACTTCTGGCCAGGATAATACTGGCGGAGATGCCAAGCATTGCTTTATTCTGTTAAACGCTTCTTCACACTCCGAGTTCCACTCTTCCTGAGCTTCCTTCTTCTAGAGTTTAAAGAATGGGAGGGATTTTTCTGCGGACTTGGGCAAGAACCTTGTCAAGGCCGCCAATCGCCCTGTCAATTGTTGCAATTCTTTCTTGTTTGCCAGGGGTTTCATTTCCATCACGACCCTGCACTTTTCCGGGTTAGCTTCAATGCCTCGGCAAGTCAAGAGAAAACCCAAGAATTTTCCTGACGGAACTCCGAAAGCACATTTTGTCGGATTCAAACGAATTCGATGCCTCCTCAACTTTTCGAATGTTTGTTGCAGATCATGAACGTGGTCATTCTGCTCTTTAGATTTTACTATCATATCGTCAATGTAGACTTCCACATTTTTTCCCAGCTGATCCGAAAAGACTTTTGTCATCATTCTCTGATAAGTCGCCCCCGCATTCTTGAGGCCAAAAGGCATCACATTATAGCAGTAATTGGCATTGTCCGTGATAAATGCTGTTTTCTCTTGATCATCGGGATGCATGGCGATCTGGTTGTATCCCGAGTATGCATCCATGAATGACAAAAGTTGAAAGCCGGTCGATTGGTCAACCAATTGGTCAATGTTGGGCATGGGAAATGCATCCTTGGGACATACCTTGTTCAAGTCTTTGTAGTCCGTACATACGCGCCATTTGCCGTTCGGCTTTTTAACCATGACCACGTTCGACAACCACGTCGTGTATTGCACTTCCCTAATAAATCCGGGCCTGTGATCAACTCCCGGACATTCGCTTCCAAGGCTTTACCTCGGTCCGCACCCTGTTTCCTCTTTTTCGAGCTACGGGTTTGACCCATGGTGGATGGCCAATTTGTGACAACAAAACTCGGGGTCAATCCCAGGAATTTCGGATGGCGTCCATGCAAATACGTCTTTGTTTGCTCGCAAGAACAACTCCAATTTTGCTCGCATCTCGGGATCCAATGTCTTTCCGACTTTGGTGGTCTGCTCTCGGTTCATCTCCGGGACGAAATCTTTTGTTTCTTCATTAGGTTCGACCTTTGCATCTTGTCCTCTTCCCTCAAGTCTAACTCTACTATATAAATGACTTATTATCCACCTTCCTTTCACCTCCCTTGGCAGTTCCGTCTTTGGAGTTTTGCTTTCCTTTACCGTCAGTAACATTGCCGAGAGTCTCTTTGATCTCCTTTAATGGTAACGACTTTGATTCTCTCTGTCATAAAATTTCAACTTCGGTGATTAGAAGATACCGTATGTTCCAGTCATGGATAGTCGGTCGTCCGAGGATAATATTGTATGGAGACGGAAATCAGCCACAACGAAACGAACTATCCCCGAATTGAACGCCTCCTTCGTCCCCAACGTCGGTTTGAGGTCGATGTATCCCTTTAGACGGGTGTCTTCTCCATTAAAACCCGTTAGGGTGGTCCTACATGGTTTCGAGGTCTTCCGAATCGAACCGCATGCGTTTAAATGCATCCCGCAGGATTATGTCCACCGCGCTTCCATTATCTATAAAAATCTTCTTAACTCGGCAGTCTCCGACGATTCCGGTTATGACGAGCCCGTCATGATGTCCCGACAATACATCCTCCAAGTCTTCTTCGGTAAACCCGAGCATTGGCAAATTTGGTTTTGCATCATCCCTTTTAAACCTCGGACGGTCAACTACAGAAAGAACCTCTTTTAATTATTTCTTTCTTTGATTGGCGGAATCTCCTCCTCCGCCGAAACCTCCAACAATCCCATTGTAGTCATATTTTGACTCGGGAAACTCGTCATGTGCTTCTCTTCCTTTCTTTTGTTCTTGTCTTTTCTTTTCAGCTGGCGGACTTTTACTTCGTTCTCCTCCGTGCTTACCCTGCCGCCCTTGCGTTTGGATTAGATATTTATGGAGCTTCCCCTCTCGGATGAATTTCTCGATGGCGTCCCTCAAATCCCAACAGACATTCGTTGTATGTCCGTGTTGGTCATGAAATTCACAATACCGGGACTTGTCCAGTGTGCTCATTCCGCAACGGGCGTGGTCGTTCGCTTTTTCATCTCGGTCAAGGAGACTTCCTTCCAGACTTGGGCCTGAGATACTTTTAGTGCGGCGTATCGGTCATACCTTCCTTCTGCTCTTCCTCCTTGAGGTTTAGTATCCCTTTGTCCTCGGGATTCTTGTCTGTTCGGGTTGTATCGTTCCTTCCCTCGAGGAGATGGACTCCTCCGCTTGTCCCATGGTGCATGGCTCATAATATCCATATGTTCCAGCTCTATATACGTCTTTGATCAATCTCAGAATTCTGCCAGCATTTTGGGACGTCGCTTTACGACCGACTTCTTCAAACGTGAGGATTTGTCCAGGCCAGCTATGATGCAATGCAAATGTACGTCTTCCTTTAACCCCGGCACTTGTATCGCCGTGTCCTTAAAGCGCTCCAAATACTTTTGCACCGTTTCCCTGGGTGATTGCTTCACCTGATCTAACTGGAACTCGGTTTTGGGTTGCTTCCTACTCGTGGCGAAGTTGAGCAAGAATTTATTCTCCAAATCCTTCAAGTCCGGGACTGAGTTTTACGGCAAGGTGTTGAACAGATTTGGGCTGGTCCACGTAGCGTTCCGCAAACAACCGGGTACCACGAGCCCCGAATATCCTTTGACCATTATCTCCATTTTGAAATTGCCCACGTGCACTTGTGGGTCCTGGGTTCCATCGTATTTTGGGAAATCTTTTGTGTCTAGGCCTCTTGGATAAGGCGCGGCCATTATTTTGGCCGTAAAGGGAGTCGCGACTTTCTCCTCCTCATCTCGAGCTTGTATCCGATGACGGCGACGCCATGTCTTTTTTAGAGAGGTTTTGCTGTTGGAGCCTCTCTTTGTCTTTTTTCGACGTCCCGACCGACGATCTTTCCTTTCGAGTGTTATCAGTGTTGTCGTGATTAGCCACTATCCGATCTTCTTTTTTCTTGCTTCTGGCTTCCCGTGTATCATTCCTTATCTCGGGAGTGTCTTCTTCATGATCTGTCTGTGATGTCCCAATATTCCGAGATGTCGGGATGCCATTTTGGCTTGGGTCCACATTGCTCTTTCCTGCGTTGCCGTCATGATCCTTGTTTTGTCCCGCGTGACATCCGACTAATTTCCTGAATTCTTCCTCGCGGTGGTACATCTCTTCTCTCATAACCCGGACGTCCTCCTCCCTTTGTAATCGATTTCGTGTTTCCATCTCGTCTATTCTATCCAATATGGAACCAAGGGTGGTTCGTAATAGTTGAATATCGGGGTCGACCACTTCAAGGGTTTCGGTTTGCTGGATAACGACATTTTCAGGGGGTGGAGATTTCGTTGTGTCCGACGTCTCCGCTTCGGTTTCTACCAACACTTGTTCTTCGTCTGGGTTCATCGGGCCCCCTGTTGTGACGTTTGTCCATCGTGTTGTTCTGGTTGTTCTTCTGGCACTTGGTTCTCGCGAGTTGTTGTACCACGTCCTCTTGTATTCGCCATTTGCTATGATAGGTTCGTGGCTTTATGGTATGGGATTCGAAGTTTACTCGTTCCCCACAGACGGCGCCAATGTTCCGATATGGAACACAAATGTCTCAGCCCTTGAGGCTGGTTAGCTTTTAATATAGGATCTGGTAGGCTTATCCAGTGTTATCTATGGCGCAGATAACAATGGACAAGATGATCACTGTACACAGCGGAGGTGTGGGGTGTGTGCACAGTGGGACGATATCTAAAGAGTAGGATAGAATCTGTGTACCGTTCACCGGGGTATGCCCCTATTTATAACCAAGTCGGGTCGGTCCGACTTTCCGGGTAGCATATTCCCATGATGTCGCTTCGTGCCCCCACTCCCCGCACTACTATGGTAGTGGGGATAACCGTGGGGCAGTTGGCCATCTAGTGGGCTTGACCTAATCTGGCCCATTTCTGAGGTCCATAACAGTTTAAATGTACGTCTCTGCTAATGGAAGCATCTTTGGTTTGGGGGTAAAACAAGGTGAATATGATATTAGTGCTATAGTTTCATATGACATAGAAAGGGAAGTGTTTACTTTGATGCCCTTCCATACAACAATATTTCATACTAGACGTGTTGTATATGATGACAAACTTGCTTTAGTTTCTCTCAACAATAATGATAAATTGATTGAATTGTGGGTGTTGGAGAAAGGTATATAACCAGCTAACTGAGGTATTCTCAAAAGTGAAGGCTTCCTCACAACAATGCATATATAAGTATTGGTGTAAATGTGTTGGGAAACACAAAGTCAGCTTGTTATTAACTGAGGTATTCTTTTTAAGGGAGAATTAACATTTTCAATTGGATCTATAGGGAGAATATACTACATGGCCATATATCAATATATGTCAATATATGTAGTACATATATTGACCAATTTTATCCAATCACATTAACATTTGGGTCCTTTAGTATGTAATTTTGTTGAGGGTTTATATAACATCCTAGTACTTTGTTCTCGATATTATCTGTTTTAGGGCCTATCACCACTTATTGCTTTAAAACATGTCAAGAGGGGAGGTATTTGGACCTCCCTATAAAGCATCTTTCGTCCCCCTCCCAACCGATGTGGGTGCCAAATAGAAAAAGAAAAATGTGAAGTGAAAGGTTGTGTGGAAGATGTGTGGCTAAAATTATTACAAGAGGACGAAAAATGCAGAGACAAAAATGGATTTTGAAGCTTTAGGTTGTGCCTTTTTATAGTAGCATTTGGAACATAATAACCACTTTGAGTGAAGCTAATTGGGTATGGGTCGGTAGAGTGTTATGTTCCAAATCGGTTGGGGACGAGAACAAAATATACCTTATAAGAGTTTGGATACCTTCCCTTCCTATCTTATTTTAAAGCTGTGAGCGGCAATGCACTTCAAAGCAGAAGAGCGAGGCGTTGTGGGATGTTACAATTGGTATCGAAGACAAGTTCGGGTTGATGTGGGTTAACATATCTCATCGGCTAGGTTACGTTCTTAATTTTTTTTCAACAGGTTTTAGTTTTGTCTTTAAAAATATTTTATTAATAACACTTAGAATACCCTCTAAAGTAATTTCTAGTGCAATTTTTCCTCACAATATTACCCAAAAAATATTTAAAGAGACAGTCAATTTTATTTAGATGAATGATAGATGGCAGGATCTATTATACATTTGTCTATCATACCCAAATATATATATAATCTAATTAGTTTATATGATTTATCTTCCATATTTAGCTTTTTGCCTTTTTTTTTTTTTTTTACTGAACTTATAACCTGATATGTATTCTAATATTATCCACGATCATTTTAGGGAGATTATATTAAATCATATTTTTTATAATTAACTAATTTATCCAGCTTCCTAAATGAGAAGAAAGGTATGATAGATCCGAAAAACATAATATTTTAGGGTAATTAGAACTATATAATATGTATTCTAAAATTATCCATGAGTATCTTAGGGATATTAAATCATATAATTTGTTACAATAAAGTAATTTATTTAGTTTAATAAACATAATAATTATAGAAAATCATTATAGATATATTTTCTAATTCATAGTTATGAATGATATTTCAAATTTTGAATAATATTAAATTAATTATTTCGGTAGAATAATATCAAATGATAAGATCGGTTAGCACTTTTTTCTGCTCCTTTTTGGAATCCCCACGGATTTCACTATCAGTAGTTTGGCTCTGCAAGATTTCTTGTTCTCAGTCTCCATCAACTAAAAGCACAGTCATATAACTTTGATTCTCAGCTTCTGATTTAGATTTCGCCGTCGAGAACAATGAAGCAGCAGTTAGTGGCTGGCAACCGGCCATATCTTGCTGAAGAAATTATCACAGATATTCTCAAACGACTCCCGGTAAAATCCCTACTCCGATTTCAAAACGTGTGCAAACAATGGAAAAATATCATCAATTCGGCGTTATTCATCACTGAACACCTTCACTACTCTACTCATCAAAATTCTTGTCTTCTTTTGAAAAATAGTGATTTCTCTTCCCAGCCTTTGCAACTGCGTTTACTCAATTGGGAGATGAAAATCCATCAAATTCACCATTCGAGGAATTTCACTAGGATCATCGGTTCCATCAATGGCTTGCTCTGTCTTTATCCTTTTGTTTTGTGGAATCCTGCTACCAGGGCGGTTAGACAGCTGCCTATGCCCAGAAAACAACATAATCCAGGTAGAACCACAACAGGATTTGGGTACAGTCCAATAGTTAATGATTACAAGATAGTTAGAATTTATTCTTATTCTAGGCGTTATGATTATAAACTTTTTGGGGCGGAAGTCTATTCGTTAAGCACAGATTCATGGAAGAATGTTGATCTCGGGGCTTTACAGGCTGTAAAATTGGATATTTCTGGTTTTAATAATGTCTCTGCAAATGGAAGCATATTTTGGCTCGGGCTAAATGCAGATAAACAAGGCAAATATAATAGTCCTGCTATAGTTTCATATGACATAGCAACAGAAGTGTTTACATTGATACCATTCACTGCAACACCAGTGTCTACATTGATGCCATTCTCTGCACCATTTTTTACCAGACTTACTGTGCATGATGACAAACTAGCTTTAGTTTCTAAAATCCACAAATGGATTGAATTGTGGGTGTTGGAGAAGGGTATAGATTCTTCATCAGAGACATGGAGTTGGATTAACAAGCATACGGAAAGATGTCCCAGGGGTTCCTTGTGGTGGACTATTTGGAGGAATCACCTAACTGTCTACGGTGGTTATTCGCCAATCCACGGACTATATTTGTTTAAAATCCCTACTAATGAAATGAAGGTGGGTTCGATTCCCCAACTTGATGGGAATCAATCTTATTATGTTTTTAATTACATAGAAAGTCTTGTACCACTTAGACAATATCCACATTGAACAATATTAATTCTACGTGTTTATTTTGTTAATTTAAATTCAGATTTACTTTTGTTTACATATGACTCTATATTCGTCTAGTTTGGATGTTTGTTGATTCTTAATATAGGATGTTCACCTCTATCACTCCTCTGGGCACCATCAACTGTTGGTTGCGTCACTTCCATTAGTTTCAGTGTTGCACACCCAGAATTGAAGTATCAATATTTGTTGTCCAAGTAAAAGCAATTATTACTCATACGTCAAACAACCATAAAGGTGACTCTTGTGAGAAGATCATTGAATGATTCTTCTAACTTCAGGCTGTTGGTAATTTGACACGTGACCTATAACTTCAATGCTAGCCTTCCTAAACGGTGATGCATATGGAAGGATTAGTATCTAGTATAAATGGTTTTAGAAACACAAAAGTTCAGTCTGTTGTTTGTTGACTTATCTTTTTAGGGGAGGATTTTAGTAAACCCTAACTGATTTTGTTTAAAATAAGGATTCAGATATGGTGAAAATTATACTGTGTTATTTAATTAGGGACTAAAAATTATGCTTGGATAGTAAATGATGAAAATGTCATTCCTTCATATTTAATGTGCACATTCACTTTTTAAGCTCTCTAACACAATGACAAGTGTACATCTATATAAAAATTTACAAGTCCTATTGTTGGTACAAAAATTATCGAGCAATCATAGCTGAATTTACAAGTGTATATACATATTTTAACAACTAACAATAATGAAATGACATGTATTCATATGGAAATTCAGAAATTCTAATTTACATTAAAACAGATTATACAAAAATTTATAAGTGCTCATAAATAAATTTTCAAATGTATAACAAAATACAGTTACAGATGATCATACGTAGAATGGCATTTGGGTTTTATCATCAAAGTATATTTTCAATTTGTCACACCCTTCCATCAATACATTATACATCAGAGCATTAATCATAGCGCAACGTAGTGGCAAAACGGTTTAGGCATAGTATATTAATAATATATTACGAATCTTGGGTATAAAGATTTCAAAGATAATTACAAAATTTTTCTACAAATATCCCTCAGATAACCTTGAACCAGTCTAGCACTTCCATTTGCTGACATCCACCACTTTGTCCTAGGAGCCTCATCCACTATGCTGTATAATTCAAAGGTAGCAACAGAGGCTAGAATCCCGGAGGATCCTAGAGTAACATATTGATCTCAAGTACAATGTATAAACAGTGCATGATAGTCAACCACAATCATGAAAATAAACAGTATGGCATTCAGTGTATGAGCAGTCACATAATGCACACAGTGTTGACTGCAGAATAGCACACATCAAGGCACATAGCCAATCCCAGAACAAGCAGTCATATATGCACACAACAATGACTGTAGAGCACACGACAAGTTCCGGATCTAAAACAAATTGTCACGCCAACCTAAAGGGGTGACCGACACGGAATATGAGTGGACTCACATTCCTTAAGCCTTAAACTTATAAATATACAATTTAAAATACATGGATCCTACCTATAAATTACATGGAGCATCTAACTTCAAATATTAATACAAAAGTCTACGGCTATGATCACATCAACTAGTAGCGCCTCAAAATGAGTCGGCGAACTTTAAGGAGACCCTTCATCGCTAGCAAGAGATCCATGACCAGCAATATTGTCTGAACCAAAACAAAATTTTCCGGTGAATAACGTCTCATTCTTATAATTTAATAAAATACAAGAGTAAATAATTTAAACAATTTTATCTTCTAATAAAAACAATATGGCAATAACTTCAACCTGTGTATCATATGATCATGAATCAACTACCTTGAAATACATAATAAATCATTATGTTTCACAATTTTTTTTAAAAAACAGTAAATCATAATTAAAATAGAACTCTATATAAAAATATCGATAATCAAATGATTTCATGTACGAAATAAAACCTTTGAAGTAATATGATCAATTTAAAGCATCATTATCAAACCTCATCGTTTCATAGAACTTCCTACAGAACGGATAACAAGCGTGGCCACACAGTCCACGAGGGTAACTAACCAAGCATGATACGAGGCCATGAAACAAGCATGGACACACAGTCCATGAGGGTAAATAACCAAGCATGACTCAAGGTCATGAAACAAGCATGGACACACAGTCCATGAGGGTAAATAACCAAGCATGACTCAAGGTCATGAAAGAAGCATGGACACACAGTCCATGAAACAAGCATGGACACAAAGTCCATGAAACAAGCATGAGAACAAATCCCATGAAAATCAAGCGAGCTCGAGGTTAACCATGGTGCACCAAGAACTAACGAAGACATTGTTAGTAACCGCTCAGTATTCCGTCCTCTAAAAAAAACATTTTTCAAGCATGCATGGGGTCAATTATTTAAAGCAATAAAAATTCTTTCTTCACAATAATAACAGCTCTGTCTCATACTTCATAATTAAATCCCCAGCATGAAGTTGCACAAACAATGTTTCAAAACTTTCCTTCAAATTCAATCTATTGATAAAAATCTTTTTCAAACATATAATAAATTATGAAAAATATCTCAAATCTCATTTCCATTTAACTGCATAATCATGAATTATGACTTAAAACATTTGGAAGAAAATACACAATAACGAATAAAATCACTATTCTTTACTCATATACTTTCAACAAATATTCCATCTCAAATTCATACTTTTAAATATGACAATAAACATAAAAGTTCAACAATAAAAATAACATTTATAAAGGTTAGGGACGTTATCCACTCACCTGTTGCTCCTTTCGAAACTATACCTTTACCCAAAATCTTTTTTGTTCGCTTTTCTCTTGAGCTCTAGAAATCACCAATTCCTATAAATTTTGAAATAGGTCATCATTGAATATCTTCTATCCTTATATATATTATATAATCTCTAAGACATATTTAAACGCCTATTATACTGCCCAAAACTCTTAACTACCTCTTTGAATCAAAGACACAGGTTCGGCAATCAACATGCAAAATTCATACATCAATCTCTAATGAAATTTACATACTGATTTTAAAAGTCCTTAAGTACCACAACATCCTACATGATGAAAAAGGGCTGGCCAAAATAGGGGAATATGAATTAATTTGCAGAACTCAATTATATCCCTACAATTCAAAACTAGAGAGCCTTTAGACACCTCAGAAACTTTTCAGCTTCCCTACTCTCGCAATCATCACAGTAGGCATGGTTTAAACTACTAACTCAATCTAATAATTCCAATAAATACCCATTTAACATTTCTTCAACTCGTGAAGCAACATGGTTTCAATAACTTTAACCATCTAAACTCACATTCGGCCTTGAACCATTCAACTAGAATTACTACGACAGTTTTTTGAAAAATCCAGATTTCAAATATGCTTTAGAAATTTAAAACCCAACGTCCAACACCAGAGACAGTAACCATTAGGTTTAGAAATCACAAACAAAGGCCCATTAAACGCATGCAACACCGTAATAAGCTTTATTCTACCTTTAGATACCTTTTCATATCACAGATTTCTTATTTCCAAACCCAAATTCAATTGCTCTCACTCCCAAATTAACCCCAATAACAGAAACTAAAGATGGAAAGAGTTTTAAGAGTCTCACCTATCTTAGTTTCAAGTATTGCATGCAGCCAAATCGACCAACTCTTCCTCTTCTCTGATGATCACTTGCTCTCTCTCGCTCTTGGATCTCTCTCTCTCTCTCTCTCTCTCTCTCTCTCGGGGTTCTGGTTTCCAGCGGAGATGAAGAAGTGAGGGAGGTGCGTAAATATTAGGCCGAATAAGAGTAATGAAATGGGGAAGGTGAATGGCCCAAATGATTTAAATAAGGAATAGATCATTGGTTTAATTAGACAAATGAAGGGGCATGTGTGGCTGTAGGCACGTGGCTTGATAATAAATATGGGAGGGGTGAGGTGTCATATATTTATTCCAAGAGTCACCTTAATCATATCCTCAATATGAGCCCTTCTCGGTGATTAACTTCAAGCATAGAGATGTTTTTGAAAAGCAAAAAGCAAAAAGTAGTGCGTTAACTTAATGATATCTTGTATATTTGCCATTGCCTAAACATAGCTCTAACTGGACCCCACACCAAAGCATGGCTTTAAAACTATTTAGGCCAAACTTTTTGTAATTAAACCCCTAATAATAAATCTAGATCCTCAAAATAATATTTCATAATTTTCTCCTAAATTTTTAAGGTCCAAAAATAACTTCAAATAATTATCTTTTTTAGCTTTTCCTCATGATAAACTTAACAACTACTACTTATCCCAATCTTATTCTCCAAATTCTAGTCCCAAAATTTGGGGTGTTACACAAATCCTAGAATTAGCAGTCATATATGCACATAGCGATGACTACAGAGCACACAACATTTTCCAGGTTCACGGCGTTGGGAAAGCAACAACTGAATGCAAATAAACGTGTGTCTCAGGCACGGATCCATAATCATGGTACAAAAAATTATACACAGATATACAGTGTACGTGATATTAGAGTTACTACTAGGTAGATTTTTAGACTAACAATCACTCCCAAATTTCTTTTGGCGACGACTCTTCCTATAATTATAAATAATATTCATCACTTATGCAAATTCTCGTTAATTCAAATAATAATTGAATTGATTACCGTTTTATCCTCCTTTATCTAAAATTCCTTTATTAACTATGAAAAAACCAAAATTTCTAATTTTTCCCTTTTTCATATTCATTTTCAGCTTTTTCCCCAAAATTTTCAGAATTTGTCTTCAATCGTGAAAAAATTACAGTTAATTATCCACGTGTCCAAATTAAGTGATTTCAAAGCCTAATTGACCCTTGTTTTGTCTATTTTCAAATAAATATATCCCATCAACTAAAAACTTTCGTACTGTTTCAATTTTACCAAAATACCCTAGCTGTTCAAATTCTTATTCCAGAATTAAGGGTCAACTTCAAAAATTCACAACTCTTTGTACAAAAGTCCAGAAATTACAAATTATCTATCAAATTAAAGCTTATGATGTATACTTCAATTCTGGAAAATTTAATAATTATTTGACCTCATTTGATATTCCAAAAACATGTCACAAACTTACTAGTCCAACAGGATTTTCACTGGATAGTTTTATAACTCTATTAGTTTAATCATTAAGCTTCCAAAAATTATTAATCAACCTTAATCCCACTCTATTTTCCATTTTAAACACTTTGGGAATGTAAAAACAGCCAACATCTCATTGTTCCTTTGTGCTTTGGGTCCAACCGAAATTATCATGTTAATGGAAGCATATTTCATCTTTATAATCCTTATAATTTTATGTGAGATTTAGCCTTTTTACTCCATATTGAGGCCTAATTTATTCTTAAATATGTTTATCAATTCTTTGTATGGCATCATCACCTTCAAATCTACAAAATAAGAGTAGCTATTTGACAGAGATTTGCCGTAATCTCCCAAAATAACCAGATTAGAAAAGGATTTGCAAGTATAATGTAACCCGGGTCGTTTCCCAACGAATTCTGATCGGTTCAATTCGAAAAACAATAAAACGAAGAATAATAAAATGGGGGGTTTTGTTTTTGGTTCAAACAAAATTAAATCGAAATAACGAGAGACAGAATGAAATTAACACAGATAAACAGAATAACAAAAGATTAACCCAGGATTTCGAATTCCATCCCTTCCTCGGACGAAAACAGATTTACAACCGAACTCGTGATCGAATCTGGGCAAACCAAAATCTCTGCATTTGCCCAGAAATTCCCTCAACTGAACAATCGTTCAGAATTTGTTCGAATCAGTGGCGTATCACTGTACGATCGCACAGTGATACTTTAACCTAGTTCGAACTACGCCCTCGGGAAATGTTGATCTGGGTTTTTAATCAAAAACCCAATCCAAATCTAAAAATCGAATCCAATTAAAGAATGCAGAAACGAGTTAGACGGTTACCGATTAAGCGCGAGTCCTCTCGGATAGTGGAATCCTTCAATCTATAGGTTAATCACAGTAGCTTAGCTAGTCATGATTATACAAAACAAAAATCGAGAAGAAATTTCATCATGAACATGAAGAACACGAAGAAGATGAGAGAATCGAAAACTCCTATTTTGATCCACTAAAATCTAAAAACGTGAATGAGAGTGTGTTTGTGGCTGCTGCCTCACTTAACCTAAAATGGCAAAATGAAATGGGGCTCCAATCCACAATTCAGGCCCGAACGAAAATAAAATAAAATAAAATGGGCTTTAATTACAAAACTCGAGCCCAAAAATACATATGACTCCGGCTCCAAAATTGACCGCCCTCTTGTCCGAATTTGCTCTTCATGTCTTCATAATAATTGTAGCTCTTTGAATCATCTGAAATATGAGACAAAAATGGGGCAAATCCGATGTCTGGTTTAAGAGTTATGGTAAAAATGGTGAAGCAATGTAAAACTGGAATTTATTATTAAATAATGGCTAAAATATAATAAAAGGCCCAAAGCCCAAATAAGTATAAAAGCCATTTTTTATTAGCTAAAGAGTCCTAAATTATCAATTAAGAGACAAAAAGTAGTGTATGAAATATTCAATTATCAAATTCCCCACGCTTATCTTTTTGCACTCCTGAGCAAAATCCAAAGAGAAAAACCTAAAGGAGAAACTCTTCTTTTCTAAAAATTGCTAACAATGCAAAAATTGAACAAGAGACACGAAGCTCCAAAAGATCAATCAATCAAGACCACAATCCCTTCATCTCCAATTACAATTCATGGTAATCTCAATCAATGATGCTAATCACAAAAGATGGTCTCTCAAATGATGCGCTCAATCAATCAATCTCTCAAGTGTTTAAGGTAAATAAGTGTATCGCTCAAATTCTACTCCGTAAATTTGTTCTACCATAAGCTTGCTCAATTTCTACGTCTCCACTACTCATAACACATGCATGCACAAATCAAGGGAGCTTGTTATGAAAGGTTGTAATGGGGTTAGTGTAATACCTAAGAATTTATAATTCTCATAAATACTATTTTTTTGGGAAAATAATACCTATTAGAAATAGGTGAATATGTGGTCTCAAAATTTAGTAGCTTAATTTAGGGAATTTTGTTCTAGAAGTAAATAAACCAAAGACCCAAATTTTCTAATTTGGTTTAGATATCATAAAATACCCTAAGATTATTATATTACAATATAGTTTTATGTTATGAAAATACCTAAATCAATTAAAAGAAATTACCAATAAATAAATGACAATTAAATTTACGTTAATTAAAATAATTTTATAAATGTCCATAATAAATTTAGTGGCAATTAAAAGTCATCAATTAGGGATATTTTAACTTAATGAAGAATCAAGGGCCAATTTTGAAATTATATTTAAGGATCATAAAATATGATATAAATACCATATTAAACTATAGTCCTCATATGAACAAATGAGAAAGAAAATATTATGAAAACACTTAAGCTAATTAATGAGAATTAGCAACAATAAATGAACAAGTTAGCTTGCACTAATTGGGATTAGTTGCAAAATAATCAAGAGGCAAAATAAAAGTATAAAATGAGGGTGAAATAATACTTTCCTAATTAAGAACTAATTTTCATGATTAGTTAAATCAATTAATCAAGGGAGAAGATTTAATCTAAACAAACACAATGAAATCCAATGGTTGTGATTAAACCAATAATTAATATTAACCCTTGTGAAATTGAATTGGCCAATGATAAATCAAGAAAATATTCTTAATCCTCATGAAACTAATTGGACCAATAAGAGATTAGCATAAATTAAATGTCAAGATTAAACCTCATAAAGCTAATCTAAGGGTTTTACAATTAATTTAATAAAGCATAATCCATGTGAAATTAAATCCACCAATAAGAAAAAAGAATTGTGAGTGTGTGTGTGTCTAGTATATGGGAGAGAGAAAAAGAAAATTAAAGCAAATTTGATAAAGTTTGAAATCCTAGAGTAAATTGGATAATGGTTTGAAATCCAAAGTAAATATCTTATGTACACAAAAGTAAAAACTCAACAACAAATAAAGTGAGAATTTATACAAATTCAAATAGTTGTGAAGAAGTAGGAACCCTGGAGAAAATATAAGGACTTATCTTGAACCCATGTAATTTAACCTCGAAAGTAAGCCTAGTAAAGGCTAATAAGCTTAGTACAACCATGGGAATCTAATTAGACCATAAATCTGGATATCCAACTACTAATCAAAAAGCATACTTAGAATTTAAAAGTATTCGTGATTGATCGTGCAACCAAAAATGAATTTCGTTAAAGCAAGGAAAATGATGATGGGAGAGAGAGAGAGAGAGTGAGAGTGATTAACATATGATTTTTATTAGAGCACATGTGGGATTTAATTTTGGAAATTAAGATAATTAGCTAAATCCAATGTAATTGTTTTTAACCAATGGGAAGCATTTGCTCACAAATTGTATCACCATAGAAGCACAAATTAATATTAGCCCTTGATAAGAAAAGTTGATCCAAGGGATAAAATTCATAAGCTTTTACTATAAATAGGGGCCTTGCCCTTCATAATTCTTCACACCAAATCAAACTTCAAGAGTTGATTTCTAATAGAGTAGAAGCAAGAAGGAGGTAGCAAGCAAGAGGCTTCAAGAGGTAAGCTTGTCTTTAGTTTTTAGTTTATAGTCTTTAGTTCTTATAAGTTCTTAGTAGTTCTTAGTAGCTTTAGTATAATTGTTAGTTTTAATCTAGGAAATAGGTAAGGTAATTTTCCATAATTGTTTTCAAGCCTTATTGCATCCAAAGATGCCTGACAAGGTGGAAACATGTTGGGGAGTGACTTCTAGGATTAATAAAACAAGTTAGAGTAAGATAGGGAATTGTGGGGTTTTGCTGGGCTTGTTGGGATCAGTCAGATAGAGGGCACTGTTTGATATGTAAATTTATATTCTAAAATTCTAAAATAATTCATGGTCATAGTAGACATGTATAGCTTTCCATTGATATAAAATATCCATCAATTAGAGGTCTGTAGAGGGAGATAAAAATTCTGGAAATAAGGCTACGTTTTTCTGGAAAAATTCTGGGCAGAGGTTGAAGATCATTAAACTGGGAGTGATTCACAAATTCTGGGTGAAAACCAATATTTGTTCTCACAAATATACATGCTAAGGTTTCCGGGAAATTTTACGGAACTTCGTTTCGATTTTTTTGGAATTAATTATGATTTTTCAAAGTTAAACAGAAAAGTCTGCCCAGAAATATTACAGCAGCGTTTTTGAGAAAATAAAGGGATATAATTGGATTAACAAGTCCACCAGGGCTAAAAAGGGTCGGTAGTGGCTGGAATGTTCCCTAAGATATTATTTACAAGATAATAATGTGATAATACTATTATAGGATATCCAAGAAAAATCGGGAGACGTACCGACTGTGCAAGTGTACCGCCATCCAAATGGACTAAGGTACGGACGCGTCATCGTAACACTAACTCGATGCTTATGGTATGCTTATATGTGATGGATGATTTCATAGACTAAGACTCGGTCTTAGATCACCTTTTTTATGCATTCAGCTTTACACGGGTTATAGTCTTGAAAATGCCGTTGAGTTTTCCTAGCGGCGAGGACACGACATGCTATCGTGGCACCGGTTAGTGCAAACAGGATGCCTTTACATGTGTTGTGTGCTATGTACTTGTGGATATGTTAATCTTGCATCTGCTGTGTGCTTATGTATTGATTCTTGTTGTAATGTCATGAATATCTGTCATACATATATTGTTTTACATGAGCATGAGGTTAACCGTTACCCGAGGTTCAATGGTAATTGAACCTCGGCCCCACTATAGCTTCGTGGTCCGGAGGAAACCGGGACCAAGGACGAGGGTAAACAAAGCACGCGTGAGGACACGGGCGGAGAAGACTATTATGAATTATTGTATCACCGTATTATTAAATATTCAAATAATTGTACCACTGTAATAGCAACCAGACACACCAGCAGTGAAGGTTTATCAGATACTCGCTCTTTTAAATTATTCCGATGCTCTACTCTGCTCTACTCTGACCAAACTATTTTGAAAACACTTTAGAAAATTGGGATGTTACAGTTAGGGTGAAGGTAGATAATATTATGGAATGAGAGACTAATCACCAAAGAAATTAAAAAGAGCACTAATTAACACAATCATTCTCTATGTAAGAAAATTTTTATTTTACTTGTATATCTCCTTTCTTTTTATGTATTTTCTTTCTTTTTTTTTCTTCTCTTTTTTTTCTTTTTCTTTTTTTTCTGCTTTTCTTTCTTTTCTTTTCTTTTTTTCTTTTTCTTTTGCTTTTGTTTCTTTCTTTCTTTCTTTCTTTTTCTTTCTTTCCTTTCTATACTATATACATAATCACAACGACAAAAGCAAACATCTCCCCCACACTTAAAATGTTGCACTCCTGAGAAACCCCCACACTTAAACACAAAACCAAGGTGAAACCAATGCTCAATAAATTTTCAAGGTGCAGAATAAAATGGTTTTACGCTTAGGCTTGTAATGTGGCTTAGAAAAGAAGGAGTCAAAAAGGCACAAAGGGCTAGCAAAGGGATCATAATGCAAGGGAAATGTTATTTGGCCAAAGTAGGGAAAATAAAAGAAAGAAAACAATATACCTTGGGACTTTCCCTTATGCTTGGCCTAAATATGGCTTTCTTGGGACTTCCAAGTTACCTTGAACATGTGGTAAAATTTTGGCTTACATGTCTCCCTTCTTGTGTGCACGAAATTTTGTGGTTAAAGGGAGGATGAGATCATCACATTTTACTCCCATTTACCTTGCTTTGTTGGCTTTTCTTTTGCCACAATTTTCACTTACCTCTTGTCTCTCCTTTTTACCACTTCTTTTCCTTGTTTTTTTTACTTGCCTTGTTGGCACTTTTATGTGAATATCTTTTACCTACCACATTTCCTCCATTTACCTCTTCTTTTCCTTGCTTTTATTTGTTGCCCACCTTTAATCCCACACATTTCACTTACTTCATGATGTGGCATTGTATGGTTCTTTGATCTTCTTTTTTAAGAGGTTGTTTGGTGGCCTTTTTTCCTTAAAAAGGTCCTTTTTGCTTTTTTGTTATTCTATGTGTTTGGATGGGAACTTAAGGAAAAAAGCAAAAATAAGAAGAAAAAAAAGCCCAAAATTCTCCTTTTTTGGGAAGCTAAAATTTGGAGCTTTAAAAAGAAGTTAAAAGCGGTAGATGAGAGAGAATGTAAAATATGGGGACCTTGACACCCGATACCCCTGTCCTTCGCCCGAATACTCCCTATCTGTATCTCTTTTCCCAGCCTTAGCGTGAATACTCCCTCTCATTCACCATTGTTCACGCCGTCTGTACTCTCCTTCGCGCCTATTCACGCCGTCAAATCGTCGACCTCGCCTCATCGCCAGTATAAGGTGAGCCTCTGAGGCTTTTGACTTCTATAGTTTGTGTTTTTCTTTGTTGAGTCTCGATTCCAACTTCAATTATTGTTGTTCGTCGACGGGAATATTTATAGTTTCGTTACATTTTCTAATCTATTTATCCATTTTGTTTTATTTTTGATTTTGTCTTCTTTACGAAGTTTTTATGGCAGCCCATTAGTTTTAGATTGTGATTTTCGATTTTGGGAACTGCTTGTCTTGTTTTACTGTTTGGTTTTATTTCACTTTTTCTGAGCGTTGTTGAAGCTTGATAATGTTATGGTAGATTGAATCTGCTGAAGTTATGATTTCTGACTCAAATTGTGCTTTCTGATACCCTTTATTCTGATATCTATGTTTCTTTATTATTTTAGTGTATTGATTTTGTGGTATTTGTGTTTACTGGACATACCAGTGATGTGTTGCGATTTGAAACACACAAGTCTTAACCTCCTGTATCGACATTGTATTTGTACTATCTTTCCTTGTATTCGCTGAGCCATTTGTTGAGGTGCAGGCTAGTTCCTTCATGCCTGGCTTAGGAAAATTTAATTAAAATGTTGAGATATTATATCTCATATTGATATTTGATGTTCTACATAGCTTAGAAGTATACATTTGTGATGTTATTATATTTAACATTTGATTTGATTTACTAACATTAGATTGAAGGTTAGTCTATTAGGTTATGGCTAGCCTATATAAATTAAAGGCTTATTTATACTCTCTCTTATTTAAAGATTCAATGGTTATAAGAGACTCTTATTTACCACTTGCTTCAATATAATCCATCAGATTCTAAAGAAAACACGAGTCAGCATATAAGGTGGCTATGTGTGGTGTTAGTGATCGATGTAAACTTATTACTCTGTGTCGGTGTGTGTTGGGATGTGCTTTCCTTTCTTTTCTGCAAACAGTGATGTACGTACCTCGTTTGTGCGAATATTCTACAGTCTTCATTTAGAGATGATGATGCTCAAATCTGTTTTTATATTATTGGAAATGCTCAAATCTGATTATACAGTAAACAGTTGCCTTTTGTTTCGCTCATGAACTCCTGCTGTCATTTTTAAAGTTATGATTTTCCTGAACCACCACAAAAAAACACCGCATTACCCACGGAATTTGCCACGAAATTCCATGGCTAATTTCCTTTGCCACGGAAATTTTCCACGGAATTCCGTGGCTAATTCCATTTGCCACGAATTTCCCACGGAATACGATTCGTCCCAGAAAAAGCCGTGACAAAGAAAATTTTGCCACGAAAAATTCTGTGGGAATATACCCACGGAATTGCCACGGAAACTCCGTGGTAAGATTTCCCATGGAAAAATATTCCGTGGCTACTTTCCCACAGATTTGCCACGGAAATTTCCATGGGAAATATTTGCCACGGAATGTTTCGTGGAAGATTTCCCATGACTTTGCCATGGAAATTTCCGTGGGAAAGATTTGCCACGGAAATTTCCGTAGGAAATATTTGCCACGGAAAGGACCAATGGAAATTTGCCACGGAAAATTTTGAATTTGCAAAGAATTCCTTCCTTTCATTCACCCTTTGATTTTATCCATTTTTGTTAACAATTTTGCAACGCTTAAATTAGAAAATTAGCCTGTACATATAACTAGAGAAATCAACAAATTCCAAATAACTAATATATCAAACAGAGAGATAAATGTCACACAAGTTCAAAGTACTAAGACTTAAAAAAGGGAAAATACATGTTCTCAGTCACAAGTATCATAAACAATGAAAATTGTTAATGTTCATTCTCAGCGTCTTCAGTTGCATTGGTAGAGGGAGCGCCTTGATTGGCAAGGTTAGATAAAGTGGGTAACTGAATCCCCATTGCTTATAATGCTGACATAATTAAATCGGTTGCTTGTTTACGTTGTGCATTCTCTTGTTTCAGTTGTTCATAATTTTCTGACATTTATGTCATCTTCGTCTGCATTTGTTGAACGTTAAAATCCCCCAAAGAATTGATGGAAGGAGTTGAGGTAGAAGAGACAACATGTTGAATTTCAGATCCAAGGCCATAGATTCGGCCTTTCTTGTTCTTTCCACCAGTAATTTCTAACCATAAATTGAGTTCATCTTCATTAGATTGGACACTTGCTCCCTCGAAGTGATTGATGCCTTTCGTCTTAAAAATTCATCCTGCAAACAGTACATAAAATAAGTACCCAAAAAAAATTTAAAAAAAAAACAAATTGAAAAACTGATAAAGAAGTAAAACATTGCTGAAAAATAGAAATTATGCATCGATAGGCTAGTAAATGATTCTATATATATATAGCATGTATAATAATGCTATATGTAATGTATGTAACTGATATTCATTTTTGAAGTACCGAAGAGTCTGCTCATATGTATATAATGGTCGATTGATCACCGACAAGAAGCAAAAAGTTGTGGAGCATATAAACAGTACAATGTGGTCTCCAATATGAGATCAGCGTATTAGTGAGGTACCGTGTCACAAGTCATGTTACAATATGTTCTTTTTTCCTTTTACAAGTTCTATGATTCCTTTATGTTGTACACAAATTGTTGAATACATATCACAAAAAGGTAAATACAGAGTAATAGTAGTATTTTGGGTAGAGGAAGTTGATGATAAGCTTCAAAAACTGAAACTTGAATAGAGGATTTAGATTTTTGATGTAGAAGAGGGCTAGCAAAATGTGGGTAAGGTCATTGCAATTAATGGGAGATTGTGGGAAAATGTGAAGGTGGAAAGAGAAGTGACTGTGTATAATGAATGAATCAACTAACCACTGTGAGGATAGGTTTCAAGAATTTAATAACTGCATTATTTCCTTCTATGAAATTGTTGTCATCATCTTAACTTTATTGCCATTTATGAGTAAGCGCAAAACACTAATAAATAAAAGTAAAGATCAAAGATATAAAGAACCAAGTCTTAAATAATGAGCAGATTCCTTCCTTCTCTTTAAAGAAAAAGAAAAGTAAGCAAAATGCTGAACTATGCAAGTTAAGTATATTGGGCCAGAAAGGTTCATGACCATTGTAATATCCTGAATTTAAGACCCTGACAAGTGAGAATAAGCTTGAAATAGACTGACGA
The DNA here is from genome assembly GCA_019022655.1 of Acacia acuminata. NCBI lineage: Eukaryota > Viridiplantae > Streptophyta > Magnoliopsida > Fabales > Fabaceae > Acacia > Acacia acuminata. Next base: position 229,856 of record JAFJYI010000035.1, read on the forward strand.
CTAGGCCCAGTTCGGGAAGAGTCCCAAGAGTGTCGGGAGTTAGGAAGCCTTTCTGGGACTAAGTAACTCGGCCATACAGGTCAGTGGACCAGTATGAATAAGCCATGGAATTGAAGTGCCAATAAAGGCCTATACGGTGTAAATCCGGTTGGAAAAGATGCCGCCCAACTATGTCCTGAGGGATAGGACAATTAGTCGAGGGAAAATATGGCGATATAAGTAAGTACATGGCATTTTTAGGGCAGTTATGGGAATCCTTAGTTTTTGAAAATAAGAAAGGAAGAAAGAGAGAATGTGTATCTGGACCAAGTACAGAAGGAAAAGTCAGTAATAGTAGTGCTACGTCGGACACGTGGCATTTTGGGGTCAGAAGTTTGATTATCGGGTGGCCCGTAGTACGAGGCGGTTATGAGATACTGGAATAAAGGTTTCTTGCTCCCTAAGGTATTGTGTTCCATCCACCTATGGTCAGGGAGAAGAGACTGATGATCCGGGCCCACACAAGCCCAACTGTGTGGCATGAGTCACGAGGAAGGGTATAACCGACAAAAAGGAGTTAAGCGGGACCGGTTAGGATTTCCTGGAGTCGGGCCTAGGCCCAGGACACTGATAGGGGAGAAATTTTAATGGGCCCAGAGGGGAAAGAAAAGGTCTTGTCATTTAATTATAAAGAGAGAGAATGTCACATCAAGTAATTATGATGAGAGAGAAAGAATAAAATAATCCGAATTAATCTGGACCACATATTTGAATTTGATGTGACAAGATGAATGACCTGTAATTATGACTTCACATGGATCATTATGAAAGCATCTTGGGCAGATTTTGTGGGTCCCATTGGCTTGGAGAAGAAGCAATGCAAAATGACTGTTTTACCCCTGGACAGAAACCACCCCTAAAGTCACCATCAAGGGCAATCTTGGAATTTGGATTTGGAGGGTTCAGATGGCGCCACATGTCCTGGACTAGAAGACTTTGGAACACCCTGGAAAAGAATATTCTAGAATATATTGGGGAAAAAGTCAGCGAAAATGACCATTTTACCCTCTGAGGTGTCATTTAACCATTGGACAACTTCTTTAACCTTGGAGTCTATAAATAGGACACTCCTCCCTCCATTTGGATCATCCAATCATGAGCTCAAGGTGAGGGAGAGGAAGGTCCAGCTGAAGGTCTTGCTCCAAGGAAGAGGAAAGCACCCGTAACCAAAATTCCGAGGTAAGTTCCCTAACCAGCAACCTAGCTACTCTTACTTCTGCCCAATGGTGTTTTCATGAGTTTTCAATAGGATTTGCATGTTTTTAAGGTTCTCAATGGGTCCATAAGGTTTTTTTGTGTGGGGTCAAGTGAGATCACCTTTTTCCAAACCCTAAAGGCTTAAGTTTTTATTATACGAAAACCTGTCGATTCTTACGGTTTCTAGGCAGCGAATGAAAATCGGTAGTTTTGAAGTGGTAAATGGAGTCTTATTGCTCTGAAATTTTATATGGTGAAATTAGACATCCTGAGAATTATTTTGATATAATATTTTGTGTCATTTGGAGTTTTCAACCAAGAGTTCTCTTAAGTTGAAAATGACCTAAAAACAGGATTTTTCTCTCGGACCGGTGGCCAAAGATTGTAAACCAGAAATGGTTTCGAACCAAGTTAGCTTTTTAATTATTTTTAATATAAAATATACATCCTAAGGGTTCTAAGGCCACTAATTTCATGTCGATAAAATGTTTCTAGAATTTATTAAAAATCGGCAAACCTGGGTCAGTGTTTCTGGAAAATCTGGTGTTAGGCAAAATTATGGATCTTGAAGTAAAAGTTTGGATATGTAATTGAAAGTGTGGTATTTTTGCTGTATCTAGGATGTGAACACATGTGAGACATATTTCAAGTGCCAAAAGAAGAGTTTTCTATTTTCAAGGCGTGCCAGGTAGTAATGTTGACTTGCATACTCTATGTTGCTTTTGCATGTGTGTTTTATCATGATGTAGGAGATCGGGCTGTAGTGCCTCTGCTACAGTACCAAGATCGGGTTGTAGTACCTATTAGACTATGTGTCCTTAGGGTTTCTGCTACAGTACCGAGGGCATGTAGGATCGGGCTGCAGTACCTATTGGACTGTGTGTCCTTAGGGTGATGTTGCAGTACCGAGATATGTGAGGTAGGTAGGGCCTATGTGACTGTGTGTTCATAGGTTGCTACTGAGGCCTCAGGAGGGGTAGGTGCTTAGGGTTTGGCCACCCTGACTACTGAGGCCCATGAGTGCGCTGTTCCGAGGGGCTTGTCTTAACTAGGCGGTCCTGCAGAGTTGCTACATGTCAGTTTGTTGTGACAGAGGAAGGTTTATTTATACTTCTTGATTGTGATTGGCATTGCATGCATTGTATACATATTGTATATGAGTCTAACAGTTACTCTGGGGTTCAACTTTGAACTCCAGTCTGGTTTAAAAGATACATGCATAATGTAGTAGCGGCTGGAGGACTTGAAGAAGGTAGAACATGATGCGGACAGATGAAGAAATAGAGGATGATCTGTGGTTTTTGTACTTCTATATTGGGATAACTGTATGGTTTACTCTCATTGTTTATTATTTATTTTGGATGATTGTACCCTTAACCCTATGGGGATTAATGTATGTATTTGTATGAACCTTTACCGGTATATTATAAATTGTCCAAACTGATCCAATGCTCTGTCGCACGTACTCTGATATATGTTTTTAGTGATTGGGTAACAAAGGAAAGGTGATAAGTGAAAAGGATCCCTCTAACCCGCCACCCGAAAGGGCTAGGCCAGTAGGGGTGTAACAACCATTGTCACCATGCTACCACACACCCACACAAAACTAAGGGTGCTTAGGAAAATACACGCCCAACGTCTTCAGCAACTGATCATGTTAGGCATTACAGGCTAAAGTTCCCACCCCCTCTACCAAGCCTTATTTCCTTCACTTGATAGATTCATTATATAAGATATTCAGCAAAAAGACAGACATGAATAAGCTCTAAATAAATACATAGAACAATAAAATATATGTTAGACTTGTTCTACAAGTTCACAGATGCCAAAATTAGTAGAAATCAATGCATGACGCAAGAGGATAAGGCCGATCAATTTAATTCAACACAAGCTTTGAATCATGGTGTCACAATTAACTCATTTTATGATATACCATTTTGTCTTACAATGGTTTTAGTACTTATCCCCATTAGATTGATCAAACCAAAAGAAAAAGAATCTGGAAATTTGTTCCTCAAGACTTGGCCACTCTTAGATCTAATGGACTTCTCGAAGACTTTACTGATGCAAAGACATTGCTTCTTGGATAACATTTGATGTTCAATCCCATTCTACTTTAGTTAACAGAAGCCACATGATTGTCAATTATTGTATCCATTTTTTATTAAAAGAAAAAATCAGATTAAGAGAAATAAAAAAATCTCATTAACTCATTGCACTTGGATTAGATATCCAAGTGTAAGAAACCAAAGTAACTTAAATACCTTTTGCTAGGCTATCAACAGCATCATCCTTGACTGGGATCTTTATAATACCGAACTCGAGAGATGACAGCAAAGATGCAACCTAAATCCAAACTCCAATAGTTAATTTCTAAACGTTGAGGATGGTTTTTTGTCTCTGAAGATGAACCATTATCGTGTTTCTAAAGCAAATAAAAGAAACCTTCTCAAAGCATTTAAATAAGAGTGAACCAAATAGGTCCTCAAAGATCTGTATACTTGCAACTTGCAAGATTTGGAGTTCAAAAATTTCTCAGAAAACCAATCATGCAATATTGTCTCCACTTCACAAGAAAAGGGGGAAAACAAATTCATTTATCAGAAGAGGCTAATGCAACTCAATAATTTCAGATGATCAATCAAGTTCCAGAAGTTCAAATCGTTCACATTCTCTACAGTTCAAAATGCAAATTGCCTACAAATTTTAAAAAACCACGTAACGAAAGCGAGTGCACGGGCAAAGATGGCGAACAAAAAACAAAAGCGAGTGAACTCTAGGTGTGTTTTACGTAACGACGAAGTGAAAGCTAAAAGCATAATAAACTTGAACGGCGAAACTAAACAATAAAAGCAAAACTCACGATGAACGGTGAACGGCGAAGAAGAAGAAGGTCCTATTTCAAAACCCTGCGTCCACCTTTGCTTCACGATTATGCCTCTTCGATTTCTAGCAGGAGAAGCACACCAACGGTATGTGAGTGAAGATGTGAAGTTAGATCGATGTATGTTGGGTTTGGGTCTCTGGATATGCCGCCTGGAACGATTATGCCTCTAATTTAACCCTAAATTTTAAAATTTGCAAATAAAAAAATTAAGGGGGGCAAGTGCCCCCAAGTGATATACCCGCATCTACCCTCGCCCACGACTACAACCGAAGACCCAAAAGGAACTAATGAACGGCGACGCACACACGACGAACGACCGGGAGAGGCGAAGAATAAACTTCCGGAACAGCAACAATGGTCGACGAGAGGCGAAGAAGAAGATCTGATTTTGTAGCCTTGAACCTGCGACTTGTGTCGGCCTGCCACGATTATGCCTGAGTCTGAACCGAAGAAGATGAAGATTTAGGGGAAATGTGATTCTGATTTCACCCTAAGTCTGATGCACTAAGATTTACCCAAGTCTGATGAGCTGAGATTTACCCACTGAAAGCTGAGCCACGGATCATATCTGTGTGCAATTTCCATCTCCAATAAGCCAAAACGACGGACTCTGACACGGAAATCTTCCATTGAAAATTTGCCACGCCTTTTCGTGGCAAATTCCATCTGTGAATTTTGCCACAGAATTTTCGTGGAAAATGCGCCACAAATTACCCACGGAATCAATTCCGTGGCTAATTCTATGGCAATCCCGCTTTTTTTTGTAGTGACCCTACTTCAAGACAGACTAATAAATGTTGTTTTTGGTTTTTAAAAAATTGAAGATGGTATCTTAGTATTGTTGTTCTAATACCATAGAGACACGGATGGTGTGTGTGTGTGGATGTGGAATAATGCTGAAAAAAAAATGGAATGCAAAGTTTTATATTAGGCTTTATATAGAACATATTTTAGTATTCTAAAGAATTCAGTAGTGGTTACTTCAGGAATCTTAGTATTTTTGTGCAGGTTCTTGCCTAGTATTAAAGTTTTTTCAATATTATAGATTAGTAACTCCATATGATTTGAATTGAAGTTTCCGCTACTAGTGTGGCACACTAATGGTAAACTTTAATTTTGCTAGTCATTTATTTTCGCTGATTGCTCATTTTGAATAGTTTACGGTCGGTTAACTTCATCATGGTTCTGTTTTTGGGTTCCATGATTTGTAGCGTCTTTAGTTTCGTCTTTGAATTTTCCAATTTATATATGTCTTCCAATTTTAGTTCCCATCCAAAGCCTCTTTCTTGAATTGTTATATATGAGATTCTATGGCATAATCTTTGAACCTAAATTGTTGTTATGGTCTATTCATTGCACTTATTAGACATTTGTTTTGGAAAATTATGGGAACAGAGTTATTTTGTTTAGACAATGTGATCATAATTCCTTATTGATATTCTTTGTTTGGTTGCACAGGATGTCTGATATCTCTGACATAGACTGCGATGACTACGAAAATGCAAATAGATTATATATTATGAAGAAGAATACATTACTTGCAACTAGAGTAGTTGTTGTTGCTATCTCGAATTATCGTTCTCTATATGTACACAAACAGAAAAAAAGAGAACATCAATTCTTTCTAGACATAGATGGGTAGAAGAATTGAAGATAGGAAATGAAAAATCGATTTTTGAGCAATTTCGGATGAGAAAGCATGTGTTTAGAAATTTGGTGAGTGAATTGACTCAACACTTTCGATTAAAGCCAACACAGCATGTCGACGTTGAGGAAGCCGTGGCCATGTTTTTGTACATGATTGGTCATGGAGCCACTTACAAAGACGTTGAAGAGAGATTTCAACATTCTGGAGAGACAGTGTGGAGGCAATTTAATAGTGTGTTAAGCTCTATTCAAAGCTTAGGACTTCGAATTATTAAGCCTACTGATAATATGTTTAGAGATGCTCCAAAATTTACCAAGGAAGATGAACGATATTGGCCATACTTTAAGGATTGTATAGGAGCTATAGGTGGCACTCACATTGCTATTCATGTTCCTGCTAGTGAAAAGATTCCTTTTATTGGCTGAAAGGGAATAACTACCACAAATGTTCTTGTTGTTTGTGATTTTAATATGTGCTTTACGTTTGCATTGGTGGGTTGGGAAGGCTCTGCACATGATACAAAGATTTTCATGGATACTCTCAAAAAGCCGCACTTATATTTTCCCCAACCTCCTGAAGGTAATTATTTAATTTATTGTGAATGATGGCAATTATTATTACACAGTTGTTCCAAATATAACGATATTTTATTGCAGGCAAATACTACCTTGTTGATTCTGGATATCCTAATTTCAAAGGGTTTTTAGGGCCATATTGAAATACAAGATATCATCTTCCTCAAAAGTTTTTAATGAGGCAACATTAGAAAATGTATCAATGGATAATGTACTCTTTTCTTTGTCTAGGTTTTTATCCTACTGGGTTTTCCTAGTTGAAGTTTTAATAAGGCACATTCATAATGGACATCCAAGGAGGAGCGTTATAAATATTATATTTGTGGATGTCCATATCTCCCATTATTTCCTATTCTCCCATAGTTTCCTATTCTCACCCATTAATTACTATAATTATGGAATCACATTAATTGTAGATTACAGGGTTGTGCCTATAAATAGAAGGCATATGTTATGTATTTGTGACACATTGGAATAAGAATTACTCTCATATTTCTCTCTTCTCTATTCTCTTGTTCTTGTTCTCTATATATTATCTCAAATATATCGTTATATTTATAACAACTTCTTTATATATATATATATGGGCTTGACACACTACTACAAAAAATGATAACTACTTCCCTAAGAGACGTTCTAATTTTTAAAGAGGAAGTTAAAAATGAAAGTAGTGGCATTCTTGTAAATAAATATTGATATTCTCAAATTTGACGTCCTGAAATAAGTTTCAGAACGTCTAAAATAAATTAAGGCGTCCTAAAACAATATCAGGATGCCTAATTTTAAAATATTTTACGCCAAATTGGGCTTAATTAGCGCCATTTCTGAATTTTTTTGGCGCCAGGGTAATTTTATGGCGTCCTGATGTATTTGTAGGTCGCCTTAATTAGGTCAAAATTTTAATTTTTTGGGCTTTTTAGGTGACCTTATTATAACCAGGACGCCTTACTTGAATTTTAAAGCGTCCTGATAATATATCAGGACGACTTAAAATTTATTAAGGCATCCTGTGTTCATATTAGGACGCCTTAATCGAATTTTAAGGCGCCCTAATGTCAAGTAAGGACGCCTTAATTAATTTTAAGGTGCCCTACTCTATTTTCAGGTCGCCTTAATTGGCGACAAATTTTTTTTTTTTTGGTAATTATTTGGCTTTTTAGGCGTCCTGTTTATCAATTAGGGCGCCTTAATTAATTTTTTGACGTCCTGGTACTTAATCAGGACGCCTTAAAGACCCACTTAAACCCTATTCATTCATGTGCCTACTCACACACACATCAGTCCCGCCGCGCTGCTCACTCACGCTGAAAGCAAACCCAAAATCGCTCACCCCTCACTCACCTGCTCTCTCACTCGACTCCTTCCCTACCAAAAGCCCTTTCATTTTTCCCTCTCATTGTGCGCGAGAGCTCCGTCGAATTTTCCTTCTCTGTTGTCGTCGCGCGTGAGAGCTCCGCCGACTTGCTTAATTGCTCTGTTGCCGTCGCAAGAGGCGGACTAAGGTATTTAAATTTTAATTTTAATTTTAATTTTTTTTAAGAAATTCCCCATGCCTTCTGTCACATTCTCCTTCTTCCTCGTTTTTGACCTAGCTAGGGATTGAAATTCCCTTCTTTGCCTTCGGACCCCTCCTTCCTCCTTCCATTATCACCACCCACCTCCGTCGTCCTTTGACACGACGGCACAACCTGAACTCCAAAAGCTCGGACGCACGTAATCTTGGAGTCGGACCATGAGGCTCGTGGAGGTCTTGGGTTTTCCTTTTCACAACTCGTCATTTGCCGCTATTACAAGTACCGTGGCTTCCTCTGTTTCTTCAGGTGAGTTTAATCTTCCCAACTTAATTTATCTCACGCTATATCATCAAAAAAAAATCTGTGTAACAATTTTTTCATATCACTCATAGGATTTGGGTCTAACCAGGGTATTAGTCCCTTGTACAATTTTGTGAACAAATTCAATTACCAATATCTCGTTGGGAGCAAGTAATTTATAGGTGTTATTTAAATTGCAATATTATTTGTGTATGTCCATGATCTGTCAAGAGGTGTCTCTTAGAGCTCTACACTTAAACTTATGTAACCTACAACATAAAACATAGATAAATTTAAGAGACAGTGAGTTCCTTATAGATTAATTATCAAAATAAACTCCTTTTAGAACTTTTACATTGAAGATAGAGGCACGAATAAACATATACTTCTCCGGTTTTAATTATAGGATATAGTTTATAATATAAATTACATTATAAATTATTTCTTATATTTAAAATCGAAGCTAGTATAGTATCACTTGCAAGTGCAATCGCCCGTGCGCGTCCTTGAAACATAAACAACTAGTTTTGGCTGCCTTATTTAGTGTGAGCATAATTTAAATCTCCAGAATTTGTTCCAAAGTCGGCTAATATTAATTATCAATGAATGAGAAAGTCTACATGGGATCAAGTTTTAGACCTAGCAAAGCTAATAACACAAGAATATATAGATTCAGTCTTTCATTTTATTATTATTATTTTCTTCCGTCTTTGATTTCATTATTTTTTTTTCTCAACTTGTTCCCGACGTGTTTATAAAGTTTCAAAGATTTCAAATTCCATTCACAATGAGACAAGCTTAATTTAAAAGACAAAACCTAAATTGTTTTCCTTCAACTCCCCACAACTATAAAATACCGAGTAGAATTACCTATATATCCACAATCACCTTGACTTGTTTTTTGTGAAATCTAAATCTCAAGGCATTTTGAACTTTCAATACAAAAGTTTTCCAACGAGGACTAGCGCCGTTCTCCCAAAATAATACAACAATAGCATATTCATGTTTTGGGTTAATAAAATATTTTATCTTTACAAATTCAATTTGGGTCTAACTATATGTTAGTGCCAAGAGTGTGTGTATAGTTTTTCCTACACTGTGATTTGCCTTTTAATAGTTCTCCCTAGCTACTACCTCTTGATGTCATTCTACATCAATTTTCCTTCTTCATTTTTAATTTCGTGAAACTTTATGGTTGTTGGGATATATCATAGAAGTTCACTATCTGGAAATTTGTAGTTTTAAGTTCTCAGTGATTACTTCTTTTTTGACTACAGGAAGCTAATAACCCTTTTGACTATTGTGACTTTGCCACGATAGCAACCCACAAGAGCTAGCTTGAGGGGTCATAGGGTAGGTATTTGTAATCATGTTCCTTTTATCATACAATTATTCCCTCTCACATATGTTAGTTTGAATAATTCTAATGTTCTCTTTATTGTTGTTGTCTTTAGGTTGAATAGAGCAAATAAATTTCAAGCATCGAATTTAAAGTTGAGGTAAGTATAGTTAATTATTGTTGTTTTTTCGTTGATGTGCATTGAACTAGGTAAACTTTGTTGTATGAATAAAGATTATTAGAAGTCCATAATTTAATAGTTTATGACTTGGACAATTTAGCTATATTTTTATACTTTGTATTGATGAAACTATTGGATTTAATAGCTGATATTGATCTGAATTGGCTTAGTTAGTAAGTTTTCTTGATTGAAGATGAAATTATTTGTTGTTGGAATTTTGGGATGTGTTACTTTTAAGGAGAAATGCTGCCGAAATTTTAGTTCAAGATTGAGAAAAAAGCATGTCGTTCTTTAAATTGTTATAAACTTGAGTGTTGGTGGAAATGTCGTAGGTGGTATTAAAATGGGGCATAGTTGGATGAATGCTTTAAGAACTAGTGAAGAATATGAGAATCGGGTGGAAGAGTTTATTGAATTTGCTAGAAGGAATGTGGCTACAAAAAAAGGGATGTATTATTGTCCATGTGTTAATTGCTTAAATGGGGTTCGACGGGATATTCCTACTATAAGGGATCACATAATTTGTGATGGAATAAACATTCGATACACAACGTGGATATGGCATGGTGAGGAGGTAATAAGTACTAGTGTGTCGCACGAAAATGAAGTTGAGGTAGATGACGATGGAATAGAGAGAATGATTCATGATGTTGAGGTCAAATCTTTTGCACAACCGCATGAATATGATAGCGTGCGGAGTGATGCAGAGACACCGTTGTTCCCTGGATGTACTAAGTATACACGGTTGACTGGGACCTTACATTTGATCAACTTAAAGGCAACTTGTGGGTGGACCGATAGTAGTTTCACGTCCTCGCTTCAATTGTTGTGTGATATGTTGCCGACGATAATGTACTTCCAAATCGTATGTATGAGGCCAAGAAAATCTTGTCTTCGATGGGTATGGAGTATAAAAAGATACACAGTTGTTCTAATGACTGCATATTGTACAGAAATGAGTATGAAGGCCTGAGTAATTGTCCAAAGTGTAAAACTTCACGATACAAAGTGAAGAAAGGTGGTGGTTTTGGAGATGATGAGACAACAAAAAGGCAACCTGTGAAGGCATTGTGGTATCTTCCAATAATACCGCGGTTTAAGCATCTCTTTACTAGTGAAGCGACGCGGCGGTTGAGATGGCATTCGATGAGAGAATATATCGATGGAAAATATCTCGGCAGACCCGGCGACTCTCTCGCAATGAAAGAAAATAGATGAAATGTTCCCTCAATTTGGCAGTGAGCCAAGAAACCTTCGTCTGGGGATTTATACAGATGGCTTCAATCCATATCGGACTCTTAGCAGCACCCGTAGTGCATGGCCGGTTCTCCTTGTAATATACAACTTACCTCCCTGGCTATGTATGAAACACAAGTATGTGATGCTCTCTATGATGATTTCTGGATCAAAACAGCTCGGGAACAATATCGATGTGTACTTGGCGCCCTTGGTTGAGGATTTGAAGAAATTGTAGGAGGAAGGCGTAGATGTGTTTGATGCATATAAAAAGGAGTCCTTCAAGATGCGTGCAATGATTTTTACCACGATAAATGACTTTCCCGCATATGGAAATTTGTCGTGGTACAAAGGTCGGGGTCATAAAGCATGTCCAATATGTGAAGCGAGACACAAACTTCCATCAACTAAAGCACGGAAAAAATGGTCTACCTCGGTCACACGGGAGGTTTCTTGATCGGTTCCACCCATATCGTAAGTTAAGAAAGCGTTTCAACGGCTTACGGGAGCATAGAACGGCTCCAAAGGCATTAACCGGAGAGGATGTTTATAGTCGGGTGAAACATATCAATGTCATATTGGGTAAGCAGCGAAAGATTGTGGGTGAGAAGAATATATGGAAGAAGAGATCAATTTTCTTTGATCTTCCATATTGGCGTAGTCTTGATGTGAGACGCAAGTCTTGATGTGATGCATGTGGAGAAAAACGTTTGTGATAGTCTTGTCGTACTCTTTTGCACATACCAGGAAAGACTAAGGATGGAATTAGTGCGAAACTAGACATGGTTGATATGGGAATAAGAGAACGGTTACATCCACAAGTAAAAGAAGATGGTAAGAAGGCATATATGGAGCCAAGCAGCCCATACACTATCAAAAGCTGAGAAAAAAAGTTTGTGTGGGTGTTTATATGACATTAAGGTTCCACAAGGATATTCTTCAAATTTGAGAAGGTGTGTTTCAATGGATGACTTGAAGTTAGTGGGGATGAAGTCCCATGATTATCATGTGCTGATGCAACAACTATCGCCCGTATCTATTAGGGGCATTATGAAAGATGAAGTGTGAACCACTATAACAAAATTGTGTATTTTATTTAATGCTATATGTAACAAAGTCATTGACATTGAAAAGTTGGATGAATTGGAAAATGAGGGTTATATTATTTTGTCTCAACTAGAGATGCATTTTCCTCCTGCATTTTTTGATATAATGGTGCACCCGATAGTGCACTTGGTAAGGAGGTAAGGCTCGCGGTCCAGTTTACCTAAGGTGGATGTACCCTTTCGAGCGATACATGAAGATCTTAAAAAGGTATTCTAAAAATTCTTATCGCCCGGAAGCCTCAATAGTTGAGAGATATATAGTTGAAGAGGCTATGGACTTTTGCAAAGATTATCTATCAGGGACGATGATAGGATCTCAGCATGATAAGGGGATAACCGAGGGAACTCAAGGAATCAAATTGAAGAATAAGGCTCGTGAAGAGGTGTTGCAAGCACACCTGTACATCTTGAATAATATGGAAGAAGTTCAACCATACATTGATGATCACAGAAAGAGTTTGAAGAATAAGAATCCAAGGAAGAATGACATGCAAATAGCTCATGAGCAAAATAAGACGTTCATAAAGTGGTTTGAGGAGAAGGTATCGCACGAGACCGGAGTGTCAGATACAATCGAGTGGTTGGCCTGGGGGCTTTCTTTTCAGGTCATCACTTGGCAAGGTTATGAAATAAACGGGTATACCTTCTACACAAAAGGCCAAGACGACAGAAGTTCTGTGCAAAATAGTGGGGTGATGGTTGAAGCTGAATCCATGCACTTTGCGAGTACGAAAGACAAAAACCCGGTATTAGCATTAATGGCTTATTATGGAGTTATTGAAGAAATATGGGAGATGAGTTACAACAACTTCAAAGTTGCTCTATTGAAATGTAAGTGAGTTAGCAATAATGCTGTTGTAATAGATCCACAATTTGGAGTTGTCTCAGTTGATCTTCAAAGAGTTGGTCATAGAGATGAGCCATTCATTCTAGCAAGCCAGGCGAAACAAGTGTTTTATGTTATCGACCACCGCAAATAAAAAAATGTCCATTGTACTTCAAAGTAAAAAACAGAAGTATGGTGAAGAATCCTTCGACCTTGAAGATACACCCCCTTTCATAACAAATCCCCCTACGGCGCGTGATGTGGAATTAGTAGATGATGAAGAAGATGCAAGAAAAGATCATTGTGAAGGAATCGGGAAACCATATAAAGTAAGATCTTACGTTATGAAATAGTAATATGTCATAACTTAAGATGGTTTAACATTTTAGTTTATTTTATTAATCTGTTTACTATTTAATAACCTATCTAACATTGATTTGTCCTTGATGAACGGGAACATGTCTAGCTCTAGCTCGATGAGTCGGGAGGTGAGAGAGGTGGCGAGCCCATTGTGAGAAGCGGTAGAGGTTGCACACAGATGAGTGCGCTAGTGGCCCGTCGTGACGGTCAAAAAAGAGGCTGCATGTGGACTTTGATGACAAGTTGAATCCAATTGGCCCGGAGGAAGACAACTTCATTAGCTATGTAGGCTATTTGGCTCGAAGCAAAGTTCGCATTGTGATCTCGCTTGGAAGTTCGTTCGGAGAAAACGAAGCGGTTGATTTGGGCACAACTTTTGGTTCGTCACTTTCAATATATTTGCATTTGTATCATTTGGCTTGTTACTTGAAATTTAATTATCTTTCCTTTTAACTTGCAGCAAACGTACGACGTCCCTAACACTAAGGAAATGGAAAAGCATTGGATGGGGAAGTCCGTATACGTTGGAAAGACTTCAAGAGTAAGCGACTAAAAAGTTTGTTCGAGGGCAAAGGAGGAACGAGGATCCATGTCGAAATATCCTTATATTTCTCCGAGGACTGGAGGGAGTTTGTGGCGTCACGGCAAAATCCGAGTTTATTGTAAAATTAAAATTTCTTTCATTTCATATCATTTCTTTTATTTTACAACTTAGTTTTAATTGTTTTCGTGTCATAGGAAATGAGTCAAGCCAATAAAGAAAGACAAGCGGCAAATAAGTATCCGCATTGTATGTCTCGTGGTGGGTACGTAAAGCTGGAACGAGAGAATGATGGAGGAGCAGGTAGAGAGAATGAAGGAAGCTTCCCAATCCAATCCTTCCACCGTGGTCTAGCCCCCTTAACGTCCTCCTCGTCACAAGAAATGGAAAGCTGCAAGGATGAAGGGCGACAAGTACATAAATGCAGATGTTGCTAAGGTTGCCTCAAAGATTGTAAGTAGTTAAATTAGACATTTTAAATAGCCTCAGTTGTTTCATATTATAGGGTTTAGTTGTTATTTATGAAACATCTTATGATACAGGATGCACTTGAGGAGCAGAGTTCCCAAGGTTCATTTATGCCAGGTTCACGGATGGACATTTTGTCAACGGCGATTGGGAAGCCGGATTACCCTGACAACATTCGAGGGGAGCCTAGGGGAGTTACAGCCGCAAAATATTTTGGACGGCGTTCACGATTCTATGACGATAACAACCCTAGTCCTCAGCTTGTAGCCAAAATTCGGGCGGGACTATTTGACAAAATCATGCAACAAGTACGATCCGAAGTGAAAACTATGATGGATTCGAGGGACAATACGGAACATACAACCCGTGAATCCCTAGCCTTCCCCAGCAGTAAAGAGATTTTTCACCCTCCAGATGTTGATCTCGGTGAACCTTCTCACACGCCACAGAGAGGACAACCTTGCACTCTCTATTTGGATGTCCTACACCGGCGTATTGTTGCCGATGCTCTTATTTACACGGATCACACCACCCACCATAATATTGAAATTCTAAAAGACCTACGTAGGTGACCGTGAAATGTGTTCGAGAGGGGAAGACAAAATAGACATCCCGATTCAAGATGACGAGGTTCCTGATTTAGGCGGGCCATAGGATCGTTCATCCTTTGGCCGAATCATCTTATTCGATGGCGGCGGCGACACCTCCAATGGTAGGAAATACATTACTAGAACTTGCTTTTCATTAGTAACTCACTCATAATATGTTTGTTTATGTTTTCATAGAATGAAGTGGATGAGGGAAAATTTCCACACTTAGCACTGCTGCGATCCATGTACAAGGACATTAGCTATCTCTCCTTCAAGATGCAACCTAGCATTATCGGCATAGACAAGACCTATGAGTTTACAGTTGACCAAAAAGATCTTGTCGAATTTTTGCATATGGAGGATTTAGATTTAGTCGTTCTTGAAGTTGCGATAATGTAAGTTTTTCCCCCTTTGATTATTGCATTGATCTTTTTTGTTTGCTATACTTAACAACGCTTATCATTTTATTTCGATCATAGTGTCTGCTACGACATATGCGTCCAGAAAGGCCGAAAGGATTTGTATGGATTCTTAAGTCCAATAAACACGGCCCGGAGCTCGCAGCGGTGTGTTAACCAAAAGGACGCTTTATGTTGGTGCTACAATTGTCTAGCAAGATGATCGTTGTTATCTAGCCCCAATACTTGAAGGGTACGTAATTTAGTTGTCTATTTAAGATTTTTAAGAATAAATTCCTTTCTTATCTTAATTAATATTATAATGTGTTTGTTGTAGTGGTCATTGGACCTGTGTGTTGTCTGTCCCTCCAAGAACGCATGTTATTGGTTTGATCCCTTAAGAGGTGGCAAGCCGAACGATGAAATCAAATCCATGTTTGCCAAGTAAGTAAATTTTTGTCTAAATCATTGATTCTTCATTTATATGATATGTTTTCATGTCTGTTAATTTCCATTTTAATGTAGTGCATTCACGGCGGCTAGATCGATTCTTTGGAGCACCGGAGGCGGACCGAAGTGGTTTCATCCGAAAGTAAGCGTTTCAATTCAAGTTATTTCATTGACACAATGGTAGCTTTCGATATGCCTTTATCCGTTTTAACAATTTGCTTTTGATTTATAGTGCCCAAAACAACCAGGGAACTCGAGTGCGGATACTTCGTTATGTTTTATATGCATACCATCGTTACGAGCGGACGTATTATGGTTTTCAAAACGTACGTTATCGCTCTCTGTTTCTCAAATGATAATATTTTTTGTTCTACTTGAGTTAATTATTTTATTCGCTTCATTGGTTTAACTTATACGTTGTTTTCCAATTTATAGGTTTTTGATAGTCGGATCCGTGCTCAGAGGAAGAGATTGATATAGTTCGAGATGCTTTGGCTGCAAATTTTCTTCAACGCATATAGATATGGACATCATGTGTTGCCTTGTTCGCCTTTAATAGTCTTGGTTTCTGCGGAATTGGTAACTCAGATTTGTAAATAGCCCCGAAAATTAAATCATATCAATCATTTAGAGTTTTGTTGTTCTTTGTGATCTTTGTTCTCGTATTGGAATTGAAACTCGGAGCTGAAAGTTGAATTTTTGGTTAGTTTAAGTAATAGTTTGTTGTTGTTGTTGTTGGTCGCTTGCTATTGTTCTTGTTGTTGGTCTTTTGGTTGCCAAGTGCGTTTTGGTCTAAACGATCTATCTTATTGGGTCTTAAAAGTTTTGGTCACTTCTGTTGTTGTTTGTTTGTTCTTTGTTGTTGGTCTTGTCGGTACGCCAAGTGCCTTGTTGTTGTTGTTGGTCTTCTTTGGTTGCCAAGTGCGTTTTGGTCTAAACTGATCTATCTTATTGGGTCTTAAAAGTTTTGGTCACTTGCTGTTGTTTGTTTGTTGCTGTTGTTGGTCTTGTCACGCCAAGTGCCTTGTTTCTTGTTGTTGGTCTTGTCGGTTGCCAAGTGCGTTTTGGTCTAAACCGATCTATCTTATTGGGTCTTAAAAGTTTTGGTCACTTGATGTTGTTTGTTTGTTGCTGTTGTTGGTTTTTGCATCTCTTATATGCATTTTTCTGGTTGCCAAGTGCCTTGTTCTTTGTTGTTGGTCTTCTTTGGTGCCTTGTTTTGTTGTTGGTTTTTTCGTTGTTGTTCTTTATTCGTTATTGGTCTTATTTGCATTGTTCTATTGCACAGGTTTCAGTTTTATATCAATGCAACAGGGGACATTTTTTTAAAAAAAAAATTTATAATATAAGGCGTCCTGATTTGAAATCAGGACGCCCAAAACTGATTTTTGACGCCCTAAAAGAGGCGTCCAGTGTAGACTCAAGGCGCCTTTTTTAGGGCGTCCTGTAAGTACCGGCTGAACCCAAGAGGGGGGGTGAATTGGGTGAAGTATAAAAATTTAGATTCTATGAAAATCTTTTCTCAATTCAGTAAATTCAACTTGTATAAAAGAAGTGAGTTATAAACCAATTGACAAACATTCAAATGTAAATGCGGAAATGTAAGAGATAAGGGAGAAGAGCTTGCAAACAGATTTATACCGGTTCGGCCTTATCCTTGACCTACGTCTAGTCCCCAAGCCTCACTTGGGATTTTCAATCCACTATCTTTAATCTCTTCTTGATTACACGATCTCGTAATCGAAGCAATCCTCTCTAGGATTCACTCCCCCTTACAATCGTAATCAACACACCGCTTGATTACACACTCGTACTCGAAGTAATCCTCTCACTAGGATTCACTCCCCCTTACAAGTTGTAATCAACACAATGTATATCCTACTCAAGATTCCCCAATCTTGAGTAACTCTCGAAAGATAATGTGTTTACAATAATTTTCCTCTCAAAGGAATGGATAAATAATCACCGAAGTACAAACACAATTCATTTCACTCTCTAAGCTATCTAGACAAGTAAAACAGTGAAAAGGATGTAGAAAGCGAGTATCAGCATTTTGGCATTGTAATCTTGTATCTCCACGTTTTTCTGCTTGTGTCCATGACTTTTATAGATAGAGAAAGGTCTGTGACCGTTTATGACCGTTGTAGGATGAATCGACCGTTGTAGTTGATTATCATTAAGTGTGGTCTGCTTCTCTCTCTAAACTCCAACTAATCCATGTGATTAATTGATCGAAGTGGCTCGAGGATTTGCCCGTTGGAGAAGAGTTTACTTGATGAAGAAAGCATTCTTGACCGTTGAGAATGCGTGCTCGGTGGATTATCCAAAAGAAGGTTAATTTGCGAAGTGCATTAAATGCACCGAGCACTTTTTGCTTTTTGCCTTGATCTTCATTAATCTTCATCTGTGCTAACTGAAATTCACTCAATAAACTTGTTAAACATATCCGGGAACATAAGTGAATGATTCATGAAAGCAATAGGATCAAACAAGAGTGATTTGCAAATTCGTGTAATTCAAAAATCATTTTTTTAACGTTGTAAACTGCAGTATGTTCATGCAAACTGCAGTTTTGCATACTTTCACTCACAAACTGCAGTAAAGGCGGAAGTATTGACTTAGCTTGAAAAACTTGGTTGCTCTCTGGAAGTCCAATACTCGAGTTTGGCTACGCAAACTGCAGTATTGACTTCGTTTAAAATCTTGGTTTCATTCGGGAAGTCCAATACTTGAGTTTGCCTACCAATACCGCAGTATTGACTTCATTTAAAAACCTGGTTCGCTCGGAAGTCCAAAACTGCGGTATGCAAACCTATACCGCAGTTTGCACTTAAGCTCAACAAGTTTGATTGCTTTCTTGAAATTATCTGTCCACTTTCGAGGGCCATATCTCCCTGGTCTAAACTCCATTTTGGTCCGTTCAACTCTTGATGGAAATATCTTTGAGTCTATTTTCATATGCCACTGATTTCAGCTCAATCGGATTTGTAGATTGAGAGTTACACTCAAAATACCGAAGGTGGGTCTGGACTGTGACGTTGATTCTTATGGAAACTTGTAAAAATCATAGCTCCTTGATCTTGACACCTTTGGACTTGATTTATATATCAAAATGACGCTTTGGATGTCTAGTTTCAAATGCCACTGGTTTCACGTCAATCCGAGTTCTGGTTTGAGAGATATCATCAAATTACCAGACCTCGCCTGTGCTGAAACGTGAAACAGAGTTGCTGAAGAGCTGATCACGCTGCAAACTCAAGTTTACACTTGCATACTCGAGTTTAGCTCTTCCTTACTCGAGTTTAGCACTTGCATACTCGAGTTTTGAGTCCCAAACTCGAGTTTTGTGTTCCAAACTCGAGTTTTGAGTCCCAAACTCGAGTTTTGTGTCCCAAACTCGAGTTTTCACTTGTCCGAGACGCGCAGGTGTTGAAGACACTACAAACTCGAGTTTTGAGTTGTATACTCGAGTTTTCTCATCCTGAAGTTGATTTTTGCTGACTTTAACTTCAAATTGACCCATTCCAACTTCCATATGACCTTGGAGACTTCTAGCATCAATCTTAGAACTTGAATAATGATATCTTCATTCCATTTACCAAGATCTTCCTTTCTTTCTTCTTCTCTTGATCATCCTTCATAAATCAACTCTTTCTTTCTTCCATCTCCCAACTTGATCATTCTTCATCATTTAACTTGTGCTCATCAATTCTTTGCAGCTTCTACCTTCTTCAATATTTCTTCTTCTTCTTGATTAACCTCTATGATTCAACTTGAGCTAATCTACATTAAACATAGTAGTTAGTCAATATAGGAGATAACTATATTACTCAATCTTTTTGCTTATAAGAATGGCATCTGTTTAAGACATCATCAAAACTAAGTATAACCAACATTCTCCCCCTTTTTGATGATGGCAAATACCTTAAGAAAAATATGTATGAGTATGAGAATACATTAGATGCAACATGTTTTTCTTGCCATTCTCTCCCCCTTATTTGTCATTAGCAAAAAGTTGAAAGTTAAGATATCGAAAACGACCAATTTTGCATTTCAACACAAGTTAATAAGAGGATGGCAGCAGCAAAACATATCAAGTATCATACACAACTAGAAATATATTCATTGAGTAAACTTCATACAAGCGTAACCGATACCGAAAGGATAACCACTACGAAAATCACGATATCAGGACCAATTACTACAAAATCAGCAAAATACAATGAAATGCAATGAGACACAACACCTAGAACCTATGCACCCTATGCATGTTTAAAAACACATATGAAACCAGATTAAAAGAGTCAAAGAAACTGATTTTCTCTCCCGATTGAAAGTGCTTTCATTTTAAATATGATGCAATTTAGAATGTTTTTATGAAAGCAAATTTGAGAGAATTTGGAGAGGTTTTCAAGACAACTTTCACAAATAAAGCATAAAGATACCAAACATGTGCAAACTTTCTACCGAATATAAAAAGATAGGGATTAGAAATGCTCATGTTGGTTTTGCAAATTGATGAACGATTTGGCCTAAAATGAAGTCATTTGTCATATGAGATTCTTTGATAAGGCTCAATAGCAAGATCATGAATATCTTCCATCCTTTGATCTTCCTTTATAGATCATCCATGCGAGCATATCTCAGCTTCAAAGATTGATCACCAAAGTTGTAACACATAACCAAATCTCCCGCTACAAATTAAAAAACATCCTTTCTAGAAGAGATTTATTAGTGCAACCGGATATCAAGGTATTCCTTTTGAAAAGATATTTTCAAGAGTGAAATTAACTCATAATCAAAACTAATAAAAGATAGTGATCACCAGACTTAATGCTAAGTGAGTGTGGATGAGTATATTTAAAAGAATTTTCCTCAAATAAAAGAGAAGAGCTTATAGAGTATAAAACACATATGAATGTGAAGCTCCCCTTAACGAATGCATGACTAAAATATGAAGTTTCCTTTAATGATACCAAATAATAGTATGACACCAAATGTTATAAGGTTTGGAAAAGTCTTTGCCCACATCATGATATTTCAGAATTGAAAAACTTTCAAGTTCACTTGGGTGGACTTGAGATTGTTATAAACAAATCACTTATACTTTTTATGATGATAAAAGAGTTTTAAAGCATAAGGATCATTTTAAAAACGGGTTTGTTTAGGCTAATCTTCATGAAATAAAATGGAATGAAATCAAGTTAGCCCACATGATTATGTTTTATACGTAAGACAATACCTCACTTGAATAATATCGTAATTACTCAAGTTAATCCTCGTAGTCCATAGATGCATTACTAGATGGCTATTATCCATTGTTTTGAATGCATCTTAGAAGCTGAAATCTGAATAAGCTTTGTATAGGATCAGTTTCGCTCATAGCTTCTCATCAAGATGGTATGCTCCTTATCATTTTCATCTAATCCTCTTGCTAGTGGTAGGATGTCACTCAAGAGATGTTGCAAAATGTGCAGACATAGCCACCGAAAATGTTGCCCATGTTCTTTGTATCCAATAATAGAACATTTTGGTTAACTCCGCAAAATTATATGTTCTTTGGTACTCAATGATTCTTGAGTCCACACAAGATTAGACATGACAACTCTTAAGCCCTTGTAGAATTAAATCATGTGATATTGAGCAAAGAGTATGATAATCAAATATTAAGAACATAATTTTATCCAATCAAATAAATTCAACCCAATGAATCGAATAGGGTAACAATTAAATGATACCAAGAATGTTATTTCTCAATGACAATTTAGAACTATAATTTATGGAAAAAAAAAAGATCATTGATAAAATTCATGTAAGTTTGAGCATAGAAACTCTTATCCATAGAGATAAGCATTTATCAATTTGAAGTTCAGATTATTCAAGAAGGATAATGAAATATGCAAAGTGTTTCAAATCTTGAATGTTCTTTCAAAATGTGATAATGCATTATGAAATCACAATTTTGATGAATGAAGGATTCATTTTTGAAACATGTTTGAAAACGATGCTCATTATAAACATATTGGAAGTCAATAGGTTTAATGCATATATCAGTATGCTTGATTTGGAGAACATGTTGAACATTGAAGTTAACATGTTGAAGAATTTTCGAAAAGCCAAGGTCATGAAAGTAAAGCATTATCAAGACATGCTTAGCACAACATATATAAGCTTAATGACTTGGCTATTGACCAAGAGATAATCTTGCCTTAGAGAGTAGAGTCTTGAAAATATAAGAACATTCAAGGCAAGAGTATGAATATGCGAGATAGTTACTCGAGTATAGATGAACACAAATGCTGATGTATTTGAGTAACACAAGGAATACTAGGATTCATGGACGATGAAGTACAAACTCTTTAATCCTAATGATTAGAGTTCCATAATATTATCCTAGCAAGTTATTCCATATAATGGTTAATGCACTAAAATTTAATGCATTAATGAACATTCATAATTCTTGGAGTAACTTGACCAATAAGAATTTATCCAATGAGCATGAGATTTTCACAAATTGAATTCTCTTATTGAGATAAACTTGAAGCTCATATGTGATTAACTTGTTAGACATAAGGTCCAACTAGTTAGATAATGAAACTAAAGAGTTCAAGTAAAAACATTTAATTCCAAAATCAATGTGTGAATGATAGGGAAAACTCAATTGGACAAATTTGAAGCATATCCAACATTCAATATACAATTTTAACTTCCAATTTGAAACATTATTTGAATGCAATCAAAGTATGGATATGTTTTCAAAGCATTTGTATGCATTTTCTCAAAAACAATGTGAGTTGAAATCCAAACAAATTTTACACTTGTGCATTTCAAAAACATGAACTTAGAAAGTTATGCACAAATTCATTTATGGTCCATTTAGCGATCTGAAAACATTTTGAAAAATATAAATGATTGATTGCTAAAGGAATGCAATGATGGACAAGTATTCATTACTCAAAAGTGAATTTCATATAATCAAAATATGGGGTAAGGATTAGATATCACCGTAATTCCTCTTGTCCTCATAGAAGCTTGCTTGGTTGAGATGGATTGGTGAAGATAACTCCTTTTTTTTTGTGTTCACCATCAACATTAAGCATAGCTTGTTTAGCTTTCTCAAGACTTGGATCATTTCTCTGTGTTACATTCTTGAGAAATTTTCTTTGATCCTACAAAAACCATATAAATCTTTTTCTTTCTTGGTATCCAAATTAACTTGGATCCATTCGTCTTTAGCTTGTAGGAACTAGAATTCACATGCTCTTATGAATATAATTAATTCAGAACAACAAAACATAGTGAATAAAACATGACTCTTTTGCATAAAAGAAATACTTTCTTTTCAAATCATTATGTATGCATAAAGAGTTAAACCTATTAAACATTGCAATTTGTTTAGAAATATATATCAGGATATGAAAAACCAATTTAAAATAGATAGCTTGCAATGCTCATTCCTAAGATTACAAAATATAAAACCTCAATGATTATTTCAGATTATAGCATAGGAGGTTTTACCATTGCATACCTTAGCCTTAGTAACTTGAAGGATTGCATTTGCTCACCCAATTTATCATTCGTTGATACTTTGTCTTAGTGAATTTAGTCTTGGGATGAAGCAATGCTTTCTCATATGATGTAGACTGCAAGAATCCTTTCCCTTGTTCACAAGAGATCCTTCTTTTCTTGTTCTCCTCAAGATAGTTGAATGGTACTCTGTGGTAATCCATTTTTGAGGTAGATGATACTCTTCTTGCTTGTATCCATTGCTTCCTTTGATGTTTAAACCATGTAGTTCCAGCAATGGGTGCCCGAGAGTTCTCTTGCTTGATATAGATGCTATGATCTTCTTCAATGGTGCATGAGAAACTCTTGACTTCTTCTTCCTCTTTTCTCGTACCTTGATGTCCATTGATATTCAAATCATCCTGCACACATGGAGTGCTAGATGGACATTTTGGTACCCACTTATACTTGGGTCCTTGACTGTTAGCATTGGACCTTGATTGTCCTTTAGGAACCCAAACAAGATTATTTCTCACATTAGAATTTCTCCTAATATAGCATGTATGAGAAATATGCCCAGATTTTCCACAATAATTGCAAATAATAGAGTGATGCTTACTATGAACATTTTTGCAAGTATTGTCTGGTCATTAGAGTAAAACTTCAAATAATCTTCATTTGAACATTCATTCTTCCCAATAGATTTTCCAGCATTTTGTTTCAAAACTTTCTTGCTTTTCAAATCAGAATCAATGATTGGTTGAAAAACAATTTTATGCAATTGTTCAAAATCATTTTTCTTATCTACACAAGAAGAATTGGGATTGTTTACCACATGTGTATCTTGAGCTCTAGATAATGATTGATCATAATCGTCCATGAGCTCTTCTTGGGAATCCTCTTCCTCTTGTTCTTTTGTGTTGATTTGGATCATGGAAGTATCCAATGATTTCTCCTTCTTCATTCTCCACTTCCAATTGTTCATCCATTGTGGATATGCAGCTTATAGTTTGAGATGAATTGTCAACACTTTCAACTTCAACACAATTGTTAGAAGCATACATAGAATCAAGAGTATCAGATTTCTTTAGCACTAGAGCGGAACTTGATTTTCTCAAAATCATTTTCAGTTAAAGCATCATGAAGAATTTCCATTGCTCTAATGTTCAAAGAAAACATTTTCTTTTCTTTTCTGTCCAATCCTTTCTTGGTTTAAAATCAAAAGCGTTTGTAAAAACATTCCACATGTTAAAATCAGTTGCTTTGATAAAACTAGTCATTCTAGCTTTCCAAAACCAAAAATCAATATCTTTGAAAAACGGTGGAATGGTATAATCAAAACCTTCGAAAATGAAGAACACCCGAAATCAGCCATTGAAACTCTTGAGACGGTTAAGTCCTTTAAACAAGAGCCTAGCTCGATACCAAATGTAAGTACGGCTGAACCCAAGAGGGGGTGAATTGGGTGAAGTATAAAAATTTAGATTCTATGAAAATCTTTTCCCAATTCAGTAAATTCAACTTGTATAAAAGAAGTGAGTTATAAACCAATTGACAAACATTCAAATGTAAATCTTTGGAGATGTAAGAGATAAGGGAGAAGAGCTTGCAAACATATTTATCTTTGGTTCGGCCTTATCCTTGACCTACGTCCAGTCCCAAGCCTCACTTGGGATTTTCAATCCACTATCTTTAATCTTCTTGATTACACGATCATGCTAATGAAGCAATCCTCTCTCTAGGATTCACTCCCCTTACAATCTGTAATCAACACCGCTTGATTACACACTCGTACTTTCAGTAATCCTCTCACTAGGATTCACTCCCCCTTACAAGTTGTAATCAACACAATGTATATCCTACTCAAGATTCCCCAATCTTGAGTAACTCTCGAAAGATAATGTGTTTACAATAATTTTCCTCTCAAAGGAATGGATAAATAATCACTGAAGTACAAACACAATTCATTTCACTCTCTAAGCTATCTAGACAAGTAAAAGCAGTGAAAAGGATGTAGAAGTAGAGTATCAGCATTTTGGCATTGTAATCTTGTATCTCCACGTTTTTCTGCTTGTGTCCATGACTTTTATAGATAGAGAAAGGTCTGTGACCGTTTATGACCGTTGTAGGATGAATCAGACCGTTGTAGTTGATTATCATTAAGTGTGGTCTGCTTCTCTCTCTAAACTCCAACTAATCCATGTGATTAATTGATCTGAAGTGGCTCGAGGATTTGCCCGTTGGAGAAGAGTTTACTTGATGAAGAAAGCATTCTTGACCGTTGAGAATGCGTGCTCAGGTGGATTATCCAAAAGAAGGTTGATTTGCAGAAGTGCATTAAATGCACTGAGCACTTTTTGCTTTTTGCCTTGATCTTCATTAATCTTCATCTGTGCTAACTGAAATTCACTCAATAAACTTGTTAAACATATCTGGGAACATAAGTGAATGATTCATGAAAGCAATAGGATCAAACAAGAGTGATTTGCAAATTCGTGTAATTCAAAAATCATTTTTTTAACGTTGTAAACTGCAGTATGTTCATGCAAACTGCAGTTTTGCATACTTTCACTCACAAACTGCAGTAAAGGCGGAAGTATTGACTTAGCTTGAAAAACTTGGTTGCTCTCGGAAGTCAATACTCGAGTTTGGCTACGCAAACTGCAGTATTGACTTCGTTTAAAATCTTGGTTTCATTCGGGAAGTCCAATACTTGAGTTTGCCTACCAATACCGCAGTATTGACTTCATTTAAAAAACCTGGTTCGCTTCTGGAAGTCCAAAACTGCGGTATGCAAACCTATACCGCAGTTTGCACTTAAGCTCAACAAGTTTGATTGCTTTCTTGAAATTATCTGTCCACTTTCGAGGGCCATATCTCCCTGGTCTAAACTCCATTTTGGTCCGTTCAACTCTTGATGGAAATATCTTTGAGTCTATTTTCATATGCCACTGATTTCAGCTCAATCGGATTTGTAGATTGAGAGTTACACTCAAAATACCGAAGGTGGGTCTGGACTGTGACGTTGATTCTTATGGAAACTTGTAAAAATCATAGCTCCTTGATCTTGACACCTTTGGACTTGATTTATATATCAAAATGACGCTTTGGATGTCTAGTTTCAAATGCCACTGGTTTCACGTCAATCCGAGTCCTGGTTTGAGAGATATCATCAAATTACCAGACCTCGCCTGTGCTGAAACGTGAAACAGAGTTGCTGAAGAGCTGATCACGCTGCAAACTCGAGTTTACACTTGCATACTCGAGTTTAGCTCTTCCTTACTCGAGTTTAGCACTTGCATACTCGAGTTTTGAGTCCCAAACTCGAGTTTTGTGTTCCAAACTCGAGTTTTGAGTCCCAAACTCGAGTTTTGTGTCCCAAACTCAAGTTTTCACTTGTCCGAGACGGCAGGTTTTGAAGACACTACAAACTCGAGTTTTGAGTTGTATACTTGAGTTTTCTCATCCTGAAGTTGATTTTTGCTGACTTTAACTTCAAATTGACTCATTCCAACTTCCATATGACCTTGGAGACTTCTAGCATCAATCTTAGAACTTGAATAATGATATCTTCATTCCATTTACCAAGATCTTCCTTTCTTT
This sequence comes from Acacia acuminata, assembly GCA_019022655.1. Classification (NCBI taxonomy): domain Eukaryota; kingdom Viridiplantae; phylum Streptophyta; class Magnoliopsida; order Fabales; family Fabaceae; genus Acacia; species Acacia acuminata. The sequence continues at coordinate 256,620 of JAFJYI010000035.1, forward strand.
CTTCTTCTCTTGATCATCCTTCATAAATCAACTCTTTCTTTCTTCCATCTCCCAACTTGATCATTCTTCATCATTTAACTTGTGCTCATCAATTCTTTGCAGCTTCTACCTTCTTCAATATTTCTTCTTCTTCTTGATTAACCTCTATGATTCAACTTGAGCTAATCTACATTAAACATAGTAGTTAGTCAATGTAGGAGATAACTATATTACTCAATCTTTTTGCTTATAAGAATGGCATCTGTTTAAGACATCATCAAAACTAAGTATAACCAACACGTCCTGTGCTAAATAGAGGACGCCTTAAATAAGGCGTCTTGCAATTGAATCAGACGCCTTTTTTATTAAAAAGGCGTCTGTTTTTGATTGTAGGGGCCCCAAAAAAAAGCGTCCGAATCAATTGTAGGACGCCCTAAAAAAGGCGTCCTGTTTTTAACATAGGACGCCTTATAGATTAATTTTTCAACTACCCCTAGTCAGACGTCCTTCGCAAAAAGGACGTTAATTGCCTCTAATTCAGGACGTCTTTGACGTTTTTTGTAGTAGTGACATTTCTGCAGCTGTGGCAGAAAAATAAATCTACAGCAAAGGTAAACGGCGCCATTTCTTCCTCTTTTATATAAAACTCAAGATATTAAAACACTCTCCGCCCGTAACATTCACCACCAAAATATTTGCAAGCTCCACTGAACATGGCAACCCAAATACGAAAAGATCCAAACGTAGAAATCAGAGGCGCAAGATTTGCTTCGTGATTGTGACCAACGGTGTACAACTAGCAAGGTAGAGCAATCTTGTGTCAATTCAGTTCAGGATCACTCCAAACCCATCACAATCAGCACTACATCAAAAGTTCAGGATATCAAGCCTGAGGAGCAGTTAAGCTTGAGTAAGAGGAAGAAAGTAACTTTTGATTCTAATGTGAAAACCTACGAGCTAGTTTTGCCAGATGAAGTTACGGAGCTTGACTTGGAGAAGTGTGAACAAGGTGGGAATAAGGAAGAAGCTTTTGTGAAATCAAGCCAATCCAAGTCTTCCTCAGACGCTAGTTCTGTGACTTCTATAGGATCTTATCCTTCGAATAGCAAATACCAAAATTGCAGAGAAAGCGATGATGAAGATGAAGAAATGGATTATGGGGTTAGTGACCTTAGTGATGAGGATAGTGACATGGGAGAAGAATTCGGTGAGGACTTCGACGATGATATTGAGTATTCAAGGATGAGAACTTGTGCTGCTTAAAAGGCTGCTGAGGAAATGAACAGTTCAATCCCAACTGGTTCTTTGTGTGAGAGTGAAGCGAAGCCAATTGTTATAACCCAAATGCTCAAGATAGAAGTGAAACGACGTCGTTTGGGCTATTGCAGAAAAGTTTTTTCTACAGTAAATGCATAAATGATTTCCCCTATATGGCCTATATAGGGGAAATCATTTATGCATTTACTGCAGAAAAACTTTTCTGCAGCAGGACAAAAAACGAATAAGCAAAGGAAAAAGAAACGTAAATGAACCAAAGAACGTAAATAAACTCTTTTTCCTTTTATCCGGTGTTGCTGAGATCTGCTGTGTTGAGCTGGCAAAGCCCTGTGAGGGAAGAGATTGTGCATGCAAATGCATTGTTCATCCCGTGCTCGGTCTGAAAAATAGACGGAGCCAACAGCTTCACCACGATGGATGATTTTGGGGCTAGGCTTATTGCTTTTGCAACTAAATTAGCTGTGATGATGAGGACGACAAAGACTTTGATGACCTTAGAGAAGGTGGGGACACCTTTACTGACGAGGTGGGCACCGTACCAAAGAATGAAGGCTTCGGAGGCATAAAGAGAGAGCTGGGAGAGACCAAAGAGGTGGTCGGAAGTTTGGCTGCAATGGAGGCTTCGACACTGTGGGACACGAAGCTTGTTGCAGAAGAGGGATAAAATCTTTTTCTAAGCATTGAATGTCGCGACTGTTCTGATGTTGCTTACTCCTTCTCCAGCCATCATCTTGCCTATCCTGAAAGAATTTTGTAGCTCTGGTTTTTTTTTTTTTTTGGTCAAACAGCAGCTCTGGGTTGAGGTTTTTGAAGGACCCAAGGTAGTATTACCTATACCAAGTCTCCAACCGGCAACACCATTGGATTTTTTTTTTGTCAAATGCTTTCCTTGGTCAAAGACACAATTATTTCATGGTGGGGTCCACTACCATTTTTTTGTCAAATCCTTCGCCCCTTTCGTTTTTCATATTGATTAATTAAAAAAAAAAGAGGAAAACGATGTCGTTGTGGTCGATGCAGGTATATTTATCTGCATCAGATGCAGAAATGATATCCCCTATATATATATATATATATGAAATAGGATATTCTCATTGCCAATTTTGGTCACCATCACTCCACCATTAGATCAGAATCTCAATGAAAGAGAGAAATGATAAAGGTAGATGAAATTCTGATCTAACAGTGAAAAAGTGGTAGTAACTTTGGTATTGACCAAAATTGGTAGTCACAATATCCTATCCCTATATATATGTGTGTGTATGTAATATATATATATATATATATATAGGGAAAAACACTTCTCATGTTGTAGGAGAAGTGTTTTCTCATGTCACACATACATAAATTGATGGGACCCACATATATATATAATTAGCATTATATATATGTGGGTCCCATGAAATGGTGGGACCCTATTTCATATGTGTGTAGGAATCTTCTTCTTCTCATGCAACATGAGAAGTTTAAACCCCATATATATATATATATATATATATATAGAGTAAAAGAAGATAGATTAGTGATTGGAGATTAGCGGAAAACTTAAATCTTACTATTTTGGGTTAATATGATATCTATTATGTTTGGAAGAAATATCTACATACTCTAGAGTGCCAATCTGAACTCAGCCATAAAATGATAAAACCATAATAGCATAGGTTATTTTAATCTTAATAGGCTAATAATACATTTAAAAAATTCACATTTAATGTTGTTGTTGTTTTTTTTTTTTAAATATTGGTCGTACAATTTGTTTTTGTTTTATTAATTTAAGTACCAGACAATATATTATAATTCCCCGTCCTAATGATAGGAGGGGATAACGAACAATACTGTGTATCAAGTATTTATTTAACTATTCATGGCGGAAAAAAACTAAAGTATGGTTAAAAATGCGTTTAAAAACTTGGTCTTAGTAAGCTCCTTCCACTGCTAGTCTTCTGAAATCTCCGTCGGTTCAGATAGTTTCTTCTTCTCAGTCGGGATGAGGGTGAACGGCGACAAAATCATCACAGAAATTCACAAAAGACTTCCGGTGAACACCTCCGCCACTCACCCCGTCAAAACCCTTCTCTTCTTTTCCAAGACAGATGCATATATGATCATTTACATCTGTGCTTGCTGGATTCCGAGATGCGAGTCCGTCAAGTTCACAGCAGGCATTTGATTGATTCATTGTTCTTCATTCGGATCATTGGTTATACCAATGGCTTAGTGTGTGACAAATTCTTATTCTTATTATATAATTTAATTGTAGATTTTGTTATAATTCTTGAGCTTAAAATGACTTTTTTGAGATAAATGAAGATTAAAATAAATACATTAAATTAGGACTAAAAAGGGTAAAATTATAATTACTGTTAAACATTATTATTATTATTATTTTTTTTGGAGCATATTTGATGTTGGTTTAATTGTTCTTAATTGTAAGACCCTTGTCCTTGGGCTCAACGACAAAGGGGTTGGACACTCTCACCAAAGGGAGAGAGTTCGATCGGAGTTGGTCAAGGCCTAGAGGAGGCACTCTAGCTCTAAGGTGCCTAGGTAAACGCCCGAGGTAATAGATAGCTCGCCCCGCCCAACATCGGTATGATCTATGAGAAATGGAGATTTCACCCCGCCTTTCGATTGTAGGTAAACCCAACCCATTTCTAAAATTTTTATATCCAAAAAAAAAAATTTGTTCTTAATTGTAGGTACTTGAAAATTTAGATTTAAATTTAAAATGAAAATGGTGGTTTGGGGCTTGAATTTCAGAAATACCAGTTTAATTTTGTTTTTAAAAAAATAATCATCTCAATTTGAAAAAAAAAACTAAAAACTAAAATAAAACGGCCTCCAATAAAATCCCTAATCCAATTTCAAAGCCGGTGCAAGCACTGGAAAAATATCATCAACTCGCCGTTGATCATCACTCAACATCTCCACTACTCTACTCATCAAAATTCTTGTCTTCTATTGGAATATAATAATTTCTCTTCTTAGTCTTTGTAACTGCGTTTGCTCGATTGGGAGATGCAAATTCATCAAATTCACCCTTCGAGGACTTCCAATAGGATCATCGGTTCCATCAATGGCTTGCTCTGTCTTTATAATCTCCTGCTACCAGGGAGGTTAGACAACTGCCTATGCCCAGAAAACAACATAATCCATGTAGAAATGCAACAGGATTATGGTACATTCCAATACTACTGCTATAGTTTCTTATGACATAGCAACAGTAGTGTTTACATTATATTGATACCATTCTCTGATGGCGAAATCTCTTCTCTTAAACCATCTTTCCAAGAAGAATGACATTTATTCGGCGATTTGGAAAAAAAAAAAATGTAATTTAAACAATATTTAAACCATATCATTTCCGGTACAAACAATTTTTTCGTCTGATTACCAAATCAACAAAAATCCTACAGTTAGTAGAATGTGCTTCCAAATCCTCTCATAATATTTAAACCATATCATTTCCAGTACAAAGTATAGTTTTGTTCCTTATGCATCAGGTATCATTTTAGTCCATTAAGTTTCTAAAGTTAACTTTTAGTTCTTTAATTTTATCATTGTTACTTAAGTCTCACTAATGGAAATTGCTGAGTCAGCATTTAAATGATGACAAAGTATGATTTAATTTTAATTATTTAACATAATAATTTTTATATTTGAAATTAAAATAAAGAAAAGAAGGCGTCTTCAACCCAAAGATATTGGTTGAAAATTAAATGGTCCAGGTTCCTATTCAAGCAAAGGTCATCGGCAATACCAACAGGAGAACTATAGGAAAACTCAATCCCTGTGAAAACAATTGGCCTCTTTTGGGTCAAAAATATCTTCTAATCGCATGCTTATTCTTGTGGTGGAAATGATTTGCTTAGGGTTAAGGTGATTAGGTGGTATAACTTGTCAATAAATTTTACACTTGTATGTTGCCACCTTAGTAGCTTAGGTGTCCCCCTTTAATTAATTAATTTGCATATGTGTCCTCAACTTTTCTTCTTCAAATATTATATTGCCACATGAAGACTTAGGTGTCCCTTCCATAATTTCCCACCTTCAATGTGTCCACTTAGGTGTCTATTTCTTTCATTCATCTTGGATTCATGCCCATGTGTCAATTGATAATAGCATCATCAATAAAGCTATTATCTTTAAAGTCAAAGATATTTTGCTAATAATCATATTAATCTTGCCATATGTTCATGTCATTTTCAAAGGCAAAGATACTTTTGAGAATAATCTTCCTGTTTTGCCATGTGTACATGTTCTTGAATTATCCATTGCCTTCTCATGCCACTTCATAATGATAATCCCTTATTAGCCAATTAGATGGGAACAAATATCTCTTTCCTTAGATTTCATGAAAATTCCATATATGTCAATAATATAATATTAATTAACTTCTTACAATAATTAACATGAAAATCCTCTCACAAGCTAATTCTCAAATTGCTAGGTCTAAAATTCGAGATATTACACCAAAGACATTGGTTGAAAATTAAATGGTCCAGGTTCCTATTCAAACAAAGGTCATCAGCAATACCAACAGGAGAACTATAGAAAAACTCAATCCCTGTGAACAATATTCAAACTTTTGCCGTTACATTTCTTTTGAGCAGTACACCATTCCAAATCCTCTCATAATCCCTACTAACTCATATATATACATGTGTATGCATGTATGAATGTATGTTTGTTTGAAAAAGGACAAAATTTAAACCAGATCCTTCCAGTACAAAATATAGTTTTGTTCATTTAAGTTTGTATTAGATATCATTTTAGTCCATTAAGTTTCTAAAGTGTACTTTTAGTTCTTCAATTTTATCACTGTTAAGTCTCACTAATGGAAATTGCTGAGCTGTAGAAAAACTAAATCCCTGTGAACAATATTCAAACTTTTGCCGTTACATTTCTTTTGAGCAGTACACCTTCGTCGTCATGAGTATTTTTGTCATTTGGCGATGAGAAAGTTTTACTACTAAGGGGATCATTTGTGTATCTGTGATTAAAATTGAAAGCATCGTTTGCCCACAAAGTTTTTTCGATGGATATAATGACGCCACCGGGATTGAAGTTTTTCTGCAGTTCTCCTGTTTGTACTAATTAAGGGCTTTCTCTGAAACGGGAACCTGGACCATTCAATTTTGAGCTATTGTTTTAGGGTCGAAGACACTTTCTTTCCTTTATTTTAATTTAAAATATAAAATTATTATATCAAGTATTTAAAAGTAAAATATGCTTTGTCAGCATTGACTTAGCAATTTCCATTGATGGGAGTTAACAGTATTAAAATTAAAGGACTAACCACACACTTTATATATTTGAAGAACTAAATATAGCTGATTCAAACTAAAAGACTAAAAATTTATTTTAGCATTTATTAGGCTATTCGAAAAGGATAATATTTAAAGTTTTAAACCCTATCATTTTTGGGAAAATCCCCCTCAAGGCCCAAGTAAGCAAGATATTATCAAAAAAGACCCAATGAAAAGTTACTTGTTAAAAAAGGCTCTTGTTGTTAATGTGTACTAATTTAGTTGTTAATGTTATATTGATATTGTTGTTAACGCGTACTGATTTAGTTGTTAAGATATAATTGTTAACGTGTATTAGTTTAATTGTTAATGTTGTATTGATATAGTTGTTAACGTTTCTCAAATAATACTAAAAAGGGCCTTAGGGCCTTTTCTGACATGTGACTTCTTTGAGCCTTTTTTGACAATTTTTTGCTTACTTGAACCTTGATGGGGATTTTCCCATAATTTTCTGTACAAAAAATAAATCCCACAATTAGTGAGATATGATTCCAAATCCTGTCATAATCTGAACTGATCCATTAGATACTTTTTTTATTTGAAAAACGATAATATTTATCCATATCATTTTCCGTACAAAATTTATATTTTAGCCTGACCAAATCAAAAAATAAATCCCTCAATTATTTAAGGGGTTTGGGCTTTCTCTGAATCATTTATCTAATTTTCTTCTCAAAATCATATCTCCATCATTAGATTAAAAATAGTTCAGATTTCATATTATATAAAACTCTTATTTTAAACATAAATAAATAAATTTAAAAGGTTAAAATCTGATATTTTTTTTATCAAAATTACGATATGATCTCCAAATTCATAATTGCATCAAAAACAAAATTTAAAAAAAAAAACTTTAATAATAGTTTTAGAAAATATAAAATCTGAACAATTAATTTTTTGATCTACAAGTGAAGATGACGTGGCTTTCAAAAGTGAAAAAATACATATATGCTTTAACAAAAGAGTGTCTAACACTAAATGCTTTTTTTTTTAATTTAATAATTTATTTCAATTAAAGGAAAATTATTATTTTTCTAGATATAATTCTAGGAGGCCAAATTTTTTCTTCTAATTTATCATTTTGGGGAGGAGGAGTTATCAATGGGTAAAAATAGTAAAAAATTTATTTCCATAATTTATTTTCTCTTTTTTTTTAAATTTTCTTATTAATAATTGATATATGAGTCTTTATGCATTTGAAATTTGATATTATAAATAATATATAAAGGATTTCTCCGATCACGGGAGATAATAAAACTACGTCGTTTTGAATTAATGAAAGGTGTGTTTGTAATTTTAGGTGAATTAATTTATACGGAAACACCCTTAATTAATTTGAAATTTGATATTATAAATAACTCTTCATTAATTGAATTACAAAACACCCTTCATTAAATGTAGTTTTTAATCTGAAATCTTTTTACCCTATATTATTGACTTAAAAACAATTTTGATGTTTTGAAAAATAAATAGTTAGAGAAATAATTGTTTTATTCTATCAAAAGAATTAATTCATTTATTTTGAAAAAGTCAACTTTATAACTATAAGCCTATAATTTTTCTTGATTTACTTTTATCATTATATAAATAGAAAAGTGAAAACGTTTATATTTCATATTTCTTAATGTAATAAAAATTAAATAATATTGTTTGGTTTTGATTGAAAAATTATTTTAATAATTTCTGGTTCAATTTGTTAGATCAAAAAATTAAAATTATTTTTAATTAAATATAGTATCTATAATATTAAATTTCAAATGGATAAATACTCATTTATTAATTATTAATTAGAAAATTTAACAAGGATTTCTTTAAAAAATAAATTATGGAAATAAAAAATTTGGCCTTCTAGGAATTATACCTAGAAAAATAATAATTTTTCTTTAATTGAAATAAAATTATTAAACTAAAAAAAAAACTGGGTGTTGATTCTTTTTGTCAAACCACATATATTTTTGCGCTTTTGAAAGCCATGTGATCATCCAGTTCGGGAATTATACATAGAAAAATAATAAATTTTTTTTAATTGAAATAAATTTATTTTTTTTTTTAAAGAAAAACTTGGTGTGAGGGGGTCTTTTTGTTAAACAACATATGTATTTTTCACCTTTGAAAGTCACTTGATCATCCAGTTAGCAAAAAAGGAAAAAAATGTCAAACTTAACGGTACCAAACAATATTTTAATACCTAAAAATTGTCAAACTTAACAGTCAAACAGTATTTTTATACCTAATTTATAACCATACGTGCACTTTTAAATCTTTATATCTAAAAGAAACACCATTAGATACTCTTCAGAATAAAACACATATTACCTCTTTTAAAAATGGGGTTTACTTTTCTCATTGAGAAGAATAAAATACACAATGAAAACACATATATATATAATCTTAATTGTATATATTGGGTAAAAATTTAGAGTGTTTTTCCCTTTAAAATTTAGAGGTGGGTTCTATAATTAAGGCAACACAGAGTGGTTTACTCTAAATTATGAACTCGTGTTCTTCTCCACCGCTTCGGCGCGTCTCCTCTAATTGCTAGTGATCCTCTTCGATTGTGACGGCTTTCCTCTGTGTCGATTCCTTCTTCTCAGTCGATAAATACAAAGGCATGCATTTTTCTTTGATTATCAGCCTCTGATCTGATTCCTTCTGCTTTACTTTGGGTGCTCTGTATTTCCCAGTCTCGCACTATGAAGCAGACGGTAATGGATGGCGACGCGCCGTTTCTTCCCTCAGAAATTATGATGAACATTCTCAAACGGCTTCCTGTCAAATCCCTAATCCGATTTCACTGTGTCTGCAAATATTGGAAAAATCTCTTCAAATCCCCACCCTTCATCGCTGACCACCTCAATCATTCGGCTCATCATAACCCTTATCTTCTTCTCCAACAGAATCATGAATATGTGCCTTTGCGCTTAGAATTGCTCGATTGCGATATGCAACTCCGTGAAGTTCAGAACCCACCTTTGATTCGTTCCTTGAGTTGCGTTAAGGTGATAGGTTCTAGCAATGGCTTGCTCTGTCTTGAAATTGAGTCTCCTTCTTCACTTTTATTGTGGAATCCTGCTACTAGAGAGATCAAACAGGTGCCTAGAACCAGAGCTACTAGTCATTTTAATTATGATTGCATGGAAGGATTTGGGTACAGTCCAACGGTTAACGATTACAAACTGGTGAGAACTTTTGCTGAGCCTAATTCTGTAATTTATGAGGTGGAAGTGTATTCATTAAGCACTGGTTTATGGAAGGAAAAAGAGTTGGGGGACTTAGAGGGTATACAACTTGTTGAAGATGGTGTTTGTGCTAATGGAACTATCTTTTGGCTAGGACTAAGACTGGTTGTGGAAGAAGATGAAGAAGCAGATGATATGGAGGTGTTAGTTTCATTTGATATAGCAATGGAAGTGTTTACAGTGATACCAATAACTTGTATGGGACTTAAACTTACGGTATATGAGGACAAACTTGCTGCAATTTCCTCATATAGGATTGGAGGCCCTCCATACGATCATCATTATTTGTTTCAGTTGTGGGTGATGGAGGAAGATTCATCGGAAGAGAGATGGAGTTGGGAGATGAAATATACTAGTCGCAGCCCTTGTCCGTACGATTTACATCCTGGGACCATGTGGAGGAATGAAATTGCCATGTCTGGAATCATTGGCGAAATTGGACGTGGAAAGCAGAATAATGAACTAACATTTGGTTTGCGTCTGTTCAATGTTACTACTAATGACAGTAAGATGTTTCCTATCCGTAGACATAACCCTACATGTGGTGTTTTTAATTATGTAGAAAGCCTTGTGCTGGTTGGCAACAAATGCATCAATAGTGAACCTTGATCCTGAACGTCAATGATCATAGTGCGTATTTACTTTTGTTTATATATTTTTGGTGGAATCCATACCAGTTTAGATTATTCTTTACGTATAAGCTTTGATGCCTTTCAGAGATGTTACATTGTTGGATGATACTAGATATTCCGTACTTTGTTTGATCTATCTATAAAATTTTGTTGTTCTTTTGTTTTCTTTTTCTTTTTCAAATACAGTTATATAATGTTAAGTAATTTCTGTCACATGGATCATTCAGGAATACTTTTATAAGGCATCTCGTCAGATTTCAATCTTTGTGCAAAGATCTCCTCCTATCCATCTTTCATCATAGCTTACCTTTACAACTGCTTTTCAATTAATTTTTATTGCTTGACTTCCATTAGTTATACAGATAAAGATTCTAAGATCTGTACTTAATTATCTTTATGCTTGAGATCAATATTTTTAGATATGTTTCATTGATGTAATTAGTATTAAGAGAAACCGGAATCAGACATGGAGATAATAGGCATAGGCTGCAGAATTAAAAATGTCTACTCACAGATATGCTAGATCTTGAAACATTATGAGGTATTATAAGTTTGATGACAGCCATATGTCAATCTTATCTTTGTTATGGCGAAGTTCTTTTTTATCTTAGTGGTTCTTGTGACTATGTCTTTATTTTTATGGTTCATTGCAAATTGCAGAGTAACGTATAATTTTGAAAAGTCTGGCTTATCCTTTGATTGTATAGAATTGCCAGTGTATGGCACTGCTATAGCTACACAAGTATAGTATGAGAATTTTTGAAAGTTGAGTTTGGTGGGACTATAAGCAGCCACTAATTTTTGAAAGTTGAGTTTGGTGAGACTACAAGCAGCCACTGATCGAACTCAATGCTTCCTACTCAAAAGAGAACTCTCATACTGCTAGGCTACAAGGCCATTGGCACATGAGCTGCGCCAATGTTGCTTCAAAGGCACCCGTTTGTATTATAATGCATTATATCTGATACATACATATATATATATATACACACACATATATATAGTGAATATAGTGAAAGAAAAGAATAAAAGGTGTTGGGCATGGACAGGGTTGAAGCACTAAAGAAATATTTATAACGCCATCACTTATTTTTTACCAATCCATAGTATATATAGGTTGTTCACCTTGCCTGACAGATGCAAATTTAATCTTTGGGTTAAAGGAAATCTATAAATATATTTTTTCAACCCCCCCCCCCCCCCAAAAAAAAAAAAAAAAAAAAAAGAGAAAGTGAAAGGAACACTAGGATCCTAGTCATACTTAGAGATATATACTAAAACGAAGATACTTGTGTCATTGAAGTACAACGCCAATGACATATTTTAAAATATTTATGAATTTTCAATAAGTACATACATATACACAATAAATCGTTATATGTAAAATTTAAAATTTTAACTACTATTTACACTCACTAATATACAAATTTAGGAGTCTATTTTTTTAAAAAAAAATTTATAGGAGTCCATATGCATAGTCCTTTCTTACTCAAAGTTGATCACTTTTTTTTTTTTTTTTTCCAAATGGATTTTCTTATTAGTTTTTTCTTTTCAAAATAGACTTTTAAGAAATGTTCTGACATATACCCACAACTATTTGTCAAAAGAACTTTTGGCTTTCCGAAATTCATAACCAAAGTGTATTTTAAGAAGTGTTTTTAGCTGAGTTCACCTAATGCATCAATACACCGCCTAACCCAATTTGACTTGATCTTTAAAAGATACAAAAAAAAATTGATTATCTTTATTGGGTTTGATTAGTCAAAATAAAAGATTTAGTTGATAATTATTTTTAAAAATTAATTGTATCATGTTCGATTTATATTAAACTTATTTACCAAATTTGATTTTCCCAGAACAAACTCATAGGAAGGAAAGATGAGTCGGTTAACCCCCAAAGCCCGAAGTGTGAGCTATGCGTTTCGGCCAAAAAAAAAAAAAAAAAAAAAGGCATAAACGGACTCAAATGTCACATCCCAATTTCGGAAGCGATTTTTTTTTTTTTTTTTTTAAAAAACGGTATCATGATCGAGTAGAGCACCTTAGGAAGTAAAAATAGTATTTCAAAAGATATGTATCGATAACATCAACGGTATGTTTTGCTACTAACAGCGGTACAATAGTTCAAATGGTTCTGAATTCAAAATACATTTCAAAAGGGGGCCCGACCAGTCCGTCCTAAGCCCTTCGCTTACCCTTGTCTCCGCTCCTGTTCACTCCGGAACACGAAGCTATGGTAAGAGCGAGGTTCAAAGTACATTGAACCCGGGTAACGGTTAACCTCATGTTCAAGTACAATTATGTATGACAGATATTCATGATACCACAGTAAAATTCACATATACCAAGTAATAACACACCATATACACCTGTATATGAATGTTATTACAGTCTGCACTATTCACCAGCGCCACGATGTACGGTCGTGTCCTCAGCGCTAGGAAAACTCAACGGCGTTATCATGACTATAACCCGTATAAAGCTATATGTGCACAGTCAATAACTTTTAAAAACAGAATCCCATTTCAGGAATACAACCATCACATATAGGCATACAATAAACATCAGAGTTAGTGTTACAGTACGCGTCCGTACCTTCGTCGGCGTTGTCGGTACGTTTGACGTCCGAACGTGATCGCATTGATCCTATAATGGTAATACCGTATTTATTAATTTTTAAGTAATATCCTAAGAGATATTTTGGCCCCTAATGACCATTTTTCCCTTACAACTTTTATTTTTCACTTTATTCCCTCAAAATTCGTACAACAACGCTGGTATAAATCTGGGCAGCATTTTGTCTAACTTTGAAAAATCATAATTAATTCTACAAAAATCGAAACAAGGATCCGTAAAATTCCTTGGAATCCTTAGGATGTCTATTTTCAAGTAAAAATAGTTACCTTTGCCCAGATTTCACGAATCACTCCAAGGTTTTAAGTTTTGAACCTCTGCCCAGAATTTTTCCAGAATTTCGTAGCCTAACTTTGAGGATTTTTATCTCTCTGTACAGAAATAATTTTGACATGTTCTTGACATATTTAAAAATCCCTATATGTCTGTTTTAACCATAAATTTTCTCAGAATTTTGTGACCATAGTTTCAATATGAAATTCTGGCGTTTTCATGGCTGACTCCAGAAATTCCGAAACCGATGAAATTTCGCGAACTTCGTTACTTTGCTGATTTTCTTCCGAAACTTTGCTATAACTTCGTCTTTATCAATTTTTCGAAATAAAGCCAATTTTAACCATAAAAACATCTTAATAAAATTATCCTAGCATATTTAAGATCTAAGCTACTTCTATCTAAGAATTTAAGAACTAAAACTTAAAGAACTTAAAGCTAGAACTAGAAAACTTACCAAGAACTTTGCTCCTTCTTTCTTCAAGGCTCTCACTCTCACTTTCTCTCTATGTTTCAGCTTGTAAGCTTTGTGAATTGGTGAGAAAATATGAAGAGCAAAGCCCCCTATTTATAGCAAAAGGCTATGGCATTTGTGTAATTGTCTTGCTAGCTTTCATTGGTGGATTCCAAATGAAGTTTAAATTGTGACAACTTCTTGACTTCCTTTTTAAGTTAGAATTTCCTACCCCTTCCATTCTACTAGATAGAATAACTAGATAAAAATTCATTTGGGGACCTTAATGAAGTTTGATTCAAATTTTCTTTTTGGTTTTGAACTCTTGAGATTTTTGGCTTTAATTAGAGACCTCAATCTCTCATTTTCTCAATTGGCAAATTCTTAAAAGTTGAGAAAATAGCTTTGGTTATAGTCAAATTGAAGCTTGAATTTTGCTTGTTAATAATCACTTCTTATCTTTGATTGATGGTTAGTGGATTTCAAGATAGAATTTATTTTGTATAGATTTCCCTTTGATTAAATCTTGAATTAATCCCATTGATTATCTTAATCATCTTATGTGTAATCACTTTATTGGCTAATGGCTTGACTTTCTCCTTGATTTTTCCTCTCACCACGTTATCCTCTCTATGCAAGTGGCCAATTTGATTTTTAGCAACTCTTTCTCTCTCTCCCAAGTGCCAAAACAGACCCCCTCCCCTTTGTTCAGTTTTAGTTGCATTTTTATGCTCTAATTGATTGCATGTGGGGGTTATCTAATTGGTTGTTTGCCTAGTTACATGGATTAGGCTTTATAAGAATTAATTAGGGCCTTTAGATAATCTTTATGAAATTAATTCTTGACCTTTAGATCTTGTTGCAATTGTTGACTTTTTCAACTCTTAATTAATTCTTGATTAACAACTTAATTATAAGCTTAATCATCTCTTGATTGTTATATTATTGGTTCAAGAAGTGTTTTATGATTGCTAACAATTCATTTAATGCTAAATCTTACTCCCTTATTAGCTCTTGACATTTGATTAGGCTAATACACCTTTAATCAATGGCTATTTTAATATAAATTGCTGAATAATTACCTAAATATTCCATTAGGGTAGTTTTAATTGCTCATTAATTATTAAAAATTGTCCTTAATTATTTCAAGTGTCTTGGTAATTTTTTATGGTATTTTATGATGACTAATATAATTTCTTACTTATTGGCTATTCTAATTCTAGGGGAAAAATTGCCTAGAAAATAAAATAAACATGTCTCTAAAAATTTAGAGACTACATACTCACCTATTTCAAATAGGCAACTCTCACAAAATATGATATTTATCATAAATGAGAATTTTGGGTTTTACATTTCTCCCCCCGTTAAATAAAATTTCGTCCCCGAAATTTATTCTATACTAGCTAAGTATCGTGCCATAAACTCTGGATATTTCTCTTTCATCTCCTCTTCCGTTTCCCATGTTGCCCCTTCGGAGATAAACCTCTCCGGGCCACCTTCACGATTGGAATATTTCTACGTCGAAGCCACTTCTCTCGGCTTTCGAGAATTTGCTCCGGCTCGACCTCGAAAGTGTTATCATGCCGTAACTCGACATTCTCATACTGGATGATATGATCGTGATCGGGTTGGTATTTCTTCAATTGAGAAACATGGAAAACGTCGTGGAGTTTACTCAAGTTCGGGGTAAGGCTAAGCGGTATGCGACCGGACCACGTTTTGCCAAGATTTCGAATGGCCCTATGTAACGAGGACTTAGCTTTAGCCTTTTAAGGGTTCTACCGACAGTTCATCGGGGATACTTTCAGAAACACATGGTCTCCGACTTCGAATTCTAACGGCCTCCTCCTTTTATCGGCGTAGCTCTTCTGTCTACTCTGCGCTGTTAAGAGTCTCTGCTTGATCAGAGCGATTTGTTCGGAGGTCCTATCAACTATATTTGTCCCAATGAATTCTCGCTCAGACAATTCCGTCCAGCATATAGGCGATCGACACTTTCGCCGTACAATGCTTCAAACGGAGCCATCTCGTATGCTCGAATGGTAGCTGTTGTTGTAAGCGAACTCAGCTAGGGGCAAATGTTGGTCCCAATGTCCCTTGAAGTCCAATACACACGCTCTAAGCATATCTTCTAGCATTTGTATTGTCCTTTCAGATTGGCCATCGGTCTGAGGGTGATAAGCCGTACTAGGTCTTAGCTTTGTCCCCATCTCTTTGTGCAAGGCCTCCCAGAATCGGGATGTGAATCGCGGGTCCCGGTCGGGAGACAATGCTCTTAGGTACGCCATGAAGTCTCACGATCTCTTTGATGTAAATCTCGCTAATCGTTCCGGCGAGTAGTTAATACCGATGGGAAGAAAATGTGCCTACTTAGTCAATCGGTCAACAATTACCCGGATCACGTCGTGATTCCTAATCTTAGGTAACCCTACTACTAGATCCATGGTAATGTTCTCCCATTTCCATTCCGGAATTTCTAGTCCTTGAAGAAGACCAGGGGTCGTTGATGTTCGATCTTAACCATTTGACAAGTTAAGCATCGGCCACATACTCGGTTACATCCTTCTTCAACCGGGCCACCAAAACTCGATTTTAAGTTCGGTACATCTTGACCATTCCGGGATGTAGAGTGTATCTACTCTTATGGGCCTCATTTAGTATTTTCGTCGCAAACCTTCATCTTCCGGTACGTAGATCCGCTTCTTGTACCTAACCAAACCACTAGGTGATAGGTCAAGGTCTTGAGTCTCGCCCGGGAGAGCGTTTCTCGTCTGCAATCGCCCATTCGTCGTGTTTCTGAGCTTCCTCGACTTTATCTCTCAAATCGTACTCTCCTTGACTAACAAGAAGGTTTGCAAGATAGGCGTCATCGGGCGCATTATAGTTCATGCAAATCTGATTCGACAGGTTCAGGTCTCGGAAATCTTCAAGTAGCCTCCGTTCTTGGATCATCATGTACGTTGTGTGCACCGTCTTTCTACTGAGGGCATCTGCAACGACGTTCGCTTTACTTGGATGATACTTGATCTCCAGATCGTAATCTTTCAGCAGTTCCATCAGCCGACGCTGCCTCATGTTGAGTTCTCGCCGATCAAAAAGATATTTCCGGGCTCTTGTGGTCGCAAGTACAATTCTACGGTTGCACCGTAAAGATAGTGCCTCCATATCTTCAACGCAAATACGATAGCTGCTAACTCTAAATCATGCGTGGGATAGTTTGCTTCGTGAGTCTTCAACTGACGAGAGGCATAAGCTACTACCCTGCCCTGTTGCATCAGGACACATCCCAACCCATGCCCACTGGCGTCACTATAGACTATGTAAGTCTCGCTCGGTTCTGGGATGATCAACACTGGTGCAGTAGTTAGCCATTCCCTCAGTCTTTGAAAACTCGTTTCACAATCCTCGTCCCAAACGAATGGTTGGTTCTTCCTCGTAAGTTTCGTCAATGGTAAGGCAAGACGCGAGAAATTTTGTATGAATCTGCGGTAGTATCCCGCTAGGCCTAGAAAGCTACGTATCTCATCATCGATTCCGGCCTCTTCAAGTCCAGAACTGCTTCCACCTTCTTTGGGATCAACAAAGCAACGCCGTCGCGTGATATGACATGGCCCAGAAATTTCACTTCGGTAGCCAAAATTCGCACTTACTCGCCTTCGCGAAAAGTCGTTTATCACGTAGTATGCCTAATACGAGTCGCAGATGTTCTTTGTGCTCCTCTTTGCTTTTAGAATAGATTAGGATATCGTCGATGAATACGACTACAAATTTGTCAAGGTGTTGACGAAAGATTCGATTCATGTAATCCATGAATACAACAGGTGCGTTTGTCAATCCGAAGGGCATAACAAGGAATTCGTAATGCCCGTACCTAGTTCTAAAGGCTGTTTTAGGAACATCACCGGCTTTTACTCGCAACCGGTGGTAGCTCGAGCGTAAATCGATTTTGGAGAATACACAAGAACCGGATAGTTGATCGAGTAGGTCATCGATCCGAGGAAGTGGATATTTGTTTTTGACAGTTACTTTGTTCAACTCGCGGTAGTCGATACAAAGTCGCAAGCTTCCGTCTTTCTTCTTTACGAACAACACGGGGCTCCCACGGTGACACGCCGGGTCGGATGAACCCCTTCCCTAGTAGCTCTTCAAGCTGCTTTTTCAGTTCTTGCATCTCGTTCGGTGCCATACGATATGGTGCTTTTGATATTGATCCGGTGCCCGGCATCAGGTCAATGGCGAACTCAACCTCTCTTTCAGGGGGTAACTCAGTAAGATCGTCGGGAAATACGTCAGGAAATTCTTTCACAACGGGAATGTCTTCGAGTGAGGGTTCCGCATCTGCCTTGACCGAGAAGAACACCATATAAGCTTGGCATCCCTGCTTCATACGTCTTTCAGCTTCCGCAGTAGAGAGAAGGTTCAGACTGGCATCAACCTTGTTCTTACCATGCGAAGGTGAGAACATCATCTGTTTATTACCACAATCAAGGATCGCGTTGTTTGCGGTTAGCCAGTCAAGACCGAGAATGACGTCGATGCCATGAAGCGGTAGTCGGATAAGGTCTATGTTGGAATTTCGCCCATTTACTCCCGCAACGCAATTTAGACATGCATCAGAAGCTAAAGATTTTGCGCC
The DNA here is from genome assembly GCA_019022655.1 of Acacia acuminata. NCBI lineage: Eukaryota > Viridiplantae > Streptophyta > Magnoliopsida > Fabales > Fabaceae > Acacia > Acacia acuminata. Next base: position 275,054 of record JAFJYI010000035.1, read on the forward strand.
AAGTGGCGTAGCTACTATCAAATCGTAAGGTAATCTATAGGCATGCATCCCTAACCGTTTTGCACAGTCATAAGAAATAAACGAGTGACTAGCACCCGAGTCATACAATGTGTAATACCCAAAATTTCTTGTTGGTCTTAAATACAATATTTTGATAAATAGAGTCTATTTAATAGGTGAATATGTGGTCTCAAATTTTGAGACATGTTTATTTTATTTTCTAGGCAATTTTTCCCCTAGAATTAGAATAGCCAATAAGTTAAAAAATTATATTAGGTACCATAAAATACCACAAATACCATATTAAAACTATGATTCATATGGGAATGAAAATACTTAGACAAATTTAGAGGAAACAATATCCATTAAATTAACAACTAAACCTTCACTAAATTAAGAAAATTGTCCAAGGTTTCATAATTGATTAAAGAGCCTTAAATACCTACTCTCATAATTTATTGAGAGATTAAACTTTCTAACACCTTATAATTAATAAATAGCTCATGTCTAATTTATAAAAGACCATAAAAAATTACCAAAACACTTGAAACAGTTAAGGGCAATTTTTAATAATTAATGAGCAATTAAAACTACCCTAATGGAATATTTAGGTAATTATTCAGCAATTTATATTAAAATAGCCATTGATTAAAGGTGTATTAGCCTAATCAAATGTCAAGAGCTAATAAGGGAGTAAGATTTAGCATTAAATGAATTGTTAGCAATCATAAAACACTTCTTGAACCAATAATATAACAATCAAGAGATGATTAAGCTTATAATTAAGTTGTTAATCAAGAATTAATCAAGAGTTGAAAAAGTCAACAATTGCAACAAGATCTAAAGGTCAAGAATTAATTTCATAAAGATTATCTAAAGGCCCTAATTAATTCTTATAAAGCCTAATCCATGTAACTAGGCAAACAACCAATTAGATAACCCCCACATGCAATCAATTAGAGCATAAAAATGCAACTAAAACTGAACAAAGGGGAGGGGGTCGGTTTTGGCACTTGGGAGAGAGAGAAAGAGTTGCTAAAAATCAAATTGGCCACTTGCATAGAGAGGATAAGGTGGTGAGAGGAAAAATCAAGGAGAAAGTCAAGCCATTAGCCAATGAAGTGATTACACATAAGATGATTAAGATAATCAATGGGATTAATTCAAGATTTAATCAAAGGGAAATCTATACAAAATAAATTGTATCTTGAAATCCACTAACCATCAATCAAAGATAAGAAGTGATTATTAACAAGCAAAATTCAAGCTTCAATTTGACTATAACCAAAGCTATTTTCTCAACTTTTAAGAATTTTCCAATTGAGAAAATGAGAGATTGAGGTCTCTAATTAAAGCCAAAAATCTCAAGAGTTCAAAACCAAAAAGAAAATTTGAATCAAACTTCATTAAGGTCCCCAAATGAATTTTTATCTAGTTATTCTATCTAGTGGAATGGAAGAGGTAGGAAATTCTAACTTAAAAAGGAAGTCAAGAAGTTGTCACAATTTAAACTTCATTTGGAATCCACCAATGAAAGCTAGCAAGACAATTACACAAATGCCATAGCCTTTTGCTATAAATAGGGGGCTTTGCTCTTCATATTTTCTCACCAATTCACAAAGCTTACAAGCTGAAACATAGAGAGAAAGTGAGAGTGAGAGCCTTGAAGAAAGAAGGAGCAAAGTTCTTGGTAAGTTTTCTAGTTCTAGCTTTAAGTTCTTTAAATTTTAGTTCTTAAATTCTTAGATAGAAGTAGCTTAGATCTTAAATATGCTAGGATAATTTTATTTAGATGTTTTTATGGTTAAAATTGGCTTTATTTCGAAAAATTGATAAAGAAGAAGTTATGGCAAAATTTCCGGAAGAAATTCATCAAAGTAACGAAGTTCTGGCGAAATTTCATCGGTTTCGGAATTTCTGGAGTCAGCCATGAAAACGCCAGAATTTCATATTGAAACTATGGTCACAAAATTCTGAGAAAATTCATGGTTAAAAAAGACATATAGGGCTTTTTAAAAATGTCAAGAACATGTCAAAATGATTTTTTTACAGAGATTTAAAATTCCTCAAAGTTAGGCTACGAAATTCTGGAAAATTTCTGGACAGAGGTTCAAAACTTAAAACCTGGGAGTGATTCGTGAAATCTGGACAAAGGTGACTATTTTTACTTGAAAATAGACATCCTAAGGATTCCAAGGAATTTTACGGATCCTCGTTTCAATGTTTGTAGAATTAATTATGATTTTTTAAAGTTAGACAAAATGCTGCCCAGATTTATACCAGCGTTGTTGTACGAATTTTGAGGGAATAAAGTGAAAAATAAAAGTTGTAAGGGCAAAATGGTCATTAGGGGCCAAGATATCTCTTAGGATGTTACTTACAAATTAATAAATACGGTATTACCATTATAGGATCAACGCGATCACAGTTCGGGACGTCAAACGTACCGACAAACGCCGACGAAGGTACGGACGCGCATCGTAACACTAACTCGATGTTCATTGTATACCTATATGTGATGAGATGCGTTTTCAAAAGTTATTGACTGTGCACATACAGCTTTATACGGGTTATAGTCATGATAACGCCGTTAAGTTTTCCTAGCGCCGAGGACACGACCGTACATCGTGGCACCGGTGAATAGTGCATCGTAATAACATTCATATGCGGGTGTATATGGTGTGTTATTACTTGGTATATGTGAATTTTACTGCGACATCATGAATACTGTCATACATAATTGTACTTGAACATGAGGTTAATCGTTACCGAGGTTCAATGTACTTTGAACCTCGGCTCTTACCATAGCTTCAGTTCCGGAGTGAACAGGAGCGGAGACAAGGGTAAGTAGCAGGCTTAGGACGGACTGGTCGGGCCCCCTTTTGAAATGTATTTTGAATTTAGAACCATTTGAACTATTGTACCGCTGTTAGTAGCAAAACATACAGTTGATGTTATCAGATACATATCTTTTGAAATACTATTTTTACTTTCGGTGCTCTACTCTGATCATGATACCGTTTAAAAAAAAAAAATCACTTCCGAAATTGGGATGTGACACAATGCCTGAAGTAGATTCCCATTGAGAGAGATAGTACCTTGGATCATTTCAGAGATTTTCGGCCTCTTCGTTCGTCGGGGCAAAAACCCGACTGGGTTTTGCGGCCTCGCCTCTAAGGCTTTTTGAGGGCGAGTTCACGCTAATGTGCCGGGCCTCGGCACTTGTAGCATACGATTTTTCCCTCGCAGTTGGTCCCCGATGGTACCTCTTGCATTTGGGACACGCTTGGAGCGTCGCGTTTGCATCCTTGGGAAGTTCTGCGCCACGGCTAAAACGGCTTGTTGTTCCATCCTCGGTTGTTTCCCCGGGGTGCCTTCCTCTTCGCGACGAGTTGTTGCGGTTGAAGCCGCAACGATTTGGGCTACGCTATTAAAGGGTCTGGTCCTTCGCATCTCTTTCAGATTACGCTCGATTCGTCGGCAAGCCTCTACCGCTTGGATCAAGTCTGAGAACTGGTGAGACATCAGTCTCTCTTTTATGTCGTATTTCAGGCCATATATTAGTATGTTCGCCATACTACTTTCGTTATCATCACGTCTCAGGTGCGATGAGTATCGGGATAGATTTGTGAAACGTGCGAAGTAGTCATCGAAAGACTCCTCTTGGCCTTGTTGGATGTGAAGGAACTCGGACTCCTTGGTCATCTGTACGGAGAGCGGGAAGTATTTTTCGTTGAACTTCGCTTGAAAGCTCTCCCACATAACAGGACAGTAGCGGGCTCGTAAGGTCATTGCAGTATTCCTCCACCATCGGTCGGCATCTCCCTCTAGCTTGTATATTGCTAGTTGAGCTTTTCGGTCTTGGACATTCCAAGACCTCGAAGATCTTGTCCGGATGCATCGGCCAATCTTCGGCGGAATCGAACTTACCTCGGAAAGATGGTGGTTTGTGCTTACTGAATTGGGTCACCCAATGCGAGTGTCCCTAACCTCTCTAACGGGTTGAGGCGGTCTTACCATCGCTCTCCCCATTGGGGAGGTGATCGAGATCGGTCAGATCTCTCGGACGCATTACTTTGTTCGTCTTCTTGCTCGGTGTCGTCTCCTTCTTCCTCGTTACTCTGTTGTTCTTCCTCATCCTGCTGTTCCTCATTCTGTCTGTTGTTCCCTCCCCCTTGTTGGTTAGCGAGGAGAGTATCAATAAGTACTCGTTGCTCTTGCATGATTCTTCTCATTTCTTGTAATTCATTCGGAGGTGGTGGTGGTGGTGGTTCATGCTGATCGAGCTCGTGTATCGGTACTATTCGAGGCTCTCTAATTCTACCTCTCCCCGCCTCGGCCTCGGCCTCGGCCTCGGGAGCACCGGCACCTCTTAAAGTTGCCATATTCTAATTTCGGAGGTTAGTAGATGAAAACATCGAAAACACAGATTCAAACATTGCACACACAGTACACAACATATATATATTGATCACAAATATTTTACATAAGTCTCATAATTCAACAACAAGTCATACGTCATAACCCTTTTATCTAACAAGTATTTCATATCTCCTCCGGGTATTTAGAGGAGTGATCACACACATTACATTTAGTACTACTAACTACTACTACTCCTTCCACGGCATTCTTGATTTGGTACGGGATTGCCCTCGTTAAACTACATGTTCAAAGTATACGAGGCGTTTGAGGTAAAAGAGACATGAGCATACATCCTCGAGGTTGCCCTCGTCTAACATCTCATTGGTTTTAGCTATCCAAAAACGAGTGCGGGGAAAATGGTGGAGAGTGGATCTAACCCAATCTCCGGGGGTCTGAGCGTTATAAAAAGAGGAATTCATCCGGTAGTAGTCTTTCACTCGTCTTAGGTAAATCAGGTATTTTTCTTGTTCGGTATCTGCAATTTGCTCAGCATGAGCGTAGTCTAATCCTAATGCTTGGGTCAAAATGGTGTTGTCATTTAGGACATAGTCTAAGTCATCGGAGTTGGCATCGAATTGTTTTCAAGAGTTTGGATATCGGGAAATCAAAGTTGTCTCCTCCGAGGAGTGGTGTGGACTGTCGGGATTTGCGGGTACGGGAGGATATACTATATTTATGGGTTCCGCGTATATGGGGTCATATAGATTGTCGGGGTATTCGGGTCTTTGGGTGGTACTCTAGCTCTTTGTGTCTTTGGGACAAAGATAGGATCGGGCGGGATAATAGGGTTCATTCATAGGTAAGGGATTAAAAGGTAAGTACTCTGGTCCAGGGTGGTATTCCGGTTCTGGTTCATCATCAGGATAGTTAGGCATATAATCGGGGTCTAGATGATGTTCCGGAAAATTTGGCTCGTGTATAAACATCGGAGGTGAATTACTTGGTTCAGGATTCAGTTTGACTCTAAGGTTTCCAGGAGCAGCTGTCCTATGCGCTACGCGCCTCCGCATCCCGTAGTAATCTACGTAGGGTTCGTTGTCCATCACTACAACAATATCAGGATTTATCAGTACTTGTTTTCAAAATTTTCTTTGAAATAATGGCTTAGAGCCTAACTTAGCTAATCAACCGATTGGCCAGGTAAGTGTCTATCATGGGAGCCTCACCGTGCTAGGGTGACGATTGGCCGATCCACATAGACTAGCCTTGCCTTCGGCACCAATGGTTTGTTATAAGCGAGTCGGGTTCATACCGAGATAAAATGCTTTTGGTTGAAAAAAAAACCCCGAACTTAACTCCGTTACTCAAACAATCGCCAGCGGTCGTAATTATGGAAGGCTCGCCGAGTTCACGGGGACGATTGCCAACCACAATACTTCTTTCTAGACACCAGACTGTTTAGAGTAGCATAGTTAAATTCGTGCCAGGATGTCTGCTCTGATACCAAAAATGTCACATCCCAATTTCGGAAGCGATTTTTTTTTTTTAAAAACGGTATCATGATCAGAGTAGAGCACCGGAAGTAAAAATAGTATTTCAAAAGATATGTATCTGATAACATCAACTGTATGTTTTGCTACTAAACGGTACAATAGTTCAAATGGTTCTGAATTCAAAATACATTTCAAAAGGGGCCCGACCAGTCCGTCCTAAGCTCGCTACTTACCCTTGTCTCCGCTCCCTGTTCACTCCGGAACCGAAGCTATGGTAAGAGCGAGGTTCAAAGTACATTGAACCCAGGTGTAACGGTTAACCTCATGTTCAAGTACAATTATGTATGACAGATATTCATGATGCCACAAAGTAAAATTCACATATACCAAGTAATAACACACCATATACACTGCATATGAATGTTATTACGTACCGCACTATTCACCGGTGCCACGATGTACTGGTCGTGTCCTCGCGCTAGGAAAACTCAACGGCGTTATCATGACTATAACCCGTATAAAGCTGTATGTGCACAGTCAATAACTTTTAAAAACAGAATCTCATTTCAGGAATACAACCATCACATATAGGCATACAATAAACATCAGAGTTAGTGTTAAGACGCGTCCGTACCTTCGTCGGCGTTGTCGGTACGTTTGACGTCGAACTGTGATCGCGTTAATCCTATAATGGTAATACCGTATTTATTAATTTTTAAGTAATATCCTAAGAGATATTTTGGCCCCTAATGACCATTTTGCCCTTACAACTTTTATTTTTCACTTTATTCCCTCAAAATTCGTACAACAACGCTGGTATAAATCTGGGCAGCATTTTGTCTAACTTTGAAAAATCATAATTAATTCTACAAAAATCGAAATGAGGATCCGTAAAATTCCTTGGAATCCTTAGGATGTCTATTTTCAAGTAAAAATAGTTACCTTTACCCAGATTTCACGAATCACTCCAAGGTTTTAAGTTTTGAACCTCTGCCCAGAATTTTTCCAGAATTTCGTAGCCTAACTTTGAGGATTTTTATCTCTCTGTACAGAAATCATTTTGACATGTTCTTGACATATTTAAAAAGCCCTATATGTCTGTTTTAACCATGAATTGTCTCAGAATTTTTTGACCATAGTTTCAATATGAAATTCTGGCGTTTTCATGGCTGACTCCAGAAATTCGAAACCGATGAAATTTCGCGAACTTCATTACTTTGCTGATTTTCTTCCGAAACTTTGCTATAACTTCTTCTTTATCAATTTTCCGAAATAAAGCCAATTTTAACCATAAAAACATCTAAATAAAATTATCCTAGCATATTTAAGATCTAAGCTACTTCTATCTAAGAATTTAAGAACTAAAACTTAAAGAACTTAAAGCTAGAACTAGAAAACTTACCAAGAACTTTGCTCCTTCTTTCTTCAAGGCTCTCACTCTCACTTTCTCTCTATGTTTCAGCTTGTAAGCTTTGTGAATTGGTGAGAAAATATGAAGAGCAAAGCCCCCTATTTATAGCAAAAGGCTATGGCATTTGTGTAATTGTCTTGCTAGCTTTCATTGGTGGATTCCAAATGAAGTTTAAATTGTGACAACTTCTTGACTTCCTTTTTAAGTTAGAATTTCCTACCCCTTCCATTCCACTAGATAGAATAACTAGATAAAAATTCATTTGGGGACCTTAATGAAGTTTGATTCAAATTTTCTTTTTGGTTTTGAACTCTTGAGATTTTTGGCTTTAATTAGAGACCTCAATCTCTCATTTTCTCAATTGGCAAATTCTTAAAAGTTGAGAAAATAGCTTTGGTTATAGTCAAATTGAAGCTTGAATTTTGCTTGTTAATAATCACTTCTTATCTTTGATTGATGGTTAGTGGATTTCAAGATACAATTTATTTTGTATAGATTTCCTTTGATTAAATCTTGAATTAATCCCATTGATTATCTTAATCATCTTATGTGTAATCACTTTATTGGCTAATGGCTTGACTTTCTCCTTGATTTTTCCTCTCACCACCTAATCCTCTCTATGCAAGTGGCCAATTTGATTTTTAGCAACTCTTTCTCTCTCTCCCAAGTGCCAAAACAGACCCCCTCCCTTTGTTCAGTTTTAGTTGCATTTTTATGCTCTAATTGATTGCATGTGGGGGTTATCTAATTGGTTGTTTGCCTAGTTACATGAATTAGGCTTTATAAGAATTAATTAGGGCCTTTAGATAATCTTTATGAAATTAATTCTTGACCTTTAGATCTTGTTGCAATTGTTGACTTTTTCAACTCTTGATTAATTCTTGATTAACAACTTAATTATAAGCTTAATCATCTCTTGATTGTTATATTATTGGTTCAAGAAGTGTTTTATGATTGCTAACAATTCATTTAATGCTAAATCTTACTCCCTTATTAGCTCTTGACATTTGATTAGGCTAATACACCTTTAATCAATGGCTATTTTAATATAAATTGCTGAATAATTACCTAAATATTCCATTAGGGTAGTTTTAATTGCTCATGAATTATTAAAAATTGTCCTTAATTATTTCAAGTGTCTTGGTAATTTTTTATGGTATTTTATGATGACTAATATAATTTCTTACTTATTGGCTATTCTAATTCTAGGGGAAAAATTGCCTAGAAAATAAAATAAACATGTCTCTAAAAATTTAGAGACTACATACTCACCTATTTCAAATAGGCAACTCTCACAAAATATGATATTTATCATAAATGAGAATTTTGGGTTTTACACAAATATGTGTTGTTGATTACAATTTGCCAACCAACCAGTTTGGGCGCCTATCAAAACTCATGAATCATGATTCCCATAGAGGATGCCAATATCCAATTTTGGTCCTTCCACGTCATTCAAAGATCTTTCTCTTTCTTCACAGTAATTTGCAACTGTGATTTCTTTTTTCACCAACAGGTCTTTTAGAGGATGCTAATATCCAATTTTGGTCCTTCCACATCATTCAAAGATCTTTCTCTTTCTTCACGGTAATTTGCAACTGTGATTTGTATATTCGACAAAATTTTACATATCTTTTGTTTTTGTTGTTTCCGAGTTTTCCATCATATTTTTTCTGATTCTATCATACAATTGCTCAAACAACTTTTTTCTTTTGGACATATTTCCAAATGAAGCTGTTATAGATGTTAAACCACATAAATAGACCCATTGTTGCTCAATGGCTGCTAAAGTTCTGTTCATTTCTTGATAGATGATCTGATAGTCCTGTGCTCTAATATTAGATATCTTGTTCTGGAACTCTTTCTCATCTTTTATGTCTTCTTTCAACTCTGGTTCTCCTTCTACGGGCTTCCTTGTTGTACCAAGCCTAATTAAATTGAGTGGAAGATAGAATTTTTCTGGTATAATCTCTACCGGAATTGTTGAATAACACCTTAAATAATTACAAAATAAGTTTAGACAGCTTCTCTTATAGATATAGGCAATTCATATACTTCTTTCAGGACATTTGAAGGATAAATTGCTTGCATAAGATCAAATTGATAAAGAATTTTTACAAGGGATGGCAAAGTTCCAAGATGAACTATCACCTTATTAAAAGCAAACTGGGAGGCATATTTTACATTTTGGTCTTTTAGGACCATATTCCCGAGCCTTTTGGTCAAGGTTTGGAAATATTTGAAATACTCATGAGTGTCAAAGGCTTTATTAGATATTGGTCTCGGAACTAATGATGGAGCTTCTTTTTCTTTTCCTTTTTGTAAGTTTTTTGGTTCTTGGAGTTGGACTTCTATAATTTCATTCAATGTATTTTTTGGAGTGTTTGGGTAGTTGGTCCGATTTCTGGATTTTTGTAATACCTGATTTTCACTTTATTGAAAATCCTATATTCTATAAATATGTGACCATATTTAATTGGCTAAAGTATGTGACATAAAATCACATAAAATAATGGTTGCTTCCAATCCAAAAGAGTCAAGAAAGTGGATATGGATGACACTTAGCCAAATTGGTACATATTAATAAGAATTCACTAACAAATGAACTTGCACTAATTGAGATTGGGGCCAACATTTGTAACTACCACATAGGGCTATACTTTGGCCTAAAGTCAAGGGGTAGAAGACAATAAAAATAAGTAACTGTCGAAAGGAATAAAATACATAGTATTTAATGTACTTTTGTGCCACAATTACACATGTCAAGCTAGGGCTAAACATCTACCAGATTTTTGTCGAACTTGTGCATGTATTTACAAGTTGTAAAAGGCAATAAAATTCTTCTTTTAAGGATGATAATTTTCGAAACAAATAAGGCCATAGAAGACACTAGAAAGCTTAATGAGTCATACACATGATTTATTGGCAAACCAATTAGGTATGGACACGTGGTGTTTAAGGACACCTAAGTCCTAATTTTTTTCATCAAATGACATCATCAATTTTCCAAAGAAGTTTTCATTTTTGGCTGAAGCACATGGGGCTGATTAATGCCAAGATTTGTAGATAAGAAGTCAAAATTTCAATATAGGATCACATGGTTTTAGGCTAACATATCTTGATATTTCTTGAGGCAACAAGCCATGAGAGTTTGACACTTGGAAAAGAAATCCAAGCGTCCTAAATGAGGCAATAAATTTATCCAAAATGAAGGGTGGAGATTAAAGATGAGAAAACTTGTTGATTAACGCTTGAAAATGGGAGATTTTGCAAGGGTATATTGGTAATTTGACATGTGGGGCCCATAAGGGGCTTATCTTCCATAATAAAAACACATGGGCTCTCTTCTTGCATCTCACCTAAGATCAAACACTCAGCTGATCCTAGGGAGTGAGTGCGGGACAAAAATCAGAGAAGAGAAGGAAAGATCAAAGCACAAGGTAAGTGCTCTTGTGATTTTGATGGTTCATTTCCTTATGATTTCTTTTAACTTCTAACCTTAGTAAGAGCCTCTTCTCATGGTGTTTATGATGATGAAAAAATGAAAGTTTGATGGAGGGAAAGAGGAGCAAGATTGGTCACAAGACTCAAAGATCAAGCCAAGAAGGTGAGATCTAGCTTGCTCTTCTGATTTTTGGTAGTTGGCTTTGTATGTTTTTCTTAGGATTTGGAGGCATGAAACCCTTAGGGGTTATGCTGCCTAAATTTCTAAAGACAGGACGTAACAAGATCAAGGGCCAAGAACACCAAGCAAAGGATAACCTAAGGCTTAATAAAACCATGATGTTGTGAAGTTGTTGTTCTTTGTTCTTGAGCAATATTTCGGTCTAACAAAGAACAAGCAAAAGCAAAATTGTTAGTTCTCTTAGTGTTTTGATGATGCCTAGCAATTTTATTAAATAGAACTAAAAGTAAGTTTGAGTTGATTTGAAAATGTTTTCAGAAAATGAATAACTCAAGTTGCGTTGATAACTCAAGTTACATTTCTCGAATGCCAAAATTACTTGTTCAAAGTAACTCAGGTTAATAAATCGTAACTCAAGTTATAAGATTAAGAAAAATAGTTCTAGAGCTCTAACTCGAGTTACCACTAAGCAACTCGAGTTATGAATGTACTTCAAAGATGTCGAAAGCTTTTCGCGACATCATTTTTCCGAGAGTTGAAGTAACTCGAAGTTATCGGTATAACTCGAGTTATAAGCTTATCGAGAAGTTCATCGATATAAAGTAACTCGAGTTACATGGAGCAACTCGAGTTAGAACAAATCACTTTTGCTCTCTACCGATTTCGAGTTAACATAACTCGAGTTATGGATTATAACTCGAGTTACTATATTTGTAATTTCTTCTCTGCCTAAATGAGCACTCGAGTTGCAACATGTAACTCAAGTTACCCTTGCATCCAGAAATATTCATTGAGCATATTTATAACTCGAGTTACCACAGACAACTCGAGTTACTCGCGTCAGTTTTTGAAATTCGCTGTTCTTGAATTGTGAAATCTTATCATCATGCATTGGGTACTTGATATTATTCATTCTAATCATTTCTAACCAAGTTTAATTAGTTTGTTAGTGTGTTTCAGACTTGACTAACAGGTTTAAACTTGAAATGATCATAAAGCAAGAAATTTGTCAGAAGCATTAAATGCAAAGCAGTCACATTCACCATTTTGGCAAGAAACCCTCTGAGCAAGTAAAAAGCATTCCAGCTGTTCCCAGACAACATTCTCAGAGTATCTCAACGGACAATTTGAATTAAGAATGTCAACGGAGAATAACGGACGAATGTCGGAAGCATACAAAGAGACCGTGCAACGTAATCTCAACGGATATATTCATTACTCACAACGGCTCATTTAATTTTGTCTCAACGGTCACATATGCTGTCATCTATAAAACCCAGGAGCATTGAAGTCTCCAACCACCGAAACGCTGTGCATTCAATTAGCCATTAAGTTCATCTACTGTTTCAACTCTAAGAGTTAATATCTTCGGATACATTACACTTCAGTGATTATTATTCTACTCTTTTAGAGAGTTCTTTATTGATTATCTTTCTTGTAAGAATCTCAAAGTATTGAGACTTTGGGATTGTGATATTTGATTACAACTTGTAAGGGGAGTAAGTTCTAGAGAGAGAATTATTCCGTGAGTTACGAGAGTGTGTAATTATTTGAGTTAGTGAAATGCCGGAGAGTCTGGGGACTGGACGTAGGTCGAGGATTTAGACCGAACCAGTATAAATTGCTTGTGTTCATTTATCTTCTACCTTACTCTACTCATCTCTATTTTGGTTCCTTTAAACAGAGCATTTACGTGAAGAAAATTTTAATATCTCCAATTCACCCCCCTCTTGGTGATATTCCATCTTTCATTTGGTATCAGAGCGGGTCTTCTCTAAAGAGCTTAACATCTCGAGAAGGATCCAATGGAAGGCATTCTACCTGATGGAGCTTCAATCAACAGACCTCCAGGTTTCAGTACTCATTTTGGAAAGCCAAATTCAAGGTGTTTGTAATGGCTACTGAGTATGGTCTCTGGAGAGTTTTTGAACGAGGTAACTACGCTCCAACCGTCCCGGAAAATGGTCTCGTGGTTCCAAAGGAAGAAGAAGATTATGATGAAAATGACGAAGAAATGTCACACTCAACAAGAAGGCGGTTCTCCTTCGTAAAGTGCTCTTAGTCAACAAGAATATTTCCGCGTTTGCAACTTAACCTCTGCTAAAGCCATGTGGGACGCTCACGGAAATTGCTCATGAAGGAACCGTTGGAGTTAAGCAAAATAGAGTCAACACTCTAATGACAGAATATGATCTCCTTCGTATGAAGTCCGGAGAATCTATTGGTGATTTTCAGCCGAGATTCACTCATCCGATCAATCAACTTGCTGCATTGGGCAAAGAGTATGAGCAACTTTGTCCAAGTGAGGAAAATTCTCAACATTCTCAATAAGGAATGGGAAGCCAAAGTCACTGCCATTGAAGAAGCTCGTGGAGATTCTATGGCATCTATGGCAGCCCTCTTCGGGAGTCTTTCTGAATATGAAGCCAAGCTCAAGTTCAAAAAGGGACTTGATGAAGTCCATGGCAAAAATAAGGGAATTGCCCTTAAAGTTGCCAAAGAGACTAAGGAATCAGATGATGATGAAGATCCAGACGAAGATGAGGAGATTGGTATGATGGTCCCGGAGATTCAAGAAATTCTACAAGAAGGACCAAGGTTTCAAAAATTTCACAAAGGTAGCTCCGGCTATGAGGCAAAGAAGCCAATCATCGCTACGAGTGTGAGAAGCCTGGCCACATCAAATCGAATGCCCCGAAGAACAAAGACAAAGAAAAGAACAGATTCAACAGATTCAAAAAGAAGGCTTATGTCTCTGGCATTTGGGGAGATAGTTCATCTGATGAAGATGATGAGGATGAGGAAGAAAAAGCAAACGTATGCTTAGTTGCCGAAGAAGAAGAACAACGTATCAACTTCGAAGAGGTTTGCCTAAGAGCATCAAGATCCAACAAATGGTACATTGACAGTGGATGCTCTAGGCACATGACTGGGGATCAATCCAAATTTGCCTCAATCAAGCCTAAGGATGGTGGCAAGGTGACCTTTGGTGGAAATCAATCTGGAAAGATTCTTTGGAGTTGGTGAAATTGGCAACAATAAAGGACCACTAATCAAAGATGTCTACCTAGTCGAAGGACTTTGCCACAATCTCCTCAGTGTAAGCCAAAGCACTGATAAAGGTAACTTAGTTATCTTCGATTCTGAGGAGTGCCTGATGTGAGTAAGGATGTGCTCCCTTTAGAAAACATAAAATCAAAAGCTTTATTTAGAGCCCCTAGAGATGGAAATTGTTATACACTTAGTCTCTCTAGTAATGGTTCTGTTTCTGAAAATTGCTTTGTCAGTAACTTGGATGAGAGTTGGCTTTGGCACAAGCGATTAGCTCATGTCAATATGATTCAACTTGATAGATTGATTAAAAAGGATCTGGTGATAGGTGTTCCTAAACTACATTTTAAAAATAACATGCTTTGTGATGCTTGTCAAAAAGGGAAACAAACCAAATCATCATTCAAATCAAAAAACGAGATCTCTACTAATAGACCTCTTCAATTGCTTCATATGGATCTAGTTGGACCAGCTAGAGTGAGAAGCCTTGGAGGCAATCTTTATACCTTGGTCATAGTTGATGATTTCTCAAGATTTGCATGGACTATATTTTTATCCTCTAAAGATGAAACATTTGATCGTTTGTTGTTTTTGCCAAGAAGGTCCAAAACGAGAAAGGATTCTCTATTTCGGGAATCGAACCGATCATGGAGGAGAATTTGAGAACAATGCATTCGCGAGTTTTGTGACATGGGAATAGACCACAACTTCTCGGCCCCAAGAACTTCCCAACAAAATGGTGTTGTGGAAAGAAAGAATCGAGTTCTCACGAGATGGCAAGGGCCATGCTAAATGAGAACAACACCTCTCAAGTGTTTTGGGCTGATGCAATGAGCACCACGTGCTACATCTTAAATCAGGCATACCTCCGGAAGAAGCTGGACAAGACTCCTTATGAGCTGTACAAAGGAAGAAAACCCAATCTAGCTCATCTGCATGTATTTGGATGTAAGTGTTTCATCCACAACAATGGTAAGGATAACTTGGGAAAGTTTGATCCCAAAGCAGATGAAGGTATATTTTTGGGTTATTCAAATAGGAGTAAAGCCTATAGAATCTTTAATACTCGCACTCGTATTGTTGAAGAATCTATGCATGTTGTTTTCTGTGAATCCAAGTCTGATAAAACTATGGATGATGATGAAGCAAGTATCTTCAAAAATCAATTCTTTTCGAAAACTACTCCTGCTTCTATTGAAAATCCTGAAAATGTTTTTGAAGCTAATCCTCAAAACAATATCGGAAATCCTGATCAAACTCAACCTAGAGCTTGGAAATTTATTAGAAATCATCCTTTGGACCAAGTTATAGGTGATGTTAATCAAGGAGTAAGAACCAAAAACAGCACTTTAAATGAAGTAACCTTTACAGACTTTTATATCACACATTGAACCCTCTAAGATTGATGAAGCCCTTTCGAGACAATGATTGGGTAATAGCAATGCAAGAAGAGCTACATCAATTTGATAGAAATCAAGTTTGGGACTTGGTACCTAGGCCTAAGGACCATCCGGTCATTGGCACTAAATGGTTATTCAAAAACAAACGAGATGAGTCAGCAATCATTGTCCGTAACAAGGCAAGATTGGTTGCCAAAGGCTATCATCAAGAAGAAGGAATTGATTACGAAGAAACTTATGCTCCAGTGGCAAGATTGGAAGCCATAAGAGTTCTTCTTGCCTTTGCCTGTGTGAAAAATTTTAAACTTTATCAAATGGATGTGAAAAGTGCTTTTCTAAATGGTTTTATTCAAGAAGAAGTTTATGTAGAACAACCTCCTGGTTTTGAAAATGTCCATCATCCAAATCATGTGTATCGCCTCAAGAAGGCTCTATATGGCCTTAAACAAGCTCCTAGAGCTTGGTATGAGCGATTAAGCAAATCCCTTCTTGATCAAGGTTTTATTAGAGGAAAAGCAGATACAACACTCTTCATAAAGAATAACAAGCTTGATGAAATCTTAATTGTTCAAATATATGTTGATGACATTATATTTGGTGCCTCTAATGATGCCTTGTGTGAAGAGTTTGCTAAGAATATGCAGGGAGAATTTGAGATGTCCATGATGGGAGAGCTCAATTACTTCCTTGGTCTACAAATCAAGCAAAAGAAGGATGGAATCTTCATATCTCGGACCAAGTATCTCAATGATCTGTCGAAGAAATTTGGGATGGATCAATGCAATGGAGCCGATACTCCTATAAGTTCAACTCGCTTCATTAGATCGATGAAGAGGGCAAGGACTTCAACATCACAAGATATAGAGGAATGATTGGATCATTGCTCTATCACCGCGATCGTCCCGACATCCAATTCGGTGTAGGGATGTGTGCAAGGTTCCAATCCGCTCCCAAGGAGTCCCATCCGAGCATGTGAAGAGAATCTTCGATACCTTGGCCGACACAAAGACACTAGGATTGTGGTTTCCCAAAGGTCAACCTGAACATTTGGTAGCATATTCGATTCGACCATGCGGCTACAAGACCGATAGAAAAAGCACAAGTGGCCAATGTGAGTTTCTTGGTGGTTCACTTGTGTCTTGGTTGATAAGAAGCAAACAAGTGTGGTCGTATCCTCTACCGAAGCTGAATATGTGGCTGCCTCAAGTTGTTGTGCTCAAATACTATGGCTAAAGCAGCAGCTCTCAGACTTGGGAATCCATTTGAAAGAGATTCCAATATTATGTGACAACACTAGCACAATAAGCTTGGCTAAGAATCCAGTACAACATACTCGGACCAAGCATATTGATGTGAGGCATCACTTCATAAGGGACCATGTTCAGAAAAAAGGATGTCAAGGTTATGTTTATCCCAACTCATCTTCAACTTGCGGACATTTTCACCAAACCATTAGCCAAGGAGCAATTCACCTTTATAAGAAGAGAATTGGGAATGGTAAATCCCAATGAATTGTAAGTTGACTTACTCAAATAATGTTAGTTATGTGTTTTTGATGATCTACTCCTACTAACTTAAGCTTCGGAGTGTTTAGATGTTGTCTTGCAGGAGCTTGTGTGCATGCATCAGTGAAATTCTGTCTCTAACAGATATCTGAGTTTATCCCTTGTGTAAGTGTTATTTAGTCAGCTGTAACTTGAGTTAATCATGTCATATTTCGAGTTGTGTTCCTTCTAGTTGCTGATAAGTCTGATATTTATTGTTGTAACTCGAGTTACACCAGCTAACTCGAGTTAGTCGTGCTCTCAGTCTTCAGCAAAGCTTGTATCTTATAGCAGCAACTCGAGTTATACCAGATAACTCGAGTTATCTTGGTAAGCAGAAGCATTCTGGGCTCAGTATAACTCGAGTTATTGAACATAACTCGAGTTGTATGTCAACCCGAGAAGAAAATGCCTCTTTGGTAACTCGAGTTACCACTTAGTAACTCGAGTTGTGTCCTCTGATATATGATTACCAGTCGCATCCTTTCATTTTCTCTCAATCCTTTAAAACCCTAACTCGAGGTCCTCGCTTACTCTTCAATCCACCGATTCCACTCTTCTCTGAATCTCCAGATGGCCCCCAAATCCTCGAAAAACCCTAAACCCTCGAAACACTAGCAACAAACCTCCTCTGATTATGAACCCTTGGCATCCTCATCAACTCTGTTTGCGTCTCGACCCACAAGAAAGAGGAGACTACCTTCAAAGCTTCAAGATGAGCAGATTCATGAATCTCCTGCGAAAAAGCCCAGAAAATTGAAGATTCATGAATCTCCTGAGGTTCCACCACCAAAATCTATCGACCCGGGGCCTTCACTCGAAGAGACAAAGAACCGATCATTGCGCCTCACAAGAAGAAGAAAGTTGTGATTTCGATGTTCAAGAGTCTCGCGTCTAAAGCTCAAGCCGGTTCAAGAATGGAAGGGTCCGGCTCAAAGGCTCCAAGTGGCTCTAAGCAAGGTGGCTCAGTCCTAAGGTATCTTCCACACCCAAATATATCTTTAATCCACCCAACCTTGAAAAACCACCAGATTCTGAGTTTATCACTTCTCCTACTCCCTTTTCCCCAGATCAGCTTCTTGACTTTAAAAAACAATATCAACATCGTAGCTTTTGTCCAACTGTATATGTCAATCTACCCAAACTCAAATAGGAGTGCAATCTCGACTTATCTCCTTGGTTAGAACAGTTCAGAGACCTCTTAGCCATTAACACTGCTTATTGTCCCTCTCTTGTCAAACATTTCTATTTCAACATGACCATGGCTGACAGGATGAACAAAAAGGGGGAAATCATAGAAAGTAAATGCATCACTTTTGTTAGGGGAAAGCAAATTTCTATCTCTGCTGATATTATCAACAACCTGCTGTTTATTGAAAATCCTCCTGATGTGCCTAACATTAAGTATGATAAGGAGAGATTCTTCAAGACTCTTTTGCCTGACAAACCGTACAAGGGTGTGCTTAAACTATCTCCAGTTGATATGTCCGCTACCTATAGAGCCCGTGGTACATTTATTCTAGGAATCTAGTTCAAAAGAGCAAAAACTACACTTACTTCAATTCCACAGATTATATGTTATTTGCCTCCCTCATAAACAAAGTATCATTCAACATTGGTCACCGGGTTTACCAAGAGATGAAAAGATTGATTTCAATCGGGTGACTCGCACCAATCCCTTTCCCTAACCTTGTATCTCTCCTAATGTTCACCAACAAAATCTGGTATCTTGATTCTTCCGAGGAACCAGTTAAGCCACGAGATGTTTGGGCAAACTCACTTGAACTACATGAACATATCTTTTCAAGAGGGTTCGGGGCAATCGAGCACCTTCTAGATCCGAGCTTCGTCTCTAGGCCACTTGAGGCCGAGTCTTCTCTGGACCTTCTCGGTCTCGGCCAGTTCATCAATCCTCAAGTCTCAATACGAAATCCGAACATTGTGGTCAAGGCTATGCAAGAGACTTTTGGCACTCTCCAAACCACCATGACACTCAAGACTATGAACTTTCGATAAACTTGAATCGAGAAATTGGAAAGTTGGTCCAATCGATCACTTCTACCGAATCTCGGGTTGGGAAATTGGCTAAAACAGTTGCTTCTACGGATGAAAAAGTTGATTGCCTGGATGAGAGGTTGGATAATGTTGAAGGTCATTTCGATGATCTTGGTCATAGATTTGAGAATATGCATGTCTTATATCAGCTCTTGGACATCAAGGTCTCCAAATTGCTCAAAAATGATGATGGTGCTGGTCCTTCGGGTGGGATACCTTCTCCCAGACACTCTCCTATTGCATCTCCTCCACATGTTTCCCCCATTTGTCTCCCGAGAAATTCTCCTCATTAGTCTCCTCCTCACCCTTCTTCTCGTTCCTCCTACTCCCATCTTATCTCTCTCCATCTCATCCCGACTCCACACCCATTTTGCCCACTCCTCCTCTCTCGGCTCCATTCATATCTTCTCGCTCCTCCCTTTGTTAAACTCCCCTCTCCTCCAACCTCTTCTGCCCTTCTTCCTTCTTCGGGTGACACAGCCCGATTTGTTTGATGAACACTCTTCTGGCACTTTTGTCTCACCTCCTCCCTCTCCCAAACCAAAATCTCCTCCATCTCCCACTTCTCTACCTACAGCACCATCTCTGTCTCTCACTGTCTTTTCCCCTTTGCCTATTCTTCAAGCCCTCCGTGCTTCTTTGGCCTCTGATTCTCCTATTTTGCCTGATGACAAAGGGGGAGAGAAAGAGAAAGGGAAGAAATGAAAATGAAGACTGCAGCAGCTTAGATCTGTCGTGTTATCAGTAGCTTAGTCTTCCTTTTATTTTTTTTTTGTGTGTTCTTGCATCTATGCAACTTGGCTTTATGTTTTGGGTTGAAACTCTGCAAAGCACTAAGTGTTATTATCATCTGTTGTTTCCATGATTCTAAATACAGCTTGTTTCTGATAGTTGTTTCATTTTCTTAGGCTCTATTGAAAAGCCATTTTCATTTCAAACCTACAAATATTGTCATCATCAAAAAGGGGGAGAATGTTAGTTCTCTTAGTGTTTTGATGATGCCTAGCAATTTTATTAAATAGAACTAAAAGTAAGTTTGAGTTGATTTGAAAATGTTTTCAGAAAATGAATAACTCATTCTTGTTGATAACTCAAGTTCTTGTTGATAACTCAAAGTAACTCGGGTTAATAAATCGTAACTCAAGTTATAAGATTAAGAAAAATAGTTCTCGCAGAAGCTCTAACTCGAGTTACCACTAAGCAACTCGAGTTATGAATGTACTTCAAAGCATGTCGAAAGCTTTTCGCGACATCATTTTTTCCGAGATTTGAAGTAACTCGAGTTATCTCGGTATAACTCGAGTTATAAAGCTTATCGAGAAAAGTTCATCGATATAAAGTAACTCGAGTTACATGGAGCAACTCGAGTTAGAACAAATCACTTTTGCTCTCGGCCTGATTTCTGAGTTAACATAACTCGAGTTATGGATTATAACTCGAGTTACTATATTTGTAATTTCTTCTCTGCCTAAATGAGCACTCGAGTTGCAACATGTAACTCGAGTTACCCTTGCATCAGAAATATTCATTGAGCATATTTATAACTCGAGTTACGACAGAGACAACTCGAGTTACTCGCGTCGGTTTTTGAAATTCTTTGTTCTTGAATTGTGAAATCTTATCATCATGCATTGGGTACTTGATATTATTCATTCTAATCATTTCTAACCAAGTTTAATTAGTTTGTTAGTGTGTTTCAGACTTGACTAACAGGTTTAAACTTGAAATGATCATAAAGCAAGAAATTTGTCGAAGCATTAAATGCAAAGCGATCACATTCACCATTTTGGCAAGAAACCCCTCGAGCAAGTAAAAAGCATTCCAGCTGTTCCCAGACAACATTCTCAGAGTATCTCAACGGACAATTTGAATTAAGAATGTCAACGGAGAATAACGGACGAATGTCGGAAGCATACAAAGAGACCGTGCAACGTAATCTCAACGGATATATTCATTACTCACAACGGCTCATTTAATTTTGTCTCAACGGTCACAAATGTCATCTATAGAACCCGGAGCATTGAAGTCTCCAACCACCGAAACACTTGTGCATTCAATTAGCCATTAAGTTCATCTCTTGTTTCAACTCTAAGAGTTAATATCTTCGGATACATTACACTTCGGTGATTATTATTCTACTCTTTTAGAGAGTTCTTTATTGATTATCTTTCTTGTAAGAATCTCAAAGTATTGAGACTTTGGGATTGTGATATTTGATCACAACTTGTAAGGGGGAGTAAGTTCTAGAGAGAGAATTATTCCGTGAGTTACAGAGTGTGTAATTATTTGAGTTAGTGAAATCCCGGAGAGTCTAGGGACTGGACGTAGGTCGAGGATTTAGACCGAACCAGTATAAATTGCTTGTGTTCATTTATCTTCTACCTTACTACCGCTCATCTCTGTTTTGGTTCCTTTAAAAGAGCATTTACGTGAAGAAAATTTTAATATCTCCAATTCACCCCCTCTTGGTGATATTCCGTCTTTCAAAAATGATTTTGGTAATTTTAAGGTCAACAAAGGATTTAAAACAAAAAACAGAGTAAAAACATGGTAGAAAATGATTTTTAGAAGCGAAAAGATATAAGTGGCAAAAGTTGTGAAAGTTGCCAGATTTGAATCTATTGGAGCCAGTCGGCTTGTGGACAATATTTTTGCAGTAAATGATGTCTAAAAATCATGAAATTTTTCAGAGATAAATTAGACATATAGAGCTTTAAAGTGATAGGTAACACGGAATTTTTAGATCTCTAGCCAAGAAGTTACATATTTTTGAAGTTAGACCATGTTTTTGGATGTTCAATTTGAACAATGATGGTTAAGAGTGGATTTTGACTAAGTTAATGATTTCTAAAAATTCTGAAATTTTTTCATAGATGTAGTAGACATCCGTATCTTTCTTTTGATGTATCAAAGTGATTTTTAGAGTTTTATAGAAGGAGATATGAATTTTTTAATCTAATCCATGTTTCTGGACATGTGATTTGAACAATGTTGGAAAATGATAAACCTGGGAATGACTCATGTTGTTCAGGATTCTGGGAATATTTTTTCATGAAAATAGACATATCAAGAGTCATGTGTATTTTTGAAGCACTCAAATTGGTCTTTCGTGCATTTAGTTATGATTTTTCAAATTTTTGAAAAATCATGTAAGAAAGTCTAGACATTCGAATTTAAGGAAAAGTAAGGGTAAAAGTGGAATAACATATCCACTAAGGGTAAAAAAGTCAAAAGTGGTGAAGATAACCATTATAGACAATATTCAAAGTCATCTGATATTTATTATAATATAATATAAAATATGGAAAAGGAAATAATCTGACGACGATAATATTAAAGGATATCCGAGAAGACTAGGGTTGGATTAAAAGGATGGCGTATTACTGACTACACGGTGAAAAGTACGTTCGTATATAGTAACTTCAACTCTCCTATGTCTTGTATGGCTTTATATGCTTGTATGATTCATGATTGTTGGAGTCATGGATGAGAATGGGTCTTGGCCAAACACCATGACTAAGACTAGGTCTTAGCTCACATGTGTGTTTACATTCAGTATAGCTGTGGATTATTGTTGTATATGATAATATTGTATGCTTGTTTTCCTAGCACTGAGGATATGTGTTTGAAACACATAGCACTAGTGAGTCCATCCATTGTTAACATTACATTTGCTGTGTACTATGCATTGTTGGTTGC
This sequence comes from Acacia acuminata, assembly GCA_019022655.1. Lineage (NCBI taxonomy): Eukaryota > Viridiplantae > Streptophyta > Magnoliopsida > Fabales > Fabaceae > Acacia > Acacia acuminata. The sequence continues at coordinate 297,694 of JAFJYI010000035.1, forward strand.
TGAATGTTGTCATGAATATTTATTATATATCGTTTATACTTTGCATATGAGGTTAACTATTACTTGAGATTCAATTCGATTGAATCTTGGACTTGACTAAAGTTTCAAGAAAGAAATCTGGACTTGGGAAGGCGATAAGAATGGAGCCGTAAAGAAACACTGGTCAAAACAAATATTAGAAGAAGTTTATTAGAGCATAGTTTCAGGCACTAAATTTGATAAAGTTAGTTCATACCATTGGTGTCTAAGGAAAGATGGATTGGAGTGGTTACATAATAAGTCACCATTGCAAAAGCACGGAGGCACTCCCACAGAGATTTATACTGACCTAGCCAACTCATATGAATAATTGACTTGCATTCATGGCCTTAGGACTAGTTAGAGCATAGTTTAAGTTTTTATAATTGTATCACACAAATATTCCTCTGGGAATTTAAATTAACCAGTATATGTCTAGGCATATAATATCAGTTTCTCATCATCCAAACACTAACGCATGCTCTCTGTTGCGAATTACTCTGATATGTTAACACCGTCAAGTTTGTTGATATTTCTAATACTACATGTCAACAGACATAATAAGAAGTAAGGAACTTGGGGTGATACAATTTTGTTAGGCAGTAGACCCTTGGATGGATTACCGGATTACGACACTTCCTTTTATTTTTGTCTGTATTGTTGAGTCAACTGTACTTACATGTTTTTCATTAAATTTACCTTCAAGCTTTTCAACCCTTTTGGATAACTTTCCACTTGTTGGTTTATATGTACTATATTACTCAGCAAATGTTGCACACATGTGCTACATTGGCTCTTTAACATATATTTTCAGAATGTTTAATTCTATGTTACACTTTCACATGCCTTACAGTTTTGATTACTCGTCATTCTTGGGCTTGAATTTCTAGGAACCCATCTCCTCATAAAATCCGCAATTAGATTATTCTTCCCTAGTACATATTCAATTATATAATCATAATATGCTAAATCCCCTTATCATTTAAATAACATTCTATTAGCTAGCTTTTCTGTTTTTATTCCTTTATCAAGCCACGATTTTACTTGTGTATTATTAGTTCTTATTATAAATTGCGTATTTACTATAAATAATTCAAATTTTTCTATCGCATCGCTTTGACTATTGCTAACATTTCTTTCCAATTAGAATGGTATTTTCATTGAGCTTCTAAAAATTTTTCACTTGCATATCTAGTTATACTTCCCTTTTTTGATTTTCATGATATAGGGCAACACCCCAATATTGGTATGATGTATTTGTATATATTATCCATTTTATATCTTTCTTTAGTGGTATAGTTTCATTATTCCATTTCCATTTAGTTTTTTCTCCTACTAGTTTAGATGTTTTTTATGTCAACTTTGCTACATTTGGTACATAGTTCCTTACTTGATTTATTAAGTACACTGCTAAGCCCAGTTTAGTAAGACTCCAAAAAACATCTAAAAAGATAGAATGATTCTCAAGGATTATGTAATTTGGCCCCTCCTAATAGAGGCTAAATGTGTAATTAAAGGTTAGCTAAAGGACAATTAAAATAGTATACTTGCCAAGGTAAAATTGTATATTAACGTCCTGAGTTTGGGCATATGTGTAGGGAAAATTATGTAATGATTAAAAAATAATAATTATTCTTCCAAATTGTGCAAAATTATGTGGGAGCCAAATTGGCCCAATAAATACTAAAAAAACTAGTGTATGAAAAGAAGGAATTTTGGAGGAATCGTGCCAATTCTATTGGTTATAAATAACCCAAATAAATAATAATAAGCAAGGGTGGACCCATATTGTAGATTTATTTTTTTTTTAAATTCAGGTTAAACGAGTTTGAATTAATAACTTGAATATAATGGTTTTAAATTTCCATTAGCATTAGCATTATTTGTCTACTTTTCTTGAGTTAATACATTTTTGAATGATTGCTCACCCTTAATACATCAAGATTGCTCTTCATAATTGGATGATGGATGAATGGTTGAATGGTTGTTTAGTGCCTTATATTGAAAAAGATGTATTTGATAGCATTGATAATAAAGCAATTATGATGAAATTCCAAAAAATAAGGCCTAGAAGAATGACATTGTAATTATTTTTATGGTAATGTACTTTTGTTATTAAAATATATGTACTTGAACTGATTGAGTTTTCACCTTCATTGTAATTTATGTAGCTGTATTTCTAATAGCACTTAGCCTTGCTTTTCTAAATGATAGGTTTGGAAAATAATTACTTCTCTTATTACATTACAATTATTCACTTGATTTTATGAATAATTTTTTTGATATTCTTTTGTTTTTTAATGCATTTAAAACTTTCCTTTAAATTTTTTTTTTTTTTTTTGGGTAGCTGGGTTTGCCTCACCACTAGTGCCCCCTCTAGTAATTTTCTAGATCCGCCACTAATAATAAGGATTAGATTCAATTAGGCCATAATAGAAAATTCCCAAAGTCCCACCTAGATTAAAAAGTAATGAGAGGCTAATTCGAACCTGTAGAAATCAGAGAGAGAAAGATAGAGAAAATATATTCTCAAATCAATCATGTTTATTCATATGCTCAATAGGGTATTTATACATAAAAGAGAAGACAAGAGAGTAATGACTCATTATGATGATTGATTCCCTAATCACTCATAATTCCTATAATCTCTTATAATATGCGATACTAATTAATTATAATATATTTATCTTGATTTATTTCCTAACACTCCCCCTCAAGTTGGAGCATAGATATTGATCATGTCCAACTTGTTACAAGAAAATATAATATAAATAAATCCAAACAAAATAATCTTATTCTTCATAACATCTTGAATCCACCAACAAGTTCGGCCACATCCAAGAATAGTTCAACCAAATGTCACACCAAGGACATTCATCAAAAGAAACGATCCAACAACTTCACCAAGAGTTCGAATAACAGAGTACCAAACCAAAGTAGAAGCTGCAGCAAACGGTCTCACAAGGGACCAAACAATACTCCAAACGTCTCACAGAAACAAAGCAACAATGAACATCTCATTAGAGATGAACACCAAACAGTCTCACTAAGGACCAAACAATACTCCAAACGTCTCAACAGAGACAAACACCAAAGAAACACTTCACCAGAGGCAAAGAACAGACAGGTCACACAAGGACCACCAAACTCCTCACCAGAGGACGCAAAGCACGGCATTCAAGACAAAATAGCACTTCACGAACGTGAAGGAAAACGTAACAAATGAAGAACCCAGCCACTAGAGACAAGTGAACGTGCCTGAAACAAAATGACGACTCTGCTGAAATAGTAGAAACCCAGTCTCACAACGCAACCTTCGAAGCAAAGATCCGGCCTATACTTACCGGAATGAAGGCTCGACGTCTGAGAATGAAGCACGACCAGAAAATGGTCATAACAACCAAACGACAACCATACAACGAGGTACACACTTTCTCTCTCCCCCTGTGAACAGTGATGACATGGTTCACCGTACACTTTCTCTCTCCCCCTGTGAACAATGACGACATGGTTCACCGTTCACGAAACAACATATGGAACGGTACCAAAAAGACAGCAAATCGACACAAACGGAAAAGAAGGAGCACCACCAAAGGATAACCAAAAAATGGACGGAAACTGAAATGGCACGAACACACACGCGAGTCGGGGCGGGCCCTTTGTCTGACGGTGACGGGCCCACCGGAAAACTCAAATTGGCCAAGAACTAACCAAGCTCTGATACCATGTAGAAATCAGAGAGAGAAAGATATAGAAAATATACTCTCATATCAATCTGTTTATTCATATGCTCAATAGGGTATTTATACATAAAGGAGAAGACAAGAGAGTAATGACTCATTATGATGATTGATTCCCTAATCACTCATAATTCCTATAATCTCTTATAATATGCGATACTAATTAATTATAATATATTTATACTGATTTATTTCCTAACATTCGAACCCATTTTAAAGAGGTGAAGGACTGACTTTTTGGCAGAGCAAGGAGAAATATATTTTTATGACTTTACTTACCCAAGATTTAACCAACACATGCTATGCAATTAAAGAAGAAAATGTGTTGGGCTTAGAGGAAATTAAAGTAACTTAAAGATCCAATGGCAAGCTAATCAATTTTTCTATATTCAAGGGCAAAAATAGTATTCAAAAACTTAAATGAAGGTCAAGTTTGGAAAACAAATTGAATGGCCCGAATTTTCCATTGAAAAGCTAAACTGATGATTAGTAAGATATTCATATGGCAAGGGCTGATAGGTGGAATTTTGAATTTGTTAAATCTAAGTCTAATATTAACAAGTGAATTCATTTTCATTCTCCTTGATAGATAGAAAGAAGACAGAATGGAAAGCAATGGAGACAACATGAAGTTCAAGAGGCAAGATGAAGACAGAGACTCTTGCCAGATAAGTACTCAGTAAGAGCTACTTTACCACGATGATATAATTTCAAAAAAAGGAGCTTGTAGGCTGGGTATATGAAGTGAAGTCAGTAGAGACATTAAGAGTTTGCAAAACAGCAAGGATAAGAGTCTGTTAGGTCAGCTAGGAAAGTAGGACAAGGATTTTTGGAGGGTGGACAGAAGCTTCAAGGTTGAAAACTTGCATGGGCTCGATTAAATATCAAAGGTACTGACCTGGCTTTTTCTATGGTACCACATTTGACTGCATCTGTAATTGAATTGGATATGTTCATGATAAGCATAAAGTATATCACGCCTAGATATCATATATTATATTAAATAATGTTCAATGCTCATGAAATTTAGTAAGTCAGAAGTAGACATAAAGCTTTGAGCAAAAAAAAAAAAAAAAAAGAAGAAGAAGAAGAAGTAGACATATAGCAATTTCCAATAAGTCCTAATTCAGGTCAATTGCTTCTGTAAAACGTGAGTTTTTATGGAATTTTAGAGTTAAGGAACAGATTCTGTCTTAAAAAACAGAGCATGACTACAAAATGAGTTAAATATATCAGTCTGTGCTTGATCAGGCTACAATGACATTTTTATTATGTAAATAACTTTAATATCTGTTAATAGAAGTTTAGAGCACCCTCATATGAGTTTCACAGATTAATTATGAGTTTTCAATATTTGCCGCAAATCTGGTAAATTTTATTTCCTGCAAATTTCCCCCATCCAGTTTGGATTAATTGATGCCTTTGGCCAAAAAGGTTCATATATGAACCCGAGTCTTATTTGTCTATCATAGATCTTCTCTAGAGCTAAAAGAAGAACTTGGAACCACTAATCTTGGAGATATAATGGATCAGTTATGATTTTCCAAATTTTAAGAAAATTTATTATCTCCTAGTACCCAATCTTTGAGAGTGAATTTCAAGTATATTTAGCATAACCAGGGTTACTATATGGGTCACATGTGGTTCTTAAATGGCTAAACAACATTGATAAGTGATCATAGCATGAGGTATTACAATATACGTACTGGTCAAATGTTTGTATTTAAATTGAAGAATTTATTAGTTAATTGGTGATAAGCCTAAGAAAACTAACTGTCTGCAATATAAATAGCTTGAGTAATGATGATCTGATTCAGAATGTGAGCAATACAGTTCTAAGTAACTAATTGTTATTTTGGGATTTTACTAGGGATTGAAAGTTTTATGTATTTTTATTCTTATATTGATGTTTTTGTCAAAATAACAATTAGTTCCTAAATAAACCTCAATAAATTATCTGATGTTGACGCAGGTATTCATATAATGGTGTGATCGATGTCAGAAGCGATCCTTTTTGCAGTGAAAAAATGATATTTGTAACAAGAGATTGACTGTTATTTCTTTTCACATACATTGATCATATACTTATAATTGAAGTATGGCTCTGCCAAAGTTTGTTAGGAGTTGTTGTTTGAGCTCTTGGGAGAATCAGTTTAGTGATGATGAAGATGACATTCCATTATAAATTTTTCCATTATGAATTTATAACTACATGGCCACTGCTCACTGGCAAGTTGCTCCAATGGTAGCACCTCCCACCACCCTTAGATGGGGCATATCGAGATCGAATTTAGTATTGATAGGTTCACAATCATGATATTTGAAATTCTGAATAATATTATAGGTGTCCATAGTTATGATATTTGATACACTATATATGCATATAGAAATTTAATTAACTCTGGCAAAAAAAATTAATTAACCAGATATAGAATATTTGAATGTGATTTTTCATATTTAACCAACTATTTATAGAAATTGGCTCAAAAATTCTGATCTACTGTTAAAAACTGCGATTTCTTCTATTTGGTCTGGTTTGGAGGTGGGAGATTAAACAAGCAAGTTTGAACCCAAAAAAAAGGAATAACGTAACGTTTCTGATTGGATATTTTTTTTATAGGCGACTTTAAAAATTTTGATTTTATTTATATTTCATTTATTAAAGTCACTTATATATGTATAATTACCAAGAAGACTATGAATTCAATAAACATGTATTCATTATTATACCTAATAATGATGGTCATTAAATGTTCAATAGTTATTATTGAATATGATTTAATAAAGGACATGAAAAATATTTAAATATTATTTTCATTTATAAGTCACTATATATATATACATGTATAATTACAAGAAGACTATGAATTCAATAAACATGTGTTCACTATTATATCTAATAATGATGATCATTAAATGTTCAATAATTATTATTAAATATGATTTAATAATGGACATGAATATTTAAATATTGTTTTTATTTTATAATTGTTGTTATTTGAAATAGTTTCAAAATTCATGTTAAGCAATGGAAAAAATAATATGTAAATTATATTATTTGAAGTTGAAAAATAATAAACAAAATATGTGCACAGAATATTCAGAGAGAGAATTTTGGGGAAGGGAGTATATGATAAACTGGAGAAATTCTTATAACCTTCCAATTGCAAAAGCACTCCTTTAGGGTGAAACCACAATTGATCAATAGGATTATCTAAAGCCACGTATTCTCACTAGGGATCGTTACCATGTCAACACAAATTTCTTAACAAATTTTATTTTAATTTTAATTAATATAAAAACCAGTGGTTCAATTCACAAGACTCTTAATAATAATAACGAGGAGAGCAAAAAAAAAAAAAACAGTTTTTCAATAAAGAAAGGTTTCTATTCTTCAAGCTCCTTGGCTTCATCTGATTCTATTTGCTCTTGCCTGCACTCAACACTACAAAATGGTATGTCCCCTCTGCACAATTTTAACAAATCGTCATTAGAACAAGAGAGTTGCACAGAATCATATAATGAAATTGAAATTGAAAACTAATCCCAACCTACACAAACTCTCAACAGAATGATTCCAAATTTTACGATGTAGAATTCTAGATGACAAGAAAAAGTTAAATCAATTAGAAAGACTCTTTTGGGTCGCTAACCTGTACATGAAGATGTCTCTGTTATCCTCAAGGGGCTTCTTGCAGAGAAAACAACACTCAAAGAAGCTTCCATATATTGGGGAAGAAACCGAAAGGTTTCTAGACCTGGTTTTATGGAATAATGAGGTGGCATAACCCATGGACCTTGATACAAGGCCGTGTTTGGCAATAGTGGTAGTGACTACTATACCCAGAAGAGCCAGCTTCCAGGTCTTAAGCGGAAGCCAAACAACAGTCCTCTTCCAAGAAAGAAGGTCTTTTATTGAATGCATGTAGAAGGATTTCCAATAGAAGCTAAACTGGGAATCTGGCTAATAAATTGATAAACTACTATAACTAATAGAAGATTTTGAATAACTTGTTTTTGACCCCTGAGAAGATTTGAATAACTTTGAATTATAAAATTATAATTAAAATCTTACTTGATTAAAGAGAATCATGATCATATCTGAAATCATGATAAATATGGTTTTGTATTTACAGTTATGATATTTGAAATTCTGAATAATATTACATTTAACATTTTTTAATGGTCCAGCTTGTGATTATATTATATTATATATTATATATTATAATATTACATTAACTATTATCTATAATACGGACCCAAAGGTATATATTCTAATTAGTTTATATGATTCATCTTCCCGATTTAGCATTTTCCACAAAATTTTTTATTGACTTATAAACTGATGTGTAATCTAATATATATGAGTATTTTAAGGAGATCAAAAAATATTTATTATAATTAAATAATTTATCTAGCTTTTTAAATCCAACCCGATCAATCAAGTAACTCTTATATTAAGGATCGAAGAAGTAGAAGATTTGAATAATTTTGAATAATAAAATCATAATTAAAATCAGATTTGATTAAATAGAATAATAATAGGAAATCATCATAGACATATTTTGATGTTTATAGTGATGATATTTTAAATTTTGACCAATATTACATTAATCATTTATCGGTATAATATTTAATAAATCACATTATTGCATTAGTTTAAGTCCTAGTCTAACTTTTTTCTTGCCAGATAAATCACATTCTAACTTATTATTATATAATAGCGGTCGTGGAAGTGTTGAACCTAGATTAGCTAAAAAAGTTGTTGGCCAAAAAAAAAAAAAAAAAAAAAAAAAAAAGCCTAACAATGCTAAATCTCAATATATCTTTATAATAGCATATGCGGACGCTCTCGATTTTTTTTTTTTTTTTAAAAAAAAAAAAACCTAAAAATGTTAAATCTTAATATCTTTGACTATCGTACCCAAATACATATAATCTAATTAGTTCATATGTATGCTAATACTATCCATGATACTTTTAGGGAGATTATATTAAATCATATTTTTTATAATTAACTAATTTATTTTTCCTAAATGGAAAAATCTTATATAAAGATGGTTGAATTACTAAGGAATTAATTGATATATAAGATAATAAGGTTACATTTTCAATTTTGTTGTTTTATTAACTAATACATATGGAGGTAATTTGATGCTAATTTAAATCCCTAATTATAACATACTCTCTCCGGTCCTAATTATAGGAACACTTTAAAAATAGTAATTTGTTAAGTTTGGTGACCTAATTTAGAATTTGGGTAATTCAACGACTTTATATAGAATTTTACTTTCCTAAATCTATAGAAATTTAGATATTATGTTGAGAATTATATTGTGAGAAGTTGAAGATATGAATATTATAAAATCACAATTAAAATCTGATTTGATTAATAGTTATGATATTTCAAATTTTGAATAATATTAAATTAATTATTTCGGTAGAATAATACTATAAAATATAAGATCGGTTAGCGCTTTCATCTTCTGCTCGTTTTTGAAATCCCCATAGATTTTAGTCGCTTCGCTCGGCAAGATTTCCTGTTAGTCGGCATCAACTAAAAGCACAGTCATATAACTTAGATTTCGCCGTCGAGCACTATGAAGCAGCAGTTAGTGGCCGGCGACCCTCCATATCTTGCAGAAGAAATCATCACCGATATTCTCAAACGACTTCCCGTAAAATCCCTGATCCGATTTCAATGCGTGTGCAAATATTGGAAAAATCTTATCAAGTCGCCGTGTTTCATCAATGACCACCTCCACTACTATACTCCTCAAAATTCTTGTCTTCTTTTGGAATATAATTTCTGTCGTGCACCTTTGCAACTGCATTTTCTCGATTGGGAGATGCAAATCCATCAAATTCACCCTCCAAGGACTTTCAATAAGATCATCGGTTCCATCAATGGCTTGCTATGTCTTGTAAATGATGATCGGAAATGTCCTTATTCTTTCTTTTTGTGGAATCCTGCTACCAGGGAGGTTAGACAGCTGCCTAAGCCCAGAAAACACAATAATCCATGTAGATGCACAGCAGGATTTGGGTATAGTATTAATGATTACAAGATAGTTAGAATTTATTGTGATCTTGATTGTGCATTTTCTGAGGCGGAAGTCTATTCGTTAAGCACAGGTTCATGGAAGGATGTTGAACTTGGGGTTTTACAGGGTGTACATATTTTGTTTTCTTGTTTGAATGTCTCTGCTAATGGAAGCATATTTTGGAGCGGGATAAATTTAGACGAACAAGGTAATAGTACTATAGTTTCATATGACATAGCAAGAGAAGTGTTTACATTGATACCATTATCTAGACGACTTCTTGACAAGCTTGCTGTGTATGATGACAAACCTGCTTTAGTTACTATAAACCGTAAATGGATTGAATTGTGGGTGTTGGAGAAGGGTATAAATTCTTCATCAGAGACATGGATTTGGATTAAGAAACATGCCAAAAGATGTCACTGGGATTCCTTATCATGGGGGACTATTTGGAAGAATCACCTAATTGTCTGCGATCGTTACTCTCCAATCCACGGAGGTGTAGTCCCTCTTGATTTAGCTCTATATTTGTTCAAAATCCCTACTAATGAGATGAAGGTCGGTTCGATTCCCAAAGTTTGTGGGAATCAACCTCATTATGTTTTTAATTACGTGGAAAGTCTTGTGCCACTTAGACAACATCCACATTGAACAAACTTGATTCCAGATGTTTGTTGTTTAATTTTGAATGCCGATTTACTTTTGTTTAAATATGACTCTATATTAGTTTAGTTTGGATGAGTATATACTTACCAGGTTTGATACTGTTTAGAGATTTTATTTTGAATGACAAATCAAGACATTCAATACCATGGGCACTATCAAGTATCACTGTTAATTGCTTGACTTCCATTAGTTACAATGTTACCCACATATATATATATAGAATTGAAGTATCAATATTTTTTGTCCAAGTAAAAGCATTTATTACTCATATGTCAAACAACCATAAAGGTAACTCTTGTGAGAAGACCATTGAATGATTCTTGTAACTTCAGGCTGTTGGTAATTTGACACATGACCTATAATTTAAACCCTACAAAATTCTCGTGCAGTAAATGTCCTGTGTAAGGCTTCTTAACCACGATGCATATATATAGAATAGAAGGATTAGTATCTAGTATAAATGGTTTTAGAAACATAAAAGTTCAGCCTGTTTGTTTGTTGCCATGTAACCTATGATATGAATGGCATGGGAGTTTTATATGTAACTTACAAAACTTCATAACATAACATTATGTAGATTTACTCCTTTGTATGTAACTCTTGTAATGGTGTTAGGATTCATTGCCTATATATAGTAGGCATGTATCAAAGTTGAAAAGGACACATATAGAAAGAAGAAGCACTCTCACTTTGCTCTCCATTTTCTCTTGCATTTCTTCATCTCCCTCATCTTAATCTCTCTTGTTATTTTACTTAGTTTCATAACACGTTATCGACACGATTGCTATAACGAAGGTATAATTTCTTTAACGATTTCATCTACTTTCTCTAATGATTTTATTATATGTTTATTTATAAATCTACAGGATAATCTCAACCACCATATGGAATTAAAAATACCCTTTTACCAATTGTTTTTTATACATCGGGTTCCATGGTTAAGATTGGAGATTATTTACTATTTTATATAATAATTTTACTATTTATATTATTGTTACTAGCATAACATTTAAATTAAGCATTTACTTTTATGTTACTAACATAACATTTATATTATTGTTACTAACATAACATTTAAATTGAGCATTTTACTTTTATTGTTGCTAACATAACAACTTTTATTGTTACTAACATAACATTTTACTTTTATTGTTATGTTATTATTGCTAACATTTTATTATTGTTTTAATTTGAAATTTTATTATTATTTTGGTAATTTGACTCTACATGGAAGGTTGTACCTCCTACATGTGAGTCTAGATTTAATTTTCGCTTTTTTATTGTGGTAATTTGACTCCTACATGGAAGGTTCTACCTCCTACATGGAAGTCTAGATTTAATCTTTCCTTTTTATTGTTTTAATTTAATTTGAGATTTTATTATTATTACTAACTTTATCATAACATTTATATTATTGTTTACTAACATAACATTTAAATTAAGCTTTTACTTTTATGTTACTAACATAACATTTAAATTAAGCATTTTATTTTTATTGTTGCTAACATAACATTTTACTTTTATTGTTATGTTATTGTTGCTAACTTTTAATGTTATGTTATTTTATATTTAATGTAATCTCTTTTATTTTATTAATATTATTATGGCGGAAGCCATACACCTTTATTTTCTATTCTAAAATTATATGACCGAAGTCCTATCATTTTAATTTCTTAATTATGGCGGAAGCTATATAAATTTAATTTCTAATTCGAGAACTATAGCTAAAGCCATAAAGTTTTAATTCTTATTATTATACTTTACTTGTTGTCTTTCTAAATTTTCATATTATTATCATTAGTATTTCTATGTTAATAATTCTTGTTTATTTTTTTATTAGTCGAACCATGACAAACACAACAAATCCGAACCTTGCAAAACTTGAATTTGTGGCTCTTGACATTGCTGAAATAATTATTTATCTTGGATCTTGGATGAAATCCATCTGAATGCCCGTGGTCTAGAAGACACAATTAAAGAAGGAAATCAAGCATCTAATCAAGATAAAGCCAAATCTATGATTTTCCTTAAGCACCATTTACATGAAAGTTTAAAGATTGAATATTTGACAGTGAAAGACCTGGTTCTTTGGAACAATATAAAAGAAAGGTATGATCACCGAGAAGATGGTCATCCTCCCAAAGCTCGTTAGTGGATGCATCTCGTCTACAAGATTTCAAAGCGTGAGTGAGTATAACTCAAAGCCCAATGTTAAATTACTTCTCGGTTAAAATTATGTGGAGAAAAAGTTAATGATGAAGATATGTTAGAAAAAACATTCTCCACATTTCATGCAACCAATTTGCTCTGCTTATTGTTGATATCGTGAAAAAGGATTCAAGAAATATCTTGAATTAATTTCTTGTCTCCTCGTGGCCGAACAAAATAATGAGCTTTTGTTGAAAAATCATGAATCACGTCCAACGGGTGGAAGCTCCATTCCCGAAGTGAATGTAGTCACTAATGAATATTTTAGTGGCCGGGGCGTAGGCGTAAAGTGGCCACATACGTGGACGTGGTCGTGGTAGAGGACATAGTAATTACAAGTTATCATGGTGGTAGAAGTAATGATTATAACTCTAATACCCACCGAGAAGAGGGAAATATGATGAAGGGCAGAATAATGGCGATGGTGCTCCTTCAAAAGTTGTTGAGAATAAATGTTATCGTGTGGTATGAAAGGGCACTGGGCACGCATGCGTACACTTGAGCATCTAGCAAAACTTTATCAAGCCTCCATTGAAAAGAGTGCAACTAATGTGGAAGCAAACTTAATTTTCAAGATGACAATGTTGAGGCACACAAGAATGATGATGGTATTAATGGCGTAATGCTATGGCACACTTGGAAGTGGTTGATTTTTATGATTAGATGAGTTTGGTTGGAAAAACAATATTTTGTTTTGTTTTAATGTTTTTTAATTTAGTTTACGCCTTAGTTTTTGCTTTACTTTCATTTCCGCTTTCATATGCAATAAGATCATGGTTGCTCATCATGTATTTTGAATTTGTTTTAATACAATTTTTCTTTTTAAAATACTTGAGCTTTAAAGTGACATATAGATTAATTGGCCCGTCATAGATTGATTTGTCTTTGAAATACAAATATAAAGTATGATTATATGACTCACACTTGAGGGAGATAGTTAGAAAACAAGTGTGAGTTCAAATACAAGTATGAGTTAAATTTTGAAAAGTTATGTACTTCTCACATAAAGTCTAATAGATCTCCCAAAATGGATGTCGATTATGATCAAAAGTTTATGATTGATTGAGACATATGTCAATAAACCAGAAGTTTACTAATCCAAAGAAATTTATTGTTGGCATGACTTGTTTGATCATCCAAGTCATATAATACAAATAAGATTACATTTTGACATCCATCGAAGAACCAGAAGATTCTTCAAGAATAACCAACATATTCTTTATGAATTATGTACTACTTGTTCTCAAAACAAATTGTCTATGAGAATATCATTGATCATGTAAAGCCTCCATAAATAGTTAGATCAATTCTTATGAGAACAAAATTTTTATGTTGGTATATTTGAGCTTACATATTGCAACACTTATAAGCCAACAAAATTCTCGATATAATTGGCTTTAGGTCGGGCGGAGACAAATTCCATCTTATAAAGTTTGTATGTGCGATGATTATTAATCCACCACAATGCACATAGATGGATATGGAAAGAAAGTTGAGATAAATGTTGTATAAGGACCTTCTTCTTCTTGTTTGTCTCTAAATGAAACAAAATAATGTTTCTAAAGGAAACAAATGGATTAAGGAAACTTATAGTGTATGATTAGTCAATTTATATTTGACATTATTTTCTCAACATAAGGGGAGAAATTGAATAGGCTGGATAAGAGAATACATGGAATGCATTATGCATAAGTATATATCCTCGAATAAAGAAGTATGAACCCGAGAAGTTCATTAGGTTATGCATTCATGATATATTTGCGGATAGAATTCTTGACCTAAATGAGATTTATTAAATCTTATATTCAGCTAAAAATGCTCCAATTAGTAACATGCGAAGCATGAGTAAATATTCAGTTCCAAATATAAATATTATAGATAAATTGGAGCATATGATTAAGATGATCATATTAAGGAGGCAAGTACTCGAGAAGAGTGCGAGACATAACTTATTGGAAAACCTCAAAGAGGTTCGGGTACTGAAGTAATATTGATATTGTTATGTCGAATTGGAAAAATAAAACAGGAAAGATAAAGTTGTCGACAACAATTTTGATGATGATATCCGTGATCAAATGAGGATATTATATAAAGATTATTGGCCAAGAGGATAAGTAAAATTGAGAGTGACGCAAATATAATCATATTATAATAGTTAAAGACCTGAAGTCCAAATTGGAATATATGATTTTGTGGTGGATACGATAAATCTGGCAATTTATGAATGATAAATTATGCGTCTATTAGATATTGTTATATAGCATATGCATATTACTTATTAAATTATGAAGATTGAATAAGAATCTTCAAAGGATCCAAGAGTGCTAGTAGCACATGTCCCTGAAGGACTCAAGATGCCAGAAGCATCTAATTCAAAGTTCTCGAGAACAATATTTGAAGTTTTGTAAGACTTAAAACTATTAGAGCATGTATGATATAATCGTTTTAATGAATATCTGTTGATATGCATCTAGATATATCTTATAAGAATGCCTAGAAATCATGTTAGTATTATTATAATTTTCTTTGGAAATATTTAGTTCTTGCGGGTCGCAATAGAATGTTTGATGACCAAAAGAAGATATGCTCAAAAGACATTGGAAGTAATGTAGTCATCGGGGAGTATGCGATGTTGTCAAGAGGGATTCGATACAGCTGTACTCTTTTTCCCTTATCTAGGTTTTGTCCTGGTTTTCCTAGAAAGGTTTTTAATGAAGGCGACATTGGACGGTGTATCAATGGATGTTGTACTCTTTTCCCAGAGTTTGATGGAATCACATTTCAACCTCATAAAAATGAAACCTTTAATAGGGATTAAAGTGAAAATGTTGAAATATTTATAAGGCTGAAATACAATTTTCTAAAACTCTGGGTCCTTTTCTATAATTTTAGGCCCCAGTGAAGAGTACATTGGATACATTAACTCAGAAATTAATTTCAGTTCAGGACTGATTCTAAACATGTTAGAGTTATATTCGCTTTTTAAAATTTCGTAACAAGCTTAATTTAATTTATAATACATGAACAATTTCTATCATATGTGATTAGTCAGAATAAATTATTTAATTGAGAAGCATTTTTTAAAATTTAACTATATCACATTTGTCATATTAAAATTTAAGTTTGAAATATAACAAAACCTAGATTTTAAGGGTAGATACCATTTTCGCCATGAAAGTTTAGTCTAAAGAGCACTAGTCACCTGAAAGTTTTTTTGGTCTCATTTTTACTTTATAAGTTTAAAAACATAGCAATCTTACTCATCTATTGATCTTGACCATTGAATTATTGCTCTTCTTTAATTTGTTACTTTTAGAGGCAAAATTGCTCCTACAAAAAACTTCTACGGCAAATTTGTTCATAAAAAAACTTCTGGGGTATATTTGTTCCATTTTCTTAACGTCTAGGACAAAAATAAGACCAAAAAAACTTCTGAGTAACCAGTACTCCTTAGGCCAAACTTCCATAACAAAAATGGTATTTAACCCTAAATTTTGCACCATTAATAATCCTTGAAAGTAAGAGAAAGCGATAGACAAAGAGTGTAAATTTATTACCATACTGCACCCAACAAGCTCCTTCTCTCCCTCCCTCTCCGTATGAGCTTTAGGATTCAAGCTTCAAGAACATGGAGAATGAAGATATTGAAGGAAAGCAAAAGAAGCATCTCCATGATGAAAAGTTAGATGTAACAGAACAGTACCAGCTTGGTGCCAAATTGGAAGAGGAACGTAAGATTTTAGAATTCAGAGGTTCGATATCCAATTCATGTCGCCTCCTTCACTATAAATTTGATCCAAAAGCATATTGAGTGTCAAGTCCAAGCACAATATCAGCACTGTGAATAAATGAATACATCTCACTTTCCCTCGTTCCTGTTATAATCCCAGTCTTGTAAACATGTGAGCAAATGTGTGGGTGTGTCAAAGAAACAAGTCCCACATTGCTTGGGAAAAGGAGAGTACAAGCCTATATATAGAATCATGTGATAATGGGTTTGTAAAGAGGCTAAGAGGAGTAGTGGGCTCACACACACAACAATGGACCACCAAGAGGCAAACGCAGTGGAAATTCGGCGATTTCCCCCTACGCTCGAGTAATACATGATACCAGCATTTTGTGAAAATATTTTTGCTCCCCATAAATATTATTTTAGTTTACTAAAATAATAATAATAATAATTTATTTTTAGGAGGCTTACCGAAAAGGCTCTATTTTTGTGTGTTTAAAAGTTGACAACCCTTCGTGACCAAGAATTGCCAACGGGCGAGCGCTTATCCGGACGAATTTACCATTGTCAACGAATAGACTCACCTTTTCCGGCGGTGTCTGTTGGGTCATGAGGGACGTGTCGTCCAAATGGTTTCACGTCCGTTTGGCTCTCTGTGGGCAGTGTTTATAAAAGGTATTCGGACAAAGTGCTCGATACGATATATGCAATCTTCTATCCTTTGCCTGTTTTATCACTGTCCATTACCATTACCTTCCGCCAGTTCTGCCGCCTTGCCGTACAACAAGAAGGGTCTATTTAATCCTGGGGAGTACCGTTTCCTCTTTGCCAGTGGTTGCGGAATAACTCTATAGGACAGTGTGTTCGTGCGCGACTCAGATCATCCGTATTGTTCTTGTTCTAGATTGCTCGTGATTTTTACAACAATCTATAGAGTTAATACGAGTATGGAGAATGATGCTGCTAACAACGTTCCTCAGAATTCTGATGTTCCCGATTCCAATTCCACAGTGATGCCTTTTGCAATGCCACTTCCCAAACCTTTTCCTGATACATCTAAGATCGAGGTTTTTGATGGAAAGAATTTCAAACGATGGCAAGAACGGGTCTATTCTGTCCTCGACCTGCACGGTGTGGCTACTGCTCTTAATCAACCCCAACTTGCACAAGAATCAGACCAGGCAGTGAAGGATGCATGGACATATGCTAATAAGGTTTGCAGACACACCCTCATAAGTACTCTGTCTAATGATCTGTTCGATGTGTATTGTGTGTACAAAGAGGCGTTGAAGATCTAGGAGTCTCTGATTCTAAAATACACTGCTGAGGACACTGGAAAACAAAAGTTTGTTGTCGGGAATTTCTACAGATGGGAAATGATTGAAGACAAAGATATCAAACTGTAGATCAACGAGTATCATAAACTGTTAGAGGAACTCCGGGCTGAAAATATCAATTTGCCAGATGAATTTGTGGCTGGAGTCCAGATTGAGAAACTGCCAAAGATATGGAATCATTATAAGCAGCAACTCAAGCATAAGCAGAAACAATTGTCGCTGTCAGATCTGATTACGCACATCATTATAGAAGATACAAACAGAAAGGCAATACAAGCGAGAAAAGGGAAAGCAAATGACTCGCAAAAGCTAATCTAGTGGAAGCAAAGCCGCACAACAAGAGGTACGATTCTAAACACCAACACAAAAAGAAATCTGATTACAAACCCGATGATTCTAACCCCAAATTCAAGAAGAATGGTAGTTGTTTTTTCTGTGGCAAGCCGGGACATTTTCTGCTAAGTGTAGGAAAAAGGCCAGAATTGAAAAACGTAAGAGAGACGAAAATCCTCCAAAGCCAAATGTAAATTTGGTTGTTAGAGATGAAAACAGTGATGATGAAGTTATCATTGCAATGGTCTCTTCTCAAGCCTTACTGGTCGCTAACGTGAAAAAGGGGGTGGTAGACTCTAGAGCTACCAAGCACATTTGTGCAACTAAGGAGATGTTTTCCACTTTCCAAGAAGCAGAAGACCATGTTTATTTGGTTGATTCACGAACTGCAAAAGTTCAAGGAAAAGGAAAAGTGGAGTTGAAACTCACATCAGGAAAGACATTGGCGCTGACTAACATTCTGTACGTGCCTAAACTTAGAACAAATCTGATTTCTGTGGCTCTATTAGGAAAATATGGGGTTAAGGTGTCATTTGAATCAGATAAGATTATTATGACGAAGAACAATGTTCTGATAGGAAAGGGTTATTGTAATCAGGGTCTTTTTGTACTGAGTGTTGATGGAAATAATGAAAATGCTTCTTCTTCTTCTTACTTGATTGGTTCCTTTGATTTATGGCATGCTAGACTAGGACATATACATAGATCTTATACAAATAGATTACAAAATCTTGGGATAATTTCTGGAATTAATATTAATGATATTAATAAATGCGAAGTATGTGCAGAAACAAAACAAACTAGAAAAAACATTTTGTTACTCAAAGAGAAACTGAATTGTTGTCTGTAATAGACACTGACTTAGGAGATTTAAAAAAAACAGAGACAAGAGGTGGAAAGAGATACTACATTACTTTTATGATGATTTTTCAAGATATACTAGAGTATATTTGCTTAGAAATAAAGATGAGGCCTCTCGAAAAATTTCTTTTATACAAGGCGAGAGGTAGAAAATCAATTAGATAAAAAGATAAAAAGAGTAAGGTCGATAGAGGAGGAGAGTATTTGTTGCTTAATGATTTTTGTGAAAAGGAAGGAATAATCCATGAAGTAACTCCCCCATATTCACCTGAGTCTAATGGTATTGCTGAAAGGAAAAATAAAACCTTAAAGGAAATGATGAATGCTTTACTTGTAAGTTCTGCTGCTCCCAATAACTTGTGGGGGGAAGCTTTGTTGTCTACATGTTTTCTACAAAATAGAATACCTCATAGGAAAACTAAGAAGACACCTTATGAGTTGTGGAAAAATTTTATATCAAATTTGAAATATTTGAAAGTGTGGGGGTGCCTAGCAAAAATATTATTAGCTGATCCTAAAAGGAAAAAGATAGGTTCTAAAACTGCTGATTGTATAGAATCATGTGATAATGGGCTTGTAAAGAGGCTAAGAGGAGTAGTGGGCTTGCACACACAACAATGGGCCACCAAGAGGCAAACGCAGTGGAAATCTGGCGATTCCCCCTGCACACGAGTAATACATGATACCGGCACTTTTGTGAAAATATTTTTGCTCCCCAGAAATATTATTTTAGTTTACTAAAATAATAATAATAATAATAATAATAATTTATTTTTAGGAGGCTTACCGAAAAGGCTCTATTTTTTTGTGTTTAAAAGTTGAGAACCCTTCGTGACCAAGAATTGCCAACGGGCAAGCGCTTATCTAGACGAATTTACCATTGTCAACGAATAGACTCGCCTTTTCCGGCGGTGTCCGTTGGGTCATGAAGGACGTGTCGTCCGAATGGTTTCATGTATGTTGGCTCTCTACAGGCAGTGTTTATAAAAGGGATTCGGACGAAGTGCTAGGTACGATATATGCAATCTTCTATCCTTTGCCTGTTTTATCGCTGTCGATTACCATTACCTTCCACCAGTTCTGCCGCCTTGCCGTATAGCAAGAAGGGTTTGTTTAATCCTGGGGAGTACCGTTTCCTCTTTGCCGGTGGTTACGGAATAACTCTATAGGACAGCGTGTTTGTGCGCGACTCGGATCATCCGTATTGTTCTTGTTCCAGATTGCTCGTGATTTTTACAACACCCAGTTCCTAATAGATAGCACAAAACTTGAGGTTTGTAGTTGCGCTGTATTAGTCAATTAGATCTTATAGTAAGAGATCGTAAGCTGCTGGGATTTTGTTTTTCCTTCTCCCACCACCACCTCACTAGCCTCTTCATCAGAAAAGGACAAGGTCATCAAGATGCGGGTCACGTGTTGAAAATACAGTGTAAAACGGAGCATTTAAGTATGATCAGCGAGTAAAAATAATACTAAGTCATGAACTATATGTTATATTAAGGATATAATGTAATTACTTTCTTTTTTTTTTTTTTTATCTAACAGAAGGAATTCACACCTCCATCCATTATACTCATGAATAGTCGAAGTCTTAATTTCACACTTAAAAAGAGTTTCAAAAGGAGGCACTTGAATCATTGATTCATAAGACCCAGACAGTATAAATTAAATAGTATAATATGATAAATTGATTTATAAAATTATTTTGGATTGTTAGCTAAGTTAATTGACAACAAACTTTCATAATGGAAATTATTATTATTATTATTGTTTAAAAAAAAGGAAGGATTAGAAATTATTTAGCCAATGGTCTTGTAATTCAGTGACATGAAAGCTCTCTTATAAGTGGAAGGTTATAGATTCGATCTCACTTGTAACCTCAGGTTATTAGTGCATACTCTTTTAATTAAAAAAAAAAAAAAAAAAAGTCTAATAAGTCGCCATGTCACTATACAATACTTAACGTAAATTGTAATTAATTGGGCTAATGCTTAGTCCAAGTTCCTTATATTCTTATGATAAGTTCTCCACCCACATATAAACATGTGTACTATTTCTTAAAATGCAATTGGGAAACTTGAGATAATATATATGAAGAACTAGATATAATGGATATAACTAACAAGCTGTTGATTGAAGTGGTAAATGGTCTCACCAGTCATCTTAAGGAGGAGAACATAGGTTAAAATCTAGGGAAGCACACTTCTTGGGAGATGCAAAAATCCTTTATTCTCTAATCTCCCTTGATTAAATAAAAAAAAAGATATAATGGATATAAACAACTTGAAATAAGTTTTCTACATTGTAATATCATCAATACTCCCTCCGGTTTTTAATATGAGACATATTTTGGAAGTTCATCTTAGTTCTAAATATAAGACATATTTTTCAATATTTTCCTAATTTACTCCTGTTAATACTCCCTCAACAAAAAATAAGGAGGGGAGTGAATAAGTGAATTAAGGAAGATGGCTAGGGTATTTTTGAAAGTATAAGCCATCTTAACTAACTTATTTAATCTAATCAAATTAGGTAAATAAATCTTATATTAAGAACAGAATAAAGTATTATTTAATATGTGAACAGAAAAAAAACATGAATCAATAAAAAAAAAAAAAAAAAGGCTTGAAATTTTTTCACTGTTAATAAATAGTTGATAAAATTAACTACGGAATTTAATTTCCCAAACTCAGAAACATGGGAATGAAACCAAGATAAATTATAGCCGTAATAATCTCCTTTTATATAGTTTCTAAATTATAAATCAGAAATAAATATAGTATAATTTGATCAAAGATAACATTGATATATCTTTGTATATTTAGTTATTAAATTTAGAGGCACATTGTTACCGGATGTGAAAAACCCTTTACACTCTAAATATCAAGAGGGAAAACCCTTAATTAAATCCAAAAATATATAATGTGTATAAACAACTTGGAAAAAGTTTTCTCCGTGGGAACATAATC
This sequence comes from Acacia acuminata, assembly GCA_019022655.1. Lineage (NCBI taxonomy): Eukaryota > Viridiplantae > Streptophyta > Magnoliopsida > Fabales > Fabaceae > Acacia > Acacia acuminata. Next base: position 319,600 of record JAFJYI010000035.1, read on the forward strand.
AATATCATTTAATATATGATCGGCAAAAAATATCATTCACACACACACACATATAAGTATATGGTAAAGCTTAAATTTTTTCCGTTGAAAAAAAGGCTTGACATTTTTTCACTGTTGATAAATATTTGATAAAATTAATTACAAAATTTAATTTACCAAACGCAGAATCATTGGAATGAAACCCTAAGTTATAAAATCTAAATTATAAATAAATATAATTTTATTAAAGAAAATAATGGTGGGAAATCATGATTGATATTATATTAATTTTTTTAGATATATTTTTTAATTTAATTGATATAAAATTTAACAGATCACATGATTTCAATATTTTGAGTCACACTGAACTTGTTTTATAATAGTAATAATAATATTTTTTTCCTTTTTTGCCGGCAAAGATAGCGGATCGATTAACGATTAGAAATTAACTAACAAAGCTATATTATAATATCTTTATAATGGCAACCACTATGTATTTAGATACTTATGTAGATAAAAAAGAGATATATATTTCCTCTGATATATTTCCAAGACGAGCCCCATGAAGAAGAAGATCCTAATGAGCGACGACACAACGTATCTTCCCGAAGAAATCACCACAGACATTCTCAAACGACTTCCAGTGAAATCGCTTATCAGATTTCATTGTGTCTCCAAACAATGGAAAAATCTCATCAGGTCTCCATCTTTCATCGCCAACCACCTCCATCACTCCACGCAAAACCGGCCATCACTCCTTCTTTGCAAGCAGCGTAGAACAGGTGAGCCTCTGCACTTACGTTCGATGGATTGTGAGATGCATGTTCATGAAATTCCAAACCCACCTTTGATCAGTTCTTTGTTGGGTGTTATGATCATTGGTTCCTGTAATGGCTTGCTTTGTGTGGTAATCAATGAGTATGATATTCCTTGGATCGTTTTGCGCAGTTCCCTTTTATTGTGGAATCCTGCTACTGGAGAGATCAAGGTGCTCCCAAAAACCAGAACTTCAGAAATTCCTATTTGTGATTGCAATGGATTTGGGTTCAGTGCAATTGTTAATGATTATAAGATAGTGCAAACATATAATGCGGATAATCAAATCATTAGGGGTGTTGAAGTATTTTCGTTAAAGACAGGTTCATGGAAAGAAATAGAACTTGGACCCTTGGAGGGCGCAGGTTTTATCACCGGACATTGTGTCAGTGCCAATGGATACATCTTTTGGTCTGGTTTTTTATTTGAGTCATTGAAGTATGAAAATGACAGTTTCATAGTTGCATTTGACATAGCCATGGAAGTGTTTACAATAATACCATTGCCTCCTCTGTCAAATATTAGAAGTTTTGAGTTGACGGTATATGAGGACAAAGTTGCTATACTTACTCTCTCTAAAATTGGTGACCATCCAAACTATTTATATATTTTGATTGATTTTTGGGTGTTAGAGGAGGGTGTTGGCTCATCTACGAACCGCTGGAGTTGGACTAAAACATTTAGTAGCAATCCCTGCCCGTCCACATTAGCATTTCCTGGGATCATTTGGAGGAATGAAATTGTCATTGGTTCTTTTGGCAAGCATAGGCTTAGAAATACAAGTGTTGGAAAATATGAGATTGAAGAAGAAAATTTGGGTCAATATTTGATCAATATCATTACCAATGAGGGTAAGATGATTGCTATCCCTGGATGTCGCTTTGGTAATGTTTACAATCATGTTGAAAGCCTTGTTTCAATTGGCAACATTTAGTTTGGAAGGATAATCGTTACCATGCAAATTTACTTGTGTTTGTTTTTTTTGGTGGAAATTAATCCTTATGAGTTTAGATTCATGATAAGTTTTGATGCGGTTTAGATAATATACTGAATGATGAAGGTTAGATTTTCAGTAACATATTTTATTTTGTATTTTACCTATTCGAAATATCTTGTTGCTCACCTCTACCACTCAGCACACTGAAAAACAATATTTTTCCCATGATTTTTCTATTTGACCTATTCATAAAATAACATCATGTTCTCGATCGGAGAAAAAAGTTTTCCTAGCTGAAATTGAAGTGCAAAATATAACGTATAGGAATAAGTGAACAAGTATATATAGATAAATCTCTGAAAGTGAGAGTTTAAGTATGACAAGGGTGTAAAAATAGAATAACCCTTTTTGTCATCTCTCAAGATTCAACCAACAATTGAGCTCACACATCCATCATACCTATAAATGGTTGAACTCAGAATTTCATAGAAGGCACTTAATATCATTGGGTTAGAAAACCCGACAATAAAAATAGTATAATTGGATAAATTGATTGGTACAATTGTTTTGGATTGATTGAGTATTTTACTCTAATTATGATTGTTAAAATAAAAAAAGGCAATATAAGACCATTTTTAATTAGTTGCCATGTTTATCATCCTCAATAGTCATTATCATATAATATAAATTATGTGAAGTTACTTATATCTGTCATATCACTCTCCATCCATCACACATGATCATGTGTCCTATTTTTTCACATAAAATTTATAGTTAAATGATAATATTTCAAAAATAAGACTTATGGTCATGTGTCATTGAAGAACTTGATATAAGGGATTCGATGAAGAGTTTAGAATTATAGTGGTAATCCCTTTTTACCTAGATTTTACATTTTAAAATTTGAATTAAAATCTAATTTGGTGAAAGATAATAATGATAGGTAATATCATGATTGATGTCCAACTTGTTTTCTTGCCGTCTCACCCAACATTTTCAAAAGGTCCTACTGGCCTATGAGTTTCCACCGAAGCATAAATCAGACGAGACAAGAGTCGGCTACTGTATCGCCCACATTACTAAGAAAGTGGTCATACAAACCTTGAAAAAATTGAAAGTTATTCAGGCTTGTCCACCTGAAACCACATGACCATGTTTAATATTTAATTAGTATTTTACCTTAATTATTATTGTTAAAATAAAAAAGGCAATATATAGGACCATGTTTAATGTTTAATTAGTTTGCATGTTTATCATCCTCAATAGTCAATATCAAATAACATAAATTGTGCCATGTTACTTATATATATTATGTCACTTTCTCCTTTCACACATGGTCATGCATTCTTTTTTTTTTTTTTTTTCCAAATTGATTTATACGTTGTTTTGGATTGATTGAGTATACTTTACTCTAATTATTATTGTTAAAATAAAAAAGGCAATATATAGGACCATATTTAATTAGTTGAAATGTTTATTATCCTCAATGGTCAATATCATCTCATATAAATTATATGACGTTACTTATATCTATTATGTCACTTTCTCCCATCACTGTCCTATTTTTGCCAAATAGAATTTATAGTTAAATGAGAATATTTAAAAATTAAGACTTATGGTGGTCATGTGTGATTAAAGAACTTGATGCATGCATACATACATACATACATACATACATACATACATACATACATACATACATACATACATATAAAGAACTCATTTTTGCTAAAGTATAGAATTATAGCCTTAATACCACTTGGCAACATTTGGTTTAAAGAATCTTGATCTAAAAGTTTGTTTTTCTTTAATTTTGTTTTTGGTTAAAATTAATCCTTTTTAATTTAGATTAATGATAAGTTCTGATGTGGTTTAAATAAGTTATAGAGAACGATGATGGGCAGATTTTCAATATCACACTTTTTGTTTTTGTTATATTGCTTGCTTAGCTTCTACCCTCTCCACATTTAAAACAGTATTTTCCCCTATGATTTTGCTATTTGTAACAAGTACTAATGGGTTGACTTCCATCAGCGGAATATAAATAGGGTTGTAATTTGAAATTTCTTTATATACACAACCAATCATATATATAATGGAACTATAACACCCCAAATTCCATACTACTTACTGTGCCTGGTGACACGTAGTATCTAGGAATACGGTGCTACAGGTGAGGGTAATGCGGAACGGAGAGCATGCACTAACGTTTGGACAATGAGTAACTGATATAAAATGCCCAGATACAAGCTGGTAAATTAAATATTCCTGAAAGAATATTTATGTGATACAATTATCTTGAATGTGTATAATTACAATTCTTACATGGTAACTATACAATCTTAAACCAAGCCTTAGCTGGACTTGTGGCTTAGAACCCAACTTAGTTAATCAAACATATTGGCCAGGTCGGTATCTAGTGGAAGTCTCCCTGTCTTTCACGGTGACTTATTGACTGAACCACATAGACTAACCCTTCCTTAGTTTAAGCACCAATTGGTTTGAGATAGATTCATGCCAGAAGCTATGCTTTGATGAACCTCTTCCGGCATTCGGCTTGACCGGTGCCTCTTCACGTGCTCCATCCATCGGTGCCTTTTCACGGCTCCATCCATCGGTGCCTCTTCACGTGCTCTGTCCATCGGTGCCTTTTCACGGCTCCATCCATCGGTGCCTCCTCAGATCTAGGTTCCTTTCTTGAATTTTTAGTCAAGGCTGAGATTCAATATCCATCAACTCTCAGGTAACAGTTAACCTCATGCTCAAGTAATAATAGTATATATGACAGATATTCATTACATTTCAGCATCAACCATACATAGCACATAGCAGATGTAAGGTTACAACAATACACAACACACAGCACAACAATACATAGCACACAGCAAATGTAATGTTTGCAAAGTTTGTACTAACTAGTGCCACGACAGCTCCTTGTGTCTTCAGCGCTAGGAAAACAACACTAAGGCCCATAAACTTAGCCACGGTGCATGACCCAAGACCTAGTCTTGTCCATCACTCTATGAATCATTCTATCATATATATAAGCATAAAAGACACATTGGAGTTAAAGTTACAGTACGCGTACTTACCTTTCACCCGTAATTGCCAAAACGCCCGACCTTTTGAATCCAACTCTGGACTTCCCGGATATCCTATAATGTTACTTTCAGATTATATCCCTTTTTCATGATATTATAATTAATATCATATTTCCTAGGATAATATCAAAAAGGATATTTTCACCTATTTTGACATTTTTACCCTTGGTGGATTTGTTATTACAATTTTACCCTTACATTTTCTTAAAAACGCAATTGCTGGATTTTCTGGGCAGATTTTTCAGCAACTTTCAAAAATCATAATTAATTCTACAAAAAATTGAAATGAGGTTCCATAAAATTCCTCATGACCCTTGACATGTCTATTTTCAAGGAAACATATTCCTAGAAGCTATAACATCAAGAATCATTCCCAGGTTTTTCATTTTCAAACACTGTTCAGATTTAAATCCAGTAGACAAGGCTTATCTTCAAAAATTCATATCTCCTTGTCAAGAGATCAAAACATTACATATTTTATATATTTGGAAATCCCTCTATGTCTACTTTATTCATGTAAAATTTCATGATTTAATGATTTCAGTTTCTACATAAAATAATAGCCACAATGTGACTGACTTAACAACCCAGTTTTTTAGAAATTCTCACAATTTTGGCATATTGATTCCAAAAATTATTTCCTACCATGTTTTTACCTCATTAGGCATTTTTCAATGCAAGGAGGCCTAAAAACAAGTATAGGAATTTATTACCTAATTTAATGAATTAAACTACATTTATATTTAAAAACTAAAACCTAAAGCTGAAGAACTAGAGAACTTACCTTTGAAGTTCTTACTCCTCCTCCTTGCTCCAAGAATTTCACTCTTCTCTTAAACTCAACCATTTTGATCTGAGTTTGGTGTGAAGAAATGAGGGGGAGAGCATTGCTATTTATAGGAAAATTATCATGGACAAAGTGATAATTAATAAGAAATCCATTTGCTCTTCTTTCCTCACAACCATTTGATTAGAAACCACTTTTTGAAACCACATCTTAACCCTACAACCAGCTGGCCGGCATGCTCCTTCTAATAGCCATTTAAATATGCGTTTTCGTTTGCAAATTACATTGTTTATTCAATTGAAAATACCAACCGTTCACTGTGTGCCGACAGCCCCTATCATCTTTAGCCAATTAATATGTTATTTTATTAACAAAACATCTTTTGGTCCATTACTCTCATTGGTTAGTGGATATCTTTGACTTTTCAACTTTATGAATTACAATTCTCATCTCTTCCTTCTCTTCAACTTCTTCAACAATTTTTCTTCTTTCTCTTTCTTCCCTTCTCCAAACCGTCCTCCCCCTCTCTTTATCCTCTTCCACAAATCCTATCTAAATCTTATCCCAATCCTTTATCCCATGTGCTGAATGATTATAAGGACTTTAGGGGCTGATTTTTATGGATCCATTGATGACACTAGTTAGCTCGAAGTGTCCTTTGAAACTAGATGCAAGTAGGTAATTGATTGCCAACTAAACAAGAATACATTTAGGAGTTAATTATAAAGTTTAACTAAGTCTCCTATTAACCCTCTTATTTCGAAAATGTGCAGCCCCCATTATGTCTTTCTTGCCTTTTATCCATTTAAAATTAAATGCACAAGTTGGATAAAAATCAAGTTAATATTTATCCCAAACTTGACATATGTATTTGTTGCAAATAAATATTAGGTGCTTTATTTGTGGCATTAATCAAATGATTCAAATGCTCCAATTGATTCAATTAATTAATTAAGAATTAAGGCTTATTAGCCAAGCTAACTTGCCTATTAGTTTTGCCAATTGACACTTAATTTAATTAAGTGTTTTATAACTCTTCCATGGCTCATTTACTCTTAAAATTGCCATTATTTTATGTGACCCGAAGTCACATTTTATAGCTCTAATATGTGATCTCATTAATCAACCATTGGTTAATTAATTCCAAAGTGAAATTTGGACAGAAATATAATCAATAGATCATATTTCTTTGAGACACATATTCACCTTTTTATTTTGCTAATTATTTGTCAAAATACAATACTTATAAGAATTATGAAAATTAGGGTATTACAGGAACTCTCGTTGGAACATTGTCGATCACACTAAACTTGTTAGTTATGAGTTATGACTGAAAACCAAAGAACAACACAATCATAAAAGAAGGGATAAAACAACTATTCACATTAATTACCAAACGATCAAAAATTTAAAAACTATTATTAAGATCAATAAAAATAAAAAACTTTATTCATTTTAAAAATAAGATATTTTTTACTTTTTTCTTTTGAAATATAAGGTATGTTCACCTCACTTATACTTGATTAAGAGAAAACATTGGGTAGCTGAAATTTTAACTTGTTCTTAAATATCCAAACTGTTTTTAATATGCTTTTAATCTTTTATGAGCATTTTAATCAAAAACTCATTATTTCTTTTTTATATTATATATATATAGAAAAATAAGACACCTCAGCTAATTCCTATGGGGGTGGTACTCCCATTACAATCCTGACAAAGAGCCACTAAATCATCCGGAGGCTGGTACACTTCGTGAAGTCCCTGTACTGTGGCAAGACCTCTCTTCGCGAGATAGTCCCCGCACGGTTGCTCGAAAGAGGTACGTTGGATCACAAAAAAGTAAGAAATAAGCTTAGAATATTTTCATAAAACATTTTTATGATACTGTTGTTGGGTGAGTACATTGGATATATTAACTCACAAATTAATTTCGGTTCAGGACTGATTCTAAACATCTTAGAGTTATATTGGCTTTTTAAAATTTCCTAACAAGCTTATTTAATTTATAATACTTGAACAACTTCTATCATATGTGATTAGTCAGAATAATTTATTTAATTGAGAATGATTTTTTAAAATTTAATTATATCATATTTGTCATATTAAAATTAAAAGTTTGAAATATAACAAAACCTAGATTTTACACCATTAATAATCTTTGAAACTAAGAGAAAACGATAGACGAAGAGTGTAAATTTATTACCATAGTGCACCCAACAAGTTCCTTCTCTCCCTCCCTCTCCGTATGAGCATTAGGATTCAAGCTTCAGGAACACAGAGAATAAAGATATTGAAGGAAAGCAAAAGAAGCATCTCCATGATGAAAAGTTAGATGTAACAGAACAGTACCAGCTTGGTGCTAAATTGGAAGAGGAACGTAAGATTTTAGAATTCAGAGGCTGGATATCCAATTCATGTCGCCTCCTTCACTATAAATTTGATCCAAAAGCATATTGAGTGTCAAGTCCAAGCACAATATCAGCACTGTGAATAAATGAATACATCTCGCTTTCCCTCGTTCCTGTTATAATCCCAGTTCCCAATAGATAGCACAAAACTTGAGGTTCGTATAGTTGCGCTGTAGGGCTACACTAAGTATTTTAGAGAGATTATACGACATATGTCATAGCTTATTATATATATTATAGAAGTTGCGCCATACATAGATGCTACCTTCGGTTCTTAATATAACAATCAAATCAACTAATTTGAAGGGGAAAAAAAAAAACTAAATAAATTATCTTAAAGTATTTATATTTATTATTTTTTCTCTATTTATATTTATTATTTTTTCTCTAAACTAATTTGTTTGACTTATAAACTAATATATAATCTAATTATACACAAAAGTATTTCAAAGAGATAATCTAACATATGTTATAACTTATAATAAAGTAATTTGTTTAGCTTCCTTTATCTCTCCCAAATTATTAGTCAATTTGATCTTATAGTAAGAGATCGTAAGCTGCTGGGATTTTGTTTTTCCTTCTCCCACCGCCACCTCACTAGCCTCTTCGTCGGAAAAGGAAAAGGTCATCAAGATGCGGGTCATGTGTTGAAAATACAGTGTAAAACGGAGCATTTAAGTATGATCAGTTAGTAAAAATATACTAAGTCATGAACTATATCTTATATTAAGGATATGATGTAATTACTTTTTTTTTTTTTTTTCATTTTTTATCTAATGGAAGGAATTCACACATCCATCCATTAGACTCATGAATAGTCAAAGTCTTAATTTCACACTTATAAAGAGCTTCATGAACTATTAATAATATTATGTTGCTCATCTCTATCACTCTGTACATTCAAAAGAATATTTTTACCCTTGGTTAGCAATCAGGAACAGCTTACTAACGAATGCTGTGAGGAGAAGGAGACATATGACGGAAGTGGATATCTGTACAACATGTGGGAATGCAGTGGAGGATATTGACCATATCCTGAGGCAGTGCAGTTTCGCAAGGGAGGTCTGGAGTTTTTTCATCCCGGTACATCGTCGTCCCAGTTTCTTCCAGGGAGAGTTCAGAGAGTGGGTGCTGCAGAATCTTGTACAGCCCAGGGCTACAACCGACGAGAATTCTCCATGGGAAACTACGTTTGGATTGGTCTGCTGGAAGTTATGGGAGGCCCGGAATAAGTTTGTGTTTCAACAGGCTAACCAAAGGGCCAGCGCGGTAGCACGGGAGATTGCGATCTTTGCTGGCTTTAATAACCAAGCGATGGAGCACTGCTGTACGACACATAAAGAACCCCAGGTAAAACAAAATCTGCTCATTTGTTGGGTCAAGCCGAGGTGTCCAAGTGTGGCCTTAAACTGCGATGGTGCGAAGAAGAGTGGAACGTCAAGTGCTGGAGCGGGTAGTGTGATCAGAGACCATGAAGGGACATGGCTCTATGGATGCTGTCGCAATATCGGTATATGTTCCTCGCTTCAAGCAGAGTTGTGGGGTTTGATGGATGGCCTGGGTCTTGCGTGGAGGCTGGGTTATAGGGATGTTGAAGTGCAAATGGATTGCTTAGTGGCTGTTGAGCTTATCCAGACTACTAGAGATTCGAACCATGGAAGTACAAGTGCTGTCAAGGAGATACAGAGGCTGCTGTCCCAGGAGTGGCGGGTGTCCGTCACACATGTCTATCAGGAACGAAATAGGTGTGCAGACTTCTTAGCCACCTATGCTTTGAAGCTGGAGTTGGGATACCACTCCTTTGAGGACCCTCCTGAGTCCATGCGGGGTCTCCTTTAGTCGGATGTTATGGGTGTTGGCTGTGTTCGCAGATGCCCTCTTGTCTCTGAATAAATGTTAATCAGCCCTTGTCAACAAAAAAAAAATACTTTTACCCCTTGATTTTGCTATTTGAAACAAGTATTTTAGTTGGTTGACTTCCATCATTTTGAATTTGAAATCTATTTATATGTCGAGCAGTAATTAATATAACGCAATTCTTGTTGTTAGAAAATTGCCGAGTTACTCTATTTGTTTTCTTCTTGAGATCCATATTTTTAACTTTCAAAATTATACTCCTTCAATCCTTAATATAGGACCTTATTGTGGAGTTAATCATGGTTCTAAATATAATATCTATATTCATATTTTTCAACTTTTTTTCCCCTCAATTTACCCTATTGATGCTCCCTCCACCATAATCATGTAAGAAAAATGAAGGAAATTAAGGACAATGATTAGTGTGTTTTAGATAAAACATGTCATAATATGTATTTTAACAAAGTTCCTTAATCTAATGAAATAGGGTAAATAGATTTTATATTAAAGATTAGAGGGAGTAATAAACTTATCGGTCACCATATTTACTTGAACGGGGAACATAAGTGTTCTTCAAAATATTATGGGTTTTCTTTCTTCTGAGGTTGGGTTTTCTTTGATCTTTACCCCAAGTCGAGGTATCTATGTAGTTACTCTAATTGCAGCTAATGCTTATAAGGAGGTGTGCCCGTTAGGTTGGGTTTTAGAACCAACACTTTTTTTCACGTCACTTCTAACCTTGGATATTGAGGAAGCTGATTTTGTCCATACTTCTACTTCTACTCTTAAATCTTTAAGGTACGGTGATTATTAGTTGTTCTTGTAGTTGGCTTATTTTGTTGCATTTGATTTGACTTTTTTTGTATTCCTTCTTCAGTTTGTTTTCATGTATTGAATTGGTTTGCAGAAATAATATAAATAGCACCAAAAAAAAGAATGAGAAACAAAGGACCAAAAAACATAAAGAAAGTCCATCCTTTGCTTCTTTCTTTTTTTTTTTCTGTTTTTTTTTTTTTGGGGGGGGGGGGGGGTGTGGAGGGTGGGGATCTCATACCCGGGCACACTGTTACTAAAGGATACTGTATGTGAGAAGGGCAGGCGGCTTGGCGTTGGCTAAAATTTTATTTAAAAAAAGGAGGATAAAACGACAATTCAAATTAATTGTCACACAATCAAGAAATTCAAAACTATTAAAAAATGAAAAAATGTACATTATAAAATTAGAGTTATTAAATTTCACCCAAAAAATAGAGTTAAAATCTGATATACTTAGGATTATGTTGATAAAAATTAAAAAACACTGTTACACTCGAACCCCAACGCAACTACGGATCAGTTTGTGACTATCAGTGGATTTTGGGATATAGCGAAGTGAAGTACTATCCTTCCAAATTGGGTCCTACAGAATATCCTCATGAAATAGAAACAACGCTACAACTACGACACTGCCCACTTATGTGCGAGCAGGTTTTGTTTTGTTTCTTTCTTTTTTGTGAAGTATAACTATGCATTCATGACAAAAACAAGTAAACACTACAATAATATATATACATCCTATAGAAGATAAGACAGATATCAAGGGATACCAAGAGCCCTAATCAGGATTTTTTTTAATGTTGTTAAAAAACCATAATGCCCCTCTATAATTAGAAAAGGAAGATTGAGGGAAGGTATAGGCTTTCATTTTGGATTTGATTATTTCAATTTCATTTAGTTGGGATTCTACCTATATTTTTAGTTTAATTATTTGTTTTTTATAGATAAATATTGGAACAAACAAATATTTATCCATACATAATATTTAATATTACATTATTTTTTAAAAGTGTTCTTTTTATATATTTTATATATATATATAATTATTTAAATTTATCTACATAGACATTCTTATCATAAAAAATATTCTTTTATTTCTTCCCTTTTGTTTTAATTTTACAAATTGATTCCCAAAATATCGTAGTATAATTTTACAAATTCATTCCTAAATTTAAAATTATTTTTAAGTAATTATATTATTTATAATATTAAATTTCAAATGTATAAATACTCATTTATTAATTATTATTTATAAAATTTAATAAGGATTTTTTTAAAATAAATTATGGAAATAAAAAATTTTCCGTTTTTACCCATTGAATAAAATCCTTCTTCCTAAAATGATAAATCAAGAGAAAAAATTTGGCCTCCTAGGAATTATATCTAGAGAAATAATAATTTTCCCTTAATTAAAAAATTATTAAGTAAAAAAAAAAGCACTTGTTGTTGGGTATTAAATTAAATAAATCGTTGTAAGAAATTATTTGGTAAGGACCTCACCAAATTGTCACGCCCTGAAAATTGAGGGGGTGGCCGGCGTGGAATATGAGTGAAGTCACATTCCATGAGCCTTAAACTTATATGAACATTAAATAATACACATAACAACCTTTGGGGCTATGCTCCAATATGACATATATATATGTACATATATTCAAATTTAGAAGGGAAGACAACGATCCTACCTATAAGCTACGTGGAGCATCTAAGCTAAAGATGATAATATATAAATGAAAACTCAACTTTATATCCACTAGCAGCTGATCCAAAATACATCAACAAGCCTGGGTCAACAATGCCAGTCTCCAATGTTCAGCTGAAGGTGCAAGGTCTGCAATGCCATCTAAGGCCAAAATTTTCCGGTGAATAACGTCTCATTTATAAAATTTAATGAAATACTAACGAGAGTAATTTAAACATATATAACTCTGAATAATAACAGTACAAAAATCATAAACATAAGTGAAGCTATATAAAATATCGTTAATCAAATAAGTCCAAATACGAAGTAAAACCTTTGATTTAACAAAATCAATTTAAAACATGATTCTCAAACCTCATCTTTCCATAGGACCTCAACAGAACGGAGTAACAAGCGTGGACACACAGTCCACGAGGGAAAATAACCAAGCGTGGCATAGAGGCCACAAAAACAAGCGTGGACACACAGTCCACGAGGGTAAGTAACCAAGTGTGCCTGAAGGCCACGGAAACAAGCGCAGCATAAGGCTACAAAACAAGCGCAGGTACAAGACCCACGAATAACAAGCATGAGAACAAGTCCCACGAATATCAAGCGAGCTCGAGGTTAACCGTGGTGCACCAAGGACTAACAGTACTGTTGTTAGTAACCAGCGTTCTGTAATCAGTCCTCTCAAAACAATTTCAAGCATGCATGGGGTCAAATTACCAATAGCAAGAAAAAAATGTTTTCCTCTAATGATGAGAATTTGAGCAGAATATTTCGTAACAAAAGACCCCAGCATGAAAGTTTACAAAGAATACCTGAGTAATTTTCTTATCAATCCTTTGTATAAAAATTCATAAACGACAAAATGCTATAGAACTATTAGCCTTAAATAAAATCATCATTTCATTTAGACATATAAATAAACAATAAGCAATTGATATAACTTCAAGAAAATTGTCTTGAGGAGATTAGTACTCAAGAAAGTTGATAATTAAAGAAAAATTATAGCAAGCAAAATATCATTTATAAAATTATAGCGGGACGTTATTCACGCACTGTCGCGCTCCCAAATAAATAACATTCTCCTACCTAGCTGCTTTTGCAAAGATGATCACTCTTTCATCCCCTAATACCCAAAGTAATGTCACTGTCATTTACTTAAACTCTAAAACTTACAAAGTCCATTTAATACAAATCATTTAGTACTTGTAACTTTCTCATAACTATTATAGTTAACATCCAAACATCACTCTTAGACATTCTAGAATATAGACTAGATACATTCAAATACTACCATAAGAGCAAGCAACTTAATTCTCAAATTATAAGTCAGGTATCTTCAATTTATTTCTTGGCTTCATTATCAATTTCATTACTAATATCAATTGTTTCTTACGCCAACCAACAAATAATATCAACAACACACCGCCACAATCCTCAATTTGTAACAATCCAAAATAAAGGAAAAACTTGTGTTTTAAACACTTTTTCTTAGATAATAGAGTCACCAGTTCAAATAATAATTATGTTTTACAGCCCCAAAGTATTAAACCCAACGTCTTTAATTTAAAAGAACATCTACCACTTTCCTTTTTATTCTATTCATTTTTCAATATTCTATGTAGAAACCATCACAACATCTACATACCCCTCTGCAACTTTAACAATGAATTTAAACAGTTTAATCATTATCAACACAACCAAACTCTTCTCTTTTGCACTTTGGCAAACACTTTATCACACATCAAATTCCACCATTTAACAATCACATAGCTCTTAGGCATCAAAATAGCTTCACCAAAGTCCCAACATTCCACTTCACCAAAACGTCCAAGGATCAAACAATTCTTCTTTTTTTTTTTAAAAAAAAAAAAAAAAAAAACTTCATAATGAGTTTCTTATCTAAGATTTCTGTGTGAAAGAGAATAGCACATGCATTCCTCTTCTTCACATTTTATCAAACACTTTAAGTGCATTATAAAATTAAATCACAAACAACACCATGCTCTATGTATAAGAAACCATGTACAAGCATCAACGTAATCTAACAATTTTTCCCAAAAGTGACCCTTTATAAAAATAAAAATCAAACAAAAATAGAGACAACAAAACTTAAATCCACCTTCTTCCTATTATAACAATCAAAACAATTAGAGTAACAGTTCCTAACCATACAAACTCCTCAGACTATCATTTTTGCTACCTAAACTTCCAACGTCCCTTCCCCAAACACAGCCAGAAAATCATATGAAGCTCAACAATAACCCATACACATGACAGCAGCATAGAAACATGAGAAGGAGGAGACTTTTGATTATGTATACATATATACACTACATAACCGAAGCACCAAAAGAACAATTTCAGAATTTTGCTTACATAGAACCATGAGACCGCGTCGATTGAAGGCAGAGAAGGAAGAAGAAATATGTGTTTATAAACTAAACTCGAGTTTACTTCATCCACAGAGGAACGTCGCGATTTCATCTTTGAAGCACATTTTGAGAAGGAGCAAAAGTCGAGTCCATTAATGACTAACTCGAGTTTTGGACTTTTATAATGAAAAATACGTTTAAGTCCAAAAGCTCAAAAATGATGTTTTCAAAAGCAAACTGGAGTTTTCAAAATCACAAAACAGAGCAAAGCTCTAGGGTTGATATAAACTCGAGTTTGTAAAACTAAACTCGAGTTTCCTTAATTACTTAGAAAACTTGAAAACTCTCTGTCAAATGAAAATTGAAGTTGTCTATGCTACACTAGAGTTTCCTTATGGAGGGAAACTTAGAAAACTCTCGGCCAAGTGAAAACTGAAGTTTACAAATCCAAACTTTAGTTTTTTAGAAATTTGAAAAACGTTGAGAGATACTTGGCTAGGAGAAAATTGGAGTTTGCATATCAAAATTGGAGTTTTCTTATACTCAAAATATTGGAAGCTCTCTATATGACCAAAACTCGAGTTTGCCTATGCAAACTGGAGTTTTGCTTACTTTGGAAATATTGAAGAGTCTCTGTTTGATACAAACTTGAGTTTGTAAAACTAAACTCGAGTTTTATTTAATGTGAAAAACTTAGGGTGCTCTCTATATCTTACAAACTCGAGTTTGCCTATGCAAACTGGAGTTTTACTTAGTTCATAAAAATTGAGCTAATCTCTGTCAAGTCCAAACTCGAGTTTTACATCCAAAACTCAAGTTTGTCTTTGACAGTAAGTTTTTCAACTTACCAAAGACAAACTTCA
The DNA here is from genome assembly GCA_019022655.1 of Acacia acuminata. NCBI lineage: Eukaryota > Viridiplantae > Streptophyta > Magnoliopsida > Fabales > Fabaceae > Acacia > Acacia acuminata. The sequence goes on from JAFJYI010000035.1 coordinate 335,229, forward strand.
ACAAGAGTTTACAATTGTTAGTCATCATTAAAACACATAGAGAACTAACATTCTCCCCCTTTTTGATGATGACAACACTTGTAAACCAAGAGTTTCAGAAGTTTGACAGATTTGGGTATTTTGAAATGATTTTGCAAAACAAGATGAAATGCAAAGACAGAAGTACAAATATCAGAGTTTTAGACACAAGTAGCAGAAGCACAAGAGAATTGGTATTGCATTTCATATCAGCAAAAGGAGGTCATTACATCAGGTATAGCAGTTAAAATGCACAACTACACAGAATTTCTGAAATAGAAACTACTTAAATAGAAATTCAAGTACAAACAAATCCAAAGTCGAGTTTTCTAGAAATTTGAAAAATGTTGAGAGATACTTGGCTAGGAGAAAACTGGAGTTTGGATATCAAATCTGGAGTTTTCTTATGCTCAAAATATTGGAAGCTCTCTATATGACCAAAACTCGATTTTGCCTACGCAAACTGGATTTTTGCTTACTTTGGAAAATATTGAAGAGTCTCTGTTTGATACAGACTTGAGTTTGTAAAATGTGAAAAACGTAGGGTGCTCTCTGTATCTTACAAACTTGAGTTTGCCTACGCAAACTGGAGTTTTGCTTAGTTCATAAAAATTGAACTACTTTCTATCAAGTCCAAACTCAAGTTTTACATCCAAAACTCGAGTTTGTCTTTGACAGTAAGTTGTAGTTCTTCGGACGGCCTTTGCATGATAATACGTTGTATTTCTATCACCAAAATTAAGCCAGTCACACGTGGCCCGATGGGCCCACATTATACTTTCCTGCTCCCAAAAAATTTCAAATTCTTTCCGTAGATCCTGTTCGAGTCGATCAATTATTAACTACCTAGTAAGTACTCCCTCCGGTCATAATTATAGGAACATTTTTGTAGTGCAATTTACACTGCAAAAGTGTTTCTATAATCAAGACCGGAGGTAGTAATAAATATGCAGTGCATATTAAGAGATCGGAGTCAAGCATAGATGCCCTCGGAATCACAGAAAGTTCAGCTTCTTCTTGTTTTTCTTTGTGTCGAATAACTTGATTAGATTAAGGTAGTTATTGTGGTACTCCTTTCAGTTTATAATATAAGATAGAGTTGAATTTTTATTAGAAAGATTAAGGAAACTAAATAAGTTACTTAATCATATTATATGTTATGCATCCTTATCAATTTATAAGTTAGGGAAAATAGTTTAGAGAAAAAAAATAAAAAATATGAATATTTTAAAGTAATTTAATTAGTTTTATTAATATCTCCAAAAACGTCAACTATGTCTTGTATTTAGGACCACGGGGAGTATGTTTTCCCCCCCTAAAATACCCTAATCATCTTCCTAAATTCCCTTCATTTCTTTCTTACATGAGGGAATATTAATAGAGGTTGTTACGGTGTAGAACACGAGATGTCCAGCCAAGGGCCGGTAGATTGATCTTGGATGTATCGGTGACCTGGATATCTATGAAGGAGATAACCGGAGAGCGTGGGATCACCGTACACGACAAAGGGTGTCTTGTGTGTGCACGGTGAGCGTATGTAAAGAGTCTAGGTTTAGAGTGTGTGCACCTTGTTACTCGCCCCTGTATTTATAGGCGTACGGGTGCGATATCGGGGCACGTCATTAATGGTGAGCCATTAATGGGGGGATCTTGGATGATACCCCATTAATGGAACGTGTCATTAATGGGGCGGATATCCGAGATATGCCATTAATGGGACGCGCCATTAATGGGGCGGGTATCTCGGGAAGCCGGTATGATAGGGCGGATTCCCCCGAGCCGAGATTTCCGGATCTCCCGCCATGATTGGCGGATTCGCCTTCGGCTCGCTTGGGCCTCGCCACGGGCTTGGAGGCTTTTGGGCCGGTCCGTAACGATTGCCCCCGGCTTGGCTGTTCATGCTTTTTGGACTGCCGAGGTGTATGATTCTCGATCCGGTGTGTGGCCGGGGCACGTGCTTCGGCCATCCGGCTTCTTATGCCGCGGCTTACCTCTATGATGTCGTTCGGATGGTGCTCTGGGTCATGCACGACCAGGGGCTTACGGGCGGCCTCGGATTTATGTGGTAAGTCCCGTTCGCGGGTAAACCGTTTGGTCTTCTCTCCGTAGGCGCCATCATTGCGTCTTTACACTGGCGTGTCGATTGGAAAGTGCACGGCCGTCGCGCCGCTCCGAGTGCCGATTTGTGTGCACATTTAATGCACCTACGTCATACCGTGCATTTCCTATCATGTCAATGTTCAAAGACCGAACTGCCCCGGCGTTCCCTCTTCTTCTTCTAATATGAAGTGTCCACTTTTGCGTTTTTCATTATTTCCTTTGCGATTTGGTAGTGTTCTTGCTCCAAGTTTTTCCCGTGAGAACTTCATTGTCCTTCATTTTGCTGGTTCAAGTTACCATCTTCGTATTTACGCAGGTATTATTCGTCCTTGTCTTTACTCGTTTGGGCATATTTCATACCGTTTAGATATCCTCTGGTTTCTCATTTGCTTTTCCCATTCTTCTGGTTCTCTGAGTTTTCCCTTAAGATCAGTTTCTGGGTTTGCTCTATATGCTCCTCCCCTTTTGACGTAAGGCCTGTAGCTCTTAGGTTCTAGTCCCTCTTCTGATGGATAGACGTAGGCCTTTTCTTAGAGCCAGACCGGCGCTTACCCCTGAGGAAGAGGAGTTCCTCCGCCTTCGTTACCCGAGAGCCTCTTATTGGGTTCTTGGAACTGAGCTCCCGGAACCTGAAAGGTCAGCGCCCCTACTTCGAGGTGGGAATGGTTCTTCTCGACGGAGTTGGACCTCAACCCATACCGGTAGAGCTCTGTTACCTTCCTTGATTCGAACTTCTTTCCGATCACCTTTTCGGGCCGGAGTTGGTTCTTCTGCTGGTTTCCGGGCTCTTGCCTCGATGGCCCAACCGCCTCATTTTTGTGAGGGTCCATCCCGGGAGCTTGGACCCTTATCTGATGATTATCTCGGTCCCTTTGGACCTGCTTGGCGAGAGCTCATTCCACATTGCGCGTGGTGAGGACTCTAGAGCTACCTCGGTCCTTGGATCTTCTTGCCGGCACCGCGCCCGGCCCCCTTACAGCGTGCCGTTTCGTCCCCGTCGCCATCTGTTTTGCCTTCTAACCTTGTTTTACCAGGTATTTCCAACTCTACTAATTTCCTTTTATGTTGCATATAGGTTAATGGCTCCGAAATCTTTGCCTTCAAAGAAAAAGGCCGAGGCCGAGACATCGGATTCTTCTAGTCCACCCGAGGCCCTATGTCGTAGGTATCCCCGGGTGTCCCACGAGGTCTTGAAGACCCGGTCCTTTATGTCGGACGAGGATATTGCCGGTTGGACCTACCGTCATGGAGGGGTGCGTTTACTGTTTGCCGGAAGCCGATGAGCCTGTTTGTCTTGCCGAACGGGAAGTAGGCGAGTCCAAATTTCTTTTATTTTACCGGGATTATCTTACGCGGGTTGGCGTCCGATTTCCTTTTACCCATTTTCAAATGCTTGCCCCGATGCACCCGAGAGCGGCCCCGTCTCAACTTCATCCGAACGGGTGGGCTTATCTTGTAGCGTTGAGCAATTGTGTCGCTCCTACCCGGTTCCAATCCCCGCTCGACCAACCTTTTCTTTTACTATTTTGGCCCCTTTACCCCGGTTCTCCGAAGGAAGGTGACAAGTTGAAAGGGCTGGTGTCTCTCCGCGTTAATCCCGACCAGGAAGCTTATGAAGCCCCTTCTCCGAGTCTTTTAAGCGGTTTAAGAATGCGTTTTTCAAGGTTGTCGCCGTGCACCGGTAAGCCGGCTTGGTTTCTAAAGGGGGTCGAGGCTGCCGACGTAGTATGGCGCTTCCCTTTATATTGGGTGGAGAATCATCATAAGGCCAGCCCCTCGTCCTTCCAGATCTCGCAAGATGACCTCCTACCCGAGATGGCCCCTCACGTCCCAGTTGGATGCCTTCGTGGAGCGGTATGGCATCGAGCGGACCTTTTCATATCCGGGGAGGGATCTAGGCCAATTCCCTCGACTTGTAGGAGTCCTTTTTTGCCATGTTTCTTATTCTTATGTTTGTATATTGCGGTCGTACTTTTGTGCTTATTCTTTGATTTCCCTTTACTGTTCTTTTCAGCTCAAGACATGAAGGCCCTTCTGGTTATTTGAAAAAGTGAATCCGGCCGCCGCATCTTCGAGTAGTCGGTCTCGGAAACGGGCCGCCCTGTCAAGACTTCCGCGCCGAGGTGATGCCCCTATTGTGGCTAAGAAGGGCGGGGTCTCGGGCCGAGGAATCGACTCCATTCGCGCCCTCCGGATCCCCTCGAGCGGGGGTTCTGAAATTTCCAAAGGGAAGCGGGTTGTCGTCTCGGAGGGTGAAGCTGCGGCCTCTGCGGGGCCGCGACCGTTCTTACGCATCGGTTCTTCCGGTGTCTTCGACCGTTCCGCCTCCTCCTCCTCCTCCTTCAAGGGCCTTTACGTCCTTCTTCCGTGCTTCCTCGGAGTTTCGTATTTGAACAGGGGGTGACCAAGGAGCTGGATGTAGCGTTCCTCCCCCCTGGGAATTCATGGATAACCGGGCCCTGTCCCCTCCTAGTGCTGAAGAAGTGCAAGCCGCAGAACGGTACTTATGTAAATCCATAGGTTTCCTGCAGGCCTATGTGATTGTGAGGGAAAAGTACATTCGGATGATGCGAGGAAACAGACGGCGAAGGCGTCTAGGGGCGAGGTTGAGGCCAACCAAAAGGCACCGGGCGAGGCGGCATCCGTAAAAAGGCTTTAGGCGATCGAGGCCAAGCTGCGCCTTATGGAGGAGGAGCGGGATGCTGCCCGGCTTGAACGGGATTCTGCCAAGGAGGCGTTCGTGAAGGTGGAATCAGATTTGCAACAGGCGCGAGAAGGGGCGGAGAAGTCAGCCTCTGAATGTGTCGGGCCCAGGAAGCGCTGAGCGAAAGCATGAATGTGGTGAGAACCCTGCAGAAACAGCGTGATTCATTGTTTGATAAGCTTAAAGCCGTCGAGAAGGCTGCGCGTGTCGCGGCGGGAGCGCTTAGAGTCGACGAACTTTTAAAGCGGACCGCGGCGATTGCTTTGAGAATGCACTGGAGCAGATCCGACTTTTGAATCCGAAGACGGAGCTTAACTTGGACGGCTATGACTTTCGTGCCTTTGTGGAAGACGGAGCGTTAGTTTCGTATCAACCTCCTTCCGCCACTGCGTCCGGGTCAGGAGGGGGAGAGTCGGATGCGGAGAGTGAGGCGACCAAGGGTGCTCCGAGGCCGGTCCTTCTAGTTAAGCTTTAATCTTTAGTGTTAGTGGGCGTACGTGCCTTTGTACTTTATTGATTCCGGCTTTTGTGCCGTAACTTTGTATGACTTATGGGGGAATTTATTTATCCGCCCCTTCGCGTTCTTAAATTCCATTGTTTGAAATTTATTGATCGCATTAAATACAAGTCGTGTACTCGACCAACACCGCGGTGTGGGAGAGTGGGACGAGGTTTTATGTCGTACCCTGCGGGGGTGTTAACTTAACCGCCTTTGCCTCATCCCGGCTTAAATAGCCGGAAAAGATGGTAGGAACCGTTTTAAGGGCGAGGGTGTCACATGTCGACCGAGATGTCTAGTACCTCGAGATCGGACATTTTGACTTGATCGGGTCGGGATGGCCTTTGCCTTCTTAAATCGGGCGCGTTGACGCAGCGTCAATTTCACGAAGGCCACGTATGGCGTTTTATTTGAGCTCTTACCTATGCGCGTCGGAGTACAACGGCCGGTGTCATACATCTAGATGTTTTTTTTTTCGTTTCGCCGGGTATAAGTACCTCGAGTCGGGTTTTTGCCGGCTTGGTAGCCTCGGCTTCAAGCTTAAGCAAATAATCGTGCACGTTGGCGCCTCCTCTTTGAGGGATTCCTTCATTAAATAAAGCAGCTCTAAAGAGCGTACAAATGGTCATAAATTATTCAAATGCAAAGCAAGGGAAAGTTGGAAAGCAATTGCAAAAAACATGAAAGAAAGTAAGAAATGACCGAGCCGTAGTCTTGGGCTATTTGTAGTAGATTTTCAACTTATCGGCGTTCCATGTCCTTTTAACCGGCTTTCTTGCCAAAGTTTCGAGAACATATGCCCCAGCGTCAAGCTTTTCTTTAACACGATACGGTCCCTCCCGGTTCTTTGCCCGGTTTTCGTCTCGGGAGTTCTTATTACCTATATCGGCCCTCCGAAGTACCAAGTTACCCCGGTTGAAGGATCGTGGCCGAACCTTGCGATTATATTTGGCCGCGAGTAAGCTGCTTGGCGGCAAGTTCCGGCAATGAGTGTGACTCGGATCTCATCTATTAGGTCCAGATCTGTCTTTAAGGCGTCGTCATTCGATCGGTCCTCCTGTCCGGCTCGATCTTCCTCCACAATGGCTGCCCGATTTCCACCGGAATCATTGCTTCGCATCCATATGTCAGCCGGAAGGGAGTTTCTGGGTAGAGGACTGCACACTCGCTCGTCTGTATCCCATAGAACCTTTGTGGAGTTGTTCGGTCCAACTAGAGTCGGCCTTTAACATGCGTTTCTTCAACCCGTCGAGAATGATCTTATTGGCGGACTCGACTGGCCATTAGGCTAACGGATGTTCGATGGAGGAGAAGTGTTGTTTGATGTCGAGGTTGAACATTAAGGCCTGGAATCTTTGGTCCGTGAACTGGGTTCCATTGTCGTGACGACTTCAGCGGGTATCCTAACCGAGCGAAGATATTGTGACGAACGAATTTCATAATCCGGACGACGTGATTGTAGTTAATGCTTCCGCTTCAATCCATTTGGTGAAGTAGTCAACAGAATATCCATTCCCTTTTAGAAGGGCCGGTCATTTGAGCCATTTGAGCTGTCCGGGTGCCGGTCTAAATGGTCCAAGAATATCCATTCCCCACTTATAGAAGGGCCAGGGAGCCGGCATCCCTTTTAACTCGTAGGCGGTGGCCATAAGATACCGCCGTGTTTCGCGGCAATCTGTCACACCGCTTGGCGGCCTCCATGGCGTCATGCATCATGGTGGGCCAATAATAGCCGGCGTGCAATGCCTTCCTTGTCAACGCCTTGCCGCCCATGTGTTGGCCGTTGCATCCCTCATGTATTTCGGTCGTACATACACGGATTCGGACTCGCCGAGGCATCGCATCATTGGGCGGTGTACTCCTTTCCGGTATAGCGATCATCGACCATAGTGTAGATGGCGGCTTCTCTCATCGGCTTTTTGCGTCGGTAGAGTCGTGGGAATGATCCCTCTTTCCAGGTAATCTTCAATTGGTTTTCTCCGGTCCGATCCGGACGAGATAGTCATAATGCACGTGGGCTCGGCCAAATTCGTTGGATGATCTTGTTCTATGACTCCCCGGACCTTTGGTACTTGCGAGTTTGGAGAGGATGTCGGCCCGGGCATTCTCTTCTCTCGGGATGTGAGAGACAAAAACTTCTTCGAATTCCGTCATTACCTCTTTTGCTTTATTCAAGTGCTTGGCCAACAAGGGGCCTTTCGCTTGATAGCTGCCATCGATCTGCGCGGCGACAAGTTGTGAGTCGGTGAACACCTTAATCCCTTCGGCTCCGCTTTCTTTTGCTTGAGCCAATCCCGCTAAGAGGGCCTCGTATTCGGCTTGATTGTTAGAGGTCGGGAATTCCAGTTGGAGGGAATGCTCGTGGCGATTCCCTCGGGGCTTTCGACAATGACTCTGCTCATTTTGCCTTTTGGGTTGGAAGACCCGTCAACAAATACCCTCCGAGTCGTTGTCGGTCATAACCGGAGTCAATTCCACGATGAAGTCCGCCAATGCGTGATTTGATCGCCTGCCGTGCCTCAAAAGTGATGTCGAATTCAGATAATTTAATCGCCCAGCTCGTCATCCGTCCAGCCAAATCCGATTTGTGCAAAATCTGCCGGATTGGCTAATTGGTCCGGACCACAATCCGATGTCCCTGGAAGTATGGGCGAAGTCGCCTTGCCGTTGTCGATAATGCGAATGCCATTTTCTCCAGCTTTTGATATCGAGCTCGGCGTTTTGTAACGCTTTGCTCACAAAGTAGATGGGTGTACGTCCGGCCTCGGTTTCTCTTACCAAGGCGGCGCTTACCGCTTCATCCCCTACCGAGAGGTATAGGAACAAGGTCTCCCCCTGCTCCGGCTTTGTTAGTACCGGCGGGGTTGCCAAGCATTTTTTAATTTCTTCAAAGGCCGTCTCGCAGTCCGTATTCCATCCTCCCTGGGTTTCTTTCTTCAATAATTTAAAGAAAGGTAGAGCTTTCTCGGTGACCTCGGTAGGAATCTTGTCGGGCCGCCAAGCGACCACTGTTAGTTGCCGCACTTCCTTCTTGGAGTTGGGGACCTGCATATCTAGCACGGCCTTGCATTTGTCGGATTGGCCTCAATCCCTCGGTTGGTCAACATAAAACCCAAAAATTTGCCAGCGGGCACCCCGAATGCACATTTAGCCGGGTTCAACCTGATTCGGTATTGTCTTAATTTGTCAAACGTCTGCTCTAGATCCCGGATATGCTGCTCCGGATGTTTTGACTTCACGATCATGTCGTGTCGTCTATATATACTTCCACATTACGACCGATTTGATTTTCAAAGACTCGATTCATCATTCTTTGGTATGTAGCTCCGGCATTCTTCAATCCAAATGGCATGACGTTGTAGCAATAGTTTGCCTTATCCGTCATGAAGGCGGTTCTCTCTTGATCGTCGGGGTGCATAGCGATCGATTGTATCCGGAGTAGGCGTCCATAAAAGAAAGCAAGCGGTATCCGGCCGAGTTATCCACTAGCCGGTCAATCTTTGGGCATAGGATAGGAGTCTTTTGGACATGCTTTATTCAGATTGGTGTAGTCGGTGCACACCCTCCATTTACCGGTTGGTTTTAGAACCATGACCACGTTAGAGAGCCGGGTCGTGTATTGTATTTTCTCGATGTGACTCTCAAGGGCTTTCGCTTTGTCGTCGAGATATTCCTTCTCTTTCGGGCCCTTGGTTTCGACCCGGCCATATGGCTAGCTTGTGACAGCAGAAGTGCGGGTCGATCCATGGTATTTCGGCTGACGTCCAGGCGAAGACATCCTGGTTTTGTCTTAAGAATTCGATCAGCCTTGCTTTGATATCTGGGTCCATGTCTCTTCCGACTTTAGTTGTCTTAGAGGGATCCGTCCCGAGGATTAATTCCTCCAACTCCCCTTCCGGTTCTGGGCGTGGGTTTTCTGGTTCACAGAGGTCCAGTTCTACCATGTTGACCGACTGCCGGGGCCGCCCCTCATTTCTGACATCGGTCATGACCTCGTTGGTTTGGAGACGCGGCGGGGATGACGGTCCTTCCTCTTCGACACGGAGAGTCTCAAAGTAACATTGTCGTGATGCTTTTCGGTCTCCCGACACTTCGACCACCTGATTCTTATCATTGATCATTTTCACTTTCTGGTGCTTAGTGGACGCGAGCATATCCCAATTATGTATAGTAGGTCGGCCCAGTATGATGTTGTAAGGGGAGCGGAAATCTGCCACTACAAACCTTACTCGTTCTGATTTGAAGGCTTCCTTAGTTCCCAACGTCAATCTGAGGTCGACATATCCTTTTGGGAAGGAACGCTCTCCATTAAACCCGATGAGGGTAGATTTGCACGGCTTTAAGTCTTCGACATCGAGGTGCATCCTCGGTATGCATCCCGGCTTATTATGTCGGCCGAACTACTGCGTCGACAAATATCCGTTTGACCGGCGGTTTACGACGATCCGGTGATGACCAACCCGTCTTGGTGGCCGGGAATAACCTCCTTGAGCTCCTCGTCGGTGAAGACCAAAGGGGGTGGTTTCGGTTTTGACGACGTACCTTGAACCTCAGCACCTCTTTTACCGTTAACACCTCCCGAAGGTATTTCTTGCGCTGACTTATTGTATCTCCACCTCCCCCGAAGCCGCCACTGATCCCATTGCATTGGAGATCGGCGTCCGGGTAGCCCTCGGGAGGGCCGGTTCTCCGTTTCTTTTCAGAATCCGTAGCGTTCGTGGCTGGACTCCTACTTCGGCGGCTACCATTCCGCTTGCCAGATTTCCCTTGAGTTTTTATGACGTATTGGCGTAGTTTCCCTTCTCTTACAAATTTCTCAATAGCATCCCTGAGTTCATAGCATTCGTCAGTGGTGTGACCGGACGGTCGTGGAAGGTGCAAAACTTCCCCCTGTCTGTATTGGACCGGTTTCTGAGAGGCTTAGGCTTGGCCACCTTCCTCATCTCGGTCTGAGCGACCTCCTTCCACAGCTGGGATCGCGGGACATTCAAGGGGGTGTAGTTTCCGTACTTCCCCTTATTGTCCGTCCGCTCTGGTCTTGGCCGGCTCTCTCTGCCACGTCTGCGAGGTTCCTTGTGTTTGTCGGTCAACTCCCTTCTCTCGGGCGAAGAATTCCTTGCCTTCTCAGGCTCATCTGCATTGGCGATTTCCATTTGCTCGACGTCTAGGTACTTCTTTGCTTCGGTATAGAATTCCGTCAATGAATATACTCGATTCTTACATAGATGTCGGGCCAGGCGAGTCATTGGGTCCAGTCCGTTGACGAAGCAATGTACATGGACTTCTTCGGATAAGGATCGCACCTGGATTGCCGTATCTCGAACCGGTCCGAGATACTTCGCAATGTTTCGCCCTTCTTTTGCTTTACCTTACTCAACGTGAATTGAGATTTCGGTTGTTTTTCTTTGGTGGCAAAGTGCAATTCAAACTTACGCCCGAGGTCTTCAAAGTTCCGAATCGAGTTATTGGGTAATGAACTCAACCATTTGTGGGCCGGTCTGTTAACGTGGCCGAGAAGAGTCTTAGTATGACCGGACCTTCTATTGACCTTACCCACATTAACTTTTCAAATATTTCCAGGTGATGACGTGGATCTTGGGTACCATCATACTGGGGGAGATCAGCTAGGTCGAAATTCTTCGGGTAAGGGGCCGTGGCCGTTGCTCGAGAGAATGGGGTCCCACCTGCCCCGGCCAGATATTTCATCCTATACTGCCGCGGCGATCCTCGTGTCCGTGTCGTAGCGGTCGCCTCGCGTAGCTCATCCGAGTCCTCATTACGGTCTCGGTTTTCTTGATCCCTATCTTCCTGTTGGCGGTCTGCTCGCCTTCGGTCTCCCCCGTCCCGGATCCGTAAAGGCCCCTCCTTGTGCCTCCTGGGGGTCGGTTGGCGATCTCGCTCCATCCGGGCGTCCCCCTCACCCCAGCCACGGGGGCGTCGATTTGCTTCGGGCCGGTACGCGGACTATCGCTATCCGGGCGTACAAACTCTTTCCCCTTATGGGGTTTCTCGGGATCCACGACGAAAAAGGTTTTCAAGCTTTTCCTCTATCATTAACTCCGAGCATGAAAATCCTCCCGCCTTTGGAGGTGATCTAGCTTTTCCTTGTTTTCGAACCTCGAATCATCGACTCTTGGGTTCTCCTTAGGATACGGACGTCGGTGTCTAATACCCGAGCGTCCGGAGCGTGGATCGTCAGGCGGGTCTTTTGGGGGCTCCTCATGCAAGGACACGTTAGGGGAAGGAGATGTGCTCTCTGCGTCCGTAACGTGTCCCTCGGGCGTCTTTCCTCGGGGGGGTTGCTCGTGAGCCGGTGGTCTGCTCGGTCCGGCCTGAGGTTGATTTGGTGGTACAATACTTTCCTCATTCGGCCGGTCGATTCTTGGCTTTGCCGTGGCTTCGGTGTTAGCCATAAGTGGTCACGGGGATAGAAGTTTAAGGTCCCCACGGTCGGCGCCAATGTTTGGTGTAGAACACGAGATGTCGGCCAAGGGCCGGTAGATTGATCTTGGATGTATCGGGTACCGACCTGGATATCTATGAAGGAGATAACCAGGAGAGCGTGGGATCACCGTACACGACAAAGGGGTGCTGTGTGTGCACAGTGAGACTGTATCTAAAGAGTCTAGGTTTAGAGTGTGTGCACCTTGTTACCCGTCCTCTGTATTTATAGAGGCGTGCGGTGCGATATCAGGGCACGTCATTAATGGTGAGCCATTAATGGGGCGGATACTGGATGATACCCCATTAATGGAACGTGTCATTAATGGGCGGATATCCGAGATATGCCATTAATGGGACGCGCCATTAATGGGGCGGGTATCTCGGGAAGCCGGTATGATAGGGGCGGATTCTGCGAGCCGAGATTTCCGGATCTCCCGCCATGATTGGCGATTACGCTTTCCTCGCTCTGCTTGGGCCTCGCCCTGGGCTTGGAGGCTTTTGGGCCGGTCCGTAACAGAGGTAAATTGAGAACATATTGGCAAATATGTGAATTAGATTATTAGATCCTAAATAGAAAAACGTTGTAGAGATTAGAAACACTCATTAATTTAATTATTTAAAAGAAAAATATGTGTTAAATTCCTAAATTTCCTTTTAATAATTTTTATTGAAAATCAGCCCCAATGAAAACTCCATTAATAAAAGTGGCCAGGACCACAGGAGTTTTTAAAAAGTATTTTACTGTGATAAAATTGAGTATTCTATTCTTTCAATATTCAATTATCTATAGACATTGGTCCATAAAAGTAAAAAACGAAATTTTTTCCCCTTAAAAAGATAAAAATAAAAATACTTAATTCAGCAAATGGAAATAAAAGCATGGATTGCGACGATCTGGGCATGCGAGTTTCCACTAAAACCTAAAACGCTTTCATCTCGCCGCGACGGCGTTACCACTTCTGTGTCCACAACCATGGAGCAAATGGTGATTAACGTCGCAGCACCATACTTTCCCCCAGAAATCATAACCAACATCCTCAAGCGGCTTCCTGTGAAATCCCTACTGCGATTTCGATGTGTCTGCAAACAATGGAAGAATCTCTTCAAGACCCCATCTTTCATCCAAGAACATCTCAGCCACTCCAATAATCAAGATCCTTCTCTTCTTATGGTGGCGGATAATAGTAATGATGATTTCTTCTTATTTTTGTTCAATTGTAAGATGCAATTTCTTGAGGTTCATAAGGCAGATTTGATCGGTTCCTTACGAGGCTTTGACCTCGTGGGTTCCAGCAATGGCCTGCTCTGCTTCGTCAATACATATAAACATCCTCCTGTCGCTTTATTGTGGAATCCGGCGACCAGAAAGCTCAAACAAGTGCCTTGTGACAAATTTTCTGGTTTGGATTTGGATGACATTGACTTTCATTATTTGGATTTTGGTCAGTGTTTCGGATTTGGGTTTAATCCTATTATTAATGATTACAAGATAGTGAGATTATCGGAGATTTACCGTAATATTTCTGAGGCAAAAGTGTATTCATTAAGCACAGGGTCTTGGAGAAACATTCAGTTTGACGAGATAACTGTTTCTATTAGTGGACATAGTGCAACAGTTAATGGAGTTACCTTTTGGCATGGGTCAGACAATTACATAATGGGCACACAAGACTGTAGACATGTGATACTTGCATTTGACTTAGCAACTGAAATGTTTAACGTGATACCATGGCCAGGTTTGATAAGTTTTTCAGGTCCAGCTTTCGTTAGTTATTCAGCTAATCTTGCTGTGTATGATGACGAACTTGCAATCATTTCTCATCATAAGACCAAAAACTCTCAATATTCCTCTTTTTATTTGGAGGTGATGGAGGAGGGAAGTATTGGTTCATTGGAGCAGAGATGGAGTTCAAGTAAAAAATTTATTAACAACTCTAATCTCGAATTGTGTGTTGGAACCATCTGGAGGAATCAAATTGTGTGCACTGGAAGGCGAACGTACAGTGAATGTGGAATAATGAATATGGAACACCTATATCTTATTGATGTCTTTGCTAATGGATGTAAACGGTTTGATATCCCTAAACCCACATCTGGACTTGGTATTAAAGTTTTCAATTATGTGGAAAGTCTTGTACCCGTTAGCGGCAACATTCAAATTGAAGAGACTTAATCAGTGCACATTTACGGTATTCATATATATTTTTTTTTGTTGGAACATATCCCTGTGGATTATTTGAGACTTTATGTGATATCTGATTAGGTTGCAATCTCTGTACAAGGATTTCCTATGAACAAGTCGTGGGCAATATTTTTCATTTTCTGAAGTTTTTTGTGATATACAAGGAGAATGTGTTTTGTTATAAAAGTAAGATGTTATGTGATATCTAAATATTGATATTTTGAGTTTATACTTTTCTCAGACGGTTATGAAGAAGCGGTTTATCTTTTCTTTCTAGAGAGGTACAGTTTTGGAGCATAATCATATGTATAAGAAAGAGAATGATGTTTTGGTTTTTATCAGAACCACAATGGTGTTTCCTTAGCCAGACCCACATTTGCTGGTTGGAAAATAGTATGCTCAGTATTCTCAAACTAAGATTTAACTGTGATTCCCTTAAAATAGAACAGATCAGAACATCTCCTTACTTAATAGTGGAGCCCAATCAACATAATAGGACAAGAGGAAGAGAGAGACTCTTGACAATTACACCCATTACACCACCTCTATAGTTTCAGTACGTGCTCTTTTTATGCAAAGTTTGAGCTCTATTCTTCAAGCTCCTTGGCTTCATCTGATTCTATTTGCTCTTGCCTGCACTCAACACTACAAAATGGTATGTTCCCCCCGGCACAATTTTAACAAATCGTCATTAGAACAAAGAGACTTGCACAGAATCATATAATGAAATTGAAATTGAAACCTAATCTTAACCTACACAAACTCTCAACAGAATGATTCCAAATTTTACGATTTAGAATTCTAGATCACAAGAAAAAGTTAAATCAATTACAAAGACTCTTTTGGGTCGCTAACCTGTACATGAAGATGTCTCTATTATCCTCAAGGGGCTTCTTGCAGAGATAACAAAACTCAAAGGAGCTTCCATATATTGGGGAAGAAACCGAAAGGTTTCTAGAACTGGTTCTATGGAATAATGAGGTGGCATAACCTATGGACCTTGATACAAGGTCGTGTTTGGCAAGAGTGGTAGTGACTACTATACCCAGAAGAGCCAGTTTCCAGGTCTTAAGCGGAAGCCAAACAACAGTCCTCTTCCAAAAAAGAAGGTCTTTTAGTGAATGCATGTAGAAGGATTTCCAATAGAAGCTAAACTGGGAATCTGGCTAATAAATTGATGAACTAATATAACTAATAGAAGATTTTGAATAACTTGTTTCTGACCCCTGAGAAGATTTGAACAACTTTGAATTATAAAATTATAATTAAAATCTTACTTGACTAAAGAGAATCATGATCTGAAATCATGATAAATATATTTTTGTATTTACCGTGATGATATTTGAAATTCTGAATAATATTACATTAACTTTTTTGGTCCAGCTTGTGATTATATATTATATTATAGTAGTAGAAGATGTGAAGATAAATGAGCGATTGGAGATTAACTGAAGTTAAATCTTAGGGCTAATATAATGTTTGGTCTTTATAATTTGCCTCCATTTTGGTTTTGGTCCCATTACTTTAAAACCATATGCTTTGGTACCTCAAATTAATTTGAGGATCAATTTTGCCTCGTAAGTATTAAAAAGTGATCAAAAAAACGTTAAGAAAACACTAACATTGACCATAGAAAAATTAACTTAAAGTGGTTAGTTTTAGGGTAAAATTGCAGCTTAACTCATTGTTATTCATTAGTCATACAGTAGGTTCATAGATAACATTTTTAATTTTACAGTATTTTTTGTATTTATAAAAATATATGGAGTCTATCTATGCTGAAATATTTTTATTGGTTCTGATTAGTCAAAATAAAATTGAGTTGAGAATCAGCTTCTGAATTAATTATAGAGTAAATACCCTTTCTGGTCCCTGATAAAAAACACGGACTCCATTTTGGTCCCTTACAAAAAAATCTACCCTTATTCGTCCTTTTTAAAGGACTAAAAATGCCCTTTTGGAAATTTGTGAGGGATCAAAATGTCAACCAATCGACCCTTATTCCTCCTTTTTATGGACTAAAAAGGACATTTTTTTGTAAGGGACCAAAATGAGATCATGTTTTTTGTCAAGGACTAAAAAAGGTATTCACTCTTAATTATATCTTATTTAAGCCATTTTAAAATCAATTACGGAATTTAATTTTTCGATAAGAAAGAGACCCAAAGGATAGAACTACAGTTCTGGACTTCTGGCAATAAAAACCGAGTATAGAACTGCAGTAATTCTGCTTATAGTATTTAAAGTGACAGTCTATTTTATTTAGATGAATGATAGATGGCAGGATAAATCATACCTTTGTCTGTCGTACCCAAATATATATAATCTAATTAGTTGATATATCTTCTAATATTATCCATGATAATTTTAGGGAGATTATATTAAATCATATTTGTTATAATTAACTAATTTATCTAGGTTCCTAAATGAGAAAATCTTATATAAAGACTATTGATTTACTAAGGAATTAATTGATAGATAAAATAGTAAGGTTATATTTTCAATTTTGTTGTTTTAATAACTAAGGCATATGGAGGCAATTTGACTCAAATTTAAATCACTAATTATGATGCATAATCTGATATATAATTTGTTAAGTTGGGTGACCTAAATTAGAATTTGGATAATTCGACATTTTACTTTCCTAAATCTATACAAATTTAGATATTATATTAAGAATTATATTGTGAGAAGTCGAAGATTTGAATATTATAAAATCACAATTAAAATCTGATTTGATTAATAGTTATGATATTTCCAATTTTGAATAATATTAAATTAATTATTTCGGTAGAATAATACTATAAAATATAAGATCGGTTAGCGCTTTCAGCTTCTGCTCGTTTTTGAAATCCCCATGGATTTTAGTCGTTTCGCTCGGCAAGATTTCCTGTTCTCAGTCGCCATCAACTAAAAGCACGGTCATATAACTTAGATTTCGCCGTCGAGCACTATGAAGCAGCAGTTAGTCGACGGCGACCGTCCATATCTTGCAGAAGAAATCATCACTGATATTCTCAAACGACTTCCCGTAAAATCCCTAATCCGATTTCAATGCGTGTGCAAACATTGGAAAAATCTTATCAAGTCGCCGTGTTTCATCAATGACCACCTCCACTACTCCACTCCTCAAAATTCTTGTCTTCTTTTGGAATATAATTTCCGTCTTGCACCTTTGCAACTGCATTTTCTCGATTGGGAGATGCAAATCCATCAAATTCACCCTCCGAGGACTTTCAATAAGATCATCGGTTCCATCAATGGTTTGCTATGTCTTGTAAATGATGATCGGAAATGTCCTTATTCTTTCTTTTTGTGGAATCCTGCTACCAGGGAGGTTAGACAGCTGCCTATGCCCAGAAAACACAATAATCCATGTAGATGCACAGCAGGATTTGGGTATAGTATTAGTATTAATGATTACAAGATAGTTAGAATTTATTGTGATCTTGATTGTGCATTTTCTGGGGCGGAAGTCTATTCGTTAAGCACAGGTTCATGGAAGGATGTTGATCTTGGGGTTTTACAGGGTGTACATTTTTTGGTTTATTGTTTTAATGTCTCTGCTAATGGAAGCATATTTTGGACCGGGATAAATTTAGATGAACAAGATAATAGTACTATAGTTCCATATGACATAGCAAGAGAAGTGTTTACATTGATACCATTATCCAGACGACTTATTCACAAGCTTGCTGTGTATGATGACAAACCTGCTTCAGTTACTATAAACCATAAATGGATTGAATTGTGGGTGTTGGAGAAGGGTATAGATTCTTCATCAGAGACATGGAGTTGGATTAAGAAACATACCAAAAGATATCCCTGGGATTCCTTATCATGGGGGACTATTTGGAAGAATTACCTAATTGTCTGCGATAGTTACTCTCCAATCCAGGGAGGTGTAGCCCCTCTTGATTTAGCTCTATATTTGTTCAAAATCCCTACTAATGAGATGAAGGTCGGTTCGATTCCCAAAGTTTGTGGGAATAAACCTTATTATGTTTTTAATTATGTGGAAAGTCTTGTGCCACTTAGACAACATCCACATTGAACAACCTTGATTCCAGATGTTTATTATTTAATTTTGAATGCTGATTTACTTTTGTTTAAATATGACTCTATATTAGTTTAGTTTGGATGAGTATATTCTTACCAGGTTTGATACTGTTTAGAGATTTTATTTTGAATGACAAATCTAGACATTCAATACCCTGGGCACTATCAGTATCAACTGTTAATTGCTTGACTTCCATTAGTTACAATGTTACACACATATATAGAATTGAAGTATCAATATTTTTTGTCCGAGTAAAAGCACTTTTCAAAAAAACAACCATAAAGGTAACTGCTATGAAAGAAAAGAACAAACCCGACAGTTTCCATCCCCTTCAACTTTAGACCCAACCAATTGTACATCTGCAATCTATGAATGAGAAAAGCATTCTCATCATTTTTGGTCAAGCAGTATAACAAATTTCAGCAAGACAATAATCATAGATAAGTAGAAAGTCCCAAACAGAAATTAGAAAGAAAAAGGTGGAAAGAAACCACCACCAACCATGCAAACTAATAAGCAATACCTATCCAGTAGCCTTTGATGATCTAATGTTGCTTCATCAACTGAAGGTATTTCTCCATTGGTTCTAGGAACATTCAGCATGGAAGATTAAAAATGCAGGAGGAAATGGTAGAAGACTAGGAAAACATATCATTTATCCAATACAAAACAGAAGAAGCGGGAATCAAGATTGAACTAGCATAATCAATGACAGTAGAAAATGTTAGCTAGATGTAATATCCTGAATTTTAGGCCTAGAGACTTGGGAATAAGCCTATAAAAGGAAGACGACTAAGTCCAGTTCGAGCATAGTCCCAAGAATGTCAAGGGATAGGAAGTTTCTCAGGGGACTGAGTAACTCAACTATATAGGTTAATGGGCTTAATATGTGTAAGCCGAGGAATTAAAGTACCAGTGAAAAAGGGGCACAGAAGACTTATACGGTATAAATTTGAGTGGAAAAAGATGCCACTTAACTATGTCCTAAGGTATAGGACAATTAATTGAGTGGAAATATGTCGATATAAGTAAGAATACGGCATTTTCAAGGCAGTCGGGTATGCCCTGCGTTTTTGAGTAAAACTCGAGCAGGATCCTGAGCAAACACTGATAAAGTAATTTTAATAAAGTAAGTCGTGATGATGACCCATGATAATATGCTTTTGTGTTGGTCTAATAAGAGCATGACATGTGTCTTGTCATTATGACAAAGCATAAAGCTACTTTTGTGTTGGGGCAATAGAAACATGACACGTGTCGTCTCATTATGACATGCTTTTGTGTTGGTCCAATAGAAACATGGCATGTGTCCTCAATCATGACAAGTCAAAAGTTATTTTTGTTGGTCAAAGTTGGTCAAATAGAAATGTGACACGTGTCCCCTCATTATGACATAGCTTTTGAGTCATCACCACAAGATCATGACACGTGTCCCATAATCATGACAAGGCATAAAGCTACTTTTATGTTGTCCAATGGAAAGAGGACACGCAGCGCTACATGCGGCACATTCTAGACTATACACGTGGCACATTATAGACCAGACACGTGACACGTTCTGGACTGCACCCGTGTTCTATATATATACCCCTTCCCCTTCATTTGTCTTTAGGCCATTATTGGCCAAAACATGAAAAAAAAAAGAGGAGAGAAGGAGTGAAAAATGAAATAGAGAGAAAGATGGAGAAGAAAGGGGCCGATTTCACCTCCAATTTGGCGTTTTTAACTCCTGGGGCCTTCTCCAATGTTGTTCCTCTTAGCAAAAGCAATGTTTCTACTATTTTGGATTCTTGATATGAGGTGTTTGGTACTATTTACATGGTGGAGGTGCTTTCAGACCTCCAAACCGATCACAGAATCAAGGTAAGTAGAATTTAGATTCTTGCTCTACTCCCTTTAATCTTCATAAACATTCCTAAGACCTTGATAAATGATTCTTGCGTTGTGTTTGATGTCTTGACTGAAAATACAAGGGAGTTCAAAAAGGAAAGATTTCAAGGAAAAGCTAAGATTAAAGACAAGACGTATCGTTATTCGAAGCTTTAAGGAATTTTGGGAGTTGATTATCGATCTAAGAATTTACGAGATAGTAACCTTAATCCTCATATGCTTCGTATGTCTTTGTATGTATGCTTTACCATGATTATCTATGCATTCGATGTTGTTATTTGCCAAGTGCTTTCATACCGGAACCGCTATATGTGACCTGCTGTGTGCGACTAGGGCCTTGCTATGCCTCGCAGTCTGTGCTATGTGCTATAGAGACTACTTGTTCTGGATTAGGCTTTTTGCCTCGCTGTGTATGATTAACTGAATGCTGTAGTTTGTATTTATGGTTTTCTTACATACTTTAAATATACTTTGTGTATGAGATTAACGGTTACTCTGGGATCCTTCGGATTCCAGTCTATGTTGCTACCTATGTATTTACAGCTTGTTGGAAGTAGTTCCCAGGATAAAGTGGTGGATGCTAGCACATGAAGGTGCCAGACTGGTTTCAAATCGTTCAAGGAAGATTTGTTGTTACACTTCTACCGGCCTCACTTTTCAGGTGGCGGGTATAGTGTTTTTTACTTTCAATAAATAAATATGCATCATAGCAGAGCAAGGAAAATATTTTGGTGAATATTTTTCTTATTTCCGCACATAGTGCAGAAAAATTCCTGAAATTGACCCAACTTAAAAAATTCATAACTAATTGTAGAAAAATTCGATTGGAGTGTTCCAAAAATCTATATTACCCTTGACATGTCTATTTTTGTCTAAAAATACTTTCTTAGTCCAAAAACACGTGAAAAATTCCCAGTTTCTGAAAATACCCTTGTTGGTTTTTCTACTCCTCTATTTGCATATTTTCATGCTTTATGCCTTCAAAATTATTCCTCATACTCTTTCTCATACAAAATTCCATTTTAAACACTTTTTAAACCATCAAAATCAACAAAATAAAATTATATCACTAAGTTCTAGCTATTGACCATAATTTCTTTAAACTTTTGTGAAATTTTCAAGACGTTGGAAAAAGAAACTTACTTGCTTGGGGTTTCAACTTCTTTAGCTTCTTCACCTTGTCCTCTTGGAAATTATAGCTAGAACCAACAATACTATTCAAGATCACTAATTGAATACTTCTAAACATATTTATATGAATTGAAAGAAATAAAGATAATTTCACAACTATCTTACCTCAATTTCCTTGTAACTCTTCTTATGTTCCTTCTTGATGCTATCTCACAACTCACTATTTTCTTCTTTTCTTTATGTGTGTGTATGTGATGTATTTCTTGGTGTCAAAATGAAGAATAATATGGTCCTACTTATAGTGGTCCTTGGTCTTAAAATATCTTATTGTGATTTTACTTTTTTGCCCTTGCTAGTTGTTCCTTGAATTCTCTAGATTTCTCTTCCTTTTTCTAGCAAAATCTGATTTTCCTTCTTCTTTTCCCCATGGACAAGCCACATGTCACTTTTTTTGAGCTAAAATATCTTTCAATTTTATCTCCAACTTGTGGTCCAATTTTCTTGCTTAATGGAGAAGAAGATTAGGTGTCCTCTCTTGATCATTCATGCATGTACAAGTGTCCCCTAAAATTAATTCAAGATGCATATGTGTCCTAAATTTATTCCCCTCAAATATTATTTAGACACTTGGTGGCTTAGGTGTCCCCTACATTTAATTCACCAAGCACATGTGTCCCTCTTAATTATTTCACCAAGCATTTGTGTCCCCTAAAATTATTATGGTGCCATGTGGACTCATTCTAGTTGCTTCTTGAATAATCATATGATAAAGTCTTTGTTGTCTCTTCCTATTCCCTTCATCATGCGTCACTTTTCAAGAATGAAGAGGCACATATACTCTTTTATTCATATCTTAAATGCATGCCCATGTGTCTTTGAGTAATAATATCCTCATTAAAGCCACCATTTAAAGTCAAAGATATTTCTCTAATGTCCATTTTAATCTTGCCAAGTGTCCATATTCTTGAACCATCTTTTTATTTTCCTATGCCTTCTCACAATAATTATCTCTTATTAGACAATTAGATGAAACCATATATTATTTGCTTTAAATTTAATGAAAATTCCATAATATAATATTATTGAGCTTCATACAATAATTTACATAAAAGTGGGGTTATTACATTTGTAGATACTTTATGTATTTATGTTTTAAATTTGTAACTAAGATTTGTAATATCTTACCAGTACACTACTCCCAAACCGAGTGTATGCTCTGTTGTGTAATTTACTCTGATACATGTTGTTAAGTAATATAATATAAGAATTAAGAGGCATCATACAACCTACCACCCGAAAGGGCGACGCCGATAGGGGTGTAACACCAGACATCATTATTAAATTGACAAAAGGCAGTCTATAGCCAGATACAAAAAACCTAGAGCTTTGCATCATTAATTATACATTAACAGGTCAAACTGGAAAGAAGCCGATTGTCGTACATATATATTAGGGTTAAGTACCATTTTTTCCCCTAAAGTACGCAGCTAGGAGCAATTTTGCCCTTAAAGTTTTTCTTGGAGCAATGTCGCCCCCGAAGTCTGAAAAGGTAGCAATGTTACCCCCATCGTTAACTAGTCAGTTAGTCAAACGTTAGTTGACCTATTACGCTGACGTGGCATATGTTTGTGGCACACACCTCACTTTTTTCTCCAAATAAGATTTACCAGTCAAATTTTTAAATATAAGGACAGAAAAAAAACCTTCTTCCCAAAAATCTTCGATCGCTCCTTCTGTACTCCTACGTTGCTTCTTCAATCAGTGGAACAATTCTGGTTGGGGAAAATTATAAGGTTGAGATCTTTGAGAAGATTTTCAGAAGGGGTCGCCGGCGACAGGAGTCACCCTGAAAGGTCAAAGCTTCCTGTCATCCTGAACAGAGGGTTGAAGAGTCGCCATCCGATGAGTCGTTTCGAGTCGAAGACGATGTTTTCAAATAGACAATTGTGAATTGATGATCTCCTCTTCCGCCGAGGGCGTTGAGTCCAACAGAAATCAAAAACTCAAAAATTATCTCCATTTGGGAAAATTTCTTCTTCTTCCTGAGATTGATTGGAGGGGGATATCGGAGCGTTCTACAGTTGTTGCGGTTAAATGGTTTTGCAAACAACGATCACTTCACAAATTGATGTCCAAGTGATTTAGGGATTGATAGTGTCTTTGGACCTTCTAGCTTGTTTTATGCTAACTGATTTGCTTTCCCACTGGTAATTACTTATACCTATCAAATACTTCCAAGTGATTTAGGGATCTTTCACTTCGCTGGATGCTCACTTTTTTCCCAACTAAGAATCTGGAAGCATTGAGCTTGTCTTCCCCCTTAGATCAAACTAGGAATCCTTTTTTGATGAAGGCTAACTCGGGACCCAATTATTTCTCTTGTATGAACAAAGTATAACCATTCATTTGGCAATTTTTTTAAATTTTTCATCTATATGATTTCTTTAATTTCTAGATTTGATTCCATTAATTTCTATAGATGATTTATGTTTATGGATTCATGGATGTGTTCATGTTTCTTGTTTACTTGCTAGATTTTGATATCTTCTTCTTCTCAAAACCTCTCTTCTTCACTGTCGGTGGCTTCTCAAGATCTTTGTTTTGACCATCTAGTTTGTTGCGAGCATCCCAACCTCCTTCTTGTTGCGGAGTCTATCTCCCCCAATCAATCCATCTCGTTTTCACAACAGATTAGTTCTATTTTTAGAAGAAGTAACTGTCACCGACGTCGGAGGAGTGGTATGGTTGGGTGTCGTGGCGGACGGACGAAGGGGTGTCGTGGGTGTACGTGGGAAAATAATGGTCAAAGGGTATTTTGGTGTTTTA
This sequence comes from Acacia acuminata, assembly GCA_019022655.1. Classification (NCBI taxonomy): domain Eukaryota; kingdom Viridiplantae; phylum Streptophyta; class Magnoliopsida; order Fabales; family Fabaceae; genus Acacia; species Acacia acuminata. The sequence goes on from JAFJYI010000035.1 coordinate 359,083, forward strand.
ACATGATGTAACAATGAGGTGGCAATGAGTTGGGTTATGATGTGCCAGATAGGAGTGCCACTTGGGATTTCCAATCAAATTTAATGCATTGCTACCTTTTCAAACTTTGAGGGCGACATTGCTCCAAGAAAAACTTTAAGGGCAAAATTGCTACTGGCTGCGTACTTCAGGGGCAAAAATGGTACTTAACCCTATATATTATTTTGAGATTAGCTTTTTAAATATGTTTACAATTGTTTTTCCTTCTTTAATTCATCAAAATCTTAAGCACCACTGATATGGACACGGTAACTGTGAAGTAAGAACTGAGATGATAAAGTTTTGCATATAAAATTCATTCCCAAGAAAAAAAGAAAGAAAAAATAAAGCCGACAAACTAAAAGGAAATGTTCATTGTTATCTGAAATTTTTTTAAAATCACTCAATGCTAGTTCAATCGGAGCCAACAAAAGAGTAAGAAGTAAAGAAAAATGTGACAGGAAAATTACGAGACAAAGCGACAGAAGGAGAGACCAGAGCTGGAGTTGGGTTTGGAATAGTGGGATTTGTCGCTTGGAAATATATCTGTCACGAAGCGAAGATTGTGTTTGATGCTGTGAGTAGTGGATAATAATCAAGTGAGGGAACGATGGCGGAATATACAGACTCAGCACAAGGGGAGGGACCGTACTGAGAATTGAACTTAAGAGAAGTGGAACCACCGATTTTTGTTAGGGTTGAAGCTTCAGCAAAGAACTCAATGGGAGGGACGGCAAAAATGTTCAGGTTAAATGGAGGGAAATGTGAAATTTTGGAGGAAGATAAGAATTGCCCGCTTTTTTTTTTTTTTTTTTTGGTCAACAAGAATTGCTCAGCTCTGGGGCCCCACGCTCAGAATTGAAAATGTTTTGATGTTTCCGTCAAAAAAGTGAAGGCCTTGTCATTTTGTGGGAAACAGCTGCAGTGGTGTTTTTTAAAAATGATTAAATCCATAATCAAGCACGCACGTTAATTATTTTTGTTGGATCAGCTTCGTTGTGTCTTGGTCTCAAGATAGAGCTGGGAATCAAGGCCGGCCCGGCCCGACAGGGCCAAGCCCTACAGGGCCTGGGCCCGACAGGGCCGATCCTACAGGGCTTGGGATAAGGAAAACGTCTGTTTTTCAAAGCCCGACCCAATAGTACCAGGGCCAGGGCCGGCCCTACAGGGCCTGGAAATTACTATTCTGAATTTTAACTATTTTTCTTGATTTTTTCCAAAGAAATATAATTAGTAAATTACAACCATCAAAGTTCTAATCTATCAAATAAATATTATCAACATTAATATCTAAACAATACAAATCATCCAACAAATAAATACATTCATTAATTCGTAACAAAAAACAAACTATTATCCACAGTTGAAGTAGAGACTTGCAAATTAATCTTTGTGAATTTTTACTTTCCCTATTGCTTTTATTAATAAATTAACCATGGAATCCAAGTATTTATTATCATATCATTCCAAGTCATATTGTTTAGTTTAAGTATAGCATGTGTGCTTTATGTAGTTTCTAACAAATATCTTCCAAGTTCCGTTTATTTTGTACATACATAAATAAAGGCCAAGTAAGGGAAAAAAAAAGAACGCTACAGTGAAACGGGCCTAAAAGGATGGCCCGAAGCCCTGCAGGGCCGGCCCGTAGGGCTCGAGGCCCTGCATGGCCGGCCCTACGGGGCCAAATTCAAAATTTGGCGATTTTTTAAGCCCGAGCCCTACGGGGCCGTGGTCAAACGGGCCGGCCCGACGGGCTTGGTCCGATTTCCGCTCTATCTCAAGATTCCACATCAACACCATTTGAACTGAAAACAAGAATGCAGAAGTGTGAACATGGAAAAAAAAATATAATGAAAAAGGGGTGTGTACACCTTTATTCTTGTTATTAGAGACTAACTATTATTAATTCTTTTATCTTTTTTATAATCCACATTATTAAAGTAGAGGTAAAGTTGAAAACGTTTATCAATTTTAGATTAATTCAATGACTTAACTTACATTTTTTTGATTTGTGATAAATGATAGTTGATGTTCCATAATAAAGACCTCAACACCATTTATACTATACATTACATAAAGAATGAGATCTTGTATAGATAATTAGAGATAACGTTGTATTTTACTTGTGCTATCAACAACTACATACATGATACATTGCGTTCATCAAGTATACATTATTTGAGAGAATGTATTTATGTGATGAAAGATTTTTATGGCAATGGTTATATTTATAATACATTACAACATGGCCAGTGGCTATTTAAATTGCATCAATAAATGTTTGGTGAAATATGTCAGTAATTATGATAATCTAAATTAGGTAATAATATTAGAGTGGAAAGAAGAGATTTTGTTTGAGTGACGATGAATATATATAGGGGTTTAAACAACTTCTCATGTTGCATGAGAAGAAAAAGATTCCTACATGTAAGTACCGGCTGAACCCAAGAGGGGGGGTGAATTGGGTGAAGTATAAAAATTTAGATTCAATGAAAATCTTTTCTCAATTCAAGTAAATTCAACTTGTATAAAAGAAGTGAGTTATAAACCAATTGACAAACATTCAAATGTAAATGCTTTTGGAAATGTAAGAGATAAGGGAGAAGAGCTTGCAAACGTGATTTATACTTTTGGTTCGGCCTTATCCTTGACCTACGTCCGGTCCCAAGCCTCACTTGGGATTTTCAATCCACTATCTTTAATCTTCTTAATTACACGATCTGTCAGAATGAAGCAATCCTCTCTCTAGGATTCACTCCCCCTTACAATCTGTAATCAACACACCGCTTGATTACACACTGCGTACTTTCGAAGTAATCCTCTCACTAGGATTCACTCCCCCTTACAAGTTGTAATCAACACAATGTATATCCCACTCAAGATTCCCCAATCTTGAGTAACTCTCAGAAAGATAATGTGTTTACAATAATTTTCCTCTCAAAGGAATGGATAAATAATCACTGAAGTACAAACACAATTCATTTCACTCTCTAAGCTATCTAGACAAGTAAAAAAGCAGTGAAAAGGATGTAGAAGCGAGTATCAGCATTTTGGCATTGTAATCTTGTATCTCCACGTTTTTCTGCTTGTGTCCATGACTTTTATAGATAGAGAAAGGTCTGTGACCGTTTATGACCGTTGTAGGATGAATCCAACCGTTGTAGGTGATTAGCATTAAGTGTGGTCTGCTTCTCTCTCTAAACTCCAACAAATCCATGTGATTAATTGATCTGAAGTGGCTCTTTGGAGTTTTGCCGTTGGGGAAGAGTTTACTTGATGAAGAAAACATTCTTGACCGTTGAGAATGCGTGCTCGGTGGATTATCCAAAAGAAGGTTGATTTGCGAGAAGTGCATTAAATGCACCGAGCACTTTTTTGCCTTTTGCCTTGATCTTCATTAATCTTCATCTTGTGCTAACGAAATTCACTCAATAAACTTGTTAAACATATCCGGGAACATAAGTGAATGATTCATGAAAGCAATAGGATCAAACAAGAGTGATTTGCAAATTCGTGTAATTCAAAAATCATTTTTTACCGTTGTAAACCGCAGTATGTTCATGCAAGCTGCAGTTTAGCATACTTTCACTTACAAACTGCGGTAAAGGTGGAAGTATTGACTTAGCTCGAAAAACTTGGTTGCTCTCGGAAGTCCAATACTCGAGTTTGGCTATGCAAACTGCAGTATTGACTTCGTTTAAAATCTTGGTTTCATTCTGGAAGTCCAATACTCGAGTTTGCCTACCAATACCACGGTATTGACTTCATTTAAAAAATCTGGTTCGCACGGAAGTCCAAAACTGCAAAGTATGTTCATGCAACCTGCAGTTTAGCATACTTTCACTTACAAACTGATAAAGGCGGAAGTATTGACTTAGCTCGAAACTCTTGGTTGCTTTACGGAAGTCCAATACTCGAGTTTGGCTACGCAACCGTAGTATTGACTTCGTTTAAAATCTTGGTTTCATTCGGAAGTCCAATACTCGAGTTTGCCTACCAATACCGCAGTATTGACTTCATTTAAAAATCTGGTTCGTTACGGAAGTCCAAAACTGCAGTATGTTCATGCAAACTGCAGTTTAGCATACTTTCACTTACAAACTGCAGTAAAGGCGGAAGTATTGACTTAGCTCGAAACTCTTGGTTGCTTTCGGAAGTCCAATACTCGAGTTTGGCTACGCAAGCTAGTATTGACTTCGTTTAAAATCTTGGTTTCATTCTGGAAGTCCAATACTCGAGTTTGCCTACCAATACCGCAGTATTGACTTCATTTAAAAAACCTAGTTCGCACGGAAGTCCAAAACTGCGGTATGCAAACCTATACCGCAGTTTGCACTTAAGCTCAACAAGTTTGATTGCTTTCTTGAAATTATCTGTCCACTTTCGAGGGCCATATCTCCCTGTTCTGAACTCTGTTTTGGTCCGTTCAACTCTTGATGGAAAGCTCTTTGAGTCTATTTTCATATGCCACTGATTTCAGCTCAATCGGATTTGTAGTTTGTGAGTTACACTCAAAATACCGAAGGTGGGTCTGGACTGTGACGTTGATTCTTATGGCAACTTGTAAAAATCATATCTCCTTGATCTTGACACCTTTGGACTTGATTTATATATCAAAATGACGTTTTGGATGTCTAGTTTCAAATGCCACTGATTTCACGTCAATCCGATTCCTGGTTTGAGAGATATCATCGAATTACCGGACCTTGCCCGTGCTGAAACGTGAAACAGAGTTGCTGAAGAGCTGATCACGCTGCAAACTCGAGTTTACACTTGCATACTCGAGTTTAGCTCTTCCTTACTCGAGTTTAGCACTTGCATACTCGAGTTTTGAGTCCCAAACTCGAGTTTTGTGTTCCAAACTCGAGTTTTGACTCCCAAACTCGAGTTTTGTGTCCCAAACTCGAGTTTTCACTTGTCCGAGACGCCAGAGGTGTTGAAGACACTACAAACTCGAGTTTTGAGTTGTATACTCGAGTTTTGAGTCTCAAACTCGAGTTTTGTGTTCCAAACTCGAGTTTTCTCATCCTGAAGTTGATTTTTGCTGACTTTAACTTCAAATTGACCCATTCCAACTTCCATATGACCTTGGAGACTTCTAGCATCAATCTTAGAACTTGAATAACGATATCTTCACTTCATTCAACAAGTTCTTCTTTCTTTCTTCTTCTCTTGATCATTTTCCATAACTCTAACTCTTTCTTTCTTCTCTTCTCTTGATTAATCCTAAAATCCTTTGATAACTTCTTGCTTCCTTGACATTCGATATTCCCATTATATTGCATGCAAGAACTTCTTTCTTACTTTCTTGATCAATCTCTATAATTCATCTTGGATTAATCTACATTAAATACAGTAGTTAGTCAATGTAGAAGATAACTATATTACTCAATCTTTTTGCTTTCAATAATGACATCCATATAAGACATCATCAAAACTAATCATAACCAACACTACACACACATGAAATAGTGGGACCCACATATATATATAATGCTAATTATATATATATGTGGGTCCCACCATTTTATGTGTGTGTGACATGAGAAAACACTTCTCCTACAACATGAGAAGTGTTTTTCCCATATATATAATGGTTAAAAAGGGGAAATAATGTATCAATAGAAACAAACATTAATTAACTTATGTATTAACTGTGTATAAATGTAATAAGAGGTATTATATATTGTTACCGACTCATGAATAATACTATATATTGTTACCGACTCATATAATACTATCTCTTATAGTTTATATCATAGGTCTGTTAATGTTGTAGTAACATTGACTACACATGGCTTGGATGACGTGTAGAATCTAAGAAAATATTTAGTTACATATGTATGGTTAATGAACTACATAATTTATTATACTTTTATACCAATATATATATATTTTTGGAAAAAAAATCAATATATATTAAATACATTGATAGTTTCAAATGGTCAACGAAAGCTTTAACATTTGATTATTAGTTATATTAGATATATATATAAAAAATTGCAACGGAATAAAAATTTAGTTACAAATTGCGATGGAATTTGTTTTCCGTTGCAAAATTTTGCAACACATTTGTTTTTTGCAACGGATTTGTTTTTCCATTGCAAATTACAGGTCAAGTATTTCAAGATAATATCTAAATGTAACTTGTTTAGTTAGCTATCAACTACAAGTTGTCATCTAATTGCAAAGGATATTTAAGGCCTAACTTAGGATATTAATGGTGTTACACCCTACTGGCCTCGCCCTTTCGAGTGGCGGGTCGAGAGGGTTCTTTCACTTAGTTACCATTCCTTCGTTATTATATTCATTTAACATGTATCAAAGTGAGTGCAATAGAGCATTTGAACCGATTTGGATGAACTATTGTACTGGTAAAAGTAAAAAACAACAGAAAATATAAGTCCCGAAGGGTTAAGGGTACAGTCATCCAAATTAAACATCGGAATAATATACAGTCATCCCAAAATGTAAATACAAACTATAATAGGGCAGTCCCTATTCTTCAACTGCACTGCAATACCCTACCTCTCCAAAAAGGTTCTTGATCTTGTGCACGTACCCCTCGTAGCCGAAACGTCCGGAGTCCAATAATGGCCTCCAGAGTAACCGTCAGTACTCAAATACTAAATGTGAAGAGTGTATGCAGGTAACCATGTCAGATATGAAAACACGAGTAATATGCCAAACATGCCACATATGCAAACAAAAATACACACATCACCAACTACCACGTGCCGTTAGGCTGCAGAAGCAAGGAGGCAATCCTAGAGCCATCAAAAAAATTCACAATTTTCAAAAATTCATTGCGGACTGCTCTCTTATTGATCTAGGCTCTAGTGGATCATGGTTCACCTAGTGCAACCGCCGACAAGGAGAGGCTACCATATGTGAATGAATTGACCGGGCTAAGGGAAACGATATCTTTTGTCATAATTTTCCTTATGCTCATAATTTTCTCCTTTCAAATATTTTATCAATCACCAATCAAGCTTAGAAGTTTATATTGAAAGAACAAGCTTCCTTTCTTTTTTCCACTTTAATTTCTACAACATCCATACTTTATCATTCACGTTTTCTCAAACATCTTGTAAGCATTCAAAGAAAACTCAAAGAACAACATCACAATGACAATTACCAACAGATATCACACTCTTAACTTCCACTCTCATTTTGAGCATCTAGCCACAGACGGGGAAAAATTCCATTCCTTTTTACACCACACTTCACGGCAGCCAAAAAGAGAGGACGGATTGAGGCTCTTGAACACCAACATAAAAGTCAACATAGCACAGAAGAATGAAGACTAACACATACTGCAATAAGATGTAGAACATAGGATGGAGAAGAAGGATTTGAGCATACATACACAATCTTAGCACCCAAGAACAGATTCAAAACTTTAATACACACACCTAAAGCAACATCGATTGTTAGTTCTCTATAGGTTTTGATGATTATTAACAATTGTAAACAAGATGTCAAGTTGTCCTTTGAAAAATTGAAAAACTCAGTATCAGAGGAAAACTCGAGGTTTGGCTTTGAAACCTTGAGTTTTGGCTTTATAGTGAAGAACTCAAAACTTCTGTACTGAGCAAAACTATTGGTTTTTAGAGAAACCTCAAGGTTTCATCTTACATAGACTTCTGAATATTTTCTGAAATTAGCAAAACTCGAGGTTGAGGTTTGGCCATACAGAGAGCCTCCAAAGTTTTGAACATTTTAAAACCTCCAGTTTTACTCAAAACCGCCAGTTTTTAATTCAACGTGAATCCTCTAAGTTTTCCTCTGGTTTGGGAAAACTCAATGTTTGGTATGAAACCTCGAGTTTTGACTTGACAGAGAGGATTTGTGTTTTAACCAGTTTTTCAGAACCTCCAGTTTTAGAGAAAACCTCTAGTTTTGACTTTACACGAGTTTTCTCTAAGTTTTCACATTTAAGTGAAAACTCGAGGTTTGATATAAAACCTCGAGTTTTGGTCTTGCGAGAGAGCATACATGTTTTTTGTCGATTTTGAAAATCGCGGTTTCCAAGAAAACCTCCAGTTTTGGCTTGGCGCGATTTCTCAAAGTTTTCATATTTGAATGAAAACTCGAGGTTTGTTGTGAAACCTCAAGTTTTGGTCAACCCGAGAGCACTGCAGTTTTTAATGTAATAAAAACCTCCGGTTTCGATGTTTTGGACTTAAATCAATTTTACATGCTATAGTCCAAAACTCGAGGTTTGAGAAACAAACCTCGAGGTTTCATCGCTGATTCTGAAATTCAAATTTGACGAATTTGTAAAACCTTCGAGTTTGATATTAATACTTCCTATCATTATTCTCTAATATTCCTAGATGCATTTAACCACTTTGTTGGTAAGTTTCATATGAATTAGAGAATGTTTATTGAAGGTTTAAAGCAAAATCAAAAAGTGACTCAGCACATTAAATGCAAACCCAGAAAGTTGCAATCTTTTGGAATGTCTCCAACGGTTATATTAGGGAAATCAATGGTCATTTAATGCACTCTTGGTATAAATAGAGCTGCATTCAAGTCTTCTCAACAACTACAACTACTAAAAATGAATTGCATTCAAGTTCTTCATTTATTCTTTCTGTTTTCAACTATATTGTATTTTTTGATACAAAAAGCTTCAGTGTTTATCAATATCTACTCTTAGAGAGAGTTTCTGCTTGTAAATCATTTATTGTAAAGAATCACAAGTCAGGGGACTTGGTGATTGGGTGCATTGATTACAACTTGTAAGGGGGAGTAAGTTCTAGTGAGAGAATTACTCTTGAGTACAGAGTGTGTAATCTTTGAGATAGTGGAAATCCCAGAGAGTCTGGGGACTGGACGTAGGTCAAGTGGTTGGACCGAACCAGTATAAATTCTTGAGTCTTGCTATTCTACTCTCCTCTCTGTTTATCCCTATTTTTATTGTTCAAAATAGAGGAGGTTTGAAAAGTTTTAAAAATCCCCAATTCACCCCCCTCTTGGTGATTTTGCCCATTTACATTTGGTATCAGAGCAAGGTCTTCTCAAAAGAGCTTAACATCTCGAGAAGGATCATTATGGAAGGTATTCTACCTGATGGAACTTCAATCAACAGACCACCTAGTTTCAGTGGTCAGCATTATTCATTCTGGAAGGCTAAATTCAAAGTTTTCGTCATGGCTTCAGAGTATGGGTTATGGAGAGTATTTGAGGTTGGAGGTTATGTTCCAACTGTGCTTCAAGAAGGCCTCAGAGTTCCAAAGCTTGAGGATGCTTACGATGAGAATGATAGGAGAAATGTTACTCTCAACAGCAAGGCTATTCTCATGCTGTAAAGTGCTCTTAGTCAACAAGAGTACTTTCGTATCTGCACCTTGTCATCTGCTAAGGCTATGTGGGATACTCTGGAGATAGCTCATGAAGGAATGACTGGGGTCAAGGAAAATAGAGTCAACACACTCATGACTGAATATGATCTCCTCCGTATGAAGCCTGGTGAATCTATTATCGATTTTCAATTAAGATTTACTCATATGATCAATCAGCTTGCTGCCTTGGGGAAAACCTATGATCAATTTGTTCAAGTGAGGAAAATCCTTAATATCCTCAGCAAGGAATGGGAAGCTAAGGTCACAGCCATTGAAGAAGCTCGTGGAGAATCAATGAGCTCAGTAGCTGCCTTGTTTGGAAGCGTGTCCGAATATCAAGAAAAACTCAAGTTTAGAAAGGAACTTGATGAAGTTAATGGCAAGAACAAGGGAATCGCTCTCAAGGCTGCCAAGGAGGTTAAGGAGTCAGATGATGATGAGGATGAAGACGAGGAAATAGGCATGATGGTTCAAAGATTCATGAAATTTTATAAGAAGGACTAAGGATTCAAGAAATTTCACAAAGGTAGCTCAAGCTATGAGGCAAAGAAGCCTGTTATTTGCTACGAATGTGAAAAGCCTGGCCACATCAAGTCTGAGTGCCCCCAAGATAGTTTCACCTAAAAAGTTAACTAGGATAGATATGACTGGAACTGCAAGTCAAGTCCTTCAGTCAGTCCATCTATTTTCGACTGTCGAGCGGAGGAACTACGTTGGCTGCTTGGGTATGTCTAAAATTTCTTTTCCTTGTTGCTGTGTGCAAGGAGAATTGAAGCTATCCCTCTTCCTCTTTTGTCCGTGTGTATGAGTTTTGTATGGGTAGATTAAATTTAGTTATTCCCTTCTGTTCCAGCAGCTGTGCGTGAAAGTAGGAGGAAGTTTGGAATTAAAGGAGCTGAAATTAAAGTTAAGGTGCTTACTTAGGTAATTTTTGTTGTTGTTCGGTTGTTGTAATAGGAAGAAGATGAATCTAAGTTTTGAGTTCTGTTGCTTGAAATGATCCTTGGTAAAGAATAGTATTTCGGAAGAATAAAACTTTTATTCATTAATGTTAAGAAAATTGTTGGGCAAAGGATTTGAAGATTGTGAAGCTTGATAAACTTGTTGAATGTTAATGCACTCAAGGTGTTTGTGAAAATGTGTAAGAGAAGAATTTGATGGGAATAAGATAATTAACTATTCTCTATGTATTAAGGACTAAAATTTAAGAATAAGGTTGTTCGATGTCCATGCTAAATTTAAAATGCTATGGTTATTGTTTGAATATGTCTATATATATATATATATATATATGAGGCCGGGTTTAAGTTTGAGCTAATAGATGGATTTTAAAACATGAACTAAAACAACAATAACAAGACTGTGATATTTTCTTTGAGGCTTCTTTGGAATCTTGTTGAGATTGTAGGTTAAGGTTTATGCTATTGATTAAATTCAATGTTATATCTCACATGAGGGGAATTGAAATGAAGGCTATTTTGTAATTTTTCTGTATTGGCCTAGATTTAGACTGATGGGATAGTCAATATGAAGTGAAAGCACGTTTTATTAAATGGAAGATTATGGTCTTATATAACACTTTTTCTGTGGATATGACTTTATTTCTTTATATGCTTGATGGATGTGTTGAAGTATATTTCAAACAGTGATGGTAGCAAATGAGTGCACAAAGCACATTGCCTTATTCTTTTTCTTTGATTTATTTTTGTGGTTATATGTTGGATTTCCTTCATAAAAATTGTGTGTGAGAGAGAGAGAGAGAGAGAGAGAGAGAGAGAGAGAGAGAAAGAGAGAGAGAATTGGGGTTGGATTGATTGTATTTGGTGTTTTATATGAAAGTAAAAAAAAAAAGTTGATAAGGATTAAATATTAAGGGTGATAGTTCTGTGATTGTTGGTGTTTAGGAATCAAGGAGTAAGAATTGTTACAAAATCCGAGGAATGGAGTAAGTTATATATGTTTGCGAGCATAGCAAGTGAGTGAATAGTGTCCCATTATAATTTTTATAAATGTTTATTTTTTTTACTACTTGCCATACTTTTATGTAAATTACCACATTTTTTGAGTATGATTTCACGAATAAAAGTTTATCAGATTTGTTTCATATTCTTATTAATGATGATTCTATTCATTGTTATTTACCTTTCTCCAATTGCTTCATAGTATAATTCATGATTATGCACTGAAATGGTAAGGAAACTTTGGAGATATCTTTTATAAGTTTTCTTGTTGAGATGTTCTTGCAATTTGAAATGTTTGTACGTGAGTTCTTGATGTTTGAAAATGATTTTGTCGACAGATTGAATTTGAAGGAAAGTTTTGAAATATTGTTTGTGAACTTTCATGTTAGGGTATTTCTATTATGTTGTATCTGATACAAGCTATCATGGTATTGAAAGAATTTCTTTTATTGCCTTGATAAATGTAATATCCCAAATTTTGAGATTTTAAAGTTTGAATAATATATGGAGATTAATTACAAATTTTAGGCTTAGTTTTCCCTTAATTAATTTATTTTGGGAAAAAGAATAAATTCAAATAAGGAATAAATTACGCCTAAAAGATTTTAGAAATAATATGGGATTTAATCAGTGGAATTTGGCCAAAGGATTAAAATTAATTGTTTGGAAAATTAGGAATATTTCTCCAAGCCCATATACTCAACCCATTATCCTTTACTTAGCTAATCAGCTCCTCTCATTAAAAATAAATAATAATAATAATAATAATAATAATAATAATAATAATAATAATAATAATAATAATAACAATAATATGTAAAACACATTACGCAAAAACAATAGGGAATAGCCACAGCGTTGATTACGAAACTTCAGAAGCAGCAAAAGATCAGGAAACAAATCCTCATCATGACTCTCGGTCTAGATCACGCCAGCGGCTTCCACGGTTTCACGCAAACACAGAAACACCATGCTTCTTGAGCCCCTCGCATATTACCCACCTTGTATTGCTTCTCGGTCTAGCGTTCCTCACGTCGGACTGGACCCTCAGTTCTTCATATAAATGCCACTCAATGATCCATATTCATTCCATTACCATTAACTAAAAAAAAAAACCAGAGTTGTATCCTCAAAGAGAAAGAGAGAGCCGAGAGTCGAAAGAAGGAGAGGAAGTGTGTTTCAAACTGCAACCATTCTTCCTCTGCGTTTTGTGCCGGAAACATGGAAGTAGATCAACGACTCATTTCTCATTGTTCCATCTTGATCAACGAAGGTAAATAACAAGACTCCTTCTTCCTCTTATTTCTGTCATTGCCCATCGGAAAATCATGAACGTTAAACCATAGTAAAAGTCAGGAGAAGTTTCCGTTTTACAAGCGGTGAAACAGGGTGCAGTTTACGTATGTGCACAAGAAGAATAAGAACTTACTGATACATAGTTGCATTAGGGAATTAAAAAAAAAAAAAAAAAAGAAAAAGAAAGAAAGAACTTACTGAGCGTATGTATAAATATTATTGCATCAAGAAGTTTTTGCTAACAGATTTAAGCATATTGTTGCTTGCATATATATATATAAAGAGGAATAAATAAGATTAGTTTGCTGTCATATTGTTTATATATGTAGCTACATAAGAAAGAAAGAGGAGAATCCATGGTTATATATATATATATAGACTTTGCTGCACGATTGGAAAAGATTGAGTAATATATGGTTGCAATGTATGTATATTAACAATTCGCAGATATCAGTGCAACACATATCAAAAGCAATAAGAGAGGAGATTTGCTGTAAGTATAAGTATAAATATATATATATATATATACACACACATATATATATATATATATATATATATTAGGTTGAATAAAACGTTGCACTTTGGTTTTATATCTATATATCTCTGTAGGTAAAAGTGATTTGTTGATATGTGTGTGTGTAACGCAACATATGAGAAAAAGAAAGGCTTTACTGTTGCTATCAAAAAATATATATATATATATATGTGTGTGTGTGTGTAATGGAAATTATTTTACTAATGTAATATCATGAAATCGAAAAGATAGAATCTGATCCAACTTTCTCCTATATAATAGGATCTAATCTAGCTCACTCTTATATTATTTTATTTATAATACTCCTTACAATATATATATATATATATATATATATTATAATAAAATGTATTTTTTATGTTGTTAATATTTATTTAAACTCCTAATTTAAAGTATTGAAATAAGCCTTGAGAGTTTAAAATAACTATAGATAAATAAAAATAATTGATGAAATAAATAATAGTAATAATTATTATTATTAGTAAAAAATGGAATAAATAATTTAGGAAATTACTAGTAAATAATAAATAGAAAAAGGGAGTTATTAATTAATAGTAAATCGAAAGGAGAATTAATATTTACAATGGTCTCCCTGTTTTAGTAGCGTCATAATTGTTAGTTCTCTAAGGGTTTTGATGATAACCGACAATTGTAAACAAGATTAAATATAGTTGGAACTTGTTGATTTCAATTCAAAGTACTCGGCATCGCCAAACTCGAACTGCATTTTCAAACCGGAGGTTTGCTTCTAACCAAGGGCCAAACTTGCCAATTGGCACTTTGAACTTTACACCAATTCGTAGGTTTGTTTTTTAGTGTGGCTCTAAGTTTTTGCATGCTTTGTATAAACTCGAGCCTACACATTGAAACCTCGGGTTTGCAAGAGGCCGAGAGCATTCTAATCTTAAAATGCTTTTACGCTCGAGCCTATTAGTTCTAAACCTCGGGTTTGGACCTCCGTGAGGAAATATTGGTTGATATACATAACCATTAAACTCGAGCCTGTTATGACAAACTCGAGTTTACCTCTGGGCAAGGGAAGATTTTTCAAAAATCTAAGGCTTTTAGATACTCTTTTTGTTTCATTGCAGGCAAAGGTTTTCAAATTTGAAAAGTACTTAAAGACTCTCAATCAAACTAAACTCGAGTCTGTCTTTCTCGAACCTCAGGTTTACCTCAGGCAGAGAACTCTTAAAAGTTTTTAACCAAGTAAACTCGAGTCTAGTTCCTTAAACCTCAGGTTTATTTCAGGCCGAGAGCACTTAGAGTTTTTCAAAGTCGAACGAACTCGAGCCTAAGTCTGTGAACTCGAGTCTAAACGTTACAGAGAGCAATGACTTCTTAACTTAAGAAAAACTCTAAGGTTTGCATTCGAACCTCGGGTTTGTCCTTGAAAACAAAATCCAAGTTTTGGTTTAAACAAGTGTCAAACTCGAGCCTACCTAAGAATAAACTTGAGTTCGTGCTTTTGCTCAAAGTATTTCAAAAAGCTAAAATCGCGACTTCCTCTCTAGATGGAGGGAACTCAAGTTCACTGTGACCAAACTCGAGTTTAAACCAACCCGAGAGCAAAGAAGTTTTAATGACTCGAAAACCTCGGGTTGTTTTGCAAACCTCCAGTTTAGAAGTTTTGAACTTAAAACGCCTTTACACTTTGGAGCTTCAAACTCGAGTCCGCATGAACCGAACTCAAGTTCGTGACGCCGATCCGAAATTCAAAACGACGAATTTGGAAAACATTCTTGTTTGATCTTAATACTGTAATATTATTCTCTGATATTCCTGACTATGTTTAATGACTTTATTAGTGAATCTCAGATGGTTTAGAGAATGTTTTTGAAGGGTTAAAGGAAAAGGCAAAAAGTGGTTCAGCTCATTAAATAATATGTCCAGAAAGTTGCATGCTTTTGGGTAATCCATCTGCACACGATTGTAGAGCATTAATGAATGATTACTACATCAAGAAACTGCTTCTCCAACGGATTAATTCGAGAGGAAGTCAACTCGAACACTTGGACAGCTGGATTAAGCTGAGATTAGAGAGAAAAGATGCCTAAACCACTCCCTAACCTTGGCTAAATTTCTCCAACGGATCTATTGGGTTAGCAACGGTCATTTGATGATCTATGAGTATAAATAGAGCTGCATTCAAGTCTTCCCAAGAACTACAGCTGCTGAAAATGAAAATCATTCAAGTCTCACATTTATTCAGTTTTTCATCTGTGTAGTATCACTTGATACAAGAGCTTCGGTGTTTATCTTTAACTACTCGTGTGAGAGTTTCTTTCTTGTAAATCATTTATTGTAAAGAACCACAGTCGTCGGGGACTTGGTGGTTGGGTTCATTGATTACAACTTGTAAGGGGAGTGAGTTCTAGAGAGAGAGCGCTTCTTAAGTGCGAGTATGCAATCTTTGAGATAGTAAAAAATCCCGAGAGACGGGGATTTGGATGTAGGTCAAGTTGTTAGGACCGAACCAAGTATAAATCATTGTGTCCAGCTGCTCTTCCCTTTGCTCTACTCACCTCTGTTTTTATCACTTGAAAACAGAGTGGTTTTCGAAAATTTGTAGAATACCCAATTCACCCCCTCTTGGGTATTAAGTTCCACTTTCATTTGGTATCAGAGCAAGGTCTTCTCAAAAGAGCTTAACATCTTGAGAAGGATCAATATGGAAGGTATCTTACGATGGAGCTTCTATCAACAGACTTTTGGTTTCAATGGGGAGCACTACTCATTCGGAAAGCAAAATTCAAAGTTTTCGTGAATGCTACGAGAATATGGGCTATGGAGAGTATTTGAAAGAGGAGATTATATGCCCACAGTTCTTGAAGATGGTGTGAGAGTTTTGAAGCTAAAAGAAGATTATGATGACAATGATAGAAGAAATGTCACACTTAATAGCAAAACAATTCTTCTACTTCAAAGTGCTCTGAGTAAACAAGAATACTTTCGTATTTGCACTCTACCATCGCAAAGCATATGTGGGATGCTCTAGAGATAGCTCATGAGGAACGGCAAGGAGTCAAGCAAAATCGGGTCAATACTCTTATGACCGAATATGATCTTATGCGCATGAAGCCTGGTGAATCTATTGGTGAATTTCAGTTGAGATTCACTCATCTGATAAATCAACTTGCTGCCTTGGGAAAAGAGTATGATCAATCAGTTCAAGTAAGAAAAATCCTGAACATCCTCAACAAAGAATGGGAAGCAAAGGTCACTGCCATTGAGGAAGCTAGAGGAGACTCAATGGCATCCATGGCTGCTCTCTTTGGTAGTCTTTCGAGTATGAGGCCAAGCTCAAGTTCAAAAAGGGACTTGACGAAGTTCACAAAGCAAAAATAAGGGAATTGCCCTCAAAAGCGCGAGGAGAAGCAAAAGAATCA
This sequence comes from Acacia acuminata, assembly GCA_019022655.1. Taxonomy (NCBI): domain Eukaryota; kingdom Viridiplantae; phylum Streptophyta; class Magnoliopsida; order Fabales; family Fabaceae; genus Acacia; species Acacia acuminata. The sequence continues at coordinate 375,635 of JAFJYI010000035.1, forward strand.
GATAATGAAGATGAGAACGAAGACGAAGACGAGGAAATAGGCATGTTGGTCCGAAGATTCAAGAAATTTTACAAGAAGGACCAAAGTTACAAGAAACTATACAAGGGCAGCTCCGGTATGAGGCAAAGAAGCCAATCATCTCGCTACGAATGTCGAAGCCGGCCACATCAAGTCCGAATGCTCTCGGTTGAACAACAAAGACAAAGAAAAGAAGAAGTTCAAGCAAATACAAGAAGAAAGCCTATGTCTCCAAGCATCGGGGTGATAGTTCATCGATGAAGATGATGAGGATGAGGAAGAGAAAGCGAATATATGCCTAGTTTTGAAGAACAAGAGCAACGTACTAACCTTGAAGAGGTATATGATTGCAAACCTCCTTATGATGATTTATTTCCGAGTATATGGTGTGCAATCTGAATTTGAAAAACTTGCTGAAAAAATATTTCAAGTTGAAAAACGGGAATATTACTCTTGAATTTCAAGTTGAAAAACTTTCTTCCTTTGAACATCTTGCCCGTGAAAATTGTCGATCTTGAGAAAAAGAACTTACATCTTACAAAAGCACTTGAGAAATTCACTAGAGGAAGTGAGATGCTCAATGTCATTTTGAAACAACAAAGATTTATAAATGACAGATCAGGAATTGGTTACAAACCTAATTTTGATAAAAAGAAAGGAAGAAAGAAGTGGTGAAAAATCCTATATGAACTATTTTACAAAATCTGTGCATTCTTCAAATCCTTTTGCACATTTTGCAATTACTCGCAATAGAAAGGGTCATACTACTTCTTCCGCTTTCATAAGAAGGAAAGAAAGAGTAAACCCATAGGGAACTATCAATGGGTGCCAAAGGGATCTTACAAGATTCTCAAGACACAAACTAACCCCAATGGACCCAAGAAAAGATGGGTACCTAAGTCCCGATCTGTTGTGTCTTGCAGTGCTGTCTAAGAGCATCAAGACCCAACAAATGGTACATTGATAGCAGATGCTCTAGACACATGACGGGAGATCAATCCAAATTCATTTCAATCAAGCCCAAGGATGGTGGCAAGGTGACCTTTGGTGGAGATCAATCGGAAAGATTCTTTGGGATTGGTGAAATTGGCAACAATGAAGGACCACTCATAAAAGATGTCTACCATGTGGAAGGACTTTGCCACAATCTTCTCGGTGTGAGTCAAAGCACCGATAAGGGTAATTTAGTTATCTTTGATTCGAAGAATGCTTGATTGTGAAAAAGGATTTTCTCCCTCTGGAAAACTTAAAACCAAAAGCTTTATTTAGAGTACCTAGAGATGACAATTGTTATACTCTTAACCTCTCTAGCAATGCTTTAGTTTCAGAAAAATGCTTTGTGAGTAAATTGAACGAGAGTTGGCTGTGGCACAAGCGATTAGCTCATGTCAACATGACTCAACTTGATAAGTTACTCAAAAAGGATTTGGTGATTGGCATTCCTAAACTGAATTTCAAAAATGATTTAATCTGTGATGCATGTCAAAAAGGAAAACAAACCAAATCTTCTTTTAAACCAAAAATTGAGATTTCGACTAATAGACCACTACAACTACTACATATGGATCTTGTGGGTCCAGCAAGGGTGAGGAGCCTTGGTGGTAATCTATACACATTGGTTATTGTTGATGATTTGTCAATATTTTGTTGGACCATATTTTTATCATCAAAAGACGAAACATTTGATCAATTTGTTGTGTTTGCCAAAAAGGTCCAGAACGAGAAAGGTGTATCTATTTCAGGTATAAGAACTGATCACGGTGGAGAATTTGAGAACCACGCGTTTGAAGAATTCTGTGACACTCATGGGATAGATCACAACTTCTCTGCACCTAGAACGCCACAACAAAATGAACTTGTTGAAAGAAAGAATCGTGTCTTAACCGAAATGGCCAGAGCAATGTTGAATGAGAATCAAACCTCTCAAGTCTTCTGGGCTGATGCAATGAGCACGGCATGCTATATTTCAAATCGTGCATACCTGGGAAGAAGATGAACAAGACACCGTATGAGTTGTACAAAGGAAGGAAACCAAATCTTGCCCACCTACATGTCTTTGGATGTAAGTGCTTTGTGCACGATAATGATAAGGAAAACTGGGTAAATTCGATTCCAAAGCTGATATAGGTATATTTCTTGGATATTCCAATAGAAGTAAAGCCTATAGAATTTTCAAAACTAGAACTCGAGTTGTTGAAGAATCTATTGATGTTGTGTTTAGTGAAAATACGCGATAAACCTTTGGATGATGAAGAAGAAAATGTTTTCAAAAACCAATTCTTTTCAAGAACCACTCCTTCTTCCATTGAAGATTCAGAAAACATTTTTGAGGCCGATCCCCAAAATCCTATTGAAAATCCAGATCAGTCTCAGCCTAAAGCTTGGAAATTTATAAGACATCATCCTTTAGACCAAGTTATAGGTGATTTGAATCAAGGAGTAAGAAGTAGAAATAGCACTTTAAATGAAGTTACATTCTCTGCATTCATTTCTCATATAGAACCCTATAAAATAGATGAAGCCCTCTCAGACAATGATTGGGTGATAGCTATGCAAGAGGAGTTACATCAATTCGGCCGAAATCAAGTTTGGGACTTAATGCCTAGACCCAAAGACCATCCGGTTATTGGGACAAAATGGGTATTTAAGAACAAACGAGATGAGTCTCGCAATCATTGTTCGAAATAAAGCAAGATTGGTTGCGAAGGATATAACCAAGAAGAAGGTATAGACTATGAAGAAACTTATGCTCCAAGTAGCAAGATTGGAAGCCATAAGAGTTCTTCTAGCCTTTGCATGTGTCAAGGGTTTTAAACTATTTCAAATGGATGTTAAAAGTGAATTTTTGAATGGTTTTATACAAGAGGAGGTTTATGTTGAACAACCTCCTGGTTTTGAAAATGAGCATTATTCTGATCATGTTTATCGTCTTAAAAAGGCCTTATATGGTCTCAAACAAGCTCCAAGAGCTTGGTATGAGAGATTAAGTCAATTTCTTCTTGATCGGGGGTTTATCGGAGGCAAAGCGACACAACATTATTCATTAAAAGAAATAAGTTGAATGAAATTTTGGTTGTACAAATTTATGTTGATGACATAATCTTTGGTGCTACTAATGATGCCTTGTGTGAGGAATTTGCAAAGATTATGCGGGGAGAATTTGAGATGTCTATGATGGGAGAGCTTAACTACTTTCTTGGACTGCAAATCAAGCGAGAGGAAAGACAGAATTTTCATCTCCCAAACAAAGTATCTCAATGATCTCATGGAAGAAATTTGGAATGGATAATTGCAATGGAGCGACACTCCAATGAGCACAACCACATCATTGGATCTTGATGAAAAGGGCAAAGACTTCAACATCACCAAGTATAGAGGAATGATTGGATCACTACTCTATCTAACCGCAAGTCGGCCCGGACATCCAATTCGGTGTGGGGATGTGTGCAAGGTTCCCGGTCTGCTCCAAAGGAGTCTCATGCTAGCATGTGAAGAGAATCTTTCGATATCTTCACGACACAAAGACACTTGGTTTGTGGTTTCCCAAAGGTCAACGAGAACATTTGGTAGCAGATTCGAGACTTAGACCATGCCGGCTACAAAACTGATAGGAAAAGCACAAGTGGCCAATGTGAATTCTTTGGCAATTCACTTGTGTCTTGGTTCAGCAAAAAGTAAACTAGTGTAGCCGTATCTTCAACGAAGCTGAATATGTAGCTGCCTCAAGTTGTTGCGCTCAAGTACTATGGCTTAAGCAACAACTTGTTGACTTGGGGGTTAATCTGAAGGAGATTCCAATTTTGTGTGACAACACAAGCACAATAAGCTTGGCCAAGAATCCAGTTCAACATACTCGAACCAAGCATATTGATGTGAGACATCATTTTATAAGGGATCATGTTCAGAAACAAGATGTCAAGGTCATATTCATTCCCACACACCTTCAACTCGCTGATATCTTCACAAAGCCATTAGCCAAGGAGTAGTTCAATTTCATAATGAGGGAATTGGGAATGGTAAATCCCAATGAATTGTAAGCCTTTCTAACTTACCTTAATGATAGTTATGGTTTTGATGATTACACGTCTACTGACTTAAGCATCGGAGTATCTAGATATGTTTTATGCAGGATGTTTATTTCTGAAGGTTGCTGAAAAGGGAAGCAAACTCGAGCCTATCATTTACGAACTCGAGCTCGAGAAAGGCAGAGAAGCAATGAGGATCTAACTATACACGAACTCGAGCCTATAAGTGAGCAACCTCGAGTTCATTTGAGTCAAAGTGGAATCCTGAATTCAACAACATAGTAAGACTCGAGCCTAGAACTAGCAACCTCGAGCTCGCGGGATACAGAGAGCAACCAAGGTCTGAGATTGACACGAACTCAAGCCTGTAAGTTTTGAACTCGAGTTCATCGATGAATTTTAAGAGTTCACATATACACTCTTAAAGTCCAGGTTAGTACAAGTTCATGCGAACTCGAGCCTACGTTTTTCACACTCGAGCTCGTCGCGGACTTTATATTTTGAAAACTTGAATTCTCTCCTCATTTTCTCTCTTCTCTCGATCCTAACCCTAATTCCCAAAAAAATCCTCTCGTCTTCTTCGACCTATCCCTGCGAAAATGGCCTCCAAAACCACTGCCTCTACAAACACTCAAGATTCCAACCGAGGAAGCACACAATCCACCCCTCAGCCTCAACGAGAACGTTCAGTAAGGTTGAAAACTCGCTCGACCTGCCTTCACTATGGTATTGATAAATCTGTTAAAGGAGTCTAAGGGGAAATTCCAGTGACAAGTCACCCAGACCTAAAGGGGTTTCAATCCGTGAAGAACGAACAAAAAGGCGCCATGATCCCGAACAAGTTTCAGGCAAAGGGAAAAGAAAAGTCACTGAACCCACCGAGTCTTTCGGAGCGAAATTGCAACCCCAAAGGAAGTCAAAATAGCATTCGTTCCTACCGGTTGGACAAGCTAGCTCTCGACAACCACGGGAGCAAGAACAATCGGGTCCTCGGGTATCTCCGTAAAATCCCGCTATTATCGAAATTTACAATCATTCTCGAATACCTCGAGGTTTCTCACGAAGAACCTTGTCGTATGTCTGCGAAGAGGGTGCCAAATTTAAGGAGAAGTTTGATGAGAAATCCTTCGTCCCATTGTCTATGTTGATCCGCCAAACCGAAAGAGGATTGTAACTTAGACCTTTACCCTAGCTCCAACAATTTGAATCTCTCATTTCAATTCAAATCCCATATAGTCCAAAATTGGTGAAAGTTTTCTATTTTCATATGCAATCTGACAATCTATTAGATGAAAATGGAAACTTGTTAGAAGAAAGGATTACAACCAAAGTAAGGGGTCAGAAAATCACCATTTCCCCTTCTTATTTGAACTCCATTCTGCAAATTGCAAATCCACCATCTCCCGGAGACTACAGATATAATCCACAGGCGATCTATAGACTACTTCGACCCAATAAACCTGTTCCCGAAAGATTAAATATTCTGGATTTCACACCTGCCTCAATGCCCCCTCGAAACCGTGCCATTTGGTACATTTACACTAGGAATCTTTTACAAAAGGGAGGAAATTTCACTCATTTTGCCAAGAAAGACTTCCCTATCTTTGCCTCCATCTTGGACAAGCAGCCCCACAATGTTGGTCATTGGCTCTTCCATGAGATGTCCAAGTTTGCGTTCCAATCTAGGCAGACATCTCAGATTCCCTTTCCCAGTCTCGTCTCTGTGATTCTGTTCCAGAGAAGATTTGGTACTTAGATGCAAATGATCCTCCGGTCAAGCCTCAAGAATTTGCGACACATCCCGAACTTGATGGGGATCAACCCCGAGGAAAGGTCGATCGGTCCAAGGCTCCGCCTAGATCAAGAGTTGCAAGATCAAGAGGCACATACTCGTGCACGGGAAGCCCAAAGTGCTCCACCTCCTCGTATGCCCTCCGATTTCGGTGCCAAAGTCCAAGAAATTGTAGAAAAGGCAGTATCTGATCTCACTAAGCAAGTAGAGGCAGAAATTGGGAAGTTAGTGTCTGAGGTCAATTGGGGTCATAGCAATCTGGCCGACACACAAGAGGGTTTCAGAATTGAGCAAGAAGGCCTAAAGAATCAGCTTGGTGATCATTCTACAAGTATTTCTACCCTTTTGGTCACCATGATGGGTCTCGGTGACAAGATGGACCGGATATTGCGTAATCGGTCTATGGCGGCCTCCACCTCGCCTTCTAGACCGGTCTGTGAACCTCATATTACAGCCTCTACTTCTGATCTTGAGCCTAAACTTGCTCCCGAACCCGAGCCTACCAAAGACCTTACCACATCCTTGTTTGATGATGCTAAAGGGGGAGAAGGATGAAGAGGGATAGAAGAGGGATATGTCTTTATTTGGTTTTAGTTTATTTCTTTGCATTGTATATTTGCTTTTGAAACTCTTTTGCATAGTGGCATGTTCTTATATTTGCTTTTGAAACTCTTTTGCATAGTGACATGTTCCTATATTTGTTTTTGAAACTCTTTCTCTTGGTGACATACTTTCTCTTGTACATCTGCTTCTGAGAATATTCAAAGTATGATTCCTACTGATGAATTCTACTGATTAAACTAGGGCAGAGCAATGGGCACGGGTTGGGCAACCCAAGGCCGAACCCATAGCCCGCCCATTTAATTTTAAATGAGTATGGGTTAGCCCATACCCGTACCTCAACCCGTTTAAACCCGTATAAATGGGCTAGCACATAAGTGGGCGGGCTGACCGGGTTTTGGGTAACCCATTTAAATTTGACTTGTTTATTTTTATTTTTTAAAAAATATACATAAGCATTAAACATCCATCCAAATTCATCATTCCAATTTTTGAAATCTGAATCTTCAAAGTTTCATAATTACAATTCACACAAAACAACATAAATTCAGACAAGTACCATCATTATATATAATCTTGATGTTCAAACTCCAACTTTTAAATTAAAACATTATAACCACAAGTTCATATATTAACAAAATGACATACTTCCATTGAATCTGCATGCTTCAGTCTTCATCATCATCAGATTCACTTGAAAGAATCTAGTATTCGACCCAGTATTAAAAGCTAATTTTAAAGATACTATAGATACTAGTATAGCCAACAAATCATGTGCCAACAGATTTAAAACTTGCTACTTAGAAGCATTCACTCTCCACCATGCTAAAACATCAAATTTTGGATCACGAAAGCAAACTAATTCAGTTTGAAGATATTCATCCACTTGTAAAATCTTCTCTACATTACATGTAGAGTCAATAGCAACTCACAAGTTCAAATTGACTGAGCCATAGAGAGAAAGTGAGCGAGATTGAGAGTTGACGGCCATTATGGTTATGGATTAAACGTGGCTAAATACTCGAATATGAAGGGATTCAGGGAATGCTTTACGTGGAATGCGGAATGGAATGGGTAGTTAATAAAAGAAATTACACTAAATGGGCGGGTATGGGTAACCCATAGGTGTGCCCATAGCCCGCCCATTTAAATCTTAAATAGGCGGGTTCTAACCCAACCCATTATAAAGTTTTTTTGGGCGGGCTTAATATTTCCCAATTACATTGGGTTATGGGCGGGCTCATGGGTTATGGGTTTTATGCTCAGCCCTAGATTAAACTCTGATAAGTAATCTTGACTGCATTGTCTCAATGTAAGAGATTTCTCGAGTTAATCAATACCTTGATAAATGCTAAATTTTTTTTAAGGCAAAATCTCAAAAAGTGCAAATGTCTTGTTCAATTTCGTTCTCTCAATACTCAAAGTTTACAAGTGTTGTCATCATCAAAAAGGGGGAGAATGTTAGTTCTCTAAGGGTTTTGATGATAACTGACAATTGTAAACAAGATTAAATATAGTTGGAACTTGTTGATTTCAATCCAAAGTACTGGGCATTGCCAAACTCGAGCCTGCATTTTCAAACCGGAGGTTTGCTTCTAACCAAGGGCCAAACTTGCCAATTGGCACTTTGAACTTTACACCAATTCAGAGGTTTGTTTTTTAGTGTGGCTCTAAGTTTTTGCATGCTTTGTATAAACTCGAGCCTACACATTGAAACCTCAGGTTTGCAAGAGGCCGAGAGCATTCTAATCTTAAAATACTTTTACGCTCGAGCCTATTAGTTCTAAACCTCAGGTTTGGACCTCCGAGAAAATATTGGTTGATATACATAACCATTAAACTCGAGCCTGTTATAACAAACTCGAGTTTACCTCTGGCGGGAAGATTATTCAAAAATCTAAGGCTTTTAGATACTCTTCACTGTTTCATTGCAAGCAAAGGTTTTCAAATTTGAAAAGTTCTTAAAGACTCTCAATCAAACTAAACTCGAGTCTGTCTTTCTCGAACCTCAGGTTTACCTCAGGCAGAGAACTCTTAAAAGCTTTTAACCAAGTAAACTCGAGTCTAGTTCCTTAAACCTCAAGTTTATTTCAGGCCGAGAGTACTCAGAGTTTTTCAAAGTCGAACGAACTCGAGCCTAAGTCTATGAACTCGAGTCCAAACCTTACAGAGAGCAATGACTTCTTAACTTAAGAAAAACTCTAAGGTTTGCATTGAGAACCTCAGGTTTGTCCTTGAAAACAAAATCCAAGTATTGGTTTAAACAAGTGTCAAACTCGAGCCTACCTACTAATAAACTCGAGTTCGTGCTTTTGCTCAAAGTATTTCAAAAAGCTAAAATCGCGACTTCCTCTCTGGATGGAGGGAACTCGAGTTTACTGTGACCAAACTCGAGTCTAAACCAACCCGAGAGCAAAGAATTTTTAATGACTCGAAAACCTCAGTTCTATTTTGCAAACCTCCGGTTTAGAAGTTTTGAACTTAAAACACCTTTACACTTTGGAGCTTCAAACTTGAGTCTCGCATGAAGCCCGAACTCGAGTTCGTGACGCCGATCCGTAAATTCAAAAGCCCGACGAATTTGGAAAACATTCTTGTTTGATCTTAATACTGTAATATTATTCTCTGATATTCCTGACTATGTTTAATGACTTTATTAGTGAATCTCAGATGGTTTAGAGAATGTTTTTGAAGGGTTAAAGGAAAAGGAAAAGAGTGGTTCAGCTCATTAAATGCTATGTCCAGAAAATTACATGCTTTTGGGTAATCCATCTGCACACGATTGCAGAGCATTAATGAATGATTACTACATCAAGAAACCGCTTCTCCAACAGATTAATTCAGAGGAAGTCAACTCGAACACTTGGACAATTTGGATTAAGTGAGATTAGAGAGAAGATGCCTAAACCACTCCCTAACCTTGGCTAAATTTCTCCAACGGATCTATTGGGTTAGCAACGGTCATTTGATGATCTGTGAGTATAAATAGAGCTGCATTCAAGTCTTCCCAAGAACTACAGCTGTTGAAAACGAAAATCATTAAAGTCTCACATTTATTCAGTTTTTCATCTGTGTAGTATCACTTGATACAAGAGCTTCAATGTTTATCTTTAACTACTCTGTGTGAGAGTTTCTTTCTTGTAAATCATTTATTGTAAAGAACACAGGTCAGGAGACTTGGTGGTTGGGTTCATTGATTACAACTTGTAAGGGGGAGTGAGTTCTAGAGAGAGAACGCTTCTTAAGTGCGAGTGTGTAATCTTTGAGATAGTAAAAAATCCCAGAGACCGGGGATTTGGATGTAGGTCAAGTTGTTAGGACCGAACCAAGTATAAATCATTGTGTCAATTTTGCTCTTCCCTTTGCTCTACTCACCTCTGTTTTTATCACTTGAAAACAGTGGTTTTGAAAATTTGTAGAATACCCAATTCACCCCCTCTTGGGTATTAAGTTCCACTTTCAATAACTTGTTCACTTCAAGCATTCCAAATTTATTATTATAATTTGTATATTTTATTAAATTATCAGTTATAATTTTATGTAGAGTTTTATAAGAGTTATTAATGGTTAGTAAATTAGTTGTGGTAAATTGATTTTTGGCATGTGTTTGAGCTCTTAGATTAGGAGCAGTGTGATAATAGTTAGCTTCGGCGAGAGTTAACCACTTTCCACTTGTTATGTGTATTGATATGTTGTTTGTGACTAGTTTGTGAAATCATTATGAATATTTTAATAGAAATTGCCTTGCGGAACCTTATGATTTGAATTGTGAATATATACATATTTATTTATGTATAAGAATTGAGAGTTTTGATATTATGATATTTATTATGATAATTATGGGAAGGGTTGAATTGGGAGGAAATGAAATATTATATTCTACCACGTGGTGAGGCCTCCATTAATGCATGATCGTTGGCTTTATATTATCCCACCTGTTCAATGAGGGACTGGCCCACTAGTTCAATGAGGGGGAAAAGACCCATGGTCTGGGACATGTGCTCTGAGGATTTTGGCCGGTCCTCATCACATGACCAGTGAGCTTTTGAGTAACCAATAATATGGATGTAACTTAGCCCATGGGTCTAGCCGGAGGAAATAAGGCGGTTCGGTTGGATTGGTGGGAGGCATCTTGGGAATTGTGTTAATGGAAACTGTGATACATAATATCTGATATGAAATTTTGTGATGTGGCTATTGGCAAATTATATATATTATTGTTTTTAAAATACTTTGTTATATAAATTGTTCCACATGGCACCTCACTAGCACATATTAGTATTCCTAATGAGTTGGATTGATGGTTACCACATTTTTCCAGGTAATAGTGCCCATCCGAGTCGATCAGGAAAAACTTCGGAAGCTTAGGCTACTTCTTCTGACAGTAGTGCTTCCATCTTTTAGTATACATTGGATGATTGTATATTGCCACATTAGGGCTCATTTTGTATACTCTGATTTATTTTTGTATATTTTGGTAAATGATGAGTATTACTTAGTTGTTAATGAACCCTTAATTGGTTATTATGTTAAGTAAATTTTAAGGACGTTATAATAAATTAGCCTCAAGCATGCTTGAAAAAGTTTTTTTTGAGGACTGAACACAGAATGCTGGTTACTAACAGTAGTACTGTTAGTCCTTGGTGCACCATGGTTAACCTCAAGCTCGCTTGATATTCGTGAGATTTGTTCTCACACTTATTATTTGTGGGTCTTGTACCTACGCTTGTTTTGTAGCCTCATGTTGTGCTTGTTTTGTGGCTTTCAGCCGCACTTGGTTACTTACCCTCGTGGACTATGTGTCCATACTTGTTTTCGTGGCCTCCAACCGCGCTTAGTTAGTTACCCTCGTGGACTATGTGTCCATGCTTGTTATTTTGTTTCATTGAAGTCCTACTAAAAGATGAGATTTGAGATTTACTATTTTAAACTGAATTTGTTAAACAAAGTGATTTATTACATATTTTGAATTATTTGATTGATAATCCTATATATCGTTTTATTTTTATCCATGACCATATGATGTAGAAATTGCAATTTATTTATATATTTGTTTTTATTAAAAGATAAATATGTTTAAATTATTTTCTCCTGTATTTCACTAAATTATATAAATGGGATGTTAGTCACTGGAAAATTTGTTTGGTTTAGATAGTATTGCTGACCTTGTACCTTCTAACCGAGCTATGAAGGGCCTTCTCAAAAGTTAAAGTTCGCTGGCTCATTTTGTGGTGCTACTACGTGATGTAATAATTAAGAGCTAGATGCTCCACATAGTCTATAGGCAGGATCCGTGTCTTTTCTTTGTTTAGAACATATGTACATGCATATATAATAGTAGTGTAACATCCAAAATTTTGGGGATTTGAAAATTTGAATATTATATGAAAATTAATTATGAAATTTGGCCTAAATAATTTAAGTATTAATTATTGGAAATTTAGGCATATTCTTCCCTTTTTTCAGAAAAAAGAATAAATTCAAATAAGAATAAATTATGCCTAAAAATTGGAGAAATAATATATGAGAATTAAATTTGTAAAAATGGGCCAAATGATTTAATTTAATTATTTAGAAAATTAGGAAATTATTTCCGTATAATATTTAATTATAAAATTAGGGAAGTATTGCAAAGGGTAAATTTTAATAGAACCTATTTACATAAGTCAAGGATATGCTCTGTGATGATTAAGAGTTAGGGAAGGATATAATTTGAGCCCAACACGTTAGCAACATAGAAGAAGCTACATGTTAAAGTAAAGTTGTATGTGAGTACTGGGTCATAAGGCTACACGTACAAAAAACTATAGCTTAAGCTAATATATATAAACCTGCTATTTGGTTACATAATACATCAGCCTAACAACTTAAAAACTAGCCCAACCAGAGCAAACCCAAACCATTCCCTTATTCATCCATATAACCCATCTCTTCCATTCAAAGACGCCATCAGAAAGCAAGGAAAGGACCAGCGATTTTTACGGTGAGTAGGGATAGCATCAGATCAGCAAGCAACCAGCAAATCCACACTTCCCACGTCAGAAAATTCATACCCCCATACTTTTTGAAACCAACGAAGATCACACCTTCCTTCACACGTCTTCCTCTTCGGACCGTTGCATATTTCTTCTGTGACCAGCATCATGCTTCTCGGACCAGGCCTCTGGTTCAGTATATAAATTATACTTCTTTGGCTTTCTTCCTCGCATACTCTTTCATTCAATCCAAAAACGAGAGGGAGATCGAGTGTGGGGCGTGAAAGTGAGAGAGAGGAAGGAGTGGGAGGAAACTAACGTGGTCATCCTCCTTTGCATGTGCATCCAAAAACAAAGGTCAGTCCCAAATCCCTGTTCTTCACTTGAACATTCAGCTGCTTCTATTTGGGGATGAATCGAATGCTTGCTGTATCTAAGTGTTGGAACATTGTGAATTCAAAAAGATGGAACTAAACGTTTTTGAGCTAAAATACCCATAGATTAATTAGATGCTTATTGGGTGTGTTGCTGCATGATGCAAAGAAAGAGGAAAAAAAGAGGAAAAAAAAAAGAAACTAGTTGTTACATATATATATAAGTGACGCCTACTGTTCGTGTGTGTGTGTTAAGATCTTGGCTCTTATATATGGTTTGAAAGCTAATAAGACTTGAGTGGTGATATATATATACATACATACATATATATATATATATGAAAAAAAAAACGTTGCTGCCTTTGGGAAAAGTCTGAATATATTGTTCTATATATATGTGTGTGTGTATCGTGGCTACTGGGAAGGAAATATAAGGAATTTAGTTGTCAAAGTGTATATAGGAACTTCTTGTTACATGCATTGATTTGTTAATCTATATATATACACACACATGAATATATCGCTGCACTTGGAAGAAAAAGAAGAAAACTTTGATGTTATATATACATGTATATATAGTTTGGAAATTAAGAGGGAGTTTGTTGTCATAACAAAATCCTTGCTGTCATATTTTGCTACACACCACACACATACACAAACACACATATATATATATATATATATATTGGTGCTATTTATATATAAAAGAAAAAGGAAAGAAACCAAAGTTTTATTAATGGATATATATGTTTGTGTGTGTGTAAACAGACTCTGCACTTGGAAAATTTTGTAACATCCCAATTTTCTAAAGTGTTTTCAAAATAGTTTGATCAGAATAGAGCATCAGAATAATTTAAGAAAATGAGTATCTGATAAACCTTCACTGCTGGTGTGTCTGGTTGCTATTACAGTGGTACAATTATCTGAATATTTAATAATACGGTGATACAATAATTCATAACAGTCTTCTCCGCTCGTGTTCTCACACGTGCTGTTTACCCTTGTCCTCGGTCCTGTTTCCTCCAGACCCTGAAGCTATAGTGAGGGCTGAGGTTCAATTACCATTGAACCTCAGGTAACGGTTAACCTCATGCTTATGTAACAGTTATGTATGACAGATATTCATGACATTACAGCAATAATCAACATAAAAACTCATAAAAATTTTTTCCGGATAACGGTACACAGCCACTGCATATGTCCGTTATCTCTAGTCTGCACTATTCACTAGTGCCACGATGGCCTATCGTGTCCTCAGCACTAGGAAAACTCAACGGCATTATCAAGACCATAACCCGTGTACAGCTGTATGTGTATGAAACTTTAAAATAATGTTTGAGTCTATGAATACATCTATCACATATATGTATACCATAAGCATCAGAGTTAGTGTTACAGTACGCGTCCGTACCTTCGTTGACGATTTTGATACGTTCGTTGATCGGACTGTGGTCACGCTTATCCTATAATGGTAATATCGCATTTATTAATTCACAACTAATATCTTAGTAGATATCTTAGTCACTAATGACCATTTTACTCATGGTGGAATTATTTTTCAGCTTATTTCCTTTATTTTCAGAAAAACGCTGGCACAGTTTCTGGGCAGATTTTTCGTCTAACTTCGAAAAATCATAATTAATTCTAGAAATATCGAAACGATGATCCGTAAAATTATTTGCAATCCTTAGGATGTCTATTTTCAAGTAAAAATACTAAACATTGCCCAGATTACACGAATCATTCCCAGTTCTTAAGTTTTGAGCCTCTGCCCAGAATTTTTCCAGAAATTTGTAGCCCAACTTTGAGAATTTTTATCTCCCTGTACAAAACTCATTTTAACATGTTCTTGACATATTTAAAAATCCCTATATGTCTATTTTAACCATGAATTTTCCCAGAATTTGGTTACTATATTTTCAATATGAAATTCTGGCGTTTTCATGGCTGATTCCAGAAATTCCGAAACCGATGAAATTTCGCCAGAACTTCGTTACTTTGATGTTCTTCTTCCAGAAATTTTGCTTTATAACCTCCCTCATCCGTTTTTTGAAATAAAGCCAATTTTGCCCATAAAAACATGTAAATAGAATTATTCTAGAATATTTAAGATCTACACTACTTCTATCTAAGAATTTAAAAGCTAAAGACTAGAAACTAAAAACTAAAAACTAGAAACTAAAAACTAAAGACAAGCTTACCTTTTGAAGCTTCTTGAAATCGTCCCTCCTTCTTAGAAATCACCACTTGTTGGTTGAGTTGGTGTGAAGAATGAGGAGAGGCAAGGCCTCTATTTATAGCAAAAGCTCATGAATTTTATCCCTTGGATCAACTTTTCTTATCAATGGCTAATATTAATTTGTGCTTCTATGAAGATACAATTTGTGAGCAAATGCTTCCCATTGGTTAGAAACAATTACATTGGATTTAGCTAATTATCTTAATTTCCAAAATTAAATCCCCCATGTGCACAAATATAATATATTTTAATCTCTCTCTCTTCCATCATCTTTTTCCTTGCTTTAACGAAATTCATTTTTGGTTGCTTGATTAATCACTAATACTTTTAAATTCTGAGTAGGCTTTTTGATTAGTAGTTGGATATCCAGATTTATGGTCTAATTAGATTCCCTGGTTGTACTAAGCTTATTCTTCAACGTTTGCAAAAATAGCCTTTACTAGGCTTACTTTCGAGGTTAAATTACATGGGTTCAAGATAAGTCCTTATATTTTCTCCAGGGTTCCTACTTCTTCACAACTATTTAAATTTGTATAAATTCTCACTTTATTTGTTGGTTTGAGTTTTTACCGTGTACATCGGATATTTCTTGGATTTCAAACCATTATCCAATTTGCTTTAATTCCTTTTCTCTCTCTCTCTCATTGGTCAAAACCTTTTCTCATGGATTAAGCTTTATGAGGCTTAATTAAGGCCTTTGGATTTGGCTTTATTAAATTTAATCTTAGCCCTCCATATCTAATCTTAATTAGCATCCCTAATAAAGTAGTTAAGTGTAATTGTCAAAATATGATTGGTTCTAAGATTAATTAGAAACCACTTCTATGCTAATCCTAGCCCTTTACTAGCCCTTGTTTCTTAATTAAGTTAAAATATCCCTAATTGATGACTTTTAATTGCCACTAAATTTATTATGGATATTTATAAAATTATTTTAATTAACGTAAATTTAATTGTCCTTTATTTATTGGTAATTTCCTTTAATTGATTTAGGTATTTTCATAACATTCTATGACTTTCTATAATTAAATAAAACTATATTGTAATATAATAATCTTAAGGTATTTTATGATATCTAAATCAAATTAGAAAATTTGGGTCTTTGGTTTATTTACTTCTAGAACAAAATTCCCTAAATTAAGCTACTAAATTTTGAGACCACATATTCACCTATTTCTAATAGGTATTATTTGCCCAAAAATAGTATTTATGAGAATTATAAATTCTTGGGTATTACAAATTTACTATCATATATAAATATATCATTGCATTTGAGAAAGCACGATGCATTTGGTAAAATTGAAGGAAAAATATTTGCTGTCAAAGTATATACAAAAACTAGATTGGCAATTTTCTTCCCAGATATATTCTTTATATGAAATTCATGAGACATGATTTCTCTTGATATAAAAATTTAAAGTTAATAATTTATGCATGAAACGTAGGGTTGCAGACAAATTGTACACACGTATGGCAAGAGTATGTGGTTCGATGGTTGACTTGGTGATCTTTATATATATATATATATATATATATATATAAATTTACTTCATGAACTAAAAGAAAATCTTGCTTACTATTTTGTATAAATATTTATATATTTATAAGCCATATTTTTAATTGCTGTTAATTTTTTTTAACTCAAAATTTTATGAAGCATATTTTACGTAATAGTGTTATTATTAAATTCCTAACTTAAAGAGTTAGGATAGTCTCTCGAGAATTTAAATTAATTATAGAGAAATAATAATAAATTGTCAAATAATAATTAATAATATAATAGTAAATTGGCAAAATTGGGCCTAAGAATAAAAATGTCAAATAAGACCTAAAATATATATTTTGGCCTTCAAAAAGTAAAATGGATCTTGGAGAGTTAGCATAGGCTCAATAGCCTTACATTAAGCCTAGTCCCATGACATTGGAGATTAAGAAGAGTTTGAACAAATAATAACCCGCCGTCTGTAAATGTATATTTATAGGACGCAATAGTTGCTGAGACAATTAAACAGACGTGAAACCAGTGGAAGATTTTGAAGCAGTCAGGTAGTAACTTAATCCTCACACACTGTATGGCTGTGTATGCATGTTTTAAATCGTACACATGATTGTACCATCCTGTGTGGGCCGGCATCAATCATATAGGTAATATTGATTGATGTTGTGCTATAAGAAATGCTTTGGGTATAATTGAGGATTGATGTTTGATCTTGAGGTGAAAGAATAATGTTAGAATATGCCCTTGTGATATTGAAGCCTGAGAGGGAATTAGAATCTTGTGCGTAGTGTTGACATTACTTGAACATTTTGAGGTTTAGACTAGGAATGTGAATTATGATCCTAGTTTGTATATTAGGTGTTATTGAGGCAATATGATCTCTTAGCCCAACTTATGTTAAGGTTCTAGGAGTTGGATTGTGGATATGATAATTATTGATTTGGGGATATTTGAGGATAGTGTCTAAATGTAGTAGGCTATGAATCTTGATAATCGTAGCATGTTAGGTATGGTCGAGGTTTTAGAATTAGGTTGATGAACCTAACAATCTGATGTGATAATGAGTTATTCTTTAGGCGTATGATGGATCTGAATACATTGAGGCACTAGAGTATAGTACCGATATGTATGAGGTATTTGGAGGTTATTAGCTGCTAGGGAATGACTTTAATCTCATGATATTCCCTTAGAAAGAATGATTGAAAATAAACACCTTTGATAATGTTGATTGATGCTGTTACTTGAGGTATGTTTGAGGATAGTACCTATATGATATAGGGTATTTTGAGGTTGCTAGCTATTGTATCAGCATAGGGAAATATTTTGGATATAGAATATTCCCTAAGAGTGTAATTGAGAATTAGTGTTTCGATGGAACTGAATGAAAGCTAGAATGTAATACCCCAAAATTCATATTTATCATAAATATTATAATTTGGCCAAATAATACCTATTTAAAATAGGAAAGTATGTTGTCTCTAATTTTAGTAATTTATTTGTTTATTTTCCTTGGAATTTAAAGAGGCAAAAAAAAATCCAATTTTATTTTAGGGATCATAAATTGCCCTATAATTATTGAATTAATACATGGTGCATAAATGACCATGAAAAGCTAAAAAGTTGTGAGGAAATAATTAAACCAATTAGAGAAAATTGCCAACAATTAGTGGATAATTCAATCTATGTTAGTTGAATTATTTTCATAAACATTCACAATTAATTTAGTTGCATATGTTAAAGGCATAATTAAGGATGTATTACCTTAATTAAGAAACAAGGGCTAGTGAAGGGCTAGGATTAGCATAGAAGTGGTTTCTAATTAATCTTAGAACCAATCATATTTTGACAATTACACTTAACTACTTTATTAGGGATGCTAATTAAGATTAGATATGGAGGGCTAAGATTAAATTTAATAAAGCCAAATCCAAAGGCCTTAATTAAGCCTCATAAAGCTTAATCCATGAGAAAAGGTTTTGACCAATGAGAGAGAGAAAAAAGAATTAAAGCAAATTTGATAATGGTTTGAAATCAAGAAATATCTACGTGTACACATTAAAAACTCAAAACAACAAATAAAGTGAGAATTTATACAAATTTAAATAGAAGTAGGGACCTTGGAGAAAATATAAGGACTTATCTTGAACCCACATAATTTAACTCGAAAGTAAGCCTAGTAAAGGCTATTTTTGCAAACGTTGAAGAATAAGCTTGTACAACCAGGAAATCTAATTAGACCATAAATCTTGATATTCAACTACTAATCAAGATACATACACAGAATTCAAAAGCATTGGTAATTGATCAAGCAACCAAAAATAGATTTCATTAAAGTAAATTAATCAATAATGACACCTAAGCTTTGATGATGTCATCAAGATGACATCACAAGGATGACATCACAAGAGCACATGCTTTATAATGAAGGGTGAGGATTAAAACTTCTTGATTAAGTTTAGATCTAATGGTTGAGATTAAGGAAGAGGCAAATGGTGGGGCCCACATTGGGCTTGAGATTACCATTTTAACCTTGAGATTTTCCCTATAAATAGAGGTCTTGCCTCTCCTCATTCTTCACACCAAATCAAAACTCCAAGAGTTGATTTCTAAGAAGCAAGAAGGAGAAGCAAGAGTCTTCAAGAGGTAAGCTTATCTTTAGTTCTTAGTTTCTAGTCTTTAGCTTTATAATTCTTAGTAGTTCTTAGTAGCTTTTAGTAGAATTGTTAGTTTTAATCTAGAGAATAGGTAAAGTAATTTTCCATAATTGTTCTCAAGCCTTATTGCATCGAAAGATGACGACAAGGTGGGAACATGTTGGGAAGTCACTTCTAGGACTAATGGAACAAGTTAGAGTGAGATAGAGAATTCTTGGGTTGCTGGGTTATGGGAGTCAGTCAGATTGAGGCTATTATTTTATATAGCAAATGAAGTCAATAAATCACGAAATTTTGCATGAATAAAGTAGACATGTAGGGATTTCTAAATATGTATAACATGTAGCATTTTGAGTTCTACACTAGGAGTAACATATTTTTGAAATTAAGCTATGTTTCTGGACGAAAATCTGGGCAGCGTTGAGAAAATATTAAACTGGGAATGATTCTTGATGTTCTAGCTTCTGGGAATATTTTTCCTTGAAGATAGACATGTCAAGGGTCATGAGGAATTTTACAGAACCTCATTTCGATTTTTGTGGAATTATCTATGATTTTTCAAAGTTTCTGAAAAATCTGCCCAGAAAATCCAGCATTACGTTTTTAAATAAAATGTAAGGGCAAAATTGTAATAACAAATCCACCATGGGTAGAAATGTCAAAAAAGGTGAAAATATCCTTTTTGATATTATTCTAGGAAATATGATATTAATAATTAATATCATGAAAAAGGAAATAATCTGACGGTAATGTATAGGATATCCAGGGAGGAAGACCGGAGTCGACCAAAGAGTTGGGCATTTTTGCAAATACGCGGTGAAAGGTACGTTCGCGTACTGTAACACTAGCTCTGATGCTTATTGTATGATTATATATGATTGTTGTGTTCATCGACTAAGACTTACATACGTGGTTATGTCACATACGAGGTTATGTTCTAACTATTGATGTAGCATACGTGGTTATGTTACGTACTTATTTGTTATTATCTTGCATACGTGGTTATGTATTTCTAATCATACATCTCGTTATGGGCTTTTGTATTGATTATTGTTGTAAGGTCATGAATATCTATCATACATAACTGTTACATAAGCATGAGGTTAACCGTTAGCTGAGGTTCAATGGGCATTGAACCTCAGCTCTTAACATAGCGTCAGGGTCAGGAGGACCGAGGATCGAGGAGAAAGGCAAGCGGCACGTATAGGGACTCAGCTGAAGACTTTCTTCTTTTGTTATTTACTTTTGAAAACACTCGGTATAACGTACCGCTATCATGTAATCAGCCGGACTTACAAAGCATTTTGAATATAAATATCAGTTACTCAATCGCTCCAATGCTCTACTCTGATGAAAAAAAATATATATACTGCTTTTGAAAATGGGATGTTACATAGAAACCCAGTAGCCTCAAGTTACGGTCTCATAATTGGGACCGATAGTTGTAGATATGAATATGGCTAGTGTTTTCTCTAGAAAATATGGGTTGAATACCTGATAAGGAAAGTTGAATCTATGACTATGCTTGGAGCTAGATTGTTATTGAAAGTCCATATACAGAATGAACCCAAATGAGGTTTATATGATGCAATGTATTACCAGGGGGTGCTCCAGTCTATGTATATTATTGTTAGAGTGAAAAGTAAGTCATGAATATGCAGTGGGTAAGGAGACCTATTAGATTGATATGATTTTGGGTTGTTAATTTGATAATTTTTCAGTGAGAAGCTTTAAGTCCTGTGAGACTAGGATGTTCATAAGCTGGCAGAAGTCCACGACTATTAGACCATGAATGTTGGACAAAGTGCTGAAGAGGTTGCAAGCCTGAGGGTTACATGCATTATATTTAGAGTGACCGAACAAATGAAATGAAATGGACTAAGTGTCCTAAGGATGGCTCAAGTAGCCAAAGATAGAGCCTAAGACGTAATTGGAGTTGATGACCTTCTATATCACTTTTTTGGTTCCTGGTACGTTTGAAAATTGAATTTTGAACTTACAAATGCACCTGGTATATTTGTGAATTTGTAAAATCAAATTTTTTGAACTAAAGTATAAATGAAATTTTTTTTCCTATGGAATTTGAAAACAATTTGAAGTGGTTGTTTTTGAAATATATTGTCTCATGGATAGAGTCCTGGTGGAACCCAAATTTGAAATTGACTTATGAATCATGTTTGTGGTGGAAGCAGTACGGAACTGAAAAATGTCAGAAACTGTTGTAGACATACTTAGTTTGCTGGATCTTGCTAGATATGTTTAAAAATGTTTGAAATCGCTGGCCACTTATAAAGCATGATATGAGAGGTCGACACTTGCACCAATGGTGAATATTCCCAATCTGAGTAATTCGGCCTTGAAGGGGCACGTATTTTGCTGCGTTGGGCCGGTACTAGCCATAATTACGAACTTGTCAGCTGGGAAAGTGGTGCACAGTGGTGGCCGTGACTATGGACTGGCTTGATTGGGAAAGCGGTGGAGAGCCTTTATTGGATGTGCTAGTGTGAACACTGGGTCCCTTATGGGGACAGAAATTCTCTCACATTGGACCGCGGCGCGTCGTCACTTTGATGGTTTGGATGAAAGGATTGGGATATGTCCTTGTGAGGCAGGGCAAAGTGGTAGCGTGTGCCTTTCAATTGTTGAATTTTGTGAAATAAGTTATATCATTTGTGGTTAAACAGGTGGGAAATGTGTTTTTGAATTTGGGCTGGTAAAGAGGGTGTTTTCTTGAAATTGAACTGGCAACAATTATGGTTTATTGGAAATATGAAAAATATTGTTTTGTGTGATTATGAAATGTACTGCGACCACGGAGATCTTTGAATACGAGGAAATTTGAAATGTTTAGTATGAGACAACATAATAAGCGGTGACATGACTTTCATCACCATTGTATTGAACTAAAAACGATGTAGTTGGTGGGTATGTTAATACAGAAACATAAATTGATAAGATGGTCTAGGAATTTGATTGGTTAAATCAGATAGTATTTGCCAGCAACAGTATTAAGCAAAAAGAAAATAGTCTAAGAGCTTAAATTGAAAGAAGCTCAGACATGAGACAGACGAGTAAGGGCTCGAGGCAGTAAGACTGATGTGTAAAATTACATGGGTCGGTATGGGCCGTAAGACCTGGATGCCTGGCACTGTGTTTGTTGCCTAGTGTGATGATTTTAGACTAGAGAGTCTAGGGTATGTCTTAAGGCTAGTAGAGTATACAGATGGCTCCTTATGAAGCACTATATGGACGGAAATGTCGATCACCTCTATGTTGGACAGAGTTATCTGAATGGAAGCTAATCGGACCCGAAATTGTAGATGAAACTTTCGAACAGATTAACTTAATCAAGAAAAGGCTCCTTGCGGCTCAGAGTAGATAGAAGAGTTATGAAGATAAGAGAAATAGACCTCTCGAGTTTGAGGAAGGTGATCATGTGTTCTTGAAGATATCTCCTATTACAAGAAAGGGAAGAGCCATCAAGTGCAAGAAGTTAAGTCCTCGCTATATCGGTCCTTTTGAGATTTTGGCAAAAAGAGGGCCTGTAGCATATCAGTTGGTACTGCCGCCAAGTTTAAGAAGGTTGTATGATGTTTTCCATGTCTCTCAGCTGAAGAAATATTAGCCAGACCCAAAGCATGTCCTTGAGTATGAGGTTGTGGAGGTACAGGAAGATCATACCTTTGTAGTAGAGCTCGAGCAAATTATCGACTATCAAGAAAAGCAACTCAAGCGTAGGAGTATCCCTTTTGTGAAGGTGGTCTGGAGAGGGCTATCTGATAGAGAAGCAACATGGCAAATGGTTGAGGATATGAAGGAGAAATACCCAGAGTTTATGTCTAGGAGCATGATAAATGTATAGACAGATTTCGAGGATGAAATTTATTTTACGGGGGGAGAAATATAATATCCCCAATTTTCATGTAAATTAATTAAGGGAATACAAGAATTTTCACCAAGTAGTGGTCAACGGCATATTATTTTCCTGACAAGATAAATCAGTTATTGGGAAAAATAATGTCGAATTATTTAGACGTGGTTAATAAATTTAGTTATAGGTAATTTGAGATAGGTAATGTTAAAGAAGGTAAAAATATATTTTTCCCTCATTATTCTTATATTTTTCGTCCAATAAAAGGAGGGGAAAATTATGATGAAAAATTAGTGAAGTTACAATATAAGTCTAATTTGCTTTAGAAAGGTGGACATTAGATGAGACTTATAATACACAATATTTTCTCCATATTTTTCCATGGTGGCAGACGTGCAAGAGGGGAAAAAAAGAGAAAAAAAAAAAGAAAGAAAGAAAGAAGGAATTGGTGGATTGGAGAAATCAAAATAAATGAAGGAAAGAGGAAGTAGGCACGTGATGCAATACGAGCACAAATTTTTTTATGCTTTTCAAAGTGTCAGATAGGAGAAAGAAGCAAATGGAAAAAAAAAAAAAAAAAAAAGAAAGAAGTTACATATTTCTTCTCCAACGCTTTATGGCCTCTGATGTGAGAAAAGGAAGAAATGAAGGATGAGACGTTATGAAGTAAGGAGGGGGCTGCAGGTTGTACGGACGAAGAAAAGAAAAAATGAAATCACACCAAATCCTTGATAATCTCCAACATGCCTGACGTGAGAAGCCAAGAAAAAAATTAAATTAATAATATTTCTTCAATATTTATTTAAAACCGCAAGCTGTGAGGAGTAAATAATGGGACCACATTGATTAATGAAGGATGGAAGGTGAGCACCGGAGCAAGGCAATGAAAAAAAAAACTACTTTAATGTGAGCCAGAAGGGATGATGCACGCTGAGAGTGAGGCAATGAAATAATAAGCAATAAAATAAATAAAGCTCCTAAAGCGTCGGACATGAGAAGGAATAAATGGAAATTAACCAAAAAACAAAAAAAAAAACAAATTCCTTCTCTAACATTTCCTCAGGGCGCCGGAGTGTGAAACCACGGGAAATAAGAAAATATTTCTTCAAACCTCTTTAGAAGCATCGGCCAAGGTGAGATTAGTGGAAATCAATTTTTTTTTTAATTCCTCTAGAATGAGGAAGAGAAATCTAGATTCAAGTTGGGTTTGTAACCGACATTGGGGATCTATTTAAGAGACTCTTCCCTTTCCCTTTGAGTTGCTGGATGCATCCGGAGAAGAAGAGAAGAAGGTGCTTGAAGAAAACAAGGAAGCCAGCAAGGAGAGCCAAGCAAACGCTCAAGAAGAAGGTAGGGTCTCTGGATACTCCTTTCCTCCTTCTTCTACCTTCGTACATGGGAGTCAAAAACCTTTAAGGAAAACTTTTTCCTTGTTGTATGAAGGATCAGGACAAAAAGAAAGTGGAAGAGGAATATTGGATTAAAGTCCCAAGCTGGTGAAATACCAAGAAACAAGTAAGTTATAGCTCCAACCATCTTATGAATTCATGATTGCCCATCTTGCAATGGTCATGTGTTGCATTTTTTGGTATCTCTTGGACCTGATTAATTAATAAAGCGGTTGAATTAAGAGTCAAACTCAAGATTTAATGCTCGGAAGAGAAGTTACTATGATATAAGAACAATAGTTGTTGAAAATGGAAGTCTGCTGGGTCGGCCAACCTTGAGGACGTAAGAACTGATTTTTGTTGTTGGTGTTTTAATGCCTCTAGCATGTTCAGAATATGATTTTAGGGACTTGGGAGATTTTTGATTAATTGGGAAAGACTTATTTCTAACTCATCAAATAAATACATATAAAGGAAGGTCATTCATATTTATATTTTGGTTATTCTAGGGCTACTTTGATTTCTCGTGCACCGGAGAAAATTTTTCAGACACTTATAAGACAACTACCAGGTAGTAACCTTAATCCTCATATGTCTTGTGTTGCCTTGTATGTTTGTTTTTCCATGATTGTAGACCCGTGTCTCCTGAAAAGGGACATGCGTTTGTGTGCATTCAGTGTAGTTTGGGTTCAGAGCCCGACTACTGTGTTTTTCCTAGCGCTATGGATCCGGGGCTTGCTTTGTTAAGCAGTCTTGCGTTTGTTTCTAGGACATGTAGTCCTTCCGCAGTTAACACGGTATACTTGGTATGTTGTATTTGTGTTACTGCGCGTTTGTTACTGAATGCTATTATTTGATATTTTCTTGATTATGGTTACATACATACACTGTCTATGCATTACATATGAGATTAATGGTTACTCTGGGATCCATTTATGAATCCCAGATTTTTGCAAAGCTTCAGGGAGTACTTCAAGAGCTGTAGCTGGAGAGAAGGGTAAGAATGCGGAGCTGGAGTGGTTAGTGGCAGGGGAAGATTTACTTTTGATTTTATTTTTGTGTTGGGATAACTGTATATTCTTTTGGCCTCGTAGGCACTGTTGGATGACTGTATATTTAACCCTTTGGGGATTTTATTTTGTTACTTACTTTTAATTATACCAGTATTGTCTGTAATCCAACCGGGAAATGCTCTGCTACGATAACCTCTGTTGCATGTTAATTAGTAGTAATTAGAAGATATATGGTAATTATAAAAAGGAATCCCTCTATCCGCCACCCGAAAAGGTGAGACCGGTAGGGGTGTTACACGCAGTTCCCTTTTATTGTGGAATCCTGCTACTAGAGAGATCAAGGTGCTCCCAAAAACCAGAACTTCAGAAATTCCTAATTTGGATTGCAATGGATTTGGGTTCAGTGCAATTGTTAATGATTATAAGATAGTGCAAACATATAATGCGGGTAATCAAATCATTAGGGTTGTTGAAGTATTTTCGTTAAAGACAGGTTCATGGAAAGAAATAGAACTTGGACCCTTGGAGGGCGCAGGTTTTATCACCGGACATTGTGTCAGTACCAATGGATACATCTTTTGGTCTGGCTTTTTATTTGAGTCATTGAAGCATGAAAATGACAGTTTCATTTGACATAGCCATGGAAGTGTTTACATTAATACCATTGCCTCCTCTGTCAAATATTAGAAGTTTTGAGTTGACGGTATATGAGAACAAAGTTGCTATACTTACTCACTCTAAAATTGGTGACTATCCAAACTATTTATATTTTTTGATTGATTTTTGGGTGTTAGAGGAGGGTGTTGGCTCATCTACGAACCCCTGGAGTTGGACTAAAAAATTTAGTAGCAATCCCTGCCCGTCCACATTAGCATTTCCTGGGATCATTTGGAGGAGTGAAATTGTCCTTGGTTCTTTTGGCAAGCATAGGCTTAGAAATACAAGTGTTGGAAAATATGAGATTGAAGAAGAAAATTGGGGTCAATATTTGATCAATATCATCACCAATGAGGGTAGGATGATTGCTATCCCTGGATGTCGCTTTGGTAATGTTTACAATCATGTTGAAAGCCTTGTTTCTCTAACCTACACATCTTTCATTTGTGGCCATGGGTTTAAATCTGAATACCTCTTCCTACAAGGCCAAAAAACGTGGCCTACCTCCCCCCATTCTTCTTCCTTTGATTTTTCACCAAAGCCTCTTGCCTTGGTGTCAAAATTGTCCCCATGTGTCAAGCTTTTGGCCCCAAGAGTGCTTTGGTGGCTCTTTCTCCTTCATGCACTCTCCAAGCTTGCATTGGTGGCCTCTCCACCTTCATGCATTTCCCAACTTGGTGTTCTAATTCCCTAGTTACTCTAAGTATACTTGTAACTAGATGACTTTGGTGATTGGTTAGCAATTAAGCAAAATACTCTTAGGGTTTAGTCTTTAATTAGCTTAATCTTTGGTCATTAATCCTAAAATGGTGTTTTAGGTGTTATTAAATTTATTTGATTGGTTGCTAATCATGATCATTAATAATCATCTTTATGCTAATCCAAACCCCTTATTGGTCCTTGACCTTTAATTATCCTAATACATCTTTAATTGGTGACTATTAACATTAATTGTAAAGAATTACCTAAATATTCCATTAGTGTAATTTTAATTGCTCTTTAATTGTTGGTAATTGCCCCTTAATTGTCCCAAGTGTTTTGATAATTCTTTATGGCTTTTTATAAATCAAATATGAACTAGGTATTAGAAAATTTAGTCTCTTAATAAATTATAATAATTGGTGTTTAAGGTCCTTTGATTAATTATGAAGGTTTGGACAATTCATTTAATTTTTAGAAGATCCTTATTGGTCATTAATTGTTATTGTTGTCTCCAATTAATTGGCAACATTTAGTTTGGAAGGATAATCGTTACCATGCAAATTTACTTGTGTTCGTTTATTTTTGTGGAAATTAATCCTTATCAGTTTATATTCATGATAAGTTTTGATGCGGTTTAGATAATATATTGAATGATAAAGGTTAGATTTTCAGTGACATATTTTATTTTGCATTTTACCTATTTGAAAATCTTGTTGCTCACCTCTACACTCAGCACCATGGTAGTTAAAAACTCGATTTATCACTGCGATTTTACGTTTTTACGATTTTTTCATTAAAACAATTTTACTAATTTTCCAAACGCTTTTAAGTTTTTACAATTTTTTTACGATTTTACTACGTTACAATTTTACGTTTTACAATTTTCCATTCTCTTTCCGTTTTCAAGCAAAATCTACGTTTTCACTACCATGCTCAGCACAATGAAAAACAATGTTTTTCCCATGATTTTTCTATTTGACCTATTCATAAAATAACATCATGTTCTCGATCGGAGAAAAAAGTTTTCCTAGCTGAAATTGAAGTGCAAAATATAACGTATAGGAATATGTGAACAAGTATATATACATTAATCTCTATATCAACCCTATGCAAAAGTGAGAGTTTAAGTATGATAAGGGTATAAAAATAGAATAACCCTTTTTGTCATCTCTCAAGATTCAACCAACAATTGAGCTCAGGCATCCATCATACCTATAAATGGTTGAACTCAGAATTTCATAGAAGGCACTTAATATCATTGGGTTAGAAAACCCAACAATAAAAATAGTATAATTGGATAAATTGATTTGTACAATTGTTTTGGATTGATTGAGTATTTTACTCTAATTATTATTGTTAAAATAAAAAAGGCAATATAAGACCATATTTAATTAGTTGCCATGTTTATCATCCTCAATAGTCAATATCATATAATATAAATTATGTGAAGTTACTTATATCTATCATATCACTCTCCATCCATCACACATGATCATGATGTGTCCTATTTTTTCACAAAAAATTTATAGTTAAATGATAATATTTCAAAAATAAGACTTATAATCATATATGATTGAAGAACTTGATATAGGGAATCGATCTAGAGTATAGAATTATAGTGGTAATCCCTTTTTAACTAGATTTTACATTTTAAAATTTGAATTAAAATCTAATTTGGTGAAAGATAATAATGATAGGTAATATCATGGTTGATATATCTTTGCATTCATTGTAACGGGTTTAAACTTCTCATATTGCATGAGAAAAAGAAGATTCCTACACACACATGAAATAGTGGGACCCATATATATTATAATGCTAATTATATATATGTGTGTGTGTGTGTGTGGGTCCCACTATTTTATGTGTGTGTGACATGAGAAAACACTTCTCCTACAACATGAGAAGTGTTTTTCCCCTATTGTAATTACATAAATGTAGAAAGGAAGAAGATAAATGAAGAGTGAGATGATGTCCAACTTGTTTTCTTGCCGTCTCACCCAACATTTTCAAAACGTCCTACTGGCCTATGAGTTTCCACCGAAGCATAAATCAGACGAGACAAGAGTCGGCTACTGTATCACCCACATTACTAAGAAAGTGGTCATACAAACCTTGAAAAAATTGAAAGTTATCCAGGCTTATCAACCTGAAACCATATGACCATGTTTAATGTTTAATTAGTATATTACCTTAATTATTATTGTTAAATAAAAAAGGCAATATATAGGACCATGTTTAATGTTTAATTAGTTTCCATGTTTATCATCCTCAATAGTCAAATCAAATAATATAAATTGTGCCATGTTACTTATATATCTCCTTTCACACATGGTCATGCATTCTTTTTTTTTTTTCCTCAAATTGATTTATACATTGTTTTGGATTGATTGAGTATACTTTACTCTAATTATTATTGTTAAAATAAAAAAGGCAATATGTAGGACCATAATTTTTTTTTTAATTAGTTGCAATGTTTATACATTTTTTTTGTATGACCATATTTAATTAGTTGCAATGTTTATTATCCTTGTTCTGGTGTAGAACACAAATATCTCCTTGGGCTGGTGCTTTGATGTTGGATCGTTGGGTTCGGCCTGAATATCTATAGAGCAAATACTCAAGGGAGCCTGGAGTCACTGTACACGATGTAAAGGGGGTGGTGTGTGTGCACAGTGTGACTGAATGTAAAGAGTCGTAGTTAGAACCTGTGCACCGGGTTGATTGGTCTTTGTATTTATAGAGGTCGACGTCGAGGAGATTACGGTTGGGCATGATCTCCATCATGGTTGGGCATGACCCCCATGGCGAAGCACTAGGGGAGTATGTGACGTGGATATGGCTCAAACGCTCCCATCATGCTGATGGTTAGGATCCACTATTATAGTGGGTCTTCCTATGCTATAGGTATGCTTGTTACCTTAGATGATTACGTGGTTGGGCCACCTCGATGCTGGGCCTTAATTCAGGTCCGTAACAGTTGCCCCCCAGCTTGGTAGTTCAGGTTTCTGGTCTGCCGAGATGTTTCTGGTATTAGTTGGCGACATGATGTCGGGGTCCGGAGCAGGTAAGCCGAGGTCATTACGTCGGACAAGCTCGGATTGGGAGAGTTCCTGTCACCTGACCCAGAGTTTTCGAGGAGATCGATCGCGCCCCTGCACTGAGGGAATACGAAGTGTCTCTTCGCCCGGGTGGATGTTAATCGTTTCTCCCGTCTCTCGAGATTCAGGGTTTCACGCTTCTGCTATCATTGCATCGTGACACCTGGCCATTTTGGAATGGCGAAGGGTCATAACCGCAGCGCCAATCCGTCATCGGTTTTTGTGCGCATTTAATGCTTCTGCTGTATGACCTGCGCCTTATCTGGATTTATCATTTTTGCCCTCAACATACGTTTGAACTTCACAATCATATTTCCCTCGTTTTGCCTCATTCCTTCATTTTCTCGTCTTCTAGCTTCTTTCCGCGAGCAGAGCCTTTCTTCGTTGTTGCGATCGTCTCCTTCAGACTCTTGTTTCTCTTTTCGCTACACATCCAGGTATATTCATCATTTCTTTTTATCCTTCTGTGATTTGCTTTTGCTTTTGTGGTCGTTTCTACTTCTGGAAGACTCTGTAAATCAAGCATTTCTGGTTCGATCGCCCGGGTAGGGTTTTCTTCATTTGGGTAGGTTTTCTCTAGATGTTCCTTTGGCTCGAAAACCCGCTTGGCGCAAACGTCCTTTCTCCTTCCTTTTATTTTCGGTTCTTCCGTCCTTATCCCTCCTTCTGTGCTTTTGTTAGGTGATGGATAGGTCTGACAATCTGCCCTCCTCTAGTCAAAACATAACCCCAGAAGAAGAAGAAGCTTTACGCGTTCGTTATCCCTTGACCGCCATTCTTGGTTGTTAGGTTCTTCCCTTACTGAAGAGCAAAGGCTCGCCACCTTCCTTCGTGGTGGGTCAGGTGACAGGAGAATTGGGGGCTCTTTGCCTACTTTTGGTCCGCCCCCTCGGCCGAGACCTCGTGGCGGCTTTTTGTTGGACCATGATCGAGATGGCTCGGATGCCATCTCGGCTCGGCCTATAAACTTTTATCCAGCCCCTCGACCGGCGAGGTCAGACTCCCATCCTGAAGGGTATCTCGGCCCGTGTTGGGACTGCATTGCCTCCAACTCACACTATATATCCCTGGGTCAAGATTCTCTTGCCGACCAAATGTTAGGTTCCTGCCGACATAGGTCTTCGACCGTCTCAACATCGCCATTAGACCTAGTTTTGATCGCCCTTTAAACTTGCGTTCCTCTCGGTATACCCTTCATTCTTCGACCTTTATCCCATTTTTCTTTTTTGATGTTAGGTCTTTATGGAGCCGTCCCAATCATCGATAGGACTCCGTACGTAATGGGGGAGTCGGATTCTACCAGTCCCCCACAAGCTCTTCTCCAAAAATACCCTTGGGTAGAAAACGGAGTATTAACGACTAACTCACTGATGTCGCCCTCTGACATTGCCCGTCTCGATCTGGGAGATGTTGAATGTTGCACTCTTCGTGTACCTTCCAATGGGGAACCCGTCTGTGCCAAGCGGGAGGGGCGGACAATTCATTTTTCTTCTTTAATCGCGACTACAATACTCGACTCGGCCTTTGCTTCCCTTTTACCGAATTTTAGATGGAAATACTAAACTATCTTCATCTCGCCCCAACACAACTCCATCCGAATGGGTGGGGTTTTGTCCTAGTGTTTGAGAAACTTTGCAAACTATTGCCGGAGCCGATTCCTTGCAAAAGCTCCGTCTTTTTCTATTTCTTTTGTCCCTTTACTCCCTTTTCTGACAAAGAGGCGGATGTGTATGGGATGACATCCTTGCGAAGTGTTACTGGCCGCAAACTTATTAAAGCCTATTCTGACTCCTTCAAGCGCTTTAAAAACAGCTTTTTCAAAGTCGTTGCTATGTCCGGGGCGTGACCCTGGTTTCTTCTGGGTCCTGAGTCGACGGACGTGGAATGGAGGTTCCCTTTGTACTGGACCAAAGACCATCACAACAAAGAATCCACCAGCTACCAAATTAATGGGGATGACCTTCCAGCCGAGGATGTCGTATGGGCAGCTCGGTTGGTAACTTATGTTAAAGAACACGGTGTACAATCTGCAGCTTCAATTCTTTCTCAGGCTTTTCCTTCGACCGCAGCCGGCCCATGTATATAGTTCGAGTCTTTTGTCATATCTTGTATGCCCATTAATTTTGGAGTTTTCTAATCCTTTTTCCTTGTTCTCGCAGCTCGAACCATGGATCCACTCCCTTCCTATTTATCCCATGTTAACCCCGGGCGGGGTGTCGGGCCGGCACCGCATCAAGGAGGAGTCCGCAAACGTGGCGTACTGAAGTCCGGCGGGGTCGACCGGGCGGGGAGACTAATGCCGGTGTCTCCAAAGTGGCCGGGACCTTGGCCCCGGACTCTTCGGTGGCGGTGGCCTCACTCGCCCCCCTGCTCCGGAGAAAATACGGAGATCGTGATCGAGGAATGCCCGGTCAAATTGCCGTTCGTGAGGCTCAAACTTTAAATCTTGCGATCTCCAACCATGACATTGCCACGCGGTCTTGCCTCGGGAGAAGGGCTGTTGCGAGGAGCTCGGCGTCGCCTATCTCCCCTCATCGCTTTCAAGATATCTCTATTAGCTTGAACGAGGCCGATGAGCGTGTGATCCACGATGTACAAGATCATCTGGCCAAGGGGATAGGTTTGACACAGTCTCTGCTCATTCTTAAGTAGAAAGTAGTTGGTGTTTCTGTCGAGAAGCGTCAACTTGAGTCAGACAGGGATGCGGCGATGGCCGCCAGGAAAAGAGCAAAGGATGAGTTGAGCGCCTTTCAAGCTGCTGCCAACAAGACATCCGAGGAGTTGAAATCCACGCAAGATGAATTGAAGTCCTCAAAGGAGGACGTTGCAAAGTTAAAGGCGGAGATTTCTTCGTTGGAGAAATCTAATTCGGAGAGCTTGGAGGCGCTGAAGATTGTCCAGGCGCAGAGGACGAAGTTATCAGATGACCTGGGCTCCGCGAGGGCCGAGCTCGCCGATACTAAGTCAGCTCTCGTGGCCAGCTCGGAAACGGTGAAAGCGACGGCGAAGGATGCCTTTAACATGGCTTTGTGCCTTATTTGGCATTTCAACCCCTCGGTGACCTTAGATCTTGCCAAATCTCTTCAATAACCCCATAATATGGCATGACTGCCAATAAAGGGCTCTTGTCTTTCAAACTGGAGAAGTGCATAGATTCAGCCTCTAACATAACACCACTGTTCTGGACTGTGCTCGTATCATCTAGGGACTTCGTGTAAAATGTATAACCATTGATCACATACGAATTTCAACTTATGACATCAACCTCAGGACCACCTGCTAACCATTTGATTGTACACATTCCTCTCCCTCGACCTTTTGTTTGAACTAGTTTGCAAAAGTTCGTTATGCTCCCTAATCAACCTTTGTTCGGTCATTCGATGATTTTCTTTCCTTAGTGCTTTATGTGCAGCTATCGGCTTGAACTTCATCGACGTTATTCAAGATGTACAAGTGGACTAGTGACAATTCATCGGGATCCACACTCTTTACGGAAGCCCTCGTCTACCCCCATTAGCATGCTGACGTTTTGGAAGCCCAATATGTCTTACTTTGGCCAAATAATCTTGACAAAATTCCATGGCTTCTTCAGAAACATATTTCTGAACAATCGATGCTTCTGGCCGGTATGCGTTCTTCACGTACCCTTTTAGGAATTTCATAGATCTTTCAATTGGGTACATCCACCGTAAATGGATAGGGCCGCACATCTTTATCTCCCTCACTAGATGAACAATTAGATGAACCATGATGTCAAAAAATGTAGGAACAAAAAGCTTCTCAAGGTGGCACAAGATAAGATATCCTTCATTCTCCAATTCATCCAACTTTTCAATCTCAAAAACTTTACGACAAAGCGCATTGAAGAAGACACAAAGTCTAGTCAAAACAACCCGAAGATCATATTCGGCGATGCCTCGAATAGCTATTGGGAGTAGTTTGTTGCATCAAGACATGACAATCATGAGACTTTTGGCCTACTAATTTCAAGTCCTTCATCGATACAAGCCTCTTAAAATTTGAAGAATACTCCGTGGGAACTTTTGTGCCATGTAAACACTCACAAAAAACTTCGTTTCTCATCCTTAGACAAAGTATGAGAAGCCGGGGACAATAAGTTCTCTTCCCATCGGCCTTGGATGTAACTCTTCGCGTATTCCCATTGCTATCAGATCCAATCTTGCCTTCACACCATCCTTGGAACTACCTTGTATGTTGAGAAGCGTGCCGATAATACTATCACATACGTTTTTCTCCACATGCACGACATCAATACTGTGTCTCACATCAAGATTGCGCCAATATGGAAGATCGAAGAATACAGATCTCTTTTTCCATATATTTGTTTATTTTCTACACTTTGCAGTCTTACCGAATACGACATTGATATTTTTCACCTTTTCATAAACTTGCTCCCCAGTCAATGCCACCGGAGCATCTTCATACTCTTGGCCACCAAAAAGGCTTTCTTCAATCGACGATATGGGTGGCCTTTGTCTAAGAAATCTCCTATGTCCAAGATAAACCGTCTTTCTTCCATGTTGAAGTTGATGGTAGCATGTGCCTTCTTCACAAACCGGACATGCTTTATGGCCTTTTACACTATACCACGACAAGTTCCCATATCTTTGGGAAGTCGTTTATAGTACAAAATATCATGGCTCGCCTTTTAAACACCTCCTTCTTGAAAGAGTCAAAAACATCAACACCTTTCGCCCACAACTCCTTTAAGTCTTCGATCAAGGGCTAAAGGTAAACATCAATGTCATTTCGTGGTTGTTTCGGTCCCAAAATCAACATAGACAGCATGATGTACTTTCGTTTCATGCATAACATTGGAGATAAGTTGTAAATAATCGTAGTACAGGCCATGAACTATGTATGCTGCTAAGGCTTCCATATGGATTCATGCCATCTCGTGCTAAGGGCAAGCCTAAGGTTCCTAGGTTCTTCGCCGAAGTTCAGAAATAATTGATCGATTTTCTTCCATTGAGAAGAATCGCCGGATGTCGAAGCTTTCCATCGAAATCCTCTCATCGCATGCCACCTCAAATTTTTTGCATCATTTTCATTCGCAAACAACCGCTTGAACCTTGGTATGATTGGAAGATACCACAACACTTTTGCAGGCCCCTTATTTGACTTGTACCTTGGGGTTTCACATTTCGGACAACTCGCTCCTCTTCAAACTCTTTTCTATACAACACGCAATCATTCGGGCATGCATGGATCTTTTTGTACTCCATCCCTAGTGGACAAAGTATTTTCTTAGCATCATAGTATCGATGCGGCAACACATTATCATCCGGAAGCATGTCCTTAAAAGCCTCAAGCATTTCTGAAAAACTCTTGTCGCTCCATCCATGACATGCCTTCAAGCTTACCAATTTCAATACGGCATTCAACAATTGGTATTTTTTACACCCACGGTATAGAGGGGTCTCGCATCATCGCACATATTACCATATGCATGTGATTGATGAAAAGCCTCTTCTCCTACATCACGGATAATGTCCTCTATGTGATCATCCATATCCGTGTCATTATCATCAAAGGCCACTTCCCTATGTTGAGACCCACTTGGTATTTTTTCACCATGTCATACCCATACTTGTATAAGTCTTACAAATTCCTTCACAAATTAAATGTGTGTGTATAACTTCAGGACTTAGTCGCCTCTCATTCAAACATTTTACACAAGGGCAATAAAACTTCCCACCCTCAGCATGGGCATTTTGTTTAGCAAATTTTATAAAGTCTCTCACCCCATTTCGATATTCAACACTAAATCCTGTTTAGCATTTATCCAAGCTGTGATCCATAGTAGAATTCCTATATATATAGACGGAAAGATTTAACATACATATATATGCTCAAATGTCGGTTATGTCTTTTTTTCCTTTTTTTCCGGATAAACTTGCTCATTAAATGCAGAACGAAGAATCACTTTTGGTCATAAATGTATCGCGAGAGAATCCAAGAACCAAAATAAATACATGACGAGGAAATTAAATGCATCGCGTGAAGGTGTTGTGGACTCACCTGTATCATATAAATTCAAATGCGTTTGCTTAGTCTTTCTTCTCCGCCACGAACGTTGATGTTGCGGAGACGAGAAAGAGTACCCT
The DNA here is from genome assembly GCA_019022655.1 of Acacia acuminata. Classification (NCBI taxonomy): domain Eukaryota; kingdom Viridiplantae; phylum Streptophyta; class Magnoliopsida; order Fabales; family Fabaceae; genus Acacia; species Acacia acuminata. The sequence continues at coordinate 411,631 of JAFJYI010000035.1, forward strand.
AAAAACATTTATTGGTCAGTTGGGTAGGTCTAAAATGCAATTATAATCTTCAAAATACAATATCCATTAACAACACAGAAACCCACAAGAACATTTGATCGATTTCGCTCAACCCGGAAAAACCAGAACGATGAGCGGGAAAATCATAAAGTTATATAACCGAAACACCTCTTACGGCTTAGTCTATAGACGTTTAGCTAAGGAACCGAGAAAGTGATTGTCGAGAGAGCAACGCGAACCCCGACGAAGTGGCGGCGAACCCGAGTAACACTTTAGGCGCGACAAGAGAAGTTCGAGAGAGGGAAATTTAATATTCCACGCGACGAGCGAGACATGTTTTATATTTGGGATTTTATTAAGACCGGAGTTTTATAATCCTCGGACCTAAATTGAGACAATTAAACTGGTTCATTAAAAGGAGACGGTTCTATATATACAAATTTTTAAGACCGCAGTTTTATAATACTCCGGTCCTAAAATTCTTTTTGTGATTTCTAAAAAAGGATTTGGCGAGCGCAGCAACTGAATGAATAAAAATTAAAGGAAAACTGGAGTTTCTTTAATTACATATATTACTTGCATATGCACGTACACAAGAAAAAATACAAAACAAAAACAAGCGAGAAAATTATCAAAAACAAGAATCGACTAAACATCTCCTAAAGCTTATTATCCTCCAAAGCCTTGGCGATTTCGGTGTGAACAGCATTAATTTCCCACCGGAGATCAGCAAGTTTCTGTCTTACTCGAATCAGCCACAATGCTTCATTAGAGGAAAGAGGAGAGGGGTCAGTAGTAGTCGCGGTGGGGCCAAGAGGTTGGAGAGGGGAGCGGGAACCTCTTCATCATCCGAAGAAATAACAATGGGTCCAACGACCCGAGACTCTTCTGTCACAATAGGACGGACTCTCGATTGAGGAGGCGCACCGTATAACAATCGATGGAAGGCACGAGCATCACGACTAAGAGCACCCCTACGAGCGGTTCTCTTGAATCTAACCATGGTTTGAGCAGTTGGGGCAGAGAGGTATGAGGAGTTAATTAATAGAGGCAGAGAGCTGTTCTCAGATAGCCACGTACGTAGTTTGGAGTTACGAGGTAGTGAGGAATTAATAAGGAGTTATAGGTACGCGGTATAAAATTCCATTATTTAATATTTTTCCAATTCATTTTATTTTAAGACCAACCTTTTATCATTAACCTTAGGTAGTTATAGGTATGCGGTATAAAATTCTATTATTTAATTTTTTAAGACCGATCTTTTATAATAAGTCCGGTCCTAAAAGTCTTACCTTTAAGACCGACCTTTTATCATTTACCCGGTACTTACACATAATTGTTCAAATGAATGATGCGAGAGGCTCTTCGGCTTCCCGGATAAACTTCCCAACTAGGCGTCTCCTCATATTCGATGAACAATGCGTCTCCTCGTTAAAGCTTTCGGTGTTTCACATTGTTCGGGATGGGTTCTCTATTTAAACCCGTTGTTCTTGTACTTTCTTCACATTCTTCTCCCCCGGGTCCTCCATTTCATCCTCCTCCTCTTCAACCTCGGCCCCCTCCGCCACCGCCTCCTCCAAATCCGATTGTGAAGCGGTTGGTGCGATCAGCCATCGGTGGCCCGTCGATCAAATCGATTGACATTTGGGCCAATTGGTTCAGCTTGCTCATACCATGAACAACAAGTTGAACATGGTACTTCACGCCAATGACGTGAACTACGATCCCGCTGAAGACGACTCCGACAACTCCGACGACTCCGACGCCCCCTCCCTTTCCGACTACGAGAGGGATTAGTTTTTTTTTTGTTGCTTTTTTATTTTGCTTTTTTTTTTTGTGATCGCTGCCCCTATAGGGCAGCGTAAAAAAATTAGTAAATAAAATATTTTTAAATTTTGTTCTCGTGCGAGTTTAGTACTTTATCGAACCTAGAAAGCAATAAACAAGGCAACTATGAAGGACGGATAATGGCGAGACTAAAAAACCTAAAATAAAAGAACGAAGACTTTAGTTAGTAAATCGACGGTCCTAAAAACACGCCATTTTTGTCGGCTTTGGTTTCCATATCCGATTGCCTCTTGTCCTTTTCATTATCGTCTTTCTTTTTCCGACAAAAAGGAAACAAACAAAACATTGTCCTCGTGTAAATCCAACAACGAAATTCGCGAGAATACGTTAAGAACATACAAAAAAAAGGAGCTTTTACCTTATTCGGATAAGAACAAACAAATTGACTATTCTTCTCAAGGTTGGACCTTCGTTAACGTCGGTTTTACCTCCCCATGTGAGAAACAAAGTGTCCTTTTCATTATCTTCCTTCTTTTTCCGACAAAAAGACAAAAGACAAAATAAAAGGGACACCGATAATGCTGCCTCTACACATTGCCTATGTATATTTACAAATGAATTGTTCAAAAAAATAAACAAATTTACAGAAGATCGATTATTGTTGCTACAGAATATACTTACAAATGAATTTAGGACATTAATTATTGTCCTTTTTGTGACTCTAAGATCAGACCATACGAGATATTCACAAAACACATTGCGTATGTGCTCCAGTTCATCATGAGAAAAGGGAGCAAAGTGCATTCAAACATCTCGTTACATCAAAGACAAGAATCTGAATTAACTTGCGTGTATATTTCATTTGTAACGATAAGCTTAAACTGAATTAACTTGCATAATATGTAACATCAAATACATTTACCTTTGCAGTTAATTTAGTATCCCCGCCTTGTAATATCATACATGTGTTTCATGACGTCGGCCACATAAGTTGGACTCTCGTGGTTGCCGACGGGTCTAAAATGAACAAGAAATATATATTAGAGCATATATATAGCTCAATGACCAAGTTCACAAGGCGGTGTGCTACAAATTAAATATTGTACCAACCTCCGGTGCGTACCATATGGGGTCTTTGTCCGAGTAGCACGCCTTTTCTTTTCTAGTCTTTGGAAGGTCCTCATGGCACTATCATCAAAATCACAAATTTATCAATGATTCACTTAAAATTCACGAGAGATGTCGACAAGAGAATCAAAATGACATGCTTACTCGTTGATGGTCCGCACCAACGAAGGCAATGGCTCGGTGTGAGTGGAGCAAAAGAAGATAACTTTATGCTCGTCCATGCACATGACGACCAATCGCGTGGCGGCTGAAAATTCACATCGGTAAACTATACTCAGTGATATATATATGTAGCAGAATTAAGTGAATTGTAGACAAGATTTTTGATATGTACCTGTGGAAGAATGGTAAAAAGTACAACTTTCTGATCACTTGACACAACCTCTTTCATATGTACTCCTGTCTCTCCTCTATGGTTGTTTGACTTGAATAGACAGGCACAAGAATCCAAAATCGTTGATCCCGCACCTTTGAACCAATTCATGATGCAAGAACCTACCATAATGACATCGATCAGGGAATTAGTATATATGTATGTATGTCTAAACGATGCATTTAAATGATGTACTCATAGACAGAAGATACTTACTTCATAAAAATTCTAACAACTGCATCGTAAGCTCTGTCGAGGAAGCAAAGCGGGGACTCAACATCAACGGTGTCAACTTGAACGGGCATAGGATGAGGGACACCTACTACTTCATCGACAGGCCACGATTTATCCTTAAAATATCCACTTTTCATTAGATCGGATATTTTTTCCCTGGCAGCAGCCAACTTAGCAGTAGGGGATAGAGCTTGAGGAGGGGATAGAGCTTGAGGAGGGGATGGAGCCTGACGAGGGGATGGAACTGGAGGAGGAGGGGTTGAAGCTTCAGGAGCAGTAGAGACATGTACAAGCTTCACTGGCCAAGGGATGAAGGTTCCCTTGACATCACTCACAAGCTTCGGCTCATCGGTTTGGAGAGGGAGTGTGCATCAATGATCACCTTTTCAACCGACACTCGACTTCATCATCGGGCATTTGTTGGTGGTGTACGGTTGATCCCAAGTTGTGAACAGTCCCTTTTGCAACCAATAATCGTCCATCATGATGATCGGGATCCTCCACATAAAGGTCACAAGGTTGCTCGATCGTCCAACAATGCAGCTCCCTCTAGTGCTCTGGCGCACGTTGCAGTGAGTGTGTGAAGGGAACACTGGTCTCCGGACGATTGCTCAAAAGCGGCCTCAGTGACTCAGTTTCTCCTTCATCGGCTCATCTCGGATTGAAACATTGCGATCATTGAAGCTTTATTAGCAGCCCGGCCGGTCCATCTCCTCCCGGGTAACCATACTTTGTACGTGGCGTTTGGATGTACCAAAGACTTGCTTTATGCCTACCCGTCCTCCAATCCCCCTTACACGCCCCGGTGATCCAAGTTTTCGGCCGCAACGGTCGAACATCATTCCTCCCGTCCGACACAAAAGATCCCTCTCGCTTCTTTCTTTTTAAGATCTTCCGTAAGATACGGATAACGAGAAGCTTAGTAATGAAACATGTTTAGTAACTAAAAAAATAACAATAACGATACTTACAATTCTTTCAAAGAACTAGACGAGTTTGTTCACTCGTGTAGGCGCCGCTTGGCTTTTGCCGAATATGCAACCACAACTCCTCGCGACGTATTGGAGATGGAGGAGCATGTATCACGAAGGATTGGATTCCGCTTCATCATCCAATCTCTTCCGCTTGGCAGCCATCAAATCTTTTTCGGCCTTTTGATATCCGCCGCGAGAAGCCCTATGAGGGCAATCATTCTTTCTACCTATCTCTTGTGCTTGTTCCCTTCTTTTCTGTGAATCAGGATTGAAAACATCTATTAATTATGAATTCCAGCCATGCATGTCACTAAAAGAAATTAGAGAACTTTTGCTTCATATGAACGTCAATCAAACAGTAGTCAAATTCTTCACTTCATCAAGTTTCAACATTTTATTTAAGGAAGATGTAGAATTGTAGAAGAAATTGGAGCTATGTTTTGTAGTGCTAGCTAGATAGATAGGTTAAGAAACAAAAGAGAATTATGCTTACGAATAATACAAACTTGATCCTTTTAAGGCATCCGAGTAGGATTAGCAGTCCCCATTAGATAGTAACAATTGGGTATATAAAGTTTCCCCCTTTTAAGACTATTCATTTCCTCCTTTGCAAGACAAACCATTACACAATTAATACCTTCTCATCGTAACTTACCTTTCGGGTTGACATATCGACTTGCATAGACAAAGGCTTACGAGAATAATACAAACTTGATCCTTTTTAAGGCATCCAGTGGGATCGCAGTCCCATTAGATAGTAACAATTGGGTATATAAAGTTTCCCCCTTTTAAGACTATTCATTTTCTCCTTTGCATGACAAACCATTGCACAATTAATACCTTCTCATCAGTAATTTACCTTTTCAGGGTTGACATATCAGACTTGCATAGACAAAGGCAGGAAATGTATACTTCTATTCACACACCGAACTATTATATAACTAACGGGATTAGATGAACACAATAACATTCACATATCCGCACAAGGTTAATAAGCAAACAAAAGGCAAAACAAAACTAAATATAAACTCACCGAGCTTCAGAGTGGTCCGGAGAAGAACAAATTGTCGCCAAATTCGTTCATCAATAAATGTGTAAACTTCCCAAGGATGTTTGGCGGCGGAACATCGGAGAAAATATACGTGTTAGCGAGAAAGGTCTTAAACTTCCTCCACCGATCAGCACAATAAGACAATGTCTTGTCTTTCAACTTCCGATCGGGGACGGTGTATGTAACCCGGATAGTCTCCCAAATAGGATCCTTTACATTCTTATAGTCCACACTTTTCCACTCATCCGTCAAGATGCTAACCTTGCTGCGTGCTAGACAGCCAACAAAACTATTATATTTGCTTTTATTAGGACCGACAGGTTCCAACCTTGCATCAAACTGAATCTCGAGCTTTGACCCAGAAGTCCGACTTAGGGTCACACCCATCATTCATGTGCCTCTTCTACCACGGCGTGCGGGGGCGATTACGAGCCTCATTGTGAGATGAAGAGGGTTCGTTCTCACTCACACCGATCCACACCAGGAACGGCATTGCCGGAACACGAATAGATTCGTTTTCACCGTCCATTTTCATGACGGGAAGAGAGGAATGCCCGAGCAAATGAGAGAGTAACGGGGGCGATGGTACGTGGGCGAGGAAGAGAGGTAATGCAACGGGAAGGGTTTCGGGAACGTGAACGCAGGTTCTCCACGAGTAACAAAAGCTTTCGCGAAGAAATGTATAACTTGCTTGGATTTTTAAGACCGGATGAAAAAGAGACGATCTTAATATTTACATTAATCCCGGTCATATTAAACGTCCGATCTAAAAAGTTTAACCTTTAAGACCGTTCCTTTTAAAACGCCGGTCTTAATATTAATGAACTTTTTGTACCGCAAGTATCATATGTCCGGTCTTGAAAGAAAACTTTTAAGACCATCTTTTTGATAAGTTCGGTCTTAAAACTTTAGACTTTTTATATTTAAATTTTTCCTTATTATGTTTTACCGCGTAAAATATAAGTACGGCTATATGAGATATATTTAGAAAGTAATTGAAATTTCAGTTCAATTTTTAAGACCGGTGGTATTTTAGTCGGTCTCAATAATGATTTTAAGAGCGGTGAAAAATTGGTCGGTGCAAGAAGTTCTTTATATTTACGGAACGCCACCGGTCATTCCTTTAAGACCGGGGTGTCCATTGTCCGCTCTAAATGAGGCGGTCTTAAAGCCTTTTTTTGCACTAGTGTGTTCCTCTAGAGGGTAGTCTCGATCCTTCACAGCCTCCATCCGCTGCCTAGGTGTTTGGCCGCTCCCTATTTTTTTAATACCATATATTTTTGGGGCATCTGTACCCGACTTGAACATTGTATCACGTTTCCCCGGCGTCTATGCCGGTTTCATACTATGTTTTAGCTATCACGTTAATGTTTACTGTTTTATTGCTTTATGAATTCTATCCGTAGTTAGGAATCCATTGACCATAGTGGCTACAGGTCTATATGCTCGACCAGAACTTTAAGTCTGGGATGTCGGGCAGGGTTGTGCGTTTTAACCTCGTGGGGTGTTAACTAACCGCGTTACCGCATTCCGGACTTCTTAGTCAGGATAGTTAATAGTAACCGAGATAAGGGCGAGTTGTCACATGTCCAGCCGAGGTGTCTGTAACGACATGCTTGAACATTTTGACCTGATCAGGGTCGGAATGTCAACTCTCGTGCTTATATCGGGGCGAGCGTTGACGCGTCAATTTCACGATGGCCACGTATGGCGATTTCGCCGAGCTCTTACCTAGGCGCGTCGGAGTACAACGATCGGTGTCATCCATCTAGATGGTTTTTGTTTGTGACCGGGTTTAGAGACCTCGGTGTAATGCTTAAGCGTTTAATCGTGCACGTTATCAAATATCCGCGAGGGATCTTTCATTAATATCCAAAACAGCTCCAAAGAGCTAACAATTAGTTTTTAATGAAATCCTAAAAACATTACTGGAAAAATGAAATAACATTGATCAAGAAATAACATGAAAAAGCTGGAATCAAGAAGTGACCGATCCTTAGGTGACCCGGATCTAAGGGTAATAGATCTTGAGCTTGTCGACGTTCCAGGTTCTCTTGACCGGCTTCCTTGCCAGGGTCTCGAGTATATAAGCTCCATCGTTCAACCTTTCTTTAACTCGGTAGGGGCCTTCCCAGTTCGCTGCAAGCTTACCATCTCGGGCATTTTTGTTTCTGATATCGGCACGTCGGAGTACTTGGTTTCCTCAGTTAAAGGACCGAGGTCGGACCTTCCGGTTATATTTTGCCGCGAGGAGCTGTTTGGCGGCTAATTTCCGACAGTGTGCCTTGACTCAGATTTTGTCGATCAGGTCCAAGTCTGTCCTCAGTGCGTCGTCATTGGACACCTCTCCTTCCTGCTGAGATCTAACCTTTCTCCATGATGGCTGTCCTATCTCGACCGGGATCATTGCTTCACATCCATAAGTTAATCGGAAAGGGGTCTCTTGGGTTGCAGTCTGCACACTTGTCCTGTAGCCCCACAAGACGCTGTGAAGTTGCTCGACCTAGTGCGTCTCTGCCTCTAACATCAGTTTCTTCAAATCGTCTAAAAGAATCTTGTTTGCTGACTCGGCCTGACCATTAGATTGGGGATGTTTGACCAAAGCAAAGTGTTGCTTAATGTCCAAGTTGGACATCAGGGTCTGGAATCTATGGTCCATAAAATGTGGCCCATTATCTGTTACAACTTCAGCTGGTATTCCGAAGCGAGCGACGATGTTGTGACGAAAAAACCTCATTACCCTGGCCGAGGTGATTGTTGCCAATGGCTCTGCCTCAATCCACTTAGTAAAATAGTCTACTGCGACGATGAGCCATCTGAGTTGTTCGGGTGCCGGCTTGAATGGTCCGAGGATGTCCATCCCTCATTTGTAGAAGGGCCTTGGGGCCGAGATGGTTTTCAACTCTGTTGGCGGAGGCCAAATAATCTTGGCGTGTTTCGGCAACCGTCGCACCTCCCCGACGGCTTCTTTGGCATCCTCATCATGGTCGGCCAATAATATCCTACGCGAAGGGCTTTCCTAGCAAGTGCTTTGCCCCCCATGTGATGTCCATTGATGCCTTCATGTATTTCTGCCAGCACGTACTTGGCTTCCGCTCCGTCCAAAACATCGTAACATTAGAGAGTGCAGACCCTTGCGATACAGTTGATCGTCAACCATGGTATAGATGGCGGCCTCCCGGATCAACTTTTTAACCTCCATCGGATCGGTTGGAACAATTCCTCTTTCTAAATAGTCTTCGATAGGCTTCCTCCAATCCATCGCGGCCGAGATTGTCATGATACAGCTCGGCTCGGATAGGTTCTGCTGGATCACCATTCTATGACTGTTTGTATCCTTCGTCTTGCCAGTTTTGAGAGGATATCCGCCCTAGCGTTGTCTTCTCTTGGGATATGGGCGACGACCACTTCATGGAAGTCGGCCATGATTTCCTTAGCCTTGTTGAGATATTTAGCCAGGAGGGGGCCTTTCATCTGGTAGGTGCCCTCAATCTGTGCGGCTACGAGCTATGAGTCGGTGAAAACCTTGACCCATTGAGCTCCGTTCTCTTTGGCTTGTAGAAGCCCGGCAATGAGCGCTTCATATTCGACCTGGTTGTTCGAGGTCGGGAACTTCAACTGGAGGGAGTGTTCCATGGTGACACCCTCCGGGCTCTCGACAATGATCCTCGCTCCACTCCCTTTGCGTTGGACGAGCCATCGACGTATAAACCTTCCATAAGCCATCGGTCCCCTCCGCCGGGGTGAGCTCTATAATGAAGTCCGCCAATGCTTGTGACTTGATAGCTTGTCGGGCTTCGAAAGTGATCTCGAATTCGGATAATTCGATCGCACAGCTGGTCATTCTCCCGGTGAGGTCGGGTTTATGCAAAGTACTTGGCAAATTGGTTGACTAGTCCCGACCACTATCTGATGTCCTTGAAAATATGGCCGCAGTCTTCTTGCGGTCGTTAGTAAGGCAAAAGCCATCTTTTCCAGCTTCTGATACCGCCGTTCCGAACTTTGTAGTGCCTTGCTTACGAAGTAAATCAGGGCTTGTCCGGCCTTGGTGTCTCTTACCAAGGCAAAGCTCACAGCATCCTCTCCCACTGCCAAATATAGGAATAATGCCTCTCCTGGCTCCGACTTTGTTAGGACCGGGGGTGTGGCCAGGCATTGTTTGATCCTTTCGAACATGGCCTTGCATTCCGAATTCCATCCTTCCTGGGTCTCCTTTTTCAACAATTTGAAGAAAGGCAGTGCTTTTTCTGCTGATCTCGGTAAGAATCTCGTGAGGGCGGCCAGTCGGCCTGTTAACTGTTGAACCTCCTTCTTGATCCTTAGGGCCTGCATACCTAGGACAGCCTTGCATTTGTCTGGATTGGCCTCGATTCCGTGGTTAGTTAACATGAAACCAAGGAACTTCCCGACTGGTACCCCAAACGCGTATTTGGTCGGGTTCAGCCTTATCCGGTGCTTTCTCAACTTCTCAAATGTCTGCTTCAGGTCTCGAATGTGGTCTTCTAGATGCTTAGACTTGGCGATCATGTCATCAATGTATACCTCAATGTTTTGCCTAATCTGATCTTCAAACACTGTGTTCATCATCCGTTGATAAGTTGCTCCGGCGTTTTTCAAGCTGAAGGGCATAACATTGTAACAGTAATTAGCCTTGTAGGTCATGAAGGCTGTTTTCTCTTGGTCGTTAGGATGCATGGCTATTTGGTTGTAGCCGGAGTATGCGTCCATGAAAGACAGCAGTTGAAATCTGGCTGAGTTGTCCACCAATTGGTCGATATTGGGCATCGGATAGGAATCTTTTGGGCAAGCCTTGTTTAAGTTTGTATAATCTGTGCATACCCTCCATTTACCATTTAGCTTTAACACCATCACTACGTTAGAGAGCCAGTGGTGTATTGTATCTCTCGGATGAAACCGGCCTCCAAGAGCTCGGTCACATGCTTCTCCAGTGCCTTCTGTCTGTCGGCCACTATGTTCCTTTTCTTCTGGGCCACAGGTGCCGACCCCGGCCGAATGGCCAATCTATGGAAACAAAAACGTGGGTCGATCCCTGGTATCTCGGACGACGTCCAGTGAATACGTCCGGTTCGCCTCTCGGGAATTCCACCAAACGGGCTTTCAGTTCGGTATTTAAATCTTGGCCGATTTTGGTGGTCTTCGAAAAATCCCCTCCTAGGACTAACTCCTCGAGTTCACCTTCGGGCTCGGGGCGTGGGACCTCGGGCTTGTCCCTAAGGTTGAGCTCTACCATGTTCATTGGTCGCTGGTGCCTTCTGCGCTTTTCGGTGTCAGCCGAGATCTCCCCTTTCCTGAGCCGGGGTGGAGATAAAGGTCCTCCATCCCCCTCTTGGAGAGTCTCGAAGTAGCACTGCGGGACTCTTTCTGGTCCCCTGAGACCACTACTATCTGGTTCTTGCTGTTGACCATCTTGAGTTTCTAATGCTTCGTGGATACCAGCATGTCCCAATTTTGGATGGTCGGTCTACCCAGTATGATGTTGTAAGATGAAGGAAAGTCGGCTACTATGAATCTTACCCGTTCTGATTTAAACGCCTCCTTCGCACCCAGTGTTAATCGGAGGTTGATGTATCCTTTAGGTATTGACCGTTCCCCATTGAAACCTATGAGGGTTGTTTTGCACTGCTTCAGATCTTCTACATCCAAGTGCATCATTTTATACGCGTCCCAACTAATAATGTCAGCCGAGCTCCCAGCATCCACAAAAATCCTTTGGACTAAACAATTTACCAAGGTTCCCGTGATTACCAATCCGTCCTGATGTCTCGGTGCTCGTCGTTCAGCTCTTCCCTTGTGAATGTTAAGGGAGGTGGTGCAGATTTCGTTGGGTCGTCCTTAAATTTTGGGAGGTCTCTAACCGAAAGGACTTGTCTCAAGTATTTCTTACGTTGGCTTGCCGTATCTCCTCAACCTCCAAAGCCTCCGCTGATTCCGGTGCAGCGGAGTTCAGCTTCAGGGAACTTGTCCCCTGAGTTGGACTTCCGCCTTTTCTCATCCTTCATTGGCTCTGCGGTCGGGCTACTACTTTGACCACTATGATACCGTTTGCTATTTCTTCTTCCTTGAGTCTTGATCACATATTGTCGCAATTTCCCCTCTCTTACGAACTTCTCTATGGCATCCCGGAGTCGTAGCATTCATCCGTGGTGTGCCCCAAACCGTCATGAAAAGTACAAAACTTGGAGCGATCTGTTGTTGGTCGGTTTCTGATGGATCTTGGTTTCCCGACCTTCTTCATCTCAGTCTGAGCCACCTCTTTCCATAACTGCGCACGAGAAACACTCAAAGGGGTGTAGTTGCTGTATTTTGCTCTATTCTCGGACCTTTCCCCTCGAGGACGGCCATCTCGTCTGGGTTTTCTAGATTCCGTCTTATGTCTGCCCGATCTATCCCTCTCCTCCGGTGACGTATTCCTTCATTTCTCGGGCTCGAAGGTGTTAGCCATCTCCATTTGTTCCACATCCGATCTTCGTTTCGCTAGGGTATAGAAGTCGGTCAATGTGTAGACTCGGTTCTTACACAAGTTTTTGGCCAGACGTGAAGATGGATCCAGGCCGTCGACAAGACAGTGCACGTGGACATCCTCAGAAAGTGAGCGTACTTGCATTGCCACGTCTCTGAACCGATTCAGGTACTTTTGTAGCGTCTCACCCTTTTTCTGTTTTACCTTGCTCAATGTGAACTGGGATTTCGGCTGTTTTTTACTGGTTGTGAAGTGCAGCTCAAACTTCTGTCCGAGGTCTTCGAAATAGCGTACGGAGTTGTTCGGCAGTGAATTCAGCCACTTATGGGCCAGTTCGATCAATGTTGCCGTAAAAAGTCTCAGGATGACCGGGCCTTGGATTGATCGAACCCACATGAGCTTCTCAAATATCTCGAGGTGAGTGCGCGGGTCTTAGGTCCCATCGTACTTTGGGAGATCGGCTAAATCAAAATTCTTCGGATAAGGCGTTGCGGCCGTCGCCTTTGAAAATGGGGTTCCGCCTGATCCCGTCAAGTACTTCATCTTGTATTCTCTGGGTGAGCCGTGTGACCGGGGTGCCTTCTGCACACCTCGATATCCATCCGAGTAATAGTCCTCCTCATGATCTCGGTCTTCATCATCATATTCTCGGTCGTCATTATTATCTCGGACATGTTTGTCGAATCGAACTTCCTTATGAACTCGGCCTGGCTCGTCCACAATTCGAGATAATCATGATATCTTCAGGGCCGAGGTTGATCGGGCGTTCTCATCCGTACCCGTTGCTCTTTCCGTTCGCGGTTTGACCTCGTTCGATCTGTCGTCGACGAACCGCTCTTCTGAATTATGACTTTCTCTTTTCCTCTTTGTGTATCTTTCCGATTTCCATTCTGAACTAGGTTTTCGAACTTTTTTAATCGGTCGGCCATCATCTGCTCGAGGACCCTGAAGTCTTCTTGGCGCTGAAGGTGATCCCCCTTCTCCTTGTTTTTGAACCGCTGCAGCATTGACTCCTGTACTTTTGCAAAGTACGAACATCGGTGGTTGGTTCCGGGATTTCTTTGGCGAACTCCTCTCGGGACTTGCGGACCGGCGGAGGGGAAGACGTGGCGTGGGACATACGACCCTCTGAGGTGTCTTCACGCGGGATTTCCTTTGTTGTCGCCTCACGTGTTTTATCTTCCACGGGAGGGGATGAGGCGGTGTCAGAAACGTGATCGTCCGGGGTGTTGCTTCGCTGAGGTTGACTCTGAGCACGACGATGACTGGGCCCAGCCGATGGTTGGCTAGGCTGATGATTCCGACTGCTACTTCTAGTGCTAGCCATCGGTGGTCACGAGGATCAAAATTTAACGCTCCCCACGGTTGGCGCCAATGTTCTGGTGTAGAACACAAATATCCAACCTTGGGCTGGTGTTTTGATGTTGGATCGTTGGGCTCGGCCTGAATATCTATAGAGCAGATACTCAAGGGAGCCTGGAGTCACTATACATGATGTAAAGGGGGTGGTGTGTGTACACAGTGTGACTGAATTAAAGAGTCGTAGTTAGAACCTGTGCACCTAGTTGATTGGTCTCTGTATTTATAGAGGTCGACGTTGAGGAGATTACGGTTGGGCATGATCTCCATCATGGTTGGGCATGACCCCCATGGCGAAGCACTAGGGGAGTATGTGACGCGGATATGGGTCAAACGCTCCCATCGTGCTGATGGTTAGGATCCACTATTATAGGGGGTCTTCCTATGCTATAGGTATGCTTGTTACCTTAGATGATTACGTGGTTGGGCCGCCTCGATGCTGGACCTTAATTCATGTCCGTAACAATCCTCAATAGTCAATATCATCTCATATAAATTATGTGACGTTACTTATATCTATTATGCCACTTTCTCCATCACTGTCCTATTTTTTTCAAATAGAATTTATAGTTAAATGAGAATATTTAAAAATTAAAACTTATGGTGGTCATATGTGATTAAAGAACTTGATATATATATATATATAATGCTAATTATATATATCTGTGGGTCCCACCATTTTATGTGTGTGTGACATGAGAAAACACTTCTCCTACAACATGAGAAGTGTTTTTTCCTCTATATATATATATATATATATAAAGAACTCGTTTTTGCTAAAGTAGTATAGAATTATAGCCTTATACCACTTGGCAACATTTGGTTTAAAGAGTCTTGATCTAAAAGTTTGTTTTTCTTTATTTTATTTATTTTTAGTTAAAATTAATCCTTTTTAATTTAGATTAATGATAAGTTCTGATGTGGTTTAAATAAGTTATAGAGAACGATGATGGGAGATTTTCAATATCACACTTTTTGTTTTTGTTATATTGCTTGCTTCTACCCCTCTCCACATTTAAAACAGTATTTTCCCCTATGATTTTGCTATTTGTAACAAGTCTTAATGGGTTGACTTCCATCAGCGGTATATAAATAGAGTTGTAATTTGAAATTTCTTTATATACACAACCAATCATATATATAATGGAACTCTCGTTGGTACATTGTCGATCACACTAGACTTGTTAGTTATGAGTTATGACTGATAACCAAAGAACAACACAACCATAAAAGAAGGGATAAAACACATTAATTACCAAACGATCAAAAATTTAAAAATTATTATTAAGATCAATAAAAATACAAAAACTTTATTCATTTTGTTCATTTGAAATATAAGGTATGTTCACCTCACTTATACTTGATTAAGAGAGTAGCTGAAATTTTAACTTGCTCTTAACTAGCCAAACTGTTTTTAATATGCTTTTAATCTTTTATGAGCATTTTTAATCAAAAACTCATTATTTCTTTCTTTCTTTTTTTGATAGAAAAATAAGATACCTGAGCTAATTCCTATGGGCAGGGTGGTACTCCCATTACAATCCTGGCAAAGAAGAGCCACTAAATCATCCGGAGGCTGTATACTTCGTGAAATCCCTGCACTGTGGCAAGACCTCTCTTCGAGAGATAGTCTGCCACACGGTTGCACGAACGAGGTACGTTGGATCACAAAAAGTAAGAAATAAGCTTAGCCTCTGTTTGGTTGGGGGACGGGAGGGAGGGGAGAGGAGGAAAACTGGAGAGAAAAGAGGAGAAAAGTTATTTGTGGTGGGGCCCACAAGAGTTTTCCTCTCCTTTAAATATTTTCCCTCCATTTTCCCTCCCCTTCCCTCCCCCCAACCAAACAAAGGCTTAGAAATTTTCATAAAACGTTTTTACGATACTGTTGTTGAATTAGTACGTAGGATACATTAACTCACAAATTAATTTCAGTTCATCAGGGCTGATTCTAAACATCTTAGAGTTATATTCGCTTTTTAAAATTTCGTAACAAGCTTATTTAATTTATAATACTTGAACAACTTCTATCATATGTGATTAGTCAGAATAAATTATTTAATTGAGAATGATTTTTTAAAAACTTAATTATATCATATTGTTAATATTAAAATGAAAAGTTTGAAATATAAAAAAACCTCGATTTTACACCATTAATAATCTTTGAAACTAAGAGAAAACGATAGACGATGAGTGTGAATTTATTACCATAGTGCACCCAACAAGCTCCTTCTCTCCCTCCCTCTCCGTATGAGCATTAGGATTCAAGCTTCAGGAACACAGAGAATAAAGATATTGAAGGAAAGCAAAAGAAGCATCTCCATGATGAAAAGTTAGATGTAACAGAACAGTGCCAGCTTGGTGCCAAATTGGAAGAGGAACTTAAGATTTTAGAATTCAGAGAATAAAGATATTGAAGGAAAGAAAAAGAAGCATCTCCAATTCATGTCGCCTCCTTCACTATAAATTTGATCCAAAAGCATATTGAGGGTCAAGTCCAAGCACAATGTCAGCGCTGTGAATAAATGAATACATCTCGCTTTCCCTCGTTCCTGTTATAATCCCAGTTCCCAATAGATAGCACAAAACTTGAGGTTCGTATAGTTGCGCTGTAGGGCTACACTAAGTATTTTAGAGATTTTATACGACATAGGTCATAACTTATTATATATATTATAGAAGTTGCGCCATACATAGATGCCACCTTCGGTTCTTAATATAACAATCAACTCAACTAATTTGGAAAAAAAAAAAAAGCTAAATAATTATCTTAAAGTATTTATATTATTTTTTCTCTAAACTAATTTGTTTGACTTATAAACTAATATATAATCTAATTATACACAAAGTATTTCAAAGAGATAATCTAACATATGTTATAACTTATAATGAAGTAATTTGTTTAGCTTCCTTTATCTCTCCCAAATTATTAGTCAATTAGATCTTATAGTAAGAGATCATAAGCTGCTGCAATTTTGTTTTTCATTCTCCCACCGCCACCTCACTAGCCTCTTCGTCGGAAAAGGACAAGGTCATCAAGATCGGGTCATGTCATGTGTTGAAAATACAGTGTAAAACGGAGCATTTAAGTATGATCAGCGAGTAAATATAATACTATTAAGGATTGTTGGTGAAAATACTTTCAATATAAAAATATCACTAAAATAAGAATCTTTGTAATCAATATGCATAATCTGTAAACATACGATAGTACTGTACTAAGAGGAAAACCAGTAAAAACTCACAAGACTCGCCGAATATGGAATGAACTATGAAGAAATCCGGGCCCAACTTTCGTTGTATCCTTAAGACAATTTTGCTCCTTCTATATGGATGCCCAAGGATGATGAGCAATTGTCTCCCAGGATAGAGCGGATTATTCGTCTTCAGAAAGATGGCTCTCTCAATCTGAAGCCCAAGCGAATCCAAAATCACACAAATTATGTCTACAGAATGTAATATGCAGAGAGGAATATTTGAGATTAATTTTAGATCTAGTTTTTCCTATATCTAGGATTTTCAATCTCTAATTTTCTGTCACTAGCACATCCTATTTATAGATGAAGGAAATTGATCAGATGGACACCCGTTGGCGAACCGACGCGACTGTGGCGAACTAACGCGACCGGCGATGGTGAACCATTGGGATTTCTTATTCATAACCTATGGGATTTAGATCCTAAAATCCAACAAGGATATGATGTAATTACTTTTTTTTTTCATTTTTTATCTAACAGCAGGAATTCACACCTCCATCCATTATACTCATGAATAGTCGAAGTGTTAATTTCACACTTAAAAGGAGTTTCAAAAGTGGCACTTCAATCATTGATTCATAAGACTCAAAGAGTATAAATTAAATAGTATAATATGATAAATTGATTTATAAAATTGTTTTGGATTGTTAACTAAGTTAATTGGCAACAACCTTTCATAATTGAAATTATTATTATTGTTTTTTAAAAAGGAAGGATTAGAAATTATTTAGCCAATGGTCTTGTAATTCAATGACATGAAAGCTCTCTTATAAGTGGAAGGTTATAGATTCGATCTCACTTGTAACCTCAGGTCTTTAGTGCATACTCCATTAATTCAAAAAAACAAAAAACAAAAAACAAAAAAAGGTCTAATAAGTCGCCATGTCACTTTACAATACTTAACGTAAATTGAAATTAATTGGGTAATGCTTAGTCCAAGTTCCTTATATTCTTATGATAGGTTCTCCACCCACATATAAACATGTGTACTATTTCTTAAAATGCGATTGGAAAACTTGAGATAAGTTGTTGATTGAAGTGGTAAATGGTCTCACCAGTCATCTTAAGTAGGGGCGGAGGCAGGGGGTGCTAGGGGTGGCCCCGGCCCCCCTAAATTGCAGGTAACAACCCAAAATTTTATAAAATTATATTTTAGCCTTATAAAATTTTTAATGTTTTCATTATAGTCCCTATTATTTCTATAGTGGAGGGACTAAACTAAAAAGATTAAAATGTTTGTGGAGCTGAAATACAATTTCATAAACACTTGAGTTCTATTATATAAAATTCACCCCCTAACTATAATTTCTGGCTCCGCCTCTGATCTTGAGAAGAACATAGATTCAAATCTAGGGAAGCACGCTTCTTGGGAGACGCAAAAATCCTTTATTCTCTAATCTCCCTTGATTAAAAAAAAAAAAAAGATATAATGCATATAAAAAACTTGAAATAAGTTTAAATAACTTGAAATAAGTTTTCTACGTTGTAATATCATCAATACTCACTTCGGTTTTTAATATGAGACTTATTTTGGAAGTTAATCTTGGTTCTAAATATAAGACATATTTTTCATATTTTTTAATATTTTCCTAATTTACTCCGGTTAATACTCCCTCAACAAAAATCAAGGAAGAGAGTGAATAAGTGAATTAAGGAAGATGACTTGGGTATTTTTGAAAATATAAGGCATCTTAACTAACTTATTTAATCTAATCAAATTAGGTAAATAAATCTTATATTACGAACAGAATAGAGTATCATTTAATATGTGAACAGAAAAAAAAAAACATGAATCAATAAAATAAAAAAAAAGGCTTGAAAATTTTTCACCGTTAATAAATAGTTGATAAAATTAAATACAGAATTTAATTTCCCAAACTCAGAAATATGGGAATGAAACCAAGATAAATTATAGCCGTAATAATCTCCTTTTATATAGTTTCTGAATTATAAAATCAGAAATAAATATAGTCTAAATTGATCAAAGATAATATTGGTATATCTTTGTATATTTAGTTATTAAATTTAGAAGCACATTGTTACCGGATGTGAAAAACCCTTTACACTCTAAATATCAAGAGGGAAAACCCTTAATTAAATCCAAAAATATATAATGCATATAAACAACTTGGAAAAAGTTTTCTCCATGGGAAAATAATCAATATCATTTAATATATGATCGGCAAAAAATATGATTGACACACACACATAAATATATGGTAAAGCTTAAATTTTTCCGTTGAAAAAAAGGCTTTAAATTTTTTCATTGTTGATAAATATTTGATAAAATTAATTATAAAATTTAATTTACCAAACGCAGAATCATTGGAATGAAACCCTAAATTAAAAAATCCAAATTATAAATAAATATAATATATTAAAGAAAATAATGGTGGGAAATCATGATTGATATTATACTATTTTTTTAAGATATATTTTTTAATTTAATTGATATAATATTTAACAGATCACATGATTTCAATATTTTGAGTCACACTGAACTTGTTTTATAATAGTAATAATAATATTTTTTTCTTTTTTGCCGGCAAAGATAGTGGATCGATTAACGATTAGAAATTAACTAACAAAGTTATATTATAATATCTTTATAATGGCAACCCCTATGTATTTAGATACTTAGGGGTTGCCATTATAAACAATATATATATTTGAAACTTCATTAAGATTAAGATATAGGCCCCAAAAATGTTGATTGATTAATTATTTCGGAAAAAAAAAAAACCGTTTTCACTCTTCGCTGAATTTATGTAAACTTGGCTCGCACCTTCCTTATTCTACTAGTTTTCTGCAAACCACGTTGATTTTCCCACAGGGAGATTTCTTCTTCTCAGTCGATATCTTTGATTCTCAGCCTCTGATTTCTTCTATTATCCTCTGATATATTTCCAAGACGAGCCTCATGAAGAAGCAGATGCTAATGGGCGACGACACACCGTATCTTCCCGAAGAAATCACCACAGATATTCTCAAACGACTTCCAGTGAAATCGCTTATCAGATTTCATTTTGTCTCCAAACAATGGAAAAATCTCATCAGATCTCCATCTTTCATCGCCAACCACCTCCATCACTCCACGCAAAACCGGCCATCACTCCTTCTTTGCAAGCAGCGTAAAACAGGTGAGCCTCTGCACTTACGTTCGATGGATTGTGAGATGCATGTTCATGAAATTCCGAACCCACCTTTGATCAGTTCTTTGTTTGGTGTTATGATCATTGGTTCCTGTAATGGCTTGCTTTGTGCGGTAATCAATGAATATGATATTCCTTGGATCGTTTTGCGCAGTTCCCTTTTATTGTGGAATCCTGCTACTAGAGAGATCAAGGTGCTCCCTAAAACCAGAACTTCAGAAATTCCTAATTGGGATTGCAATGGATTTGGGTTCAGTGCAATTGTTAATGATTATAAGATAGTGCAAACATATAATGCGGGTAATCAAATGATTAGGGCTGTTGAAGTATTTTCGTTAAACACAGGTTCATGGAAAGAAATAGAACTTGGACCCTTGAAGGGCGCAGGTTTTATCACCGGACGTTGTGTCAGTGCCAATGGATACATATTTTGGTCTGGTTCTTTATTTGAGTCATTGAAGCAAGAAAATGACAATTTCATAGTTTCATTTGACATAGCCATGGAAGTGTTTACATTAATAACATTGCCTCCTCTGTCAAATATTAGAAGTTTTGAGTTGACGGTATATGAGAACAAAGTTGCTATACTTACTCTCTCTAAAATTGGGGGCTATCCAAACTATTTATATTTTTTGATTGATCTTTGGGTGTTAGAGGAGGGTGTTGGCTCATCTACGAACCGCTGGAGTTGGACTAAAAAATTTAGTAGCAATCCCTGCCCGTCCACATTAGCATTTCCTGGGATCATTTGGAGGAATGAAATTGTCATTGGTTCTTTTGGCAAGCATAGGCTTAGAAATACAAGTGTTGGAAAATATGAGATTGAAGAAGAAAATTTGGGTCAATATTTGATCAATATCATTACCAATGAGGGTAGGATGATTGCTATCCCTGGATGTCACTTTGGTAATGTTTACAATCATGTTGAAAGCCTTGTTTCAATTGGCAACATTTAGTTTGGAAGGATAATCGTTACAATGCAAATTTACTTGTGTTCGTTTATTTTGGTGGAAATTAATCCTTATCAGTTTAGATTCATGATAAGTTTTGATGCGTGCGATTTAGATAATATATTGATCGATGAAGGTTAGATTTTCAGTAACATATTTTATTTTGTATTTTACCTATTTGAAATATCTTGTTGCTCACCTCTACCACTTAGCACACTGAAATAGTCAGTATCATATAATATAAATTATGGGAAGTTACTTATATCTATCATATCACTCTCCATCCATCAGACATGATCATGTGTCCTATTTTTTCACATAAAATTTATAGTCAAATGATAATATTTCAAAACAAAGACTTATGGTCATGTGTGATTGAAGAACTTGATATAAGGGATTCGATCTAGAGTATAGAATTATAGTTGTAATCCCTTTTTACCTAGATTTTACATTTGAAAATTTGAATTAAAATCTAATTTGGTGAAAGATAATAATGATAGGTGATGAGCACAAATAGTACCATGATTTCCCTATATTTACTGACTGAATTGAATGTTAAATACAAGCTTAACTGCAGATAATCTAAGCCAAAAGGCATACATTCTTGATATAGGGACTAAAGAGTAGGAATCATTTGCATGTATTGAGAATGGAACAAATTACTTTGTTTTTAAGGGAAATCGTGTAGCAGAGCTGATACGATGCTATAGCATTCTGACAGCGATTTGAAGTGCAATACAAGGCATCCTGAATGCTATAGCAAAGTAGAGGACGCAATGCTATGTGGCATATTTTCTAACTTTTTACCCAGATGATTTCAGGAATTAAATAAAGGACGATATTGACAGATAGGTTGCTGACGTAACAGAATAGAAGATGTGGAGGATCGGAACTAAAAGATTTGAAGAATCCCGCAGAATCAACAGAAGCAATCTACTCGGATTAGAAGATATGATAGATCCCGACGGTTTAGGAAAGGCCCAGCTCGCTGTAACTTACGCCGCAAGAAAAGCCTGATTATAAAAGGAAACAGCAGAGCCAACCCTAAGAGAGTCGGAGAGCCCTAGAACAAGATTCTAACTTACGGCAGACTCAAGAGAAGAGTGAGAGATTTCACAAGAGCACGAGACTTCTAGGACAACCCAGCATCCTTCCCTGTAGTACAACGGAACGAAGAAGATGTGGAGTGGTAACGTGACAGGACCTCGACCACGCAGTCGGAAATTCCATCAAACTTTCTGTTTTCCTTTCTTTTTATCTTTGTTTTCTCGATCATGGGTCATTCTGTTAGTGTCTGTTTTGTGTGTCCCTCGTCAGTCATGAACTAAACTTTATATGGCTGGACGAGGATGAGTCGTTAAGTGTTGAATGAACCCAGTTGCAAGCTCTTAATTCAATAAATTTGGTTTGCGTATCGGTGTTTTTATTACTAGTCGGTTAACGGAAGTTAAAGGCTAGATTTGTGGCCTCAAGCATGCGGCAAGGAGTTAGGGTCGACCTCGAGAAACAATGTTTGCTCCGTGCACGGCTTGACCTATTATTGTAGGCTTCAGGAATGGGTCTACCTCTCATAACCATAACACCCTGAGTGTAAAGCAGGTCTGACTAGAAAGTTGCCATAGGAATATGGAAGGAGTATAGTTAGTATCATATATATCGGATGCGGAAGCTTCGGTAGATAATAGAGGTGGGGTAACCAAATAGCTTTGTAGTTGGTAGCTATGCTGTAGCAATTGCGGAAGCTGCAAAGTATAGATGCTATAGCATTGGGTAGAGCAACTGGGGATTGATGCACTTAAGGATGATTCTGAGTCCAGCCTAACTTCTTACTGATATCTTCTCTCATTTAAAGTTATTTTGTTTACGTTTGCTAGTAGCATAATTGCAAAATCCCTCAACCTAATTATATTTACTTTCTGCTTTCACAACTGTCATAGCATTTGCGCGTCACCTCTCGGTATCTCAGTCTCTGTGGGACGATACTCTACTTACACTTTATTACTTGTTCGACTGGTTCACTTGCCATCAAGGAAATCGACCAACAAGTTTTTGGCGCCATTGTCGGGGACTGCTGATACCCTTTGTGACGACGCCCCTTTGCTTAATAGTTGTGATTTGCTTAGTAAAAGAGCTCACTTTCTCTGCTCTTGATTTTCAGGTACATTCTGTAGTGTATGCGCAACTCGCCTCCAACCAATCTAAAGCCTTACGATCCTGAGATAGAACGCACCTACAAACAAAGGCACAGAAGGCAGAAGTGGTGAAGTCAATCTTGTGACCGAGCAAACATGGCGGAAATACCTGTCAACCACGAGCGGGAGCAACGAGAGCGTAGAGTAATAAACGGGGATGACCAGGTCCCTCCACCTCCAAACTCAGATGTGAACAAGGTGTTGGAATCCGTACAACGCAGCGGATTAAAAAACTTACGGATCCAATCCCGAGGATCACTCAGTGCGTTTAAACGGGGCTAGGGAATCCGAAATTACCTTAGGAAAATTCGTTCGCGGCTTGTTCTTCGTTGAACAAAAGTGGGCTACCTCCTCGATCAACAAGACGACTTGTAGGATCGTCTTCCTCCACCGGTATCCACACGAACAACTCCCGAACACGACTACGGCAGCGTGCTAGCGCCTCTTGTGCGTCTCTCTTAATTTTCCGCTCTAGGGTTTTTCTCGCGGCTTTTTCTAAATGCGCTCGACAAAATGTCCCGTAAGTTTTCTAAACTTTGTTCGCGCATTATATAAAATTAATCCTCATTAATTTTGAAATTCAAATTTCAAATATGGATTAAAATACATTAATTACATCAATCAAATCCGATGTAACGTATTTAATCCGCATTAAAAGCTGATTTGAAATTCGAATTTGGAATTGGATTAAAATAAATGTATTAATTAAATCCATCTAATAGATCTAATCAAATCCATTTATTTAATCCAAATTAAAAAGCCTTCGATTTAATTTATCTCTATAAATTAAATCCGAGAAATAATATCTATCTATTTAATTTTGAGATACCATATCTCAATTTAATATTAAATGAGATATACGATATCTTTTATTCGAAAATTAAATGAGATACAATATCTCAATTTGTTTTAGATATTTAATTTATCAAATAAATTAAATACAAAACAAATATATTAATATTATAATCTCTATTAACAATATTAACATATATTAATTTCAAATTTAATATATATATATATATATGTATATATATCCTAGATTAAATTCAGTATTCATTAAATCTTAGACGTATCTAAGATTCATTCTTGTGTGCGACCTTGCAGGCCTATATGAGATTGGCAGTGGGCCAACACTGTGTCAGCCCACAAATCGCAAGCGGCCTCTAGCAAGACATTGCGACTACCCAATTCACATGGGGATCGATGACACGATACAACTATCGTATAACCATGTCACGTCCCTTTTGTCACGCGATAATTCGGTCAAGGATGAGGCATGGATAATGTCAACTTACTTTTCTTGACCATTACTTTCTCGATTCTCGAGTAGTCTAACAAGTGAAATGAAAACTCCTTTCCATCACAATATGACCATACATTTCTTAGACTCACTCATCGAGGGGCCCAGTATTATCTCTCTACAAATATAAGGGACAAATTCCATCTTGACCATTCACATCCCTCCGCATGAAAACCACTTATCCCGATCCCAGCCTTTATCATCACTCGGTCAAAGGTGACTTTTGACTAGGTCAAAGGTCGTGACTCATCATGTAGGAATCCATGATGATCTCAGTCATAGGGGGGCGTCGTGACGCGGTTATACATGAGATAAGCTTATGACTTAATCCATGCAGCTTTCTCACAGTGGGTCGGTCCAGCACCTTGTACTCTTACAAGTGCCCATGATTTTGATTCGTATCTCCATACCTCATCAAAGTCATACTGGTCTTATCTCATCTTCGCTCCCGCGTAGATGACCGATCAGAGACATTTAGGATATCATCTATAAGATATATCCAGGGATCAGTTATCAATACGAACATGCAAACGAAAATGATAACTTAAGAGAATACTTTAAATAACTTAAATATCCAAAGTACAATGAATTGCCCCTAGGGCATAATTTCCAACACAAGGTCATCATGGAATTCGGGATTCCAGATCTAAACAAGCTGAACTCGGCCATCACACAACCAACCCTCAATGCTGGGCACTTTGAAATTAAAGGTGTCATGATTCAGATGCTGAATGCAGCCGGGCAATTTGGAAGACTTCCTTCCGAAGATCCGCACCTTCACCTCAAAACCTTCATGGAGGTGTGTGATTATTTTGTGATCCCTGGCATACCTTCCAACGCCGTCCGGATTAAGTTGTTTCCCTTCTCACTAAGGGACAAAGCTCGAACGTGGCTCAACAACCTACCTGCTAATTCCATCACCACATGGAATGATCTGGGAAGTAAGTTCTTGCTCAAATTCTTTCCCCCTACCAAGAACGCTCAACTTAGAGGGGACATCACTCGCTTCCAATAGAAACCGGGTGAATCTACTTACGAAGCCTGGGACAGATTCAAGGACCTCTTGAGACGATGCCCCCAACACAAACTGATATATTCTCTCGTTTTAAAGTTATTTTGTTTACGTTTGCTAGTAGCATAATTGCAAAATCCCTCAACCTAATTATATTTACTTTCTGCTTTCACAATTGTCATAGAATTTGCGCGTCACCTCTCAATATCTCAGTCTCTGTGGGACGATACTCTACTTATACTTTATTACTTGTTCGACTGGTTCACTTGCCATCAAGGAAATCGACCAACAATAGGTAATATCATGATTGATATATCTTTGCATTTATTGTAATTATATAAATGTAGAAAGGAAGAAGATAAATGAAGAGTACTGAGATGATGTCCAACTTGTTTTCTTGCCGTCTCACCCACATTTTCAAAAGGTCCTAATGGCCTATGAGTTTCCACCGAGGCATAAATCACATGAAACAAGAGTCGGCTAATGTATCGCCCACATTATATTACTAAGAAAGTGGTCATACAAACCTTGAAAAAATTTGAAGTTATCCAAGCTTATCAACCTGAAACCATATGACCATGTTTAATGTTCAATTAGTATTTTACCTTAATTATTATTGTTAAATAAAAAAGGCAATATATAGGACCATGTTTAATGTTTAATTAGTTTCCGTGTTTATCATCCTCAATAGTCAATATCAAATAATATAAATTGTGCCAAGTTACTTATATATATATATTATGTCACTTTCTCCTTTCACACATGGTCATGCATTCTTTTTTTTTTTCAAATTGATTTATACATTGTTTTGGATTGATTGAGTATACTTTACTTTAATTAGTATTGTTAAAATGAAAAAGGCAATATATAGGACCATATTTAATTAGTTGCAATGTTTATTATCCTCAATAGTCAATATCATCTCGTATAAATTATGTGACGTTACTTTCACTAGTGCAAAAAGGGTTTGATGACCGTGACAAACCGGTCTTAAAGGTATGACCGGTGGCAGTTTTGTAAATATAAAGAACTTCTTATACCGGATCATTTTTTCATAGGTCTTAAATATATTATTCAGACCCATTAAAAAAACAACCGGTCTTAAAAATATTATTAAAATATCAATTACTTTATGGAGAAATCTCAATAATATTTTATGCGGACCATAAATAATAAGGACAAATTTAAATATAAAGGTAATAAAGTTTTAAGACCGAACATGTTTAACATCTGGTTTTAAAAGTTTTCTTTTAAGATCGGACATATATTACAGCCGGTACAAAATATAGAAAAAGATTAAATAAAAAATTAATTAATTTTAAGACCGACGTTATATAAAGACCAGTCTTAAAGGTTAACTTTCAAGACTGGCTACTAATATGTCCGGTCTTAAATATTAAATATTAAGACCGGCTCTTTATTTATCCGGTCTTAGATGTTAAATACTAATATCGTTTGTTAATTCTCCGGTCTTAATAGTCTTCCTTTAAATAGAAATGTTGACTCACTTTTCAGACATATCATTAGGGTTCAAGACAACCGAGGTTCTGGCGTTCTGCTCAAGCTAGGTTCTTCGTTGTCGTCGTTTTTACCTCTCCTGGTTTTGAGCAACATTATCGGTTTCCCTTTTCTTTGTCTTTTTTTTTTTTTTTTCAGAAAAAAAGGAAGATAATGAAAAGGACACTGAAAATATTCAAATCAGGGCGAGGTAAAACCGACGACAACGACGGTCCAACCTTGAGAAGAATTGTCAATGTGTTTGTCTTTATTCGAATAGTCTTTATTCGAATAAGGTAAACGGTGTTTTTTGTTTTTTATTTTGTATGATCTTAACTGTATTATGCGAATTTTTAATGTTGATTGCACGAGGACAATGTTTTGTTTGTTTCCTTTTTGTCGAAAAAAAGAACGTAATGAAATGGACAAGGCGATCGAATATGGGAAAAAATTATTTATCATTTTTTCAATGCTGCCCGGTGAGGGACACCAGCAGTACAAAAAAAAATCTACTCCTCCCCATCGTTGTTGGAGGGGAGGGAGTCGTCGGAGAGGTCGGAGACGTCGTCATCAAAAGGATGGTACTCAACGTCATGGGTGTCGAATACCATGATCAGCTTGTTGTTGACGGCGTGATAAACCTGAAAGAGTTGGCCCAAGCATCGGTCTATATGATCGACGAGGACCAGGAGGTGCTACATCATCTGTTTGAAGGTCGAGTGCCGAGGCAGCGGAGGAGGATACGGAGGAGGAAGAGGATTAATAGGAAAAGGAGGACCTCGTGGTGGTGGAGCAGCCATTACGGGTGGAGGTTGTAGAAGTGATTGAGAAGAATGTGAAGAAAGTAAAGTAACAACAGGTTTAAATAAAGAACTCATCCTGAACAATGTGAAACACCAGAAACTTTAATGAGGAGACGCATAGTTCATCAGAGTACGAGGAGATGGCTAGTTGGGAAGCTTATCTGGAAGCCGGAGAGACTCTGAATCATTTATTTGATTAGAGTGTAAGGATACGACTCTGGTTTTGAAAAGATTGAACTTTTAATACCAGATATTGTAAAAGATCCGTTCTTAAAAGTAATATTTTTTAAGAAAAAAATTCTTTACTTTAAAAAAAATTGAATTGAAAAAAGATAAATGAATTTTAGGACCGGATACAAGATAAAAGGTAGGTCTTAAAAGTAATTGAATTGATTGAAAAAATAAATAAAAGACTTTTAAGACCGGATATGTTATAAAAGGAAGATCTTAAAAGTAATTGAATTTTAAAAAATAAATAATAGAATTTTAGAGTCTTTAGGACTAGATGTTTTATAACACTCCGGTCTTAAAATTAAATGAATAATAAAAATTTAGGACCGGAGTCTCATAAACCTCCGGTCTTAAAAATTTCATATATATTTATGACCGACTACTTTATAAATAACTGGTCTTAATAAAATAATTAATACTTAAACATGTTCTGCCATGCGGAAAATTAAATTTCTCTCTATGAACGTCTCTTGTCGCGTCGAAAGTGATTACTTCGGTGTTGTCTCCAGTGTTTGTGTATTGCTTCGTCGCTGCTTCGCGTTGCTCTCTCGACAATCACTTTCTGGTTCCTTAGCTAAACGTCCATAGACCAAGCCGTAAGAGGTGTTTGGTTATATAACTTTATGATTTTCCTGCTTATCGTTCTGGGTTTTTCATGGATTGAACGAAATGGATGAAATGTTCTTGTGGGTTTCTGTGTTGTGAATGAATATTGTATTTTGAAGATTATATTTGCACTTTAGACCTACCCAACTAACCAACAAATGTTTTTAGGTTACTCTTGCTGTCTGCAACATCAACGTTCCTGGCGGGAGAAGAAAGACTCAGCAAACACATTTGAATTTATATATATGCTACAGGTAAGTCCGCAAGACCTTCATGCGATGCATTTAATTTCCTCGTCATGCATTTATTTTGCTTCTTGGATTCACTGTGATACATTTATGACCAAAAGTGATTCTTCATTATGCATTTAATGGGCAAGTTTCTTCGCTAAAAAAAAGGACATATAACCGACATTGAGCATAAATATGCATAGTGGGAAGTTTTATTACCCTTGTGTAAAATGTTTGAATGAGAGGCGACTAAGTCCTGAAGTTATACACACACATTTAATTTGTGAAGGATTTTGTAAGACTTATACAGTATTGTTGGGCAAATTCCCTTATGGCAAGCGAACCAGTCGAACAAGTAATAAAGTGAAAGTAGAGTATCGTCCCACAGAGATTGAGACACAAAGGATTAACGCTCAATTGGTACTAACGTTGCGCAGAAAATTAATCGGGTTGAGAGGTTTCAGTTACTATGCTACTAGCAAAACTAAACAGCGGTAATAAACTTGAGAAGATATCAGTAAGAGGTTAGGCTGGACTTAGAGTCACCCTTAAGTGCATCAATCCCCCAGTTGCTTTACCCAATGTTATAGCATCTATACTGTACAGCATCCGTAATTGCTACAACATAGCTACTAACTACAAAGCTATTTGGTTAACCCACCACTATAATCTACCGAAGCTTCCGCATCCGATACATATGACACTAACTATACTCCTTCCATATTCCTATGGCAACTTTCTAGTTAGGCCTGTTGTACGCTCATGGTGTTATGGTTATGAGAGGTAGACCCATTCCTGAAGTCTACAATAATAGGTCAAGTCGTACTAATAGGTCAAGCCGTGCACGCCTAGCAAACACTTGTTTCTCGAGGTCTAACCCCACTCCTGCCGAAGCCGAGGCCACAAATCTAGTCCTTAACTTCCGTTAACCGACTAGTAATTAAATCAATGATAAGCAAACCAAATTCATTGAATTAAGAACTTGGAACTAGGTTCATTCAACACTTAAAGACTCATCCTCATCCAACCATATGCAAATTAGTTCATGACTGACGAGGGACACACAAAACAGAAACTAACAGAATGACCCATAGAAGGGAAACTAAATGAAAACGGGAAAACAGAAAGCTTTGGCGGAATTTCCGACGGCGTGGTCGCAGCCCTGTCACGTCACCACTCCACATCTTCTTCATTCCGTCGTACTGTAGGAAAAAGATGCTGGGTTGTCTTGAAAGTCTCGTGCTCTCGTGAAATCTCTCACTCTTCTCTGGAGTCTACCGAAAGTAGAATCTTGTTCTAGGGCTCTTCCGACTCGTCTAGGTCTCGCTCCACTGTTTCCTTTTATAAGCAGTCCTTTCTTGTGGCGTAAGTTACAGCTAGCTGGGCCTTTCCTAATCTGTCGGGATCTATGGAATCTCTTGATTCAATTAGATTGCTTATGCTGATCCTGCGGGATTCTTCCAAATCTTTCAGTTCAGATCCTCCGTATCTTCCATTCCATTACGTCAGCAATCTATCTGTTAGCATCGCCTTTTTATTTTATTCCTGAAATCATCTGGGTAAAAAGGTCAGAAAACATGCCGCATAGCATTGCGTCCTCTACTTTGCTATAGCATTCAGGATGCCTTGTATTGCACTTCGAACTACTGTCAGATTGCTATAGCATCGTATCAGCTTTGCTATACGTTTACCTTTAAAAACCAAGTAATTTGTTCAGTTTTTAGCACATGCAAATGATTTCTCTTGTTC
The DNA here is from genome assembly GCA_019022655.1 of Acacia acuminata. Classification (NCBI taxonomy): domain Eukaryota; kingdom Viridiplantae; phylum Streptophyta; class Magnoliopsida; order Fabales; family Fabaceae; genus Acacia; species Acacia acuminata. The sequence continues at coordinate 441,995 of JAFJYI010000035.1, forward strand.
AGTCCCTATATCATGAATGTATTCTTTTCTGCTTAGATTATCTGCCATTATCCTTATGATTAGTATTCAATTCAGATATAAAGTATAGGGAAAACATGGTATAATTTATGCTCATTAGCTTTTTGCACTCCTGGGCAAAACAAAATGGAGCGAACAAAAACTCATAGTTGCGGTACTCCCGTTTGTATAACTTTGCTCGCACACTGACTTTCAGTTTCCATCCCCTATTCGACAATCCCATGGTGCCAACCTCTCATAATACGTGGTATTGCTTAGATGAAAAAGTCTTAGGGGGCTCTCAAATTCAATGTTTACACTCGCTCACCGAGGGAACTTTTGTTTCTCTCTTGTCAAATGAGCCTAGAAGATCCATAGCCTTGTCAAAGTTCTAAGATTGATTCCTAGCATCTGAGTATTCGTTCATCCAAAGGACTTCTTGGGTTGTAATGCGAGGGTGGCCGAGTGTTTTGAGATGGGAAATGGAGGTAGATGCTATAGCAAATCCGGTGGACAATCCTTTTAGCTTCAACCAAGTGCTCTCCCCAAGCCCTTGTACTTCTTGTTGTTCTTGACTCTGGGTCTTTTCTTTTTTCTTTTTTTTTTTTGATAAGCAAACCCAAAAACAAACCAAAACAACAGCTCTTTCAATTCTTTCTACAGCTTCTTATGGGAAAACTCTTGCCGTAGCATTTTTCACTATTTGTTTCTAGTACTTTTGTCCAACTTGCTTTGCTATAGCATACTTGTATGGCTCAAGGGGGTGGCAACATGGAGATGTTGGTGAGTGTGAAGTGTATGGAATAATGGGTATGACATGAATGCCTTTATCCTACAAACTTCAAACTCAGATGCCAGGTAGCTATCAAAGGACTAAGACAAATCAAAGATCAAACATGAGCTAGCAGACATGCACACAAAATAGAACAATTAGGCTCAATTTAGTCCTTCCATTGGGGGTTCTTCCCTTCAAACTTCCTCATCGCCACTCTACCCCATATCAGATTGGCTGGCACCGTCAATTTCTCAAGCCTAAAGGTTCAAATCCCCTAGGCAATTGTGCCATGTTCAGTCATACAAACATTCATCCCCTTGCTACAAGATTCGATTCATGCTCTCTCATGAAATTTGGAAAAAAAATTATGCAAAAAGCTATATGCATGGTAGAAATATCGGCAGAGCACAGATAACAACAAAGCATATCACAATTCGAATCACTCCCCCCCTCACACTTAAACGATGCAATGCCCCCATTGCATTAGTGAACTGAGACAGGAGCGAGCCGAGTTAATAGCAAGAGATGTAACTAATGAACCAGTAAATATTTTTTTTCTTTGTTTTATCCCCGGCAATGAATTTGGGGTGTTATAGTTCCATTATATATATGATTGAGTTGTGTATATAAAGAAATTTCAAATTACAACTTATCTCCTATATGTTATCCATGAAACGAAAGTACATCATACTGTCTAGCTATGTTGATTTTGGGACCAAAACAACCCCGAAATGACATTGATGTTTACTTTAGCCCTTGATCAAAGACTTGAAAGAGTTGTGAGAAGAAGGTGTCGATGTTTTTAACTATATTATATTCCTTCTATGTTCTTAAACAATGTCAGTGACTATGAAGTTTGTTCTTGTTTTATTTTTGTGGCAGGATCTGATCCAAATGGGCATGTTATAAAAGAGGATGTTACGTTCGTTGTTGGGTGGGAATCGATGAAGTCATCATGAATATTATAATGGGTATGTATGTTGATTTACGTGTTGTATTTGTAACTCATTGTATCTTTAAGTAAATTATCTTATTGTATAAATTAATTTAGGTGTTGTACTCATAGTATAATCATAAATTAAGAGGCCACATAACTCATGGTGAATAATATTTGTATTCTTTTCCCAATTCAATTTATTCATAATAATTTGTTCATAGCTTGTAGCTTAAAGTGTCGACTTTTATGTCTTTGGATTGGGTGGTGGATTTGTGTATATATATGATCAGGTAGAACAGAATGGGGAAAATTTAGACCGGAAATAAATACACCGGTCTTAAATGTTCAACTGTTAAGATATAAATTCCGATCTTTAGAGAGCGGATTTGTTTTTGTCCGGTCTTAAAATTTGATCTTTTAAGAGCGGACTAGTTTTTGTCCGGTCTTAAAATTTGAGTTTAGGACCGAACAAAGAATATTTCAGGTTTATTTAGTACGACTTTTAAGACCCAATGTTTTAAATGTCCGGTCTAAAAGAGTTTTTTTAAGACCGGTTCGAGTCTGGTCTTAAATGTTAGACTTTTAATATCGCCTGGAACAAGACCGGTCGCTGGTCCGGTCTTACGATGCCTCTTTTATCCGATCTTAAAACCCTTTTTCGCACTAGTATTATATCTATTACGTCACCTTCTCCCATCACTGTCTTATTTTTTTCAAATAGAATTTATAGTTAAATGAGAATATTTAAAAATTAAGACCTATGGTGGTCATGTGTGATTAAAGAACTTGATATATATATATATATATATATATGGGTTTATCGTTTGTCATATCACTTGACATAAGGTTATATCAAGTTACTCTAAAATTACGTTGTTTTGGGAGTTAGAGGAATTAATGAAGGGTGTTTTGGTCAAATTCATATAATAAATATAAGAATAAAAATACTAAAACGCCCTTCATTAATTCCCTTTAATCCCAAAACAATGTAGTTTTGGAATGACTTGACGTAACCTCATGTCAAGTGAGATCAACTATGATTTTGCTATTTGTAACAAGTATTAATGGGTTTACTTCCATCAGCGGTATATAAATAGAGTTGTAATTTCAAATTTCTTTATATACACAACTCAATCATATATATATAATGGAACTATAAACCCCAAATTCATTGCCGTTGGAACATTGTCGATCACACTAGACTTGTTAGTTATGAGTTATGACTGATAACCAAAGAACAACACAATCATAAAAGAAGGGATAAAACAGCTATTCACATTAATTACCAAACGATCAAAAATTTAAAAACTATTATTAAGATCAATAAAAATAAAAAACTTTATTTATTTTAAAAATAAGATATTTTTACTTTTTCCATTTGAAATATAAGGTATGTTCACCTCACTTATACTTGATTAAGAGAGTAGCTGAAATTTTAACTTGTTCTTAACTAGCCAAACTGTTTTTAATATGCTTTTAATCTTTTATGAGCATTTTTAATCAAAAACTCATTATTTCTTTCTTTCTTTTTTGATAGAAAAATAAGACACCTCAGCTAATTCCTATGAGCCGGGGTGGTACTCCTATTACAATCCTGGCAAAGAAGAGCCACTAAATCATCCAGAGGCTGTATACTTCGTGAAGTCCCTGCACTGTGGCAAGACCTCTCTTCGAGAGATAGTCCGCCGCACGGTTGCACGAACGAGGTACCTTGGATCACAAAAAAGTAAGAAATAAGCTTAGAATATTTTCATAAAACGTTTTTACGATAATGTTGTTGAATGAGTATATTGGATACAATAACTCATAAATTAATTTCAGTTCATCAGGACTGATTCTAAACATCTTAGAGTTATATTCGCTTTTTAAAATTTCATAACAAGCTTATTTAATTTATAATACTTGAACAACTTCTATCATATGTGATTAGTCAGAATAAATTATTTAATTGAGAATGATTTTTTAAAAACTTAATTATATCATATTTTTCATATTAAAATGAAAAGTTTGCAATATAACAAAACCTCGATTTTACACCATTAATAATCTTTGAAACTAAGAGAAAACGATAGACGATGAGTGTAAATTTATTACCATACTGCACCCAACATGCTCCTTCTCTCCCTCCCTCTCCGTATGAGCATTAGGATTCAAGCTTCAGGAACGCAGAGAATATAATTTCACTGTTGATAAATATTTGATAAAATTAATTGCAAAATTTAATTTACCAAACTCAGAATCATTGGAATGAAACCCTAAATTATAAAATTATAAATAAATATAATTTCATTAAAGAAAATAATGGTGGGAAATCATTATTGATATTATATTAATTTTCTTATAGATATAATTTTAATTTAATTGATATAATATTTAACAGATCACATGATTTCAATATTTTTGAGTCACACTAAACTTGTTTTATAATAGTAATAATAATATAATTTTCTTTTGCCGGCAAAGATAGAAGATCGATTAGCGATTAGAAATTAAATAACAAAGTTATATCATAATATCTTTATAATGGCAACCACTATGTATTTAGATACTTATGTAAATAAATAAATATATATATATATATATATATATTTGAAACTTCATTAAGATTAAGATATAGGCCCCAAAAATGTTGATTGATTAATTATTTCGGGGAAAAAAACCGTTTTCACTATTCGCTGAATTTATAAACTTGGCTCTCACCTTCCTTTTTCTACTAGTTTTCTGCAAACCACGTTGATTTTCCCACTGCGAGATTTCTTCTTCTCAGTCGATAGCTTTGATTCTCAGCCTCTGATTTCTTCTATTTTCCACTGATAGATTTCCAAGACGAGCCTCAAAAAGAAAATGATGGTAATGGGTGACGACACACCGTATCTTCCCGAAGAAATCACCACAGATATTCTCAAACGACTTCCAGTGAAATCGCTTATCAGATTTCATTGTGTCTCCAAAGTCCAAACAATGGAAAAATCTCATCAGGTCTCCATCTTTCTTCTCCAACCACCTCCATCACTCCACTCAAAACCGGCCTTCACTTCTTCTTTGCAGACAGCGTAGAATACGTGAGCCTCTGCAGTTACGTTTGACGGATTGTGAGATGCATGCTCATGAAATTCCGAACCCACCTTTGATTGGCTCCTTGTTTGGTCTTATGATCATTGGTTCCAGCAACGGCTTGCTTTGTGTTGTAATCTATGAGTGTAAGATTCCTGGGATTGTTTTGCGCTGTTCCCTTCTACTGTGGAATCCTGCTACTAGAGAGATCAGAGAGATCTCTAAAACCAGAACTTCAGAAATTCTTAATTGGGATTGCAATGGATTTGGGTTCAGTGCAATTGTTAATTATTATTATTATTTTTTTATGTCCTAAACTCAAACTCTTATTTTAAATTGAAATCCCATAAATGATGTATCCAAAAAATCTCTTTAAATTAGTAATAATGACTTCTCGAATATATCAAAATATATCTCAAATCTATTAAAAATGAGAAGTCACCCCCTCACTTGCATCAAATCTTGTCCTCAAGATTTTAAATTCTAAAACAACCAATTCATGAAAACCATGGAAGCGAAATTTTTAAAGCAAACACTGCAAAATTGAAGTCTGTTCAAACTTTCTCAGAAATCTTTTCCACCTTCCGAAATGCAAGTAGCAAGGTAATTAATTTGGCAAAGATAAATCACAATAGAATGTCCCTCACAAGTCAAGTGTTTACACTCATATTTCAAGATACTCAAGGGCTTGTGTTTCACTCAATTCCACCTATTGCAACTTATCTACCATAAGCTTGTTTCTCATCTCAATCTCCACTATATATTATCCAATTGCACACTCAAATCAAAAGGACTTTCTCAAGGTTGTAATGATCAAGGTAGGATAATGAAATAAAGTGATCAAAAGGTATGGGAGAATACTTTTATTAGTGTCAAGTAATTCAATGAAATTCATGATGAAGAATGAAGGAATACCCAAGAGAAAACAAATTCACTAACACGGTATATAAACAACTTTTATTTTATTGACCTTAACAATCTTTTTCTTTCTTTCTTTCTCTTTTCCTTTTTTTTTTTTTAATTCTACTTTTCACTACCCGCACATACTCTTATGGCGTTGACTTCCTAACTGCTTCACTCTTTTAAATTGGTTCGCTTAGCACTTACTAAAGTAACAAAAATGAATGGAAAGAAAAAGATATAAAAATTGCATATCTCAAACAAAGGGCTATTTATTCTATGCAAATTTCTTTTCTTTTCTTTTTTCTTTTTTAAGAAAATAAAGGCTCAAATGGGGTAAACAAATGATTTTCATATGATAAGGATGGACATTTGGCCGAACTAGCTATGAAATGAATGCCTAAATCATCTTTGTGCATGCAAAAGGATTTCAAACTTCAAAAGAGATTCAAGACAAGTTCGAGAGATAAAATCACAATAGGTGTACTCCCTCTTAGAAAGATGAAAATTAAGGCTCAAATTCCTCAGCTCACAGGTTCTTTGACATCCTAAAGTAAAGTATCCAAACCAAATCTTTACCTCTTTACTAACATTCAAAGAACATAGAATCAATTCCTAATCAAATTCACTCCTTTTTCATGTTCAAATCAACCCAATTGTGATCATGCTCAGGAGTAAAATTCAAACTTCCATAAGAATTTTTTTTCAGAAAATCTAAGGACAAGGAAAGTCATGTAAAATCCAGGATACCCTCAGCCCCACACTTAAATGTCACCTTGTCCTCAATGTGAACAAGTAACAAAAAGTAATGGAAGTGAAGAGCAACCATATATAAGTGTAAGGGTAACACCAACTTCAGAGATATCAAATTTTCACCAATTAAACAACTCAAGTGCTAACAGTCATTCAATAATCATCACAAAGAATCATCACATGCACATTCGACTAAGACCAGCACTCATTCCCAAGTAATAGACCACCAACAATCAAATAGAACAAATCAAAGAAAAGTAGAAGAAAACTCCCCTATTTGTCCTTGACTTGCACTCTCAATCCTTGCCACCAAAGTGGAACACCTCATCAAGAGCTTTCAACAGTCCTACAAAAGCAAACAAAGCATCAAATTAAACCTTGGGTTGCCTCCCAAGAAGCGCTTGGTTTATAGTCCTCAACCTGACTATACCAGCAATCTAAGTAGGTGATGACAAGCGCTGAACCATTGTTTGTTGGTTCAATTCACCACCATAGTAATGCTTTAGTCTTTGCCCATTCACCTTAAAGCAATCTCCTATTCTCTCATCTTTAACTTCAATTACACCTTTTGATGACACCGAAACCACTTTGAAAGGACCAGACCACCTTGACTTAAGCTTCCCAGGAAATAATTGAAGTCTTGAGTTGAAGAGAAGCACCAACTGCCCTAGCTCAAAAGAGCGCTTCAAGATATTTGTCATGCCATTTATTTGTTCTTTCTTTATATAGTCGTGCACTATCATATGGTTGAAGTCTGAATTCTTCCAACTCATTCAGTTGAAACAACCTTTTAGCTCCCGCTTGATGAGGGTCCATATTTAGCTTCTTGATTGCCCACCATGCTTTATATTCCAATTCAAGTGGTAGATGACACGCTTTTCTGAAAACCAAACGGTATGGTGACATGCCAATTGGAGTACGAAAAGTTGTCCTATAAGCCCATAAAACATCATCAAGCTTGCCAAACCAATCTTTTCTAGTTGGACCCACAGTCTTCTCAAGAATTCTCTTAATTTCCCTGTTAGTCAACTCACATAAACCATTAGTTTGTGGATGGTATGCAAGTGACATCCAGTGGTGCACTTTATATTTTTCCAAGAGAGCCTTGAAATTCTTGTTGTTGAAGTGAGTCCTTTCATCAGTAATGATTGCTTTGGGAGTGCCAAATCTTGTTAAGATATACTTCTTCAAGAATCGAACCACTGTATTAGCATCATTAGCTTGGCAAGCCATAGCTTGACCCATTTACTCACATATTCCACAACAACAAGGATGTACTTGTTTCCTCTTGAAGATGGGAAAGGACCCATCAAATCCATCCCCCAAACATCAAATAACTCCACCTCAAGGATTCTAAATTGAGGCATCTCATGTCTCTTAGAAATATTGCCTGTTCTTTGACATCTTTTACACTTGATAACAAATTGGTGAGCATCTTTAAACAAAGCAGGCCAATAAAAACCAGATTCAAGAACCTTTGATACAGTTCTTTGCCCCCATAATGTCCCCTATATGCAGATGCATGACATGCATTCAAAATTTTCTCTTGTTCTACCTCAGGCACACATTTTCTAATGATCAAATCAGCACATCTCTTAAAAAGAAATGGTTCTTCCCAAATATAGTAGGCAACATCATGCAAAAACTTCTTTCTTTGATAGAAATTTAAATCAGGAGGTAATACTTCACACACAAGATAGTTCACAATATCAGCATACCATGGCAAACCACAACTACTTACAACAAACAATTGCTCATCAGGAAAACATTCATTCACCAACAAATCATTCACATGACCAGAAGGGTTCACAATTCTAGACAAATGATCAGCAACTTGAAATTCCTTTCCTATCAACTATATGCATATCAAATTCTTGTAGCAACAAGACCCATCTAATCAGTCTAGGTTTAGACTCTTTCTTCCCCAACAAATATTTAATGGTAGCATGATCAGTGTGAACTATAACCTTAGCACCCATCAAGTACACCCTAAACTTTTCAAAAGCAAACACTATAGCAAGCATTTCTTTGTCAGTGGTAGAGTAATTTACGTGAGCTACTATTAGGGTCCTGCTCGCATAGTAAATAGGATGGAAGATCTTCACATCCCTTTGTCCTAACATAGCTCCAACAGCATAGTCACTCACATCACACATTACTTGAAAAGGTGGTGACCAATTAGGAGCTACAATGATAGGAGCTGAAGTCAATCTTCTTTTCAGTTCTTCAAAAGCCTTCATACACTCCTCATTAAACTGAAAAGAAGTATCTTTCTCTAGTAACTGTGAAAGTGGCTTTGAAATCTTGGAAAAATCTTTAATGAATCGACGATAGAAACCAGCATGGCCCAAGAAGCTTCTTACAGCTTTGGCATTAGAAGGATGAGGAAGCTGTTCAATCACAGAAATCTCAGCTCTGTCAACCTCTAAACCATTTTTAGAAACTTTATAACCCAAAACTATGCCTTCAGTCACCATGAAATGACACTTCTCCCAGTTGAGCACTAAGTTTGTCTCCTCACATCGCTTCAACACCTTTTCCAAATTGATCAAGCACTCTTCAAATGATTCTCCAAATACTGAGAAATCATTCATGAATACTTCCATTATCTCTTTATCATATCAGAGAATATACTCATCATACATCTTTGGAAAGTGGCAGGAGCATTGCATAAACCAAATGGAATTCTTCTAAAGGCAAAAGTGCCATAAGGACAGGTAAATGTTGTCTTCTCTTGATCTTCGGGAGAGACCACAATTTGATTATATCCTGAATACCCATCCAAGAAACAGAAGAATTCTTTACCAACCAATCAATCTAACATCTGGTCAATAAAAGGAAGTGGGAAATGATCTTTCCTTGTAGCATCATTCAACTTTTTGTAATCCATGCAAATACGCCAACCAAACCACTATGCGAGTAGGAATAATCTCATCTTGCTCATTAATAATCATTGTCATACCCCCTTTTTAGGAACACATTGCACTGGGTTGACCCATGAGTTATCAGAAATAGGGTAAATGATCCCAACATCTAACCATTTGATAATTTCCTTCTTGACCACTTCTTTCATCATAGGATTTAATCTTCTTTGATTCTGGATAGATTTCTTGTGATCATCTTCCAAGAGTATCTTGTGCATTACAATGGATGGACTTATACCTTTTATGTCTGCAATTGTCCAACCTAAGGCACCTTTGTGGCTCTTGAGAACTTTCAACAACTGTTATTTTTGATCTTCAGATAAGGAAGAAAAGATGGTAATAGGTAGTGTCTCAGATTCACCCAAGTATGCATATTCAAGATGTGGTGGTAAGGGTTTAAGCTCTAGAATTGGTGCTTGTTCAATGGAAGGCTTCAAAGAAGTAGTTTGCCTTGATTCCATCTCTAACAACTCAAACCGCTTTGTGATGATTTCCCGTAATAAGGAGAGGCTTCAAGTAACTTCTTACATTCAACTATATGCTCTTCTTCAATTTCATCGGTCCCAAGTAAAAGCAGATGCTAACGCTTCTTTTATAGAAAATGACTCTAAAGTCTCTTGAATCATCTCATCAAACATGTCAACCCCGAAGCAACGTAACATCCCTAGGATACTTCAATGCCTTGTTCATGTTGAATATAACTTCTTCATCATTCACCCTCAATTTGATCTCTCCCTATTCAACATCAATCAGTGTTCGAGCTGTAGCAAGGAAAGGTCTTCCCACAATGAGCGGTAGATCTCTATCTTCATCATAGTGCAAGACAATAAAGTCAGTAGGGAAAATAAACCTGTCAACTTTAACCAAAACATCTTCAATGATACCCTTTGGAAAAGCTAAACTTCGATCGCCTAGGCGAAGTGTCACGAAGTTGGTTGAGCTTTACCAGAGGTTGCAATTTTCTGAACATAGATAGTGGCATCAAGTTGACACTTGATCCTAGATCACATAATGCTCTTCCCTGAAACTTTTTCTCCAATTATGCAAGGTATAAAAAAACGGCCTGGATCTTTCTGTTTAAGGGGTAGCCTGTTAAGAAGAATAGCACTACAGTCTTCAGTTAAGGCTACGGTTTCATAGTCACCGAACCTCCTCTTCTTACTCAATATCTCCTTTAGAAACTTCACATATTGAGGCATCTGCTCTAACGCTTCAAGGATAGGGATGTTAATGCGTCGTTGCTTGAAAATCCCCAAAAACTTCTTATATTGCTCCTCTAAAGCTTTCTTCTAGAATCTCTGAGGAAATGGTAAAGGTAGTACCCATTTAAGATTCTCCTGGTTTGCCTTCTTTTTCACTTCACCCTCTTTAGACTCAATCTCTACTTTCTCTTCATTGACTTTTCCATTCACCTTCTATATAACCTCTTCATCATCCTCTATATTGATTGTAAGAGTTGTTTGATCATCATAAGTGAGGGTTTCTTTGGTTGTGAAATCTCGGGTCATTCCTTTCCACTTCTCAATGTAAGAGCTTTGCATTCTTCTTTCCTATCTCTACGAGGATTAGGCATGGTATTACTTGGCAATTTCTCTCGTTGTAAGACATTCACAAAGCATTTGCAATTTGTCCCAATTATACCTCAAGATTTTTGATAGATGAGTTTACTCCCGCAATAGATGAGTCTACTCTTACATTAGTAGCGGCTTGCTCCTCAGCATTCTTTAATTGCAAACTTGCGAGCTGAGATATCACTGCCTCTAGATCAAATTTAGGTTCTTGGGTAGAAATAACTTCCTTTTCAAATTGATAGAACCCAGGAGGTTGCACTTGTTTTGTACTAGAGGTTGATGCTTCATTAAGAGTTGCACCATATTTCCAAGAGAGGTTGAGATTTTTACGCCACCCAGAATTGTATACATTTGAGTATGGATTGTTCTGGTTATTGCCTCGATAGTTTCGCATAGTTGAGTGGCTCCATTTTGGGCACAAAATATCTTTTTAATTATATACCCATTTTGTGGTTGAGATGCTTTGCTTAATGGAGAAGGTGATTAGGTGTCCCATGCAATTAATTAAATATGCACACGGGTGATTAGGTGTCCCTCTCTTTAATTCTTTGGTTGATGAAGGTGTCCAAGTGTGTCTCTTAATAAATCTTTAATTTATAAGAAGACAAGTGTCCATGTTCTAGATGTCTTCTTGTTAATCATATGAAAAATTTATTTTCCATAAAGCTTAATAATCTTATATCATGACACTTGTATTTTTAGGGTTTTCTATATGGTTCTTATCTCCAACTTTATATAAATTGCTTTGTCCTCTTCTTATCTTCTTTGCCATGCGTCACTTTCCAAGAGCCAATGGAGTATATGATGTCTTTTATTCATTTTTGAACCCATGCTCAAGTGTCAATTTTGTGGTGACATCATCAATAAAACTTTTATTTCCAAAGTCAAAGATATTTTTGCTAATACTCCTGTTAATCTTGCCATGTGTGCTTCTTGAATTTTCTTTTGAATTCATGTGCATATGTCATTTTCCTATTTTTGCCATGTGTATATGTTCTTGAGTCTTCCATTATCCTCTTATGCCTCTTCTTTTTAGGCATAATAATGATCCTTTATTTGCCAATTAAATGACAACAAATATCATTTGCCATGGATTTAATGAAAATTCCATAAATTCCAATAACATGATACTAATTAACTTTATACAATAATTTACATGAAAATGGGGCTATTACAAAGTGTCCATAAATAATTCCAAAATCTCAAGATCAAAATTTAGGATATTACAGTACGCGTCCAGGAGCAATTTTGCCCCTGAAGTTTTCGGGGTACCAATGTTGCGCCTAAAGTTTAAAAAACGTAGCAATGTTACCCCTCTATTAACTGCCCTTTCCCGCCTGTCACGCGGGTGACCCGGGTTCGATCCCCGGCAACGGCGCCATTGATTTGACAGAAAAAACTTAGTCGCCTCAGGGTCAAATCACAATTTACCACGAATTAAAATGCAATATAGTGCAAACAAATCGGGATCGTTCTCTTATCAAGGAGCCTTTTAATTTGAATTCCCTAGGTTAAACTAAATGTTAAAATCATGGTTAGAAAGAGGGGTTTTTAAATTGGTTTTCTTTAAACTAAAATCAATGAAAATGTAAAGAAACTATTCCTATTCTTTTTGGTATTTTTGGAAAATTAATGAAGAATGATTTAGATTTAAAAGGGATTAATTATGGATGCTCTTGGTAATGAAGGAAATACCTATCATCGCTCAAAAGTATGGGAGTCTAAGTTTCATTAAGTCCTAATAAGAAAAACCTCAAGATACCACTTGAGTCCAATATTCTTAATTAATAGTAGCTCCTACTACTGTAGCTAACTACTACTACTTGAGATATTGTTAAAAACCACTTAATGTGCATTTGAAATTGGAATAATGCAATATGAGTCTTCTTAAATTTGAGTGCTAACCAGCCCCTCAAGGATACAAATCAATCACATTAATTAGGCAATACCACGCCAATCAACATAACTTCATTGCAATCACAAAGAAATTCAAACATTTATAATCTTCAAACCACAATATCCAATCTCAATTACAAATATCAAACTAACAAAGTTAATTACCACTAATCTCATTTCCAGAATAATGTATAAAAATTTAATAAATTAAACACATGATTCTAGACTAATAGGATGATAGTTAAACTCCCCTATATGTAGTGCATGTGAGCTCAAGCCATCTCTGATTCATCACCAAGAGCACAAAATTGCCTAGCCGCTCATGAAAATAGCTTCAAGAAAGATGATCAATCTCTGATTCAAACACCCAGCCATAAAATACTGATTAAAATGACAATGTGGCACTAATTCAAAGAAGCTTGGGAGTTGGAGATAAATCCAAAAATCAGAGACAAATAATAAATCCAGAAGCAACAGTGTTGTATAGTAGCTGGGAAAACTCAGGAGCAGAGGAGCCACGGTGGTTGATGGCGTGTGAGAGATTCCCCAGGTCAAAGGCCTGAAACTCTCCCTGAACTCGCTGGCTATTCCTGGTTGTTCTGATAAGAGTGGAGAAGACGACGGAGGTGTTGGTGTTCGGCGTGAAGGAGAGCGATGGAGGATGTTCGTGGTTGAAAGGAGGAAGATGACGATCGATGGAGTTGCTGTGTATGAGAATGAATGATGGATTCCCCCCTCTTGTCTGAACGCCTCCTCTCTGTATTTAATCTCCAGCCCCCCTTTTCCCTCAGCTCTGTTCCTCGGGTCATTAATTTTGTCGGGTCCCCAGCTCCTCTGCAATTCAAAAATCTGACCTAAAAAACAAAACTGCCAAAACGCAGTGTTTGAATGACCATTAATTCCCCTCAGCTGCCTTCACGCGTCTCTGTTCTCCCTATCGGGTCTGCATCTGCTGAATAATTAAAAAAATCAGACTTAATAGCTCAAAACGCACAGCTTCAAAAAAAAGGACCTAACTGAAACATTTAAAAGTTCTTCAGAAGGGACTAAACTGAAAGCTCTTATAACTTGAGTTCAGATTTTCATTTTCCAATTTTATCTAATCTTTTAGGCATCTACGATTTAAACCAATTAACCTAATATCAAATATTCTCATGAAAATTAATAATTAATAGTAATTACATTTTTTTGACAATTTTGCCCCTTTTTAGCCCTAATTTAATATATTTACTCTTAATCTCAATTTATCACACATGATTGAAAATTAATTAATTTAAGATATTAGATGCAAAAAAAATTTTTAAGATCCAGCATATAATCTAATCTCAATAAATAGAATAGGCTAAAGTATACATTTAGTCCCATATGTTTGTCTTTGGTATCAATTTAGTCCCTTAAGTTAGTAAAGTACACATTTGGTCCCTTAATGTTAACACCGTTAGTTTGACTTAACGGAAAATACTAACTCAAAAATTGTAAGCGATGACTGTGCAATTAAATACTAACCAAACATGCTTATATGTTAGTATTTTAATAAATTAATATTTTAAATCCTATTAATTGAAAGTATTTAATATTCACATATTGTTTTACCGTTTTTCACCATCTCTGTGAAGATTAAATATAAATTTTTTTGTCGAAAAGATTAAATATTGTTCAATTAATAAGATTTAAAATATTAATTTATTAAAATATTAACATATAACCATGTTTGGTCAATATTTAATATTTAATAGCACGGTCATCGCTTAAAATTGTTGGCTCAATATTTTAGTTAAATCGGACTAACGGTGTTAAGATTAAGGGACCAAGCGTGCACTTTACAAACTTAAGGGACTAAAATGATACTAGAGTCAAACATAAGGGATTTAAATGTACACTTTAGCCAATAGAATATATAAAAAATTTAAAAAAAAAAAAAAAAAAAGTCTAACCCTCTAATTAGAGGGAAGAGTACCTAAGAGAAAAGTACCCAATGTGAACCCGAAAAAAAAGGTTGAAATTTTTTCATTGTTGATAAATATTTGATAAAATTAATTACAAAATTTAATTTACCAAGCGGAGAATCATTGGAATGAAACCTTAAATTAAAAAATCTAAATTATAAAATTATAAATAAATATAATTTTAGTAAAGAAAATAATGGTGGGAAATCGTGTTGATATTATATTAATTTTTTCATAGATATATTTTTAAATTTAATTGATATAATATTTAACAGATCACATGATTTCAATATTCTGAGTCACACTGAACTTGTTTTATAATAGTAATAATAATATTTTTTCTGTTTTGCCGGCAAAGATAGAAGATCGATTAGCGATTAGAAATTAACTAACAAAGTTATACCATAATATCTTTATAATGGCAACCACTACGTATTTAGATACTTATGTAGATAAAAAATATATATATATATATATTTGAAACTTCATTAAGATTAAGATATAGGCCCCAAAAATGTTGATTGATTAATTATTTCGGGGAAAAAAAAAATCGTTTTCACTATTCGCTGAATTTATATAATCTTGGCTCGCACCTTCCTTCTTCTACTAGTTTTCTGCAAACCACGTTGATTTTCCCACTGCGAGATTTCTTCTTCTCAGTCGATAGCTTTGATTCTCAGCCTCTGATTTCTTCTATTTTCCACTGATAGATTTCCAAGACGAGCCTCAAAAAGAAAATGATGGTAATGGGTGACGACACACCGTATCTTCCCGAAGAAATCACCACAGATATTCTCAAACGACTTCCAGTGAAATCGCTTATCAGATTTCATTGTGTCTCCAAACAATGGAAAAATCTCATCAGGTCTCCATCTTTCATCTCCAACCACCTCCATCACTCCACTCAAAACCGGCCTTCACTTCTTCTATGCAGACAGCGTAGAATACGTGAGCCTCTGCAGTTACGTTTGATGGATTTTGAGATGCATGCTCATGAAATTCCGAACCCACCTTTGATTGGCTCCTTGTTTGGTCTTATGATCATTGGTTCCAGCAACGGCTTGCTTTGTGTTGTAATCTATGAGTGTAAGATTCCTGGGATTGTTTTGCGCTGTTCCCTTCTATTGTGGAATCCTGCTACTAGAGAGATCAGAGAGATCCATAAAACCAGAACTTCAGAAATTCCTAATTTGGATTGCAATGGATTTGGGTTCAGTGCAATTGTTAATTATTATTATTATTATTATTATTATTATTATTATTTATTTCCTAAACTCAAACTCTTATTTTAAATTGAAATCCCATAAATGATGTATCCAAATTGATTTCTCTTAAAATCTCAATAAAATCTCTTTAAATTAGTAATAATGACTTCTCGAACATATCAAAATATATCTCAAATCTATTAAAAATGAGAAGTCACCCCCTCACTTGCATCAAATCTTGTCCTCAAGATTTTAAATTCTAAAACAACCAATTCATGAAAACCATGGAAGCGAAATTTTTAAAGCAAACACTACAAAATTGAAGTCTGTTCAAACTTTCTCGAAATCTTTTCCACCTTCCGAGAAATGCAAGTAGAAAGGTAATTAATTTGGCAAAGATAAATCACAATAGAATGTCCCTCACAAGTCAAGTGTTTACACTCATATTTCAAGATACTCAAGGGCTTGTGTTTCACTCAATTCCACCTATTGCACTTATCTACCATAAGCTTGTTTATCATCTCAATCTCCACTATATATTATCCAATTGCACACTCAAATCAAAAGGACTTTCTCAAGGTTTTAATGATCAAGGTAGGATAATGAAATAAAGTGATCAAAAGGTATGGGAGAATACTTTTATTAGTGTCAAGTAATTCAATGAAATTCATGATGAAGAATGAAGGAATACCCAAGAGAAAACAAATTCACTAACACGGTATATAAACAACTTTTATTTTATTGACCTTAACAATCTTTTTCTTTCTTTCTTTCTCTTTTTCTTTTTTTTTTTTTTTTTTTTTTTTTAAATTCTACTTTTCACTACCCGCACATACTCTTATGGCGTTGACTTCCTAACTGCTTCACTCTTTTAAATTGGTTTGCTTAGCACTTACTAAAGTAACAAAAATGAATGGAAAGAAAAAGAGATAAAAATTGCATATCTCAAACAAAGGGCTATTTATTCTATGCAAATTTCTTTTCTTTTCTTTTTTTTTTTTAAAAATAAAGGCTCAAATGGGGTAAACAAATGATTTTCATATGATAAGGATGGACATTTGGCCGAACCAGCTATGAAATGAATGCCTAAATCATCTTTGTGCATGCAAAAGGATTTCAAACTTCAAAAGAGATTCAAGACAAGTTCGAGAGATAAAATCACAATAGGTGTACTCCCTCTTAGAAAGATGAAAATTAAGGCTCAAATTCCTCAGCTCACAGGTTCTTTGACATCTTAAAGTAAAGTATCCAAGCCAAATCTTTACCTCTTTACTAACATTCAAAGAACATAGAATCAATTCCTAATCAAATTCACTCATTTTTCATGTTCAAATCAACCCAATTGTGATCATGCTCATGAGTAAAATTCAAACTTCCATAAGAATTTTTTTTCAGAAAATCTAAGGACAAGGAAAGTCATGTAAAATCCAGGATACCCTTAGCCCCACACTTAAATGTCACCTTGTCCTCAATGTGAACAAGTAACAAAAAGTAATAGAAGTGAAGAGCAACCATATATAAGTGTAAGGGTAACACCAACTTCGGAGATATCAAATTTTCACCAATTAAACAACTCAAGTGCTAACAGTCATTCAATAATCATCACAAAGAATCATCACATGCACATCCGACTAAGACCAGCACTCATTCCCAAGTAATAGATCACCAACAATCAAATAGAACAAATCAAAGAAAAGTAGAAGAAAACTCCCCTATTTGTCCTTGACTTGCACTCTCAATCCTTGCCACCAAAGTGGAACACCTCATCAAGAGCTTTCAACAGTCCTACAAAAGCAAACAAAGCATCAAATTAAACCTTGGGTTGCCTCCCAAGAAGCGCTTGGTTTATAGTCCTTAACCTGACTATACCAGCAATCTAAGTAGGTGATGACAAGCGATGAACCATTGTTTGTTGGTTCAATTCACCATCATAGTAATGCCTTAGTCTTTGCCCATTCACCTTAAAGCAATCTCCTATTCTCTCATCTTTAACTTCAATGACACCTTTTGATGACACCGAAACCACTTTGAAAGGACCAGACCACCTTGACTTAAGCTTCCCAGGAAATAATTGAAGTCTTGAGTTGAAGAGAAGCACCAACTGCCCTAGCTCAAAAGAGAGCTTCAAGATATGACTGTCATGCCATTTATTTGTTCTTTCTTTATATAGTCGTGCACTATCATATGATTGAAGTCTGAATTCTTCCAACTCATTCAGTTGAAACAACCTTTTAGCTCCCGCTTGATGAGGGTCCATATTTAGCTTCTTGATTGCCCACCATGCTTTATATTCCAATTCAAGTGGTAGATGACACGCTTTTAGAAAACCAAACGGTATGGTGACATGCCAATTGGAGTACGAAAAGTTGTCCTATAAGCCCATAAAACATCATCAAGCTTGCCAGACCAATCTTTTCTAGTTGGACCCACGGTCTTCTCAAGAATTCTCTTAATTTCCCTGTTAGTCAACTCACATAAACCATTAGTTTGTGGATGGTATGCAAGTGACATCCAGTGGTGCACTTTATATTTTTCCAAGAGAGCCTTGAAATTCTTGTTGTTGAAGTGAGTCCCTTCATCAGTAATGATTGCTTTGGGAGTGCCAAATCTTGTTAAGATATACTTCTTCAAGAATCGAACCACTGTATTAGCATCATTAGCTTGGCAAGCCATAGCTTCAGCCCATTTACTCACATATTCCACAACAACAAGGATGTACTTGTTTCCTCTTGAAGATGGGAAAGGACCCATCAAATCCATCCCCCAAACATCAAATAACTCCACCTCAAGGATTCCAAATTGAGGCATCTCATGTCTCTTAGAAATATTACCTGTTCTTTGATATCTTTTACACTTGGTAGCAAATTGGTGAGCATCTTTAAACAAAGCAGCCCAATAAAAACCATATTCAAGAACCTTTGATGCAGTTCTTTGCCCCCCATAATGTCCCTTATATGCAGATGCATGACATGCATTCAAAATATTCTCTTGTTCTACGTACCTCAGGCACACATTTTCTAATGATCACATAAGCACATCTCTTAAAAAGAAATGGTTCTTCCCAAATATAGTAGGCAACATCATGCAAAAACTTCTTTCTTTGATAGAAATTCAAATCAGGAGGTAATACTTCTCACACAAGATAGTTCACAATATCAGCATACCATGGCAAACCACAACTACTTACAACAAACAATTGCTCATCGGGAAAACATTCATTCACCAACAAATCATTCACATGACCGAGAAGGGTTCACAATTCTAGACAAATGATCAAGCAACTTGAAATTCCTTTCCTATCAACTATATGCATATCAAATTCTTGTAGCAACAAGACCCATCTAATCAGTCTAGGTTTAGACTCTTTCTTCCCAACAAATATTTAATGGTAGCATGATCGTGTGAACTATAACCTTAGTACTCATCAAGTACACCCTAAACTTTTCAAAAGCAAACACTATAGCAAGCATTTCTTTGTCAGTGGTAGAGTAATTTACTTGAGCTACTATTAGGGTCCTGCTCGCATAGTAAATAGGATGGAAGATCTTCACATGCCTTTGTCCCAACACAGCTCCAACAGCATAGTCACTCACATCACACATTACTTCAAAAGGTGATGACCAATTAGGAGCTACAATGATAGGAGCTGAAGTCAATCTTCTTTTTAGTTCTTCAAAAGCCTTCATACACTCCTCATTAAACTGAAAAGAAGTATCTTTCTCTAGTAACTGTGAAAGTGGCTTTGAAATCTTGGAAAAATCTTTAATGAATCGACGATAGAAACCAGCATGGCCCAAGAAACTTCTTACAGCTTTGACATTAGAAGGATGAGGAAGCTGTTCAATCACAGAAATCTCAGCTCTGTCAACCTCTAAACCATTTTTAGAAACTTTATAACCCAAAACTTTGCCTTGATCACCATGAAATGACACTTCTCCCAGTTGAGCACTAAGTTTGTCTCCTCACATCGCTTCAACACCTTTTCCAAATTGATCAAGCACTCTTCAAATGATTCTCCAAATACCGAGAAATCATTCATGAATACTTCCATGATCTCTTTATCATATCAGAGAATATACTCATCATACATCTTTGGAAAGTGGCAGGAGCATTGCATAAACCAAATAGAATTCTTCTAAAGGCAAAAGTGCCATAAGGACAGGTAAATGTTGTCTTCTCTTGATCTTCGGGAGAGACCACAATTTGATTATACCCTGAATACCCATCCAAGAAACAGAAGAATTCTTTACCAACCAATCAATCTAACATCTGGTCAATAAAAGGAAGTGGGAAATGATCTTTCCTTGTAGCATCATTCAACTTTTTGTAATCCATGCAAATACGCCAACCAGTAACTATGCGAGTAGGAATAATCTCATCTTGCTCATTAATAATCATTGTCATACCCCCTTTTTAGGAACACATTGCACTGGGTTGACCCATGAGTTATCAGAAATAGGGTAAATGATCCCAGCATCTAACCATTTGATAATTTCCTTCTTGACCACTTGTTTCATCATAGGATTTAATCTTCTCTGATTCTGGATAGATTTCTTGTGATCATCTTCCAAGAGTATCTTGTGCATTACAATGGATGGACTTATACCTTTTATGTCTGCAATTGTCTAACCTAAGGCACCTTTGTGGCTCTTGAGAACTTTCAACAACTGTTATTTTTTATCTTCAGATAAGGAAGAAGAGATGATAATAGGTAGTGTCTCAGATTCACCCAAGTATGCATATTCAAGATGTGATGGTAAGGGTTTAAGCTCTAGAATTGGTGCTTGTTCAATGGAAGGCTTCAAAGAAGTAGTTTGCCTTGATTCCATCTCTAACAACTCAAACTGCTGTGATGATTTCTTGTAATAAGGAGAGGCTTCAAGTAACTTCTTACATTCAACTATATGCTCTTCTTCAATTTCATCAGTCCCAAGTAAAATCGATGCTAACGCTTCTTTTATAGAAAATGACTCTAAAGTCTCTTGAATCATCTCATCAAACATGTCAACCCGAAGCAATCTGTAACATCCCTAGGATACTTCAATGCCTTGTTCATGTTGAATATAACTTCTTCATCATTCACCCTCAATTTGATCTCTCCCTTTTCAACATCAATCAGTGTTCGAGCTGTAGCAAGGAAAGGTCTTCCCACAATGAGTGGTAGATCTCTATCTTCATCACAGTGCAAGACAATAAAGTCAGTAGGGAAAATAAACCTGTCAACTTTAACCAAAACATCTTCAATGATACCCTTTGGAAAAGCTAAACTTCGATCAGCTAGCTGAAGTGTCACAGAAGTTGGTTGAGCTTTACCCAGTTGCAATTTTCTGAACATAGATAGTGGCATCAAGTTGACACTTGATCCTAGATCACATAATGCTCTTCCTTGAAACTTTTTCTCCAATTATGCAAGGTATAAAAAAACGGCCTGGATCTTTTATTTAAGGGGTAACTTTGTTAAGAAGAATAGCACTACAGTCTTCGTTAAGGCTACGGTTTCATAGTCACCGAACCTCCTCTTCTTACTCAACATCTCCTTTAGAAACTTCACATATTGAGGATCTGCTCTAACGCTTCAAGGATAGGGATGTTAATGTGTCGTTGCTTGAAAATCCCCAAAAACTTCTTATATTGCTCCTCTAAAGCTTTCTTCTAGAATCTACGAGGAAATGGTAAAGGCAGTACCCATTTAAGATTCTCCTGGTTTTCCTTCTTTTTCACTTCACCCTCTTTAGACTCAATCTCTACTTTCTCTTCATTGACTTTTCCATTCACCTTCTATATAACCTCTTCATCATCCTCTATATTGACTGTAAGAGTTGTTTGATCATCATAAGCTGAGGGTTTCTTTGGTTGTGAAATCTCAGGTAATTCCTTTCCACTTCTCAATGTAAGAGCTTTGCATTCTTCTTTCCTATCTCTACCAGGATTAGGCATGGTATTACTTGGCAATTCTCTCTGTTGTAAGACATTCACAGCATTTGCAATTTATCCCAATTATACCTCAAGATTTTTGATAGATGAGTTTACTCCTACAATAGATGAGTCTACTCTTACATTAGTAGCGGCTTGCTCCTCAGCATTCTTTAATTGCAAACTTGCGAGCTGAGATATCACTACCTCTAGATCAAATTTAGGTTCTTGGGTAGAAATAACTTCCTTTTCAAATTGATAGAACCCAGGAGGTTGGACTTGTTTTGTACTAGAGGTTGATGCTTCATTAAGAGTTGCACCATATTTCCAAGAGAGGTTGAGATTTTTACGCCACCCAGAATTGTATATATTTGAGTATGGATTGTTCTGGTTATTGCCTCGATAGTTTCCTGCATAGTTGACTGGCTCCATTTTGGGCACAAAATATCTTTTTAATTATATACCCATTTTGTGGTTGAGATGCTTTGCTTAATGGAGAAGGTGATTAGGTGTCCCATGCAATTAATTAAATATGCACACGGGTGATTAGGTGTCCCTCTCTTTAATTCTTTGGTTGATGAAGGTGTCCAAGTGTGTCTCTTAATAAATCTTTAATTTATAAGAAGACAAGTGTCCATGTTCTAGATGTCTTCTTGTTAATCATATGATAAATTTATTTTCCATAAAGCTTAATAATCTTATATCATGACACTTGTATTTTTAGGGTTTTCTATATGATTCTTATCTCCAACTTTATATAAATTGCTTTGTCCTCTTCTTATCTTCTTTGCCATGCGTCACTTTCCAAGAGCCAATGGAGTATATGATGTCTTTTATTCATTTTTGAACCCATGCTCAAGTGTCAATTTTGTGGTGACATCATCAATAAAACTTTTATTTCCAAAGTCAAAGATATTTTTGCTAATACTCCTGTTAATCTTGCCATGTATGCTTCTTGAATTTTCTTTTGAATTCATGTGCATATGTCATTTTCCTATTTTTGCCATGTGTATATGTTCTTGAGTCTTCCATTATCCTCTTATGCCTCTTCTTTTTAGGCATAATAATGATCCTTTATTTGCCAATTAAATGACAACAAATATCATTTGCCATGGATTTAATGAAAATTCCATAAATTCCAATAACATGATACTAATTAACTTTATACAATAATTTACATGAAAATGGGGCTATTACAAAGTGTCCATAAATAATTCCAAAATCTCAAGATCAAAATTTAGGATATTACAGTACGCGTCCAGGAGCAATTTTGCCCCTGAAGTTTTCGGGGTAGCAATGCTGCCCCTAAAGTTTAAAAACGTAGCAATGTTACCCCTCTATTAACGCCCTTTCCTTGTCACGCGGGTGACCCGGTTCGATCCTAAGAACGGCGCCATTGATTTGACAGAAAAAACTTAGTCGCCTTAAGGGTCAAATCACAATTTACCATGAATTAAAATGCAATATAGTGCAAACAAATCGGGATCGTTCTCTTATCAATGAGCCTTTTAATTTGAATTCCCTAGGTTAAACTAAATGTTAAAATCATGGTTAGAAAGAGGGGTTTTTAAATTGGTTTTCTTTAAACTAAAATCAATGAAAATGTAAAGAAACTATTCCTATTCTTTTTGGTATTTTTGGAAAATTAATGAAGAATGATTTAGATTTAAAAGGGATTAATTATGGATGCTCTTGGTAATGAAGGAAATACCTATCATCGCTCAAAAGTATGGGAGTCTAAGTTTCATTAAGTCCTAATAAGAAAAACCTCAAGATACCACTTGAGTCCAATATTCTCAATTAATAGTAGCTCCTACTACCGTAGCTAACTACTACTACTTGAGATATTGTTAAAAACCACTTAATGTGCATTTGAAATTGGAATAATGCAATATGAGTCTTCTTAAATTTGAGTGCTAACCAGCCCCTCAAGGATACAAATCAATCACATTAATTAGGCAATACCACGCCAATCAACATAACTTCATTGCAATCACAAAGAAATTCAAACATTTATAATCTTCAAACCACAATATCCAATCTCAATTACAAATATCAAACTAACAAAGTTAATTACCACTAATCTCATTTCCAGAATAATGTATAAAAATTTAATAAATTTAAACACATGATTCTAGACTAATAGGATGATAGTTAAACTCCCCTATATGTAGTGCATGTGAGCTCAAGCCATCTCTGATTCATCACCAAGAGCACAAAGTTGCCTAGCTGCTCATGAAAATAGCTTCAAGAAAGATGATCAATCTCCGATTCAAACACCCAGCCATAAAATACTGATTAAAATGACAATGTGGCACTAATTCAAAGAACCTTGGGAGTTGGAGATAAATCCAAAAATCGAGACAAATAATAAATCCGGAAACAACGCAGTGTTGTATAGTAGGTCGGGAAAACTCGGGAGCGGAGGAGCCACGGTGGTTGATGGAGTGTGAGAGGTTCCCCAGGTCAAAGGCCTGAAACTCTCCCTGAAATCACTGGCTGTTCCTGGTTGTTCCGATAAGAGTGGAGAAGACGAGGTGGTGTTGGTGTTCGGCGTGAAGGAGAGCAATGGAGGATGTTCGTGGTTGAAAGGAGGAAGATGACGATCGATGGAGTTGCTGTGTGTGAGAATGAATGATGGATTCCCCCCTCTCGTCTGAACGCCTCCTCTCTCGTATTTAATCTCCAGCCCCCTTTTCCCTCGCTCGTTCCTCGGGTCATTAATTTTGTCGGTTCCCAGCTCCTCCGCAATTCAAAAATCGACCTAAAAAACAAAGCGCCAAAACGCGCAGTGTTTGAATGACCATTAATTCCCCTCGGCTGCCTTCACGCGTCTCTGTTTCTCCCTATCGGGTCTGCATCTGCTAAATAATTAAAAAAATCAGACTTAATAGCTCAAAACGCACAGCTTAAAAAAGGACCTAAAAAAAAAAAAAAAAAGGTTCTTCAGAAACATTTAAAAGTTCTTCTTGAAAGCTTTTATAACTTGAGTTCAGATTTTCATTTTCCAATTTTATCTAATCTTTTAGGCATCTACGATTTAAACCACTTAACCTAATATCAAATATTCTCATGAAAATCAATAATTAAGAGTAATTACATTTTTTTGACAATTTTGCCCCTTTTTAGCCCTAATTTAATATATTTACTCTTAATCTCAATTTATCACACAGATTGAAAATTAATTAATTTAAGATATTAGATGCAAAAAAAAATTTTAGGATCCTTAAAAGATATAATCTAATCTCAATAAATAGAATAGGCTAAAGTATACATTTAGTCCCATATGTTTGTCTTTGGTATCAATTTAGTCCCTTAAGTTAGTAAAGTACACATTTGGTCCCTTAATGTTAACACCGTTAGTTTGACTTAACGGAAAATACTAACTCAAAAATTGTAAGCGATGACTGTGCAATTAAATACTAACCAAACATGCTTATATGTTAGTATTTTAATAAATTAATATTTTAAATCCTATTAATTGAAAGTATTTAATATTCACATATTGTTTTACAGTTTTTCACATATTGTTTTACCGTTTTTCACCATCTCGTGAAGATTAAATATTTTTTTTTGTCGAAAAGATTAAATATTGTTCAATTAATAAGATTTAAAATCTTAATTTATTAAAATATTAACATATAACCATGTTTGGTCAATATTTAATATTTAATAGCACGGTCATCGCTTAAAATTGTTGGCTCAATATTTTTGTTAAATCAGACTAACGGTGTTAACATTAAGGGACCAAGCGTGCACTTTACAAACTTAAGGGACTAAAATGATACTAGAGTCAAACATAAGGGACTAAATGTACACTTTAGCCAATAGAATATATAAAAAATAAAAAATAAATAAAAAAGTCTAATCCCTCTAATTAGAGGGAAAAGTATCTAAGAAGCACCTAAGAGAAAAATACCCGATGTGAACCCGAAAAAAAGCTTGAAATTTTTCACTGTTGATAAATGGTTGATAAAATTAGTTACAAATTTTAATTTACCAAGCGCAGAATCATTGGAAAGAAACCTTAAATTAAAAAATCTAAATTATAAAATTATAAATAAATATAATTTTAGTAAAGAAAATAATGGTGGGAAATCGTGTTGATATTATATTAATTTTTTCATAGATATATTTTTAAATTTAATTGATATAATATTTAACAGATCACATGATTTCAATATTCTGAATCACACTGAACTTGTTTTATAATAGTAATAATAATATTTTTTTCTGTTTTGCCGGCAAAGATAGAAGATCGATTAGCGATTAGAAATTAACTAACAAAGTTATATCATAATATCTTTATAATGGCAACCACTATGTATTTAGATACTTATGTAGATAAAAAATATATATATATATTTGAAACTTCATTAAGATTAAGATATAGGCCCCAAAAATGTTGATTGATTAATTATTTCGGGAAAAAAAAATCGTTTTCACTATTCGCTGAATTTATATAATCTTGGCTCGCACCTTCCTTCTTCTACTAGTTTTCTGCAAACCACGTTGATTTTCCCACTGCGAGATTTCTTCTTCTCGGTCGATAGCTTTGATTCTCATCCTCTGATAGATTTCGAAGACGAGCCCCATAAAGAAGAAGATGGTAATGGATGACGACACACCGTATCTTCCCGAAGAAATCATCACAGATATTCTCAAACGGCTTCCAGTGAAATCGCTTATCAGATTTCATTGTGTCTCCAAACAATGGAAAAATCTCATCAGGTCTCCATCTTTCATCGCCAACCACCTCCATCACTCCACTCAAAACCGGCCTTCACTTCTTCTTTGCAAACAGCGTAGAATATGTGAGCCTCTGCACTTACGTTTGATGGATTGTGAGATGCATGCTCATGAAATTCCGAACCCACCTTTGATTGGCTCCTTGTTAGGTGTTATGATCATCGGTTCCAGCAACGGCTTGCTTTGTGTTGCAATCAATGAGTATAAGATTCCTTGGATTGTTTTGCGCTGTTGTTCCCTTCTATTGTGGAATCCTGCTACTAGAGAGATCAGAGAGATCTCTAAAACCAGAACTTCGGAAATTCTTACATGGGATTGCAATGGATTTGGGTTCAGTGCAATTGTTAATGATTATAAGATAGTAGGAACATATAGTAATGGTTATAAAATCATTACGGCTGTTGAGGTATATTCGTTAAACACAGGTTCATGGAAGGAAATAGAACTTGGACCCCTGAAGGGTGTAGGTTTAAGTACCGATGGTTGTGTCGCTGCCAATGGATGTATCTTTTGGGTTGGTTTTTTACAGGGCCAAGATGATGACAGTTTGATAGTTTCATTTGACATAGCCATAGAAGTATTTACATTGATACCATTGCCTCCTCTACCATATAGAACAAGTTTTGTGTTGGTGCCATATAAGAACAAAGTTTCTATACTTAATCTCTCTAATTGTATTGATTTGTGGGTGCTAGAGGAGGATGTCAGTTCATCTACGAAGAGCTGGAGTTGGACTAAAAGGTTTAGTAGTAATCCCTGCCCGTCCACATTAGAATTTCCAGGTATCATCTGGAGGAATGATATTGTCATTGGTTCTTTTGGTAAGTTTAGGAGTACATATACAAGTAGTGGATATTATGAGATTGAAGAAGAAAACTTTGGTCAATATTTGATCAATATCCTTACCAATGAGGGTAAGATGATTCCTATCCCGGGATGTCGCCTTGGTAATGTTTACAATCATGTTGAAAGCCTTGTTCCAATTGGCAACATTTAGTATTGAATGCTAATGATTACCATGAAAATTTACTTTTTTTAGATTCATGATAAGTTTTGATGCAGTTTAGAAATTGTACATATTAAATTTAAGATTAATAGCATTTAATTATGAAGTCATCATTTAAGTTTAAATCGTCATCACTTGAATTTGTCACGTCACTATTTTTCATTAGCAATATTAATAGTATTAGAATTATATGAACAAAAGTATATTTTATAAAGTTACGAGATCAAAAATATACTTTAGCCTAAAAATGTACATGGAGATGTCAAATTTGATAGTTGAGCGAAGAGGTTAGAAAAAATATAGGGCGTTTCGAGTTTGGTGGGGGTTAATTTCATAATTAAATATTTATATATTGATTTTTTGTCAAGATCCATATTAAATTTGTTTTAAGAGAATGATTTTTAGTCCCAACCAAGGAAAATAATATTAGAAAAGTCATCATTGACAAATGAAAGGGGAATTAACAAGTGAATCAGTTATCATTAACAACTCATGAGACTTGCCGATAAATTATTTCCCTTAATTGGGACCTATACATCATTCCCCCTTCTTTTCAGATTTCTTCTGCTACTTTCCTCTACCACTGATGATAGATTCCCAAGTGGAGCCCCCACGAAGTAGAGTGGTAATGGATGGCCACGCCATATCTTCCCGAAGAAATCATCATAGAAATTCTCAAACGACTTCCAGTGAAATCGCTTATGAGATTCCAACATGTCTGCAAACATTGGAAAAATATAATCAAGTCTCCATGTTTCATCGCCGGCCAGGCCACCTCCATTACTCCGCTCAAAACCAGCCTTCAAATCTTTTTTGCAAGCTGTATTGTCGATCTTGCTTCCCTCCTCTAGCCATTTCCTCCCCTGCCTATCCTCCGATTCTTTGCAACACTATTGTGGGTCTTGCTTTCCTCCTTTAATATAAGACATATTTTGGAAATTGATCATGGTTCTAAATATTAAACATATTTTTCAATACTTTCCAAATTTACTCCTGTCAATACTCTCTCAACAAAAATCAAGGAGGAGAGTGAATAAATGAATTAAGGAAGATAACTAGGGTATTTTTGAAAATATATGTCATCTTAATATAAATCTTATTAGATAAATAAATCTTATTCTAACAATAGAATAGAGTATCATTTAATATGTGAACAGCGAAAAAACATGAATCAATAACAAAAAGGCTAGAAATTTTGTCACGGTTAATAAATAGTTGATAAAATTAACTACAGATTTTATTTTCCCAAACCCAGAAATATGGGAATTGTAACATCCCATTTTCAAAAGCGATATATATTTTTTTCATCGAGTAGAGCATCGGAGCGATTGAGTAACCGATATTTATATTCAAAATGCCGTGAGTCCGGCTGATTACTGAAGAGCGGTACGTTATACCGAGTGTTTTCCAAAAGTAAATAGAAAAAGAAGAAAGTCTTCAGCTGAGTCCCTATGCGTGCTGCTTGTCTTTCTCCTCGATCCTCGGTCCTCCTGACCCTGATGCTATGTCAAGAGCTGAGGTTCAATGCCCATTGAACCTCAGGTAACGGCTAACCTCATGTTTATATATACAACATAGACAAGTATATGAGCATACAAACAAGCTTATCCCAACAGCACACACGCCCCCGGCGAGATATGTCGCACTTAGCATACGTTTCGCACCTAGCAATCGTTTCGCACCTAGCATTTCGCACCAAGCATTTCGTACCTAGCAAACGTATCCCAACACCCGGCAAGCATAATAACAAGTATATTGAACATACCACAGAGCTATCAACTACCTCACATAAACATACCATACACATAGCACATGTACGCATACAATAAACATCGAGTTAGTGTTACAAGACGCGAACGTACCTTCGTTGACGGAAAACGGTACTTTTTGACAATGTACGACGGTACAACAATGTACGTGATTACAGATATCCTATAAGGATAATATCATATTATCAAGGCCCAACATCATAATAGGCATTTTAGGTACAAATTACCATTTTGCCCCTAACTCTCCTAATTGGCGGAATTTCGCGAACTTCGTTACTTTAACTCTAATCTTCCAAAATTTTGACATATCTCCATCTCGAATATATTTTTGAAATAAATATCATATTTATCCCTAAAACATGATATCTAAACTAACTTGGAAGATTAAAGATTAATCTAGCATTTCTACTATAACTACCGAAGGAACTACCAAAGCTTAAGACTAGGGACCGAAGAACTTACCCAAAGACTTCGCTACTCCTTTTCCGAGCTCCTCCTTGCTCTCACTTCTCTCTAACCTCTCTCTAGGATTCCTTTGTGAATTGGTGAGTTTGAAGAGAAATGTGAAAGGCTATTTATAGCAAAAGCCAAAGGATCTCATCCCTTGGATCAACCTTTGCATCAAGGGCTAGGATGATGAAGATGTGGCCTTATGAGCATCACTCATTTTCCTCTTCTCTCCACCACAAAAATGTCCCCTTACTTTATGCATTTACCCGATAAAATCCCCTGATCGGTGTTCTAATCGCGTAATCTTAGAAAATCTCAAAAATCCGGGAACACAGCCTTGAAGTTCTATTCTTCCTCTTTGGAAATATCTCGAGTTAACTAAATTTTTGATCCCATTAAGGGTATTCCGTTGTCCGTTGAACATTTTAGAACGTACGCGTATCGATTCTGAGAAATTACTTCGGGTAATGCCAAATTCGAGACAAAAATCCACCTGGTTCATAATATGTCCAGTTGTTTTCTACTTAGTTCAAGGATTTCAAGTTACGATTTATTTTCCATTGGTTCTCACTTTTCTTATCTCGCCCTTTGTTTACAAAATATCTTTTCATCTGATCCCTTATTCGCCCACGGATTCTGAAAATGACTTCCGCTAACACCAACTTCGGACAAAAATTCACTTGTTTGTAATATGTTCGACCTAAGAAACTTAGTTCACGGTTTTCTAGGTAGGATTTAATTTATCGGTTCCCCTTTATCTAACCTGGTTCTTCCACAAATATCTTAATTATATTATTATTTAATTAACAAAATATCATGATATTATCTTTGAAAAACCCACAACCCTTTTCACACTCAAATTTTGGTTTTTCTCTTCCCTTTATTATTATTATTTTTCTTTAATTTATCTAAATTAGCTAGAAGCTTAATTAGAGCCTTAATCCCATGATTAGTAATCTTTTAGGATTTAGGGTTTTCATGTTCTTAATCTCACCAATTTTTCTTAATCTTTTCTAATTGATTAGCAAGCACACTTTATGCTAATATTAGCCATAAACACTTAATTAAAGGATTTTCCATAATCTACCTTAAATATTCTCTTGTTCCAGCTTAAACAATTAGCCATTAATTACTTAACTAATCACTTTCTAATTGTTGATAATTTTCTTAATTAGGATTAATCATTATCTCACAACTATTTTACCGATATTGGTATTTTATGCTCCATGTAAAATATTAAAAATCATAGGGCAATTTATGCTCCCCAAAATTATATTTAATTTTGCCTCATTATTTTTCAAGGGAAATAATCCCAAAAATTCCTAAAATTAGAGACAACATACTTTCTAATTTTCAATAAATATTTTATTGCCTCTTGGGATTTATCATAATATTTTCGGGCATTTCATGGCCCATAATTGCATTTAGGGATTTTGACACTTTAATCCCTCTAATTTCATTAGAAATTTCCCTAAACAATAGAATAAGTATCCTACAAGGTTTTAAAACCACATATTCACCTATTTCCAAATAGGTATTATTTGCTAAAATATAGTATTCCAGATAGATAATTATCCGGGTATTACAGGAATGAAGCCAAGATAAATTATAGCCGTAACAATCTCCTTCTATATAGTTTCAAAATTATAAAATCAGAAATAAATATAGTTAAATTTGATCAAAGATTACATTGATATATCTTTGTATATTTAGTTATTAAATTTAGAAACACATTGTTGCCGGATGTGAAAAACCCTTTAAACTTTAAATATCAGGAGGGAAAACCCTTAATTAAATCCAAAAATATATAATGTATATAAACAACTTGGAAAAAGTTTTCTCCATCGGAACATAATCAATATCATTTAATATAAGACAACACCATTTCAAAATAACCATACTATGGTCTCAAATTCTATTGAAAACATTTCATTCGAAAACTCAATTTCAAAAATGCATAAGTTCGAAAAATCAATTCCGGAAATTTCAAATATAGTAGGTGTAATGGCAAGTTCAAAAATTCAATTTTTAAACCTTACTCAAGAACCAGACAACTAACCTTAGAAGGTCATCACTAACTAATCGTATCCGGACCTCTGTCCTTGGCTATTCAAGCCATTCGTAGAACGCCATCGCTTCTTCTTTAATTTTTCGGCTATTTCGGACATTGCCCGCTATCCTCGGTTTCACAACTTTTCGGACACTTCTCGTATTTGTCGTCTAACAATCGTGGGCTTCGCCACCCTATAGACACAATATATGCTATACAACTCTGGAGCAACTTATGACGATATACTGGATTACGTAAACTTTTCTCTCTAGGGAACCGATTAGAGATGGGACTCGCTACAATGTACTTACCTTGAGAATCGATACACTGGTAGCTCTACTTTATGGTTTGTTGTGATGGCAACTTCACTCTACAATGTACTTACCTTGAGAATCGATACACTGGTAGATCTGACTAAGTTATTCCAAAACCTTTTGGTGCCGAAGGCAGGGCTAGTCTACGTGGATTAGCCAATCAGTCACCCTAGCACGGTGAGGCTCCCATGATAGACACCTACCTGGCCATTTGGTTTGAGTAACGGAGTTAGGCTCTACGCCTTTTTAAAAGAGCATGTTTTGAAAATGAGTACCGATATAAGCCTAGGTCGGAGTACCACCTTACTTCGGTATACCGGTCGAACCGGTGTACCATCCGAACCAAAGTGTACCACCCTCGTCGGTGCACCACTCTAAACCAGGGATGGTGTATCCATCGCTGTACCTACATCGATATTAGGCTCCGATAATTCGATAATTCTAATAATTCCGATAATTCGATAATTCCGATAATCTCCGGTTTGTACGGGCATTAATTTCATTCTAACCCGTGAGCTTATATATGGAGTGGGCCACACCAGATGAGACTCGTAGATATAGTAGATAACATAGAATATGGGTTCTTGCTAAGCTCTAGGACTTCGATATAGAAATTGGAGTTAAATCCCCGCCCAAAGTGTTTCAAGGCAATCATTACGTAGAAGTCGGCATCGCTTAGGTTTTCCGTAGACAAAGTGACTATTGATTTAGTTTCCTTGTAGAAACAAGTAACTTACTAAGTTACCCCGAGAGGAAAATCCCCGCTTTGCAAAAACCGGACACCATGCGTGCAACGGGGCATGGCTCCGGGGATGAGGGTCTTTTGACTAAGTCCTTGATGGTGGTGACCGTTAGATAAAAAGGGGAAAGTAAAGTATTTCGGGGAGGCGGTTATGTCGTACTAGCACCTATGAGAGTGGTCGGTATAAAGTGGTATGTGTACCGATATTAGTACCCGGATACGATAGACGTTGTGAAATTAAGCGTGCTTAAGCGAGAGAAATCTCGGGATTCTTAACCCCGGGATATAGCATAAGAATTTGATATCCTTCAAACAAAGGCCTGAATACCTTGCGATATGAAACATAGTAATCCTTTGGGATACTATGAGAAAAGATGGAGTGATAATAGGCTTGAGTCAGAGACAGTGCTTAGGTCAAGGTATGACTGAGCATTGCCTAGGTTCCGATACACGAGAGTAGGAACCCGAGAAAATGTGAGTGAGGTTGCCTTAGGTTTGAATACACGAGAGTTAGTTCCTTAACGGAACCCTACGATAGCTAAAACCTCGGTAACCACAAAGTTATGGTTTCAAGGTGGAACCGATAACCTTAGAGATGTTAGTAGCTAATAGATCCCCAAAGAAGTGGGAAATTGAGATAAATTTTGTTGACCTGGAGCTAGAAAGTCCATGAATAAAATGACCGTGGATAGGGTAGCAGACCTAGAGACAGCAGAATTACAAAACCACTAAAGGGTTAGTAACCTGATAGAGATCTGAGTTCTCGTTATAATGATTCAGAGACGGTCAACTGAAGAAAGTACTACTTATGGGAAGTTGTGATCGGAGGTGGCTACTTACAGGGAGTTCTGTTCGGAAAGGGCTACCTACGGAGGGTTCTGACTGGAGGTGCTGACCAATCGGAGGGATTGAGTGAAGCGTTGAGTGAAGTACCGTAGAGTGAAGCCACCGTGATGTCAAACCGTAGAGTGAAGTTGCCATCACAACAAACCATAAAGTAGAGCTACCAGTGTATCGATTCTCAAGGTAAGTACATTGTAGCGAGTCCCATATCTAATCGGTTCCCTAGAGAGAAAAGTTTACGTAATCCAGTATATCGTCATAAGTTGCTCCAGAGTTGTATAGCATATATTGTGTCTATAGGCTGGCAGAAGCCCACAGTTGTTAGACGACAAATACGAGCAGTGTCTGGTGTCTAGAAAGGGTTTTTGTGGATCAGCCAATCAGTCACCCTAGCACGGTGAGGCTCCCATGATATACACCCGGCCGGCAGATTATTTGAGTAACGGAGTTAGGTTTGGAGTTTTTCAACTAAGAGCATTTTTATCCGGCAAGAACCTGGCTCGCTTATAATAAACCATTGGTGCCGAAGGCGGGGCTAGTCTATGTGGGTCGGTCATTCGCCGTCGTAGTAAAGTCTCGGTGAGACTCCCATGATAGACACCTACGGCCAATCGGTTGATTAACTAAGTGAGGCTCTAAGCCATTATCTTAGAGCATCTTTTGAAAACAAGTACTGATAAAATCCTGGTGTTGTTGTAGTGATAAACAGACGAGTTTCCCTATGTAGATTATTATGGGAGAAGGAGACATGTAGTACGTCTGGTCAAAGTAGTATCCGGAAACGTAAAAGTAAGACCGAACCGGAACCAACAAATCCACCCCCTATGCCTATGCTCG
The DNA here is from genome assembly GCA_019022655.1 of Acacia acuminata. Lineage (NCBI taxonomy): Eukaryota > Viridiplantae > Streptophyta > Magnoliopsida > Fabales > Fabaceae > Acacia > Acacia acuminata. Next base: position 476,626 of record JAFJYI010000035.1, read on the forward strand.
AACCGAGAACCATATTTCCCCACTCCAAAATACCATTTAGACCACAAGTATATGCCAACTACCCCGATGACGAACTGAGCGAATACCACCCCGAACAAAGATTTGCCCCAATAAATGAGCCCGAACCTGTAGCTGATCCGGAACCCGAGTACCATTTCAAACCAGAGTATTTTGACGAATCCTACAACCCTAGACCAGTGTATCATTTCGAACTAGTATATTAATCCGAACCAGTGTACCACCTTGAGTCGGTAGATCACCCAAGCCCTGAAAAACCCCTTGTACCCATTCATAACCATAAACCCTCAGAAATATACCATCCTAAGCTAATGTACAATCCTGAACCTGTACTTCAACCTGATCAGCTATACCCCACTTTGGAACTTAACCTTGAGCTAATACATCTTTCTGCTCCTGAATATGATATTGCTTCGATAATTGATCCCGAACCTGAATACCCTCGATCCGGAATATCCTTACGAAACCATATATGATCAATGACCTTTTCATTCGCATATCCCGAACGTAGTGGACCCAGAACCAATGGCTAGTATACCCTCTGAGCCAGAAAAGACCTATAGGATTAGATCATTCATCCGTCAATGATAGCCGTGCGTATTTCCAGCTATTAAGCTACCAAGATGATTCCGAAAGTCAATCTTGTTATAAACCCAAATACCCTGCGACGTGTCTTGAGTACACACCAAGAGCTGATAAGTGCTCTACGAACGAACTTTCTAAAGGCAGAACATTTTAGGCAACATGTAAACGAGTAGCCATTAGTACAACAATACGGAAACGTTAAATATGACTACATGTATTAAAGCCAGTTAGCTGTTATGACGGGTATATTACCTTATGTGGAGTATATGTTTGTTTAGAAAATTACAATATTCCTTAATGTGTGTCATTCTTAATAGAAAGATAAGATGGCAAATTTGCAAGGAACTGGAGTTCCTAAAGGCCGAGGTAGAGGTAGAGATAGAGTTAGACAACTACGAGTGATAAGGCCACAAAACTTAGGCCAATTAATAACACTGAACAAGTGAGAGGCCGAAAAATTCCCAGGGGAGGTCCAAGGGACTATCTCTCAATAGGAATCTACTCTAGGCAATATATAATTCGAGGGCTAATCACTCGTTTATTTCATAGTTATGTATAAGACATTTAGGGCGCGTATGCCTATAGATTATCCTAAAGTAGTTACACCACTAGGTGTGACATCTTTTGTTTTTAAAACATGTCTGAATCGAATTACGTATATGAACAGACGTGAATATATTATAGACCTTATCTGATTATCCTTTCATGACATTGACGTCATTCTTGATTTTAATTAACTAACGGGAAGCCATGGTCAATGGTAGTAATGAGAAGATACCGTACTCACATTTACAAAACAGAGATAGAAATAGGTGTAGCAGTAGAAATAGACAACCACCAATTCTAGTAACCAGAGCAATACTTTTTCATTGGGGTCTTGATTATCGTTATGAACCCGGGCATAACCATAATCAAGGCATCATTGAGGGCCGTATAGGTGGTCCATCTTGCTCTACCCCTCTAGGCCGATTTGACTCCGCAGACAAGCACGAAATATCTTAAACAAGTAAGGAACAAGTTATTTGGTATTGAAAGAATCTTTATGGAATATGTACTCAAGGAAGAAAAAGTATTAGTGGACTAATGCCTAAGAGACAAGTCTAGAAAACAGTTAGTTCTGTTAACCTGTTGGCATCCATACCGGTGTTTGAATAAAAACTTGAAAGTACATAAGAAGGGGAGTGAGGATTATGTGGTATATAATACTAAGTTTAGTTTCCTTATATGCACGATTATTTTTGTTTTAAATGTTTTAGATATATCTTGATAAAACTCAAAAATCCCTTTCTTTATGTTGTTGTGAAGAAATATGTCTTCTTTGAATAGAATTTAAACATCATCATGAAGTTTATGATAAATCAAGCAATGCCTTGTATAAACTCTCTCTTATCATTTGGACCATTTGCATGATTAGAATCGGTGTTCTCTAGTTGACATTAAAAACCTTTTGTGATCATATGCTTCTTTGCTAAACATGTTTTACATGAGTTTGCATTGGATGATTGCGCTTTAAGGTTGTTGTTAAGACTTGAAACTTGTAGGAGTTAATACATTAAGTATGTTACACATATGCCTAGACGCCTACTTTATGTTTGAAAATTTTCAACCAAATATAACTCATAGACAGCATGTTGACCAATTGTTTGTTCACTTAGAAATAACCTGAGCATTTCACTTAAATTTTCCCAACTAAGCTAGTTTGAAACTATGTTTTTGAAAGTGATTCTTCTTTAAATTTATTAAATCTTCTTAAGTGAACATTGCTAGAGTATTTCATTAAAGTTTATGCATGTAATTATTATAGTCCAACCACCTAGTTGTAAGAACTCTAAATGGTGACGCTTGCATAGGGTGTTAGTCGTATGTTAGGAAGTAACACTTAAATAGTTAGTTGAAAATCTAAGTATTTTGGGTTAACCTACTCTAAAAAGAGTTTACATGTCTAATGATGTTATGACTTGTACATCCTTGTGATATTACTTGCTTCATTTAATTATATTGGCAAACTGAGTTTGGAAATTTTACTTCATTATACAAGAAAATCTTTAACGGATCAAATTCATGAAAGTGGCTTGGAGTATACTATATTAAGTTCCATTTTATATGTGCACTACCACTCTTTGAATTTTGCTATCACACTTGTGAAGGTCTGAACCAATAAATATTGTTGATATCATTTTTCTCAAATTACTTGACCATCCATTAACTTTGTTTTAGTAATCTCTTCGTCGTAAGTCGATTGTTAGTTATTGGTGTGTTAAAACGGGATTAGTTTCAAAATGATGCATGTTAAAATTAAATGAAACCTGATGAATAAACTGGTCTTAACTATTAAAAAGGCACTTGGTGGAATTTTGCGGCATGCATTATATAGGGACCCTGTTTTGAAATACATTTTACTTTTGATCCATTGAAATTAAGATTTCTTATCACTATATCATAATGAGATAACCATGCATTATATATCCTTGTTTCATTTTGAAATTTTGATGAACGTCTTCAAGTTAACATACATGAACTATTTGGCTCGGCAAATTTGAATTTATCTTTGGTGCTTGGTAAGAACAAAACCATAAGGATTATATTCCTAGATTTTAAAGACATAAAGCTCTAAATATGAAATTTTGAGTGTACACTCTAGTAAATCTGGAGTAATTAAGAGTTAGTATTGTTGTTGTTGATACTCCCGAAATCCTACTTTAGTACACCACCGTACTAATATGTTGTGTTGAACTCCCGTCCAAACCATTAGATTTCGATATATAAAACATAAATTAGAATGTGTAGGTTACTGTAGTAACTGAAGTTGAATTTTTGCCTTCTTATTATTTGCATCTGTTGATAAGTATTAAACATGAAATTTGTGGTAACATGTGAATTTCATAGAAACTAAATAGTACTTACAAGTTATTTTGGGTTTCGTTGAAACTATTTTCCGATTACTTCGTATGTTGACTTCTCCTCACTCCTGATAAAAATATGGAATATAAAATCCTCATTTTATGTTAGGAATTTGGCGTAGTAATTACCTTAACAAAGAAAAGATTTGCCGTTGTAATCATTAATTCTTGTATAGAAATTAGTATCAAGCTTCTAATATAGTCTAAGAGTTAGACTTGGGAGAGGTTTAGATAAAATAGACGAGCAGATGCTCGAAATCTAGGTGTACGAATGTACACGGGGCAGTGTCCCTAGGCCTTAAGACAGTAGTACTTCTCGTATGAAATGCGAATTGTTATAGTGACCTTAAACTAGTATGTACGAGTAAACCTTGAGTCCGGCAAAACATTTACCGTACCAGGTAGTAGTTGAAATAGCTAAAGCCTGAGAATAATCTCCTAAGTACTAAGGCTGAGATCCCTAGTGCTGTGGTAATAGATTGAGCCAGAAGGCCAATATGTGTTAAGCCGAGAGGCTGAATGGGTTAGGCGGTAAGGCCTGCGTAACCAAGCACGATGAGGATGGACGAGAACGTCTTGAGTTTGAATACTATACCTGGGTACAAAAATGAATAAAATTATTATTCGAATATTAGAGTGCGTGCTAAGTAAGCATAGTACGGGAATAGACTAGATGTCTAGAGTTTTCCGAGGTTATACGATCGATGATGATGAGGGCGTACGTGTCGGTCACCCTTATACGGCGAAATTGCTTGGGCCGGATCGGTTGACTAGACCTCCGAACAAATCGTTTTATTCAAGAGACAACTTCTAGCAAAGCACAAAGTGGACGGAAGAGCTACGACGAAAAAAGGGGAGAAGGCTTCGAGAGGCAAAAATTTAGTCCACGTTAGATAAGACCATTCGAAAATTTTAGTTAAACGTGAAACTGACCACTTACAAGATAACCTTACCCCGAACCCGATTAATCTCCATAACATTTCCCGTGTTTCTCAATTATACCAATCAGTCGCAATCGTGTCATAGAGTATGAGGTGTCCTAAGTGGCCACCGTGTGTAGGCGCCACGGAAACATTTTTGGTATGTCAAGGTATGACATGACCATACTTCGTAATTAAGCCGGAGCAAATTCTCGATCACCGAAAGAAGCGGCTTGGACATAAAAACGTTTCGTTAAAGTACATTTCTAGAATTTATGGTTCAAAGTCTAGTTAGTATAGAGCAAATTTCGAGGACGAAATTTTATTTAACGGGGAGAAATGTAATACCCTAAAATTCATGTTTATCATAAATATTATATTTTGATAAAAAGTGCCTATTAAAAATAGGTGAATATGTGGTCTCAAAAATTGAGTAACATATTTATGTTAATTTAGGGAATTTTCTCTAAGAATTAAGGTAATCGTAAATCAAATTCTCCAATTTTATTTTAGGGATCATAAATTGCCCTATAATTATTAAATTAATACATGGTGCATAAATGGCCATGAAAAGCTAAAAAGTTGTGAGGAAATAATTAAACCAATTAGAGAAAATTGCCAACAATTAGTGGATAATTCAATCTATGTTAATTGAATTATTTTCATAAACATTCACAATTAGTTTAGTGGCATATGTTAAAGGCCTAATTAAGGATGGATTACCTTAATTAAGAAACAAGGGCTAGTGAAGGGCTAGGATTAGCATAGAAGTGGTTTCTAATTAATCTTAGAACCAATCATATTTTGACAATTACACTTAACTACTTTATTAGGGATGCTAATTAAGATTAGTTATGGAAGGCTAAGATTAAATCAAATAAAGCTAATCTAAAGGCTTGAAAATGGATTTCATAAAGCATAATCCATGTGAAATTAAATCCACCAATAAGAAAAAAGAGTTGTGAGTATGTGTGTGTCTAGTATATAAGAGAGAGAAAAGTCAATTGATCCACCAATAATAGAAAAGAGTTGTGAGTGTGTGTGTGTCTAGTATTCAAGAGAGAGAAAAGAGAGAGAGAAAGAAAACTAAAGCAAATTTGATAAAGTTTGAAATCCTAGAGTAAATTGGATAATGGTTTGAAATCCAAGAAATATCGATGTACACAAGTAAAAGCTCAAAACAACAAATAAAGTGAGAATTTATACAAATTCAAATAGTTGTGAAGAAGTAGGAACCGGAGAAAATATAAGGACTTATCTTGAACCCACATAATTTAACCTCGAAAGTAAGCCTAGTAAAGGCTATTTTTGCAAACGTTGAAGAATAAGCTTAGTACAACCAGGGGAATCTAATTAGACCATAAATCTGGATATCCAAATACTAATTAAAAAGCATACTCAGAATTTAAAAGTATTAGTGATTGATCAAGCAACCAAAAATAGATTTCATTAAAGTGAAATATACTATAATAGAGCACATGTGAGATTTAATTTTGGAAATTAAGATAATTAGCTAAATCCAATGTAATTGTTTCTAACCAATGGGAGGCATTTGCTTACAAATTGTCTCTTCATAGAAGCACAAATTAATTTTAGCCATTGATGAGAAAAGATAATCCAAGGGATAAAATCCATAAGCCTTTTGCTATAAATAGGGGCTTTGGTCTTCATTATTCTTCACCAATTCACAAAGAAATCTGATTCTAAGAGTAAGAGAGTGAGTGAGAGCCTTGAAGAAAGGAGGAGCAAGTTCTTAGTAAGTTCTCTAGCTCTAGCTTTAAGTTCTTTAAGTTTTAGTTCTTAAATTCATAGTTAGAAGTAGCTTTGATTTTAAATATGCTAGAGTAATTTTAATATCATGTTTTTGTAGTCAAAAATAGTTATATTTCGAAAATTAGATGAGCCACTTGGTATAGCAAAATTTCTGGAAAACAATGAGCAAAGTAGCGAAGCTCGCGAAAATTCATCGGGTAGAAATCTCTGAAATCAGTGATAGAAATGCCCATATTTTATGTTAAAAATGTAGTTAAAAAATTCTGAAAAAAATTCGTGGTTAAATTAGACATATATGGCTTTTTAAATATGTCAAGAACATGTCAAAATGAGTTCTGTACAAGGAGATAAAATTTCTCAAAGTTGGGCTACGAATTTCTGGAAAATTTCTGGGCAGAGGCTCAAAACTTTAAAACTGGGAGTGATTCGTGTAATCTGGGCAATACTGATTATTTTTAATTGAAAATATACATCCTAAGGATTCCAAGGAATTTTACGGATCCTCGTTTCTATTTTTTAGAATTAATTATGATTTTTCAAAGTTAGACAAAATGCTGCCCAGATTTGTACCAGCGTTGTTCTACGAATTTTGAGGAAACAAAGTGGAAAATAAATGTTGCAAGGGCAAAATAGTCATTAGTGGCCAGGATATCCCATAGGATATTATTTTTAAATTAATAAATACGATATTACCATTATAGGATACGCGTGATCACCGCCGACCGTCAACGTACCGACAACACCGACGAAGGTACGGACACGCATCGTAACACTAACTCGATGTTTCTCGTATACCTATATGTGATAGATATGTTCATAAACCGTGACTCTGTTTTTAGAAAGAATTGTTCATACACATACAGCTTTATACGGGTTATAGTCATGATAACGCCGTTGAGTTTTCCTAGCGAGGACACGGATGTACACCGTGGCACGGTGAATAGTGCGGATCGTAATAACATTCATATGCGGTGGTTGTGTTGTTATTACTTGTTTTTATATATGTGAATATAGCTGTGATGTCATGAGATAAGCTGTCATACATAACCGTACATGAACATGAGGTTAACCGTTACCGAGGTTCAATGGGTATTGAACCTCGGCTCTTACCATAGCTTCGAGGATCCGGAGTAAACATGATCGAAGACAAGGGTAAGCGAGATGTAGGAACCATTTGGAGAAAGTCCTATTGACATGTACTTTACGATATCGACATTCCGAAAAAATTGTAACGCTGTTAAAAGCACATACATTACAGTGGATATTTATCAGTTACTTTTCAATACTATTTACTTCCGATGCTCTACTCTGATCAAATATTTCTGAAAAGGTTTCCGAAAATTGGGATGTTACAATTTTGGTATAAATTGTCTCAGTGGCGCCCATACGCCGTGACAACAAAAGATACCTCAGCCGCTAGTTTTACGCACCGCCTCACGGCTCAGTGGTACGTCCACGCGCCCCCAGTGCAACCAGGTCCCTCATTCGGAGAACGCCTGGCCATGTCGGGGTAAGAGCCAATCCTTCGCCACAAATCAGACTGTGAGAACCCCCGATCATGGTTAAAGTTAACTAGCTCTGATACCAAAATTGTAACATCCCATTTTCAAAAGCAGTATATATTTTTTTTCATCAGAGTAGAGCATCGGAGCGATTGAGTAAGCGATATTTATATTCAAAATGCCGTGAGTCCGGCGATTACGAGCGGTACGTTATACCGAGTGTTTTCCAAAAGTAAATAGCAAAAGAAGAAAGTCTTCACTGAGTCCCTATGCGTCGCTTGCCTTTCTCCTCGATCCTCGGTCCTCCCGACCACGATGCTATGTCAAGAAAGGCGAGGTTCAATGCCCATGGAACCTCGGTGTAACGGCTAACCTCATGTTTATATATACAACATAGACAAGTATATGAGCATACAAACAAGCTTATCCCAACAAAGCACACACGCCCCCGGCAGATATGTCGCACTTAGCATACGTTTCGCATCTAGCAATCGTTTCGCACCTAGCATTTCGCACCTAGCATTTCGCACCAAGCATTTCGTACCTAGCAAACGTATCCCAATACCCAGCAAGCATAATAACAGTACATTGAACATACCATAGAGCTATCAACTACCTCACATAAACATACCATACACATAGCACATGTACGCGTACAATAAACATCGAGTTAGTGTTAAGACGCGAACGTACCTTCGTTGACGGAAAACGGTACTTTTTGACAGTGATACGACGGTACAACAAAGCGGTACGTGATTACGAGATATCCTATAAGGATAATATCATATTATCAAGGCCCAACATCATAATAGGCATTTTAGGTACAAATTACCATTTTGCCCCTAACTCTCCTAATTGGCGGAATTTCGCTTAACTTCGTTACTTTAACTCTAATCTTCCAAAATTTTGACATATCTCCATCTCGAATATATTTTTGAAATAAATATCATATTTATCCCTAAAACATGATATCTAAACTAACTTGGAAGATTAAAGATTAATCTAGCATTTCTACTATAACTACCGAAAGGAACTACCAAAGCTTAAGACTAGGGACCGAAGAACTTACCCAAAGCACTTCGCTACTCCTTTTCCGAGCTCCTCCTTGCTCTCACTTCTCTCTAACCTCTCTCTAGGATTCCTTTGTGAATTGGTGAGTTTGAAGAGAAATGTGAAAGTTGCTATTTATAGCAAAAGCCAAAGGATCTCATCCTGGATCAACCTTTGCATCAAGGGCTAGGATGATGAAGATGTGGCCTTATGAGCATCACTCATTTTCCTCTTCTCTCCACCACAAAAATGTCCCCTTACTTTATGCATTTACCCGATAAAATCCCCCGATCGGTGTTCTAATCGCGTAATCTTAGAAAATCTCAAAAATCCAGGAACACGCCTTGAAGTTCTATTCTTCCTCTTTGGAAATATCGAGTTAACTAAATTTTTGATCCCATTAAGGGTATTCCGTTATGCATTGAACATTTTCGAACAGAGATCGATTCTGAGAAATTACTTCGGGTAATGCCAAATTCGAGACAAAAATCCACTGGTTCATAATATGTCCAGTTGTTTTCTACTTAGTTCAAGGATTTCAAGTTACGATTTATTTTCCATTGGTTCTCACTTTTCTTATCGCCCTTTGTTTACAAAATATCTTTTCATCTGATCCCTTATTCGCCCCATACGGTTCTGAGAAATGACTTCCGCTAACACCAACACGGACAAAAATTCACTTGTTTGTAATATGTTCGACCTAAGAAACTTAGTTAGCGGTTTTAGGTAGGATTTAATTTATCGGTTCTTTATCTAACCTGGTTCTTCCACAAATATCTTAATTATATTATTATTTAATTAACAAAATATCATGATATTATCTTTGAAAAACCCACAACCCTTTTCACACTCAAATTTTGGTTTTTCTCTTCCCTTTATTATTATTATTTTTCTTTAATTTATCTAAATTAGCTAGAAGCTTAATTAGAGCCTTAATCCCATGATTAGTAATCTTTTAGGATTTAGGGTTTTCATGTTCTTAATCTCACCAATTTTTCTTAATCTTTTCTAATTGATTAGCAAGCACACTTTATGCTAATATTAGCCATAAACACTTAATTAAAGGATTTTCCATAATCTACCTTAAATATTCTCTTGTTGGCTTAAACAATTAGCCATTAATTACTTAACTAATCACTTTCTAATTGTTGATAATTTTCTTAATTAGGATTAATCATTATCTCACAACTATTTTACTGATATTGGTATTTTATGCTCCATGTAAAATATTAAAAATCATAGGGCAATTTATGCTCCCCAAAATTATATTTAATTTTGCCTCATTATTTTTCAAGGGAAATAATCCCAAAAATTCCTAAAATTAGAGACAACATACTTTCTAATTTTCAATAAATATTTTATTGCCTCTTGGGATTTATCATAATATTTTCAGGGCATTTCATGGCCCATAATTGCATTTAGGGATTTTGACACTTTAATCCCTCTAATTTCATTAGAAATTTCCTAAACAATAGAATAAGTATCCTACAAGGTTTTAAAACCACATATTCACCTATTTCCAAATAGGTATTATTTGCTAAAATATAGTATTCCGGATAGATAATTATCCAGTTATTACGGGGAATGAAGCCAAGATAAATTATAGCCGTAACAATCTCCTTCTATATAGTTTCAAAATTATAAAATCAGAAATAAATATAGTTAAATTTGATCAAAGATTACATTGATATATCTTTGTATATTTAGTTATTAAATTTAGAAACACATTGTTGCCGGATGTGAAAAACCCTTTAAACTTTAAATATCAGGAGGGAAAACCCTTAATTAAATCCAAAAATATATAATGTATATAAACAACTTGGAAAAAGTTTTCTCCATCGGAACATAATCAATATCATTTAATATATGATCGGCAAAAAATATCATTGACACACATATAAATATATGGTAAAGCTTAAATTTCTCCGTTCAAAAAAAAGGGTTGAAATTTTTTCACTGCTGATAAATATTTGATAAAATTAATTACAAAATTTAATTTACCAAACTCAGAATCATTGGAATGAAACCCTAAATTATAAAATTATAAATAAATATAATTTCATTAAAGAAAATAATGGTGGGAAATCATTATTGATATTATATTAATTTTCTTATAGATATAATTTTAATTTAATTGATATAATATTTAACAGATCACATGATTTCAAACCACGTTGATTTTCCCACTGCGAGATTTCTTCTATTTTCCACTGATAGATTTCCAAGACGAGCCTCAAAAAGAAAATGATGGTAATGGGTGACGACACACCGTATCTTCCCGAAGAAATCACCACAGATATTCTCAAACGACTTCCAGTGAAATCGCTTATCAGATTTCATTGTGTCTCCAAACAATGGAAAAATCTCATCAGGTCTCCATCTTTCATCTCCAACCACCTCCATCACTCCACTCAAAACCGGCCTTCACTTCTTCTATGCAGACAGCGTAGAATACGTGAGCCTCTGCAGTTACGTTTGATGGATTTTGAGATGCATGCTCATGAAATTCCGAACCCACCTTTGATTGGCTCCTTGTTTGGTCTTATGATCATTGGTTCCAGCAACGGCTTGCTTTGTGTTGTAATCTATGAGTGTAAGATTCCTGGGATTGTTTTGCGCTGTTCCCTTCTACTGTGGAATCCTGCTACTAGAGAGATCAGAGAGATCTCTAAAACCAGAACTTCAGAAATTCTTAATTGCGATTGCAATGGATTTGGGTTCAGTGCAATTGTTAATTATTATTATTATTATTATTATTATTTATTTCCTAAACTCAAACTCTTATTTTAAATTGAAATCCCATAAATGATGTATCCAAATTGATTTCTCTTAAAATCTCAATAAAATCTCTTTAAATTAGTAATAATGACTTCTCGAATATATCAAAATATATCTCAAATCTATTAAAAATGAGAAGTCACCCCCTCACTTGCATCAAATCTTGTCCTCAAGATTTTAAATTCTAAAACAACCAATTCATGAAAACCAATGGAAGCGAAATTTTTAAAGCAAACACTACAAAATTGAAGTCTGTTCAAACTTTCTCAGAAATCTTTTCCACCTTCCAGAAATGCAAGTAGCAAGGTAATTGATTTGGCAAAGATAAATCACAATAGAATGTCCCTCACAAGTCAAGTGTTTACACTCATATCTCAAGATACCCAAGGGCTTGTGTTTCACTCAATTCCACCTATTGCAACTTATCTACCATATGCTTGTTTATCATCTCAATCTCCACTATATATTGTCCAATTGCACACTCAAATCAAAAGGACTTTCTCAAGGTTTTAATGATCAAGCTAGGATAATGAAATAAAGTGATCAAAAGGTATGGGAGAATACTTTAATTAGTGTCAAGTAATTCAATGAAATTCATGATGAAGAATGAAGGAATACCCAAGAGAAAACAAATTCACTAACACGGTATATTAACAACTTTTATTTTATTGACCTTAACAATCTTTTTCTTTCTTTCTTTCTCTTTTTCTTTTTTTTCTTTTCTTTTCTTTTTTTTTTTAATTCTACTTTTCACTACCCGCACATACTCTTATGGTGTTGACTTCCTAACTGCTTCACTCTTTTAAATTGATTCGCTTAGCACTTACTAAAGTAACAAAAATGAATGGAAAGAAAAAGATATAAAAATTGCATATCTCAAACAAAGGGCTATTTATTCTATGCAAATTTCTTTTCTTTTCTTTTCTTTTTTAAAATAAAGGCTCAAATGGGGTAAACAAATGATTTTCATGTGATAAGGATGGACATTTGGCCGAACTAGCTATGAAATGAATGCCTAAATCATCTTTGTGCATGCAAAAGGATTTCAAACTTCAAAAGAGATTCAAGACAAGTTCTAGAGATAAAATCACAATAAGTGTACTCCCTCTTAGAAAGATGAAAATTAAGGCTCAAATTCCTCAGCTCACAGGTTCTTTGACATCCTAAAGTAAAGTATCCAAACCAAATCATTACCTCTTTACTAACATTCAAAGAACATAGAATCAATTCCTAATTAAATTCACTCCTTTTTCATGTTCAAATTAACTCAATTGTGATAACGCTCATGAGTAAAATTCAAACTTCCATAAGAATTTTTTTTTTTCGAAAATCCGAGGACAAGGAAAGCCATGTAAAATCCAGGATAACCTCGCCCCCACACTTAAATGTCACATTGTCCTCAATGTGGACAAGTAACAAAAAGTAATGGAAGTGAAGAGCAACCATATATAAGTGTAAGGGTAACACCAACTTCGAGATATCAAATTTTCACCAATTAAACAACTCAAGTGCTAAATGTCATTCAATAATCATCACAAACAATCATCACATGCACATCCGACTAAGACCAAAGACTCATTCCCAAGTAATAGATCACCAACAATCAAATAGAACAAATCAAAGAAAAGTAGAAGAAAACTCCCCTATTTGTCCTTGACTTGCACTCTCAATCCTTGCCACCAAAGTGGAACACCTCATCAAGAGCTTTCAACGGTCCTACAAAAGCAAACAAAGCATCAAATTAAACCTTGGGTTGCCTCCCAAGAAGCGCTTGGTTTATAGTCCTCAACCTGACAATACCAGCAATCTAAGTAGGTGATGACAAGCGGTGAACCATTGTTTGTTGGTTCACTTCAACACCATAGTAATGCTTTAGTCTTTGCCCATTCACCTTAAAGCAATCTCCAATTTTCTCATCTTTAACTTCAATTGCACCTTTTGATGACACCGAAACCACTTTGAAAGGACCATACCACCTTGATTTAAGCTTCCCAGGAAATAATTGAAGTCTTGAGTTGAAGAGAAGCACCAACTGCCCTAGCTCAAAAGAGCGCTTCAAGATATGACTGTCATGCCATTTATTTGTTCTTTCTTTATATAGTCGTGCACTATCATATGATTGAAGTCTGAATTCTTCCAACTCATTCAGTTGAAACAACCTTTTAGCTCCCGCTTGATGAGGGTCCATATTTAGCTTCTTGATTGCCCACCATGCTTTATATTCCAATTCAAGTGGTAAATGACACGCTTTTCTGAAAACCAAACGGTATGGTGACATGCCAATTGGAGTACGAAAAGCTGTCCTATAAGCCCATAAAGCATCATCAAGCTTACCAGACCAATCTTTTCTAGTTGGACCCACAGTCTTCTCAAGAATTATCTTAATTTCCCTGTTAGTCAACTCACATAAACCATTAGTTTGTGGATGGTATGCAAGTGACATCCAGTGGTGCACTTTATATTTTTCCAAGAGAGCCTTGAAATTCTTGTTGTTGAAGTGAGTCCCTTCATCAATAATGATTGCTTTGGGAGTGCCAAATCTTGTTAAGATATACTTCTTCAAGAATCGAACCACTGTATTAGCATCATTAGCTTGGCAAGCCATAGCTTGACCCATTTACTCACATATTCCACAACAACAAGGATGTACTTGTTTCCTCTTGAGGATGGGAATGGACCCATGAAATCCATCCCCCAAACATCAAATAACTCCACCTCAAGGATTCCAAATTGAGGCATCTCATGTCTCTTAGAAATATTACCTGTTCTTTGATATCTTTTACACTTGGTAACAAATTGGTGAGCATCTTTAAACAAAGCAGGCCAATAAAAACCATATTCAAGAACCTTTGATGCAGTTCTTTGCCCCCCATAATGTCCCCTATATGCAGATGCATGACATGCATTCAAAATTTTCTCTTGTTTTACCTCAGGCACACATTTTCTAATGATCAAATCAGCACGTCTCTTAAAAAGAAATGGTTCTTCCCAAATATAGTAGGCAACATCATACAAAAACTTCTTTCTTTGATAGAAATTCAAATCAGGAGGTAATACTTCACACACAAGATAGTTCACAATATCAAAGCATACCATGGCAAACCACAACTACTTACAACAAACAATTGCTCATCGAAAAACATTCATTCACCAACAAATCATTCACATGACCGGAAGGGTTCACAATTCTAGACAAATGATCAAGCAACTTGAAATTCCTTTCCCGTCAACTATATGCATATCAAATTCTTGTAGCAACAAGACCCATCTAATCGTCCTAGGTTTAGACTCTTTCTTCCCCAACAAATATTTAATTGTAGCATGATCAGTGTGAACTATAACCTTAGCACCCATCAAGTACACCCTAAACTTTTCAAAAGCAAACACTATAGCAAGCATTTCTTTGTCAGTGGTAGAGTAATTTACTTGAGCTGCTATTAGGGTCCTTCTCGCACAGTAAATAGGATGGAAGATCTTCACATGCCTTTGTCCCAACACAGCTCCAACAGTATAGTCACTCGCATCACACATTAATTCAAAAGGTAGTGACCAATCAGGAGCTACAATGATAGGAGCTGAAGTCAATCTTCTTTTCAGTTCTTCAAAAGCCTTCATACACTCCTCATTAAACGAAAAGAAGTATCTTTCTCCGAATCGTGAAAGTGGCTTTGAAATCTTGGAAAAATCTTTAATGAATCGACGATAGAAACCAAGATGGCCCAAGAAGCTTCTTACGGCTTTGACATTAGAAGGAGGAGGAAGCTGTTCAATCACAGAAATCTCGGCTCTGTCAACCTCTAAACCATTTTTAGAAACTTTAAAACCCAAAACTATGCCTTCAGTCACCATGAAATGACACTTCTCCTAATTGAGCAGTAAGTTTATCTCCTCACATCACTTCAACACCTTTTCCAAATTGATCAAGCACTCTTCAAATGATTCTCCAAATACCGAGAAATCATTCATGAATACTTCCATTATCTCTTTATCATATCAGAGAATATACTCATCATACATCTTTGGAAAGTGGCAGGAGCATTGCATAAACCAAACAGCATTCTTCTAAAGGCAAAAGTGACATAAGGACAGGTAAATGTTGTCTTCTCTTGATCTTCGGGAGAGACCACAATTTGATTATATCCTGAATACCCATCCAAGAAACAGAAGAATTCTTTACCAGCCAATCGGTCTAACATCTGGTCAATAAAAGGAAGTGGGAAATGATCTTTCCTTCTAGCATCATTCAACTTTCTGTAATCCATGCAAATACGCCAACCAGTAACTATCCAAGTGGGAATAATCTCATCTTGCTCATTAATAATCATTGTCATACCCCCTTTTTAGGAACACATTGCACTGGGTTGACCCATGAGTTATCGAAATAGGGTAAATGATCCCAAAGATCTAACCATTTGATAATTTCCTTCTTGACCACTTGTTTCATCATAGGATTTAATCTTCTCGATTCGGATAGATTTCTTGTGATCATCTTCCAAGAGTATCTTGTGCATTACAATGGATGGACTTATACCTTTTATGTCTGCAATTGTCCAACCCAAGGCACCTTTGTGGCTCTTGAGAACTTTCAACAACTGTTCTTTTTGATCTTCAGATAAGGAAGAAGAGATTATAATAGGTAGTGTCTCAGATTCACCCAAGTATGCATATTCAAGATGCGGTGGTAAGGGTTTAAGCTCTAGAATTGGTGCTTGTTCAATGGAAGGCTTCAAAGAAGTAGTTTGCCTTGATTCCATCTCTAACAACTCAAACTTTTGTGATGATTTCTGTAATAAGGAGAGGCTTCAAGTAACTTCTTACATTCAACTATATGCTCTTCTTCAATTTCATCAGTCCCAAGTAAAACCGATGCTAACGGTTCTTTTATAGAAAATGACTCTAAAGTCTCTTGAATCATCTCATCAAACATGTCAACCGTGAAGCAATCTGTAACATCCCTAGGATACTTCAATGCCTTGTTCATGTTGAATATAACTTCTTCTTCATTCACCCTCAACTTGATCTCTCCCTTTTCAACATCAATCGGTGTTCGAGCCGTAGCAAGGAAAGGTCTTCCCACAATGAGCGGTAGATCTCTATCTTCATCACGGTCAAGACAATAAAGTCGGTAGGGAAAATAAACTTGTCAACTTTAACTAAAACATCTTCAATGATACCCTTTGGAAAAGCTAAACTTTGATCAGCTAGCTGAAGTGTCACAGAAGTTGGTTGAGCTTTACCCAGTTGCAATTTTCTGAACACAGATAGTGGCATCAAGTTGACACTTGATCCTAGATCACATAATGCTCTTCCTTGAAACAATTTCTCCAATTATGCAAGGTATAGAAAAACTGCCTAGATCTTTCTATTTAAGGGGTAGCCTGTTAAGAAGAATAGCACTACACTCTTCAGTTAAGGCTACGGTTTCATAGTCACCAAACCTCGTCTTCTTACTCAACATCTCCTTTAGAAACTTCACATATTGAGGCATCTGCTCTAACGCTTCAAGGATAGGGATGTTAATGTGTAGTTGCTTGAAAATCCCCAAAAACTTCTTATATTGCTCCTCTAAAGCTTTCTTCTAGAATCTCTGAGGAAATGGTAAAGGTAGTACGCATTTAAGATTCTTCTGGTTTGCCTTCTTTTTCACTTCACCCTCTTTAGACTCAATCTCTACTTTCTCTTCATTGACTTTTCCATTCACCTTTTGTATAACCTCTTCATCATCCTCTATATTGACTGTAAGAGTTGTTTGATCATCATAAGCTGAGGGTTTCTTTGGTTGTGAAATCTCAGGTAATTCCTTTCCACTTCTCAATGTAAGATCTTTGCATTCTTCTTTCCTATCTCTACGAGGATTAGGCATGGTATTACTTGGCAATTCTCTCTATTGTAAGATATTCACAGCATTTGCAATTTGTCCCAATTGTACCTCAAGATTTTTGATAGATGAGTTTACTCCTGCAATAGATGAGTCTACTCTTACATTAGTAGCGGCTTGTTCCTGAGCATTCTTTAATTGCAAACTTGCGAGCTGAGATATCACTGCCTCTAGATCAGATTTAGGTTCTTGGGTAGGAATAACTTCCTTTTCATATTGATAGAACCTAGGAGGTTGGACTTGTTTTGTACTAGAGGTTGATGCTTCATTAAGAGTTGCACCATATTTCCAAGAGAGGTTGGGATTTTTACGCGACCCAGAATTGTATGTATTTGAGTATGGATTGTTTTGGTTATTGCCTCGATAGTTTCCTGCATAGTTTACTGGCTCCATTTTGGGCACAAAATGTCTTTTTAATTATATACCCATTTTGTGGTTGAGATGCTTTGCTTAATGGAGAAGGTGATTAGGTGTCCCATGCAATTAATTAAATATGCACATGGGTGATTAGGTGTCCCTCTCTTTAATTCTTTGGTTGATGAAGGTGTCCAAGTGTGTCTCTTAATAAATCTTTAATTTATAAGAAGACAAGTGTCCATGTTCTAGATGTCTTCTTGTTAATCATATGATAAATTTATTTTCCATAAAGCTTAATAATCTTATATCATGACACTGTAGGGATCCGTACAACGCAGCGGATTAAAATTTCTACGAATCCGTCCCGAGGATCACTCAGGTGCGTTTAAACCAAGGCTAAGGAATCCGGATATTACCTTTTAAGAACTCGTTCGTGGTTTCTTCTTCGTTGAACAGGTGGGCTACCTCCTCGATCAGCAGAAGACGACTCTTAGAATCCTCTTCCTCTACTGGTATCCACACGAACAATCCTCGTACACGGCTACAGCAGCGTGCTAGCGCCTCTTTTGCGTCTCTCTCTCAGTTTTCACTCTAGGGTTTCTCGCGGCTTTTCAGAATACGCTCGACTGAAAGTCCTGTAGGTTTTCTAAAACTTTGTTTAGCGTATTTAATGCAAAATTAATCGTATTAATTTTGAATTCAAACTTTAGATCGGATTAAATATATATTAATTAAATCTATCCGATAGATCTAATATAATAATATTTATTTAATCGAATTAAAAGCCAGATCTGAAATTTTGAATTCGAATCTAGATTAAAAAATAATCAAATAAATCTATCGATAGATTTAATCCAACCTATTTATTTAATCCAAATTTAAAAGCCTTCGATTTAATTTATCTCAATAAATTAAATCGGAGAATTGATATCTATCTATTTATTTAAATCTAAGATACCAATATCTCAATTTAAATTAAATAGACAATAATATCTTTATTCGAAAATTAAATGAGATACAATATCTCTGTTTGTTTTAGATATTTAATTTATCAAATAAATTAAACATAAAACAAATAATATAATAATAATATTTTAATCTCAATTAAATAATATCATTATATTATTTTTCAATTTAAATATATATATATATATATATATATTTACCCCGCATTAAACTCAAGTATTTATTAATCTCAGATTAATCGAGATTCAATGAACCCGGACACTTTTACCCGTGTTGGATTATTCTTGTGTGCGACCCGCAGCCCATGTGAGATTGGCGGTGGGCCAACACCGTGTCACCCCACAAATCGCAAGCGGCCTCTAGCAAGACATTGCGACTACCCAACTCACATGGGGATCGATGACACGATACACCTATCGTACAACCATGTCACGTCCCTTTTGTCACGCGATAATTTGGTCAAGGATGAGGCATGGACAATGTCAACTTCCTTTTCTTGACCATTACTTTCTCGATTCTCGAGTAGTCTAATAAGTGAAATGGAAACTCCTTTCCATCACGGTATGGCCATACATTTCTTAGACTCACTCATCGAGGGGCCCAAAGATATCTCTCTACGAATGTGAGGGACAAATTCCATCTTGACCATTCACGTCCCTCCGCATGAAAACCACTGATCCGATCCTGCCTTTATCATCACCCGGTCAAAGGTGACTTTTGACTAGGTCAAAGACCAGTGATTCATCATGTAGGAATCCATGATGATCTCAGTCATAGGGCGTTGTGACGCGGTTATACATGAGATAAGCTTATGACTTAATCCATGCGGCTTTCTCATAGTGGTCGGTCCAAAGACTTGTACTCTTACAAGTGCCCATGACTTTGATTGTATCTCCATACCTCATCAAAGTCATACTGGTCTTAATTCATCTTTGCTCTGCGTAGATGACCGGCGGGGACATTTAGGATAATCTATAAGATGTATCCGGGGATGCGATTATAAATACGAACATGCGAGACGAAAATGATAACTAAAGAAAATACTTTAAATAACTCAAATATCCAAAGTACAATGAATTGCCCCTAGGGCATAATTTCCAACAGACACTTGTATTTTTAGGGTTTTCTATATGATTCTTATCTCCAACTTTATATAAATTGCTTTGTCCTCTTCTTATCTTCTTTGCCATGCGTCACTTTCCAAGAGCCAATGGAGTATATGATGTCTTTTATTCATTTTTGAAACCATGCTCAAGTGTCAATTTTGTGGTGACATCATCAATAAAACTTTTATTTCCAAAGTCAAAGATATTTTTGCTAATACTCCTGTTAATCTTGCCATGTGTGCTTCTTGAATTTTCTTTTGAATTCATGTGCATATGTCATTTTCCTATTTTTGCCATGTGTATATGTTCTTGAGTCTTCCATTATCCTCTTATGCCTCTTCTTTTTAGGCATAACAATGATCCTTTATTAGCCAATTAAATGACAACAAATATCATTTGCCATGGATTTAATGAAAATTCCATAAATTCCAATAACATGATACTAATTAACTTTATACAATAATTTACATGAAAATGGGGCTATTACAAAGTGTCCATAAATAATTCCAAAATCTCAAGATCAAAATTCAGGATATTACAGTATGCGTCAGGAGCAATTTTGCCCCTGAAGTTTTCGGCGTAGCAATGTTGCCCCTGAAGTTTAAAAACGTAGCAATGTTACCCCTCTGTTAACTGCCCTAACAGTCAACGTTAGGGTTGTTAAAGGAGGGGTAACATTGCTTCGTTTTTATACTTCAAGAGCAACATAGCTCCAAAAAAACATAGCAATTTGGCCCCTGAAGTTTAAAAACGTAGCAATGTTGCCCCTCCATTAACAACCCTAACGGTCCAACGGTCAACGGCCAACATTGCTATCGAAAACTTCAGGGGGCAAAATTGCTCCCGACACATACTTTAGAGGCAAAATTGATACTTAACCCTAGTTTCTAAATTATAAAATCAGATATAAATATAGTATAATTTGATCAAAGATAAGATTGGTATATCGTTGTATATTTAGTTATTAAATTTAGAAACACATTGTTACCGGATGTGAAAAACCCTTTACACTCTAAATATCAAGACGGAAAACCCTTAATTAAATCCAAAAATATATAATGTATATAAACAACTTGGAAAAAGTTTTCTCCATGGGAATTGGGAACATAATCAATGGAGTATCATTTAATATATGATCGGCAAAAGATATCATTCACACATACACATAAATATCTGGTAAAGCTTACATTTTTCCGCTGAAAAAAAAAAGGCTTGAAATTTTTTCACTGTTGATAAATATTTGATAAAATTAATTGCAGAATTTAATTTACCAAGCGCAGAATCAATGGAATGAAACCCTAAATTATAAAATCTAAATTATAAAATTATAAATAAATATAATTTCATTAAAGAAAATAATGGTGGGATATCATTATTGATATTATATTAATTTTTTCATAGATATATTTTTTAATTTAATTGATATAATATTTAACAGATCACATGATTTCAATATTTTGAGTCACACTGAACTTTTTTATAATAGTAATAATAATATTTTTTCTATTTTGCCGGCAAAGATAGACGATCGATTAGCGATTAGAAATTAACTAACAAAGTTATATCATAATATCTTTATAATGGCAACCACTATGTATTTAGATACTTATGTAGATGATAAGTATATATATTTGAAACTTCATTAAGATTAAGATATAGGCCCCAAAAATGTTGATTGATTAATTATTTCGGGAAAAAAAAATCGTTTTCACTATTCGCTGAATTTATATAAACTTGGCTCGCACCTTCCTTCTTCTACTAGTTTTCTGCAAACCACGTTGATTTCCCCACTGCGAGATTTCCTCTTCTCAGTCGATAGCTTTGATTCTCAGCCTCTGATTTCTTCTATTTTCCTCAGAAGAAGATGGTAATGGGTGACGACACACCGTATCTTCCCGAAGAAATCACCACAGATATTCTCAAACGACTTCCAGTGAAATCGCTTATCAGATTTCATTGTGTCTCCAAACAATGGAAAAATCTCATCAGGTCTCCATCTTTCATCTCCAACCACCTCCATCACTCCACTCAAAACCGGCCTTCACTCCTTCTTTGCAAGCAGCGTAGAATATGTGAGCCTCTGCACTTACGTTTGATGGATTGTGAGATGCATGCTCATGAAATTCCGAACCCACCTTTGATTGGCTCCTTGTTAGGTGTTATGATCATCGGTTCCAGCAACGGCTTGCTTTGTGTTGCAATCAATGAGTATAAGATTCCTTGGATTGTTTTGCGCTGTTGTTACCTTCTATTGTGGAATCCTGCTACTAGAGAGATCAGAGAGATCTCTAAAACCAGAACTTCAGAAATTCTTAATTGGGATTGCAATGGATTTGGGTTCAGTGCAATTGTTAATGATTATAAGATAGTAGGAACATATAGTAATGGTTATAAAATCATTACGGCTGTTGAAGTATATTCGTTAAACACAGGTTCATGGAAGGAAATAGAACTTGGAACCCTGAAGGGTGTAGGTTTTAGTACCGATGGTTGTGTTGCTGCCAATGGATGTATCTTTTGGGTTGGTTTTTTTACTGGAAGATGATAATGATGATAGTTTGATAGTTTCTTTTGACATGGCCATAGAAGTGCTTACATTGATACCATTGCCTCCTCTACCAAATATGATAAGATTTGAGTTGACGCTCTATAAGAACAACGTTTCTATACTTCATCTCTCTAATTGTATTGATTTGTGGGTGCTAGAGGAGGATGTCAGCTCATCTACGAAGAGCTGGAGTTGGACTAAAAAGTTTAGTAGTAAACCCTGCCCGTCCACATTAGAATTTCCAGGGATCATCTGGAGGAATGATATTGTCATTGGTTCTTTTGGTAAGTTTAGGAGTACATATACAAGTAGTGGATATTATGAGATTGAAGAAGAAAACTTTGGTCAATATTTGATCAATATCCTTACCAATGAGGGTAAGATGATTGCTATCCCGGGATGTCGCCTTGGTAATGTTTACAATCATGTTGAAAGCCTTGTTCCAATTGGCAACATTTAGTATTGAATGCTAATGATTACCATGAAAATTTACTTTTCTTTGGTTTATTTTGGTGGAAATTGATCCTTACCAGTTTAGATTCATGATAAGTTTTGATGCAGTTTAGAAATTGTACATATTAAATTTAAGATTAATAGCATTTAATTATGAAGTCATCATTTAAGTTTAAATCGTCATCACTTGAATTTGTCACATCACTATTTTTCATTAGCAATATTAATAGTATTAGAATTATATGAACAAAAGTATATTTTATAAATTTACGAGATCAAAAATATACTTTAGCCTAAAAATGTACATGGAGATGTCAAATTTGATAGTTGACAGAAAGAGGTTAGAAAAAATATAGGGCGTTTCGAGTTTGGTGGGGGTTAATTTCATAATTAAATATTTATATATTGATTTTTTGTCAAGATCCATATTAAATTTTTTTAAGAGAATGATTTTAGTCCCAACCAAGGAAAATAATATTAGAAAAGTCATCATTGACAAATGAAAGGGGAATTAACAAGTGAATCAGTTATCATTAACAACTTATGAGACTTGCCGATAAATTATTTCCCTTAATTGGGACCTATACATCATTCCCCCTTCTTTTCAGATTTCTTCTGCTACTTTCCTCTACCACTGATGATAGATTCCCAAGTGGAGCCCCACGAAGTAGATTGGTAATGGATGGCCACGCCATATCTTCCCGAAGAAATCATCATAGAAATTCTCAAACGACTTGTGGTGAAATCGCTTATGAGATTCCAACATGTCTGCAAACATTGGAAAAATATCATCAAGTCTCCATGTTTCATCGTCGGCCACCTCCATTACTCCGCTCAAAACCAGCCTTCAAATCTTTTTTGCAAGCTGTATTGTCGATCTTGCTTCCCTCCTCTACCCATTTCCTCCCCTGCCTATCCTCCGATTCTTTGCAACACTATTGTGGGTCCTGCTTTCCTCCTTTAATATGAGACATATATATTTTGGAAGTTGATCATGGTTCTAAATATAAAACATATTTTTCAATACTTTCCTAATTTACTCCTGTCAATACTCTTTCAACAAAAATCAAAGAGGAGAGTGAATAAATGAATTAATGAAGATAAGTAGGGTATTTTTGAAAATATATGTCATCTTAACTAACTTATTTAATCTAATCAAATTAGATAAATAAATCTTATACTAACAATAGAATAGAGTATCATTTAATATGTGGACAGCGAAAAAACATGAATCAATAACAAAAAGGCTAGAAATTTTTTCACGGTTAATAAATAGTTGATAAAATTAACTACAGATTTTATTTTCCCAAACCCAGAAATATGGGAATGAAGCCAAGATAAATTATAGCCGTAATAATCTCCTTCTATATAGTTTCTAAATTATAAAATCAGAAATAAATATAGTTAAATTTGATCAAAGATTAGATTGATATATCTTTGTATATTTAGTTATTAAATTTAGAAACACATTTTTGCCGGATGTGAAAAACCCTTTAAACTTTAAATATCAGGAGGGAAAACCCTTAATTAAATCCAAAAATATATAATGTATATAAACAACTTGGAAAAAGTTTTCTCCATGGGAACATAATCAATATCATTTAATATATGATCGGCAAGAAATATCATTCACACACACACATATAAATATATGGTAAAGCTTAAATTTTTCCGTTCAAAAAAAGGGTTGAAATTTGTTCACTGTTGATAAATATTCGATAAAATTAAGGCTAAAGTATACTTTTAGTCCTTTAAGTTTTACATAAGATATGCTTTTGGTCCCTTAACTTCATAAAGTATACTTTTGATCCTAAAATTCTAACACCGTTAATGTTACTAACGGAAAACGCTGATGCGGCGAACTCAAGTGAGGACTAATAGCACTTAATTACACAAATTCTACATATTCTTCAATTTACCCATATTTTAAATTTAAGCCTAATAGTATTTAATTATAAAATTATCACTTAAATTTACACCGTTATCACTTGAGTTTGCATTTTTCGTTAGCAAAACTAAAGGTGTTAAAATCTTAGCACCAAAAGTATACTTTATGAAGTTAAGGGACCAAAAGTATACTTCATGTAAACTTAAAGGACTAAAAGTATACTTTAGCCTAAAATTAATTACAAAATTTAATTTACCAAACTCAGAATCATTGGAATGAAACCCTAAATTATAAAATTATAAATAAATATAATTTCATTAAAGAAAATAAAGGTGGGAAATCATGATTGATATTATATTAATTTTCTTATAGATATATTTTTAATTTAATTGATATAATATTTAACAGATCACATGATTTCAATATTTTTGAGTCACACTAAACTTGTTTTATAATAGTAATAATAATATAATTTTCTTTTGCCGGCAAAGATAGAAGATCGATTAGCGATTAGAAATTAACTAACAAAGTTATATCTAAATATCTTTATAATGGCAACCACTACGTATTTAGATACTTATGTAGATAAATATATATATATAACTTCATTAAGATTAAGATATAGGCCCCAAAAATGTTGATTGATTAATTATTTCGGGGAAAAAAGCCTTTTTCACTATTCGCTGAATTTATATATACTTGGCTCCCACCTTCCTTTTTCTACTAGTTTTCTGCAAACCACGTTGATTTTCCTACTGCGAGATTTCTTCTTCTCAGTCGTTAGCTTTGATTCTCAGCCTCTGAAGTCTTCTATTTTCCTCTGATAGATTTCCAAGACGAGCCCCATAAAGAAGATTGTAATGGGTGACGACACGCCGTATCTTCCCGAAGAAATCACCACAGATAATCTCAAACGACTTCCAGTGAAAACACTTATCAGATTTCATTGTGTCTCCAAACAATGGAAAAATCTCATCAGGTCTCCATCTTTCATCTCCAACCACCTCCATCACTCCACTCAAAACCGGCCTTCACTTCTTCTTTTCAAATGGTGTATAACACGTGACCCGCCTCTAAACTTACATTTGATGGATTGTGAGATGCATGCTCATGAAATCCCGAACCCACCTTTGATTGGCTCCTTGTTTGGTGTTATGATCATTGGTTCCAGCTACGGCTTGCTTTGCGTTGTAATCTATGAGTGTAAGATTCCTTGGATTGTTTTGCGCAGTTCCCTTCTATTGTGGAATCCTCAGAAATTCTTAATTGGGATTGCAATGGATTTGGGTTCAGTGCAATTGTTAATGATTATAAGATAGTAGGAACATATAATAATGGTTATAAAATCATTACGGCTGTTGAAGTATATTCGTTAAACACATTTTCATGGAAGGAAATAGAACTTGGACCCCTGAAGGGTGTAGGTTTAAGTAGCAATGGTTGTGTCGCTGCCAATGGATGTATCTTTTGTTGGAATTTTAGGATAAAATCCCATGGGTTATGAATAAGAAGAAGGATGGAAAAGAAGAGGAAAAAAGGAAGAAGGAATGTGTGCGAGAGAATAGTCCCACATTGCTTAGTTGGAGAGAAGTTGGAGGGTATATAAGCCCCAACTTGGCTCTTACTAATTGAGCCCTTGGGCCAACCCACTTTTGTGGAGGGGTGAGGACTTAGGTGACCCTTGGTCCACCACACGCTCGCGCCGCCGTCCGGTCCGGTCCGCGCGTGTGAAATAAAATATTAATTTTTTATTAAATTATTTTTCGGATTAAAAAATAATTTTTTATTAAATAATTTTTTGAATTTCCGAACGTTTAGATATTCCCGTTGTGCCTCTCCGACTTTTCCAACTTGCGGCCAGGCTGCGTTTTTGCGATCCGTTCGCTTCATTACAGTGCGTCTCGTTCGTGAAGACGCACCGGTTCACCGTGAAGATGCGGGTCGCCTCCGTTCGCTTCGTTTTGGTGTGCTGTTCGTCAAGACGCACCAATTCGCCGTGAACGGACGTGGGTCACCTCGTTCGTTCCGTTACGGGTGCGTCTGTTTGCACAACGCACCCGTTCACAACGCCGAGACTTGTCCATCGATCGTGTTCTTTCGAGTCTATAAATAGGGCGCCCTAGTCACGGTTTAGACACACAATTTTTTTGCACACTCTCTCTCCGCATTCGCATAAACACTCGTGCGTTCCGAAAGCAGACTCATTGGCTTCGCTTGGGCTTCGGATAGGCGAGCCATCTTTCGGAGACGAATAATCCGCTCTATCCTGGGAGGCAATTGCTCGTAAAACCTTCGGCATCCGTATTGAGGGAGCAAAATTGTCTTAAGGACACAACAAAAGTTGGGCCTGGATTTTCGCATTTTTCCATTCCATATCTAGCGGTCTTGTGAGTTCGTTTTACTGACTTTTTATTTTATACGAGACTAAGTGAATGTTCCTGTATGCTCTATTTAATAAATACAGATTCTTGTTTTGATATTCTGTGTACTTTATATTCAATTTCTACCTACTCAATATATTAGAAACAACAATCTTAAGACAACTTTTGGTTTATTGAAATCAGTTTATGTTAATTTACTTGATTGCTGATTTCATACGTTGGTAGTAGTATTGAATTGAATCGTGATTAGTTTTTGCTAATATTATTATTATCTTGTTAGTGAATTAATGCGTGTGATTAATCGAGTTTGTTTTAACAACGAAATGGCAAGTACAAGTACCAAATCGATTAACCCAAGTGGTCTGTTCCAATGCATGGTGAAAAACCAGGAAAAGTTCAATGGCAATGATTTTAAAAGATGGCAACGAGAAAATGTTTTTCTATTTAACCACATTGAACTTGGCACGGTTTCTCTCGAGGATGCTCCAAAATTGGAAGAAGGACAACAGTCGACAAGGAAAAGGTTGTGCGATAGATGCTTGGAAGCATTCGATTTCTTTTGTAGAAATTACATTCTCAATGGTCGGACAACACACTATATACTTGTATATAGTGCTTTGGATACAACTAAAGCATTATGGGAGAGTCTGGACAAGAAGTACAAAACTAAAGATGCTGGTTTGAAGAAATTCATTGTTGGCAGATTCTTGGACTTCAAGATGCTTGATTCTAAATCTGTGGTGAGTCAAGTTGAAGAACTTCAATTGGTTGTGCATGAGATTCATGCTGAAGGAATGTCTCTTAGCGAGTCTTTCCAAGTCGCTGCATTTATTGAAAAATTGCCACCGTCTTGGAAAGACTTCAAGAATTATCTCAAACACAAGCATAAGGAGATGTCACTTGAAGATTTGATCGTAAGGCGAGAATATAAGAAGACAACAAGGTTTCGAAAGAAACTTGGCGGCAACCCTATAGTTTCGAAGGCTAACATTGTGGAAGATGGTCCGAAGCCCAAGAAACGCAAACGCTCTAATGAGGGATCATTTAAACAAGGCCATAACAAAGGCCCTAGCAAAGGCCGAAATTCAAAGGCAAGTGTTATAATTGCGGGAAGACCGGTCACCGTGCTAAGGAGTGCAAGAAGCCAAAGAATTTCAAGAAGAAGAACACTGAAGCCAATATGGTTGACAATACCACGATATGATGGATAGTATGAGTCTTTCAGCGGTTGTAATGCAATGTGACTTGGTTGGAAATACCAAGGATTGGTGGGTGGACACTTGGTGCCACCGGGCATGTATGTGCAAACAAATGGATGTTTTCTTCTTACACTCTGAAGCAAGATGAACAACTTTATATGGGAAATTCTTCGCTTCAAAGGTTGAAGGTTCTAGGAAAGTCGTCTTGAAGATGACTTGGAAAAGTCGTGACACTTAAGGATGTGCTTCATGTGCTGATATTCGTAAGAATCGATATCCGGATCCCTCTTAAGCAACAATGGTTTTAAGCTTGTATTTGTTTACGATAAGTTTATACTCTCTAGGAATGATATGTATGTTGGAAAAGGTTACCTTAGTGGGGGCCTTTTCAAAGTTAATGTAATGACTTGTCACCAATAACGGTGCTATTAATAATAATATTGCTTCTATCTATATGCTTGAGTCCTCTAATTTATGGCATCAAAGATTAGGACATGTTAATTATAAATCAATTAAAAATTTAATTCATTTAGAATTATTGCCTAAAGTTGATTGTTCAAATAAAGATAAATGTCAAGTATGCATTGAATCAAAATTTTCCAAGTTGCCTTTTTCTTGTTGAAAGATCAAGCTGAGTTGTTAGATTTAATACATGCGATATATGTGATATGAAATCATGACCGCCTAGGGGTAATAAGAAATATTTTATTACATTTATTAATGATTGCGGTAGATATTGTTATGTGTATTTGCTTAATAGTAAAGATGAGGCTATTATAGCTTTTAAACAATATAAAATTGAAGTTGAAAATCAACTTAACAAGAAAATTAAAATAGTAAGGAGCGATCGTGGGGGAGAATATGATGGCCCCTTCGAAGAATTCTATATAGAATCTGGTATTATACACCAGACTACAGCTCCTTATGCTCCTCAATCAAATGGGATTGCAGAGAGGAAAAATCGGACATTGAAAGAAATGATGGATGCATTATTAATTGAGTCCGGTTTACCACAAAATATGTGGGGAGAAGCCATTACGACGGCTAACTTTCTAATCAACGAGTGCCTCATAAAACGATAAAAAACATACCATATGAAATATGAAAAGGAAAGAAACTGGGGTGTTTGGCGAAGGTTGAGATTCCTAAACCTAAAAGGTTAAGAATTAGACCCAAGACAGTAGATTGTGTGTTTATTGGTTATGCACATAATAGTAGTGCATATCGTTTTCTAGTTTATAAGTATGATGTATTAGATATCCATGTGAATACGGTTATTGAGTCAAGGAATGATACGTTCTTTGAAAATGTATATCCGTATAATAAAAATAATGATAATAACAACACTGTGATATCTCCGGATACAATAACAATGATAACCTTGAACAAGAGGAACCTAGACGTAGCACTAGGCAAAGGACTTCAACATCCTTTGGTCCTGATTTTATGACTTATCTACTAGAAAATGAGCCTCGAACATTTGGAGAGGCTATGGGTTTCCCACGAAAGCGCCATTAAGGGAAGAGGCTATCAATAGTGAAGTTGAATCCATTATGTCAAACCACACTTGGGAGGTGGTTGACCTTCCTCCCGGCAATAAGCCTCTAGGAACTAAGTGGATCTTCAAAAAGAAGATGAAAGCGAGATGGCACTATTGGTAAGTACAAAGCTAGGCTAGTAGTAAAAGGCTACGAGACAACGTGAAGGCCTAGACTACTTTGATACTTATTCACCTGTTACAAGAATTACATCCATTCGAATGTTGATCGCATTAGCAGCCTTTGAATGGGTTGGAGTTACATCAAATGGATGTAAAGATGACCTTCTTGAATGGGAATTGGAGGAAGAAATCTACCTAGAACGACTGAGGTTTTGTTGTCTCAGGACAAGAACGGAAAGTTTGCCGCTTAATAAAGTCCCTTTATAGACTTAAACAAGCCCCAAAACAATGGCATGCGAAATTTGATGAAGTTATGTTATCAAATGGCTTTAGTATTAATGAATGTGACAAGTGTGTATACATTGAAATACTGAAAACGGGTTTGCCATAATTTGTCTTTATGTAGATGACATGTTGATAACGGGTAGTAATAATCAAATGATTAAAGCTACTAAGCGATTGCTTACCCGAGTAAGTTCGACATGAAAGATATGGGTCAGCGGATGTTATTTTAGGAATTAAAATCCATAGAACATGCGGAGGGTTAGCTTTATCCCAAACACACTATGTTTCTAAAATTCTTGAGAAATTCAAGAGTTTAAATATAACTCATGTGTCGACCCCTATAGAAACTAGTCTTATTTGTTAAAACGCGTCTTGGTGAAGCTATTAAACAAAAGGAGTATGCTCAAGTGCTAGGCACTCTTATGTATGTTATGAATTGCACTAGACACGATATTGCTTATCTTTGTAAGCATGTTGAGTCGCTTTACAAGTAATCCAAATGAGCTTCATTGGAGAGCTATGACAAGAGTTGCAGGATACTTAAAGCAAAGTCAAAACTTTGCTTTGCATTATGAAAAGTACTGCGGTATTAGAAGGGTATTGTGATGCGAATTGGATAACCAGCTCTAATGACACAAGATCCACAAGTGGATATGTGTTCACCCCAGTGGGGAGTCTTTGTGTCTTGGAAGTCATCTAAAGCGGACTTGCATTGCAAGATCAACTATGGAAGCAGAATTCATTGCATTAGATAAAGCTGGTGAGGAAGCTAAGTGGCTTCGTAACTTTCTTGAAGACATTCCTAGTTGGCCAAAGCCGGTACCAGCAGTGTGTATACACTATGATAGTCAAGCAGCTATTGATAGAGCCAAGAATGTCATGTACAACGGCAAGTCTAGACATATACGTCGTAGACATGATACTGTTAGATAACTACTTTCGAATGGAATCATCTCAATTGATTATGTAAAATCAAAAGAGAATATAGTGGATCCATTGACTAAAGGGATTCCTAGAAAGATAGTTAGGAAATTGTCCAAAGGAATAGGTCTAAGGCCGATCCATTGTTGATTATTGCGGTAACTCTACCAGGAGAGTGGAGATCCCACGAACTAGGTTCAAAGAGACAACTAAGTGATGATGTTGTTAACACTTTGTGAAGTTTTAAACTCATACCCATTCCTAGACAAACAAGTGCATATATATAAAGGGTAAGCTTCTAAGCTTTTAATGGTTTCTTAGTCGATGTGTTCGAGATGATGTATGATGACATACATCACAAGGAATCACCTATGTGAGTGTGAAGTGCGGGCCGCTTCTATGAGAATTTAAAACGGCCGATTCTCTAGAACACTCACGGGAACCGAAGGCGGTGTCCGGGGCCAAAATGGACACGGCATGGGAACCAATGATGCTAGAGGAGCAAGCTTTGTGTAACTCCTATTGTCTAGGTATACACTAAAAGGTCAACGGTTCAAGACGGCCACGTCACCAGATTGACCGATATCCAGATAGGTTTTTACTAGAGAAGGTTCAAAGGTAACCCCTACCTTTCTCGATGCAGTTGTTTCTCGTAGAGGAACCGCACTTTGCATACATGATCATTTGCATTTGGTCATGATGGACTAACTTCTTATCCATGTGGGGGATTGTTGGAATTTTAGGATAAAATCCCATGGGTTATGAATAAGAAGAAGGATGGAAAAGAAGAGGAAAAAAGGAAGAAGGAATGTGTGTGAGAGAATAGTCCCACATTGCTTAGTTGGAGAGAAGTTGGAGGGCATATAAGCCCCAACTTGGCTCCTACTAATTGGGCCCTTGGGCCAACCCACTTTGTGGAGGGTGAGGACTTAGGTGACCCTTGGTCACCACCTGCTTGCGCCGCCCAAATCGCGCGCCCGCCTTGGTCGTCCGGTCCGGTCATGCGCGTGTGAAATAAAATATTAATTTTTTATTAAATTATTTTTTCGGATTAAAAAATAATTTTTTATTAAATAATTTTTGAATTTCCGAACGTTTAGATATTCTAGTTGTGCCTCTCGACTTTTCCAACCAGCGGCTGCGTTTTTGCGATCCGTTCGCTTCATTCTGGTGCGTCTGTTCGTGAAGACGCACCAGTTCACCGTGAACAGATGCGGGTCGCCTCCGTTCACTTCGTTCTAGTGTGCCTGTTCGTCAAGACGCACCAATTCGCTATGAGCAGAGACGCGGGTCACCTGTTCGTTCCGTTACTGGTGCGTCTTCCGTTTGCCAACGCACCCGTTCACGGCCCGGAGACTTGTCCATCGATCGTGTTCTTTCGAGTCTATAAATAGGCGCCCTAGTCACGGTTTAGACACACAATTTTTCTGCACACTCTCTCGTGCATTCTGCATAAACACTCGTGCGTTCCGAAAGCGAGACTCATTGGCTTCGCTTGGGCTTGGTGAGACGAGCCATCTTTGCGGAGACGAATAATCCGCTCTATCCGGGAGGCAATTGCTCGAGAAAACCTTCGGCATCCGTATTGAGGAGCAAAATTGTCTTAAGGACACAACAAAAGTTGGGCCCGGATTTCTGCATTTTTCCATTCCATATCGGCGAGTCTTGTGAGTTCGTTTCTGACTTTTTATTTTATACGGACTAAGTGAATGTTCCCCTGTATATTCTATTTAATAAATACAAATTCTTGTTTTGATATTCTGTGTACTTTATATTCAATTTCTACCTACTCAATATATTAGAAACAACATCTTTTGGGTTGGTTTTTTACAGGGCCAAGATGATGACAGTTTGATAGTTTCATTTGACATAGCCATAGAAGTGTTTACATTGATACCATTGCCCCCTACCAAAAATAACAAGTTTTGTGTTGACACTGTATAAGAACAAAGTTTCTATACTTAATCTCTCTAATTGTATTGATTTGTGGGTGCTAGAGGAGGATGTCAGCTCATCTATGAAGAGCTGGAGTTGGACTTAAAAAGTTTTGTAGGAATCCCTGCCCGTCCACATTAAAATTTCCAGGGATCATCTGGAGGAATGATATTGTCATTGGTTCTTTTGGTAAGTTTAGAATTAGATATACAAGTGGTGGAAAATATGAGATTGAAGAAAAAAACTTTGGTCAGTATTTGATCAATATCCTTACCAATGAGGGTAAGATGATTGCTATCCCGGGATGTCGCTTTGGTAATGTTTACAATCATGTTGAAAGCCTTGTTCCGATTGGCAAGATTTAGTATTGAATGCTAATCATTACCATGCAAATTTACTTGTTTTTCCGTTTATTATTTTTTCGATAAAAACATGGACCCTTACATAAACCTAGCCTTTATCCTTAGCAAGAATTCCCTCAAGCTCCCCGTCAGCACACAGAACCGTGTGAAATCCTGGCAGCGAGGAAAGGCTAGCTTTAGCCAAGTGATCTGCAGCTGCGTTTGTCCGCCGTCGAATGTGTTGCACTTCAATATCCCAGTCCCTATCAACCACGCTTTTCACGGCCTCGATGAGAAAACAGTCAGCATGAGTCTCACTAGCTTCATTTTGTATCAGTTCCACAGCGTCAGTAGAGTCGGTTTCAAGGATGATCTTCCTGTATCCCAAGTCCCATGCCAACCTGAGACCATGTAAGCAACCCCACAACTCCGTAGTGAGGCTGTCACCCTCCTCCCCTCGGAACATAAAACCCCTTAAAAAGTTGCTATGATCATCTCTAATCACTCCACCACTTGCGACACCAGATGCGAACCGCGAGAAGGCCCGTCGGTGTTGATCTTCACCCATCCTGCCGGTGGTGACACCTACTTCTCCCCATTCTCCTCGCGGTTAGCTTCTCGCCAGTTTTCACCAGTTTTTCCGTTTATTTTAATTTGGTGGAAATTGATCCTTACCAGTTTAGATTCATGATTAGTTTTGATGTGGTTTAGAAATTATATATATTAAATTTAAGATTAATAGCATTTAATTACCAAGTCATCATTTAAGTTTACACCGTTATCATTTGAATTTGTCACGTCACCATTTTCCATTAGCAATATTAATGGTGTTAGAATTATAGAAACAAAAGTATATTTTATAAAGTTAAGAGATCAAAAGTATACTTTAGCCTAAAAATATACATGGAGGTTTTCAATTTAGTTTATGAGGGTAAGATGGTTGCTATAGTAGGTGGGTGCAGAGATAATAGATTCCTGCTTATTCCTTCTCTGCTTAGGTGCGTGTTTTTTTTTTCCCTGCTTAGCACGTTCAATGGCTCAATTATCAAATTTAACATCAACGTTTAGGATCCCCCAATCTCTATAAAAATCTAAACGTTTAAAATCAACGTTTAGATGTTAAATTGTGCAAAGTTTTATGGAGATGTTAAATTTGATAATTGAGGAAGAAAACTTGGTCATAAATTGTAACACCCCATTTTTCAAAAGCGGAATAAGTTAAAAGAGTGAGTAACTGATATATCATTAATTGTGGCGCGTCCGTCTGTTCATAATGTACAGTACATTTATCTGAGTAATGTTATAACGGTACAAGTCTAAAAATAGGATCTTCAGTCGGGTCTTACGCGTCTTTGTTTACTGCTTACTCTGTCTTCGGTCCTCGGTTCCGGACCACGAAGCTATGGTAAAGAGCGGAGGTCCAATACCCATCGGACCCCAGGTAACGGTTAACCTGATGCTTATGTAACAGTTTATGTATGACAGATATTCATGACATTACAGCAATAATCACATATGAAAGATAATAACATAACATAGCCACTGCACATGTATGTTATTATGGTTTGCACTATTCACCAGTGCCATGATGGCCTATCGTGTCCTCAACGCTAGGAAAACTCAACGGCATTATCAAAATCATAACCCGTGTATAGCTGAATGTATATGAAAAACTTTAAGACAGAGTCTTAGTCTATGAATACATCTATCACATATAAGTATACAATAAGCATCAAAGTTAGTGTTACAGTACGCGTCCGTACCTTCGTTGGTGATATCGGTACATTCGTCGGTCGGAATGTGATCACGTATATCCTATAATGGTAATATCGCATTTATTAATTGGCAAATAATATCCTAGTAGATATCTTAGTCACAAATGACCATTTTACTGGTGGAATTACTTTTCAACTTATTTTCCTTATTTTTTTGGAAAAACGCTGATACAGCATTTGGGGCAGATTTTTCGTCTAACTTTGAAAAATCATAACTAATTCTAGAAAAATCGAAGTGAGGATCCGTAAAATTCCTCGGAATCCTTAGAATGTCTATTTTTAAGTAAAAATACTCATTTTTGCCCAGATTACTTGAGTCATTCCCAGTTTTAAAGTTTTGAGCCTCTGCCCAAAATTTTTCCAGAAATTCGTAGCCCAACTTTGAGAATATCTATTTCACTGTACAGAGCTCAGATTTATACGTTTTAGGCATATTTGAAAAGCCCTATATTTCTAATTTAACCATAAATTTTCCCAAAATTTTGAAACTTCATTTTCAACATAAAATGTTGGCGTTTTTATCATTGATTTTAGAAACTTCTACCCGATAAATTTTTCGCGAGCTTCGCTACTTTGATCATAATCTTCCAAAAAATTTGCTATAACACCATCTTCATCAAATTTTCGAATTGAAATCATTTTTAACCATAAAAACATGATAACAAGATATATTGAAAGATTAAAGATCAAAACAACATTTAAGCTATAAACTAAAAGCTAAAGCTTGAACTAGAGAACTTACCCTTAGAGAACCTTGCTACTCCTTCTTGATTCCCACTAACTCTCACTTTCACTCTATTTTCAGATGCTTCTTGCTTGTTTTGGTGTGAGTTTTGTGAAGGCCAAAGCCCCTATTTATAGCAAAATGTAATGGCATTTTGGTAGTTCTTTCAAACCTAACTCATCTTGTATTTTGGCCATTGGATCTAGGTCATTTATCAAACTCAAATCCTCACCATTTACTCCTCAAAACCGTGCCCCCTCTCTCTCCACTCTATCCTCTTCCATTTCCTTTATGAACTCTAACCTAAAGTACCTTATCCTCTTCCAAAGTTTAATAATGCTATTATCCCATGTGTGGTTTTATTTAATATAAACAATTCTTGCCTCATTCTTCAAGCCACAAAAATGCCACCTCTCATCATCTTTTCCCCAATTATGTGTTTTAAATTCCTAGTTACTCTAAGTGTGTTTGTAACTAGATAAAAGTGGTAGTTGATTCTCAACTAAGCAAAAATGCTTTTAGGGTCTAATTTGAAGTTTTATTCAAGTTTTCTTCTTCAATCCACTAATCTCAAAATTATGGCTTCATTAGAGGTCTTAACCAACCTCTTACTTATTTTAAGATTAATTCCAAAAATTGAGAAAAAGATTTTGGAGATAACCTATTCCAAACTTAAAATATGCTTGTTCATAATAAATTCTTATATTTGATCTATAATTAACGTATCTCAGGATACAATTTATTTTGTATAGATTCTAATTTACTTGTATCTTGAATTAATCCCAATGGTTTTTAACTCACAACTCAATTACACACTTTTCTCTCTCCTTCACTAGGCTCACAACACTCACAACACTCACAACTCTTACACACCTACACACTACACACACACACTCACAACTTCCCCTTCACTCTCTCTCATTATCCTCTTCCAAAGGTCATTAAGACCTTATCACAAAGTACTTTATCTCTTTCCAATTTGTCCCCCTTGACCATGTGCATTCTATCTCATGTGTTAATTAAACACAATTTCACAATTTCCTTCCTCCTTCCACAAGTCAAAAATCGTGGCCCTCTTTTATAATTAGGTTTTGGATTTGTGTCTTATATTATGCCACATAAACAATAATTCTATCTTCCTATTGGCTTCTCAAATTATCACATGGGTTAAGTGTAATTAATTAAGGAATTATTTAGGGCCCTTGGATTTGGCTTTATAGAATTTAATACTGGCCTTCTTTTTGCTACTCTCTCATTGGTCTAATTAATTTCATGAGGATTAAGACTATTTCCTTGATTTATCATTGGCCAATTTAATTACACAAGGATTAAGATTAATTGTTGGCTTAGTTACAACCATTGGATCTCATGGTGTTTGCTTAGATTAGATCTTCTCCCTTAATTGCCTTTGATATTAATTAGTTACTTAATTAACTAATCATGAAAGTTAGTGTTTAATTTAGGCAACCATTATTTTACTCTTATTGGCTTGATTATACTCAAGTATGATTAGCCCCTAATTTTTCAAAAATTATGTCACCCATTTCATATCACCAATTGCACTTGATCATCTTAAAATTAATTGTATAAGTTGGATAAAATCAAAATGATAATTATCCCAAACTTAATATGTGTTTTTGTGGCATAAATTTAATGAATACTAGGTATTTTATTCCCTTTAATATCTATTTATTTTCATTGCCATCTACCTCTTGTATTTTGGCTAAAATATACCCCTAATAGGTAGTTACATGTGTTTGCCACTAATTTTAATTATTGCAAGCTTATTTGTCCATTTATCGTTACTAATTTGCTTTAATATAATTAGGTGGTTTCATAACCTTTGGTTATAAATTAATCACCAATTTATATGTTATTTTCTTGCTTTATGATCATTCAAAATAGTTGTTATTTTATGTGATTTAATATCACATTTTATAGTCTCCAATATGTAGGTTTGTAATTAACTATTGGTTAATTAGTTCCAAAGTGGAATTTAAATGAAAATATAATCAATAGATTATAACAAATTCACTTTTGTATTTTATTTGCTAAGATGTAATATTCATATGAGTTATTAGGGTATTTTATGATCCTTAATTGAAGATTAGAAAATTTAGGTCTTTGGTCTTTTTAATTCTAGGAGAAAATTTCCTAAATTAATTTAAATAAACTACCTAAATTTTGAGACCACATATTCACTTATGTCCTACAGGTATTATTTATCAAATTATAGTAGTTATGAGAAATAGGAATTTTATGGTATTACATAAATCAACGTTTAGGATCAACGTTCTCCAAACTAAATTGAAAACATTACTAAATGAGGGTAAGATGGTTGCTATCCCAATATGACTTACTTTGGTAAATGGTAATGTTTTCAATTTAGTTTGGAGAACGTTGATCCTAAACGTTAATTTATTACCAATTAAATTTGCTTTTTGTTGTTTAGATTAATAATATGTTTTGATGAGGAAGGGTCGTAGTTTTTCAATACCTGATGTTTTTTCCCTATATTTCACCTATTAATAATATTATGTTGCTCATCTCTATCACTCTGTACATTCAAAACAATATTTTTACCGCCATGATTTTGTTATTTGAATTTAATTATGGTTGACTTCCATCATGTTGAATTTGAAATCTATTTATATATCAAGCAGTAATTAATATAATGTAATTCTTGTTGTTAGAAAATTGCCAAGTTATTCTATTAGTTTTCTTCTGAGATCCATATTTTTTAACTATCAAAATTATACTCCTTCAAATCCTTAATATAAGACCTTATTATGGAGTGAATCATGGTCCTAATATTATAAGATCTATATTCATATTTGTCAATTTTTTCCCAATTTACCTTTATTGATGCTCCCTTAATAATTTCTTCAATAATCAAGTAAGAAAGATGAAGGAAATTAAGGATGATGATTAGTGTGTTTTAGATAAAACATGTCATAATAACTACTTTAACAAAGTTACTTAATCTAATGAAATAAGGTAAATAGATTTTATATTCAGGATTGGTGGGAGTACTAAACTTATTAGTTCTGAATGAGAAACAAAGAACAAAAAATAAAGAAAGGCCCTCCTTTGCTTGGGGGCCGGGGCATCTCATACCCTAGTAATTGTTACCAAAGGATAGTGTATGTGTGACGGGTCAGCTAGGAATGTCAGCAGGGATTTATTTGGCATGGACCTCACCAAAGAGAGCACAAACGCATATACTAGTCTTTTCAAGGAAAGCTACGATAAGGATTTAATAACAAAATGTCAAGTTTACTCTAACTAGAATATTGTAGGGTCAGCTAGGAATGTCAGCAAGGATTTATCACTCTCAAGGTGGATGCTTCAGATCTTGAGTTAGGGAGAAGCAGTTGTGGAGGCGCTATTAGTGCGGACCAAAGGCGGACACGGGGAGGCTAGGGGTGGCCCCCACCCCTAAATTTTTTATTTTCTTTTTTAAAAAGATGTAATTTGTGGATGCATGCGTGTTGGAATTGAACTTGTGACTTATGAGGTGAAAGAAACATGTTCTAACCATCAAGCCACATGAACGAAGAGTTTAAGGATGTAATTTGATATATAATTATCTGAGTTTACTTTGTTAGATATACATGGGGTTGAGGATATATTAAATGCCTACTTTTTTTTTTTCTTTATTTCATCTTTTCCGAAATTGCCTTCCGTTATTATATATAGTTTCCTTTTTTTTTAATGATGTAATTTGATATGCATATCAAGATATAGCATTTAATATATCCCCAACCTTTAATATATCCCAACCCCAGTGAAATCGCGTTGATCTTCTTCATCTCACTCACTGCTCGTCCGCCATTTTTTTCAACAGCTTATTTACAAATTTTGAGAATCAATAAGGTCGTCAAAATCACTTCTTTTCATTAAATTACTTTCATGATATTTATTATTGTTCTGGTGTAGAACACAGATGTCCAGCCAGGGGCTGGTGGATTGATCTTGGATGTATCGGCGGACACTGGGTATCTATGAAGGAGATAACCAGGAGAGCGTGGGATCACCGTACGACAAAGGGTGCTTGTGTGTGCACGGTGAGGCTGTATGTAAATAGTCTAGGTTTAGAGTGTGTGCACCTTGTTACCCGCCCTCTGTATTTATAAGGGCGTGCGGTGCGATATCGGGGCACGTCATTAATGGTGAGCCATTAATGGGGCGGATATTGGATTATACCCCATTAATGGGACGTGCCATTAATGGGGCGGATACCCGAGATATGTCATCAATGGGACGTGCCATCAATGGGGCGGGTATCTCGGGGAGCCGATATGATAGGGACGGATACTCCCCGGCCGAGATTTCCGGATCTCCTGCCATGATTAGAAGATCATGCCTTCTGGCTCCGCTTGGGCCTCGCCACGGGCTTGGAGGCTTTTGGGCCGGCCCGTAACGGTTGCCCCCCCGGCTTGGCCATTCATGCGTTGGACGGCCGAGGTGTACGATTCTCCGGGTCCGGTGTGTGGGGGGCTTCGTGCTTTAGCGGCCCGGCTTCTTATGCCGTGGCTTACCTCTATAACCTCGTTCGGGGTGGTGCCCTGGGTCATGCCTGACCGGGGCTTATTGGGTGGCCTCGGATTTATATGGTAAGTCCCCTGTTCGCGGGTAAACCGTTTGGTCTTCTTTCCGTAGGCGCCATCATTGCGTCCTTACACTGGCGTGCCTTGGTTGGAAAGTGTCTGCGGCCGTCGCGCCGCTCGGAGTGCCGGTCGTGTGCGCATTTAATGCACCTACGTCATTCCGTGCAGTTCCTATCGTGTCAACGTTCAAAGACCGAACTGCCCCCGGCGTTCCCTCTTCTTCCATTTATATGAAATGTTCACTTAGCTTTTGTCATTATTTCCCGCCTGCAATTTGGTAGTGAAGTTGCTCGAGTCTTTTCCGCGAGAACTTCATCGTCCCCATTTCGCTTGTTCAAGTTATCCTCTTCACATTTACGCGAGGTATTTCTCGTCCTTGTCTTTGCTCATTTAGGCATATTTCATACCGTTTGGATATCCTGCGGTTCCTCATTTGCTTTTCCCGTTCTTCGGGTCTTCTGGGCTTTCCCTTTAAGATCAGTTTCTGGGTTTGCTTTGTACGCTCTTCCCTTTTGACGTAAGACCTGTAGCTCTTAGGTTCTAGTTTTCTCTTCTGATGGATAGACGTAGGTCTATCCTTAGAGCGGCCAGGTGATTAACCACGAGGAAGAGGAGTTTCTCCGCCGTCGTTATCGAGCCTCTTCTTGGGTTCTTGGCCCGATCTCCGGAACCGAAAGGTCTACGCCTCTACTTCGAGGTGGGAATGGTTCTTCTCGACAATTGGGCCCCAACCCATATCGGCTAGAGCTTTGTCACCTTCCTTGATTCGACCTTCTTTTCGACCACCTTTTCGGGCCGTAGGTTGGTTCTTCCTTGGACCCCGGGCTCTTACCTCGATGGCCCAACCGCCGGACTTACGCGAGGGTCCATCCCCAGGAGTTTGGACCCTTATCGATGATTATCTCGGTCCCCTTTGGGACCTGTTTGTTTGAGAGTTCATTCCTTGTGCGCATGGCGAGGACTCTAGGGCTACCTCGGTTCTTGGATCTTGCCGGCACCGGCGCCCCTCGGGCCCCACTTCTGGCGTGCCCTTTCGTCCAAGTCCGCCATCTGTTTTGCCTTCTAACCTTGTTTTACCAGGTATTGCCCACTCTGCTAATTTCCTTTTATGTTGCATATAGGTTAATGGCTCGAAATCTTTGCCTTCAAAGAAAAAGGCCGAGGCCGAGACATCGGATTCTTCTAGTCCACCCGAGGCCCGTGTCGTAGGTATCCCGGGTATCCCACGAGGTCTTGACGACCCGGTCCATTATGTCGGATACGGACGTAGCCCGGTTGGACCTTCCCGACATGGAGGGGTGCGTCCTACGCTGCCCGGAAGCCGACGAGCCTGTTTGCGCTGAACGGGAAGTAGGCAGTCCAAATTTCTTTCATTTTTACCGAGATTATCTTACACGGGTTGGCGTCCGCTTTCCTTTTACCCATTTTCAAATGCTTGCCCTGATGCACCTGAGACTTGCCCCGTCTCAACTTCATCCGAATGGGTGGGCCTATCTTGTAGCGTTCGAGCAATTGTGTCACTCCTACCCGGTTCCAATCCCCTGCTCGACCAACCTTTTCTTCTACTACTTTGGCCCCTTTACCCCGGCTCTCCGAAGGATGGTGACAAGTTGAAAGGGCTGGTCTCTCTCCGCGTTAATCCCGACCAGGAAGCTTATGAAGCCCCTTCTCCGAGTCTTTTAAGCGGTTTAAGAATGCGTTCTTCAAGGTTGTCGCCGTGCCGGTAAGCGGCTTGGTTTCTCAAGGGGGTCGAGGGCCGCAGACGTAGAATGGCGCTTCCCTTTATATTGGGTGGAGAATCATCATAAGGCCGGCCCCTCGTCCTTCCAAATCTCACGGGATGACCTCCTCGCCCGAGATGGCCCCTCACGTCCCAGTTGGACGCCTTAGTGGAGCAGTATGGCATCCTGAGCGCGGCCTTTTTCATATCCGGGGAAGGGTCGAGGCCTCTTCCCTCGACTTGTAGGAGTCCTTTTTTGCCATGTTTCTTATTCCCGTGTTACGTATATTGCGGTCGTACTTTGTGCTTATTCTTGATTTCGCTTTACCTGTTCTTTTATTTCAAGACATGAAGGCCCTTCCTGGTTATTTGAAAAAGGTGAATCCAGCCGCCGCGTCTTCGAGTAGTCGGTCCAGGAAACGGGCCGCCCCTGCCAAGACTTCCGCGCCCGAGGCTGATGTCCCTGTTGCGGCTAAGAAGGCCAGGGTCTCCGGGGCCGAGGAATCGATTCCATCTGCGCCCTCCGCATCCCCTCAGGCGGGGGTTCCTCAAATTTCCAAAGGGAAGCAGGTTGTGGTCTCGGAGGGTGAAGCTGCGGTTACTGGGGCCGCGACCGTTCCTTCTGCCTCAGTTCTTCCAGCGTCTTCGACCGCTCCGCCTCCTCCTCCTCCTTCAACTGTGCCCTTACGTCCTTCTTCCATGCTTCCTCGGAGCTTCGTTTTTGAAAAGGGGTGACCAAGGAGCTGGATGTAGCGTTCCTCCCCGGAATTCATGGATAACCGAGCCTGTCCCCTCCTAGTGCGAGGAAGTACAAGCCGCGAGAAAGGTACTTGTGTAAATCCATAGGTTTCTGCAGGCCTATATGATTGTGAGGGAAAAGTACATTCGGGCCGATGCGAGAACGGACGGCGAAGGCGGCTAGGGCCGAGGTTGAGGCCACCAAAAAGACCGGGCCGAGGCCGCATCCGTAAAAAGGCTTTGACCGATGCGAGGCCAAGCTGCGCCTTATGGAGGAGGAGCGGGATCTTTGCCGGCTTGAACGGGATCTTTGCCAAGGAGGCGTTTGTTAAGGTGGAATCAGATCGCACGGGCGCGGGAAGGGGCGGAAGTCGGCCTCCCGAATGTGTCCGGGCCCAAAAAGCGGCGAAAGTATGGATGTGGTGAGAACCTGCGAAACGGCGCGATTCGTTGTTTGATAAGGTTAAAGCTGTTGAGGAGGCTCGCGTATCGCTTGGAGCGCTAGAGTCGACGAACTTTAAAGCATGGCCGCCGATTGCTTCGAGAATGCCTTGGAGCGAGATCCGACTTTTGAATCCGAAGACGGAACTTAACTTGGACGGCTACGACTTCCGTGCCTTTGTGGAAGATGGAACGTTAGTTTCGTATCAACCTCCTTCCGCCACTGCGTCCTGGTTAGGAGGGGGAGAGTCGGATGCGGAGAGTGAGGCGACCAAGAGTGCTCCTGAGGCCGGTCCTTCTAGTTAAGCGTTAATCTTTAGTGTTAGTGGGCGTCTGTGCCCTTGTACTTTATTGATTCCCGGCTTTGGTGCCGTAACTTTGTATGACTTATGGGGGAATTTATTTATCCGCCCTTACGCGGTTTCTTCAATTCCATTGTTTGAAATTTATTATTTGCATTATATACAAGTCGTGTACTCGACCAACACTGCGGTGTGGGAGAGTGGGACGAGGTTGTATGTCGTACCCTCACGGGGGTGTTAACTTAACCGCACGCCTCATCCAGAGCCTAAATAGCCGGAAAAGATGGTAGGAACCGTTTTAAGGGCGAGGCTGTCACATGTCGGCCAGAGGTGTACGGTACCTCGAGATCGGACATTTTGACTTGATCGGGGTCGGGATGGCGGACCGCCTTCTTAAATCGGGCGAGCGTTGACGCGTCAATTTCGCGAAGGCCACGTATGGCGTTTTCGCCGAGCTCTTACCTATGCGCGTCGGAGTACAACGGCCGGTGTCATACATCTAGATGTTTTTTCGTTTCGGCCGGGTATAGGTACCTCGAGTCGGGTTTTTTTAGGGCTTGGTGGCCTCGGCTTCAAGCTTAAGCGAATAATCGTGCACGTTGGCGCCTTTTCTTTGAGGTATTCCTTCATTAAATAAAGCAGCTCTAAAGAGCGTACAAATGGTCATGAATTATTCAAATGCAAAGCAAGGGAAAGTTGGAAAGCAATTGCAAAAAACATGAAAGAAAGTAAGAAATGACCGAGCCGTTGTCTTGGGCTAGCTGTAGTAGATTTTCAATTTATCGGCGTTCCATGTCCTTTTAACCGGCTTTCTTGCCAAAGTTTCGAGAACATATGCCCCAGCGTCAAGCTTTTCTTTAACACGATACGGTCCCTCCCGGTTCTTTGCCCGGTTTTCCGTCTCGGGAGTTCTTATTACCTATATCGGCCCTCCGAAGTACCAAGTTACCCCGGTTAAAGGATCGTGGCCGAACCTTGCGATTATATTTGGCCGCGAGTAGCGCAGCGGCAAGTTCCAGCAATGGTGTGACTCGGATCTCATCTATCAGGTCCAGATCTGTCTTT
This sequence comes from Acacia acuminata, assembly GCA_019022655.1. Lineage (NCBI taxonomy): Eukaryota > Viridiplantae > Streptophyta > Magnoliopsida > Fabales > Fabaceae > Acacia > Acacia acuminata. Next base: position 521,445 of record JAFJYI010000035.1, read on the forward strand.
AAAGGCGTCGTCATTTGATGTCGGTCCATCTGTCCGCCCCGATCTTCCTCCACGATGGCTGCCCGATTTCACCGGAATCATTGCTTCGCATCCATATGTCGGCCCGGAAGGGAGTTTCTGGGTAGAGGTCGCACACTCGTCTGTATCCCATAGAACACCGTGGAGTTGTTCGGTCCAACTAGAGTCGGCCTTGAACATGCGTTTCTTCAATCCGTCGAGAATGATCTTATTGGCGGACTCGGCCGGCCATTAGGCCGCGGATGTTCGACGGAGGAGAAGTGTTGTTTGATGTCGAGGTTGGACATTAAGGCCTGGAATCTTTGGTTCGTAACCGGGTTCCGTTGTCGGTGACGACTTCGCGGGTATCCGAACCGAGCGAAGATATTGTGACGAACGAATTTCATAATCCTAGACGACGTTATTGTAGTTAATGCTTCCGCTTCAATCCATTTGGTGAAGTAGTCAACGCGACAATAAGCCATTTGAGTTGTCCGGCGCCGGTTTAAATGGTCCAAGAATATCCATTCCCCACTTATAGAAGGGCCATGGAGCCGGCATCCCTTTTAACTCTGTGGGCGGCGGCCATAAGATCCCGCCGTGTTTCTGGCAACTGTCACACCGCTTGGCGGCCTCCATGGCGTCATGCATCATGGTGGGCCAATAATAGCCCGCGCGCAATGCCTTCCTAGCCAAAGCCTTGCCGCCCATGTGTTGGCCGTTGCATCCCTCATGTATTTGGTCGGTACATACACGGATTCGGACTCGCCGAGGCATCGCATCATTGGGCGGTGTACTCCTTTGGGTATAGCTGGTCATCGACCATAGTGTAGATGGCGGCTTCTCGATCGGCTTTTTGCTTCGGTAGAGTACGTGGGAATGATCCCTCTTTCCGGGTAATCTTCGATTGGTTTTCTCCGGTCCGTCCGGACGAGATAGTCATAATGCACGTGGGCTCGGCCAAATTTGTTGGATGATTGTTCTTTGACTCCCGGACCTTTGGTGCTTGCGAGTTTGGATAGGATGTCGGCCGGGCATTCTCTTCTCTCGGGATGTGAGAGACAACGACTTCTTCGAATTCCGTCATTACTTCTTTTGCTTTGTTCAAGTACTTGGCCAACAAGGGGCCTTTTGCTTGATAGCCGCCATCAATACGTGCGCGACGAGTTGTGAGTTGGTAAACACCTTAATCCGCCTGGCTCCGCTATCTTTTGCTTGGGCCAATCCGGCTAAGAGGGCCTCGTATTCGGCTTGATTGTTAGAGGTCGGGAATTCCAGTTGGAGGGAATGTTCAGTAGCGATTCCCTCGGGGCTTTCGACAATGACTCTGCTCGTGCCTTTTGGGTTGGAGGACCCGTCCACAAATACCCTCCGAGTCGTTGTCGGTCATAACCGGAGTCAATTCCCCGATGAAGTCCGCCAATGCACGTGATTTGATTGCCGTGCCTCAAAGGTGATGTCGAATTCAGATAATTCAATTACTTGACTCGTCATCCGCCCGACGGATCCGGTTTGTGCAAAATCTGCCGGATCGGTGATTGGTCCGGACCACAATCCGATGTCCTTGGAAGTATGGGCGAAGTCGCCTTGCCGTTGTCGATAATGCGAATGCCATTTTCTCCGGCTTTTGATATCGAGCTCGGCGTTTTGTAACGCTTTGCTCACAAAGTAGATGGGTGTCTGTCCGCCTCGGTTTCTCTTACCAAGGCGGCGCTTACCGCTTCATCCCCTACCGAGAGGTATAGGAACAAGGTCTCCCCTGCTCCGGCTTTGTCGATGCCGGCGGGGTTGCCAAGCATTTCTTGATTTCTTCAAAGGCCATCTCGCGATCTGTATTCCATCCTCCCTGGGTTTCTTTCTTCAATAATTTAAAGAAAGGTAGAGCTTTCTCGGTGACCTCGGTAGGAATCTTGTCGGGGCCGCTAAGCGACTGTCGTTCTTTGCACTTCCTTCTTGGAGTTGGGGGCCTGCATATCTAGCACGGCCTTGCATTTGTCCGGATTGGCCTCAATCCCTCGGTTGGTCAACATAAAACCCAAAAATTTGCCGGCGGGCACCCCGAACGCACATTTAGCGGATTCAACGATGCGGTATTGTCTTAATTTGTCAAACGTCTGCTCTAGATCCGGATATGGTGCTCGGATGTTTTGACTTTACTATCATGTCGTCTATATATACTTCCACATTACGGCCGATTTGGTCGTCAAAGACTCGATTCATCATGCGTTGGTATGTAGCTCAGGCATTCTTCAATCCAAATGGCATGACGTTGTAGCAATAGTTCGCCTTATCCGTCATGAAGGCGGTTCTCTCTTGATCGTCGGGGTGCATAGCGATCTCGATTGTAACCGGAGTAGGCATCCATAAAAGAAAGCGGTTGGTATCCGGCCGAGTTATCCACTAGGCTGGTCAATCTTGGGCATGGGAAAGGAGTCTTTCGGGCATGCTTTATTCAGATTGGTGTAGTCGGTGCATACCCTCCATTTACTGTTGGTTTTAACACCATGACCACGTTAGAAAGCCGGGTCGTGTATTGTATTTCTCTTATGAACCGACAGCAAAGGAGCTCTTCAATGTGACTCTCAAGGGCTTTCTGTACGTCGTCGAGATATTCCTCCTCTTCGGGCCCTTGGTTTCGACCCGGCCATATTGCTAACTTGTGACAACGAAGTGTGGGTCGATCCGGGTATTTCGGTGACGTCCGGGCGAAGACGTCCTGGTTTTGCTTTAAAAATTTGATCAGCCTTGCTTTGATCTCTGCGTCCATGTCTCTGCGATTTTAGTTGTCTTGGAGGGATCCGTCCCGAGGATTAATTACTCAACTCTCCTTCCGGCTCGGGCGTGGGTTTTCGGCTCACGGAGGTCCGGTTCTACCATGTTGACCGATTGCGGGTCGCCCCTCTTTTCGTCATTAGTCATTACCTCGTTGGTTTGGAGCGTGGCGGGATGACGTCTTTTCCTCCTCTACCCGGAGGGCTTCAAGTAACATTGCCGCGACGCTTTACGGGTCCCCGGACACTTCAACCACCTGATTCGATCATTGATCATTTTTAATTTTCGGTGCTTGGTGGATGCCGACATATCCCAACTGTGTATCGTGGGTCGGCCCGGTATAATGTTATAAGGGGAGCGGAAATCGCCACTACAAACCTTACCCGTCCGATTTGAATGCTTCCTTAGTTCCCAAGGTCGGTCGAGGTCGACATATCCTTTTGGGAAGGAACGCTCTCCATTGAACCCGATGAGGGTAGATTTGCATGGCTTTAAGTCTTCGACATCGAGGTGCATTCTCGGTATGCATCCCGGCTTATTATGTCGGCCGAACTACTGCGTCGACAAATATCCGTTTGACCGGCGGTTACGACGATCCGGTGATGACCAATCCGTCTTGGTGGCCGGGGAATAACCTCCTTGAGCTCCTCGTCGGTGAAGACCAAGGGTGGTTTCGGTTTTGACGACGTGCCCTTGAACCTTGGCACCTCTTTTACCGTTAACACCTCTCGCAGGTATTTCTTGCTTGGCCCGACTTATTGTATCTCCACCTCCTCCGAAGCCGCCACTTATCCCGGTGCAATGGAGATCGGCGTCCGGGTAGCCTCTGGAGGGCCGGTTCTCGCTTCTTTTCGGAATCGAAGCGTTCGTGGCGGACTCTCGCCCGGCGGCTACCATTCCGCTTGCCTGATTTCCCTTGAGTTTTGATGACGTATTGGCGTAGTTTCCCTTCTCTTACAAATTTTTCAATAGCATCCCCGAGTTCGTAGCATTCGTCGGTGGTGTGGCCAGGGACGATCGTGGAAGCCGCAAAACTTCCCCGGTCTGTATTGGACCGGTTTACGAGAGGCTTTGGCTTAGTCACTTTCCTCATCTCGGCTGCGCGACCTCCTTCCACACTGGGATCGCGGGACATTCAAGGGGTATAGTTTCCGTACTTCCCCTTGTTGTCCGTTCGCTCCGGCTCGGGGCCGGCTCTCTCGCCACGTCTGCGAGGTTCCGCCTTGTATTTGTCGGTCGGTCTCTTCTTTCGGGTGATGAATTCCTTGCCTTCTCGGGCTCATCTCGCATTGGCGATTTCCATTTGCTCGACGTCTAGGTATTTCTTCGCTTCGGTATAGAATTCCGTCAAGGAATATACTCGATTCTTACATAGATGTCGGGCCGGGCGTGTCATCGGGTCCGGTCGTTGACGAGGCGGTGTACATGGACTTCTTCGGATAAGGATCGTACTGTATTGCCGTGTCTACGAACCGATCCGGATACTTACGCAATGTTTCGCCCTTCTTTTGCTTCACTTTACTCGGCGTGAATTGAGATTTCGGTTGTTTCTTCTTTGGTGGCAAAATGTAATTCAAACTTGCGACCAAGGTCTTCAAAGTTCCGAATGGAATTATTGGGTAGCGAACTCAACCATTTGTGGCCGGCCCGATTAGCGTGGCCGAGAAGAGTCTTAGTATCACCGAGACCTTCTATTGATCTTACCCACATTAACTTTTCAAATAACTCGAGGTGATGACGTGGATCCTGGGTCCCATCATACTTGGGGAGATCGGCTAGGTCAAAATTCTTCGGGTAAGGAGCCGTGGCCGTAGCTCGTGAGAATGGAGTCCCATCCGCGCCGGCCAAGTATTTCATCCTATCTTGCGGCGATCCTCGTATCCGAGCGCGATGATCGCCTCGTGTAGTTCGTCCGAGTCGATCACGATCTCGGTTCTCCGGTTCCCTATCGTCATCATGGTGGTCTACGCTCGCCTCCGGCCTTCCTTATCCGGATCCGCGAGAGGTGCCTCTTTGTGCCTTTTGGGGTTTGGTTGGCGATCTCGCTCCCTTCGCGCCGTCCCCCTCTTTCTGCCACGGGAATGTTGATTCGTTTACGGGCGGTACGCGGACTATTGCTATCCAGGCGTACAACCTCCTTCCTCTTACGTGGGCTTCTCGGGTTTCGGCGTTGAAAAAGGTTTTCAAGCTTTTCCTCGATCATTTGTTCCAGAGCATGAAAATCCTCCTGCCTTTGGAGGTGATCGAACTTTTCCTTGTTTTCGAATCTACGAATCATTGCCTCTTGGGTTCTCCTCGGTATGCGGACGTCGGTGTCTAGTACTGAGCGTCGGAATCGGGAGATGCAATGTCTGGGGGCGATCCTTTGGGGATTCTTCATGCGAGAGATTTGTCGAGGGAAGGCGAGGAGGTTTACGAGTCGATGAACGTATCCTTCCGGAGTTTTCCTCGGGATGGTTGACCATGAGTACGTAGGCCGGCTCGGGCGGCTGAGGTTGATTTGGGGGTATCATGCTTTCCTCGTTCGGCTGTCCAATTCTTTGGTTTTGCGTGTGGCTTACGGTGTGAGCCATTGATGGTCACGGGGATAGAAATTTATCGTCCCCACGGTCGGCGCCAATGTTACGGGTGTAGAACACGAGATGTCCGCCCGGGGTGGATTGATCTTGGATGTATCGGCGGACACAGGTATCTATGAAGGAGATAACCGAGGAGAGCGTGGGATCACCGTACACGACAAAGGGTGCTTGTGTGTGCACAGTGAGACTGTATGTAAATAGTCTAGGTTTAGAGTGTGTGCACCTTGTTACCTGCCCTCTGTATTTATAAGGGCGTCTGGTGCGATATCCGGGGCACGTCATTAATGGTGAGCCATTAATGGGGTGGATATTGGATTATACCCCATTAATGGGACGTGCCATTAATGGGGCGGATACCCGAGATATGTCATCAATGGGACGTGCCATCAATGGGGCGGGTATCTCGGGGAGCCGATATGATAGGGACGGATACTCCCCGTGAGATTTCGGATCTCTGCCATGATTAGAAGATCATGCCTTAAACGGCTCGCTTGGGCCTCGCCCGGGCTTGGAGGCTTTTGGGCGTCAGTAACAATTATATATAATTTTATTTTTCTAATGATATTACTTTTATTCGATTAGAGAATATTTTATAGTTAGAATTTTATGTAAGTTTTGAGTTTTGTTAAAATATGGCTATGAGAATATAGATGATGACTAACCGTTAATTTTAATCAGTTTACTTTTGTTATTAATATTATTTTTAAAATCATATTGGTAATGAAATAATTCATACTATTTGTCATGAAGACCAATTTCTTAATGATTATTCGATTACATATATTGAAAAAGAAATTTTTTTGAGTTTTAGCACGGATTCAATTATAGATGAGTTTAACAATATGAAAACACGAAGAATAAGCGTCAAGTGAAGTAATCTTAATTTCTATAATAGATTTTTTTTCCAATTTTTTGTATTTTAGGTTTATATCGTATTTCAAATCTTTTATTTATGATGTATTTTTTTTTTCGCCACCGTCAATAAAATTCTTGGGTCCTCCACTGATGCAGACGATAGATGATAGATAAGCAGATTCATGTGTAAACTCACAATAGTTCCTCCAGCAATAGTGAAAATCATTGTTATATCCCGATGTCTTCAAATATGTTGGAACAAATGATGTCAGGTTATAATTCAATACGATTGTGTTAAAGTTGTTAACGTTTTAACTAAGGACATTATAGTTGATGTAAAGTTGTAGTTATTTCTAAATATCAAAATAATTTAGAGGATAGCTTACAATATTATAGAAAACTTTTCTTTCCTTGATCACCCGCCACCTTCTTTCCAAGAGGCGGTGGTGAATGATAATAGGTTAAAATTTTCCGATATTCTTATAAGTTATTAATCGATTCCCCTTTTCTTTGAACACTAATCGATTCCCCCTTTTTGTAACACTAATCGATTCCCCTTTTCATTATTTATAAAGTAGTAGTATAATAATAATAATAATAATAATAATAAATTATTTTTTTAAAAAAAAAAGGTTTAGAAGATCAGAACATGGGCGAGACAGCAGGAACAAGGGCGAGAGCACAAGAGGAGAGAGAAAACGGGAAAGAATCCAACTTTTTTGCAGATAAAAAAGCAAAACCGCTTCTTTTGACATGAAAATAAAGTAATCCACATCACTTATTCACTTCCACAGTTCCACTTCTTATGCCCTGTTCCCTCTCTTATTGTGAACGCCCTTTGCGTATTATTCTCCCAGAAGAACCCCTTTACCATTTTGAAGCATCCCATTCTTTGCTCTTCACGTTCCTCTGGTAATTCCTTTTTCTTTTCTCATACACTTTTCTGGAATGCCTCATTGATAATTATTGTCATCAACAATAAATTCCTTTCGCTCTGATGTTCGGAGTCAAAGTTTCGATTTGTAAGACTGAGGACGCTTTTGTTTATGTTCTCTTCTTACCTCTTATTCTCGGTGCTGATTATGTTTTTATGTTTCCATATTTCTGGAATTTACTTGGGAATGGGATTTTCCTCACTTCAGGGTGTCTGGTTTGTATCTGTTTTCATTATCTACTCAGACTGATTTTTACCTGAATTATCGATGCGCGTGAAGTTATATTTTCCCTACTGTGTTTTATTTTTCTTATTAATTTGAACACGGGACAATTTTTCATTGTGTGGTGTTCTCGCCAGAGAGTGGAGGTCTTTAAAAAAATATGCTTATCATTTTATATGCTTGTACAGGTGTACGATTTATTTTTCATTTTAACTTAGTTTTCTTTAACTCTTTCTACTTAGTTATTGTTTGTCTAATTTGTGCACTACCTTAAGTAGCATATTAACAGAGTTTTCTGTTTGACTTGCAGCATTAATTGGTGATAATCCCGGGAAAACTTGCTGTTGTTTGTCAAATATTAATCACTGTGATTAGCGCTGTTGAAACCATTCATTGATTGAAAAGTAACAAGTCCAGTGACGATTGTACTTCAAAATCTACCTTGATAAGTATGATTGGTTTTTATATATGTCCATAGGTGAAGATAAAATGAGTGACAAAGTAAATAACTCAAATTCCCAGGGGAAGCATCAGAATCCAGAAAGCTGTAGAACTTATCACAGTAGAGATCCCAATCCTTGAAATGGCCTTTGGACGGATGTGCTTATTTGTGCATTTGAATTTGTTCGAAGTCGACCCAGATCAATTAAGACAAAGCACTCATCAAAGACATCGGATAGATTACAACTGGATGGTGAATGTTCAAAAATGCTTGATCCTTCAAATGATCTGGCAGGTGCTGCTTCCCCAAGATTATATAGAAACAAGTTATCGGAGTTGTCATCTGCAAATGAATTGAGGGGCAGTAGGTTACATGCCATTGATGATGAAAAAGACAGCAAGGTCCTTCAGTTTAGTCAATCTGATGCCACAGATAAATATGATGGTAGTCACTGGGTATCAATTGGATGGGAAAGGATTTCAGAACTTGTCCAAAAAGTTCAGGTGGATACGGTCTGGTCCGCTCATCAGTTTGAGTTTGCTGATGATGAAGATGATCGCACTGTGGCTGATCTGGCAGCTCCTTATTGGGAGCGTCCAGCTGGGCCTATATGGTGGTGCCATGTTTCTGCAGGTCACCCAAACATTGAGGCTTGGCTCAGCAATGCTCAATGGTTACATCCTGCCATTAGTCTAGCTTTGAGAGATGAAAGTCGGCTGATAAGTGATCGGATGAAACATCTCTTGTATGAGGTATGCTACTTTTTAATTACTGATCCTCTATGTGATTGCTAGTCTTACATTTAATCATCTTGCAATCTATCTATCACTTGATATGATTTAACACTGATCATTTACATGCACAATGGGAGCTTAAGTAATTATGTGTTGATACAGAATGTCTGCAACATAGTTCAGGGACTTTGTGAGGGGTTGAAAATTTTCTGTACTTTTATTTTCTATCAAAGTTTATGTTAAAATGGCAATCAATGCCTAAATAAATGTCAATAAATGATCTATAGACTATAGTGATTGTTACGGATGTTTATCAATTTTGATATTATAGATGGCAGAATGGATCCTTTTGAAATTCATGTATGTGCATCAATCTGTAATTCTAGGTGAATGATATTTGAAACATGGCATTGCGATCACTGTTCCTTCTACTTTTATACATTTTCCCCTAGATATTAATTACAATTTTAATTTAAGTAGGTCCCTGTCAGAGTTGCCGGGGGGCTGTTATTTGAGCTCTTGGGACAATCAGTTGGTGACCCTCTTGTTGAAGAAGATGACATCCCCATTGTACTGAGGTCTTGGCAAGCTCAAAATTTCCTAGTAACTGCAATGCATATAAAAGGATCAGTGTCAAGTGTAAATGTTCTGGGAATCACAGAAGTTCAGGTTGTTCTTCTTGCTTGGCATATTCTTTTAATGGCTAGTAATTTGTTTGATTTCATAGCTTCAATGCTTTGCTTTGATTAGGAGCTTCTTTCTGCGGGAGGGTACAATGTGCCCAGAACAGTCCATGAAGTTATTGCACAGCTTGCATGCCGCCTTACTCGATGGGATGACAGGTATGGACATTTCTTTTAGATATATACCTATGTGCTTCTTTTAATTTCTTCAAGCATCTTCTTTTTCCTTCAGCACTTGTATACTTATTGTTACGTATAGCACTTGACTGAAAATTTCTCTTGGAATATAAGTTAACCCTACACTGAAGAAATGGAAGAACTGAGAAGGTGGAGTTGCAGAACTGCTGCAACTCATCAAACTATTCATTCATCATCAAATCATTCATTACACATCTTCCCTATCAGTGTTATCAGAGCGGGTCATTCCCGGCTCCTCCACTATGAAATTCTGATTCTCTTGCATCAGCCATAGCCCTTCTTCCCTCGGCAAGGCTGATAGTCAAGAACAATCAAAGAGACGTTCAAGAACAAGCGCAATTCTGAACCACTGGAGTCATTCTCTCTAGGATTCAGCTTGGCGGTTGGGATTATTCAAGAACGTCCCAAAATCCTACCTGACCCTACGGCTAACTAACTAACAATTTCCCCTAATTATTCATTTATTCACAACTTACATATCAGACAGGACCAATCGTCTAAAGAGATGAGAGGCACAATGACAGAGGAACTACCACCAACAGACAATGTTGATGAAGAACTGTGTCGAAAACGACGACGGGACCAGTCGTTGGACGATATGAGAGGCACAATGATAGAGGAACTACCACCAACAGATGATGTTGATGAAGAACTGTGCCGGAAGCGATGACGGGACTAGTCGTCAGACAAGATGAGAGGCACGATGACAAAGGAACTACCACAAACAATGATGTTGATGAAGAATTGTGCCCCAAACATTACTAGGGTTGAATATTTTTAACCTAGTTGTGCTTCATAATCAGAAAACGATGACGTCGTCGGAATCTGGAAAAACTCACCGCAGATCTCGCCGGAAAAATTCAAACAGTCACCAGAAGCTGCAAAACTCATGGTTCAGGCCGGAAATGAGAAGAGAAGGCCGAAACAGGAAGTCGTAGACGAAACGGAGATCACACACGCTGTCACACGCCGTCACAAGACCGCTACCGGCGAAGCTCGTGTACACCACGTGCCGTCACAGAGGTAACGGCCACCAAATTAACGGCGAACGCCGATCGAGGATGGAGGGAAGGATGGGCTGGCGCGTGTACTGAGAAACGAAACGTGGCAAAATGCGAAATATCTCCTCTCTCTCTCTGTTTCTGTTTCAGACGGAGCACTCAGCCAGAAAATCAAACTCAAACACAAACTCAGGGAACCAGGGGCGGAAACCCTAGCTCTGATACCATGTGAACATTGAGAGAAAAATATAATTCTTAATTAATCTCTGAATCAGAAAGAATACACAAAAGCCTTTATATAGGCAAACCTAGACTTAACCCTAGAATCTCATTAAATCTAATCTAATCAAAATCAATTAAACTAATTGAGATATAATAGGAAATATCCTAAGATAGAAATATACCTATATCTAATCATAATAATAAGATAGTAATCATAATAAATGCATAATATTCTCGCAGAAAAGGAGTTCTTAGAGTTGTGAAATTGGTCTTATGCTTCAATTGCTTGAGTTGTAACTCAGGTGTAGGCTTGCTATTAATTTCATTATAACTTTCAAGTTTTATTACTTTGGTTTGACTTTTTCTTTAGTTCTCCAGGCTATTCCGTAAATATATATTTGGTGCAGCGGACGAGGTTGAATTGAAGTTTGTGAACAGGTTCCCAAATATACTTTATGTCATGAATTCAAGTCATTATATCACTTTGACTGAGCTTTATACTCAAACTGACAGTTTTCAATTTCTCTAGGCGAAACCATGAAGATATGAATCTTTTTAGAGTAATTCTTAATCAAGAAATCAGAAGACTATCGACACAGGTATGTTGACTTTTGCTGGCCTGAAGATACCTTTTTGGAGGATTTGCTATTTCCTGTTTGATCATGTTAGCACTTACTAATATTTCTGATTAGTTGATTAGGTAAAAAGAATGCGTTGCAAATAATAATTGATGGATTTTTCTTTAAAAACATGTGAGAAAATATGATAAAAGAGCATATTTGTCTGGAAATGTGAATTGACCTTAGTTGTTTGAAACATTTTTGTTGAAATGGTAATGATGGTAGGAGTGTTAATAGAAAGGAGGTGAAAATTGTCGGAATTGCCATTTTGAAAGAAAATATACATTTCATCAATGAGCAGTAGAGGTTGGATTTGGTAGAGAAACTGAAGTGGCTGTATATGAGGTATTTGAGGTTAGTCAACAATAGTTGGTTATAGTAGCTTGGACAGCTTGGTTTTTTATTTTTATTTTCTGGGCAATGCTTGGACAGTTCCTTTTGATTGTATTATGTGTCAAATTAAAGAAGGCATAGATGACCATAACACATAGAGCATCAAATGTTGCAAAGTTAATTGATTCTTACAGAAGCTTTGAGAGGCTAGTTCGAGCAAAGTTAGTTTAGTCAGGATTCAGCTTGTACTGTTTATATATTTTTAAAATAGAAAATGAAGCTATTGTGACTTTTCTCAAGGATTAAAGGGGAGTCATTGTAGTCAGCGCCTTAGTAGCGCAGTGGCATGGGAGCCAGTATTAACTGGTCTCTCCTTCCCCTTGTCCAGGGTTCGAACCATGTCCCCCCTCCCCCATCATGTAATATCAAAAAAAAAGGGGGAGCCATTGTAGTGTTTTAGTGTGAATTAACTTCAGCTTTTATCCATGGTATACTTTTAACTAGATACTAAGCAGTAATCAAAGGGGAAGATGAAGTGGGCTATGGGGCATCTTTCTTCTAAAGGCCATGGGCTCCATTGCAATTTTTTTTTTTTTAAATGAAAAATCGAACTGAAATGCAATTTTTTTTTGGGTGATAGAGAGATGCAAATTTGCATGAACATAGTAGTTAGTGAAATTTCAATTAATATTGGCTGTTGCGTTGGGTTCAAGTTTGAGAGTGAGAAAAAGATCAACATTGAAATATTGAATAGAATTGAACTAGAACATGATTTTGCAAGTAGAAAGAACATATAGACCTAATGACATGAGGTTTAAAACATGTAGTGTCAAGTCCATGAGTATGTGTTCAAAAAGTTTTATGAAGAAAGTGCAAAGAAGATTTTTCCTAAGTCTTGGGATTCTCAGGTCTTAACTAAGGTATCAAAGTATAGCAACCTTGGAAAAGGGAAAAGGGGGAATTGACTTCCTTTTGAGGTAAAGGCCAGATTCAAGTGTGAGTTAAAGTTGAAGCAAGTCTTAAGCCATATCAAAACAATTTGGCATGGACTGGCTGATTTATAATTTATACTGATTGATGTGTGTTTGTGTGTGTGTGCGCGCTCTTTCTTTGAAGCACCTGATAACTGATCATATTTATTAGAGTCTAATGCTACCAGACTCTCTCTTTTAGAATAATGTAAAACTTTTCATGAATGACAAATATGGAGTGCTTAAACTATCACTTGCTTACAATGTATGTATGTTGAGGACTCATTGCCATGTGACCCTTGCTTGCTGCCTGTATTTTTTTTGTTTCCCAATCTATTTCCTGCTTATAATGTATATTGGGAACTCATTGCTGTGTGATACTGTCAGAATTTGCCTTATGAAGATTTTTTATGCCTCTTGCTTTCTGCCAGTATTTTTATGTCATTGTCTGATGATGACGTCATTTCTAGTATTATTGTATATTTACTACAGGTTATCAGAGTGAAGTGGTCACTCCATGCAAGAGAGGAGATTATCTTTGAGCTTCTCCAACATCTGAGAGGAAGTGCAGCGAAAAATGTGTTGGAGGGGGTGAAGAAGAGCACAAGGGAAATGATTGAAGAGCAAGAAGCAGTTCGTGGCCGCTTATTCACCATTCAAGATGTCATGCAGAGCAATGTTCGTGCATGGCTGCAGGTATTAATCTTAGTAAACCTACATTTCAGGAATGCTTAGTCATCTTTTAGAATGCATAAACATTGAAAACGTGACATAGACACAGACACTGCAACACCATAAAATGACTGTCAAGTTCAATCTAAGTGTAGGTTATGTCACATCATAAAAAGGGGCAGAGAAGACCGGATAGAACATTTAATAAAGTTATTGAGTGGGACCTTTTGGGTATCAATTTATATAAATATTTAGTTGTTTTTTCATAATCTAAATATTTGGCTGTTGAAAGAGACAATGGCGCGTTACAATCAAACACAGACATGGCTTCTTCTTTGTGGTGGTCATACTATACAGTCCGTTTATATTTTCCTCTGGAGGTTAACATGAGAACTTTTTTTTGTGTCTCGTGCATGTTACTTCAGGATCGAAGTCTTCGTGTGACGCATAATTTAGCCGTATTTGGTGGTTGTGGCCTTGTCCTAACCATCATTACCGGCTTATTTGGAATCAATGTCGACGGAATACCTGGTGCAGAACACACTCCATATGCATTTGGTGTGTTCACAGCAATCTTGTTCTTCTTAGGACTAGTGCTGATCATAGTAGGCCTGGTTTACCTAGGGCTGAAAAATCCCATCCCTGAGGATCAAGTCGAAGTTAGGAAGCTGGAGCTACAAGAACTGGTGAAGATGTTTCAACATGAAGCCGAGACTCATGCCCAAGTCCACCATCGGAACGTTTCTAGGAACAACTTACCTCCTACTGCTGCTGAGAATCTTTTGAATGATGGAGACTACTTTGTCATACAAAAGTAGAAGATATGATGCTACTTAATTGTTTTTTATTATTTTGCCATAACTCACCTTTTATATCTATAGAGGGTCAAAATTCACAACCTCACACATAAGAAAGAATTAAGAATTAAGAGAAGAGCGAGCTACAATGTATCGACATAATGCTTCTTAATTATGAAACTGTTTCTCACTGAATATATAATTGTCATCTCAAAGTATTTATTAATGTGTTGATAAGTTTCTATATTTAGATAGTTTTCTGCATCTTATCTTAAGCTTTTAGCATGTGAGTTGATCTGAATTTTATTACCCAGGTTCAAATTGTGTTAAAGGTTGATTGAGAGAATTAATGGATTAATTAACAGATTTAATCACAATTTAATTTTCTTTAAGAGTTTTATCCTTCTTTATGGCAGAGTATTACATTTGTATGGCTCAATTTGCATGTGTGCATCTTCTCCGTGTTATTTTCTTATTTGGTCAAGGGAACAAGATGACATTCAGGTCAAGTGCGATGATTAATTCAAACGTTTTGATTAAAATACTATTCATGAATTATTTTTGCATAATTTTTATTAATAATGTTTTGGCTGAAAAATGAAAAATGTTTAAAATAATTTTTAGTATAAATTCTTCTTCTTAATGCAATGGATATCAAGGGGCTGTTGGACTTATGCCTCAAGTTCAAGGTTCAACCCTTGAGGAGGTACTATTGGAAATTTATTCCCAAGGGACAAATCCTATAAAGAAGAAAACAATATCTGCCTCAGTAGAGGCCGGCACACACGCAAGTGTTCGGGGCAGTGGCTTCGGGGACAGAGGTCCCTTCGGTGGCTGGGCTGTTACACTTATTTCAGTGAAAGTATGAACAACAAATTATACAAGGCTTGATTAAGTAAAACTTTTCTAAATTTGGAACCATATACTAAGAATCTCTTTAATTTTTTAAAAAAATAATAAATCTCTTAAACTTTAATGTCTAATGCAAAAAAATTCAAATAATCAATTTGACAGCCTAAAAAACATGCGGTATTCATCATTAATATATCTAAACCGCAACAAAACTTACCACTAATCTAAACCAAAGCAACCTGGCTCAGTTGGTTCGTAGCTTGGTTCCCTTAAGCACCTAATCAGGGGTTCGATCCCTGACGGTGTGTATGGAGAAGGTTATTTGGCTAGCACCAATGCCCCTTTGGGAAGACTACGGTGCGAAGAAGGATTAGTCTTTGTCGCAGAGGCACCCCGATTTCTATCACAAAAAAAAAAAAAAAAAAAAAAAAAAAAAAAAAAAAACTTACCACTAATCTAAATTGAGAAGGATAAATTTCAACCAAAATAATCAAACAAGAGTAAATTGCATGGCAATAATTAACCTTTATAGGATCTAGTTTTTCAAACTAGATATTGGTACGAGACTTTCAACATGATTGAAAGCATAACAAAAGCTTGAAGGGATAGCAACCATCTTAACCTCATTAGTAATGATATTGATCAGATATCGATAGAAATTTCCTTCATCAATCTCCTCTTCGCCGCCACCACTTTTTATGACTTCCTCAAACGTTCCAAAAGAACCAATGACAATTTCATTCCTCCAAATGATCCCAGGAAATCTTAATTCAAATCTGTATCGATTGCTGCTAAATATTTTGGTCCAGGTCCATCTCTCGGTAGATGATCTTACACTCTCCTCTAACACCCACAAATCAATCCAACAATATAGACAGTTTGGATAGTTACCAATTTTTGAGAGGGAAATTATGCCAACTTTGTCTTCATACACCGTCAACTCAATTCCACTAGTTGTTGATATAGGAGGCAATGGTATCAATGTAAACACTTCCCTAGCCATGTCAAATGAAATTATGAATCTGTTATAAGGTCTTTCCTCTATACCAACCCAACAGATAAATCCATTGGCACTGACACAATAACAGTGAAAAAAACTTCTCCCCTTTAAGCATCCAAGTTCTAATTCCTTCCATAAACCTGTGTTTAACGAATATACTTCAACCGCCCTAATTTGTCCAGTATTCTCGTTATATGTTTGCACTATCTTAAAATCATTAAGAGTTGCACTGAACCCAAATCCGTTGCCATCCCACTTAGAACAGAATGAAGTTCTTCTGGTTTTAGTGATCTCTCTGAACTCTCCGGTTGCAGGATTCCACACTAAAATGGAACCGGGCAAGTTACAGAAAGGAACCCCAAACTCACGGATTACAACACAAAGCAAGCCATTGCAGGAACCGATGATCTTAAAACCATACGAGGGATTGACCAAAGGTGGTATCTGAATTTCACGGACTTGCATCTCGCAATCCATCACGCGTAAGTGCAGATGAGTCCACCTTGTACCATGATCCCAAAGAAGAAGTGAAGACCAGTTTTGAGCGGAGTGATGGAGATGGTCGGCGATAAAAGATTTAGACCTGATGAGATTTTTCCATTGTTTAGAGACACAATGAAATCTGATAAGCGATTTCACCGGAAGTAGTTTGAGAATTTCTTTGATGATTTCTTGCGGAAGATATGGCGTGTCGCCACACATTACCATCAGCTTCATGAGAAATCAGAGGCTGAGAATCAAAGCTGTATATCTGTGGTTTTTAGTTGTAGACTGAGAAGAAGAGATCTTACCGAGTAAAACTATCAAAATCGGCGGACAATTCAGAAGACCATGAGGACGGCGAGACCCAAGTTTAAAGAGATAGGTTATTTTGCCTACCACCCTTATTTTGTCTATCCTTCTTAATATCGATAGATTATAATCTCATCTAACAGCAAAATTTGAGGGTTCCTCTCTCTCCCACCACCTCCCATCTCTCTTCCTCCTCCGCTGGCGTGTAGGAACTTGTCCCTTACGCCTGGATGTTTTCCACTCAGCCAATGATTACGCAACAAAGAAAATTAGAAAACTAATTAGAGGTATTTGAATAAATCAGAACAGAGGATAAACATGCAATGGGCAACGGTATTCCATACAAGTGAAGAGAGGGAACTGCACTCATGTGAGAGGAGGATGCTTCACTCTTCCGCTTCGAACTCAGAAATCGGCGGGACGGGAATGACAAACGAACAGAACAGGGGTGGGACTAGGCACATGTTTCATTCCCCCTCCTTAATATGTTTGTTTTTTTGGATAATGATTAATGATTTAGTCATGAATTGATGATGTAAAGAACAATTTCTCATTTTCTGTTTGGTGGGATGTAATCTCGTCATGCCAGCAGAGGGGAGAGAGAGCGTCGGAGGCGGTGGAAGAGAAGAAGGAGTAAAAGGGTTTATTTTATCCCTTAAATCTCCGCCATTAGATAAATTATTATCTAACAGTATTGAAACGGGTAAACAAAGATAGACAAAATAAAGATAGACAGAATAACCTATCCATATTTTAAATTCTAAATTTAATATCTATAAATATAAAGATACGAGTCAGGATTTCCTATCATTATTTTCATTTCAACGAAGATTTTAATTCCAATTTAGAATCTATATAAAAGGAGATTATTACGGATTTTATCTATAAAATTAGGGTTTAATGTTTTTCGCTTTTATTGTAAATAGTCCTATAAGAGCGAGTGGGTCCTATTGTAAAAATAAGAGATAGAGAAAATATTAATGGGACCCACTCACTCTTATATAAGTATCTGTTGTAAAAACAGAAACATTAAGAATTCTCATTCTATGCTTCTCTTTTATGTGCTTTTCCTCCTAAGAAGCACATAATGAAATATTGATGGATTTTTTTTTATATATTTAGATTAAATTATATATCGCATCTTGAAATATTTTTGCACCAAAAGTATTTTAAATTAATTAATTTATAGGATAATTTGGTGTTATAGGGAAAATATTTTTTAATGCAAGACTGGAAATTAATTAATTTTAGATACTCTGGATGCAAAAAATATTTGAGGATGCAACATATAACTTAATATAAATAAATAAAATATATAAAAATTTAAAAAAAATTCCATCAATATTTTTTTATGTGCTTCTTAAGAGGAGAAGCACCTAAGAAGCATATAAAATAAAAGCATGGAATGAGGACCCAAACATTAAACCCATAAGATTAATTAACACTATACTATTATTCAATTTTTTTAAATATAATAACCATATATATATAAAGCATTTCAGCACAATTCACATAGACTAAGAATTAGAAAACTTTAAAATTCATCCGCTCTTCTATAAAATTTAACAACTTTCTAACTTTATCTCTATTTAATATTATATCATATATCATGAGAACAACGTCAGTACAATAATAAATAAAATGTAAAATTGTATATTAATATGAACATTTTCTCCCTACCCTATAAATTAAATAGGATTAAAAAAATTCTCTCTCCATACCGTATATTTAGAAAAAGAGGAGTATGATTTTTTTAAAAAAAAAAAATAATAATAAGAGAGGAGTATGAATTTTAATAGGGAAGCCGATTCTTAAATTTTATTTTAATATGCCTATGCTATAACTCCTTCAAACCTTGAGTTTTTTTTTTTTTTTTTTTTTTTTTTTTTTTTAATGCCTACAAGGCGATAGGGGAGGGGGATGCTAGGGAGGAAATGAATCCCAATACCAAACCTTGAGTTATGTACAAACAAACACCTTAAACTCTCTTATTTGAAATTAAATAATGGGGAAAACTAATAAAATGAGCTTCATGCATCAATACAAAAATTCTAAGGGATTTCATAATTTAAACCTTTTGATTAAAATATTTTTCATGAATTATTTTTTCATAATTTTTATTAATAATGTTTTAGCTGAAAAATTAAAAATGTTTAAAATAATTTTTAGTATAAATTATTGTTCCTATTTCAACTAAAGTATGAACAAAAAAATTACACAAGGCTAGATTATGTAAAAAATTTCTAAATTTGGAACCTCTTAAACTTTCAAGTCTGATGAAAAAAATATTCAAATAATCAATTTTACACCCTTGAAAAACATGCGGTATTCAATATTGTGGGAATATTATATTATAATATTCTCCCTATAACCTCTCATCTATTCTCTCCTTGCTCTTCTCCTAAATATCCTCCATCGGTTACTTTTTAATTTTCTCCTTAATTTATTTAGTCTTATCTCCCTATCCCTATTTTGAATAAGTAGGTATTGTATCACAATATTTATCAATGCAATGAGAATACAATTCTTTTCTCATAAATTCCACAAATATACCTTTCATCATTAACATATCTAAACAGCAACAAAACTTACCACTAATGTAAATTGAGAAGGATAAATTTCAACCAAAATAATCAAACAATAGTAAATTGCAAGGCAATAATTAACCTTTATAGGATCAAATTTTTCAAACTAGATATTGGTACAAGACTTTCAACATGATTGAAAGCATACCAAAAGCTTGAAGGGATAGCAACCATCTTAACCTCATTAGTAATGATATTCATCAAATATTGATTGAAATTTCCTTCATCAATCTTCACTTCGCTGCCACCACCACTTTTTATGATTTCCTTGTACTTTCCAAAAGAACCAGTGACAATTTCATTCCTCCAAATGATCCTAGGACATCCAGAAAATTTTAATTCCAATCTGTGTCGATTGCTGCTAAATATTTTGGTCCAGCTCCATCTCTCCGTCGATGATCTTACACGCTCCTCTAACACCCACAAATCAATCCAAAAATATATACAGTTTGGATAGTTGCCAATTTTTGAGAGGGAAATTATACCAACTTTGTCTTCATACACCGTCAACTCAATTCCAGTAGTTGATATAAGAGGCAATGGTATCAATGTAAACACTTCCCTGGCCATGTCAAATGATACTATGAATCTGTTATAAGATCTTTCCTCCATACCAACCCAACAGATAAATCCATTGGCACTGACACAATCACCGGGATGAAAACTTATCCCCTTTAAGCATCCAAGTTCTAATTCCTTCCATAAACCTGTGTTTAACGAATATACTTCAACCGCCCTAATTTGTGTAGTATTCTCGTTATATGTTTGCACTATCTTAAAATCATTAAGAGTTGCACTGAACCCAAATCCGTTGCCATCCCGCTGAGAATAGAATGAAGTTCTTCTGGTTCTAGTGATCTCTCTGAACTCTCTGGTTGCAGGATTCCACACTAAAATGGAACCGGGAAAGTCACAGAAAGGAACCCCAAACTCACGGATTACAACACAAAGCAAGCCATTGCAGGAACCGATGATCTTAAAACCAAATGAGGGATTGACCAAAGGTGGCATCTGAAGTTGACGAACTTGCATCTCGCAATCCATCAGGCGTAACTGCAGATGAGTCCACCTTATACCTTGATCCCAAAGAAGAAGTGAAGGCCGGTTTTGAGCTGGAGTGATGGAGGTGGTCGGCGATGAAAGATTGAGACTTGATGAGATTTTTCCATTGTTTAGAGACACAATGAAATCTGATAAGCGATTTCACCGGAAGTTGTTTGAGAATTTCTTTGATGATTTCTTGAGGAAGATATGGCGTGTCGCCACACATTACCGTCGCTTCATAAACTATCAGGCAAATTTTTCAAATTTGTAGACTGAGAAGAAGAAATCTTGCCGAGCAAAACTATCGAAATCGGCGGAGAATTCTGACGACTAAAAGGAGGGCAGACCCTAGTTTATATATAAATTCAGGGAAGGGTGAAAACGTATCTTCCAATATTATTTTAAATTCTAATTTTAATATCTATAAATATAAAGATGCGGGTCATGATTTCCTATCATTATTTTCATTTAAACTAAGATTTTAATTCCATTTTAGAATTTATAATCTATATAAAAGGAGATTATTACGGATTCTATCTATAAAATGAACACTACTAGTATAATATTATATTTTTTTAATATAATAAACATAAACATAAAGACAGGATCCTTTGGTCTTATATATAAAGATACTTCAACATGTTTCACACAGACCAAGAATTAGAAATTCATTCATTATTATATTAGACCAAGAATTAGAAATTCATCCATTATTCTATAAATCTTAACAACTTTCCAACTTTATCTCTATTTAATATTATATCATATCTCATCAGAACAAAAATAAATAAAGGTTTAATATTTCTATTTTTGCTGTAGAAATAAAAGTGAGTGGGTCTCACTAATATTCTTTTTTCACTTCTCTTTACAATAATAAAGCCCACTCACTTTTACGTGAGTGTGGGAGAAAATTTTTTTGCAAGAAAAGCAAAAATATTAAACCCAATAAATAAAGGATAAAATTGTATATTAATATGAAAATTTTCTCCCTACTCTATAAATAGGATTATAAATTTCTTCCTCTCTATATCATATATTTAGGACTATAAGAGTATGAATTTTAATAGGGAGGGCGATTACCACCTTAAACTTTAACAACTTGTTTAGTCCTTAAAATTTATTTTTATATGCCTATAACTCCTTCAAACCTTGAGTTATGTACAAACAAACACCTTAAACTCTGTTATTTGTAAATAAATAATTGAAAAAAACTAATAAAATGAGCTTCATGCATCAATACAAAAATTCTAAGAGATTTCTTATAAAGTTTCAAAAGTCAAGGACTTTATTTGCATCGGACATAATATTAAGGGAATTTTATATAATTTTGGGTTAATATCAAATCTTAAAATTTTTTAAGCTAATATCATTTTTAGTCCTTCTTGATCGGATTTTGATTTTTGGACTATATAGTTTTATAAACCTTTGGTTTAAGTTTAACTGCATATCCTTATACCTTTAACAAGTTTTTATTTTTGCCCCTATATTCAAACTCTTGTTAACAACAACAACAACAATAACAACAAAGTCCTCATCCTATTAGGTGAGGTTGGCTACATAGATCGCACTAGGGCAGAGCAATGGGCGGGTTGGGTAGCCCATGCCTAAACCCATAGCCCGCCCATTTAACTTTAAATGGGTATGGGTTAGCCCATACCCGTACCTCAACCCATTC
This sequence comes from Acacia acuminata, assembly GCA_019022655.1. Lineage (NCBI taxonomy): Eukaryota > Viridiplantae > Streptophyta > Magnoliopsida > Fabales > Fabaceae > Acacia > Acacia acuminata. Next base: position 543,426 of record JAFJYI010000035.1, read on the forward strand.
TAACCCATGTTGAATGGGTTAACATATAAATGGGCGGGTGGCCAATCTGGGATTTTGGGTAACCCATTTACATTTGACAAGTTTATTTTTTTTGAGAAAAATATATATAAGTATTAAGTATTCACCCAAATTTACCATTCTAAATTTTGAAATATGAATCTTCAAAATTCAACAATCATAATTCACACAAAAAAAATCTAAATTTAGACAAGTGTTATCGTAAGATAATTTTGATGTTCAAACTCCAAGTGGGGGAATGGTTAAATGGGGAAATGGGGAATGGGTATTTCATGGCAATGTGGCGTATTATTGTCCAAGTGTCCATATAGTTAATAAAATATATATATATATATATATATAACTAAATGGGCGGGTTTGGGCAACCCAGTGCGCCGTAGCTCGCCCATTTAAGTCTTAAATAGCGGGTTTTAACCCAACCCGTTATAGGCTTTTTTGGGCGGGCTCAAAATGGCCCATTTGCATTGGGTTGTGGGCGGGCTTACCAGGGTTGTGGGTTCCATGCTCGGCCTAGATCGCACGATGCTATTGTGCTCTATCGAAAACGAAATCTTTGGATATATTATTAACCAAAAGATCTTATTATATAAACTTATTGAGTATTCGTTTTGATCTTCTTTGACCTCCTTTTACAGGACTCCATACGGTTTAATCAACCCTTCTCACATGCGCACTTAATGCCCTTTTTAAAACATGTCTAGACCACCTCAAATAATTTTCTACCATTTTCTATCAAATAGATGCCACTCCAACTTGTTCGTGTTTATGATCATTATGAATTTTATCTTTTTTTATATAACTGTACATCCATATCAACATCCTCATCTTTGCTACCCCATTTTATGTTTATGTTGTTTCTTTATAGTCCATCATTCACTACCATAAAAGCATTGCCAGTCTTAAAGTAATGCGATAAAAAAAAGTTCATTTTACCTTCTTAAGTACTTTTTTTTATCACAAATAACTCCAATATCTTTTCTCCATTTATACCATCCAACTTGAATTTTATGATTAACATCTCTCCAATTTCACCATATATTGTATTATTGATCCCAAATATCAGGTCAATCCTTTACAAAATTAACAGGACTAAAATTACCTTAGAATATTTATATTTATATGTTTTTTAAAATAATTTTTTAGATTTGTAAATAAATATATGATCTAATAATATATTACATATATATAATTAAATAATTTATTTAACTTTTTAAATCTCTCTAAAAAAAAATTAATTGGGTCATATATTTATAATGGGAGGAAGTGTGCGCCGCGGTGAGTGCTAACTATTGAAGTTAATTAGGGGCTTTTGGGCCCAAAAAAAATTAGGGGCTTTTGGGCCCAAAATGAATATAGATTAGAGGCCCACCTAATAAGTAGAAAATCTACGTGGGGCAAACAAAACAGAGAGCGAGCGAGTAAACGGCCAAAACCGACGGGTTCATAAAAATTTGATCATCAAAACTGTGTCGGATCACGAGAAATCTACAGCGTGACCGAGAAATTCTCTCCGTTTTCCTTTCCCTCGGCGACGACGTCGGCGAATTTTGCAGATAATGTCTCGTTCACACACAGTAAGCTCTCTTTCTGCGACTAATTCACCTTCTGTCAAAGTCAAGTTGTGTCTAAGGACCTCGTAAGTTCACTGGTTGCTCATGTTTTTTTGGATTATGTTGGGCGGCTCTTGTTCTGGATTACGCCGAACATTGAATCTCCTTCTAAATGTCACCTCGCATGCTTGGTCTATGGATCAAATTATCCCCTTTTTCTTGATTCATTGTTTCACTTGCGCTTTTGGCGCATGTGTGTGAACTCAACGATGCAGATCTGAGTTTGCTAATTAGTTTTTATTTCGATACCCCGAATAGATCATGTACAGATGATACTATGTAGATAAATTGAGGGTGCTAAATGGTTTTGCTTGCCGATTTGCATATTATAGCATGACTGGAGGTTCTGATACTGAGATTGTGGATTGTTCTCTGTGATTTAATATTTGGATGAGTTATTTCATACATGATCTATTGGTAAATCATATGGTCTGTTCTATTGGACAGGAGTGTTTTTTTTTTTTTTTTTTTTTTGGGGGGGGGGGGGGGGGGCTACTTTTAGCTTTGTTACATCACTGATTGTGCTTCTTAAGACAAAAACTTGGAACATTTATGTTACTTTTCAATAGGTTGCAAACTGGTCATCTGGATTTAAAACTACCCAGGTCAGCTATATGTTATTTGAGTTCTTATTAGAATGAAATGTGGGGAAATTTTACTTGAATGTACTGTTATGCCTGTTTGGTGTTTATTTCATTTTTACAACCTTCTGGCATATCTATCTTGATTAGGATCAGTTGAATTAAGATTTTTATTTTATTTTATTTTTTATTTTTATTTGATTTTTTATGATGCAGTAGGCAACCTAAGCGCTATGAACTATATTTACAGTTATAACTATTAACTATCATGATTGGATATTTAGAAGATCTGTGTATATAATTTATTGTTTTGTACACTGTCAATTATCTGTTTCTTAGAATAGATGTTACATCGGGTTAGGTTTCTCTCATCATCCTTTTCTCATTATCCCTCATAATCTCTAAATCACATCCATCTAATCAATACAATACTACTTTTACTTTTATCTCATTTTCTCAATCAATGGCCCAGATTGAGCCAATGAGAGAAAATGAGAAAGGAGATATGGAGAGAATCTCCTTCCTTGCATCATACATGTAGAACATGGTTCAAGATGACATTTTGAAATTTGTATTGCCACAATGCATGGCCCTGCTCTGTTGCTAGCATGTCTATCTTGATTAGGATCAGTTGAATTAAGATTTTTTTTTTTTTGTTTTGTTTTGAGACTATGATGCAGTAGGCAACCTAAGCGCTATGAACTATATTTACAGTTATAACTATTAACTATCATGATTGGAGATTTAGAAGATCTGTGTATATAATTTATTGTTTTGTACACTGTCAATTATCTGTTTCTTAGAATAGATGTTACATCATACATGTAGAACATGGTTCAAGATGACATTTTGAAATTTGTATTGCCACAATGCATGGCCCTGCTCTGTTGCTAGCATGGCCAATATCATTATGATCCATATTCTATACTATTTATCTTGACCTATAAAAGCAGGAAAAAAATGGTTTGTGGTGTTCTAACTTTGATCTTTTACCTGCTTTTGTTAGGATTCATGTCCTTCTGTGAAAAAAATTCTTCTTCTCGATTCTGAAGGAAAACGTGTGGCTGTTAAATATTACTCAGAGGACTGGCCAACAAATAGTGCAAAGGAGGCTTTTGAGAAAGCTATATTCAACAAGACTCAAAAGACCAATGCCCGAACAGAAGGTAGGTGATCCCTTCTCATTTCCATGCGACCTATTGTATCACAAAATAGCTTGTTTACCCTGTTCCATGCTTTTTCTATTTGAACTGAAACTTGTCTCATGTTGGTTCTCTTTTAGCATTAATTACATCACTCTTAATGATATTGTTTTTTAAGCAGAATGCCAAGAGTTCAGATCCTATTGTTGTCCAATTTTTGTTCTAATAATAACAATTAGTTTAATGTATTTGTCTTTTAAATATTCCTATTATTGGAGTAGATAGCAATTTACAACTTTCTTTATGATGTTATTATATAAGTATAACAATTTGATCTTCAATATTTTTATATGCTTTTATTTACAGCGGAAATAACAATCTTTGAGAATTACATTGTGGTTTACAAGTTTGTTCAAGACCTTCACTTTTTTGTTACTGGTGGTGAGGATGAAAATGAGATTATCTTGGCCACAGTTCTGCAGGGTTTTTTGATGCTGTTGGTCTTCTGCTAAGGTCCCTTTCTTGCTCTTAACTATTTATACATGTACATGTAAGGTCTTGTCTTATAAAGCAGCAGTCATGGATGCATTGGTTTCTGACTTAATATTGCCATCCCTTGTTTTTATTCAGAGGCAGGGTGGAAAAGAGTGAAGCTCTTGAGAACTTGGATCTCATTCTATTATGTATTGATGAAATTGTTGATGGCGGGTATGATAAACACATTTTTATTGACATATTTGTTAGACTCTGCCAATACTTTTTCATCCAAAAAAATAAAACTCAAATAAAAACAAGAAGTAAAGGAAAAAAACTACAAAGTATGACATTAGAGACTAGAGATATTGATAAAGAGAAAACTTCTCTGCACACTTTCGCATTGATAGCAAGGAACATAATCATGGTAGAATTTGGTGCTTTCAATGAAAGTCTTAGAATTTGATTGCTTTAGAGTCTCGAATAAGAATGCAATATGGATTTTATGTGGCGCAATGTAACAACAAATAGAAATTCTGGCAAAATTTCCATTTGGTATTCCCTGTTGCAGTGGAGTTTGAATTCACTGTATTTCTGTTGCAAACTTTACCACATATTCATCCGTTTACATCTCCTAAAATTGTTTTCCTTTAGGTCTTGTGTGTGACTCTGGTAAAATTCACAATGGTGTCTTTAAGACAAACTACTTCTTGGTTAGTCTTAAGGGCACCTCTGATATGATTCAAGGTATTATTCTTTTAGTGTCATCTTGTGGAATCAAGCTCTCGTTGTTGATGGAAGATATTCTCTTTTAATTATGAGTAGTAACTTTCATCTGCGATTGTAATTTCAGTAGCTGTACATTTCATTGTATTAGAATTTAGCACATTTATTCTTTCTTTTTTTTGGTGCAGTATAATACTGGAGACTGATCCGAATGTTATAGCTGAAAAAGCTGCAAATACCAGTCTAGATTCTAGCGTTTCATTATCTGAACAGGTATGTTCTACAACCTTGTTTTCAATTGTGTTTTAGAAAAGAACTGGAATTGGAACTCCATTATTAGAGTTTTAATTTTTTTTGGGTGTTTTCAGCAGACAATAAGCCAAGCATTGGCTACAGCCAGGGAACATTTCACCAGATCTCTTCTTAAATGATCTCTATACTCTGTTTGGCAAAGGAGGAGGAGTCTCTTGCGCATATTCCTATTATACAAATCTAACTCTTTCTTAAAGTGCCTGCCAATTATCTTGTTACTCTAAGTGTTTTGTTGGTACTTGAAGGATCCTTGAGATTTGACAAAAATTTCAGTTCTTACTTCTTTTTTTTACTGAGTCAACTTGTAAATTATAACGGTAAATTATAACGGCTAGTATTCAGGGTCTTAGTTGTCTGAAAATAAATAGTGAGGTACAAATCAAATAATGTCATGAAGTGTTTTCCTCTGATTAAAGAATTTTCATCAAATCTAAACAGAAAATAACTGAGGAAGGTATCCCTAATTTAAAATACGATAAAATTTCTAATACAATCAAGCAAATTAATGTTGTTTCAAAAGCCTGGAAACAATTTTGGTGAAGAACGGTGGGGCTGAACTGTGATCATAAGGTATAGGGAATTAACACCCAACTAAATGATCTTGTGGATAGTCTTTTTCAAGATGTAGATAATAATATTTTTCTTAATTAAAAGAGTAGATACAAACGGCCTAAAATTATAAATGGGGTCGAATTCATGACTAGTATTATGGGGTGGAATACCTTTGTTGTCATCCATTGCATTAAAAAGGATCAATGAACTATCATGTTTGGCACGCACCAAAAGTAAGGGAAAAATAAAAATAAAAATAAAATGCCAGAGAAAATGAGATTGAAAGTGAGTAAAAATTGGAAAGAGGTCCTATCATCATCTATTTTCTCATGAGTCTATTTAGGTCATTCATAGGGAAGAGGAAAGAAAAACCCAAAAAGTATAACTTGATGAAGTGACTTTTTTAGATTGATTAGATGAACATAATTTAAAAATTATGAGGAATAATAAGAAAATAGATTATAAGAAAAATCTAATCCGTAAAAATTATATTTGATATATATTATAGTAACAAAAATTAGTTATTTGGAAGGCAAAAAAAAAAAAAAAAAAAGGTTATTTGATACGTTTTTATTTTTCTTTTCAAAAGATGAAATCCACTATTTGAAATTATGATTCAGCGGAGTTTTCCTTGTAAGAAAAATAATTTGCCACAAATGCTTATTTTTCCTTTTTCATGCTTTGGAAGGAAAAAAAAAGAGAGATAGATGGAGAATCTAACAAATGTTTCTTGAAGAAGAGAAACCAAATTTGTACCTTCATAATGCTCAGAAACAAAAGAAATTGAAACAAGATCATCAGTTAATAACAAATTTTCTCTATGACCCTTCATCCAAAGCTTCACAGTTTCACAAAATACTCCCTTGATTATGTGAGGAGTCAGCGATCTAAAAAAAGATAACTGAAAATCAAACACGGATTCCATTACACTTTGAAAAAAAATAGTTTAAGAGATTTCTCCCAGGAAGATATGTACTAAAGCAAGTGACATAACCTAGCAAACAAAGTACTATGGACATGGTATAAGTGGAAGCGATGTGTGCTCAGAACTAGGCTCTGATACCATATTGAGATTAAAATATTAACAATATTAGTATTTCTCTTGTGCTTCAATGTAATCATAAAATCTCAACATGGTATCAGCGAAAGCCATGTGCGGCCGGAACCAGGCTATGATACCAAGAACCAGGCTCTCAATACAGTGGCATCTCAGCGTTTATCGTATTCATCGCATCCTCCTACTCACTTTTGCCTCTTGCCCTATGTCGTCCAATATCTGTTTCTTGATCAACCCAAACAACAATAGTTTGGTCCATCAGCCGGTCCATCCCAAACTCAAATAATATAGGGGTGTCAAGAAGAACAACCCTATGACCCTTCATCCAAAGCTTCACAGTTTCACGAAATACTCCCTTCATTATGTGAGGAGTCATGAATCTAAAAAAAGATAACAACTGAAAATCAAACACGGATTCCATTACACTGTGAAAAAAATAGTTCAAAAGATTTATCCCGGGAAGATATGTACTAAAGCAAGTGACATAACCTAGCAAACAAAGTACTATGGACATGGTATAAGTAGAAGCCATGTGTGGTTGGAACTAGGATCTGATACTAGGAACCAAGCTTTGATACCATGTTGAGATTGAAATCTTAAAAATATTAGTATTTCTTTTGTGCTTCAATGTGATTATTCAATCTCAACAAGGTATCCGCGGAAGCCATGTGTGACCGGAACCAGGCTCTGATACCAGGAACCAGGCTCTCAATACATTCAGTGGCATCTCAGCGTTTATCGTATTCATCGCATCCTCCTGCTCACTTTTGCCTCTTGCCATGTGTCGTCAAATATGTGTTTCTCGATCATCCCAAACAACAAAAGTTTAGTCCATCAGCCGGTCCATCCCAAACTCAAATAACATATGGGTGTCAAGAAGAACAACCCGTGACCTTTCATCCAAAGCTTCACAGTTTCACGAAATACTTCCTTAATTATGTGAGGAGTTAGCAATGTAAAAAAAGATAACAACTAAAAATCAAACACGGATTCCATTACCCTCTGAAAAAAATAGTTCAAAAGATTTCACCGGGAAGATATGTACTAAAGCAAGTGACATAAACTTGCAAACAAAGTACTATGGACATGGTATAAGTGGAAGCTTTGTGTGGTCGAAACTAGGCTCTGATACCAGGAACTAGGCTTTGATACCATATTGAGATTGAAATATCAATAATATTAGTATTTCTTTTATGCTTCAATAGATCATTCAATGTCAACATGGTATCAGCGAAAGCCATGTGTGGTCGGAACCAGGCTCTGATACCAGGAATCAGGCTCTCAATACATTCAGTGGCATCTCAACGTTTATCGTATTCATCGCATCCTCCTCCTGCTCACTTTTGCCTCTTGCCTTGCGTCATCCAATATGTGTTTCTCGATCAACCCAAAGAACAATAGTTTGGTCCATCAGCCGGTCCATCCCGAACTCAAATAACATAGGGTGACCCTTCATCCAAAGCTTCACAGTTTCAAGAAATACTCCCTTGATTATGTGAGGAGTCAATAGTCTAAAAAAAGATAACAACTGAAAATCGAACACCGATTCCATTATGCTCTAAAAAAATAGTTCAAAAGATTTATCCGGGAAGATATGTACTAAAGCAAGTGACATAAGTTATCAACATATGATTTTCCAATTATCTTTTTATGGGCAAGCACAGAAGTTAATATATTTTAATCTCATCTTTCATCCAATCTTGCATTAGGCTACTTATGAGAATGAAAGGATTAGCATAAGATTACAGAGACTTCGTATTGGTAACCTACAGCAAGGTCCTAGGCATTAGCACTCCCATCCTCCAATAATCCACAGGCTCTCATGTAAAGAGGAAAACTACTTGTACAAAAACCCGTTTACTTTGCTTTCCTGTCAAACGATGAAATAAAAACATTGGTACTTTTCATGCATAACAAGTCCCACATAATCCATGCACCAGTAACTAATGTATTATATATCCATATTTGAAAGAAAATGCCTTCAGAAAAGCTAAAAACATCTAGAACTAAATATAAGCATCCATCACACTAGATGATATCTACACAAGTCAATGAGAATCATAAGTACAAAATGACTTAAACTAAAGGGTTCATTTCAACTAAAAGTGCTTAGACAAAAATAAACCTACAAGGTAATAATTAAGATTTAAGATCAAACCTCTTGAATACGGATGCTGTTGGAGAGAAATTTCAGTATCTGTTGGAGAATTCAAAACATCAATATGTACTTCACCACGTAAATAAAAAACAAGCAGCTGAATATAATCATTATGACATTAGACTCCATGCATAAAAGAACAGCCAAGATGATTAAAGCGATGATCTTCAATGTTCCCAGCCAGGAACGTAGGCATTGATTCCAGGTTAAGGGTCTCGAGACCTCATCAAAGATATCCTCAAACTGCTTCTTCAGGTAAGCTTGTGAGCCATTACGCTCTGTAAAAAATAGTTCAAAAGATTCCATTACTCATTAAGATGGCGGCATCTATCTTGATCAGAGGAAACAATTAGTTTCTACCAGTCAACGTCCCCATTACAACTTAAAATTTGCCGCTTGAAAGCTGCAACAACCTCTTTCCACACACCAATGCCCTTCTTTAGTGTAGCCTAAGTAACCACAAACAAAATAGAGTCATTCATTTAGTCTAAAACAAAAACCGCAACTAAATTGAAAGGTGAACTAAAATCATACACGGGCAACAACGTCGGCATATACAACTGGAATGTCGTGAGATTCAAACATATCAGAAACAGAGCTCGTCCCTAAAGCTATTCCATCGGTAAGTCCAACGATACGTGTCACTGTTAGCAGTGAAGCAATGACAATAACCCATTGGTAGTACGCACATACCCATTCTGTGAGATCATACCTTTATTGAAGGCCGGACGATTGCCCACACAGTGAGCATCCGTGAGATCATACCTTTATTAATATTTCTCTTATGCATCAATGTGATCATTCAATCTTAATATGGTATCAACATGGTATCAACGGAAGCCATGTGATGTGGTCGGAACCAGACTTTGAAACCAGATGTGGTCGGAATCAAACTTTGATATCCAGATGTGGTCGGAACTAGACTTTGATACCATGCTAAGATTGAAGGATCAATAATATTAGTATTTCCCTTGTGCTTTAATGTGATCATTCAATCTTAATATGGTATCAACATGGTATCAGCAGAAGCTGTGTGATATGGTCGGAACCAGACTCTGATACTAGATGTGGTCGGAATCGACTTTGATACTAGATGTGGTTGGAACTAGGCTCTGATACCAGGAACCAGGCTATGATACCATATTAAGATTGAAGAATCAATAATATTAGTATTTCTCTTGTGCTTTAATGTGATTATTCAATCTCAATAATGATACCAGGAAATAGGCTCTCAATACATTCAGTGTCATCTCAGTGTTTATTGTATTCATCGCATCCTCTTGCTCACTTTTGCCTCTGGCCTTGTGTCGTCCAATATGTGTTTCTCAATCAACCCAAACAACAATAGTTTGGTCCATCAGCCGGTCGTTCCCAAACTCAAATAACATAGGGGTGTCAAGAAGAACAACCCTGTGACCTTTCATCCAAAGCTTCACAGTTTCACGAAATACTCCCTTAATTATGTGAGGAGTTAGCAATCTAAAAAAAGATAACAACTGAAAATCAAAACGGATTCCATTACATTCTAAAAAAAATTAGTTCAAAAGATTTCTCCTAGGAAGATATGTATTAAAACAAGTGACATAACCTAGCAAACAAAGTACTATAGACATGGTATAAGTGGGAGCCATGTGTGGTCGGAACCAGGCTCTGATACCAGGAACCAGGCTCTGATACTATGTTAAGATTGAAATCATATAAATGAAGTGAGATGTGTACCAAACAGTCCAAAATACGATCGAGTTCCATCTTAGATTTCAACTTTTATGGGTCCTGCTCAAAGTAATATAAATGAAGTCTCCCCATTCGAAGATCCATTTGATTTGTATGCCTTTCAACTTGAGGCCCATAGTTTTGTGGAATACTAATTATAACAAGATTCTTTTCTTCAAATATAACAAGATTTCAATTTCAAATCGAAATCGTACTTGGCAAAAAAAAAAAAAAAAATCTAAATCCTTCCAATATTCTACCTCCTATCCTAATTATAGGAATACTAATTACACTACAAAAATGTGTCTATAAATATGACCGACGGAGTATTATTTAATATAACAAAATCCACACGGCGCTATTAGCTATTGATTACTGGTTACTTATTGTGACAATGTCCGACAAGTCATACACAGGAAGGATAACAACGCTCGGGACAATTAGCCGCTGTAACAAAGTGAATCATGAGTACAGAATATCATAAACATGTAACAAAGTCCGATTCGATTACAGTTAAAGAGAGTGATCATTGTTTTAGTTGCACAAATACAACTATAAATTACTGAATAGAGAAGTACTTTAACCAGTTTACAAAATCAAACCTTTGGATTTTGTGAAATAAAAAGTACTTTTTTATTAGTAAAATTACTGAATTACGAATAAAAAAATCATTCTTTGAGATTGTGTTCTTTAACCAGTTTACAAAATCAAACCCTTGGATTTTCTCAACCAAAGCGAAATCAAACCTTGGGGACAAGGTTGTCATTTTATTGAAAATCAAGCGTAATTAGTGTCAAAACAAGTCACTAAAGAAGAGCTGGTTATTTTTTTTCACTCTCTCCCTCTCTTTTTGCACTTGCTATTTTTTTTTTAAGCTACAAATTGAAGCTTTTTAAAAAAAAAAAAAAAAAGAATTTTGGCTTTTTTGTTGTTGTTGTTAATTTTTCCTTTTTCCCCTCTAAAAGCTCCCATCCAAATATTAACCTAATAAATCAAAAGAACAGATGCTACACGTGCTTTTAGCCAAAAACGGAGAAAGCATTTGCTTTCATATATATTAACATCAATATCAGGCATATTGCATACGACCATTAGTCTCTTCTTCCTCACGAGCTGCCATTTTTTTTTTCCAGTTTATAACAAATTTTGAGAATCAATAAGGTATTCAAAATTACTTCTTTTCATTAAATGTTATATTTTTAAACAAAAATGAAAGTACCAAAATTTAGATTAAAAATGCTTTAAATATTTTTTTTCAAAAAGAAGAAGGGTATTTTAGTTTATTTCATTTATTTTTCATAAAAATATTGTTTGTCTTCCCCAACAAAATGAAAGACACAGCTGGTGAAAAATCTAGGAAAACTTTCATATAGCTCCCACTGTAGTAAAATAATCTCTAATTGCACCCTAAAAAATCTGAAACATCACTGCACTCTTTTGGGAGCAAATGAAATTAATTTGTGGAGGGAATAGACAAAAATAACCCCAAGTCATTTACTAAAGCTATTTATGAGATACATGTCAGAATTTACAAGTCAAATATGTTGTTTACTATACAAATAAGTTAAATCACAAGACCATTTTGGCCATATACAAGACAAGGGAAATTCACATGAACACATGATATTTATAAGACACATGTGAGAATTTACAAGTCAAATATGCTTATTTAAAATATGTATGTGAGAATTTATAAGACTATCTTGACCATATACAAGATGAGGGGCAATCACAATAACATATGTTATTTACAAGGTATATGTGAAAATTGACAAGTCTAATATGCTTATTTAGAAGACAAATAAGTGAAATTACAAGGCTATATGGGCATTATACAAGACAAGGAGAATTTATAAGAACATATGTTATTTACAATACGCTTGTGGGAACATATGTTTTCGAAGCTTGCAAGAGAAACATTTATTTAAACGAAATAAATAAAGTTTATTTAGACCAATCTTGTAGGAAATAAAAGTTATTTTCTGCAGATATAAAATAATATAAACAAATAAACTTCAAATAAGTGGTTTGAAGCACGCAAAAGATAACCAATGATTGTTATTTAAAAAAAGATAACCCGTGCATGATTTATTATTTAAATATGAGAATTATATACAAAAAATATATGTTTAGATCTTTATTTTGAATATATATAATGTACATAAAATACTCAAAATATATATTGTACGTGCATAATTGAGAGCACATATTATAATAATAACTCAATTATATACTTTTTGGGCTCTTTAGGGAACTAATTATATAATATATATATATACACACACATACAAGGATAATAATAATAAAAACAGGGAGATATTTTCATGTTAAAAATATCAGGAGATTTGTCTTCCAGAATATCCGAAGAAAATTTATGTTGTTATAAGGCCCGAAAATGAAGGGAAAACAGAAAATCCTACATACAAGGAGTCCAGTGTCACAGTAGTTTATTTAGAGCGTTAGAGGGATTACTGAGATTTAAAATAATCTAAATGTTTAAAAATTTTAATAAAATAGCTTAAATTCTAATAGTACGATATTATATGGAGTACTTGACTAACTTCGTATTATTTCTGAGATATATATTTTTTCTTATATTATAATAGTATATATTTCAATATTTATATCTTATTAAGTTATTGGTGGAAGGGTAATAGTGCTAACGTGTCGCAAGGAGGGTTGCTCGAACTGTGGCTTTTATGAATTAATTAGAGATAACCATTTTCATTGCAGCTCTGAATATATAGCTTCTTCGAATATATGGTAGCTCGTATCTATCTTGTATCCCTTAATATCCTCTAACACCAACACTACTAGTAATGCAGTGGTATTGGGATTAATTTCCTCCTGGTCCGGGTTCGATCCCCCTCCCTATCGCCTTGTATCCAAAAAAAATATATATATATCCTCTAACGGGGTGTGTTTTTATTTTTTATTTTTTTTATTTTCATAATCTCATATCCACTATTAGATTTTAAAAAATAAATGATTCAGATTCAATCTTTTATGAAATTATTACTATAATCATAAATAAGTAAATTTAAAATCTTAAAATCCAAACTATATAAATTCATAATTGCAATACAAACAAATTGTAAAATTTATCTAGGAAAATTAGAATGAAAGACCTAGAGGAAAAAATATTTATGGAGAATGACCATAAAAATGGTATATATTTAAAAGGACCAACTATAAAAATATAAAATTAAAAGTACTAAAATGCCCCTAATAAATCCCTCCTAGATTTTCTTTCCGATTCTATTTTTAAAACTACTACGAAATTATAAGATACATTAAATTAAACAATAATTTTCTCAAATTTCATTTTCAACAACTTAAATTATAAATTTTTTTTTTTTCAAAAAAAAATTTTCAATTAAAAATGGAATTTATAATTTTATTAAAATTCAAGGTCTTTTATAATTTATCCTATATATTAAACCAAGAAAGTTTGTATGATTTTTTTTAGAATAAATTTATGTGGGTTAAAAATAAAAATTAAGAAAAATATGAGTTTAACCGTTGTTAATTAAATAATATATTGAAAAAAAAAATGTTCTGATCATATCATGATGATGGCCAGTTTTAATTGTAGTTATTTTTTTAATTATGAATATAAGAGATAAGACATGAGCTTTGATTAGGGGCAATTTAGTAATTTTCAACTTGTATTATAATGTTTGGTTCTTCTAAGTAATTAGAATTTTTACGGTCCTTTATAAAAAATATTATTTTCTCTAGGTCCTTTATTTTAATTTTCCCAATTTATTTTTTTATAATAATACTGTCAAATCTTTTTTTAATAATATAAAAGAGACATTTCAATTTATAATAAAACCACATTTATTATTTGAAACCATGACTTGGAAATTAGATAAGGTAAAATAAATTTGAAACGGTTATATATAATAATAGTCTCAATTAAATCTAGTTCAACTGTCAAAATGACTATACTTTGAACAAATAACTAATTACTAATTAGGCTAAAAGCCTTGCTAGAAATTTTGAAATGTTGTTAAAAGACTATAATATCCCTATATATGTAGTTTAAAAAAATTGAAGATATGTGTAGGCCTAATTTCAATTTTAACTAAATAATATCAAATTGAATTAGATAAGATATGTGCGTAATAATTAACTTCAGAATATTATTTTAAAGTCAAATATGATGAGATTTTAAATTATTTTGAATCTAAATAAAATAAAATCATCAAATACAAAATTTTTTAAACTAAATCAATCAAAAAAATATATCTAAAATTAAAAATAAAAATATTTTAATAAGCTTTTAATCCATATAAAAGGAAAAATTAGAGCCAAAGACGACCTTGAGTGAATAATATTTCCTCCTAAAGATTAGAGAGTCGATACCTTTTTCCTCCTCTTTTAGGAGAATATCTCGGGAAGTATGATTCTTTTTTATGCTGAACGAGAAAAATTGATTTAGTGAAACTATTACCTATTCTTCGAGCAAAAAAAAAAAAAAAAAAAACTATTACCTATTCAGTAAAATAGAAATACAAATATAAACGATCAACGCCACCGTCCCAGTAAACCCTAATGGCGAACGATTTACTCTCACAGTCTAGCGCTATGGAGCAGATAGGCGACAACCCATTCCTTCCCGAAGATATCATCAGAACCATTCTCAAACGTCTTCCGGTAAAATCTCTAATCCGATTTCATTGTGTTTGTAAAGATTGGAAAAATCTCCTTAAGACCCCTTCTTTCATCACGGAACACTTGCACCACTCCATGAATGAAAACCCTTTGCTTCTTTTGCAATGGGACGACAAACTTGATCCTTTGCACTTTCATATTTTCAATCACAAGATGCAACTTCTTGAAGTTCAGCCGCCATTGCCTTTGATGGATTCTTCATTGCGGACTGAAATTGTTGGTTGCAGCAACGGCTTGCTCTGTGTTGCTGGCCTTAATTCTCCTCCTTCCCTTTCAGTTTGGAATCCTGCAACTAGAGAGATTCTACAGGTGCCAAGTCCCATTAAAATTGAAAATGAATTTGTTGCATTAGGATTTGGTTTTAGTCCAATTGACAATGATTACAAGATCCTGATGTCTGATGAATAGGCTGATATTGATAGCTTATCTAATACATTAGAAGTGTATTCATTAAGCACAGGATCTTGGAAGGAAATAAAAGTTGAGGACTTTGGAGGTTTGACTATTTGTGATTTCCCTACTACGGTTAATGGAACTATGTTTTGGTTTGGGTATAAGGTAATGAATGTTTATGAGAATGATTTTATTGTTTCTGATAGGGTGGTAGTTTTGTTTGACATGGTAATGGAAGTGTTTACATGGATTCCACTTCCATGTGACGATAATGATTCATGTGAAAGTTTTCTAAGTGTGTAAGAGAACAAACTTGCTATGTTATGTGGTACTGTGAGCGAGAACTATAAACCATATAGAACTGATTTGTGGATGATGGAGGAGGGAGCCTTCTCATCTGGGGAGAGATGGAGTTGGAGGAAGAAATTTAGTACTCCCTCCGGTCCTAATTATAGGACATATTTAACCAATTTTGGGGAAATTAAGGAGAGAAATTAAATTAGTTAATTTTATCCATTTTCCTAAAATGCCCTTATATAAATTTAAAATGACATAAGTGAAAGTGAATTAACAACCTTACCACGTACTTCTCCGACTTAGTATTTTCCTTTTCACATGCTTTTTAATTGAAATAATAGTTTTGCTATATACACATAGATATATGTGTATATATATACGTATCCATACATATTTTACACACATATATATATGAATACACACATATATATACAAATATATATATATATATATATATGGACACACACACATATATACATATATGTACACACACACATATATACAACATATATATATGAATACACACACACAAATATATATATATAGACACACACACACACACATGACACACACATATATATATGTGTGTTTATATATGTACACACATATATATTGTTTATATATGTGCACACATTTATATTGTTTATATATATACACACACACACACACACAGATATACATATATGTACACACATATATATTGACGGGCGAGCACACACACACAGATATACATATATGTACACACACACATCTATATGAATACACACACACAAATATATATATATATATATATATGGACAAATACACACACACACACACATATATATATGTATATATATGTGTTTATATATGTACACACATATATATTGACAGTCACACACACAAAAATACATAAATGTATACACACTCACTCACAAATATATATGTGTGTGTGTCTATATATATGTGCTTGTGTATATATGTATGTAAATCTATATATAGACACACACATGTAATAACGAAAAACCAAATACACTTAAGAGAATAAAATAAGGGTATTTTAGGAAGAAATTGATAAAAGTTAGAATGTTGTCTTATAATTAGGACTAAAACCAACTCTCAAATGTTGTCTTATAATTAGGACCGGAGGGAGTATAAGCAACTCTTCAAGCATACATCCAAGAGGTATTTGGTTGGATGAAATTGTCTACCTCAACATTGGGTTGCCGACATATGGTGAATCTGAAACAGACCATAGAACAATAGATGCTCTATATACGGTAAATCTTAGTACTCATGAACGGGTGGACTTTCATGTTTTCTTTGTTTCCACCCCTATCCTAAACTTTTTCTTATAAAAAATAAATAAAAGTAGCAAGTCAAAATATATCCAAGTCAACGGTCTCATCTAAATGAAGTTAAAAGGAAAGATTGTATTAATCATTATTTAGATATTGAGATAAAAGTTGAGAGCTAAAATATATCCAAGTCAAAGGACTCATCCAAATTATATCAATAGAGGTAAGACAATATTTATTAATTTATAATAATTAACATGCAAAAAAAAAAAAAAAAAAAAAAAAAAGAAGAAGAAGGATCTTTTAGCCCCTTAACTTTTAACCTATTTATAATTTAATCCCCCTAAGTATGGCTTTGTGCGAAGAAATGAAGAGAAACGAAAATGAATTTAAGTTCAACGATGAAAATGATCGAGATCCCCTTGGAATGAATAGTCGGCTTTCCTTGCTTAACTCAAGATGAGAGTTTCTAATTAATGACTCAGGAAGAATGAACCTAAGCTATCACCGGATTCAAACTATTAAATGTCGGATCTAAATCATTCAACCAAAGCATTTAGAATGAAACATTGCAGAACAGACACAAAGTAGGAATACATTTGGTTAACTTCCAATTCAAACTATAACAACCATTATAGAAAAATAAACCATTCGATCCAGCAACTTGAAATCCACTCAACTCCATTATAATTTGATCTGTTTATAATATTATGTTTACTTCTCTCTCTCTCTCTCTCTCTCTTTTTGCACAAAATTGTTTACTTCTTTTTTCAAAGATGGATATTATATTATGTTTGAAGACTTGTGGCATTGATTAATTATCAATATTATGTTTAGTTGCGAGTGGGATTCCATAAACACTTATTTTTCTCAGCTTTCACTCTTGGTTTAGTGTGACACATTTCATCGGATATTTCCTGTGTTGATTTGCTTAGTTGTTACTATGATGAAACTACTTTTATTCTGAGGAATAGGATGAAGTGGGCTCTAGGTTTGGGATTTGATTAAGTTGTGATTGAGCCTGATAATTTGTGATTTGTGTTTTAGCTTGTCCTTTTTATGTAAAAGATTTTCTTAATCTTTTGTATGAATCATGATTGCTGCAAAATAGAGGGTGGGCCTTAGGGCCACGGTAAATGATGCTGCCATATGACCACATGGTCATATGTTTAAATCTGGAAATAGCCTCTCTGCTTGGATGGGGAAAGCTGAATTTGTGTATTGGGCCTCCCTAATGATTGCTCCAAAATATGGAAATGAAGAAGACGATAACATTTACGAGCATAGGTCCTACCAACGGGGGTGGACACAAGTAGTAAGCGTCTTGTGTTACTTAAGCAAGGTCTCAAGTTCGAACCTTGTGAATGCAGAAAAGCCTCATTGAGACACTCCCACCATAGCCAGGTCCACAACGCAGGTCACATCCATATTAGTCAGGGTGAAGCTCTGGATACTAGATGGGTAGCCAAAACAAAAAGTAGAGCGCATAGGTCCTTCTTTGTTCTTCTCAATTAGGCAAACCAACAAAATCTGACCAAACGAATTTTCTTTCTTAGTGTTTTTAGAAAATTTTCATTAAAAAATGTTTAAAGATGCCAAAAAAAAAAAAAAAATGGCTTTTTACAAGATCATGTGAGCAACAGAAAGTATAGGAGAGGAACAGAAAGTATATTGGCTGAATGTAAATGATACAGTACAAATAATGCAACCTGAACTAAAATAAGACCAACCAAGTTTAGGTCTTGTGGAAGACATTAGTCCTTCAAATTAAAGTTCGAATCCTTTTGGGAGAGATACCCACATTCAAAATCTGACAATGCCACTTGTGTTTTTTTATTAAGAGAATTCCTGTTTTCCTAAAAAGAAAATAAAATAAAAGACCTAGAAACAAAACCAACTAACCTAAAGTCAATAATTTCAACACAAAACAGACCGATACTTCAATAATTTAATTATTTAAAATATGAAATGGCAATGAAGCTCAAGTAGAAACATTTCTATTGATCATTGTAATTGGTGGCGTATGTTGCACATCGCTAAAGTGTCGGAACTAATAACAAAAGATCGTCAGAATAAACCTTTGATTCAATTATTCAAAGGAGAAAGCATTCCTTTCGATCATTTTGGAATAATCCTATGCAAGGATATTTAGTACTAGATGTTTAATTTCTAGCTTTATTTGACCTATCTTTTACACCAGGTTTGTTCAATTTTCTTCATAAAACTAGACGGATTACCCAAGCAATGCAAGGGTTGTTTAATTAAAAAGAAGAATAAAAATGATTTGTAAATTTGGGAAAAAATTTAGTCAATAATAATTATAGATGTTCCAGGATATATATGACAGTAAAGAATATGTGACATGAGTTAATAAAACCCACTAAGGTATGTATGAGCACCTGACAGTCATATTTGAAAGAATTGAGGTTGAGTTCTCAAGGGTTTTATTTTTTTGGGTGAAAAGAGTTCACAACTTTTAAGCGATCTAAATGCTTAATATGTTGCTCAACTTCCTAAAGTCATGAAGATGTATGTATAAAAAGATGTTTCTACATTTATAAAATATAAACCTGAATTGTATTTGTTTTTATTATAACATTATATGTGGGGTCGATGGAATATTACATGCTGATCCCAACAATAAAAATTTGATTAAAAACATAATTAATGATTAATTATAAAACGTAGATATTGTATTAAGATATGAGAATAAAGAATAGGTGTCCTATTTCACCCCTAAAAAAGAATAGGTGTCCTAAATTATTAATGTGCACCTAAGGTATGTATCAAAACCTCTATGATGGTTAAAACAACTGAGCTTTAGTGAACAAACTAATGGAAGAAAAGAAAAGCAACATGATCTTCCTTGAACGAACCCACATGCTAAAGCCGACACTATAGCATGAGCCGTTATTGGGTCTGTTTGGGTTAGTAGTGGGAACAGTAGCTTATTTTCTATCGACTTTTGCGAAGCCTAATGGGAGAAAAGTTAGGGTGTAAATATAATTTGTGTTTAGATTGACAGTGACATAAATGTTTTTTTTTCCAAACAGAGATGTGTTTGGGTTAGGGCTTGAAAAGTCAGTTGAGATATAAAATGACCAAAAAAAGACATGAACCTTATTGAATACTACATATATTAATATTAGTTGTATATACTACGATAATTGAAAGAAAAAAAATGTAAATTTAAATTTAAATTTGAGAAAAAAAGTTAAATTACTATTTTAAAAAATTAATAAACAATAAAATACTTAAGTAAATATATTTTTGATGTAAAAAATTGCATATAAATTAGAATATATAGAAATATTTTTTCTCCCTAAATTATATCAATTTAACTGATTTTATATATTTTCTCCCTAAATTTATTTGTTAGAAAAAATAGAATCTATAATTGAAAGAAAAAATTTAAAAAAAAATAAACAAAAATATGCGAGATATGTGGACCCTGCATGAGTGGAAGGAAGGTAAGAGGACGTCCCAAACGTGGAAGATGCACTAATGTACTGAAGCGTGGGCCCTACATGGGGATAAAAAAAGCCAACCAACAAAATTTATTTCTACTGGGCTTCTGCGCAAACGGGCCCAAACACTTTTCAACTAGGCTCTCCAAACAGGCACATTGTTCACAGGAACGTTAAAAGTAGAGAGGAGCCACATGAATGGACAATTT
Organism: Acacia acuminata; assembly: GCA_019022655.1. Lineage (NCBI taxonomy): Eukaryota > Viridiplantae > Streptophyta > Magnoliopsida > Fabales > Fabaceae > Acacia > Acacia acuminata. The sequence continues at coordinate 564,092 of JAFJYI010000035.1, forward strand.
TGCTTGGCTTGGCTTATTTTTTCAATTACTTTATGATATTTATTGATGAAAATTTTAGTTATTCAGACTCAAAATTATATTTATTTCGGCATACACTGATGAGAACAATAAATCTATTGTTAGTAAGCCCCTAGTGTAGACCTTAAACTACGAAGATATATCATGGGGAAAAGCACCATTGTAACAACTTTCACAAAATATTGTACCCAGTTAGAGCACATGGAAAAAGTTTTACCGAAATAGGGCAATTAATGGCGTTGAGGCAGGTGACGGGATCAGTGGCATCAAGAGGATTGACACCACTCACCGTGAGTGGCGTCACATCCTTTGACGTCAAAGGTTTTGACGCCATTGGTGGTGTGCGTCCCATGGCGCCACTAATTTTGCGGGGAGGGGGGTAGCAAAACGATCAAGTGGAGATCATTGTCAATGACCAAGGCAACAGAATGACACCGTCTTATGTTGCTTTCACTGATTGAAAGGGGGGAGCAGTGGTCATTGACAATGATCTCCACTTGATTGTGTTGCCATACTGCAACGCATGAGTATGTGGTTCCAAGATCAATTCCAATGGCTAGTTTTGGCGATATCTCACTCATTTTCTTCTTCTCTTTAGTTCATGGAGATAGAGAAGTTGTTGGAACGTCATGTACTTAAAATAACACAGAGAAAGGAGATATTTAAATTATTATTTTTTTTAAAAAAAAAATGGATTCCAAGGTTGATCGCCATTTGTTGGTTGGTGATAAATTTGTAGAGAGAAGCAAGTTTAAATTATACACATCCCGGATACGAACAAAGAGCGGATGTACTAACCAAACCCTGGTCTACAAATCGCTTATTGGAACACTAAGGTATAAGTTCGGTCAGACTCGGTGAACACTCCATTCCAAAACCGAGTTGAGCATCTTAGAAATCTGAGTTGTGAAACATGAGAAGATGAAGAATGTATAGTTGGATACCCGTTCCTTCTTCACCCATAGCTCTGCATTTGCAACTCCCCGGTCTTATATAATACTCCCTCCGGTCTTTTGAATGAGGGAAGGGAAGGTGTGAATGATTTGGGGGGATTAGTGGCATCATGGGACGCCATTGGTGGCGTCGCCACTAATGGCATAAAAAAATTACTTGTGCATAGGCTTACAACCCTAATTATGGCCAGTTAAATAAAAAAATAAAAAATAAGTATTCATTCTCATACAACACTACCCAAGAGGAGTAAAGGAAAAGTATATTCGTTTTATATTGAAACAGCCTTGCAGTCAATAAGCAGAAAGCCTCCCAAGATATGCAAGGAATTCACTCATCAAAAGGAATTAACCAAAGAATTTACTCATACAGCACACTATCATCACAAAATTCTAAATTAAAATAGCAACATTGTTCAAAGTTTACCGTCTCTCTCAAAATACCTGAAGAGCCTAAATGACCCAAGAACATATATATCTGCAGAATTACTCTGGGTTTCAAGCCAATCTATCATGTCCAAATTCTTGGGTAGGACAATGCATCCAACATTCCATGAACCAATAAAGATTCTGAAGAGAAATTAGCCTACCACTTTCATGCGGACACTTATTATTTTGTTATTGGTTTATCTTAAAATGTATATGCACTCTTATAAATTCAACTACTAAAACAAAAATGAAAGAATAATCTGATATGATTTTATAAGCTAAAAACGTAAAAACAGTTAACTTAAAAAGTTAAATCGTGAGTTTGACAACAACAATACACATTCAAAGCCCATGGTTAGTTGGAGATAAAACTTTTTAAAAAATTATCATTGAAAATAATAATTTATGATCTCATGACACTTTTTTTTTCATAACTTAACACACCTATTGTATTCATATACAATTTGAGCTCACGACTACATGCTTGAGAAATACTTATATGGGGAATTCGATACCATCATTGATTTTTTACCCCCTTTAAATTTAAACTAGCTTCATCATGACAAATGTGTTGCTTACTCATTTTAGTTGTCATTATTTTAAATCATAAAAAGTTTTAATAATTTTTAACTCTAGGCTAAGTCATGTTGCAAAATGTTCCGAACATTATTTAAGCCTTTTCTTCCTCGTATTAAAAGTCAAATTTTTTTCCCTGTCAATGAAAGTATACGTAAATTGAACTAAGGGCATTCTCAAAACTCGTAGTGTTAGTTCTTACAAAAGTTTAAGAGCATGGATTGTTTTTTTAGCTACTCTCAAAATCTTTATAAAAAAGATTTGAAAGTGACCTATAATATGAGTTCTTAGAAAATGTCATGAGTTAGTGTTCAAGAAATACGTTCACGTAAGTTGAGACAAAACTCCTCTCACATACTTATCTCGTATACCATAAGTCACGTTGAGAAATAGTTTGGAAAAAGTAAGGCAAAAGTATGTCTTTAATTTAATTTCACATAATATTTCATTTTGATTCCCAAGTTTTATAAAGTTTCTTTTTAGTCGTCCAACTATAACGTTGGCCAAAAAAATATTGATATTGAAATTTTAAATGTTGAAAGAATATTTTCAAATGCTGACATATTAAGTTTTAACTTTCAAAATAACATCGATCGTTACAAAAAATTATCATTTGAAACTCATGAGGTTATTAGGTTTAAAGGGTTGAAAACATACTTTTTTTAATTAAAAAACAAAACTAATTAAAAACAATTGATCATGATTCTAAATATAAGACATATTTTCCATTTTTGTCATTTTTCCCACTTGATTACTTTGTTGACGTTTCTACCCTCATAATCAATTAGAAGAGTGATAAGAAGAATTAAGAAAGATAATGATTATGATGTTTGAATATGTCTGACATGTATTTTAGATTTTCAATTAGCAATAATCTAAAATAACATAATTTTGTAAAATCTCTTATTAGATAGCTCCATGATATCATATACTACTATATTATTTAAGTTTAAAATTTGAAAAAAATAAAAATATTACTTAAAATTAATGATTTTATCTGATTTTTTGGAATTTATTTTGGATCAAATAAATACTTATTTTATATTTAAGAAGTCATCAATACAAAAACAAAATTTTTTTATAAGATTTTATGAAAAATGTTAATTTTGTGCTTCATTTGAGAATTTTTATTTTAAATGTTATATTTTTAAACAAAAATAAAATTACCAAAATTTAGATTTAAATTAATTCATATGTTTTTTTACAAAAAAGAAGAAGAGTATTTTAATTTATTTAATTTATTTTTCATAAAAATATTGTGTCTTCCCCAACAAGATGAAAGACGCAGCTAGTGAAAAATCTAGGAAAACTTTCATATAGCTCCCACTGTAGTAAAATAATCTCTAGTTGCACCCTAAAAAATCTGAAACATCACTGCACTCTTTTGGGAGCAAATGAAATTAATTTGTGGAGGGAATAGACAAAAATAACCCCAAGTCATTTACTAAAGCTATTTATGAGACACATGTTAGAATTTACAAGTCAAATATGTTTATTTACTATACAAATAAGTTAAATCACAAGACCATTTTGGCCATGTACAAGACAAGGGAAATTCACATGAACATGATATTTACAAGACACGTGAGAATTTACAAGTCAAATATATTTATTTAAAATATGTATGTGAGAATTTATAAGACTATCTTGACCATATACAAGATGAGGGGCAATCACAATAACATATGTTATTTACAAGCTATTTGTGAAAATTTACAAGTCTAATATGCTTATTTACAAGAAAAATAAATAAAATTACAAGGCCATATGGGCAGTATACAAGACAAGGAGAATTTGTAAGAACATATGGTTACAATACACTTGTGGGAATTTACGAGACGATCTCACCGTGTACAATACAATGGAAATTTACAAGTACACATGCTATTGTCAAGACGCATGTGGAAATTTACAAATCAAATATGCTTATTTAGAAAAGTGTTATCAATCTTCCACTTACAATACCAACTTCAAATATCATTTTCCCTCCTGCATTCTCACATATTCCCCTCCCACATGAAAAATGCAAAATGACTTCTTTCTAGAACTGCTAGTCAGAGCATTGCTGCAAAGCTCAGCATGAGGAACATGCGTGGCTGATGTTCAATGACGATGAAGCATGGGAAAAAGAAAGAAGAAAAGAGGTTGGCGTCACTTTTAACATATTCTCTACCCATTTCAGCATAATGTATACCATGACAAACTACAAGCATTCAAAAGCTTAGACGAAAAAGGTAAGGCTGTCTAAAAGGGAAGTTCATATTTACCTTAACTAGGATGTAATTCCAACTGATTGCAAGACCTCACCAATGACGCAACTCCGTAGGGTAGAATGACAAGATTTCAAAATGTGCAAAACTTAGGTTCAAATGGAAAGATGGTGAAGCAATTTCGGAATAAGTGTGGCATGAATGCACGAAGAGGCAGAGTAGGTCTAAGTGTGGCATGAACCTCTGATCCTGCAAGCTTTTACTTCCTTCTTTCTCAAAGGCTAAATCAGTCATTTTCATCCACAAATTAATTTCATCTTCCCAAAAAGAGTGCAGTGATATTTCAGATTTTTTATGGGGCAATGGGGAATTATTTTGCTAAAATGGGGGCTATCTGAAAAAGAATCATTTTTCATTGGATATACCTAGGGGAAGCATAAAGGTAACTTAAATAGCTACCTCAAATAATGCCACAATGAAACATGACAGACTATAGAGTATAACTTGTAAAGTAATGAAAAGCATATCTTTGACATTAACGCAAGATATAAATTATCCTGTAGAAATACATTCTACTTGACTTATAGCCAACTTGCCATAAAAGGTGTTAATCAGAGCTTCTATTTTTTTATACTTTATATCTATACGTATGCACTTTAAATTACATCATTTGACATCTCATGGTTAAATTTAATAGAAAAACTATAAGGTAAAATCAAAAATAAAAATAACAATATGAAAAAGAGATTGGAAGGATAATGAAAACAGAAATTGCAAGAGGGAAACAGAAACTCAAACACATTATATCAATCCTCTCTTAAGATTTAGGATCAAACCTGTCGAATCAGAAAGCCTTGTACCAATTGATGGCATCGGCATTCGACAGGTTTGATCCTAAATAACTGAAAATTCATTTACCTCATCTGCCAGTAGCTATCTTCCTCAATTTGTTAGTTCTAAGATTTGACAGACATAGAACACTTATCACTTCAGTGTTCTCTTCAGATTCAGTTTCACCAAACCTTCCAAACATTTCATTCACTTCAATGTTCTTTTCACATTCAGTTTTATTAACAATTCCAGACATTTCAATACCATTGCAGACAAGTTCATCCTTCCAAATGCATAATGGAATTATCCTAAAAATACCTGATGGATGCTCTGAGTCCGTAAAAGTGACTAAAGAATACTTCTTAGTCCATCTCCATCTCTCCTTAGGTGCACCAATACCTTCCTCCACCACCCACAAATCAATATACCAAGAATCAGTTGTAAGAGATACACCCTCAATAAAGTGAGAAATCACAGCACGTTTGTTCTCATGTACAGTAAGCTTATGGCCGGAGTACTTGTGACTTTCGTCTAAAGGAGGCATTGGTAATAATGTAAAGGCTTCCTTTTCTATGTCAAATGAAATTACCAATTCCTCCTCCTTATCTGGCTTTGACCCTAGCCAAAACATAGCTCCATTAGCAGAAACAGTATCAGAATGAAAATTTACAACCTTTAAGTTCCCAAATTTGACCTTCTTCCATCCATGTGTGCTCAATGAATAAACCTCCACTCGATTAACCTCATCCTCATCTTCAGGAACATAACATCTCAATATCTCGTAATCATCAACTATTGAACTGTACCCATATCCTACATAGATACTACCCTCAAAATCATAAACATTGCTGTGCACCTGACTGATTTTTCTAATCACCGGATTCCACAAGAAAAGTGAATGAACCCGATCATTAGAACGTTACAGAGCAAGCCATTGCTGGAACCGACGATCCTAACACAAACCGAGGAATGGAGAGGAATGTTCTGTACTTCACGGAATTGCTTGTCGCAGTCGAGCAAGCATAAATCCACAGGAAGATCCTTGTCGCTGCCACTCCTTTGGAAGAGAAGAGAAGAGTTGTGATGAGTGGAGTGGTGGAGATGGTCAGCGATGAAGGAGGGGGTTTTGATGAGAGTTCGCCATTGTTTGCACACACATTGAAATCGCAGTAAGGATTTCACCGGAAGTCGTTGGAGAATGTTTCTGATGATTGTTTTAGGAAGAAGTCTTGGATTGCCATGCGCCATAGGGTTCGACTTGGAACAACAACCCAGCGTAAGGATCGATGACTATCAATCATCATCAAATATACACACTACTAAACCTCCTAGCCGTTTACTAATTGGTCCATTTCAGCATCCCATGAATGGTGCCACGTGTTAATTTTTGAGCGGGTAATTTAAATTCAAAATTTGAAATTCTGACCTATCTTTTCATCTTCCCTCCTCACTCTACGTCTCTACCTCTCTCTCTCTCTCTCTCTCTCTCTCTCTCTTTTTTGCCCCTACCTCTCTCATTTTTAAGTCCTGAGAGAGCCCGAGCTTCAAGGCCACGGCTGTGCTCTGATCAACCAAAAGATATTGGTATTGCGGGAGAAGTATTTTTATCGATAAATCCACTTTTTTGACAATCTCTATAAATATTGGATAATAAAAAAAATTCCTAATTTGATTAAATATTTTAATTTTAGTAGTAATAAATGATGGTATTATTGTAATAATCATTGAAAACGTAATATTTTGTTAATTTTGAATCCTCAATCTAAAATATTTAATGAAATTTTAGCGTAAACTGGGAAAATGTGTTCCTATTGAAATGAATAAATGAATAGTTTATTATTGAGAAAGTCCTAAATTTTTGACCAAAAAAAAAGTCCTAAATTAAAGTACTGATATTCTTTCTTATATATAAAAGTACCGATATTCTTGAGGGGATGGGCGTCTAATACTCTAATAGGATCAATAGATGTTCAGTTTACTGTATAAAATTTGAATCTGAAAATATTTCAAATTTAGATTCTTATTTCAATCTCATTTGTTTTTAAACTCATTATTTATTATAGGATTAAGGGGCAATTTTACTCCGAAAATTGTCACGAGATAAGCAATTTTGGCTAAAAGTTTTAAATCTAGAGAAATACATACATGCGACACTCCATTTATGCTCTAACTAATTAAAATGGAACAATTCATCTTATTTTAATCATACATGGCAAATGAGTCATCGGAAAAAATCAAATTTTATGATTTTATAATTTTAGGGATGGTGGGAGGGAATTGCGTTTTTTGTTTTTCTAAATTAAGAAGTTTATGTTTTCTAAATCATAAAATTGGATTTTCTTCAAATGACTCATTTGTCATGTAGGATTAAAATAAGATCAGTTGTTGTATTTAAATTAGTTAGAGCACAAATGATGTGGTGCCCCTAGAATATATAAGTATTTATCTTAAATCTAACTTCTGAAAATCACGTGGATAACATGTAGACTACTAACTCATCATACTTAGTCAACTTACAGTCAAAATTAAGTGGGATACGGCAAAATTGATCCGTTTTTTATACTTCAGATTACTCTTAGGCGACAACTTTCAGGATAAAATTATCTCTTTACCCTTTATTATAATGGTCAGTTATTGATCTATCTGCCATTTATTTTAGCCACCCCATTTTATTTTAGAAAAAATGTACTTTTTAAAATATTCAGATTAGGAAAAAAAAATTCATTTGAACTGTATTCTATCACTATCTAATTTGATTTCATTCTATTTAATTGCATTTACTACTTCAATTTCTTTTACATTTAGTTTTTTTTTTCCAGCATCTTTTAAATTTAGTTTATATATTATATGCATGCACAAGTGAGTATCGACCATGTGTGATGAAGAGATGAGAGAGAATATTTTTTTAGTTGCACAAATACAACTAAATACATTTACTACTGTTCATCTTGCTCATCAACGAAGTATCTTTTACTATTGGCGGTTCGATATCCTTGAATGCAGTAACTTGATCACACTCACGTTTACTTAATTAAGAGGAAGAGTACAAGATCTGATAGTCGGATCAACTTCACCCAATCGGAGTAGAATGCTTATCTGTCTTCAATGACGTCCAATTGTAGCAGTAGCATAGCATAGCATGCTTCCCTGTTAGTAATGAAAATGCTGTTGAAAAAAGAAACGTCAAACCCATAAAACCACTTAACCAAAAGTAACCTTTTCCTGCTCCACACCCACTATTTAACCAAGTGATGATATGGGAAAAAATCACTCGGTCTATTGATGTTAATATGTAGATGGGGGGCAGTGTTTCAAAATCTATCAACTTTTGGTAAGGATTTAGTTTTTTCATTGTCAGGATGTAAATTTTTGCATTAATGATCAATATATTTACAATCTAACTAAGTTCCACATGTTCGTACAACATATGAGGTACTTTGTCTTGAATATAAGTGAAAAAATCTCTAGCATCATATGAATGTGTCTAGGACCAGGGGCGGAGCCAAGATTTGAAATTAGGGTGGTGAAAATTATAGAATAGGATATAGTGGATTCAACATTTGAAATTAGGGGGCAAAAATTACAAAATTAAACCTAAAATTTTAGGAAATTATATTTTAGCCTTATAAATATTTAAATATTTTATTTTCGGGACTAAAGTGAAAATATTGAAACTTTTATAAGACCAAAATATAATTTCCTAAAATGTTGGGTCCAATTCTATAATTTTAGGAGGCCACCCCTAAGCCCCCTCTGATTCCGCCCTTGCGGGGGACCCACTATAAAAGTGAGAATCCTTTGCATTGCGTTGAGGTCTGGGGAAAGGGGGTGTAACGTATTATGAAATATGATACAATAAGTCTTTCCAATGTCGGGATGTAATTTATTTCACTGATGATGACTAAGGGTGTGTTTGGTTGGGGGAAGGGAAGGGGAGGGAAAGAAAATGGAGAGAGAAAAAGTTATTTGTGGTGGGCCCATAAAAGTTTTTCTCCTTTTAATATTTTCCTCCATTTTCCTCCCCTTCCCTTCCCTCCCTCCCCTTCCCCCAACCAAACACACCCTAAAAGAATGGTTCTCCATTTTTTAAAAAATTCAACTCACAAAAATTTCCCTTCCCTTCTCTTCCCTTCAAATCCTCCATACCAAACAAACCCTTACGCTTCTTCTCAGTCGAAAGCAAAAGTAATGGTTATATAGCTTTGATTCTCAACCTCTAATTTAGATATCGCCGTCGAGCGCACTATGAAGCGGTTGGTGGATGGCAACCCACCATATATCTTGCCGGAGAAATCATGGAAGAAATTCTCAAACGGCTTCCACTGGAATCCGTAACCCAACTTCAAAGTGTGTGCAACTATTGGAAAAGTCTCATTAAGCTGTCGCGGTTAATGAGACTCCATCAAGCTCTCAATGGTGCACCTAACTTGATTGGTTTCTGGAAGTTCAATAGGATCATCGGTTCCATCAATGGCTTCCTCTATGTTGTAGTTGATATTTTGAATGTCTTTATTCTCTCCTTTTGTGGAATCCTGCTACCAGGAGGTTAGACAGCTTCTCATTTATATAGTATTATATACTAAATCTTTTGTATTTAATTCATTAATATTTAAATACATTATAGAATTATTATAAATAATCATTTCAAATTTATTTTTCCTTGTCAAATTTACAATTACTGGTTTCAAAAAATAAATGTGATTTTAATGTCAAATAAGGAATATGAATTATTATAAAAGGGGTTAAAATTAATCTTTTATTAAAAATATTGGGAAAGGACATGGTCAATAGTGAGGGGTGTTGGGACATGGCTGATTGGAGAGTGTGTCAATGAAGATGGGCAGAAATTGATCAGGGCAGTCCCACCTCCTAGTGTATTGGGTGGTGAGGATCATATCAGATGGAAAGTAATCTATTGAATAAATATTGTGCCTCGGATATGTATAGGTGCCTGAGAGATGAACAGGATAGTGGTGAGACAATGTGGAGTAGTCTGTGGAAATGGAAAGGACCAAGAAGGATACAAATCTTCTTGTGGAAGGCTATGCATGACAGATTGCTTACTGCAGAAAGGCGGGGTCGGCTGTTAGGAGGATCATCTAACTGCCACTGGTGTGTAAACCAGATGGAAAATATCATGTATGTTATGAGAGATTGTAAGGTTGCTTGGGGGTTGTGGAGGGAATTAAAAGGTGGTAGACTTGAGACAGAGTTTCGGACACTCAATGGGCGTGTCACATCCCAATTTCGGAAGCGTTTTTTTTTTTTAAAACGGTATCATGATCGAGTAGAGCACCTAAGTAAAAATAGTATTTCTAAAAAGATATGTATCGATAACGATAACATCAACCGTATGTTTTGCTAACATAACATGTTTTGCTACGGTACAATAGTTCAAATGGTTCTAAGTTCAAAGTACATTTCAAAAGGGGTCCGACAAAGTCCGTCCTAAGCCTCGTCGCTTACCCTTGTATCCGCCCGTTCACTCCGAACCGAAGCTATGGTAAGAGCCGAGGTTCAATCCACATTTGAACCTCGTAACGGTTAACCTCATGTTCAAGTACAACCATGTATGACAGATATTCATGATACCACAGTAAAATTCACATATACCAAGTAATAACACACCATATACACCGCATATGATTGTTATTACAACCGCACTATTCACCAGCCACGATGTACCGGCCGTGTCCTCGCTAGGAAAACTCAAACGGCGTTATCATGACTATAACCCGTATAACTGTATGTGCACAAGCACTAACTTTTGAAAACAGAATTTCAGTTCAAAAAAAACACATCTCATCACATATAGGTATACAATAAACATCGAGTTAGTGTTACAAGGTAAAGACGCGTCCGTACCTTCGTCTGCGTTTGTCGGCACGCTTGACGTCCGAACCGTGATCGCGTTGATCCTATAATGGTAATACCGTATTTATTAATTTGTAAGTAATATCCTAAGAGATATTTTGGCCCCTAATGGCCATTTTGCCCTTACAATTTTTATTTTTCACTTTATTCCCTCAAAATTCGTACAACAACGCTGGTATAAATCTGGGCAGCATTTTGTCTAACTTTGAAAAATCATAATTAATTCTACAAAAATCGAAATGAGGATCCGTAAAATTCCTTGGAATCCTTAGGATGTCTAGTTTCATTTAAAAATAACCACTTCTGCCCAGATCACACGGATCATTCCCAGTCTTAAAGTTTTGAACCTCTGCCCAGAATTTTTCCAGAATTTCGTAGCCTAACTTTGAGGAATTTTAACTCTCTGTACAAAAATCATTTTGACATGTTCTTGACATATTTAAAAAGCCCTATATGTCTACTTTAACCATGAATTTTATCAGAATTTTGGGATCGTCATTTCAACATGAAATCCTGGCGTTTTCATGGCTGATTTCAGAATTTCCGAAACCGATGAAATTTCGCCGTAACTTCGTTACTTTCATGATCTCTCCCAGAAATTTTGCCATAACCTCTACTTCATCAATTTTTCGAGATAAAGGCAATTTTAACTATAAAAACATCTATATAAACTCATCCTAGCATATTTAAGATCTAAGCTATCTCTATCTAAGAATTTAAGAACTAAAACCAAAAGAACTTCAAGCTAGAACTAGAAAACTTACCAAGAACTTTGCTCCTCCTTCTTGCTTCTCTAAACTCAGCTACTTTGGGTGAGTTTTGGTGTGAGAATTATGGAGAGCAAAGGCCCCTATTTATAGGAAAACTCTATGGCAACTTGGTAATTAAATGGAACTCCTTCTCCTTCATTCCTAACCCTTGGATTTTGGTTAAATTAGAGCACCAATCCTAGCCCTTCATGTTCTCAAATCTGATCCCCCACTCTCTCTCCTCATCCTCTTCCATTCTATCCAATAGTACCTTACCCCATGTGCTCATTCAAGTTGCCTCTTCAATTTTTGAGTTGATAACCACTAGATAAAAATTCATTTGAGTGTCTTAATGAAGTTGGATTCAAATTTTTTTTTGGTTTTGAACTCTTGGGATTTTTAGCTTTAATTAGAGACCAAGATCACTATCTTTCTCCATTGGCAAACTTTTAAAAGTGGAGAAAATAGCTTTGGTTACCATCATCTTGTAGCTTGAATTTTGCTTGTTCATAACCACTTTGTATCTTTGATTTATGATTAGTAGATTTCAAGATACAATTTATTTTGTATAGATTTCCCTTTGATTAACTCTTGAATTAATCCTCTTGATTATCCTAATTATCCTATGTGTAAACACCTCATTGGCTAAAGGTTGGATATTTCCTCTTGATATTTCATCTCACCACCTTATCCTATACATGCAAGTGGACAACTTGAATTTTCAGCAACTCTTTTCTCTCTTTTCTTAGCCAAAACCGAAATTCCTCCCATTGGCTCTTCTAATTTCACATGGATTAAGCTTCTTAATTATTCAAGCCCTTAGATTAACTTTATGAGATCAAACCTTGGCCTTTAGATCATAGTTTGAAATTGTTGACTTTTCAACTCTTGATTAATATTTGATTAATCATCTTAATCATAAGCTTAATTATCTCTTGGTTGTTGTATTAGTGGTTTCTTAGAGTAATTGATGAGTGCTAATAATTCATTTAGTGCTAATCTTAACTTCTCATTGGTTCTTGGTTTTTAATTAGCTTAACATATCTTTGGTTGATAACAATTAGTATTAATTGTAGAGAATTAACTAAATATCCCATTAGTGTAATTTTAATTGCTCATTAATTGTTGGTAATTGCCCCTTAATTGGTTTAAATGTTTTGATAATTCTTTATGGCCTTTTATAAACTAAACATGAGCTATTTATAGATTATAAGGTGTTAGAAGATTTAATCTCTTAATAAATTATGAGAATGGGTATTTAAGGCTCTTTAACTAATTGTGAAACCTAGGACAATTTACTTAATTTAGTGAAGGTTTAGTTGTTAATTTAATGGACATTGTTTTCTCTAAATTTGTCTAAGTATTTTCATCTCCATATGAATCATAATTTAAATATAGTATTTATTTCATTTATGGTATTTTATGATGCCAAATATAATTTATTACCCTATTGGCTACTCTAATTCTAGGGAAAAATTGCCTAGAACATAAGATAAACTTATCTCAAGATTTAGAGACTACATACTCTCCTATCTCAAAATAGGCAATTCTACCAAAATATGATATTTATCATAAGTGAGAACTTAGGGTTTTACATTTCTCCCCGTTAAATAAAATTTCGTCCTCGAAATTTGCTCTATACTAACTAGACTTTGAACCATAAATTCTATGAATGTACCATATTAGAATGTTTTCACATCTAAGCCGCTTTTTCTCGGTGTTTGAGAATCCGCTTCAGCCTTAAATTACGAAGGTATTTGTCATGTCGTATTTTGACACAACAAAAATGTTTCCGTGGCGCCTACATACGGTGGCCACTTAAAACACCTCATACTCTATGTCACGATTGCGGTCTCGATTGGTATAATTGAGAAAGACAGAAATGTTATGGAGATTAATCGGGTTCGGGGTAAGGTTATCTCGGTAAACGATCGTTTCACGTTTAGCTAAAATTTCGAATGGTCTTACGTAATGCGACTAAATTTTGGCTCTAAAGCGTTCTACTGACACCGATTACTAGGGATACATTTAGAAACATGTGATCGTCGACTTCGAACTCTAGCGGTCTTCTCCCCTTTGTCATCGTAGCTCTTCTGTCCGCTTTGTGCTGCTAGAAGTTGTCTTTTGAATAAAACGATTTGTTCGGAGGTCTAGTCAACCAGATCTGACCCAAGCGATTTCTGCTTAGATAAGGGTGACTGACACGTTTGCCCTTGACATTCGATCGTATAAACTCAGAAAACTCTAGACATCTAGTCTATTTCTTACTATGCATGCTTGCTTAGCATGCACTCTAATATTCAAATAATAATCTTATTCATTTCGTACTTAGGTACAAGATTCAAACATAGGACCTTCTCGTCCTTCCTCATCGTGCTTGGTTACGCAGCCTTACCGCCGACTCATTCAAAGCCTCTCGGCTTAACACATATTGGCCTTCCGGCTCAATTCATTATCACAACACAAGGGACCTTAGCCCAACCGCCCGGTATAGTAAATATTTTGCTAGACTCAGGACGTACTTGTAGACATACTAGTCTAAGGTCACTATAACAATTCACATTTCACACACGTTGATAAGTACTATTGTCTTAAGGCTTAGGGATATCGCCCCGTGTACATTCGTACACCTAGATTTCGAGCATCCGCTCGTCTGCTCTATCTAAATCTCTCCCAAGTCTAACTCTTAGACCATATTAAAGGCTTGATACTAGTTTCTATACAAGAATTATTGACTACAAGGACAAATCTTTTCTTTGCTAAGGTAGTTACTACGCTAAATTCCTATCATAAAATGAGGATTTTATGTTCCATATTTTTATCGAGTGAGGAGAAGTCAACATACAAAGTAATCGAAAGATAGTTTCAATGAAATCCCGAACAACCTTTTAAGTTCCACTTAGGTTCCATGAATTCCACATGCTACTACAAATTTCATGTCCAATATTTATCAATAGATGCAAATAACAAGAAGACAAAAATTCAACTTCAATTACTACAAGAACTCCACACATTCCAATTTATGTTTTATATATCTCGAAACCTAATGGTTTGGACAGGAGTTCAACACAACATATTCGCACGGTGGTGTACTAAAGTAGAATTTCAGGAGTATTAACAACAACAATACTAACTCTTAATTAATCCAGATTTACTAGAGTGTACACTCAAAATTTTATATTTAGAGCTTTATGTCTTTAAAATCCAGGAATCTAATCCTTATGGTTTCTCGTTCTTACCAAGCACCAAAGATAAATTCAAATTTGTCAAGCTAAATAGTTCATGTATGTTAACTTGAAGACGTTCATCAAAATTTCGAAATGAAACAAGGATATATAATGCATGGTTATCTCATTATGATATAGTGATAAGAAATCTTAAGTTCAATTGATCAAAAGTACAATGTATTTCAAAACAGTGGTTCCAATGCAAAGTATGCCACAAAATTTCACCAAGTGTCATTTCAATAATCAAAACCAGTTTATCCCTCGGTTTCATCTAATTCCAACATACGCCATTTGAAGCTTATCTTGTTTAGCATACCAATGACTAACAATCAAGTTTACAACAACAAGAGATTACCAAAAACAATAGTCGATCGAGTTCGAGAAAAATGATATCAACCCCATCCATTCGCCCAAGTTTCATACAAAGTGTGATAGTAGAAATTCAAAGAGTGATAATGCACATACAAAATGGAACTTAATATAGTATACTCCAAGCCACTTTCATAAATTTAGTTTGTTAAAGATTTTCTTGTATAATGAAGTAAAATTTCTAAACTCGATTTTCCAATATAATTAAATGAAGCAAGTAATATCACAAGGATGTACAAGTCATAGCATCATTAGACATGCAAACTCTTTTTAGAGTAGGTTAACACAAAACACCTAGACTTTCAACTAACTATTTAAGTGTTACTTCCAACATATGACTAACACCCTATGCAAGCGTCACCATTTAGAGTTCTTACAACTAGTGGGTTGGACTACAATAATTACATACATAAACTTTAATGAAATACCGTAACAATTTGCTCTTTAACAATATTTAACAAATTTAAAGAAGGATCACTTTCAAAAACATAGTTTCAAACTAGCTTAATTTGGAAAATTTAAGTGAAATGCTCGTGTTAGATTTCTAAGTGAACAAACAATTGGTCAACATGCAGTGTCTATGAGTTATATTTGGTTGGAAATTTTCAGAAATAAAGTAAGCATTTAAACATATGTGTAACATACTTAATATACTAAATCATACAAGTTTCAAGTCTTAACAACAACCTTAAAGCGCAAATATCTAATGCAATCTCATATCGTACAAAACATGTTCAGCAAGAAGCATATGATCACAAAAGGTTTTCAATGTCGAACTAGAGAACACTAGATTCTAATCATGCAAATGGTCTAAATGATAAGAGAGAGTTCATACAAAGCATTGCTTGATTTATCATAAACTTCATGATGATGCTTAAATTCTATTCAATAAGACATATCTCTTCATAACAACATAAAGAAAGAGATTTTTGAGTTTTGGCAAGATATATCTAAAACATTTAAAAACAAAATCAATCATGCATACAAGGAAAAAGCGGAACTCAATATCATATACCACATAAACTTCACTTCTCCTCTTATGTATTTTCAAGTTTTTATTCAAACACCGCATGGATGCCAACAAAGTTAACGTAACTAACTGTTTTCTAGATTGTCTCTTAGTGTATACTTAGGCATTAGCCCACTAATATTTTTTTCTTCCTTGAGTACATACTCTATAAAGAGTCTTTCACTACCAGCCTAACCCGTTTCTTACCGTTTAAGATATCTCGTATCGTCTACGGAGTCAAACCGGCCTAAAGGGGTAGAGCAAGATGGACCACCTATACGGCCCTCAATGATGCCTTGATTATGATTATGCCCGGGTTCATAATGATGATCAAGACCCCAATGAAAAAGTATTGCTCTAGGTACTAGAATTGGTTTTATGTGTGGTTGTCTATTTCTACCTCTCGCACCTATTTCTATCTCTTTCTCTCTCCCTCTCTCGCCTCGGCCTCGGCCTCGGGGAGCACCGGCACCTCTTAAGGTTGCCATATTCTAATTTCGGAGGTTAATAGATGAAAACATCGAAAACACAGATTCAAACATTGCACACATATGTACACAACACATATCTATATTGATCACAAATATTTTACACAAGTCTCATAATTCAACAACAAGTCATACATCATAACCCTTTTAGTACTACTAGCTACTACTACTACTCTTTCCACGTCATTCTTGGACCGGTACGGATTGCCCTTGTCAAACTACATGTTCCTAAGATACTAGGTGTTTGAGGTAAGAGAGACATGAGCATATATCCTCGAGGTTGCCCTCGGCTAACATCTCATTGGTTTTAGCTATCCAAAAATGGGTACGGGAAAATGGTGGAGAGTGGATCTAACCCAATCTCCGGGGTCCGAGGGTTATAAAAAGAGGAATTCATCAAGTAGTAGTCTTTCACTCGCCTTAGGTAAATCAGGTATTTTTCTCGTTTCGGTATCTCGCAATTTGCTTGGCATGAGCGTAGTCTAATCCTAATGCTTGGGTCAAAAGGGTGTTGTCATTTAGGACATAGTCTAAGTCATCGGAGTTGGCATCGAATTGTTTTCAAGTGTTTGGATATCGTGGAAATCGAAGTTGTCACCCACCGAGGAGTGGTGTGGACCGTCGGATTTGTGTACGAGGAGGATATACTATATTTATGGGTTCCGCGTATATGGGGTCATACAGATTGTCGTGGTATTCGTGTATCGGGTGATACTGCTCTTCGTGTGCCGGGACAAAGATAGGATCGGGGGTGATAATGGGTTTCATTCATAGGTAAGGGATCAAAAGGTAAGTACTCGGTCTAGGGTGGTATTTCGTTCTCGTTCATCATCGATAGTTAGGCATATAATCGGGGTCTAGATGATGTTCAAAAATTTGGCTCGGGTATAATCATCGAAGGTGAATTACTTGGTTCGGGATTCAGTTTGACTCTAAGGTTTCCAGAGCAGTAGCTGCCCTATGCGCTACGCGCTCCGCATCCAAAGAGTAATCTACGTAGGGTTCGTTGTCCATCACTACAACAATATCGGATTTATCAAGCACTTGTTTTCAAGATTTTCTTTGAGACAATGGCTTAGAGCCTAACTTAGCTAATCAACCGATTGGCCAGGTAAGTGTCTATCATGGGAGCCTCACCCCGCTAGGGTGACTCAATGGCCGATCCACATAGACTAGCCTTGCCTTCGGCACCAATGGTTTCTCATAACCGAGTCGGGTTCATACCAGATAAAATGGTTTTCGAAGGCTCGTAACCTAACTCCGCTACTCAAACAATCCGCCAGCAGCCGTAATTATGGAAGGCTCGCCGAGTTCACGGGGACCGATTGCCAACCACAATACTTCTTTCTAGACACCGATCGTTCGGAGTAACTTAGTTAACTCGTGCCAGATGTCCGCTTCCGATACCAAAAATGTCACATCCCAATTTCGGAAGCGATCATGGTTTTTTTTTTTTTTTTTTTTTAAAACGGTATCATGATCGAGTAGAGCACCTAAGTAAAAATAGTATTTCTAAAAAGATATGTATCTCGATAACATCAATCGTATGTTTTGCTACTAACAGCGGTACAATAGTTCAAATGGTTCTAAGTTCAAAGTACATTTCAAAAGGGGTCCGACCAGTCCGTCCTAAGCCTCCGTCGCTACTTACCCTTGTATCCGCTCCCCGTTCACTCCGAACCCGAAGCTATGGTAAGAGCCGAGGTTCAATCCACATTTGAACCTCGTGTAACGGTTAACCTCATGTTCAAGTACAACCATGTATGACAGATATTCATGATACCACAGTAAAATTCACATATACCAAGTAATAACACACCATATACACCCGCATATGATTGTTATTACAAACCGCACTATTCACCAGCTGCCACGATGTACCGGCCGTGTCCTCGCCGCTAGGAAAACTCAAACGGCGTTATCATGACTATAACCCGTATAACTGTATGTGCACAAGCACTAACTTTTGAAAACAGAATTTCAGTTCAAAAAAACACATCTCATCACATATAGGTATACAATAAACATCAGAGTTAGTGTTACAGTACGCGTCCGTACCTTCGTCGGCGTTTGTCGGTACGCTTGACGTCCGAACGTGATCGCGTTGATCCTATAATGGTAATACCGTATTTATTAATTTGTAAGTAATATCCTAAGAGATATTTTGGCCCCTAATGGCCATTTTGCCCTTACAATTTTTATTTTTCACTTTATTCCCTCAAAATTCGTACAACAACGCTGGTATAAATCTGGGCAGCATTTTGTCTAACTTTGAAAAATCATAATTAATTCTACAAAAATCGAAATGAGGATCCGTAAAATTCCTTGGAATCCTTAGGATGTCTAGTTTCATTTAAAAATAACCACTTCTGCCCAGATCACACGGATCATTCCCAGTCTTAAAGTTTTGAACCTCTGCCCAGAATTTTTCCAGAATTTCGTAGCCTAACTTTGAGGAATTTTAACTCTCTGTACAAAAATCATTTTGACATGTTCTTGACATATTTAAAAAGCCCTATATGTCTACTTTAACCATGAATTTTATCAGAATTTTGGGATCGTCATTTCAACATGAAATCCTGGCGTTTTCATGGCTGATTTCAGAATTTCCGAAACCGATGAAATTTCGCCGTAACTTCGTTACTTTCATGATCTCTCCCAGAAATTTTGCCATAACCTCTACTTCATCAATTTTTCGAGATAAAGGCAATTTTAACTATAAAAACATCTATATAAACTCATCCTAGCATATTTAAGATCTAAGCTATCTCTATCTAAGAATTTAAGAACTAAAACCAAAAGAACTTCAAGCTAGAACTAGAAAACTTACCAAGAACTTTGCTCCTCCTTCTTGCTTCTCTAAACTCAGCTACTTTGGGTGAGTTTTGGTGTGAGAATTATGGAGAGCAAAGGCCCCTATTTATAGGAAAACTCTATGGCAACTTGGTAATTAAATGGAACTCCTTCTCCTTCATTCCTAACCCTTGGATTTTGGTTAAATTAGAGCACCAATCCTAGCCCTTCATGTTCTCAAATCTGATCCCCCACTCTCTCTCCTCATCCTCTTCCATTCTATCCAATAGTACCTTACCCCATGTGCTCATTCAAGTTGCCTCTTCAATTTTTGAGTTGATAACCACTAGATAAAAATTCATTTGAGTGTCTTAATGAAGTTGGATTCAAATTTTCTTTTTGGTTTTGAACTCTTGGGATTTTTAGCTTTAATTAGAGACCAAGATCACTATCTTTCTCCATTGGCAAACTTTTAAAAGTGGAGAAAATAGCTTTGGTTACCATCATCTTGTAGCTTGAATTTTGCTTGTTCATAACCACTTTGTATCTTTGATTTATGATTAGTAGATTTCAAGATACAATTTATTTTGTATAGATTTCCCTTTGATTAACTCTTGAATTAATCCTCTTGATTATCCTAATTATCCTATGTGTAAACACCTCATTGGCTAAAGGTTGGATATTTCCTCTTGATATTTCATCTCACCACCTTATCCTATACATGCAAGTGGACAACTTGAATTTTCAGCAACTCTTTTCTCTCTTTTCTTAGCCAAAACCGAAATTCCTCCCATTGGCTCTTCTAATTTCACATGGATTAAGCTTCTTAATTATTCAAGCCCTTAGATTAACTTTATGAGATCAAACCTTGGCCTTTAGATCATAGTTTGAAATTGTTGACTTTTCAACTCTTGATTAATATTTGATTAATCATCTTAATCATAAGCTTAATTATCTCTTGGTTGTTGTATTAGTGGTTTCTTAGAGTAATTGATGAGTGCTAATAATTCATTTAGTGCTAATCTTAACTTCTCATTGGTTCTTGGTTTTTAATTAGCTTAACATATCTTTGGTTGATAACAATTAGTATTAATTGTAGAGAATTAACTAAATATCCCATTAGTGTAATTTTAATTGCTCATTAATTGTTGGTAATTGCCCCTTAATTGGTTTAAATGTTTTGATAATTCTTTATGGCCTTTTATAAACTAAACATGAGCTATTTATAGATTATAAGGTGTTAGAAGATTTAATCTCTTAATAAATTATGAGAATGGGTATTTAAGGCTCTTTAACTAATTGTGAAACCTAGGACAATTTACTTAATTTAGTGAAGGTTTAGTTGTTAATTTAATGGACATTGTTTTCTCTAAATTTGTCTAAGTATTTTCATCTCCATATGAATCATAATTTAAATATAGTATTTATTTCATTTATGGTATTTTATGATGCCAAATATAATTTATTACCCTATTGGCTACTCTAATTCTAGGGAAAAATTGCCTAGAACATAAGATAAACTTATCTCAAGATTTAGAGACTACATACTCTCCTATCTCAAAATAGGCAATTCTACCAAAATATGATATTTATCATAAGTGAGAACTTAGGGTTTTACATCGCAGGATGCTTGCATAATTTTCTGAATTGCAGTTTTGTTCGTGTGTATGGGGAAGCGAATTCATGTGCAGATTCACTTGCTAATTTTAGCTTTGTAAATGAGGAGTCTTTTGCTGTATTTGACAATCCTCCCAGGTGTGTGTTGGGTTATCTGTACAATGGCTTTGTGGGCTTTTATTACCCATGTGATGTGAAAATACAGGAATGACAAAGGGCTAAAAGCCCCGTTTATTACCAGAAAAAAAAAAAAAACTCGTCTAGGTAGCCCCCTGTATTTAGGACAGGGAACCAAACTTTTCTTTTTCAAAATGTGCCATGCACAAAATTTAGGACTTGGGCCGCTTAAGCAAAGTTCTCGAGTTCGAGTCCTTGTGAATGCAAAAAACTCCCTTGGGAGAGGTCCCCGCATATACGCCCGACGTAACCTCGATCCGGACTAGTCGGGGCAAAGCTGAACGGTGAACCGGGTGCAAAAAAAAAAAAAAAAAAGTGCCATGCAAAACAGTGTACAAACAACAATTACAAGAAATGGAACAAGTAAAACGTGCCTTAAAATGTTATTTCCAAATTTGCATTGCCACAATACATAGTGGCTTTGTACCTACATATAAGCCACTTATATCTCATTCTCGTAGCCATGAATGCATTAAATTGATAAAAAAAATTTACATTTACCTTCAATAAAATTTCTATCTTTGTCTACGTTTATCAATAATTCTCACTTCTCTTTTCTCTCTCTCTCTTTTCAATATAAATTAAATAGGGGTAAAATTGAAAAAAATCATTAATTACCCTACGGGTATGTTTGGTGGAGGGGGGGGGAGGGGAGGGAAGGGGGAGGAAAATGGAGGGAAAATATTAAAAGGGGATAAAATTTTTATGGGCTCCATGTTGGAATATTTAATTTAGTAATCAATATTCCGTTATTTCTATTTATGGCCCACATTATTGCTTTGGTTTTGTAACCGTCCATTAATACCGTAACGGCCCAATTAATACGCAATAAGTAAGTGCGTATTGAATGCGCCATTAATACAGTAACGGCTCAATTAATACGCAATAAGTGCGTATTGAATGCGCCATTAATACATCATGTGCCCAATTAATACGCACTTATTGCGTATTGAATGTGTTTCCTTTTTTTAAGCTCGTGATGGCGGAGGGGAAACACACGGTGTAATTATGCGTCCGGTCCCCGAACTCGCTCGACCTTGAGGAAAGCACACCATCTGCAGATTCGAGAGAAGGATCGGAAGGACAGACTAGGAGTTCGTTCGCTGGCGGCTTGGATTCGTTCTGTTTGGAGACTCGGAGTTCGTCCCGCTTGCTTCCGGAGACAAATCAATGGCGGGAGGTATTTGTGATCTCTACTTTATTTTTCCGCATTGATCTTATGCTATTTAGTTGTTCAGCATGATAAGATCGCCTATATTTCTAACATTTGGTATCAGAGCCACATATATGCCTCTGCCTTGATTTTTTCGGATAGAGTCCCGGTTTGATTTTTAATGAGAAAGAAGAGATATTTTCAATCTGCATTTTCTGGAAATATTTTTTCGGGCTTTTGTTCTCTGGAATCATATATTCTTTGATCTGAGATTTTTTCATTTAAAATTAGTTATTCTTAATCTCAATATGGGTTTCTTGGATTTTTTTTAAGTTTCTTAATGTCACTTTTCATCGGAGAAAATAGAAGAATCCAAAAACCATTCTAGCTTTAATCGTACCGAAAATCGATGTATGATGTTGATTGATTTCAGTCTCTCGTTTCAATTCCGGATATTTCTTCGGGATAAAGTGGTCATTGTCTTCCTAAAATGAGCTTTGAATCTAGGCTTCGAGATTTCATGATTAATTTACGTCTTCTTGAAATTGTTCTTGAGTTTATGCTTGACGTTCTCTATTTGTATACTTGAATCTGTAAATGAGCCGAAAATCCCTTTGGCTTTAATGCTTTCGGACTGGATGGAGTTTAGTTCATGCCCGCCGCTTCGTTCTTTGTCGATTCTTCATCGATGTTCATGATTATCGCCGTCGAGACTGAGAGATGATTTTTCGATTCAATGTTGTTTTGATTTGGGTTTGCCTTCTTTATGTGAAATTCTTCAAAATTATCACCCGGATTGTGCTTATACTCGTTTTTCTGTGATTACCACGAGTGAAATTGTCGATTTCGAGTTCGGGATCGTCAGAGAGCTGCCTGGAATCGCGGCATTCTGCAACTCCTTTTGGGTTGCATTCGGGTCGCGAGTCGGGTCCTAGGGATCCGGATAAAGGTAGAAGACCGGACCCTACAACATTGTTTGCTCCACTTCATGAAACTGTGCGTTTCATTTATCAATGAAAGGGAGCTGCGTGTTGGGCCTTTTGCTTTTGGGCTGTGTGCATTAGATTTTCTGGTCTTTCTCATTTGATTTGATTTTGGCTTCTGGCTGATCATACATCTGGGCCGAGGCAGATATTGGGTTTTGATTTTTATTTCTGCCTACTAATTATTAAACCCAGCTATATAAAAAAAAAAAAATTACTAAACCCAACTGGGCCGAAACATGTAATCGGAGTTTGGATCTCATTTTTAATGAACAATTGTCTTGTGGGCCAAGACTCTTTTCGGGTTACAAAATCATTATTTTTGGTCATTCATTGAGCATCTAGGCCAAAAACCTTGTGATTTAATTTTGGATTGATTTTATCACGTTTTGGGCTCTGGAATGAATCAAGGAACATTTGAATTTTAGACTTGAAAATTTTAATCTACAGAAATGAATTATGGGTTAAAAAATTTGCCCATTGTTTGCTAAATTAATTTATGTTTTATGTATACTTCTGATTATGTCAGATATAATTGTTTAAATTAAGAAAAGGATTGATTTTGGCAATTTTGTTTTTCTTTCATGTTCTGAAATGTTTGCAAAATTATTTTATAAGTTATTTAATTGTCTAAATATTTGGAAAATTAACTTTAGACAATTATTTAACAGTTCAAAATTTTGTAAAACTTAATTTAAAATTAAAAGTGCCAAAATTAACCATTTAAACAATGTTTGGATACATAAAACAATGGGAGGTTTTTTCTTTTAATTTGATTATTTAGTCACCTTTTGGATCAAATTAATCAATTAATTCCTCCATTAAGATGTTCATATATTGGATTTATTTCGAATGCACAAAATAGTGGGAGAATTTATCTACGATGATTATTTAATCACATTTTGTTGATTAAATTAATCAATTAAATTCTCATTAAACATTTGTGCATATTTGGAATCTAAATGCACATGGTTGATATTGGGGATTAGTATGCATTTATGGAGTAGTCACAGCATCCTAAGTTGCATGTGTAAATAATCACTTACATTTTTAAAATATAAACTCTATTCAATGGGTAATATTAATATTAATTTAATCAAAGTGGGAGGATTGTATTTAGTCACTCATGTTGATTAAATTAATTGGTTAAATCCTCTATGAAGGTATGCATATACAGAATTTTAGTGCACATTATTGATATTTGTGATTAACTTGCGAACTAGAGTGATAGTTATGGAGTTCTCTTATAACATGCATAAATAATCACATATAGATTTTAGAATATCAATCTTTGAAGGTGAGTAACAAATTTTTATTCACATTAATGATTTAGTTGATTAAATTAATTAATCAAGATTCCTATGGACATTGTGTGTGTTATTTACATTGTACATATTTGATATTAGTAATTAGCATACATATTTGCTTAAGGAATAGCTACAATATGCTTATGCACATTTGTGTGCATATTTAATCATATACGGTTATACCATATCAAAATTATGGTCATACGTACAATTAGTATACACAATGGTGTGATGTCTTTGTGATGAGTATGTAGAACCGAGAGGTAACCAAAACATCCTCACTAGGCACATAAGCTCTATTTTGTTCTAATGAACAAAATTCATCACACAAAGATTTGAAGACATCCATTGTAATTAAATACGTGGTTATAATTATCTTTGCCCACAGGTAGATAATTATAATCATAGTTTTAATTAGGGTGGAATGGAACGCTTTATATTTTCTAAGTGGCCCACGGGTATTAGGGGATATAACTGCATTCTAGTTTCATCAATTCGAGATAAATTCATACTATGCTAATGTCTTTACCCACAGGTAGACTTTAGTGATACGAATTTATAATAATTGAGATAGAATATCAAATTATATTCTTAATGTACCCGCAAGAATTGAGAATAAGGAAATAATTTGATGGTTTTATCATAAAGGTATATATGGATCTAATTGAATTATAACTTTAGCCCACAGGCAAGTTGTAGTCATTAGATTCATGATTTTAAGCATGATTTACATTGGTAAATCATGATATGATTTATTAGTCTCAAATTTTAGTTATAAGCATGTATGTTTAATACTATGCAGTCATACAACCTACGAGTTTCTCTGATATGAAATGTAACATTCCTGAATTGAGGGGTGATAACTATAAAGTATCCTTCATTTGGGTGGATGAACATAGGTTATGCTATTAGGAAAGAAGAACCACCTTTCATTACTAAGACCAAAGACTTCAGATGAGGTTGGTCTACATGAAAAGTGGGAGCGATCTAATCGCCTCTTAGTTATGTTCATAAAGACCTTAATCTCTCGCGACATTCATGGTCTTGTCGAACAAAGATAACAAGATTAGGGCACTTCTGAAGGCAATTGATGAGCAATTTGTTACTTCAGATAAGGCACTTGCCGACACCCTAATTATGAAGTTTTCATCCCTGAGACTCACTACAATAAAAGATGTGTGTAAGCACATCATACATATGAGGGACATTACAGCTCAACTAAAATCACTTGAGGTTGATATGTTTGATTCTTTCTTTTTACACTATATTCGGACACTCTTCTACTGCTATATAGACCTTTTAGGATATCCTACAACACACATAAGGATAAATGGTAAATCAATGAACTTTTGACCATGTGTGCTTAGGAGCAAGTAGAAGGCTGAAAATGCAAATGGGAGAATTTCTTGAATATGACTTGACTAGTGGGAGCGATCAGTTTAGAAACCTTGTTTTTGAAAAATATTATTCAAATAATCGAACTTCCACTTCAAGTTTAAGATTGGTTGTTAACAATGTTCCTTTGGTTCAACCGAATATTGTACAATCAATCATTCAAGATTTATAACCTCGATATTGATCCAAGAGATCAAGTTGTTGATGAGGAACAATGAGAAATTGTTGAGCAATTATTTGAACAACAAGTTCCTCAAGAAGATTATGAAACAACATTAAGTAGATCTACTAGAACAATAAGATCAGCGATACCTAGTGAATATATTGTGTATCTACAGAATCGACTATAATGTAGGGGCTGAAAATGATCCTGGAACATTTTGACAAGCCATGAACTATAGAGAATCAAACTCATGGTGTGATGCTATGAAGGATGAGATGAATACTAAGGCATCTAACAGTCGGGATCTTGTTAAGTTGCCCAATGGTGTAAAAGCCATTGCATTTAAATGGGTCTTTAAAACAAAAGGAGACCCATTGGGCAACATTAAGAGACATAAAGCAGGACTCATTGCTAAAGGGTTCACTCAAAAGGAAGGAATCGAATACAAGGAGACCTTTGCTCCTGTATGTAAGAAAGATTCTCTTCGAATCATTCTAGCATTGGTTGCACATTTTGAATTAAAGTTGCAACAAATGGATGTGAAAATGACCTTTCTCAATAGAGATCTAGAGGAAGAGTTTTACATGAAACAAACCATTAGTATTTTCCTCTAATAATGGTGATCATTTGGTGTGCAAACTCAAGAAATCTGTATATGGATTGAAACAAGCTTCCCATCAATGGTATTTAAAATTTCATGATGTTATTTCTTCGTTTGGTTTTGTATAGAACATTATGGATGAGTGTATATACCAGAAGGTTAGTGGGAGCAAGACTTGTTTCCTTATTCTATATGTGGATGATATTTTACTTGCAACCAATGATAATGGTTTACTATATGAGGTGAAACAATTCCTTTCGAAAACTTTGACCTAAAGCATTTGGGAGATGCATCTTATGTCATTGGCATTAAGATACATAGAGACATGACGTTGAGGTATTCTAGGTTTGTCTCAAGAGACCTATATCAACAAAGTTTTGGAAAATTTTTGATGAGGAATTGTTCACCAAGTATCGCTCCTATTGTGAAAGGTGATAGGTTCAATTTGGACCAATGCCCAAAGAATGACTTTGAGTAGGAACAAATGAAAAACATTCCTTGTGCTTTAATAGTAAGAAGCCTTATGTATACTCGGGTCTGCACAAGACCTGACATTGCATTTGCTATTGGAATGCTAAGGAAATATCGAGTAATCCGGTATAAACCACTGGAGAGCTACAAAGAAAGTATTGAGATACCCTTAAGAGACTAAAGAATACATGCTTAACTACAAATGAATCGACAATTTGGAAGTGATTGATTACTATGATTCGATTATGTTGGTGCATGGACTTAAGGAAATCCACTTCAGGATATATATTCATCCTAGCCGATAAAGCCGTATCATGGAGTAGTAAAAAGCAATCTTTAATTGCTACTTCCACTATGTAAGTTGAGTTTGTATATTGTTTTTGAGGCTACGTCACATGGTGTATGAATGAAGAGTTTTATTCCCGGGCTTAGAATTGTGGATCCAATTTCTAGGCCATTGAGGTTAAATTGTGACAATTCAGGCTCGTTGTTTTTATGGCTAAGAACAATAAAGGTGGTAGTCGAATTAAGTATATCGACATTGAGTGTTTAGCCATAAAAATGCATGTTAAAAATAAAACGGTGGTTGTTGAACACATGAGCACCGAATTGATCATTGCCGATCCTTTAACTAAAGGCATGCCTACATTAAAATTTCAGGATCATGCAAAAAGAATGGGACTTGGTTCCCTTATGTGATTTTCGTTGTAAGAACGATGTTATTTATGAAACTCTATTTGTGATATTTTCTCATTCGCATTGCGCACATATTCATTTTGAGAAATATCACTAAAGTTTGGACCTAGAATAAACGTAGGGTTTGTTCATTAAGTTACTTGGGCTTGGAAAACACGATGCACCGTGATACATGGAAGATATTACTCACTTTAAGAGGACCTATCGCTATGATCCATGCATTTTGTTTTTCAAAGGTATATATCGAAGTATGTGGGCCAAGTGGGAGAATGTTGGAATATTTAATTTAGTAATCAATATTCCGTTATTTCTATTTATGGCCCACATTATTGCCGGTTTTGTAACCGTCCATTAATATCGTAACGGCCCAATTAATACGCAATAAGTGCGTATTGAATGCGCCATTAATACCGTAACGGCCTAATTAATACGCAATAAGTGCGTATTGAATGCGCCATTAATACGTAACGGCCCAATTAATACGCACTTATTGCGTATTGAATGTGTTTCCTTTTTTAAGCTCGTGATGGCCGGAGGGGAAACACACGGTGTAATTCGTCTCGGTCCCCCGAACCTCGCTCGACCTTGAGGAAAGCACATCATCTCGCAGATTCGAGAGAAGGATCGAAGGACGAGACTAGGAGTTCGTTCTCGCTTGCCGGCTTGGATTCGTTCTGTTTGGAGACTCCGGAGTTCGTCCCCGCTTTGCTTCGGGAGACAAATCAATGGCGGGAGGTATTTGTGATCTCTACTTTATTTTTCCGCATTGATCTTATGCTATTTAGTTGTTCAGCATGATAAGATCGCCTATATTTCTAACACTCCACCACAGATAACTTTTCTCTCTCTCCATTTTCTCTCCCCTTCCCTTCCCTCCCCTCCCCTCCCCCCCAACCAAACATACCCTACAAGTGATTTATATTTAGAACCAAACTTTTTCCTACAAATGACTTATATATAGGTACACAATGGTATTGCTCTATTATCTATTATGACCGATAACATTGTGATTTATATGCCATTTAATTTGTATCTTTAAATTGAGTCCGGTTAAAATGGTTCCTTTTGCTATGCCACATTACGTTTCTTTGTGTAGAGAAAGTATTGTGATGAAAGAAATTTATCTTTCAGCATAATGCTTAAGGAATTCAAATCTGAACCCTTAGAAAGAAGACATTGATACAAGCTTATTCAAGCTTTGCACAACGGCTGAAACCTCGATCTGCATTCCCATTCATCAAATCAGGGAGCAGGGAACGATAATCCACCAAACCCATCTGGGGATGAGGCAAGTACCTATCTTTTTCTTTTTTCAACTTTATGCCATGAGCAAGGAAGGGCATAAAAGCGAGGCATTTAAATAACCTTGGTCACAACATGGGTGAATTAAGTTCCTACTAAGTACTAATCATCTTAAGGATCCTTAGACTTTGAAAAAATATTCAAAATTCTTCCACTTTTCCAAGTTGTAAAATATCAATAACATAACATTAGTAAGCGGTATTAGATGTGTCACACAGCACTAACATGAGCACATGGCACTTCTGTAGAATATGATCAAATAGCTCAGGTTGAGTTGAATACAGCTTTCAAGCTGTTGCAGTGTAGTGTCAGTTCTGTAACAGACTCACAGCCTATATAATATGTTTGTGGCATTCGCACCTTTACTCTATCATTTATAAATTTGCTACTCTCATGCGCTCGTATTCTCTCTGCTTGTGGCATTCGCCAGAGTATTTGCATTGTTGTTTCTTCTTGCACTGTGTGCGTGGTATGTTCAAATCTTGTTTAAAAGTTTGAGATCGGATATTAAAACATCACGCCCTCTCCTTATGTTCCTTGCTACCATCAGAGGTGGACCAAGGTGTATGATTAGGGGGCACTTGCCCCTTTTAAACGACGTCGTTCATTTTTTTTTTTTTTTTTTTTTTTTTTTTTTTTTTTTTTTTTTTTTTAAATTTTTTTTTTGTTTATTTATAAATTTAGGGCTAAAATCAGAATAGGCATATTACTTTTGCATAGTTGAATCAGGCACAAAAGGGTTATTGTCTTATTGAGTTCTTTATTACTAGCCTACCGACACATACATAAAAATGGCAAGATGTTATTGTCTTATTGACCTCTATTTCTGCTCCAAGTAGCCCAATTGTTTTTAAGAATATAATCAAGAGTATACTTCATATTACACCTTTTCCATCCTAATTATTTATGTAAACACAATTTACTATGCAACAAAGTCATGGTAATATAATTCTTTCATTGCCCAAGCAATTTAAAATTTCTCTTCAAAACCTTTTTAAAGGTTTTAGAACTAATAATGTTAATCAAGATTATGTTGTTCAAGGTTTTAAAGGTCTTTTAGCAAGCTGAGCGGCACGGGTTAACTCAAATCATCAAATTCTACTTTACATTATGCTCTTAATATATTTTTAAAGGCTATTGCAGCAGCTGAGATTTGACAGAAATGTTCCATTATCTCAAATGACAAACAATATCCTACATATTTTATTGACACACACACACAAAACGAACGACATTATTTTAATATGTTGCTTGCTGGTGTTTTTGCAAATGTGTTGTCTCTGCCCATAATCACTATTTCTTGTTTATTTGCAAATGTGTTGTCTTGCTACTGTTTTTGCTATTATGTAACTTTTGTTTTTCAATATGTTTGTTTGGTAGATATATTATATATTAATTCATTATTTGTCATTTGCCATTTTTTAGAATGGAAAGATATTTAGGTTCTTTTTTTACAAAGTCATTTGCCTACAAGTACAACGTAGAGGACCGCTTACTCATCTGCATCACTTTAAGGTTGACATATTTTATGCAGTGATAGATACTCAACTTCAAGAGTTGAATGATCATTTTAGTGAAGTTAGTTCGAATTTGCTCGAATGCATGACATGTTTAAATCCGTGCAACTCTTTCTCGGCATTTGACAATAATAAGTTGTGTGAATTTGCTGGCTATTATCCTTCAAATTTTGATTTGAATGATTTTGTCATGTTTGAATATCAACTCGACACGTATATAGTTGATGTGCAATGTGATCCTGATTTTTTGAATTTGCAAGGAATAGCTGAACTTGCCAAGAGGATGGTTGAAAAGAAAAAACATATTGTATATCCTTTGGTTTATTTACTTGTAAATGTTAGCATTGACTTTCTTTGTAGTAACCGCATCTCATGGAAAGAGCATTTTCAGCTATGAAATACATCAAGACTGCACTTCGCAATCGGATGGGGGATAAATGGTTGAATGATTGCTTAGTGTCTTATTTTGAAAAAGATGTATTTGATAGTATTGATAATGAGGCAATTATCATGGAATTCCAAAAAATAAAGCCTAGAAGGGTGACGTTGTAATTGTTTTTATTGTAATATACTTTTGTTATTAAAATATATGGTGTCTAGCCTTGCTAATTTTAACATTACTTAGTTTTGCTTTTCCCTTTATATTCTTTTATTTTTTAATGCATTTAAAGCTTTATTGTAAAAAAAAAATTTTGGGGTGCCACCGCATCCCTCACCAATGGTGCCCCCTTTCATAAATTCTTAGATCCGCCCCTGGGGACAAGTCTATTAAAAAAGCTCTTATATATTGGGACGGAGCGAGTATAAATTAAACTTTGAACTGGGACCAATAATTGATTGCAAAATATCATCTACACAACCACCTAAGCAGCATTTTTATGCATGGAAGTTACTACTGCCTAATAAGGCAAAAATCTGAAATATTTGGGAAAATTTCAGATAGCCCCACTGTAGCAAAATAATTCGCAATTTCCCCCATAAAATATCTGAAATATATCATTGCACTCTTTTTGCGGAGATGAAATTAGTTTGTGGAGTAAAATAATTGATTTAGCCTTTGAGAAAGAAGGAAGTAAAAGCTTGAAAGATCAGAGGTTCATGCCACACTTAGACCTACCCTGCCTCTCCGTGCATTCTACCATATATCCACCTTCGTGAGCTGGTGGACAACGCAACGATTGATGATTGTTCCGAAATTGCTTCACGCTGCCATCTTTCCATTTGAACCTAAGTTTTGCACAGTTTGAGATCTTGTCATTCTACCCTACGGAGTCGAATCATTGGTGAGGTGTTGCAAACAGTTGGAATTACATCCCAGTTAAGGTAAATATGAACTTCCCTTTTAGAAAGCCTTACCTTTTTCGTCTAAGCTTTTGAATGCTTGTAGTTTGTCATGGGTATATATTATGCTGAAATGGGTACATTATGTTGAAAGAGACGCCGACATCTTTTTTTCTTTCTTTTTCCCATGTTTCATCGTCATTGAACTTCAGCCACGCAAGTTCCTCATGCTGAGCTTTGCAGCAATGCTCTGACTAGCAGTTCTAGAAAGAAGTCATTTCGCATCTTTCATGTGGGAGGGGAATATGTGAAAAAGCTTGGAGGGGCGATGATATTTGAAGTTGGTACTGTAAGTGGAAGATTGATAACACATATGTCTTGTAAATAAGCACATTTGATTTATAAATTTCCACATGTTCTTGACAATAATGTGTTCTTGTAAACGCCACACGGGTGGGATCGTCTTACAAATAACATGTGTTCTTATAAATTATCCTTGTCTTATAAATGGTCCATGGTCTTGTAATTTCACATGTTTGTCTTGTAAATAAGCATATTTAACATGTAAATTTCCATATGTTTATTGTAAATAGCATGTGTTATTGTAATTGCCCCTCGTCTTGTATATGGTCAAGTTGGTCTTGTAAATTCTGGCATACTTATTTTAAATAAACACATTTGATTTGTAAATTCTTACATGTGTCTTATAAATTAATGTCATGTGTACTCATGTGAATTTCCCTTGTCTCGTACATGGCCAAAATCTTATGATTTAGCTTAATTTTTTTAGCAAATAAACATATTTGACTTGTAAATTCTAACGTGTCTCATAAATAGCTTTAGTAGATGAGTTGGGGTTATTTTTGTCTATTCCCACCACCAATTAATTTTATTTGCTCCCAAAAGAGTGCGGTGATATTTCAGAATTGTATGGGGGCAATTAGAGATTATTTTACTACAGTAGGAGCCATATGAAATTTTTCCTAGATTTTTCATCAGTCGCGTCGTTCATCCTGTTGTGGAAGACAAACAATATTTTTTTGAAAAATAAATGAAATAAAGTAAAATAATCTTCTTCTTTTAAAAAAATATATTTAAAGTATTTTTAATCTAAATTTTACTACTTTTATTTTTGTTCTAAAATATAACATTTCTATTTAAAGTACTTCTATTTTTGTTTTAAAATACAACCTAACCAGCACTATTTCTAAAGTCATTTAAGAAGTACGTAGTTTATGTAGGATTCTCACCAGAAACGTGGAAGCGTATCGTACCACACGATATAGGAAAATTTAAGACCTTCATAGTTTTGATTACCTGGAAAGATGAAGCGAACTGAAACAGCGATCTGAAAGCCTCTCTACGAACAGTCCACGTCCGCTTTATGATCGATCTTCCATACTATCCCTCGAGGGGAATAGGATGGTTGTGTGGGCAACCGTTCAGATGATGAACGTCTGCCTCTAGGGTTTGTTTTTGATGAGAGCCTCCTTATGCGTCTATATTGCCGTCACAAGAGGTGAAGGTAGGTTTATATGCTACTACACCCAAGACCTAACCCTAAACCACATAGGTCATAGAGTTCTTGGGCTATAGTCTCAATTAAGCCTTATTGGTCTTAAGTGACTAAAGAGCACATTAACCCAATAGTTTATGTCTTCAACTTCCTCTACCTTGTCCAGATCATGACACCGATGGAATCGTGTGTTGGAATAATTGTGGAATTCAAAACGTGTCAATGCGTGTGTCCCTTGCTATGCTAACTTTGGTCTTAATTATATTTAGAAGCAGAGAAATAATACCAAGTCTCGAACCCGAAACCTCATAGAACGTTTATAAAGACTGTGCCATGAAGATACATGGGAGAGTGGTCTTTGATCTCAATTGTAACCCTCACGAATACTTCAAACTCATGGTACGAATTGGTTGTGATTGTTGAACATCGCACGTGATGTTAGTTATTGGGTTGGCTAGAACTTGATATGTTGTTGTGGTGTCTGTTTGGGTTAGGGGTAGAAACTGTTTTTTTAATGTGACTTACATTGTACCAGGTAAGTTTGTGAGAAGACTTTTATCTTGAATTGCGTGAACATTTACACGCTACTCAAACAGGCACCAGACATCTTCTAAAAACTCGTATTATAGGTCACTTTTAAATTTTTTTCATAAAGATTGTAAGAGTAGTTAAAAAAAACCATCATGCTCTTAAACTTTTGCGAGAACTAACACTATGAGTTTTAAGAATACCCTTAGTTCAATTTACGTATACTTTCATTGAGGGAAAATAGTGTTCTGGTGTAGAACACAGATGTCCAGCTAAGGGCTGGTATTTTGATCTTGGATAGCTAGGCTCTGCCTGAATATCTATGGAGGAGATAATCAGGAGAGCGTGGGATCACCGTACACGACAAAGGAGTGGTGTGTGCACACGGTGAGACCGTATGTAAATAGTCCGAGTTAGAATGTGTGCACCGGTTACCCGACCTCCGTATTTATAGAGGTGTCCGGGCGGATATCTCGGCTGTGCGGTGCGATATCTGGGGCGCGCCATATCCGGGCTGCGCTATCTCTGGGGCGAGGGTCTCGGAATGCCGTTACGATATGGGTAGATCGTGCCTAGCCACGATTCCGGATCTCACCCCATGATTTGTGGATCATACCTCCTGGTTCCGTTTGGGCCGCGCCATGGACTTGGGCTTTTGGGCCGGTCCGTAATGGGTTGCCCCCCGCTTGGTTGTTCAGCTTCGGGCGACCGAGGTGTACAATGCCCCCGGCTCCTGTGGATGTCTGGGGCCTGTGCTTCATTCGGACCGGCTTCTAATGCCATGGCTTGTTCCTGTTGTAACAATCCGGGTGGTGTCCTGGGTCGCGCCTGACCGGGGCGTCTCAAACGGCCTCGGACTTGCATAATTAGCCCCCGTTCGTGAGTGAATCGCTTGGCATTCTTTCCGTAGGCGCCATCATTGCTGCTTTACACCTGGCTTGCCCTGATTGGAAAGAGTCTGCATAGCCGCGCGCGCCCTCCGTGTGCCGATTTGCGTGCACATTTAATGCTCCTACGTCGTTCTGTGCATTTCCCATCGTGTCTAGGTTCAAAGACCGAGTTACCCCCGGGGTTCCATTTCCTTGTCATACCTGTGAAGTAATTTCTTTGCGTTTGGCTCTTCACTTTTTCCCGCTACAACCCTTCTCCGGTTTTGCTCGGGTTTGTAGAATCATCTCCTCTCGCCAAAACTCCATTGTTCTCCATTTCTATCGTTTGAGTTTCCCTCTTCTTACTCATACGGGTATTTTCCTTATTCTTCTTTACTTTTTACGGCATAACGTACTTCTTACCGATTATATATCCTTTGGTCCATTATCTCCGTTCCTACTCCTCCTCCTTTCGGTTTTTCGAGTAAGCTTTTGGGACTATTTTCCGGGTTTTGCTTGCTTTTGACACATCCGCGCCCGTACTTGCCTCTCTTTCGACATAAGACCTTTAGTTCTTAGGTTCTTAGTTCCTTCCTTATGGATAGAGATAGGCATTTTCCTAAACCCAGATCAATGTTAACCCCTAAGGAAGAGGAGTTTCTTCGCACTCGCTTCCCGCGAGCCTCTTATTGGGTTCTTGGAACCGAGCTTCCGGAAGCGGAGAGGTCAGCCCCTTTACTCCGAGGTAGGGTCGGTCAATCAGGACGAGTCGGGCCCCAACCTATTGCTGCTAGAGCTCTGTCTCCTTCTCCTGTTCGAGCTTCTGCACACAACGTTCCTATCTTATCGCCGCACAGCCTAGGGGTCGGTTCCGTCGCCGGCTGTGTCTCCGGCCTTATTGGCCCAACCGCTCAACTTCGTGAGGGTCCACCTTCCGTGAGCTCGGATCCTTATCCCGAGGATTACCTCGGCCCCTGCTGGGATTGCTTAGCCGAGAGTGCCTTCCACATTGCTCACGGCGGAGACTCCAGAGCCTCCTCGATTCTTGGTTCTTGCCGGCATCGGCAACCTTTGGGCCTTTCTTCTGGCGTACCCTTTCGTCTGAGTCCACCATTTGTTTTTCCTTCTAACATGCTTTTACCAGGTATTTCCAACTCTGCTAATTTCATTTTATGTTGCATATAGTTTAATGGCTCCGAAATCTCTGCCCTCCAAGCAAAGGACCGAGGCTGAGGAATCAGACTCTTCTAGTCCTCCCGAGGCTTTGTGTCGTAGATTTTCCTGGGTGTCCCATAAGGTCTTGAAGACTCGGTCATCGATGTCGGATACCGACATTGCACGTTTGGATCTACCCGTCATGGAGGGGTGCGTTATACACCGCCCGGAGGCCGACGAGCCTATTTGTGCGGAACGGGAAGTAGGCAGTCCCAATTTCTTTTTCTTTTACCGGATTACCTTACTCGGGTCGTGTTTGCTTCCCTTTACCCATTTCCGGATAATGGCCCCCGCGCACTGAGACTTGCCCGTCTCAACTTCATCCGAGCGGGTGGGCTTATCTTATTGCGTTTGAGCAACTGTGTTGCTCCTTCCCGGTTCCGATTCCCTGCTCAACCAATCTCTTCTTCTATTACTTCGGCCCCTTTACCCCCGGCTCTCCCAAAGAAAGCGACAAGCTAAAAGGGTTGGTATCTCTCCGCTGCAATCCAGATCGGAAACTCATGAAGCCCTTCTCCGAGTCGTTTAAGCGGTTCAAAAATGCGTTCTTCAATGTTGTCGCCGTGCCTGGTAAACAAACCGTTTTTGAAGGGGTTGAGGCCGCCGACATAGAGTGGCGTTTTCCTCTATATTGGATGGAGAGTCATCATAAAGCTGCTCCCTCATCCTTCCAAATTTCCAAAGACGACCTCCTGCCGGAGACAGCTCCTTTCGTGCCTAGGTTGGACGCCTACGTGAAGGAGTATGGCGTCCAGAGTGTGGCCTTTTTCATTTCCGGGGAGGGATCTAAGCCAATCCCCTCTACTTGTAGGAGTCCCTCCTTTGCAATGTTGTTTGTCTTTCCGTAAAATTTGGTATCCTGTTGTAGTAATTTGTGTTTATTCCTGACTTCCTTTACTTGTCCTTTCAGCTCAAGACATGAGGGCTCTTAGAGGTTACTTGGCGAAGGTGAATTCAGCCGCGGCATCACTGAGTCGTCGGACTCGGAAACGGGCCGTCCCTGTCGAAGGTGCTGCGCCCGAGGCCGCTACTGCCTCTGTTGTTACAAAGAAGACTAAGGTCTCGGGCGGTGAAGGGTCGGCTCCATCCATCCCCTCCGGGCCTTCTCATGAAGTTGTTTCCCAAGCTCCGAAGGGGAAACAGGTCGTTGTGTCTGTGGGCGAATCTGTGTTTGCGGTTATCGCAACTACTCCTTCGGTTTCGGTGCTCCCGACACCTCCGTCACCTCCGCCTCCTCCACCTCCTTCTACCGGGTCGTCGCGTCCTTCTTCTGTACTTCCTCGCGGCTTCATATGGGATAGGGGGTGACCAAGGAACCGGACGTTGCGTTCCTTCCTCCCCGGGAATTTATGGAGAGCCGGCCCCTTCGTCTCGCCTAACGTTGATGAGGTGTATGCAGCGCAACGGTATTTATGTAAATCTGTTGGGCTGCTTCAAGCCTATATTCTTATGAGGGAGAAGTATTCCATGGCCAATGCAGAGAATAAATGCTTGAGAGCATCTCAGGAAGAGGTGGCAGCCAAGCAAAAGGCTCTAGAGGAGGCCGTGCCAACGAAAAAGGCCTTGGCTGAGTCTGAGGCCAGGGTGCATATTTTGCAAGAGGAGCGGGATGCCGCCGGAACGAGCGGGATGCTTCTAAGGCCGCGGTCGTGAAGATGGATAAAGAACTTCTACTGGCGTGGGAGGGGGCGGAGAAGTCGGCCTCGAGTGTTCCCGGGTCCAGAAAGCACTGGGCGAGAGTCTTGAGGCGGTGAAAGCCCTTCAGAAACAGCGTGATCTACTGTCCTCTAAGCTTAAAACAACTAAGGAGGCACTCACCGCATGCACAAGAACGGGCGCGCTTGGAGTCCGATGAGCTCTTAAAGCGGACGCCAAAGATTGCTTTGACAATGCCCGGAGCAGATCCAGTTCTTGAATCCGATGGTTAAGCTTAACCCGGACGGCTATGATTTTTGCGCCTTTGTCGAGGACGGAGTCTTAGTTTCGTACCAATCTCCTACCGCTAATGCGTCCCGATCTGAAGAAGAGGGAGGAGAGTCGGATGCGGAGAGTGAGGCAACAAAGGGAGCTCATGAGGCCGGCCCGTCTAGTTAATTTTATGTTTACACTTCGTTCTTCTGTGGGCATCTGTACCCCTCTATTTTGAACATTTCCGGCCTTTGTGCCGTTTTGTACAAAGTTTATGACAATGGATGAATTATTTCTTCACCCTTTCGCCATCTTGTAAATTCCAAAGATTGAAATCTATTGACTATAGTAGATACGAGTCTGTTTACTCGACCAACACTGACGTGTGGGAGGGTGGGGTAGGGTCTTATGTTTTAACCTCTGGGGGTGTTAATTTAACCGCACTACCTCGTTCCGTCTTGACTAGTCGGAAAAGTTGATAGTAACCGAATTAAGGGCGAGGCCGTCACATGTCAATCGAGGTGTCTATCACCTCTAATCTAACATTTTAACTTGATTAGGGTCGGAATGACAGCCCGCTTTCTTAAATCGGGCGAGCGTTGATGCGTCAATTTTGCGAAGGCCACGTATGGCATTTTCGCCGAGCTCTTACCAATGCACGTCGGAGTACAACTACGGTGTCATACATCTAGATGTCTTTTGCTTTTGTTAATGACCGGGTATAAGTACCTCGGTGTCGGGTTTTGGATCGGGCTTAATGGCCTCGGTTTCACGCTTAAGTAAGTAATTTTACACATTGATGAATTTCCTTGATGGAATCCTTCATTAGATAAAACAGCTCTAAAGAGCTTACAAATGGTCATGAATTATTCGATGAAAAATAAAGAACAATTGGAGAAACATAAGGAAAAGTAAGAAATAACCGAACAGTAGCCTCTGTGTCTACGGGGCCGAGCCTAGACCTAGCTGTAATAGATCTTTAGCTTGTCGGCGTTCCATGTTCTCTTAACCGGCTTCCTTGCCAGGGTTTCGAGAACATATGCCCCAACATCGAGTTTTTCTTTAACCCGATAGGGGCCTTCCCAATTTGCCACCAGTTTTCCGTCTCGAGCATTCTTGTTTCCGATGTCGGCCTGCCGAAGTACAAGGTTCCCTCGGTTAAAGGATCGTGGTCGAACCTTCCGATTATACTTTGCCGTGAGGAGTTGCTTGGCGGCAAGTTCCCGACAGTGCGTTGTGACTCGGATCTCATCAATTAGGTCCAGTCTGTCTTTTGGCGTCGTCATTTTACGCCCGCCCATCTGTCGGGCTCGATCTTTCTCCATGATGGCTGCCCGATTTCGATCGGGATCATTGCTTCACAACCGTAGGTCAGCCGGAATGGGGTTTCCTGGGTCGAGGACTGCACACTTGTCTTGTAGCCCCATAGAACGCTGTGGATTTGTTCGGTCCAGCTGGTGTCGGCCTTTAACTTGTGTTTCTTTAATCCTTCCAGAATGATTTTATTAGGTGACTCGGCCTGGCCGTTAGATTGCGGGTGTTCGACGGAGGAGAAGTGTTGCTGGATGTCCAAGTTGGACATTAAGGCCTGGAATCTATGGTCCGTGAACCGGGTCCCATTATCGTGACGACTTCAGCAGGTAACCCGAATCGAGCAAAGATGTTATGACGAACGAATCTCATAATTCGAGACGAGGTGATCGTAGTCAATGCCTCCGCTTCAATCCACTTGGTAAAATAGTCTACGGCGATGATGAGCCATTTTCAGTCTGTCAGGGGCGTTTGAATGGTCCGAGGATGTCCATTCCCCATTTATAGAAGGGCCGGGGGCCGCATACCTTTTAACTCCGTTGGTGGTGGCCATAGGATCCGCGTGTTTCGGCACCTGTCGCACCTCTTGGCCGCTTCCATGGCGTCATGCTTCATGGTGGGCCAATAATAGCCAGCGTGTAATGCCTTCCTTGCCAAAGCCTTGCCCTCTATGTGTTGGCCATTGCATCCCTCATGTATCTCGGTCAACACGTACCTTGCTTCGGACTCACCCAGGCATCGCATCATCGGGCAGTGCACTCTTTTTTCGTATAGCCGATCATCGACCATGGTGTAGATGGCGGCTTCTCCGATCAGCTTCTTTGCTTCGGTGGAATCTGTTGGGATGATCCCCTTTCCAGTGTAATCTTCGATTGGCTTTCTCCGATCCGTGGCGGACGAGATAGTCATGACGCAGTGGGCTCGGCCGATTCTCGTTGGATCACGGTTCTATGACTCCCCGGACCTTTGGTACTTGCTAGCTTGGAGAGGATATCGGCCCCGGTATTCTCTTTCTCTCGGGATATGAGAGACAATTACTTCTTCGAACTCGGTCATTACTTCTTTTGCTCTGTTCAAGTACTTAGCCAACAGGGGGCCTTTTGCTTGATAGCTGCCATCGATCTGTGCGGCGACAAGTTGTGAGTCAGTGAACACCTTAACTCGCCGCACTCCGTTCTCTTTTACTTGAAACAATCCGGCTAGGAGGGCCTCATACTCGGCCTGGTTATTGGAGGTCGGGAATTCCAACTGGAGGGAATGCTCAGTAGCGACCCCCTCGGGGCTCTCAACAATGACTCCTGCTCCACTGCCTTTTGGATTGGAAGATCCATCTACAAATACCTTCCGAGAATTCCTCGCCTTGACCATAATCGGAGTCAATTCTCGATGAAATCGGCCAATGCTTGTGATTTGATCGCATGCCGGGCTTCAAAAGTGATGTCGAACTCGGATTGCTCAATCGCCCGGCCTTGTCATTCGCCCCGCTGTCGGGTTTGTGCAATATCTGCCGGATTGGCCGGGTTGGTTCGACTACTATCCGGTGTCCCTAAAAGTATGACTGAAGCCGTCTCGCAGTCGTCAATAATGCGAACGCCATCTTTTCCAGCTTCTGATATCTGAGTTCAGCATTTTGTAAAGCTTTGCTCACAAAGTAGATCGGTGTCTGTCCGGCCTCGGTTTTCTCTTACCAAGGCGGCACTTACCGCCTCGTCTCCCATGATGTGTACAAGAACAAGGTCTCCCCTTGCTCCGGCCGTTAGTACGGGAGGGGTTGCCAAACATCGCTTAATTTCTTCAAACACCGCTTCACAATCCGAATTCCATCCTCCATGAGTTTCTTTCTTCAATAATTTAAAGAAAGGTAACGCCTTCTCGACCGATCCGGGTAAGAATCTTGTCGGGCGCCAAGCGACCGTTAATTGCTTCGAACTTCCTTCTTAGAGTTTGGGGCTTGCATGTCTAGGACGGCCTTACATTTGTCCGGTTAGCCTCAATCCCTCGATTGGTCAGCATAAAACCTAGGAATTTCCCGGGAACTCCGAAAGCACATTTGGCCGGGTTCAACCTGATTCGATGTCGTCTTAATTTTTCAAACGTCTGTTCTAGGTCCGGATATGCTCCTCCGGTTGTTTTGACTTCACGATCATGTCGTCTATATACACCTCCACATTTTGCCCGATTTGGTCCTCAAAGACGCGGTTCATCATTTGCTGGTACGTAGCTCGGCATTCTTCAATCCAAACGGCATGACGTTGTAGCAATAGTTAGCCTTGTCGTCATGAAGGCGGTCTTTTCTTGGTCGTCGGGTGCATGGCAATCCGATTGTAGCCGGAGTAGGCGTTCGTGAAGGAAAGCAAGCGGGTACCGCCGAGTTATCAACGAGTTGATCAATGTTAGGCATAGGGTAGGAGTCCTTCGGGCATGCTTTATTCATATTGGTGTAGTCAGTGCACACCCTCTATTTGCCAGTTGGTTTTAACACCATGACCACATTCGAGAGCCAAGTTGTATATTGTACCTCTATGATGAATCCAGCGGCAAAGAGCTCTTCAATGTGACTTTCAAGGGCTTTCTTTCTCTCTTTTGCGATATTCCTCTTCTTATGGGCCACTGGCTTCGACCTCGGCCATATGGCGAGTTTGTGGCAGCAAAAGTGTGGGTCGATCCCGGGTATTTCGGTTGACGTCGAGGCGAAGACGTCCTAATTTTGTCTTAAAAACTTGATCATTCGCGCTTTTAAGTTTGCGTTCATATCTCTGCCAACTTTAGTCGTCTTGGAGGGATCCATCCCCAGGGTCAACTCCTCCAGCTCCCCTTCCGGCTCTGGGTGTGGATTTTCTGGTTCATGGAGATCCAGCTCTACCATATTAACCGACCGCCGGGTGCCTATCATTTTCGACTTCGGCCATAACTTCGTTGGTTCGGAGTCGTGGCGGGATGAAGGTCCTTCCTCCTCGACTCGAGAGAGTCTCGAAGTAGCATTGCCGTGACTCCTTCTCGGTCCCCTGGGACACTTCGACCACCCGATTTTTATCGTTGATCATCTTCAGTTTCTGGTGCTTAGTGGATGCTAGCATGTCCCAATTGTGTATAATGGGCCGGCCCAATATAATATTGTAGGGAGAGCGGAAGTCGGCCACTACGAACCTTACACGTTCTGACTTGAAAGCTTCTTTGGTTCCTAGTGTCAGTCTGAGGTCTATATACCCTTTTGGGAAGGAACGCTCTCCATTGAACCTGATAAGGGTTGACTTGCACGGCTTGGGTAATCCGTCTAGTTTTATGAAGGGAATTGAACAAACCTGGTGTAAAAGATAGGTCAAATAAAGCTAGAAATTAAACATCTAGTATTAAATAACCCTGCAATGGAATGTTTTCTCCTTTGAATAATTGAATCAGAGGTTTATTATGACGATCTTTAGTTATTAGAACCGAGACTTTAGCGATGTGTAACATAGGCCACCAATTACAATGATCAATAGAAATGTTTCTAGTTGAGCTTCATTGCCATTTCATATTTTTAATAATTAAATTAGTGAATTATCGATCTCGTGTTGTGCTCAAATTATTAACTTTAGGGTACGTTGGTTTTTTTCCAGTTTTTTATTTTATTTTCTTTTTAGGAAAACATGTATTCTCTTATTAAAAAAAATGAACATTATCAGACTATAAATGTAGACATC
This sequence comes from Acacia acuminata, assembly GCA_019022655.1. Taxonomy (NCBI): domain Eukaryota; kingdom Viridiplantae; phylum Streptophyta; class Magnoliopsida; order Fabales; family Fabaceae; genus Acacia; species Acacia acuminata. The sequence goes on from JAFJYI010000035.1 coordinate 607,308, forward strand.
TCACCTAGTAGAGATTAGAATTTTAATTTGCCACATTGTGAAGGACTGACGTCTTCCGCAAGACCTTAATCCGGTTTGTTTTATTTTAGTTTAGGTTGGCATTATTAATTTGTACTGTATCATTTACATTCAGCCAATATTCTTTCTGTTGCTCACATGATCTTGTAAAAAGCCAATATTTGTATTTATGTATCTTTAAACATTTTTTAATCAAAATTTTCTAAAAACACAAAGAAAGAAAATTTATTTGGTCAGATTTTGTTGGTTTGCCTAATTGTGAAGAACAAAGAAGGCCCAATGCACAAATGCAGCTTTACCCACACAACTGCTATTTCAAGGATTTAAATCTATGACCACTTGGTCACATGGCAACATCATTTACCGTAGTTCCAAGGCCCACCCTCTATTTTGCAGCAATCATGACTCATACAAAAGATTAACAAAATCTTTTACATAAAAAAGGACAAGCTAAAACACAAATCACAAATTATCAGGTTCAATCACAACCTAATCAAATCCCAAACCTAGAGCCCTTTTCATCCTATTCCTCAGAATAAAAGTAGTTTCATCTTAGTAACAACTAAGCAAATCAACACAGGAAATGTCTGATGAAATGTGTCGTACTAAACTTAAAGCCAAAGCTGAGAAAAATAAGTGTTTATGGAATCCCACTCGCAACTAAACATAATATTGATAATTAATCAATGCCATAAGTCTTCAAGCATAATATAATATCCATCTTTGAAAAAGAACTAAACATAATATTATAAACAGATCAAATTAGAATGTAGCAACATTATCTAGTATTGTTGATTAATCCCAACCAATGGTTGGGATAGGGGTGGAAACAAAGAAAACATCAGAAGTAATGGTTAGGAACAAGGATGGATGTTGGCAATAGGCATAAGGCTCTCTGTATAGTCGAAAGTAAGCCTAAATTGAGAGCCACGTTTGCGGCAATTAAAGTCCACCCATTCATGAGTACTAGGATTTAACGTATATAGAACATCTATTGTTGTATGGTTTGTTTCAGATTCAGGTTCATCATATCTTGGCAACCCATTGCTGAGGTAGACAATTTCATCCAACCAAATACCTCTTGGATATATGCTTGAAGAGGTGCTTATACTATATTTCTTACTCCAACTCCATCTCTCCCCAGATGAGAGGGCTCCCTCCTCCATCACCCACAAATCAGTTCTATATGATTCAAAGTTCTCGTTCTCAGCATCACATAACATAGCAAGTTTGTTCTCATACACGCTCAGAAAACTTTTACATAAATCATCATCGTCACATGGGAGTGGAATCCATGTAAACACTTCCATTACCATGTCAAATGAAACCACCACCATATCAGAAACAAAAAAGTCATTCTCATCAAAATTCATCTCCTTATACCCAAACCAGAACATAGATCCATTAACCGTAGTAACCGTAGTAGGGAAATCACAAATATTCAAACCTCCAAAGTTCTCAACTTTTATTTCCTTCCAAGATCCTGTGCTTAATGAATACACTTCTAAAGAATACACTTCTAAGCTATGAATATCACTCCATTCATCAGATATCAGGATCTTGTAATCATTGTCAATTGGACTAAAACCAAATCCTAATGCAACAAAATCATTTTCAATTTTAATGGGACTTGGCACCTGTAGAATCTTTCTAGTGGCAGGATTCCACACTGAAAGGGAAGGAGGAGAAGTAAGGCCAGGAAAATATGTAACACAGAGCAAGCCGTTGCCGCAACCAACAATTTCAATTGACGATGAAGAATCCATCAAAGGCAATGGCGGCTGAACTTCAAGAAGTTGCATCTTGTGATTGAGAATATGAAATTGCAAAGGGTCAAGTTTGTCGTCCCATTGCAAAAGAAGCAAAGGGTTTTCATTCATGGAGTGGTGCAAGTGTTCCGTGATGAAAGAAGGGGTCTTAAGGAGATTTTTCCAATCTTTACAGACACAATGAAATCGGATTAGAGATTTTACCGGAAGACTTTTGAGAATGGTTCTGATGATATCTTGGGGAAGGAATGGGTTGTCGCCTATCCGCTCCATAGCGCTAGACTGTGAGAGTAAATCGTTCGCCATTAGGGTTTACTGGGACGGTGGCGTTGATCGTTTATATTGCTATTTCTATTTTACTGAAAAGATATTTTTTTTTTCCTAAATCAATTTTTCTCGTTCAGCATAAAAAAGATTCATACTTCCCGAGACATTCTAGAGGAGAAAAAAAAGGCGTCGAGGCTCTAATTTTTATGATCCTCATTAATAAAATATTATTTGACTTTGAAATAATATTTTGAAGTTAATTATTACGCACATATCATATCTAATACAATTGGATATTATTTAGTTAAAACTGAGATTAGAACTACAGATATCTTAATTTTTCTTTTTAACTGCATTCCAAATCTTCTAATAAGGCTTTTGGCCTAATTAGTAATTAGTCATTAAGTTTACTGTTTTTATTTTTGCTGCAGAAATATATTTTTTTTTTTTTTTACACTTACATAAAAGTGAGTAGTCCCATTAATATTTTCTCTCTACAATGGGACCCACTCACTTTTACGTGAGTTAAAAAAAATATTTCTGCAACAAAAACAAAAACATTAAACCCTTAGTTATTTGTTAAAAGTATAGGCATTTTGACATTTCAACTGGATTTAACTGAAATTACTATGGTAAATAACCACTACAAATTTATTTTACCTTATCGAATTTCCAAATAATGGTTTCAAATAATAAATGTGGTTTTATTATAGGGGTTTAAACTTCTCGAAGATTCCTACACGCACATGAAATAGTGGGACCCACACACACACACATATATAATGCTAATTATATATATGTGTGGGTTCCACCATTTTGTGCGTAAGTGACATGAGAAAACACTTCTCCTACAACATGAGAAGTGTTTTTCCCTTTATTATAATATCAAATATCTCTTTTATCTTATTAAAAAGATGGTTTGACAAGATTATTATATATAAATTAAAATTAAAATTTTTCTTTTTTGTATTTCAATTATGAATTATATTGATTGGATTTTAAGAGTTTAAATTTACTTATTTATATTTATAGCAATAATTTTATAAAAGATTAGTTTTATTTCAATCTTTTATTTTTTTTAATCTAATGGTGGATATAATATTATTAGAAAAAAAAAAGAGAGAAATCCAACCCATTAGCAGATATTAAGGGATACAAGCTATCATATCTAGATCTATATTCGAAGAAGCTTATGGATGCTGAGTTTAAGTGTAAGTATGGGTTGGAACAAATTTTTAATGATGCTATTCAGTGCTGCAAGGAAAATGATTATCTCTAATTAATTCGTAACCAAAATTTTTTTTTCGGGTGATTGAGGTTTTGTAATTTTTTTTTTCAAATCTTGTTTCTTTATAAATTGTTGACTGTGTATTTCCTCAACTTCGCATATCACGTGTATGCCCTTTGTGCCATTGGTGCCCTGACTACTTTTGTAGTTGGACAATTCATAACCAAAATTAAGCGGGACCTAATTCTATTGTTTGATCGTTTATATATTTATTTTATTGAAAAGGTAATTTTTTTCCCGGAATAAATTTTTCTCATCAAATCAAATATATACTACTAAATCTCCTAGCCCATCAGTTATTGGTCCATCTGTATGTCCAACTTGTAAACTTCCTTCAATATTATGGATATGACGTGGAATTACCTAGAAATATTCCACGAATACACTTTAACATATATAATTAATTGTTGTAAACCAGTATTTCAAACGGCATAGGAAAACCATTGGGTATTTCGTCCCTCACTTCAACCATCGCATTTATCCACGTCTTCATCTGAGCAATCTCATTTATGATTCATCGAGCATTTCAAACAGAATAACTCACCCGTTGGCCATGTGAATCTTTTTTTTCCATTCTTCCATTTAATGTGCGTATATTTCCAATCCTTTAATCCCATTTCCCATGCGTCACCATCCTGACAGTCATCAGTATTTATCACCAGTCTTCGAACATTGGCTGAACTATTCGGCCACCTTAATTAAACATTGAAAATTGGTTTTCATCATCTCCGAACGTCCCATTTCAGTAAGCCTATTTAACCCATTGTTGGTGGCTTCTCCATGTTCAGTTGAAAAGCTCACTTCGTATAATCCTTCGACTCATATTTTCCATTTCGGATTAAAATGACTACGTGTAATGTATTTTCTTTCCTTGAGCTCGACAGTAAAAGCAACAACTTAAGCATTACTGTTAAGGTTGTTTTAAACTTCTAGGATATTCCATATACGAGGATGCATCGTCAGATCATGTACAATGCAGTTCGTTCTGATTCGAAGGTTAGCTGTCTTTATCAAATGTTTATTGTCGTGATATTTGTCATTGTTTTATATATCTACTCCTCAACAGAGTGTTATATATATAGATATAGATATAGATATCTACTCCTCAATACAAGGTCCTCAATATTGGATTTTTCCCTGAACTTATAACCAACATGTGTGCAATCATAAATGGCCCCACTTGGAATATGCTCCATGACACCGATTCTGGATCTAGAGCACAGACTGTACGCTTACTTCATTCAGTTTTATATATTACTAAACACATTTTGTTTTTGAGAACATCCAGCGTCTAATTTATGTGGACACAATATTGCAGGAAGAAATTTATGATCAGGTGTATTTTGCAAGGCGAAGCTCTTGTGACTACACTTTCGCTCTTGGAAAATTTGAATGGCCGTACAAGAGTTTTTGTGGTAGTATAGTATGCACAGATCATGCGCAAATTACAAAGAGGTTGGTTTATATTGACATTTATAACAAGTAATTTTTTACCTGTATGATTCATAACTGCTCGGTAATGCTTCTTTTATTAATGTAGATGTCGAGCTTTTGTCTATCCTTGGTGGAACTCGTGTTTTTATAGATCCAGTTATCCTGAAGTTGCTTTGGCGAAAAGCCATGTGCTTGGACTGTGAACTTGTGTTTCTATATAATTATTCCTTTTTCAGTTTAACTTTTGATGTCTTTTAATCGTTTTTTGTATGAAGTACGTTGTCAGTGAGTTTTCTGGATATTCTCTGCCCGTGTTTCAGTTTAAATATATTTATCAGGCGAAGTAGATAGCCTCTTTTCTGGACGGTAGGGAATTCATACCAATAGCAGTATATTAAAATAGTGATGTTCCTTTTTTAATCTGTTCCCATTTTGTTTATTTGTCTGAGTATAATGATGCTTCTACTCATTTATTACTACCGATACTATGCGGGAGAGTTAGTCAATATCATTTATCAGAAACTGAACAGCTAGTAGGATGCATTAAAACCACGATAAATTACCTGTTCTCAGCTAGTAGTTGTTATCATATACTAATTTTGTTGTTAACACCCATTGATATAGTTGTTAACATATACTAATTTTGTTGTTAATTGTTGTACTGATATAGTGTTTAATATTATACTGATGTAGTTGTTAATGTTGTACTAATAATGTCATTGTTAATGTTGTACTGATGTAATTGTTAACAAGCACTAATATAGTTGTTAACCGACATTTATTTAGTTGTCACCAATACAATAATTTAGTTGTTACCAATAGACTGATTTAGTTGTTACCACTACACTGATATAGTTGTTACCAATACACTCATATATAGTTCTTAAAGTTGTCTGATACACTTGTTAATGTTACACTGCTTTGGTTGTTTACATTATACTCATGTAGGTGCTACAATTGACTGATATTGCTGATAAAAATGACTGAAATTGCTTATGCAAATGTCTGCTGTTGTTGCAATAAGACACTGATGGTGTTGTTATTCCATTAACAAAGATAAGAAAATAAGGAAAAATTTGCAGAACATGTCCATTCTTTTGCTCTTCTCATTCTATGAACAAAGATCATAACAGAAGGAAAAATTTGCTCTTGTCATTGAATTAAAATTGTCAAGTTAGCATCAGTAGACAATTTACAGAAGAACAAATGTTGAAGGTCATTCTCATGAATACAAATTTGTCATAAATATATGTACATGTGTACAACAGAAGTGGTCAACTGCAATGTGCCCTAACAAGTATGCTCCCTAATGTCTCATCTTCTTGTGGGAATCCTCAATGAAAGACAACACTTTTTGTCGATGGATGTTGCGAGAATGGCTGATTGGCCACCACAAGAAGCTGACTTTCATTTCACAAATTTCGTCCATGAAATAGAAAGGCATTGTGTACCCATCCTCACATTTCTCTAAACTATCCCACATCTGTAACCATGAAAGCACATGAACCCCACAAGAGTCCTTGAAATAAAATAGATACCAAGGTTCTATTTAATTGAGCCATCAAACTTGTAATGTCTAATCAAACAAACAATAACTAAGAAACTTACTTTTCCTGTTGGACATGAACTTCAAATTAGTAAAACACAAAAAAATAGAAGAGATATAAGTAAAACACTAAAACACAGCAAGATTTTCCTTCAATTTAGAGTTTCGTAGTTTTAGTTTCCATACAAGCTATCTTCCCAGATTCAACAAAATTTAAATCAGAATTTTTAAAGCTAGCATAGAAGCACTTCCTCTTGCAAAATTGTTGAACAATAACGGCTCATGCTATAGTGCCGGCTTTAGCATGTGGCTTCGTGCAAGGAAGATCATGTTGCTTTTCTTTCCCTTCATTAGTTTGTTAACTCAAGCTCAGTTGTTTTATAATTTAGTACACATTCTTTATTCACTTATCTTAAAACAATATCTATGTTTTATAATCAATCATTAATTATTTTTGTAGTCAAATATTTGTTGTTGGTCAGCATGTAATGTTCAATCGACCGCTCATATAATGTTATAATAAAAACAAATACAATTCATCAGGTTTATATTTTATAACTGTAGAAACATCATTTTATACATACGTGCAGCTTCATGACTTTAAGAAGTTGAACAACATATTAGCCATTAAGATTGCTTAAAAGTTGTGAACTCTTTAAATAAATAAATAAATAAAAAAAACGCTTGAGAACTCAACCTCAATTCTTTCAAATATGACTGTCAGGTGCTCATACATACCTTAGTTGGCTTTTATTAACTCATGTCACATATTCTTTACTGTCATATATATCTTGGAACATTTATAATTATTGACTAAATTTTTTTCCCAAGTTTACAAATCATTTTTATCTTCTTTTTAACTAAACAGCCCTTGTATCGCTTGGGTAATCGGTCTAGTTTAAACATCTAGTATTAAATATACCTGTAAAGGATTATTCCAAAATAATCGAAAGGAATGTTTTCTCCTTTGAATAATGGGGTTTATACTTCTCATGTTACATGAGAAGAAGAAGTTTCCTACACACATGAAATGGTGGGACCCACATATATATACACTATTGAATCAAAGGTTTATTCTGACGATCTTTAGTTATTAGATCCGAGACTTTAGCGATGTGCAACATAAGCCACCAATTACAATGATCAATAGAAATGTTTCTAGTTGAGCTTCATTGCCATTTCATATTTTTAATAATTAAATTATTGAAGTATAACTTTAGGGTAGTTGGTTTTCTTTCCAGGTCTTTTATTTTATTTTCTTTTTAGGAAAACAGGTATTCTCTTATAAAAAAATCGAGTAGCATTGTCAGACTCTAAATGCGGGTGTCTCTTCCGAAAGGGATTCAAACTTTAATTTGAAGGACTAACGTCTTCCACAACACTTAAACCTGGTTGGTCTTATTTTAGTTTAGGTTGCATAATTTGTACTGTATCATTTACATTCAACCAATATACCTTCTGTTCCTCTCATATACTTTCTGTTGCTCACATGATCTTGTAAAAAGCCAATTTTTTTTATGCATCTTTAAACATTTTTTAATCAAAATTTTCTAAAAGCACAAAGAAAGAAAATTTGTTTGGTCAGATTTTGTTGGTGCCTAATTGTGAAGAACAAAGAAGGACCTATGCTCTTAAATGTCATCGTCATCTTCATTTCCATATTTTGTAGCAATCATTAGGGAGGCCCAATGCACAATTCAAGCTTTACCCATACAAGCAGAGAGACTATTTCCAAGATTTAAATCTATAACCACTTGGTCGCATGGCAACATCATTTACCATGGCTCAGAGGCCCGCCCTCTATTTCCCTTTATTTTGCAGCATTGATGACTCATACAAAAGATTAAAAAATATTTTACATAAAAAGGACAAGACACAAATCACAAATTATCAGGCTCAATCACACCCTAATCAAATCCCAAACCTAGAGCCCTCTTCATCCTATTCCTCAGAATAAAAGTAGTTGCATCAAAGAAACAACAAAGCAAATCAACACAGGAAATATCTGAAGAAATGTGTCGTACTAAACCAAGAGTCAAAGCTGAGAAAAATAAGTGTTTATGGAATCCCACTTGCAACTAAACATAATATTGATAATTAATCAATGCCATAAGTCTTCAAACAAAATATAATATCCATCTTTGAAAAAAGAACTAAACAAAATATTATAAACAGATCAAATTATGAATAGATCAAATTACAATGTAGCAACATCATCTAGTATTGTTGATTAATCAAAACCAATGGTTAGGATAGGGGTGGAAACAAAGAAAACGTCAAAAGTAATGGTTAGGAACAAGGATGGATGTTGGCAATGGGCATAAGGCTTTCTGCATAGTTAAAAATAATTGAAAATTGATACCCACCTTGGCGGCAATTAAAGTGCACCCATTCATGAGTACTAGGATTTAACGTGTATAGAACATCCATTGTTCTATGGTTTATTTCAGGTTCAGGTTCATCATATGTAGGCAACGCAATGCAGACAATTTTTTCCAACCAAATACCTCTTGGATATATGCTTGAAGAGATCCTTATACTATATTTCTTACTCCAACTCCATCGCTCCCCAGATGAGAGGGCTCCCTCCTCCATCACCCACAAATCAGTTCTATATGATTCATAGTTCTCGTTCTCAGTATCACATAACATCAGTATCACATAACATAGCAAGTTTGTTCTCATAGACACTCAGAAAACTTTTACGTAAATCATCATGGTCACATGGTAGTGGAATCAAAGTAAACACTTCCATTACCATGTCAAATGAAACTACCATCTCATCATAAACAAAACAGTTATTCTCAGCAATATTCATCACCTTATGTCCAAACCAAAACATAGCTCCTCTAACCGTAGCAGGGAAATCACTAATACCCAAACCTCCAAAGTCCTCAACTTTTATTTCCTTCCAAGATCCTGTTCTTAATGAATGCACTTCTAATGGATTAGATAAGCTATCAATATCAGCCCTTTCTTGAGATACCAGTATCTTGTAATCATTGTCAACTGGACTAAAACTAAATCCTAATGCAAAATATTGAATTTTATTTTTAATAGGACTAGGCACTTGTCTGATCTCTCTAGTGGCAGGATTCCACACTAATAAAAGGAAAGGAAGAGAAGTCTCCAAATCATAATAGTTAACGCAGAGCAAGCCATTGCTGCAACCAACAATTTCAGTCCGCAATGAAGAATCCATCAAAGGCAATGGCGGCTGAACTTCAAGAAGTTGCATCTTGTGATTGAGCATATGAAAGTGCAAAGGATCAAGTTTGTGGCCCCATTGCAAAAGAAGCAAAGGGTTTTCATTCATGGAGTGGTGCAAGTGTTCCGTGATGAAAGAAGGGGTCCTAACGAGATTTTTCCAATCTTTACAGACACAATGAAATCGGATTAGAGATTTTACCGGAAGACTTTTGAGAATGGTTCTGATGATATCTTCGGGAAGGAATGGGCTGTCGCCTATCTGCTACATAGCGCTAGACTGTGAGAGGAAATCGTTCGCCATTAGGGTTTACTGGGACGGTGGCGTTGATCGTTTATATTTGTATTTCTATTTTACTGAATAGGTAATATTTTCACTGAATCAATTTTTCTCGTTCAGCATAAAAAAGAATCGTACTCCCCGAGATATTATAGTCTTTTAACAAGATTTCAAAATTTCTAACAAGGCTTTTAGCCAAATTAGTCATTGTTATTTGTTCAAAGTATAGTCATTTTGACAGTTCAACTAAATTGAATTGAGATTATTAGTATAAATAACCATTTCAAATTTATTTTACCTTATCTGATTTCCATGTAATGGTTTCAAATAATAAATATGGTTTTATTATAAATTGAAATGTCTCTTTTATCTTATTAAAAAGGATTTGACATTATTATTATAAAAATTAAATTTTACAATTTTTTTAGTATTGCAATTAGGAATTGTATAGTTTGGATTTTTAGATTTTAAATTTACTTATTGATGATTATAGTAATAATTTCTTAAAAGATTGAATGTGAACCCTTTATTTCTTTTAATCTAATAGTGGATATGAGATTATGAAAATAAAATTAAAGAAACACAACCGATTAGAGGATATTAAGGGATAAAATGTTGAATCTGAAGCCTTTGTTTTTTGAGGTAGTTGCTTATTCTTGAAGATTCAGTAATATCCTGGTTTCTTTAAACTTGATTGGTGCCTACCAAGACAATCAATCATCTACTAAGGCATCATTTAATGCATTACTGACAAGGGTTTTAGTTCTACATTGTTCTATATTTGCCTATATATGTAGGCTATGTTTATATATATTTCTAGTTTAGATACTTTATTTGATGATTGATTTAGTTCTACAAAAATTGTATTTGATAATTGTATTTGATTTGGATTCAAAATAATTTTAAAACACATCATATATGACTTTGAAAATTGAAAAAATATTTTGAAGTTACAAAAATGTGCGTAAGTATGATCTTAATTCTTAACAGAATCCTGGTAAAAAACAATTAATAACAGAATCCACCCCTATCTTATATGATACATTACAATTTGATATCATAGTTAAAATTGAATTAAACCTACACATGAAAGAAATTCTCAAACGGCTTCCGGTGGAATCCCTAATCCGATTTCAAAATGTGTGCAAATATTGGAAAAGTCTGATTAACAGTCGCCGCGGTTAATGAGACTTTTCCAATATTTAATTGGTTCCTGGACGTTACGTTTAATAGGATCATCGGTTCCATCCATGGCTTGATCTATCTTGTAATTGATATTTTGAATGTCTTTATTCTCTCCTTTTATGGAATCCTGCTAGCAGGAGGTTATAGCATGAGTAAGCAACACATTTGTCATGAAGCTAGTTTAAATTTAAAGGGAGCAAAAAATCAATGATGGTAACAAATTCCCCATATAAGTATTTCTCAAGCATATATGTAGTCGCGAGCTCAAATTCTATATGGATACAAATATACAATAGGTGTGTAAATTATGAAAAAAAAAGTGTCATGAGATCATAACTTATTATTTTCAATGATATTTTTTAAAAAAGTTTTATCTCCAACTAACCAAGGGTTTTGAACGTGTATTGTTGTTGTCAAACTCACCATTTGACTTTAAGTTAACTGTTTTTTACGTTTTTAACTTATAAAATCATGTCAACAAACTTACTCTTAAATGTAATTCTTTCATTTTTGTTTTAATAGGTGAATTTATAAGTGTACATATACATTTTAAGATATAACAATAACAAAATAGTACGTGTTGGCATGAAAATGGTAGGCTAATTTCTCTCCAGAATCTTTGTTGGTTCATGGAATGTTGGAGGCATTGTCCTACCCAAGAATTTGGACATGGTAGATTGGCTTGAAACCCAAGAATTTGGACATGGTAATTTAGGCTCTTCAGGTATTTTGAGAGAAACGGTAAACTTTGAACAAGGTTGCTATTAATTTAGAATTTTGTTATGATTATTAGTATGCTGTATGAGTAATTCTTTGGTTAATGCCTTTTGATGAGTAAATTCCTTGCATATCTTGGAGGCTTTCTGCTTATTGACTGCAAGGTTGTTTCAATATAAAACGCATATACTTGTCCTTTACCCCTCATGGGTAGTGTTAGATGAGAATGGATACTTGTCCTTAACAGGGTTGTAAGCCTATACACAAGTAAAGCAGTTACTCCTCCATCATATATATACACGGAATTGATATGATTTAAAGAAACTTATTTTTGTTCTTTATAATTAGGTAGTTATTGACTTTTCAGCTTCTTATGTCAAGGACAAGTATAAGGAGTGGTAAGTCCTTTTTTGGTCTTTGTTTCTTAACCTGATGATTTCATGATTGTGAAAGTTTGTCATGTAGTTACACATTTATTTCTGTCAAACTCATGAAGCCAAATAAAGCTTATTTCTTACCTATACATTCAATAAAATTTTGGGAAAATTCCGCACAGGTCCCAAGGAACAAAACAAATTACAAAAAAGTCCCTTGAAATCACAAAATTACATAGAAGTCCCAAGGGACTTTTTTGATATTATTTGTATTAACAACAAGAAATGCATATATTTACAACATGAAATGCCTATATTTACAACAACATTTAAATATTTGACTATTTACAACAACAAAAAAGCCATATTTACAATAGGAAATGCCCATATTTACAACAACATTTAAACATCTAGATTTTGAACGTAGAGAGGTCATTAACAACAGAAAAAGGCTAGATTTACAACAGAAAGTGTTGCATTTACAACAAAATTTAAAATCTGCACATTTACAACAGGAAAAGCTATATTTACAACATGAAATGCCTATATTTACAATAACATTTAAACACCTGGATTTTGAACGTAAAGAGGTCATTTACAACAGGAAAAAAACCTATATTTACAATAGAAAGTGCTGTATTTACAACAAAATTTAAAATCTAGCCATTTGCAACAAAAAATGCATATATTTACAACAGGAAATGCATATATTTACAACAACATTTAAAAACCTAGATTTTATTTCCATACAAATAATATCAAAAAAGTCCCTTAGGACTTCTGTGTAATTTGGTGATTTCAAGGACTTTTTTGTAATTTTTTTCGTTCCTTGGGACCTACTCATAATTTTCCCTAAAATTTTTCACAAAAAATGGAAGGCAAACGTACAAGACTTTTAAAACTGTCATGTTTCTTGAAGAGTTGAGGTTTCAATCATGGTATATCTTTATAGTTTAAGGTCTGCACCAAGGACTTACTAACAATGCATTTATTGTTCTTATCAGCGTATGCTGAAATAAATATACTTCTGGGTCTGAATAACTAAATTTTTCATCAATAAATAATGTTCAATCGATCCCACATATAATGTTATAATAAAAACAAATACAATTCAGGTTTATATTTTATAAATGTTGAAACATCTTTTTATACATACAGCTTCATTGTTACACTCCTACCGGCCTCGTCTTTTCAGGTGGCGGGTAGAGTGACTTTTACTTTCAAGTAAATAAATACGTATCAGAGTATTTACGCAGCAGAGGAATGAGAATAATTTGGACAATATAATTTTGATAAAGTAAATATCTAAACAAAATAAGTCACTCCAAGGATTAATATACAGTCATCCAGATAAATGTCCCAAAATAACTATCAATATACAGTCATCCAGTTCTTAAAGCAGACTACCAAAGATTGCTTTGACAATGCCCTGGAGCAGATCCAGTTCTTGAATCCGACGACGAAGCTTAACTTGGACGGCTATGATTTTCGCGCCTTTGTCGAGGACGGAGTCTTAGTTCCGTATCAATCTCCTTCCGCCAAGGGCTCTCATGAGGCCGGCCCCTCTAGTTAACTTTGACTTCATTCTTTGGTGGGCGTCTGTGCTCCTTTATTTTGACGATTTCCAGCCTTTGTGCCGTTCTGTACATATTTGTATGACTATGGATGAATTATTTATTCGCCCTTGTGCCATTTTTTAAATTCCATATTTGAAATTTCTTGACTGTAGTAGATACAAGTCGTTTACTCGACCAACACCGATGTGTGGGAGGATGGGGCAGGGTTGTATGTTTTAACCTCTAGGGGTGTTAACTTAACCACACTACCTCGTTCCGGCTTGACTAGTCGGAAAAGTTGATAGGAACCGAATTAAGGGCGAGGCCGTCACATGTCAACCGAGGTGTTTATTACCTCAAATATGACATTTTGACTTGATCGGGGTCGGAATGACAGCCTGCTTTCTTAAATCGGGTGAGCGTTGACGCGCAATTTCGCGAAGGCCACGTATGGCATTTTAGCCGAGCTCTTACCAATGCACGTCGGAGTACAACGGCTGGTGTCATACATCTAGATGTTTTTATGTTAATGACCGGGTGTAAGTACCTCGGTGTCAGGTTTTGGACCGGGCTTAATGGCCTCGGTTTCATGCTTAAGCAAGTAATTGTGCACATTGACGCATTTCCTTGATGGATTCCTTCATTAAATAAAACAGCTCAAAAGAGCATACAAATGGTCATGAATTATTCGGATGCAAAATAAAGAACAATTGGAGAAACATAAGGGAAAGTAAGAAATAACCGAACAAGAGTAGCCTTGGTGTCTACGGTAGGCCGAGCCTTGACCTAGGCGTAATAGATCTTTAGCTTATCGGCATTCCATGTCCTCTTAACCGCTTCCTTGCCGGGGTTTCGAGAACATATGCCCTGACATCAAGTTTTTCTTTAACCCGATAGGGACCTTCCCAATTTGCTGCCAGTTTTCCGTCTCGGGAATTCTTGTTTCCGATGTCGGCCCGCCGAAGTACCAGGTTACCTTGGTTAAAGGATCGTGGTTGAACCTTCCGATTATATTTTGCCACGAGTAACTGCTTGGCAGCAAGTTCCCGGCAATGCACTGTGATTCGGATCTCATCAATTAGGTCCATGCGTCCTTAGGCGTCGTCATTTGGGTCCTTCTGTCCGGCTCGATCTTTCTCCATGATAGCTGCCCGATTTCAAGGGATCATTTCTTCACATCCATAGGTCAGCCGGAATGGGTTTTCCTGGGTCGAGGACTGCACACTCGTCCTGTAGCCCCATAGAACGCTGTGGAGCTGTTCGGTCCAGCTGGAGTCGGCCTTTAACATGCTTTTCTTTAATCCGTCAAGAATGATCTTATTAGCGACTCGGCTGGCCATTAGATTGTGGATGTTCGACGGAGGAGAAGTGTTCTTGGATGTCCAAGTTGGACATTAAGGCCCGGAATCTATGGTCCGTGAACTGGGTTCCATTATCGTGACGACTCCAGCAGGTATCCCGAATCGAGCAAAGATGTTATGACGAACGAATCTCATAATTCGAGACGAGGTGATCGTAGTCAATGCCTCCGCTTCAATCCATTTGGTGAAATAGTCTACGGCGACAATGAGCCATTTGAGCTGTCCAGGTGCCGGCTTGAACGGTCCGAGGATGTCCATTCCCTATTTATAGAAGGGCCAGGGGGCCGGCATCCCTTTTAACTCCGTTGGTGGTGGCCATAAGATCCGCGTGTTTCGCTTAACCGTCTCACCGCTTGGCGGCTTCCATGGCGTCATGCTTCATGGTGGGCCAATAATAGCCGGCGCGTAATGCCTTCCTTGCCAAAGCCTTGCCCCCCATGTGTTGGCCGTTGCATCCCTCATGTATCTCGGCCAATACGTACCTTGCTTCGGACTCACCTATGTATCGCATCATCGGGCAGTGTACTCCTTTTCTGTAGAGCTGATCATCGACCATAGTGTAGATGGCGGCTTCTCTCATCGCTTCTTTGCTTCGGTGGAATCTGTTGGGATGATCCCCCCTTTCCGGTAATCTTTGATTGGCTTTCTCCAGTCCGTGGCGGACGAGATAGTCATGACACATGTGGGCTCGGCCAAATTCTGTTGGATCACAGTTCTATGACTCCCCGGACCTTTGGTACTTGCGAGTTTGGAGAGAATATCGGCCCGGGTATTCTCTTCTCTTGGGATATGAGAAACAATCACTTCTTCGAACTCCGTCATTACTTCTTTTGCTCTGTTCAAGTACTTAGCCAACAGGGGGCCTTTTGCTTGATAGCTGCCATCAATCTGTGCGGCGACGAGTTGTGAGTCGGTGAACATCTTAACTCGCCGCGCTCCGCTCTCTTTTTCTTGAGACAATCCGGCTAAGAGGGCCTCATACTCGGCCTGGTTATTGGAGGTCAGGAATTCCAACTGGAGGGAATGCTCAGTAGCGACCCCATCGGGGCTTCCAACAATGACTCCTGCTCCACTGCCTCTTGGATTGGAAGATCCGTCTACAAATACCTTCCAGAATTCCTCGCTAGCCATAATCGGAGTCAATTCCCTGATGAAATCGGCCAATGCTTATGATTTGATCGCATGCCGGGGTTCAAAAGTGATGTTGAACTCGGACAGTTCAATTGCCCAGCTTGTCATTCGCCTGCTAGGTTGGGTTTGTGCAAAATCTGTCGGATTGGCTGACTGGTCCGGACTACTATCCGGTGTCCCTGGAAGTATGGCCGAAGCCGTCTCGCTGTCGTTAGTAATGCGAACGCCATCTTTTCCAGCTTCTGGTATCTGAGCTTAGCGTTTTGTAACGCTTTGCTCACAAAGTAGATGGGTGTCTGTCCGGCCTCGGTTTCTCTTACCAAGGCGGCGCCATCGCCTCGTCTCCACGAGGCAGGTACAAGAACAAGGTCTCCCCTTGCTCCGGTTCCGTTAGTATCGGAGGGGTTGCCAGACATCGCTTAATTTCTTCAAATTTGTTTCACAATCTGAATTCCATCCTCCATGAGTCTCTTTCTTCAATAATTTAAAGAAAGGTAACGCCTTCTCGGCCCGATCCGGGTAAGAATCTTGTCGGGGCCGCCAAGCGACTGTTAATTCTTGAACTTCCTTCTTAGAGTTCGGGACTTGCATGTCTAGCACGACCTTGCATTTGTCGGGTTAGCCTCAATCCCTCGATTGGTCGGCATAAAGCCTAGGAATTTCCGCGGGCACTCCGAAGGCACATTTGGCGGGTTCAACCCTTTGATTCGGTATCGTCTTAATTTTTCAAACGTCTTCTCTAGGTCCGGATATGCTCCTCGGTTGTTTTGACTTCACGATCATGTCGTCTATATAGACCTCCACATTTCGTCCGATTTGGTCCTCAAAGATGCGGTTCATCATTCGTTGGTACGTAGTTCCGGCGTTCTTCAATCCAAATGGCATGACGTTGTAGCAATAGTTAGCCTTGTCGGTCATGAAGGCGGTCTTCTCTTGATCCTCTAGGTGCATGGCAATCTGATTGTAGCCGGAGTAAGCATCCATAAAGGAAAGCAAGCGGTACCGGCCGAGTTATCAACAAGTTGATCAATGTTGGGCATGGGGTAGGAGTCCTTTGGACACGCTTTATTCAGATTGGTGTGGTCAGTGCACACCCTCCATTTGCTTGTTGGTTTTAAAACCATAACCATATTCGAGAGCCAAGTTGTATACTGTACCTCTCTGATGAATCTAGCGGCAAGGAGCTCTTCAATGTGACTTTCAAGGGCTTTCTGCCTGTCGTCTGAGATATTCCTCTTCTTCTGGGCCACTGGCTTCGACCCCGGCCATATGGCGTGTAACACCCCTACCGGCCTCGCCCTTCCGGGTGGCGGATAGTGGGATTCCTTTTATTAATTACCATATATCATTTAATTACTATTAAATAACACGCATCGAGTTTAATCGCAGAACATTTTCCGGTTGGATTTGGACAATACTAGTATAACCAAAAGTAAGTAACAAAATATAATCTCCAAAGGGTTAGACATACGGTCATCCAATTTTATCGGATGTAACAAAATAGTCTTCCACGCCACCAACGACTCCATCTACTCCGCTTGACAGTCTTACCCTTATTTCCAATATCGCCCTCAAGGAACTTCCGGTGGCTCTACAAAAATCTGGGATTCATAAATGGATCCCGCAGTAACCATTAATCTCATATGTCATGCATAAACAGTGTATGTATCTAACCATAATTAGGAAAGCATCAAACAGTAGCATTCAGTAACAAACGCGCAGTAACACAAATACAACATACCAAGTATACCGTGTTAACTGCGGAAGGACTACATGTCCTAAAAACAAACGGGGATCGCTCAACAAAACAAGCCCGGATCCACGACGCTAGGAAAAACACGGTGAGTCGGGCTCCGAACCCGGACCACACCGAATGCACACAAACGCATGTCCCTTTTCGGGAGACACGGGTCCACAATCATGGAAAAACAAACATACAAGGCAACACAAGACATATGAGGATTAAGGTTACTACGATAGTCGACCACGAATAATAATGAATTATCCGTGCACAAGATCACAAACAATCCTAAAATAACAAAATATAAAGACAATTAATTCCTTCACAGTAAACATTCCCTTTTGATAATTTAAAATAAGCCTAATTCATGTATCCATATTTATTAAATTCCTTAATAAGAAAAGGAATTTAGTATGACCACATATTCCCTCTATTTTCGTCATTTTTCAGGAATTTCCAGCAAACAGTGACTAATCTCCAAAAATTCATAATTAAATCTAGAAAAATCCTTTTGGGTTGGTTCCAAGGCCAAAATGATCCTTGATATGTCTAATGTTGACTAAAAATACTTGTCATGATCATCCACACGCAGGTTTTCCCCAGATTCCAAAAATACCCTCACTGGTCGTAGATAAAGTCCAAATTCAGGGGTCAACTTCAAATATTCATAATTGATTGTACATAATTCTGAAAAATATGTGTTACCTATCAATTTAATCCTTATTATGTCTACTTTAATCTTGTAGAATTTCATGGCCATAAGATATCATTTACTATCCCAAAAATGTGCCACAACATCGCTGTCTGCACAGGATTTTTCAAACAGATTTCAAGGTTTCAAAGTATAATTCAATCCGGAGCTTCCAAAGTTTCTACTGAATCTGTACCTACACAATTTTACATTTTGAACACAATAAAACCATAAAATTGGCCAAAATACAACTCCTCTATAGAGAAAAATGCTGACCGAAAAAACAGGGCAAAGGGAAAAGTCCATGACTTTCAACTCAATTTGCACCAACCACAATATAGGAACTTCTCTTCAAGGTTATCTTCCAAAATTCAAACTCATATTGAAACATACTAAATCCTTCCTTAATTCGGTACCCCTGTAGCAAGGAAATCTAACACACAAAACTGAAATTACCATACCTCTTCATACCCAACCACAAGTATCAAGCACATAAGCTTCAACCTATGATTTTCTACTAGTTTCCTCACTTACTTTATCTATGACCAAATTTTCAGAACTTCATATACCTCTTCAAATGCCATATTTGTAGAAAATAAGATTAGGAGAAGCTCTAAAAGCTTACCTCTAAGGTTTTTAATCGGTGAATCCACAAGTTTTTCCCGGACCTTTTCTTCCTCCGACCCCTTCTTGGTCTCTCACGTCCTTACTCTCTCCTTTATGTTTCACTCACCTTCTCTTTTGATATCCTCTGGATATTTGTCACGCTGAAATGAATAAATGAAGCAAAGAATTGTTGATTAAAGAGACGGTTAAGTCGGTGGAGGAGGGAGTTATAATTTGTCCATTGATGTTTGATTATTTACAATCATGCCAAATCATTAAAATCCAACTTTTCCTTTAATTTTGTTGACCCCACTTTCCTCCTCTTTCCTTTAAACATTCTCGACGAAACCCTTGGCTCTCCAAAAAGATTTAATGACCACTTGGGTTGACTCAATACCACATCTTTATATGACTATTTTATTATGCCAATTTGCTGGCTTATTGTAGCATTTATACTCAATCTTCCACTTATTTACCATTCTACCATTAAATCAAATTCCATTTGTTTTCTTCACTGGGAATACATGTGGGCTGATGTGGCGTGAATGTTGTGGAGGTTCATTCCAATATGATCTCATTAAATCCTCCACAGAATCTTTATTTGTAACTTGGTTCTTTACTCATATAGTTGCAAATATTGAGTAGGTGTTGGAGATTAATCCTTAAATCCTCATAAGGCCCTTTTCTTCCTTAATTAGCTTCTTTAGGCCATAGAATATTGTTTCTAGAATTTCTAGGCCAAAATTATCCCTTACAATTTCTCCTTAAATTTTCGGGAAAATAGGCCCTAAATTCCAAATATTGATTTTATAATTATTTGGGCCAAATTTCACGTTATATAATTCCACATATATCCACCTTTATAAATTTCATTTTGGCCGAAAGTAATTGCCCAAATAAATTAATTAGATATTAGACACAAATATCCCACTTTGTGCCAACATGTATCTCAAAATTTTCTGTTTTTAGCGAAATCTAGTAAAATTGACCTTTCATCAAAATTTCACTATTCCATTTCTCCAACCGCACATACTTCATGCATGAAATTTTTCAAAGAAAAGTGAGGATATTACATGGCGAGTTTGTGGCAGCAAAAGTGTGGGTCGATCCCGGTATTTCAAACCGACGTCCGTGCGAAGACGCCCCGATTTTGTCTTAAGAACTTGATCGGTCGCGCTTTTATATCTGCGTTCATGTCTCTGCCGACTTTAGTTGCTTGGAGGGATCCGTCCCGAGGATTAATTCCTCCAGCTCCCCTTCCTGCTCTGGGCGTGGGTTTTCTGGTTCACGGAGATCCAGCTCTACCATATTAACCAACTGCCGGGGCCGCCTCTCATTTCTGACATTGGTCATAACCTCGTTGGCTCGGAGCCGCGGCGGGGATGATGGTCCTTCCTCCTCGACTAGGAGAATCTCGAAGTAACATTGCCGTGACACTTTCTGGTCCCCGGACACTTCAACCACCTGATTCTTATCATTGATCATTTTCAGTTTCTGGTGCCTAGTGGATGCTAGCATGTCCCAATTGTGTATAGTAGGTCGTCCCAATATAATATTATAGGGAGAGTGGAAGTCGGCCACTACGAACCTTACACGTTCTGACTTGAAAGCTTCCTTGGTTCCCAGCATTAATCTGAGGTCAATATATCCTTTTGGGAAGGAATGCTCTCCATTAAACCCAATTAGGGTGGTTTGCACGGCTTTAGGTCTTCAACATCGAGGTGCATCCTCTGGTATGCGTCCCAGCTTATGATGTCGGCCGAACTCCCTGCATCCATGAAGATCCGTTTGACTCGGCAATTTACTACGATTCCGGTGATGACCAATCCGTCCTGTTGGCCGGGAATAACCTCCTTGAGCTCCTCGTTCGTGAAGACTAACGGGGTTGGTTTCGGTTTCGATGAGCTGCCTTTAAACTTTGGTACATCTTTTATCGTTAGCACCTCCCGCAGGTATTTCTTGCGCTGGCTTATAGTATCTCCACCTCCTCCGAAACCGCCGCTGATGCCAATGCATTGGAGATCAGTCTCGGGAAATCGTCGACGGGGCCGGTTTCCGTTTCTTCTCGAGTTCCGAGTGTCCGTAGCCGGACTCCGCTTCGGCGGCTACGTTCCGCCGCTTATTTTGCCTTGAGTTTTGATGACGTATTGGCGAAGTTTCCCTTCTCTCACAAACTTTTCGATAGTATCCCTAAGTTCATAACATTCGTCGGTGGTATGATCGGAGCAGTCGCGGAAAGTGCAAAATTTTCCATGATCTGTAGTGGACCGGTTTCTGATAGGCCTCGGCTTGGCAACCCTCTTCATCTCGGTCTGGGCTACCTCCTTCCACAACTGCGAACGCGGAACATTCAAGGGGGTGTAATTGCCGTACTTCGCCTTATTATCCGTCCTCTCTTGTCGGGGTCGGTTCTCTCTGCCGCGTCCGCAGGGTTCCGGCTTGTGCTTGTCCGTCAGATCCCTTCTTTCAGGCGATGAATTCCAGGCCTTCTCAGGCTCTTCTGCATTGGCAATTTCCATTTGCTCGACATCTAGGTACTTCTTAGCTTCGGTATAGAATTCAGTCAATGAATAGACTCGATTCTTGCACAGATGTCTGGCTAGGCGTGTCGTTGGGTCCAGACCATTGACGAGGCAATGTACATGGACCTCTTAAGATAATGAGCGTACCTGCATTGCCGTGTCTCTGAACCGATCCAGGTACTTCTGCAATGTCTCGCCTTTTTTTATTTTACCTTACTCAACGTGAATTGAGATTTTGGTTGTTTCTTGCTAGTGGCAAAGTGCAGTTCAAACTTACGCCCGAGGTCATCAAAGTTCCGAATGGAATTATTGGGTAATGAACTCAACCATTTGTGGGCCGGTCCGGTTAACGTGGCCGAGAAAAGCCGTAAGATGACCAGACCCTCTATTGACTCGACACACATCAACTTTTCAAATATCTCCAGTGGTGACGTGGATCCTGGGTCCCATCGTACTTGGGAAGATCGGCTAGGTCAAAATTCTTCGGGTAGGGGGCCGTGGCCGTTGCACGGGAGAATGGGGTCCCACCTGAGCCAGCCAAGTACTTCATCTTATATTGCCGCGTTGACCCTCGTGTCCGAGGCGCCGTGATTGCCTCTCGAAGCTCATCCGAGTCCTGATCAAGGTCCCGGTCTTCATGACTATCAAGGTTTCGGTCTTTATAACCGTCTTGGCGTTCTTCTTGGCCTCGGTCTTCCGCATCCCGGATCCGCAATTGCCTCTCCTTCTTCCTTGTGGGGGTCGGCTGGCGTTCTCGCTCCTTTCTTGCTTCCCCCTCTTTCCTGTCGCGAGCCCGTCGATTTGACTCTGGGCTGCTACGCGGACTACTGCTGTCCAGGCGTACCACCTCCTTTCCCTTCCGAGAGCTTCTCTGGGTTCCGCGTTAAAACATGTTTTCAAGCTTTTCCTCAATCATTAATTCCGAGCCGAAAATCCTCTTGCCGTTGGAGGTGATCTAGTTTTTCCTTGTTTTCGAACCCTCGAAGCATCGACTCTTAGGTTCTCCTTAAAATGTGGACGTCGGTGTCTAGTACTTGAGCGTCTGGAGCCGGGGCAGTCGGGGCTTGGACTCTTGGCGGCCCCTCTTGCGAAAGTTCGTCGTTGGAAGGAGATGTGCTCTCCGTGTCAGTAACATAACCCTCCGGAGTCTTTTCTCGTGGAGGTTGATCATGAGTCTGCGGTTGACTTGGTCCAGCCTGAGGTTGATTTGGTGGTAAAGTGCTTTCATCATGCGGCCGGTCCAACTACTGGCTTTGCCTGTGGCTTCTGGTGTTTGCCATTAGTGGTCACGGGGATAGAAATTTAAGGTTCCCCGCGGTCGGCGCCAATGTTCTGCTATAGAACACAGATGTCCAGCCAAGGGCTGGTTGTTCGCCTCGCAAGTGTACGAGTTTCGCAAGTAATAAAGTGATAAATAAAGTATCGTTCCCACGAGGATTTGTTTAACAAATTGGTCAAGCAAGAGGCTTAGTGAATTTCATCAAGTTGAGCTAAAACAAAGTTTTGATTTGGAATGATAATGTTTAAAGACTTTTTCTAAAGCTAAAAATTGATAAAGGCAAATGACTTTTGACTTCAAGAATAATGGAGCCTAGGATTCTTCTTCCCCTTTTGCATTTCATAAAACTTGGTTAATTACCTCTCTAGTAGCATTTAAATACATACATGTGTTAGTCTAGGGTTCACAAATACTTGAAACGCTTTCTCAAGTCAAAATCAAGTTTCTCTTCTTACTAAAATGCACAATCTCTTGCTACAATTAGTAAGAATCAATATTTAAGCAACAACCCTAATGTGACAATGCAATGTTAGTAAATATATCTCTATTTTACCAACAAACCATCCATTTATCAAGTAAACTTCAAGACAAGCATGATTTCAATCAAGTTCTACACCTAGATTAGCTATCTCGAGTCAAAACCTATGTAAATAAATCATCTAAATGGAGGCCAATCACTTAGAAGCATTAAGCCAAGGTTGAAATCAACACATGTGTATATTTATCTACCAAAAGAGAGGAAACTCCAAGTATTAATCCATACAAAGGGTCAATAGAACCCTAGAATGAAAGGTTTAGCTACTCATATTCAAATACAAAGAGATTCTAAGTAAAGGAACTGAATACATGAAGAAACTAGGAAGAAAAGAGAAGAAAAGAGGAAGAACCAAGGTGAAAACCCCAAAATCTCTCTTAGGTTGAGCACCCAAGCCTCCAAGATTGTCCAAATCTCTCTCCCAAGCTCTTCCCTTGTGTGCCCACTTGTTTCCTTAGGTCAAGAGTGTGTTTTTCGGCCCTTCCCTTTAGGTTAAATAGGGTTTTTCTGTTTCTGAATTGTAAAAACGCGCAGCTGTACTTTCTGCATTTTTTTCGACTGGCTACGGCCAGTTGTCACTTTCCGCGGCCACTACTTGCTGCGGCCAGTTGTGACTTTCCATGGCGCGATCTTGTTTGCGGCCGGTGTGACTTTCCATGGCCGGTTGCACAGGCTCTTTTAGCTTTGCACTGCTTCATCTCCTTTATTTCTTTCCTTGTTTCTTGTTTCTTATAGAGCTTCAAAACTTGTCTCCCTCTTCCTACAAAAGAGGAAGCAATTATCAATTCTCAATTGAGTCATAAACCCTATAATAACAAGAATTTCTTTGATTTTTGTCTTATACTTTGATATGCACATTTTCCTCTATGACTTCATTTCTATGCACATTTTGAACCAAAATAGGTAAAAGGAGAGAGAAAACGTGCTAGAATATTGTCAATTTCTAAGAGTTAACACACCCCAAACTTAAATATTTGCTTGTCCTCAAGCAAAAACATGTATCTTCACTAAATTTCTTCAGTTTTTGTCATTGCTGCATGAATAAATTTATCCTCATTTACTGCTCAAAGAGTTATATAAAACAGAAAATCAACTAAATATGCACAAATGGACACTTCATAGATTTAAAACATGCTTTTCAAGAATTTCCACATGTGCGTGTGTGAATGGAGTTAACATGTACTCCTTTTGCACCTGCTAAAGTTAAAAGCAACAATTCAAGTCATATAACTATATTCAAACAATCAATTCCATCCTTCTCTAATTTCCTCCTCTTTTCTTCTAATTCACTTCACTTGACTTAAAAATCAAAGGGACTTTTCAGCTTGTAATGGGGCTAGAGGTGAAGGTTTTCACAAGAAAAGGTAAAGGATAATCAACAAATACCTCAAGATAGATGATAACCACTTAAGGGGTTTCTTCCCTTTTCTCATTAAACACACTCCCCCAAACTTGAACCAAATTGATCTTTTCCATATCAAGCCTTCTTGGACTTTCTTTCTTTCTTTCTTTTTTTTTATACACCATTTTTTTTGTTTTTTTTTTGACTTGAATTCTATACATTGTGAACCCTTTTACTTTCTACATTCTTTTCTAATCATTTGACACTCTACTCATCACTATATTCCACAACCCCAATAAATTATCATCTATCACAAAGCAAAGGAATCATGGTTTTTCACATTGGCTAAGGTAGGTAGATGTCAGGTCTTTCAAAAAGAATCTACAATTGGTTTTTCAATGAGTCTCAAAATAAGGGTTCAAAGGGGAATAGAATCAATTAGGTAGGCTTGAAAGGCTCAATCGCATTTTATGAAGTGCCCTAATCCTTTCTTTAAATCTTATGAAATAAATCAAAAGCTTTGAAAAAGTCCAAAGATTGTTTTGAAATCAACAGTTTGAAACAAAGGCATATAACCTAATTTGCCACAAAGCCCTTCAACAAAAACATGCAGAATAAAGTTCACTCCAATAGTGCTTTCTTAATTTGAAAATTCCTGAATAGCATGATTTATCACTACAATCCATCCATCAATACACATTAAACAAAATTTCCTATCAAACATAAAAGATTGAGGTAATTTCCATCATCGAATCATTCAAGCAACTTTGACAAATACCTAGAATTTCAGTTCATCTTTAACATACTTCACAAACAAAAATTTAAGCATGAGAAATTTGAAACATTCCAACAATTTTCTTTCAAAAACTGTTCAAAATTTTCACGTGCACTCATCAAAGTAGCAAAAATTTCCAAAATTGCGGCGAACTTTCACCCCCAAACTTAAACCGACAATGTCCTCATTGTCAATTAAAAGGATGGGAAAGTAAAGAAGTAGCACCTATACCTGATTCAGCTCATATCCACAGCATTTACAAACTAACTAGGCCCTCAATAGATTAGTCACAAGATGTTCAAAATTGTTGCCAGTACTAGCTATCAACAGCTAGGATATTAACAAACACAACAGGCAATTCATTGAAAGAGAAAATTATCTAAACCACTCAAACTAGCCATCGTAGCTAGGAAAGTCAGATTCACTTGCTAACAAGAGTTTCAAATAGCGTGGCCATCAAGTAACCATGAAAAATCAGAATCAGATATCCACATGAAAAAGCTGTCAACAATCTAATCCAAAACATAGGAAGGCACCGACAGTTAATAATTGAACACGAGAGGCATGCACATCAACAACAAGAAGATTGGCACAATAAAACATACACCCATCAGCAAAAATTGCTGCACAATCTAAGCATGAGCCCTGCAGTTAACTTTCACAAACCTAAGCAAAATTCTAAATAAAACAAACAAACAAAAACATAAAAACAATAGAGGACACTCAACAACAAACACGAGAAAACAAAAAGGAATTTATTTAACCTATCCTAAAAAGAAAAGACAAGATCCCCCAAACTTAGAATCAAGCTAATACCAAGAAGCCAATCAACATTCCAAGCCTAAACCTAGTCCTCACTTCCTAAAAATGACTTTTTAATTTCTCAAAATGAGGATTTCAAATAGTGAAGATGCAGCGGATCAATCCTATGTTATTGTGGAATAACAAAGAAACCAAAGTATTTCAAGAGATCAAGGCAAGGGCAAGAGCAACAAAACAAAAGGTCAAAGGTTTTCCCATATCAAAATCAAATGATCCAAGCAGAAATTGGTTTCAATAAATGCAATCATCAGTAATTGCATAAAACCAAATAATCACAGTGATTTTCAAAGCCCATTGTTATCTTGTTGAATAAGAATTTGAACTTCCACAATGAAATGATTGTAGTACAAGCCAAAGGTACATAACAAAGTGATCGTTCACAACTTTACAAAGTCCGGCCAAATCAAGCAAGCGTATAAATAATTCTGAATTCTTGTGGATTGGGGTCTAAGTTGGGTTTTCACAAACAATAAATGCATTGCCATTTACATGTTAGTATGTAAAGGCATGTTTTCATGGTCAAAACTTAATTGCAACCTTTTCCAGTCAGAATCCACAACCCAAGAAAAATTCAGAGCATCCTTGTCTAGAGACAGTTAAGTGCTTAACCAATCAAGTATGTAATGAACAATATCAAAAACAAACCCAAAATGTACCACAAATCCAAGACAAAATGTACCAAGCAACCATCAGTAGTTACACTATACTATTCCTCGAACCACCAATCAAATTGAAGCTTAACTCTCAACAGTCCCAATAACTTGATAGAGCAAAACTTCAAAAATTATTCAGCATACGTAGGTCATCAGAGAACAACTAGCAGCAGGTTCATTTTGCAAAATTTCCTCCCTATTTTTTTAAAAACAATATTATTTTAAAAACAAGTCATGAAACCTGTGGAGATTCCAAACAGAGTAGTATTTCCAGGTACACCTCAGTATGCAAATGGATATTCCAGAGACTTTAAAAACTCATATTCAACAATAACCAAAGTTGTCAGAATGTATCCACAAGTTTCAGATTCAGGGATATATTGAGTTCTCATGATGACCAAGCATAGACAGAACCATCTAGGAAATTAAAGCTCAAATTTTATTCAGTCCAGAGACTATCAAAACAAGAAATTGACTACACTAATCCTCATATTATCATTTCAGTTCAACCTAAAATTGTAGTATGCCTTAACTACCTCAGTTCTCAAGCAACAAGTGCTAAACATCATCGCCGAAAATCCAAGCGCTTCTAACCGACAAATCCAGAAATCTAAAATGAAAGGGAAAGAGGAAAATGAAAGTACCATTTGGACAATAATAGGGACGAAGTCAGCAGAAGGAGAAGACAGGGGAAAGCTCGATGAGACAGTGCCATCCACGGAGATGACACTGTGTTTGACCGGCGGTGAAGTGACGGCAACGGTGAAGGAGGTGAGAGTTCCCAAGCTCACTTGCGCTCATTCTTTCCCACGTCTTGGTCACTCCACGGTGATTTCAGCAGCAAAGAAACATATCATTTACGGTGATGAGTCTTTGAAAGGTTAGGGTTTTGAGATTCTGGAGAAAAATGAGTTGGAAACAATGAGAAAGAAGGGGATCAACGGTGAACAGAGAGAAGGAGGACACGGTGACGGAGGGGGATCGACGAACACAAGGGAGGTCGACGGTGGAAACAGAGGTGAAGAGCGATGATGATGACGGGCAGAAAGAGGATTTTGAGAAAACTTGGGCTCGACCAAAATGACGGGGGTGAGTGAAAGGTGCAATGGCTCTGGTTCCCGAGAGGGACGCCGTGAGAGATTGGGTAAGAGGAGGAGGTTAGGGTTTATGAGAGAAATTACATTTGGGTTTAGGGTTTTGAACTTTGGGATGAATGTGGTCCTAATTGGGGCTAAATTCATTGGGTAAAATGGGATTAAATTAGACAATGAAGGGTAAAGTAGGAAAAAAATTATGACCTTTTTTTTTTTTAATTTTTAAATTTTAATTTTTTTAAAAAATAATAATAATAATTTTTTTTTTTTAAAAAAAACGAAAATGTTTTTTTTTTCAAAAATAATTCTTAAATAAAATAAAGACACTTGCCTCGGGAATTTTTTTTTTTTTTTGAAAGCACGGCTACGCCAAGGCAACACTTTCCGCGGAAAGTGAACACGAGAGCACTTTCCAAAGGCCAGTGGAAACTTTCAACGGAAAGTGAGCACAGAGAGCACTTTCCACGGCCAGTGAAAACTTTCCGCGGAAAGTGACACGGAGAGCACTTTCCACGGCCAATTGGAACTTTCCGCGGAAACCGACACGAAGAGCACTTTTCACGGCCCGGTTGGGACTTTCCGCGGAAAGTCTTTCTTTGTCAAAAACAAAACCAAACGGCCCGAGAATTTGCAAAACACAAGAAACATTCCCAAATACCACAAGAACCACCCAATAAGCTTTATGCCAATTATTATCAACCCAATGACTCAAAATGAAGCACTTTGAACCATCCAAAACCATAAGGCACACATGAGTGGCAAGTTTTTTTTTTTTTTTTTTTTTTTTTGTCAAAAACAAAACAAAACCAAGACAATTGCAAAACATAAGGAACATTCCCAAATGCCACAAGAATCACCCAATAAACTTTATACCACCCATTATCAACCAAATTACTCAGATTAAGCACTTTAAACCATCCAAGACCATAAGGCACACATACACACATATTCATAGGGAATACCACAACACATCAAATTTTGAGCACTCAAGTCATAGTCACAAGTGGATTTCACATAGAGAATCAACCAAATGATCAAAATAGCCACAGTATTACTCAAAATCAACTAGTCAGCACAATTTCACACTAGAATCATATATATATGAGCTTAGAGTCAAATGAACTTCCCTCAAAAGCATTTCCTTTATAGCTCATGCATTCTTCCTCCCTCATAAATACTCCTCCCAGCAGCAACAGTCCAATGCTAAGTTAGGTACCTTTTCTTCCTACAAAACAAAAAGATCAAACATAAACCTACCTAAAAAGACACACACACGAATTGAAAAGATTTAGTTTAGAACTTGGGTTGCCTCCCAAGAAGCGCTTAGTTTATAGTCTTTAGCTCGACTCTTCATGGTGGTCACTCCTCATTAACTAAGTAGATAGTGGACACAAGCCTATCCACATCTCTACCCCAATAATGCTTCAATCGTTGACCATTAGCCTTGAATCTTTCACCTTTCTCATTTTCCAGCTCCACATCACCAAATTTAGATACTTGAACCACCGTGAATGGACCGGACCAACGAAATTTTAACTTTCCCGGAAATAGCCTCAACTTAGCATTATAAAGGAGAACACTTTGACCAAGTTCAAAACTCTTGGTTATAATTTTACTGTCATAATCCCGCTTGGTCTTCTCCTTGTATACCCTTGCATTCTCATAGGCATTGAGGCAAAATTCATCTAACTCATTGAGTTGAAGTCGCCTCTTCTTCCTGTGACTTTAGGATCAAAATTTAGCTTTTTGATAGCCCAATAAGCTCCATGCTCCAATTCCATCGGTAAGTGGCGTTCTTTCCCAAAATAAGCATACTTGAGATGAGAAGGTGATGGCTTCAACTCTAGAACGGGAGGAACTTCAATAGAAGGCTTCAATGGAGTGCTTAAGGCATCAGACACCTGAAGTGGTTCAAAAGTCCTCAGTCTAGAATGAGGAAATGGTTCAAATTGAAAGAGCTCTTCAATAACATCTTCATCAAACTCTTCAAAGCTCTTCTCACCAATCAAGAATGCCTCTAAAGGGTCTTTGATCATGGAAGTATATGATTCTTGAGGAATAACTTCATCTAATATATCTACAAAAGAACATTGAGTTGAATCATCATGAAATTTCAAGCCCTTTTGCATGTTGAATATCACTTGCTCATCATCTACCCTCAAAGTGACCTCACCCTTCTCTACGTCAATGAGAGTCCTTGCAGTGGCTAAGAATGGACGCC
The DNA here is from genome assembly GCA_019022655.1 of Acacia acuminata. NCBI lineage: Eukaryota > Viridiplantae > Streptophyta > Magnoliopsida > Fabales > Fabaceae > Acacia > Acacia acuminata. The sequence continues at coordinate 637,722 of JAFJYI010000035.1, forward strand.
CAAGGATTAGAGGAATTTTCCAATCAACTTCACAATCAAGCACTACAAAATCGGTGGGGAATATAAACTTGTCCACTTTAACTAGGACATCTTCAATGATTTCTCTCGGTTTCGAAATGCTTCGATCGGCCAAGAGAAGAGTTACCGTAGTAGGTCTTGGCTCTCCCAAGCCCAATTGGTTGAAAACTTGACTAGAGGCATCAAGTTAATACTTGCACCCCAATCACAAAGAGCTTTACCATTAAAATTTGTCCCAATGTTGCAAGGGATATAGAAGCTTCCCGGATCTTTAAGCTTAGCAGGTAACTTCCTTTGAATGACAGAACTACACTCTTCGGATAATGCCACAGTCTCAAATTCATTGAATCGCCGCTTCTTAGACAAAACATCTTTAAGGAACTTAGCATATTTAGGCATGCTCTCCAAAGCTTCAGCAAAAGGAATATTCACATGGAGTTGTTTGAACATGTTCACAAACTTTTTGAATTGAGCATCTTCCTCTTTCTTCTTGAATCTTTGAGGAAAAGGTAGCGGTGGCATAAAAGTAGGAGTGGTTGGCTTTCTCTTTTTCTCATCATTCATCTTTTGCTCCACCTTCTTGTCTTGGCCAACATCTTGCAAACTTTCTTCAATTTGCTTTCTCTTCTTAGTGACATCTTCTTCCATTGCACCTTCTTCATCAACATCAACAATCACTTGATCATCTTGCTTTGGTTGAGGAGTACTTGAGCTAGGCACATCCGGTAGTAATTTGCCACTTCTCAAGTTAATGGCATTGCATTCCTCTTTTCCAACTCGTTTTGGATTAGGAATGGTGTCACTAGGAAGGCTGCTTCTTGACATAACATTTACTTGTGATGCTAATTGCCCCATTTGCACTTCAAGAATTTTAATAGCAGTTTCATGGAGAGAAAAAGTGGCCTTAGTTTCAACCCTTGAAGATTCCACCTCAGATAAGATTCGAGCTAGCATCTTGTCCGTTTTAGACTCCTCTTCCTTAATAGGAAGTTGCCTTGATTGCATTTGAAAACCGGGTGGAATAGGCTTAGTACCAGACTGTGCATGATTCAAACTGTTACCTTGACTCCAAGAAAAATTAGGATGAGTTCTCCAAGCACTATTGTAGGTTTGTGAATAAGGGTTGCTTTGAGGATGTTGAAACTTGCCCATGTAGTTGACAGATTCAGTGGCCATGTACAGAGGACAATAGTCAGGCATATGGACATCATGGCATTGATCACATACAATTGGTGTGGCATGAACAGAATGCACACCTTGAGAAGTTCTCTTTTGCATTTGAGACTCTAGCACATCAAAACGCTTATTCAAAGCAGATAAGAGAGTTGCAATTTGTGAGGAAGAGTCTTCTTTTGTATTAGGCATAACTGGTTAGTCCTCCTATCATTGCCTTGAGTATTGTTTGCGAGATAAGCGATCCAACAATCGAATCACCTCATTCACCGGAACATTAGGTATCCTCCATTGGTCATAGAATCAACCATTGCTTTAGATTGAGGATTAAGTCGAAAGTACAAAAAATTTGGACTACAACCCATTTGTCCACCCCATGATTAGGGCATTGCTTCATTAACATCTTGTATCTCTCCCAAGCAGCATAAAGATGCTCATCTGGATATTGTCTAAAGCTTAGAAATTCATCCCTAGCTTCCACAGATTTGTCATCAGAAAAGAATTGAGCTCTAAACTTAGCCTCAAGATCAGCCCAAGAATTGATAGATCCTTCCGAAATATTGTTGAACCAATCCCTAGCCTTGCCTTGTAAAAGAGAGGGAATAAACGTAGCCTCAAAACATCTTCAGGAACTCCATTCTGCTTGAAAGAGTCACAAACATCCAAGAAGTACATCAAGTGCTTATTGGCATCTTCATTGTAAAGACCATGGAACATCCCATGCATTTGAAGCATTGTTATCATAACCGGCTTGATCTCAAAGGTACGTGCTTGCATTTCCGGCATCCGAATGCAAGATTGAGGGCCTTGCATATTCCGACTAGCAAAGTCATTGGGTAGCTCTATCATATTCATCGTCTGCCATGGTTTCAGATGCAGATTCAGCCTCTTCTTCAATGAGAGGCACCTCATCAATGAGAGGCACTTCTTCAATGAGAGGCACTTCATCAAGCACCACTACCAATCCGTCCGGATGCAAGTTTTGCATATAAGAAATTGTACAAGAGAAACAAGCAAGAGCGAGTATTAAACTAAAACAAAAGAAAATAAAAGACAAAAGAGAAAAAAGAAAAATTGTATTCCTAACTAAAAGCTCAAGTGAAATTTACTAACACAATCCAAAGGTTGACCAAAGGATTTGTTTGCACAAATCCCACAACGGAGCCAAAAACTTGTTCGCCTCGCAAGTGTACGAGTTTTGCAAGTAATAAAGTGATAAATAAAGTATCGTTCCCACGAGGATTTGTTTAACAAATTGGTCAAGCAAGAGGCTTAGTGAATTTCATCAAGTTGAGCTAAAACAAAGTTTTGATTTGGAATGATAATGTTTAAAGACTTTTTCTAAAGCTAAAAATTGGTAAAGGAAAATGACTTTTGACTTCAAGAATAATGGAGCCTAGGATTCTTCTTCCCCTTTTGCATTTCATAAAACTTGGTTAATTACCTCTCTAGTAGCATTTAAATACATGCATGTGTTAGTCTAGGGTTCACATATACTTGAAACGCTTTCTCAAGTCAAAATCAAGTTTCTCTTCTTACTAAAATGCACAATCTCTTGCTACAATTAGTAAGAATCAATATTTAAGCAACAACCCTAATGTGACAATGCAAGGTTAGTAAATATATCTCTATTTTACCAACAAACCATCCATTTATCAAGTAAACTTCAAGACAAGCATGATTTCAATCAAGTTCTACACCTAGATTAGCTCTCTTGAGTCAAAACCTATGTGAATAAATCATCTAAATGGAGGCCAATCACTTAGAAGCATTAAGCCAAGGTTCAAATCAACACATGTGTATATTTATCTACCAAAAGAGAGGAAACTCCAAGTATTAATCCATACAAAGGGTCAAAGAACCCTAGAATGAAAGGTTTAGCTACTCATATTCAAATACAAAGAGATTCTAAGTAAAGGAACTGAATACATGAAGAAACTAGGAAGAAAAGAGAAGAAAAGAGGAAGAACCAAGGTGAAAACCCCAAAATCTCTCTTAGGTTGAGCACCCAAGCCTCCAAGATTGTCCAAATCTCTCTCCCAAGCTCTTCCCTTGTGTGCCCACTTGTTTCCTTAGGTCAAGAGTGTGTTTTTCGGCCCTTCCCTTTAGGTTAAATAGGGTTTTTTCGTTTCGAATTGTAAAAACGCGCAGCGTACTTTCGCATTTTTTTTTGATCGGCTACGGCCAGTTGTCACTTTCCGCGGCCACTACTTGCTGCGGCCAGTTGTGACTTTCCATCCATGCGGCCGGTTGTGACTTTCCACGAGCTCTTCTAGCTTTGCCTAATCGCTTCACCTCCTTTATTTCTTTCCTTGTTTCTTGGTTCTTATAGAGCTTCAAAACTTGTCTCCCTCTTCCTACAAAAGAGGAAGCAATTATCAATTCTCAATTGAGTCATAAACCCTATAATAACAAGAATTTCTTTGATTTTTGCCTTATACTTTGATATGCACATTTTCCTCTATGACTTCATTTCTATGCACATTTTGAACCAAAATAGGTAAAAGGAGAGAGAAAACGTGCTAGAATATTGTCAATTTCTAAGAGTTAACACTGGTATATTGATCTTGGATGGTTAGGCTCTGCCTGAATATCTATGGAGGAGATAACCAGGAGAACGTGGGATCACCGTACACGACAAAGGGGTGGTGTGTGTGCACAGTGAGACTGTATGTAAATAGTCTAGGTTAGAATGTGTGCACCTTGTTACCTGTCCTCTGTATTTATAGAGGTGTCTGGTGCGATATCCGGGGCACGCCATTAATAGGGCACGCCATTAATGGCGCGCCATTAATGGGGTGGATATCCGAGGTACGCTATTAATGGGGCATGCCATTAATGGGACGAGTATCTCGGTAGGCCGTTACGATACGGGTGGATCTTGCCTAGCCGAGATTTCCGGATCTCCACCTATGATTAGCGGATTACGCTTCCTGGCTCCGTTTGGGCCGTGCTATGGACTTGGGGCTTTTGGGCCGGTCCGTAACACATACTTTAGTTGGCTTGTATTATAACTCATGTCACATATACTTTTCTGTTATATATATCTTGGAACATTTATAATTATTGACTAATTTTTTTCCCCAAATTTACAAATCATTTTTATTCTTCTTTCAAATTAAACAGCCCTTGCATCGCTTGGGTAATCCGTCCAGTTTTATGAAGAAAATTGAACAAACCTGGTGTGAAAGATAGGTCAAATAAAGCTAGAAATTAAACATCTAGTATTAAATATCCCTGTAAAGGATTATTCCAAAATAATCAAAAGTAATGTTTTCTCCTTTGAATAATTGAATCAAAGGTTTATTCTGACGATCTTTATTTATTAGATCCGAGACTTTAGAGATGTTCAACATAGACCACCAATTACAATGATCAATGGAAATGTTTCTAGTTGAGCTTCATTGCCATTTCATATTTTTAATAATTAAATTAGTGAAGTATCAGTCTGTTTTGTGTTGAAATTATTAAATTCAGCTTACGTTGGTTTTGTTTCCAGGTCCTTATTTTATTTTCTTTTTAGGAAAACAGGTATTCTCTTGTAAAAAAATCAAGTAGCATTGTAAGTGTAACATCCCAATTTTCGAAAGCATTTTCACAAAGTATCTTGATCGAGTAGAGCATCGGAAGTAAATAGTATTGAAAAGTAACCGATAAACATCCCTTGTAATGTATGTGCTTTTAACGGCATTACAATTTTTTCCAAATGTCGATATCATAAAGTACATGTCAATAGGACTTTCTCCGGCCGGTTCCTACATCTTTGCTTGCCCTTGTCTTCGATCCTGTTTACTCCGGATCCCGAAGCTATGGTAAGAGGCGAGGTTCAATACCCATTGAACCTCGTAACGGTTAACCTCATGTTCATGTACAGTTATGTATGACAGTTATCTCATGACATCATAGCTATATTCACATATATAAAAACAAGTAATAACAACACGGCCACCGCATATGAATGTTATTACGCCGCACTATTCACCGGTGCCACGATGTACGGTCGTGTCCTCGCGCTAGGAAAACTCAACGGCGTATCATGACTATAACCCGTATAAAGCTGTACGTGTATGAACAATTCTTTTAAAAACGAGTCACAGTTTATGAACATATCTATCACATATAGTTATACGGTAAACATCAGAGTTAGTGTTACAGTACGCGTCCGTACCTTCGTCGGCGATTTCGGTACGTCGTTGGTCGGATGGTGATCACGTTTATCCTATAATGGTAATATCGCATTTATTAATTTAAAAATAATATCCTAGAAGATATCCTAGTCCCTAATGACCTTTTTACCCTTGCTGTATTTATTTTTCACCTTATTTCCTCAAAATTCGTAGAACAACGTTGGTGCCAATTTGGCAGATTTCTGTCTAACTTTGAAAAATCATAACTAATTCTAGAAAAATCGAAACGAGGATCCGTAAAATTCCTTGGAATCCTTAGGATGTCTATTTTCAATTAAAAATAATCAATCTTTCCCAGATTACACGAATCACTCCCAGTTTTAAATTTTTGAGCTTCTGCCCAGAAATTTTCCAGAAATTCGTAGCCCAACTTTGAGAAATTTTATCTCCTTGTACAGAACTCATTTTGACATGTTCTTGACATATTTAAAAAAGCCCTATATGTCTATTTTAACCATGAATTTTCTCAGAATATTTTGACCATAGTTTCAATATGAAATTCTGGCGTTTTCATCACTGCCTCCAGAAATTCCGAAACCGATGAAATTTCGAGAACTTCGTTACTTTGATGATTTTCTTCCAGAAATTTTGCTATATGAACTCCCCCATAGTTTTTTTGAAATAAATCCAATTTTGGCCATAAAAACATGTAAATAAAATTATCCTAGCATATTTAGGATCTAAGCTACTTCTATCTAAGAATTTAAGAACTAAAACTCAAAGAACTCAAAGCTAGAACTAGAAAACTTACCAAGAACTTTGCTCCTTCTTTCTTCAAGGCTCTCACTCTCACTTTCTCTCTAGATTTCAGATGTTGTTGCTTTGTGAATTGGTGAAGAATTATGAAGCTAGGTGCTTGCTATTTATAGGGAAATGTTTGGGCATTTGTGTAATTGTCTTGTTAGTTCTCATTGGTGGATTCCAAATGAAATTGAATTAAACACAATTCCACTACACCCACAGCTCACTCCACCGTCCTCTCTCCCTCTCTCCCCAATATTCAATTTTTCAATTAATGCACCATGTGAACCCATGTGCATTTGTTCCCAAAAATATCTAGGCTTTATTTGACAATTCTATTCTTCTTCCACAATTTATGCAAACCGTGTTTCACTTTTTTTTTTTCTTCAATTTATTGTATTTTAAATCATCTCATATCATCTAGAAGGAAGACTCCCATTGGATGATTTTAATTCACAAGGATTACACTTTATGAAGTTAAATTAAGCCCTTAGGATTTAGCTTTATTAGATTTAATCCAAGCCTCTAATTTATGTTGGAAAAATCCTACTACTATAGATGATATTTGTTCATATATTATGTGCTCTTAGGATTTATTTATTTGCTTCATCTTCTTTTCTTTAATTTAACCAAGAATTAAGCCCCTTCTAAATAAATATTGGGGGATGTTGATTTAATTATGTTATAATCCTTAATATAATGTTTTAGGGGTTATTAAGTCTAATTGTTAATTTATGATAGGTTACAATACTTATTATGATTATTTGAAACTCATTTGATGCTAATCTTACTCCTTTATTAGCCTTTATTTACTAATTATTCTCATGTATTCTTAATTATGACTTTTTAAGTTAATTTATTGATTAATCATAAAAATTACTTTAATCACTTCAATTATATCAATTTGTCGTTGCTAATTTTTCTCTAATTGATTTTATCATATCTAGATGTTAAGATATCAATTTAGAATATATTATGATCTCCTATATTAAAATAAATACACCATAATGTTTGAGACCACATATTCACTTTATTTTAATAGGCACTATTTGCCCACAAATATTATTTATGAGGAATATCAATTTTAGGGTACTTTATAATCCCTATTTGAGAGTTAGGAGGGTTGGTTCTGATTCTATTAGATTCTAAGCACAAATTGTCCTATAAATTTAATAATAAGAAACCAATAATTTCGAGACAACATACTCTCCTATTAGAATATGTATTATTTATCAAAAATGTTGTATAACAATTTTCGGGGTATTATAGTAAGACTCTAAATGTAGGTATCTCTATAACATGAATTCAAATTTTAATTCATCACGTTGTGAAAGATTAACATCTTCTACAAGACCTAAACCCAGTTAGTTTTATTATAGTTTAGGTTGCATTATTTGTCCTGTATCATTTACATTCAGCCAATATGCTTTCTGTTTCTCACATGATCTTGTAAAAAGTCAATATTTTTTTATGTATCTTTAATCATTTTTAATCAAAATTTTCTAGAAAAACAAATAAAGAAAATTCGTTTGGTCAGATTTTGTTGGTTTGCCTAATTGTGAAGAACGAAGAAGGACCTATGCTCTTAAAGTCATCGTCAGCTTCTTTTTCATCAAGGAGGCCCAATGCACAAATGCAGCTAAATTGGGTATTGCTAAGTCTTCTATTTTAGAAGCTTGTATTTCTTATGTAGGTTCTTGGGTTCACCAAGAGTGTTTGGGATTAATTTCCCCTTATGTGTAATTTTCCTTTTTATTTCTTGTAGGCTTTATGCCATCCTTGTTATCAATATATATATATATATATATAACTACATTGGTCACATAGCAGCATCAATTACGGTGGCTCTGAGGCCCACCCTCTAGTTGCATCAAAGTAACAACTAAAAAAATCAACACAGGAAATATCTGAAGAAATGTGTTGTACTAAACCAAGAGTCAAAACTGAGAAAAATAAGTGTTTATGGGATCTCACTCGCTACTAAACGTAATATTGATAATTAATCAAAACCATAAGTCTTCAAATATAATATTATATCCATCTTTGAAAAAGAACTAAACATAATATTATAAACAGATCAAATTAGAAGGTAGCAACATCATCTAGTATTGTTGATTAATCACAAAGAAAACATCAAAAGTAATGGTTAACTAGGAACAAGGTTGGATGTTGGCAACAGGCATAAGGCTTTCTGCATAGTCGAAAGTAGGCCAAAGCTTAGAGCCACGTTGGCCACAATTAAAGTCCACCCATTCATAAGTACTAAGATTTAACATATATAGAACATCTATTGTTCTATGGTTTGTTTCAGATTCAGGTTCATCATATGTTGGCAACCCAATGCTGAGGTAGACAATTTTATCCAACCAAATACCTCTGGGATGTATGCTTGAAGGGTCGCTTATACAATATTTCTTACTCCAATTCCATCTCTCCCCAGATGAGAGGGCTCCCTCCTCCATTACCCACAAATCAGTTCTATATGATTTATAGTTCTCGCTCACAGTACCACATAACATAGCAAGTTTGTTCTCATACACACTTAGAAAACTTTTACATAAATCATTATCGTCACATGGAAGTGGAATCAATGTAAACACTTCCATTACCATGTCAAATGAAACTACCACCATACCAGAAGCCAAAAAATCAATCTCATCAACATTCATCACCTTATTATACCCAAACCAAAACATAGCTCCATTAACCGTAGTAGGGAAATCAAAAATAGTCAAACCTCCAAAGTCCTCAACTTTTATTTCCTTCCAAGATCCTGTGCTTAATGAATACACTTCTAATGTATTACGTAATCTACCAATATCAGCCCTTTCATCAGATACCAGTATCTTGTAATCATTGTCAATTGGACTAAAACCAAATCCTAACGCAACAAATTTATTTTCAAATTTAATGGGACTTGGCACCTGTAGAATCTCTCTAGTGGCAGGATTCCACACTGAAAGGGAAGGAGGAGAATTAGGGCCAGTAAAATATCTAACACAGATCAAGCCGTTGCCGCAACCAACAATTCCAGCCCGCAATGAAGAATCCATCAAAGGCAATGGCGGCTGAACTTCAAGAAGTTGCATCTTGTGATTGAGCATATGAAAGTGCAAAGGATCAAGTTTGTGGTCCCATTGCAAGAGAAGCAAAGGGTTTTCATTCATGGAGCGGTGCAAGTGTTCCGTGATGAAAGAAGGGGTCTTCAGGAGATTTTTCCAATCTGTACAAACACATTGAAATCGGATTAGAGATTTTACCGGAAGACTTTTGAGAATGGTTCTGATGATATCTTCGGGAAGGAATGGGTTGTCGCCTATCTGCTCCATAGCGCTAGACTGTGAGAAGAAATCGTTCGCCATTAGGATTTACTGGGACGGAGGCGTTGATCGTTTATATTTGTATTTCTACTTTACTGAATAGGTAATATTTTCCCTAAATCAATTTTTCTCGTTTAGCATAAAATAGAATCATACTTCCCGAGATATTCTCCTAAAAGTGGAGGAAAAAGGTGTCGAGCCTCTAATTTTTATGATCCTGATTAATGAAATATTATTCACTCAAGGTCGTCTTTTGCGCTAATTTTTCCTTTTATATGGATTAAAAGCTTATTAACATATTTTTTGTTTTTAATTTTAGATATTTTATTTGATTGATTTAGTTCAAACAAATTTGTATTTGATGATTTTATTTTATTTAGATTCATAATAATTTAATATCTCATCATATTTGACTTTAAAATAATATTCTGAAGTTAATTATTACGCACATATCTTATCTAATAGAATTTGATATTATCTAGTTGAAATTGAAATTAGGTCTACACATATCTTCAATTTTTCTTTTTAACTACATAGGGATATTATAGTCTTTTAACAACATTCAAAATTTCTAGCAAGGCTTTTAGCCTAATTAGTAATTAGTTATTTGTTCAAAGTATAGTCATTTTGATAGTTCAACTAGATTTAATTGAGATTATTATTATAAATAACCATTTCAAATTTATTTTACCTTATCTAATTTCCACGTAATGGTTTCAAATAATAAATGTGGTTTTCTTATAAATTGAAATGTCTCTTTTATCTTATTAAAAAATGATTTGACATTATTATTATAAAAATTAAATTTTACAATTTTTTTTGGTATTGCAATTAGGAATTGTATAGTTTGGATTTTAAGATTTTAAATTTACTTATTTATGATTATAGCAATAATTTTATAAAAGATTGAATCTGAACCATTTATTTATTTTTAATCTAATAGTGGATATGAGTTTATGAAAAAAAAAAAATTAAAGAAAGAGAACCCGTTAGAGGATATTAAGGGATACAAGATAGATACAAGCTACCATATATTTGAAGAAGCTATATATTCAGAGCTGCAAGGAAAATGGTTATCCCTAATTAATTCATAAAATCCACAGTTCGAGCAACCCTCCTTGCGATAAGTTAGCCCTATCACCCTACCACCTTAGCCCTATCACCCTACCACCAATAACTTAATAAGATATAAATATTGAAATATAAACTATTATAATATAGGGAGAATCTCATATAAAGACAGTTGAAATAAGAAAATCCTATATAAGGCTGATAAACTCGACAAATCTTAAATTAGGTCAATGACCCAATCTAGAATATTTAATTGTTGGTTATTTCCAATAATAACCCTAATCCATGATCCAAAGAAAAGAGAAAAGGAAAAGCTAGAACCGGATGTCTGTCACATTCTTTACCATTCCATCCATTTGATTGAACGACATCATGAGAAGTCGTTACTATTGTCGCCGTGAAAAATTGCCTCTTTCACTGTCGTTAGAAGCCGCTACGAGGCGAGGAACCCTGTTTATGCCAAAAAGTCGGGTATGAAGCACCAGATCCACCTTGACCCTTAGAAGCACCAGATCCATCTTGAACACTGTCCGAATTAGATGTCTTGAGATCAGAAGGCAAGGAAGACTCGTTCACTGAATTTGCATCTGGGAATTTCTGTGCAGCCTTGAATGGTTCAACTTTGCCCAAAACCAAATTCAATCCCCCATCAAAAGACGCCCTTGGACCATCATCCATCATTGATTGTTGCATTGCCCGGACCACTTTTATGTATCTATTTCCAAGAAGCTTCTTCTTATCACCAGCACAATCCACACTCATTGACAATTGGTTAGACCTTGAATTTGTTTGCCGAGTCCTACCCCATCGATGTTGTTCCAAGGGTTTCGAAAATTAATTCGTTTAGCGATTTTTGGTTTTTTCTTTTTTCTTTTCTATAGATTATGAGTTGAGGGTATTATTAGAAAATAACCAACATTTAAATATTCTAGATGGATCATTCCATTTAAGGTTTATTTCCACTTTTATCGATCTTATTTCCATCTAGATTTCCCTATAATATAAGAGAATATATATCTCAGAAATAATCAGAAGTTAGTCAAGTATATAATATCTAGTTCTATGAGAATTTCAGCTATTTTATTAAATATTTTAAACATTTAGATTATTTTAAATCTCACTAATCCCTCTAACGCTCTAAATAAACTAATGTGACACTAATTTGATCTTTCAGGATTTTTTGTTTTCCCTTCATTTTTGGGCCTAATAACAATGTAAAGTTTCTTCGGATAGAAAACAAATATCCTGATATTTTTTACCATGAAAATATCTCCCTGTTTTTATTATTATTATCCTTGTGTGTGTATATTAGATAATTAATTCCCTAAAAAGCCCAAAAAGTATATAATTGAGTTTTCATAATAATATGTGTTTTCAATTATGCACGACCAATATATATTTTGAGTATTTTCTGTACATTATATATATTAAAAAAATTATAATATGGACCCTAAAAAACAATAAATGTAGAATTTTTTTAATGAAGGGGCAAAATATCGAAAAATTAATTCATTAAATCGTAAATATCACATTTTAAATATTCTTTATTGGGTTAATTAAATATTTAAATAGATAGTCTTTTCTATTATAAAGATATTAAGATTAAACTGTTTTTCAACTAATTTATCCGTCCTCACCCCAAGTATTTTTAAAGGTCTATTTCCTATAGAAGATTTTGAAAAAAGGCTTCACATTTCAAACAAAAATTACATTTGTCTTGGCTTACCCATTCAAATAAAAAATTTTAAACCCGTCAAACCAGTTTTTTTATTAAGATAAAATAGACATTTCAATTTAGTTGGCAAAAAGAAAAAAGAAAAAAGATGTTTCAATTTATTTTGCACAAAAAACATGAAATTAGGTAACTTCGCGATAGGTATAAGGAGAAAAACAAATCAAGTAACATTAATTTTTTCTAGTAGTTTCATACTTTTAACTCTTCTCCCTTGAGTTCAATTTGATGATTTCATTTCGTGATTGTTTCAACCCTTTGATACTACCATCAAATAGGGGAACAAGGACGAAAACAGATCAAGTAGCATTAATTTTTTAAGTAGTTTCTCATCTATTTGATCATCTCCCGTTTGATGATAAATATCTTTGATTTAATGTGATCGATGGTGTTGAAGGTATTAAAATCTTCTTCTACATGATCCATTGTCATAGATTGAAAACAAAACAATAAATCTCATGTATAAATTCCTATAGGAGAAATTCCATGCATATGGAAATTAGTTCCTCAACACTCAACAACTATTTAGTTTTAGAAATCCAATAATACAAATTGACTTAAGCAAAGTACACACAACTCATTTTGTCATTATTTTCATAGCCAGGATCAACTTGGCTCTAATACCAAGGGTGAGTCTCCTTATAAATCCTGAGATTCAATTAAGGATAGCTATAGATCTTACCATGTCGAGGTCATCTCTCAATATGTCTCATCCATACACACAAGGACAGATCTTGGAAGATTTTTTTTTTTTTTTTTTTTTTTTTGGGGGGGGGGGGTGGGGGGCATGTATAATCATTAACTAATTTTTAAGAAAAAATATTTGGGAGGGCAAAAATGTATTAAAAAAAAAAAAATCTAATTTGTATTAAAAATTTGGGACAATTTTTTTTTTTTTTTTTTTTTTTGGGCCCCATCGTATACACAAAGGTCTGTACTTGCACCTCAATCAATAGATACCCAAACTAAACCGCATCATTCATAAAAAAAGCCTATTCCCAAAGATCAAGGTCAGATTCATTTTGATACATAGGATCCTCTATTAAGGCAAGAGTACAGCATACTAGAATCTTAAGAGAAACAAAAGGGGCGATATAGAAAGATAGAGTTTTTGAAAGAAGAAGAGCTTAGAGAAAAGTCATTCTGAAAATACTTTTATACTTAGAAAAGAGATAACAACCTTGAATGATCCTTCAAAACCCTAGAAGCATCAATTTCCAATTGTGAAGGAAAATCTGCTTAACCATATGCTCCTTCGGATCCTAATTATGAACTAGAGTTTTAAAGCTAGATTATTTGAAGATTTTATATATTAAGTGCCGATTAGAGAGTGGAAATTGTTACACTCCTACCGGCCTCGCCTTTTAGGTGGCGGGTAGAGTGACTTTTATTTTCAAATAAATAAATAAATATCAGAGTATCCACGCAGCAGAGCAACGATAATAATTTGGATAATATAATTTTGGTAAAGTAAACAAAATAACACCCTTCAAGGGTTAATATACAGTCATCTAGATAAATGTCCCAAAATAACCATTAATATACAGTCATCCAAAACTAAACATGTAATAACAAAAGTTGCCACCATGCATCGCTAATCTTCAATCAAGCTCCCTCGTCTTACCTTTAGCCTCCTGCTCCGTCCTAGAAGCACTTCCTGTATTCTTATAATAATAATCTGGGATTCATAAATGAATCCCAGAGTAACCATTAATTTCATATACAGAGCATGTACAAAGTATGTAAGAAAACCATGAAACATACAGCATTCATAGGTCGCACACAGCGAGGCATACAGCCTAAACCGGAACAAGCAGTCACATATAACATATACTACTCAAAACAAGCAGTCACATATAACATATACTACTCAAAATAATGCACATAACCATGCCTGGGGTCGCACACAGCTGTAACATCCCGTTTTCAAAAGCAGTATATTTTTTTTTTTCATCAGAGTAGAGCATCGGAGCGATTGAGTAACTCGATATTTATATTCAAAATACCGTAAGTCCGGGTGATTACGATAGCGGTACATTATACCGAGTGTTTTCAAAGTAAATAATAAAAGAAAGTCTTGGTGAGTCCCTATGCGTGCCGCTTGCCTTTCTCCTCGATCCTCGGTCCTCTTGACCCGACGCTATGTTAAGAGCCGAGGTTCAATGCCCATTGAACCTCGGGTAAATCTGATTAACCTCATGCTTAAGTAATACAAGATATGGATGACAGTTATCTCATGACATTACGGCGGATTAATCAATACATAAGCACACACAGATGCAAGATTAACATATCAACAAGACATAGCACATAGCACATGTAAAAGTAATAACAACACGGCCACCGCATATGAATGTTATTACCATGTTTGCACTATTCACCGGTGCCACGGTGTACATCCGTGTCCTCGCGCTAGGAAAACTCAACGGCATTACCAAGATTGTAACCCGTATAAACAAAGCTGAATGTATAAACAGTGAACTAAGGAGTCTTAGACACGGTGCATGACCCAAGACAAAGTCCTGTCCATGACTCTATGAAATAGTCTATCACATATAAGCATACAATAAGCATCGAGTTAGTGTTACAAGACGCGAACGTACCTTCGTTGGCGGAACTTCGACGATGAGTGATAGCTGATTTGACAACGACGGTACAACACGGTAAGTGATTATAGATATCCTATAAGGATGATAACGTTTCTAATCAATGGTCAACATTATACCGGACATTCTAGTCCCAAATTACCATTTTACCCCCGACTCCCCTAATCGGCGGAATTTCGCGTAACTTCGTTACTTTAACTCTAATCTTCCAAAATTTTGACATATCTCTATCTCCAATAATAAATATCATATTTATCCCTAAAACATGATATCTAAACTAACTTGGAAGATTAAAGATTAATCTAGCATTTCTACTATAACTACCGAAGGAACTACCAAAGCTTAAGACCAGGGGACCGAAGAACTTACCCAAGACTTCGCTACTCCTTTTCCAGCTCCTCCTTGCTCTCACTTCTCTCTAACCTCTCTCTAGGAATTGTGAATTGGTGAGGAATGAAGTGAAATGGGAAGACCTATTTATAGAAGATTTTGGTGCACTATTCATGCTTTATCATACCGAATCTCAACCGTTGGATCTAGCTTGGACACAAGGCATCATCTCCACCATACAACACATCTCCTTACCTCATCATGATGTCAAGGTGATGTCACCCATGTGCTTTATGAACTTCTACCGATAAAGTTCCCTCCGTTCGGTGTTCTAATCGCGTAATCTTAGAAAATCACAAAAATCCGGGAACACAGCCCTGAAGCTCTATTCTTCCTCTTCGGAAATATTTGAGTTAACTAAATTTTTGATCCCATTAAGGGTATTCCGTTGTCCGTTGAACATTTTCGAACAACGGTACGCCGTCGATTCTACGAAATTACTTCGGGTAACATCAACTTCGGGACAAAAATTCACCGATTCATAATATGTCCGTTGTTTTCTACTTAGTTCAAGGATTTCAAGTTATGATTTATTTTCCATTGGTTCTCACTTTTCTTATCCGCCCTTTATTTACAAAAATATCTTTCATCTGATCCCTTATTCGCCCCGCTACTTTACGGAAATGACTTCCGCTAACACCGACTTCTCGGACAAAAATTCACTTGTTTGTAATTTCCCGACCTAAGAAACTTAGTTCATGGTTTTCTAGATAGGATTTAATTTTATCGGTTCTCATTTATCCAACCTGGTTCTTCCACAAATATCTCTTTTATATTATTATAATAATTCAAATATCATGATATTTATTATTTATTTTATTATTATTATTTTATTATTTTTTTTTTATTTTTTTATTTTTTTCCTTCCTTTTTTTTTATTTATTTATTATTATTATTTTTTATTATTTTTTTTTATTTCGTTTTTTTTTCTTTTTTTTTTTTTTTCTTTTCTTTTTTTTTTTCCCTTTCTTTTTCTTGAAAATATCATTCCTCCCTTTTTATTTTACTTTAATTATCTTTAAAAATTCTCCCTATTGGTTCTTTTGTCCAAGCTTAGATAATTAGCCATTAATTACCTAACTAATCACTTTCTAATTGTTGATAATTTTCTTAATTAAGATTAATCATTATCTCACAACTATTTTACTTACATTGGTATTTTATGCTCCATGTAAAATATTAAAAATCATAGGGCAATTTATGCTCCCCAAAATTATATTTAATTTTGCCTCATTATTTTTCAAGGGAAATAATCCCAAAAATTCCTAAAATTAGAGACAACATACTTTCTAATTTCCAATAAATATTTTATTGCCTCTTGGGATTTATCATAATATTTTCGTGGCATTTCATGGCCCATAATTGCATTTAGGGATTTTGACACTTTAATCCCTCTAATTTCATTAGAAATTTCCTAGACAATAGAATAAGTATCCTACAAGGTTTTAAAACCACATATTCACCTATTTCCAAATAGGTATTATTTGCTAAAATATAAGTATTCCGATAGATAATTATCCAGGAAGGGTATTACATTTCTCCCCCCGTTAATTAAAATTTCGCCCTCGAAATTTGAACATATACACTCGAAAGGTTATCTAGACCTCCAATCTATTCCTTCCCTATGCATGCTTACCTAGCACGCATCCTGCTATTCAAAATTCTCATTTATCTTGTACACAGGCATAGTACTCAATTACAGGACTCACTGGTCCATTCTCACAGTGCTCGGTTACACAGGCCTCACTGCCCGATTTATTCAGCCTCTCGGCTTAACACATATTGGCCTTTCGGCTCAATCTGTTACCACAACACTGGAGATTCTAGCCTTTCTACCTAGGAATTCATCCTCAGGCCTTAGGCATCTTTACTACTACCTGGTACAACGAATGTTTTGCTAGTCTTATGATATATTTTAGACATAGTTAGTATGACAATTAGCATTTCATACGGCGCTAAGTATCATAGGTTCTATGCTCTAGAGGCACCACCTCGTGCACACTTGCACACTAAGTCTTATTGCCTGGGGCATCTCGCTCATCTATTTCATCGAGCCTTTCCCATTCAAGCTCTCGACTACTTTCACTTACTTTGCACCATAGCCGACGACTACTATTTGACTTAACCGGTTCAAAGTATTCTAGACCTTTCTAATAGCTCCTGTTCCTATATCAACTACACCGCTTTTCAACACCATAGCAATGACAAACACGTCATCACTACCCAAAATCATTTTGTTGTCTCATTTTCAAATTTTCACACATTGAAAATTTTCCGTGGTCTCAAGACATTTCACAATCCACACTATACCAAAAAGTAATAGTGCCATCACATTTTCAAACATTATCGCTGCCAACACAAATTTTTGAAAACACATTCACTGCCGAATCAATTTTAAAAACTTTTACTATCGGCACTTATCTTTGAGGGAGATGATTCATTTTACAAAACTTTTAACAATTAAGAGCT
Source organism: Acacia acuminata (assembly GCA_019022655.1). Lineage (NCBI taxonomy): Eukaryota > Viridiplantae > Streptophyta > Magnoliopsida > Fabales > Fabaceae > Acacia > Acacia acuminata. The sequence continues at coordinate 655,429 of JAFJYI010000035.1, forward strand.
CACGCCACCATTTCAACCACTTGGTACGGTGAGCTATCCCTCTCCCAATCCCCAAATCCGGCCTCTCGCATCGCATCAGCACCATCAAACAATGTGGGAGAACCTCCGCCCCTCCCATAAGAGACCCAGTGTCCACCACCGTGGAGAGCCCGACCCACGACGTCGCTCCCAGTGGCCTAACCCCCTGCACGTTTGGTGTCCGTACTGGCACATAAAGTAGCGACCTTATCTACCGGTAACTCAGTCCAGCCATAGACAGTTAGGTCCTACTAGATAAAACATACGCCCTAGGCGAAATGTTATGGATTGGGTGCGTTCACTGTTGGTGCGATTTTCATTTTCTCAAACAAAATCCCTCAAAAACTCTTTGCTCAAAAAGAACCTTTATCAAAGGCCAGCGATTTCAACCATTTTAAAACATCTAGAAAGACCCAGCAAACCGTGTACATCTACAACGGCTTTCCGGCCTCCCAATTGCAGATCGACTTTACCACAACACAGTTGAAAACTTAGTTTCAAACTCTGGGTTCTAACAAAACCCCTTTTATAAGACAACATCATTTCAAAATAACCATCACTGTGGTCTCAAATTCTATTGAAAACATTTCACTCGAAAATCAATTTCAAATATTCACAAGTTCGAAAAATCAATTCCGAAATTTCAAATATAGGGTGTATTTGCAAGTTTAAAAATTCAATTTGTAAACCTTACTCAGAACAGAGACAACTAATCTTAGATGGTCATCACAAACTACATGCATCCGGACCTCGTCCTTGGCTACTCAAGTCACTCATTGAATGCTTAATCTATTCTACTTTAATTTTTCAGCTATTTGGACATTGCCCGCTATCCTCGGGTTTCACGAACTTCTCGGGACGCTCTTGTATTTGTTATCTAACAACGTGGGCTTCGCCGGCCTATAGACACACTAGTTTCACGGGACTTAGGGATTTTCATCGAACATGTATATGTCTAACGACCTATGGACACATCGGTCCCAAAGGTCCTACCGCCCACCATGAACGTTTGAGGAGTACACATCACCACTTTATCCTCACCGGGACATACCCCAATCCCGTGCGGCCTCAACCGCAACCACCGGATCCAAGCGATCCACGATCATCGCATCCCCGGCCTCACGTACTCCCAAGTCTATCGACTAGAGCCGAGTCACCAAGCATCGCGACGTTGACCATCATCATGGGCCATACACCCTCCCGATGTGGTAGGAATCATAATTCCCGGATTGGTGTATTCATTTTGGTGTGTGCTTTCGTCTCTCAAAAACTCATTCATTTGGAACCATCGATACGGCACCTTTAATATTGATTCAAGTACTAGGTATCAACCCAATAGTGAATTCAACTTCCTCTACTTCGGGTGGTAATCCGCCGAGAGCTTCTAGAAACAACTCGGGGAACTTGTTCACAACTAGAATTTCTTCTTGTGCAAGTTCGAGTTCTTGCTTGGATATCATAGCACAATATATGCTATACAGCACTAGAGCACCCTATGGCGATATACTGGATTACGTAAACTTTTCTCTCTAGGGAACCGATTAGATATGGGACTCGCTACAATGTACTTACCTTGAGAATCGATACACTGGTAGCTCTACTTTATGGTTCGTTGTGATGGCAACTTCACTCTACGGTTTGTCGTCACGGTGGCTTCACTCTACAGTACTTCACTCGGCGCTTCACTCAATCCCTCCGATTGGTCAGCACCTCCGGTCGAACCCTCCGTAGGTAGCCCTTTCCGAACAGATCTCCCCGTAAGTAGCCACCTCCGATCACAACTTCCCATAAGTAGTACTTTCTTCGATTGACCGTCTCGAATCATTATAACGAGAACTCGATCTCTATCGGGTTGCTAACCCTTTAGTGGTTTTGTAATTCTTGTCTCTAGGTCTACTACCCTATCCGAGTCATTTTATTCATGGACTTTCTAGCTCCAAGTAACAAACCTTATCTCAATTTCCATCGGGTAACCACCCACTTCCTTAGGGATCTATTAGCCACTAACATCTCTAAGGTTATCGGTTCCACCTTGAAACCATAACCTGTGGTCACTGAGGTTTTAGCTATCGTAGGGTTCCGTTAAGGAACTAACTCTCAGGTATTCAAACCTAAGGCAACCTCACTCACATTTTCTCAGGGTTCCTACTCTCAGGTACTGGAACCTAGGCAATGCTCAGCCATACTTTGACCTAAGCAATGTCTCTGTCTTAAGCCTATCATCACTCTATCTTTTCTCATAGTATTCCAAAGGATTACTATGTTTCATACCTCTAGGTATTTAGGCCTTTGCTTAAAGGATATCAAATCCTTATGCTATATCCCAGGGGTTAAGAATCCTGAGATTTCTCTCGCTTAAGCACGCTTAACTTCACAACGTCTATCATATCGGGTACTAATATCGGTACACATACCACTGCATACCAACCACTCTCATAGGTACTAGTACGGCATAACTGCCTCCCCATAAATACTGGGTACTTTCCCCTTTTTATCTAACGGTCACCACCATCAAGGACTTAGTCAAAAGACCCTCATCCCCGGAGCCAAGCCCCGTTGCATGCATGGTGTCTGATTTTTGCAAGGCGGGGATTTTCCTTTCGTGGTAACTTAGTAAGTTCTTGTTTCTACAAGGAAACGAAGTCAATAGTCACTTGTCGGGAGGAAAACCTAAGTAGTACCGACTTCTCCGTAACGATTGCCTTGAAACATCGGGCGGGGATTTAACTCGACTCCAATTTCTATATCGAAGTCCTAGAGCTTAGCAAAGAACCCATATTCTATGTTATCTACTATATCTCTCGAGTCTCATCCGGTGTGGCCCAGCTCCATATATAAGCTCGGGTTAGAATGGAATTAATGCCCAAGACAAACCGGAGATTATCGGAATTATCAATTATCAAAATTATCGGGATTATCGAATTATCTAATTATCGGAATTATCGGAATTATCGAATTATCGAGTCTAATATCGATGTAGGTACGGGCGATGGATACACCAGCCCCTGGTTTAGAGTGGTGCACCGGCGGAGGGTGGTACACTGGTTCGGATGGTACACCGGTTCGGGACCGGGTATACCGAAGTAAGGTGGTACTCCGACCTAGGCTTATATCGTACTCATTTTCAAAACATGCTCTTTTAAAAAGGCGTAGAGCCTAACTCCGTTACTCAAACCAAATGGCCAGGTAGGTGTCTATCATGGGAGCCTCACCGTGCTAGGGTGACTGATTGGCTGATCCACATAGACTAGCCCTGCCTTCGGCACCAAAAGGTTTGGAATAACTTAGTCAGATCTACGCCAGGACAACTGCTCTAATACCAAAATTGTAACATCCCATTTTCAAAAGCAATATATTTTTTTCTTCATCAGAGTAAAGCATCAGAGCGATTGAGTAACTGATATTTATACTCAAAATGCCGTAAGTCTGGCTGATTACAGTAGCGGTACATTATACCGAGTGTTTTCAAAGTAAATAATAAAAAGAAAGTCTTCACCGAGTCCCTATGCGTGCCGCTTGCCTTTCTCCTCGATCCTCGGTCCTCTTGACCCGACGCTATGTTAAGAGCGAGGTTCAATGCCCATTGAACCTCGGGTAACTAAGTTAACCTCATGCTTAAGTAATACAAAATATGGATGACAGTTATCTCATGACATTACAAAGATTAATCAATACATAAGCACATGCAGATGCAAGATTAACATATCAAAGACATAGCACATAGCACATGTAAAAGTAATAACAACACAGCCACCGCATATGAATGTTATTACGGTCTGCACTATTCACCAGTGCCACGGTGTACATCCGTGTCCTCAGCGCTAGGAAAACTCAACGGCATTACCAAGACTGTAACCCGTATAAACAAAGCTGAATGTATAAACAGTGAACTAAGACAGAGTCTTAGACACGGTGCATGACCCAAGACAAAGTCCTGTCCATGACTCTATGAAATAGTCTATCACATATAAGCATACAATAAGCATCGAGTTAGTGTTACAAGATGCGCGAACGTACCTTCGTTGGCGGAACTTCAGACATTTGTTGATAGCATGTACATAATGTACAATAAGCGGTAAGTGATTATAGATATCCTATAAGGATGATAACGTTTCTAATCAATGGTCAACATTATACCGACATTCTAGTCCCAAATTACCATTTTACCCCGACTCTAATCGGCGGAATTTCGCGTAACTTCGTTACTTTAACTCTAATCTTCCAAAATTTTGACATATCTCTATCTCCAATAATAAATATCATATTTATCCCTAAAACATGATATCTAAACTAACTTGGAAGATTAAAGATTAATCTAGCATTTCTACTATAACTACCGAAGGAACTACCAAAGCTTAAGACCGAGGGACCGAAGAACTTACCCAAGACTTCGCTACTCCTTTTCCGAGCTCCTCCTTGCTCTCACTTCTCTCTAACCTCTCTCTAGGAATTGTGAATTGGTGAGGAATGAAGTGAAATGGGAAGACCTATTTATAGAAGATTTTGGTGCACTATTCATGCTTTATCATACCGAATCTCAACCGTTGGATCTAGCTTGGACACAAGGCATCATCTCCACCATACAACACATCTCCTTACCTCATCATGATGTCAACGTGATGTCACCCATGTGCTTTATGAACTTCTACCGATAAAGTTCCCCTCCGTTCGGTGTTCTAATCGCGTAATCTTAGAAAATCACAAAAATCCGGAACACACACCACTGAAGCTCTATTCTTCCTCTTCGGAAATATTTGAGTTAACTAAATTTTTGATCCCATTAAGGGTATTCCGTTTGTCTCGTTGAACATTTTCAGACAGAGGTACGTCGATTTTCTGAGTAAATTACGGGTAACATCAACTTCGGGACAAAAATTCACCGATTCATAATATGTCCGTTGTTGTTTTCTACTTAGTTCAAGGATTTCAAGTTATGATTTATTTTCCATTGGTTCTCACTTTTCTTATCTCGCCCTTTATTTACAAAAATATCTTCTCATCCGATCCCTTATTCGCCCCGCCGTTCTACGGAAATGACTTCCGCTAACACCCGACGGACAAAAATTCACTTGTTTGTAATTTGTCCCGACCTAAGAAACTTAGTTCATGGTTTTCTAGATAGGATTTAATTTCTATCGGTTCTCATTTATCCAACCTGGTTCTTCCACAAATATCTCTTTTATATTATTATAATAATTCAAATATCATGATATTTATTATTTATTTTATTATTATTATTTTATTATTTTTTTTTTTATTTTTTTATTTTTCCTTTTTTTTTTTTTTATTTATTTATTATTATTATTTTTTATTATTTTTTTTTTATTTCGTTTTTTTTTTTTTTTTTTTTTTTTTTTTTTTTCTTTTTTTTTTTTTCCCTTTCTTTTTCTTGAAAATATCATTCCTCCCTTTTTATTTTACTTTAATTATCTTTAAAAATTCTCCCTATTGGTTCTTTTGTCCAAGCTTAGATAATTAGCCATTAATTACCTAACTAATCACTTTCTAATTGTTGATAATTTTCTTAATTAAGATTAATCATTATCTCACAACTATTTTACTTACATTGGTATTTTATGCTCCATGTAAAATATTAAAAATCATAGGGCAATTTATGCTCCCCAAAATTATATTTAATTTTGCCTCATTATTTTTCAAGGGAAATAATCCCAAAAATTCCTAAAATTAGAGACAACATACTTTCTAATTTCCAATAAATATTTTATTGCCTCTTGGGATTTATCATAATATTTTCAGGGCATTTCATGGCCCATAATTGCATTTAGGGATTTTGACACTTTAATCCCTCTAATTTCATTAGAAATTTCCCTAGACAATAGAATAAGTATCCTACAAGGTTTTAAAACCACATATTCACCTATTTCCAAATAGGTATTATTTGCTAAAATATAGTATTCCAGATAGATAATTATCCGGGTATTACAACAGCGGTTCCGGTATCCAACGCACTTGGAACACATAACATCGAATGCATAACCAATCATGGTAAAATATACATACAAAGTCACACAAAGTACATGAAATTAAGGTTACTTACCTGCAGGTAGTTGATTAGTGAAATAGGAAAGATCCGGTTATTATGTAAGAATGATAGACCTAAAATAAAATAATATAACAGTGTCACCACTAATATCACTTCTTCCTTATATTTATACACTTGTAAAAGGGTCCTCCTGTTTTATAACTCATTAATTTCCTTTATTAATGAGTCTTTCTTTCTTTGGTGAATATTTTCTTATTTTCGCACATAGTGTAGAAAAATTCCTGAAATTGGCCCAACTTCAAAAATTCATAACTAATTGTAGGAAAATCCGATTTGGGTGTTCCAAAAATCTATATGATCCTTGACATGTCTATTTTTGTCTAAAAATACTTGCTTAGCCCAGAAACATGTGAAAAATTCCCAGTTTCCGAAAATACCCCAGTTGGTTTCTCTACCTTCTTATTTGCATATGTTCATGCTTCTTGCTTTCTAAATTGTATTCCATACTCTTTCTCATATAAAATTTCATTTTTAACACTTTTAAACCATCAAAATCACCAAAATATAATCATATCATTGAGTTCTAGCTATTACCCAAAATTTCCTTAAACTTTTGCAAGATTTCAAGAAGTTAGGGAAGAGAACTTACTTGCTTGGAGTTCTATCTTCTTTGACTACTTCACCTTGATCTCCTTTTAATTATAGCTAGAACTCCAACAATATTATACAAGATTACTAATTGAAGACTTAAACATACTTGTATGAATTTGAAAGAAAGAAATAAAATAATTCTCATAACTTCCTTGCCTCTTTTCCTCTTGAAATTCTTCTTGCTTATGATCTCCACAACACTCTCCTATCTTTCTCTTTTATTTAGTGTAGATGGTGCTTCTTGCTTGCCAAAAATGGGGAGAGTGTGGTCCTATTTATAGAGGTAAGGCACCTTGTATTTTTCTCTAGATTTCTCTTATTTTTTGGGAATAAAATCTGATTTTCCTCGCTTGCTCCATGCATTCACGCCACTTGGGTCCTTCTTTTTTGAGTCAAATGTGCACTCTAATCATGTGCTTTATCTTGTGGCCATTATGCTTTGCTTAATGGGTAAGGGGGTTAGGTGGCTTAAGCTATGTATAAAATATGTCCAAGTGTCCCCCACACTTTTTCTCTTTAATTTGTGTGTTGCCACTTAAGTAGCTTAGGTGTCCCCTTAATTGATTACATATGCATATGTGTGTCCAACTTTTTCTCCTTTAAATATTATTTTGCCACATGGGTGCTTAGGTGCCCCCTTCATGATAACTCATCTTTCCATGTGGCCCTCTCATAATTATAATTCGTATTAGCCAATCAAATTAAAACATATATTATTTGTCTTATTTTATGGAAATTCCATATATCTCATTAATATAATATTAATTAGCTTCATACAAAAATTTACATAAAAGAGGGTTATTACAGAAAGGATCCCACACAAAAGGAAACCACAGCCGTGGCCCTATTTTCCAATTGTGAAGGAAATCTTTACAAATCACATAGACATTTGAAATTTCAATATTGTTGGAGAATTTAAAAAATTAACATGAAACAACATTTGTGTAGTTATAAGAAACAGAATCCCAGAAAAAATCAAGCACCTACATAACATTATTATCAAATATGGCTTTCTGCATGAAAGAACAAAAAAGATGACTAAAGCAATAAACGCCAATGCTCCCCGCCAAGAAAGTAGTAACTCGGTCCATATCAAGGGTTTTGTGACCTCGTCAAATAAGAGCATCTGAAATTGATCATTCAAGTCCTCCAGCTAACCAGTATTATCCATTATTATGCGTGCTTTACTTTTAATCCACCTTGGACTCAAATAACAGAGCGGCATCAAGAACAATAGTCGTATGACCCTGCATCCAAAGCTTCACGGTTTCGCATCAGATTCCAAAGAGTATATAATATAAGGATCGAGCAATCTGGAGGGGAAAAAAGTAATAATTGAGACTCAAATACTGATTCCAGTACACTCTGAGAAAGAAAACACTAGTTCAAAAGGTTCCTCCCCAAAATCATAAAAAAAAAATGTCTACCAAAGCAACTAGCCATACTTTCGACCAAAAAAAAAAAGTAACTGGCCATACCAAACAATCAAAATAGGAAGAAATGAATTTATTATTAATGCAAACTCAAAATGGATCTTATATTTAGAGATAAGCCTATTAAAAAAGGCTCTTATATATAGGTACGGAGCCGGTATAAATTAAATTTTGGACTAGGACCAATAATTGATTGCAAAATATCATCTGCGCAACCACCTTAGTAGCACTTTTAGGCATGGATGTTACTACTAGCTACTACTGCTCAATAAGGAAAAAAGCGGAAATATTTGGGAAAATTTCAGATAGCCCCCACTGTAGCAAAATAATTCCCCATTGCCCCATAAAAAATCTGAAATATCACTGCACTCTTTTTGGGCAGATGAAATTAATTTGTGGAGGGAAAATGACTGATTTAGCCTTTGAGAAAGAAGGAAGTAAAAGCTTGCAAGATCAAAGGTTCATGCCACACTTAAACCTACTCTGCCTCTCCGTGCGTTCTGCCATATATCCACCTTCGTGAGCTGGTGGACAACGCAACGATTGATGATTGTTCGGAAATTGCTTCACCCTCCCATCTTTCCATTTGAACCTAAGTTTTGCATATTTTGAAATCTTGTCATTCTACCCTACGGAGTCGCGTCATTGGTGAGGTGTTGCAGTCAGTTGGAATTACATCCTAGTTATGGTAAATATGAACTTCCCTTTTAGACAACCTTACCTTTTTCGTCTAAGCTTTTGAATGCTTGTTGTTTGTCATGGTATATGTTATGCTGAAATGGGTACAGAGTATGTTAAAAGTGACGCCAACCTCTTTTCTTCTTTCTTTTTCCCATGTGTCATCGTCATTGAACATCAGCCACGCAAGTTTCTCATGCTGAGCTTTGCAGCAATGCTCTGACTAGCAGTTCTAGAAAGAAGTCATTTTGCATCTTTCATGTGGGAGGGGAATATGTAAAGAGCATGCAGGTGGGAAAATGACATTTGAAGTTGGTATTGTAAGTGGAAGATTGATAACACTTTTGTAAATAAGGATATTTGATTTGTAAATTTCCACATGTGTCTTGTAAATTCCCACAAGCGTATTGTAAATAACATATGTTCTTATAAATTCTCCTTGTCCTGTATAATGCCCATATAGCCTGATAATTTCACTTATTTGTCTTGTAAATAAGCATATTAGACTTGTCAATTTTCACATATACCTTGCAAATAACATATGTTATTGTGATTGCCCCTCATCTTGTATATGGTCAAGATAGTCTTATAAATTCTCACATACGTATTTTAAATAAGCATATTTGAATTGTAAATTCTCACATGTGTCTTATAAATATCATGTGTTCATGTGAATTTCCCTTGTCTTGTATATGGCCAAAATGGTCTTGTGATTTAACTTATTTGTATAGTAAACAACATATTTGACTTGTAAATTCGACATGTATCTCATAAATAGCTTTAGTAAATGAGTTGGGGTTATTTTTGTCTATTCCCTCCACAAATTAATTTCATTTGCTCCCAAAAGAGTGCATTGATGTTTCAGATTTTTATGGGGGCAATTAGAGATTATTTTACTACAGTGGGAGCTATATGAAAGTTTTCCTAGATTTTTCACTAGCTGCGTCTTTCATCTTGTTGGGGAAGACAAACAATATTTTTATGAAAAATAAATTAAATAAATTAAAATACTCTTCTTTTTTTAAAAAAATATATGAAGTATTTTAAATCTAAATTTTGGTACTTTTATTCTTGTTTAAAAATATAACATTTAAAATAAAATTCTCAAATGAAGCATAAAATTAACATTTTTCATAAAATCTTATAAAAAAATTTTATTTTTGTATTGATGACTTCTTAAATATAAAATAAGTATTTATTTGATCCAAAATAAATTCCAAAAAATCAGATAAAATCAGTAATTTTAAGTAATATTTTTATTTTTTTCAAATTTTAAACTTAAATAATATAGTAGTATATGATATCATGGAGCTATCTAATAAGAGATTTTACAAAAATTATGTTATTTTAGATTATTGCTAATTGAAAATCTAAAATACATGTCAGACATATTCAAACATCATAATCATTATCTTTCTTGATTCTTCTTATCACTCTTCTAATTGATTATGAGGGTAGAAACGTCAACAGATTAATCAAGTGGGAAAAATGACAAAAATGGAAAATATGTCTTATATTTAGAATCATGATCAATTCTTTTTAATTAGTTTTGTTTTTTGATTTAAAAAAAGTATGTTTTCAACCCTTTAAACCTAATAACCTCATGAGTTTCAAATGATAATTTTTTATAACGATCGTTGTTATTTTGAAAGTTAAAACTTAATATGTCAGCATTTGACAATATTCTTTCAACATTTAAAATTTCTATATCAATATTTTTTTGGCCAACGTCATAGTTGGACGACTAAAAAGAAACTTTATAAAACTTGGGAATCAAAATGAAATATTATGTGAAATTAAATTAAAGGCATACTTTTGCCTTACTTTTTCCAAACGTATTTCTCAACGTGAGAAGACAGAATCAAAGAGAAACTAAGGTTACACCTACCGCAACGTTGGCTATGGAGAAGAGAAAATCAGAACTTTGAACAAAGCAAGAAGGAGGAGCCGCAAAAATGGATTCTGAACTAGAGAGGAAGCGACCGGATAAATGACGCACAGCCACCGGTGACGGCAACACGAACAACGGAAGACCGGCGGAGCAACAAGGATGGGGTTTCACTTTTGAGTCTCGAAGCTTCTCTCCTCCTCCTAGAGTTTGCCGACAGAATAAAAGGGAACAATGGAAGTGGAGGAGTCTATAAAAATGTCTAATGGTTCCCTCTGTCTTTTGATAATTACAATTGTCATTATTTTAATTTCAAAGAAGGGCTTTATGGTAATTTCACAATGTAAAATCAAAATAAAACTATCTTTTATGACACAGCGAGTATTCAAGTCCAAGGCATAAAGATGACCTGCACCACAAATTCCAATAAACAACCATTCATTTTTTAAAATACATTTAAAACAAACAAAATAAATAATTAAAATGTCAATTAAGAGTGAAATAGTTATTTTGTTTAAATTTTAGGACCATTACAATCTTTTTCTTCCTTTATGTATTTTTTTTTTTTTTTTTTTTTTTTTTTGAGGTCGTTATATTCCTCCCCCTTAAAAAATTCGGTCCTCCGAATTTAAATGTTCAGACGGCACAGCACAATCACATCATTAAGATTGCCATATAGCACAGGAAATATATATATATGACTTGAAATGAGACCAATCTGATCCCAGCTTTACGCATCAAATAAGCATTAGTCACTAGCTTCAGACAATGTTCATGAAGCTCACCCTTCTCTAGTTTTCTAGCAATTGGGTGACATTGTTGCTAGATGAATTTGCAAAAATTGCTATAAAGAAAAGTATTAACTATAACTTATTGAGGGGAAGAAAATAATTTAGATTAAATCAGCTATTTCATTTCTCAAATTTTCTTCACACGATGTATATATTTTGAGCTTAAGAGTTGGTACAAAAAGAATGCTTTTAAATAAGTAAAAATTTAACCCTAATCACACCGGTGTTGAATGACAATACTAAATGCAAAATTCTTGGTACAATGGCTTGAACATAAATTGTAACATCCCATTTTCAAAAGCAGTATATATATTTTTTTCATCAGAGTAGAGCATCGGAGCGATTGAGTAACTGATATTTATATTCAAAATGCCGTAAGTCTGGTGATTACGGTAGCGGTACATTACACCGAGTGTTTTCAAAGTAAATAACAAAAGAAAGTCTTCAGCTGAGTCCCTATGCGTGCCGCTTGCCTTCCTCCTCGATCCTCGGTCCTCCTGACCCTGACGCTATGTTAAGAGCTGAGGTTCAATGCCCATTGAACCTCAGGTAACTGTTAACCTCATGCTTATGTGTGACAAAATATGTATGACGAGATATTCATAACATTACAAAGATTAACCAATACATAGCACACGGAGATGTAAGGTTACAACAATACATAAGCACACACGAGATGTAATGTCAATCACAACAACTTTGAGTACATAGCACACGCCACATGCACAAATCAACCATGTTTGCACTAACCAACGGTGCCACGACGGCTCCTCGTGTCCTCGCGCTAGGAAAACTCAATGGCATTACCAAGCGTAACCCGTATAAACAAAGCTAAATGTATAAACAGTGAACTAAGACAGAGTCTTAGACATGGTGCATGACCCAAGACAAAGTCCTGTCCATGACTCTATGAAATAGTCTGTCACATATAAGCATACAATAAGCATCAGAGTTAGTGTTACAGTACGCGAACGTACTTTTCACCGTGTAATGGCCACATGCCCGACCTTGAACCTGACCCGGACATCCCGGATATCCTAACATATCACCATAGTACTTAGAATAATATCCTAAGGGATATTTTCACCTCTATTTACCTCTCTACCCTTGGTGGGTTTTTTATTTACAATTTTGCCCTTACATTTATTTAAAAAGCGGTGCGAGTATTTTCTCAGGCAGATTTTTTGGTAACTTTGAAAAATCATAAGTTATAGTTAACTTATGATTTTCACCGAAAATTTTGCCAGAATTTTGCTACTTTGATCTTCAACTTCCAAGAATTTTGCTTTATCATATTCTCTATCATATTTTCGAAATAAAGACATATTTAACCATAAAAACATGAAATCAAAGCTACTTGGAAGATTTAAAGATCAAACATAAACTAACTATGAATTTAAAACTTAGAACTCAAGAACAAAAAGACTTACCCTTGAAGAACTTCCTCCTCCTTCTTGCTCCCCACTATGATTTTCTCTCTACTCTTGCTTCTCTAAAACTCACCTATTTGGTTGAGTTTGGTGTGAAGAATGAAGTGAACCCAAGCCTCCTATTTATAGGTGGAGATTTAGGACACAAATGGAATTTAATTTGCCCATCTCTCACCCTAGCCATTGGATGCAATCTACTTTACAAGAGTTGATCTCATCCCTTCATGTGATTAGAAAACCCTAACTTAACCAATAAGTTTAGAAAACTTAACCTCTAAGTTTTGCTTCATGAAGACTTTGGGGATGACTCATTAGTGATTCTAGTTAGCTCCTAAATGTCCTTTTGTAACTAGATTCAAATTGATTTAGTTACTCTAGAAGCTTTAGTTTACTTTAATGAAATCTATTTTTTGTTGCTTGATCAATCACCAACACTTTTAAATTCTATGTATGTATCTTGATTAGCAAGTTGAATACCAAGACTTATGGTCTAATTAGATTTCCCCTGGTTGTGCTAAGCTTATTCTTCAACGTTTGCAAAAATAGCCTTTACTAGGCTTACTTTCGAGGTTAAATTATGTGGGTTCAAGATAAGTCCTTATATTTTCTCCAGGGTTCCTACTTCTTCACAACTATTTAGATTTGTATAAATTCTCACTTTATTTGTTGTTTTGAGTTTTTACTGTGTATGTAACATCCCATTTTCAAAAGCAGTATAAATTTTTTTTTTTTTCATCAGAGTAGAGCGTCGGAGCGATTGAGTAACCGATATTTGTATTCAAAATGCCGTAAGTCGGCGATTACATGTAAGCGGTAAGTTATACCGAGTGTTTTCGGAAGTAAATAACAAAAGAAGGTCTTGGTGAGTCCCTATGCGTGCGCTTGCCTTTCTCCTCGATCCTCGGTCCTCTTGACCCTGACGCTATGTTAAGAGCTGAGGTTCAATGCCCATTGAACCTCAGGTAACGGTTAACCTCATGCTTATGTGTGACAAAATATGTATGACAGATATTCATAACATTACAAAGATTAACCAATACATAGCACACAAAGAGATGTAAGGTTACAACAATACATAAGCACACAAGAGATGTAATGTCAATCACAAGAACAGTACATAGCACACAGCACATGCACGGTCAACCATGTTTGCACTAACCGGTGCCACGACACTCCTCGTGTCCTCGCGCTAGGAAAACTCAACGGCATTACCAAGACTCGTAACCCGTATAAACAAAGTGAATGTATAAATAGTGACCTAAGACGAGAGTCTTAGACACGGTGCATGACCCAAGACCAAGTCCTGTCCATGACTCTATGAAATAGTCTATCACATATAAGCATACAATAAGCATCAGGTTAGTGTTACAGTACGCGAACGTACCTTTCACCGTGTAATGGCCAACATGCCTGACCTTTGAACCCAGACCCGGACTTCCCGGATATCCTAACATATCACCATAATACTTAGAATAATATCCTAAGAGATATTTTCACCTCTATTTACCTCTCTACCCTTGGTGGATTTGTTATTTACAATTGTGCCCTTACATTTATTTAAAAACGCAATACTGAATTTTCTGGGCAGATTTTGTATCAACTTTCAAAAATCATAATTAATTCTAAAAAATCATTTTTGAGTTCTGAAAAATTCCTCATGGCCCTTGACATGTCTATTTTCAAGGAAAAATATTCCAAGAACCTATAAACTCAAGAATCATTCCCAGGTTTTAAGTTTCTCAATGCTGTTCCAGATTAACTTTCAGGAAAATGGCCTAACTTTAACAAATTGTATCTCCTTGTGTACAACTCAAAATGCTTCATATTTTATATATTTGGAAATCCGTACATGTCTACGTTATTCATGAAACATTTCGTGATTTAAAGACTTCCTTTGCTATATAAAATTATAGACACAATATTCGCTGCCAGCAAAGGATTTACACCAGCAGTTTTTCCAAAATTTTATCACAATGATCTATTAATTCTAAAAATTATTTTCCGACATGTTTTTACCTCGTCAGGCATCTTTCAATACAATGAGGCCTAAAAACAATCATGGGAATTTATTCTACCAATTTCTAGATCAAACTAACATTTTACTAAAAACTAAAGACTAAAACTCAAGAACTTACCTTTGGATCTTGAACTCCTTCTCCCTTCTTCAAGAACTCTCACTCTCTCAACAAGGATCAGCTGAGTTTGTGATGTTGGTGTGAAGAATTGTGAAGGGAGGAGCTCTCTATTTATAGGCAAAGCTCAAGGACACAAATGGAAATTAATTGTGATCATATCTCATCTTAACCCTTGGATTAAAATGGCTTTATGAAACAAAATCCTACCCCTTGAGCTCCTTGGTCGACATACCTAACCCAACAGCCCATCCATTGTGCTTTTAATTAACCAATTGATTTGATTGCTTTATTGAAATAAAAGCTATTAAATGCATGGCCGACGTGTCCCTTTTATTAACCATTAAATGCATTTTTTGTTAGCCAATATACTTGATTATTTGATAACACTTTCCATCCAACTCCACCATGTATTCAGTCGACATGCTCCACCCCCTTAGGTATTTAATATGTTTTTTTCATTTAGCAAATTATCCCATCATACCATCCTCTTATTGGCTAGTTGCAATGTTTGACTTTTCAACACTACTTTATGCTTTATTACTCTTCTCCTCCTTCCCATTTTGAGCTGAACGTGTTTTTCTGATTCTTGGGGCTAAGCTATGATGTCATTTAATAACATAATTAAGGGTTTAAAATGCCCATTAATGCCACATGTCTTTATGCAATTTGTTTGGTAACTAATCAAAGTAATTTGTGCCTTATTAATCAAGCTTAATGTTGTCTTTCATTGGCCCAGGATTTTTGATTTAAATCAGCCCTCTTTTATTTCAAAAATGATTACTTTAATTTGCCCATAATTAAATTGAAGAATTATGCCACTAATCTCAATTAGTGCAAAGCTTATTTGCCTATTATTTGCTAATTGGCACTTAATTTAATTAATTGTTTTTATAACTTTTCCATGGCTCTTTTAATCTTAAAATAGCCCCTAAATAATGCACATAATTAACCTTTGGTTAATTAATTCCAAAGTGAAATTTGCACAAAAATATAATTAATAGATGATATTTATTTGAGACACATATTCACCTTTGTATTTTGCCAATTATTTTCCAAAATGCAATGTTTATAAGAATTATAAAAATTAGGGTATTACAATTCTCCCCCGTTAAATTAAATTTCGCCTCGAAATTTGAACGTATAAACTTAAGTAAAAACTCTAGACATCTAGTCTATTCCCTTCCTATGCATGCTTTAACTAGCACACATCCTAATCTCATTCATCTTGTACCCAAATATAGTATTCAAATATAGGACCCATTTGGTCCATCCTCACAGCACTTGGTTATGCAGGCCTCTCTGCCTGACTCATTTAGCCTCTTGGCTTAACACACATTGGCCTTCCGGCTCAATCTATTATCACAGAACTGGAGATTCTAGCCTCTACCTAGGAAATCATCCTTAGGCCTTAGGCACCTTACCTATCACTTGGTACAATGAATGTTTTGCCAGACTTAAGAGTACCTGTAGACATATTAGTCTAAAGTCACCATGACAATTAGCATTTCACACAATGCTAAGTATCACTGGTCTTATGCCTAGGGACATTGCCCCGTGCACACTTGCACACTAGATCTTATTGCCTCAAGCTTCTGCTTATCTATTTCATCTGAGCCTTTCTCATTCAAACTCTCAGACTACTTTCACTTACTTGGCTTCATAGCTAACGACTACTATTTGACTTAACTTTCAGTGTTCTAGACCTTTCTAATAGTTCCTGTTCCTATATCAACTACACCGCTTTTCAACACAATAGCAATGACAAACATGTCATCGCTACCCAAAATCATTTTGTTGTCTCATTTTCAAATTTTCACACATTGAAAATTTTCCGTGGTCTCAGTACATTTCGCAATCCGCATTATACCAAAAAGTAATAGTGCTATTACATTTATGAACATAATTGTGCCAAAACAATTTCGTGAAAACATATTCACTACCGAATCGGTTTCAAAAACTTTTACTATCGGCACATATTCTTGAGGGAGATGATTCATTTCACAAAAATTTTTTAACAATTGAGAGCTCACGCTACCACTTCAACCACTTGGTACAGTGAGCGCCCTCTCCCAATCCCCAAATCGGCCTCGACATCAGCATGCGATCAGTCAAACAATGTGGGAGAACCTCCGCCCTCCCATAAGAGACCCAGTGTTCACACTGGCACATAAAGTAGCAACCCTATCTACCAAAATTCAGTCCAGCCATAGACAGTCAGGTCCTACTAGACAAAACATATGCCCTAGGCGAAATGTTATGGATTGGGTGCGTTCACTGCCGGTGCGATTTTCATTCTTTCAAACAAAATCCCTCAAAAACTCTTTGTTCAAAAAGAGCTTTTATCAAAGGTCAGCGATTTCAACCATTTTAAAACATCCGGCAAGACCAAGAAACCGTGTACATTTACAACAAATTTTCCGGCCTCCCGGTTAAATCGCTTTTACCACAACACGGTTGAAAACTCGTTTCAAGCTCGGGTTCTAACAAAACCCCTTTTATAAGACAACATCATTTCAAAATAACCATCACCGTGGTCTCAAATTCTATTGAAAACATTTCACTCGAAAATCAATTTCAAATATTCACAAGTTCGAAAAATCAATTCCGAAATTTCAAATATAGCGGTGTATTTGCAAGTTTAAAAATTCAATTTGTAAACCTTACTCAGAACCGACAACTAATCTTAGATGGTCATCACAAACTACATGCATCCGGACCTCTGTCCTTGGCTACTCAAGTCACTCATTGAATGCTTAATCTATTCTACTTTAATCTTTCAGCCTATTCTCGGACATTGCCCGCTATCCTCGGGTTTCACGAACTTCTCGGGACACTCTTGTATTTGTTATCTAACAACTGTGGGCTTCTGCCAACCTATAGACACACTAGTCTCACAAGACTTAGGGATTTTCATCGAACATGTATATGTCTAACGACCTATGGACACATCGGTCCCAAAGGTCCTACCGCCCACCATGAACGTTTGAGGAGTACATATCACCACTTTATCCTCACCAGGACATACCCCAATCCCGTGCGGCCTCAACCGCAACCACCTGGATCCAACCGATCCACGATCATCGTATCCCTCCGGCCTCACGTACTCCCCAGTCATCGACTAGAGCTGAGTCACCAAGCATCACGACGTTGACCATCATCATGGGCCATACACCCTCGATGTGGTAGGAATCATAATTCCGGATTGGTGTATTCATTTTGGTGTGTGCTTTCGTCTCTCAAAAACTCATTCATTTGGAACCATCTCGATACGGCACCTTTAATATTGATTCAAGTACTAGGTATCAACCCAATAGTGAATTCAACTTCCTCTCGGTGGTAATCCACCGAGAGCTTCTAGAAACAACTCGGGGAACTTGTTCACAACTAGAATTTCTTCTTGTGCAAGTTCAGTTCTTGCTTGGATATCATAGCACAATATATGCTATACAAAGACTAGAGCACCCTATGGCGATATACTTGGATTACGTAAACTTTTCTCTCTAGGGAACCGATTAGATATGGGACTTGCTACAATGTACTTACCTTGAGAATCGATACACTGGTAGCTCTACTTTATGGTTCGTTGTGATGGCAACTTCACTACATGGTTTGACGTCACGGTGGCTTCACTCTACGGTACTTCACTCGGCGCTTCACTCAATCCCTCCGATTGGTCAAGCACCTCCGGCCGAACCTCCGTAGGTAGCCCTTTTCGAACAGATCTCCCGTAAGTAGCCACCTCCGATAACAACTTCCCATAAGTAGTACTTTCTTCAGTTGACCGTCTCTGCATTATAACGAGAACTCAGATCTCTATCAGGTTACTAACCCTTTAGTGGTTTTGTAATTCTACTGTCTCTAGGTCTACTACCCTATCCGAGTCATTTTATTCATGGACTTTCTAGCTCCAGGTCAACAACCTTATCTCAATTTCCCACTTCTTTGGGGATCTATTAGCTACTAACATCTCTAAGGTTATCGGTTCCACCTTGAAACCATAACTGTGGTCACCGAGGTTTTAGCTATCGTAGGGTTCCGTTAAGGAACTAACTCTCAGGTATTCACACCTAAGGCAACCTCACTCACATTTTCTCAGGGTTCCTACTCTCAGGTACTGGAACCTAGGCAATGCTCAGTCATACATTGACCTAAGCACTGTCTCTGTCTCAAGCCTATCATCACTCTATCTTTTCTCATAGTATTCCAAAGGATTACTATGTTTCATACCGCAAGGTATTTAGGCCTTTGCTTAAAGGATATCAAATTCTTATGCTATATCCCAGGGGTTAAGAATCCTGAGATTTCTCTCGCTTAAGCACGCTTAACTTCACAACGTCTATCGTATCTGGATACTAATACCGGTACACATACCACTGCATACCGACCACTCTCATAGGTACTAGTGCGGCATAACTGCCTCCCGAAATAGCTGGGTACTTCCCCTTTTTATCTAACGGTCACCACCGTCAAGGACTTTGTCAAAAGACTTTCATCCCTAAAGTCATGCCCCTGTTCTTTTTCCTTCGTTAGGGAAAGCATTAGATTTAAGAAGGCAATGATTAGTATATTGAAGACTTTATCGCACTTAGCATTCACACTACAACCGAACAGGCACCCACAATATTTCCCTCGTTCAGAATTTCGTTGATTCGGTCTACTCAGAAATGGGTACGGAAATATGTGTCAGGAGTTCCTTTACATGAGTCAAATACTACATGTACTTGTCTTTACTGATCTCGGAGTTTCATCCGGCGTGGCCCAGCTCCACATATAAGCTCGGGTGAGAATGGAATTAATGCCCGGTACAACCGGAGATTATCGAATTATCGAAATTATCGAGTTATCGAATTATCGAATTATCGAGCCTAATATCGATGTAGGGACGGGCGATAGATATGCCACCCTGGTTTAGAGTGGTGCACCGACGGAGGGTGGTACACTGCTCGAGGATAGTATACCGGTTCAGACTGGTATATCGAAATAAGGTGGTACTCCGACCTAGGCTTATATCAGTACTCATTTTCAAAACATGCTCTTAAAAAGGCGTAGAGCCTAACTCCATTACTCAAACCAAATGGCCAGGTAGGTGTTTATCATGGGAGCCTCACCGTGCTAGGGTGACCGATTGGCCGATCCACATAGACTAGCCCCGCTTCGGCACCAAAAGGTTTGGAATAACTTAGTCGATCTATGCCGGGACAACCGCTACGATACCAAAATTGTAACATCCCATTTTCAAAAGCAGTATAAATTTTTTTTTCATCAGAGTAGAGCATCGGAGCGCTTGAGTAACTGATATTTGTATTCAAAATGCCGTAAGTCTGGCTGATTACAGTAGCGGTAAGTTATACCGAGTGTTTTCAGAAGTAAATAACAAAAGAAGGTCTTCAGCTGAGTCCCTATGCGTGCCGCTTGCCTTTCTCCTCGATCCTCGGTCCTCTTGACCCTGACGCTATGTTAAGAGCTGAGGTTCAATGCCCATTGAACCTCAGGTAACGGTTAACCTCATGCTTATGTGTGACAAAATATGTATGACAGATATTCATAACATTACAGCATTAACCAATACATAGCACACAAATAGATGTAAGGTTACAACAATACATAAGCACACAGCAGATGTAATGTCAATCACAAGAACAAGTACATAGCACACAAAGACATGCACAGTCAACCATGTTTGCACTAACCAGTGCCACGACAGCTCCTCGTGTCCTCAGCGCTAGGAAAACTCAACGGCATTACCAAGACTGTAACCCGTATAAACAAAGCTGAATGTATAAATAGTGACCTAAGACAGAGTCTTAGACACGGTGCATGACCCAAGACCAAGTCCTGTCCATGACTCTATGAAATAGTCTATCACATATAAGCATACAATAAGCATCAGAGTTAGTGTTACAAGACGCGAACGTACCTTTCACCGTGTAATGGCCAACATGCGACGACCTTTGAACCCAGCCCGGACTTCCCGGATATCCTAACATATCACCATAATACTTAGAATAATATCCTAAGAGATATTTTCACCTCTATTTACCTCTCTACCCTTGGTGGATTTGTTATTTACAATTGTGCCCTTACATTTATTTAAAAACGCAATACTGAATTTTCTGGGCAGATTTTGTATCAACTTTCAAAAATCATAATTAATTCTAAAAAAATCATTTTTGAGTTCTGAAAAATTCCTCATGGCCCTTGACATGTCTATTTTCAAGGAAAAATATTCCAAGAACCTATAAACTCAAGAATCATTCCCAGGTTTTAAGTTTCTCAATGCTGTTCCAGATTAACTTTCAGGAAAATGGCCTAACTTTAACAAATTGTATCTCCTTGTGTACAACTCAAAATGCTTCATATTTTATATATTTGGAAATCCGTACATGTCTACGTTATTCATGAAACATTTCGTGATTTAAAGACTTCCTTTGCTATATAAAATTATAGACACAATATTCGCTGCCAGCAAAGGATTTACACCAGCTTTTTCCAAAATTTTATCACAATGATCTATTAATTCTAAAAATTATTTTTCCGACATGTTTTTACCTCGTCAGGCATCTTTCAATGCAATGAGGCCTAAAAACAATCATGGGAATTTATTCTACCAATTTCTAGATCAAACTAACATTTTACTAAAAACTAAAGACTAAAACTCAAGAACTTACCTTTGATCTTGAACTCCTTCTCCCTTCTTCAAGAACTCTCACTCTCTCAACAAGGATCAGCTGAGTTTGTGATGTTGGTGTGAAGAATTGTGAAGGGAGGAGCTCTCTATTTATAGGCAAAGCTCAAGGACACAAATGGAAATTAATTGTGATCATATCTCATCTTAACCCTTGGATTAAAATGGCTTTATGAAACAAAATCCTACCCCTTGAGCTCCTTGGTCGACATACCTAACCCAACAGCCCATCCATTGTGCTTTTAATTAACCAATTGATTTGATTGCTTTATTGAAATAAAAGCTATTAAATGCATGGCCGACGTGTCCCTTTTATTAACCATTAAATGCATTTTTTGTTAGCCAATATACTTGATTATTTGATAACACTTTCCATCCAACTCCACCATGTATTCAGTCGACATGCTCCACCCCCTTAGGTATTTAATATGTTTTTTTCATTTAGCAAATTATCCCATCATACCATCCTCTTATTGGCTAGTTGCAATGTTTGACTTTTCAACACTACTTTATGCTTTATTACTCTTCTCCTCCTTCCCATTTTGAGCTGAACGTGTTTTTCTGATTCTTGGGGCTAAGCTATGATGTCATTTAATAACATAATTAAGGGTTTAAAATGCCCATTAATGCCACATGTCTTTATGCAATTTGTTTGGTAACTAATCAAAGTAATTTGTGCCTTATTAATCAAGCTTAATGTTGTCTTTCATTGGCCCAGGATTTTTGATTTAAATCAGCCCTCTTTTATTTCAAAAATGATTACTTTAATTTGCCCATAATTAAATTGAAGAATTATGCCACTAATCTCAATTAGTGCAAAGCTTATTTGCCTATTATTTGCTAATTGGCACTTAATTTAATTAATTGTTTTTATAACTTTTCCATGGCTCTTTTAATCTTAAAATAGCCCCTAAATAATGCACATAATTAACCTTTGGTTAATTAATTCCAAAGTGAAATTTGCACAAAAATATAATTAATAGATGATATTTATTTGAGACACATATTCACCTTTGTATTTTGCCAATTATTTTCCAAAATGCAATGTTTATAAGAATTATAAAAATTAGGGTATTACGAACAGGTACATCGATATTTCTTGGATTTCAAACCATTATCCAATTTACTCTAGGATTTCAAACTTTATCAAATTTGCTTTAATTTTCTTTTTTTTTCTCTCTCTCTTTCTCTCTCTTTCCCACTAGACACACACACACTCACAACAATTGTACACACACACATACACAACTCTCTTTCCTCTTTCCTATTTATCCTCTTCCAAAGCCATTAAGTCTCTTAATGACCTAGTACACTCTATCCTCTTCCAATTTGCCTCTAAAGTCTTCATGTATTAATGTCTGTTCATGACTCATTTTAGCATGTGTATTTTTGATTTAATAAACAATTTAATCATCCCCTTTTCATTTGTGTGCACCGAAATTTACTCCCCTTTTTACTCTTGTATGTGTGTTTTACTTAACTCATGAAATCAAGAAGAAAACCCCTTATTGGTGGATTTAAGTTCACATGGATTATGCTTTATGATACTTAATTAAGGCCTTTGGATTTGGCTTTATTAAATTTAATATTAGCCCTCCATATCTAATCTTAATTAGCATCCCTAATAAAGTAGTTAAGTGTAATTGTCAAAATATGATTGGTTCTAAGATTAATTAGAAACCACTTCTATGCTAATCCTAGCCCTTCACTAGCCCTTGTTTCTTAATTAAGGTAATCCATCATTAATTAGGCCTTTAACATATGCCACTAAACTAATTGTGAATGTTTATGAAAATAATTCAATTAACATAGATTGAATTATCCACTAATTGTTGGCAATTTTCTCTAATTGGTTTAATTATTTCCTCACAACTTTTTAGCTTTTCATGGCTATTTATGCACCATGTATTAATTTAATAATTATAGGGCAATTTATGGTCCCTAAAATAAAATTGGATTTTTGCCTCTTTAAATTCCAAGGAAAATAAACAAATAAATTACTCAAATTAGAAACAACATACTTTCCTATTTTAAATAGGTATTATTTGGCCAAATTATAATATTTATGATAAATATGAATTTTGGGGTATTACATTTCTCCCCCCGTTAAATAAAATTTCGCCCTCGAAATTTGAACATATACACTTGAAAGGTTATCTAGACCTCCAGTCTATTTCCTACCTAGCACGCATCATATTATTCAAAAGTCTCATTTATCTTATACCCACGTATAGTACTCAATTACAGGACTTGTTGGTCTATTCTTACAGTACTCAGTTTACACAGGCCTCACTGCCCGATTAATTTAGCCTCTCGGCTTAACACATATTGGCCTTCCGGCTCAATCTATTATCACAGCACTGGAGATTCTAGCCTTACTACCTAGGAAGTCATCCTCAGGCTTTAGGCATCTTAACTACTACCTGGTACAGTGAATGTTTTGCTAGTCTTAAGATGTATTCTAGACATGGTTATTATGACAATTAGCATTTCATACAGCGCTAAGTCTCACCGGTCCCATGTTCTAAGGGCACCGCCCCGTGCACACTTGCACACTAGGTCTTATTGTCTCGGGCTTCTGCCCGTCTATTTCATCTGAGCCTCTCCCATTCAAGCTCTTAGACTACTTTCACTTGCTTAGCACCATAGCCGACAACTACTATCCGGCTTAACTAGTTCAATGTTCTAGACCTTTCTAATAGTTTCGTTTCCTATACTATACTCTCCAAATACACCGCTGCTTTTACCCAACACCATAGCACCGACAATCATGTCATTGCTACCCAAGACCATTATGTTGTCTCATTTTCAAATTTTCAAACATTGAAAATTTTTACGTGGTCTCAATACATTTCGCAATCTGCACTATACCAAAAAGTAATAGTGCCATCACATTTATAAACATAATGCGCCAACACAAATTCATAAAAATACGTTCACCGCCGAATCATTTTAAAAACTTTTACTACCGGCACATATCTTTTGAGGGATATAATTCATTTCACAAAATTTTTAACAATTGAGAGCTCACGCCACCACTCCAACCACTTGGTACGGTGAGCGCCTATCCCAATATGTGGGAATTTCCTCTGCATTAAGAGACAGTCAAACAATATGGGAGAACCCCCGTCCCTCCCATAAGAGACCCAATGTTCGCACTACACATAAAGTAGTGACCCTATCTACCGGAACTAGGTCCAGCCATAGACAATCAGGTTCTACTAGACAAAACATACGCCCTAAGCGAAATGTTATGGATTGGATGCGTTCACTGCTGGTGCGATTTTCATTCTCTCAAACAAAATCCCTCAAAAACTCTTTGTTCAAAAAGAGCCTTTATCAAAGGTCAGCGATTTCAACCTATTTTAAAACATCTGGCAAGACCCAGCAAACTGTGTACATCTACAACAGCTTCTGTCCTTCCAGTTCTATACTGCTTTACCACAACACAGTTGAAAACTCAGTTTCAAACTCTGGGTTCTAACAAAACCCTTTTTATAAGACAACATCATGAAAAGGTAACCATCACTGTGGTCTCAAATTCTGTTGAAAACATTTCATTTGAAAACTCAATTTCACAATTCACAAGTTCAAAAATCAACTCCGAAAATTTCAAATATAGCAAGTGTATTGGCAAGTTCAAAAATTCAATTTTTAAACCTTACTCAGGAACTAGACAACTAACCTTAGAAGGTCATCACTAACTAATCGTATCCGGACCTCTGTCCTTGGCTATTCAAGCCATTCGTAGAACGCTCAGTCTACTCTTCTTTAATTTTCTGGCTATTTTGGACATTGCCCGCTATCCTCAGGTTTCACAAACTTTTCGGGACACTTCTCGTATTTGTCGTCTAACAACTGTGGGCTTCTGCCAGCCTATAGACACAATATATGCTATACAACTCGGAGCAACTCATGACGATATCTTTGGATTACGTAAACTTTTCTCTCTAGGAAACCGATTAGATATGGGACTCGCTACAATGTACTTACCTTGAGAATCGATACACTGGTAGCTCTACTCTATGGTTCGTTGTGATAGCAACTTCACTCTACGGTTTGACGTCACGGTGGCTTCACTCTATGGTACTTCACTCAATCCCTCCGATTGGTCAGCACCTCCGGTCAGAACCCTCCGTAGGTAGCCCTTTCCGAACGTAACTCCCGTAAGTAGCCACCTCCGATCACAACTTCCCATAAGTAGTACTTTCTTCAGTTGACCGTCTCTGAATCATTATAACGAGAACTTAGATCTCTATCAGGTTACTAACCCTTTAGTGGTTTTGTAATTCTGCTATCTCTAGGTCTGCTACCCTATCCAGGGTCATTTTATTCATGGACTTTCTAGCTCCAGTCAATGCCTTATCTCCATTTCCCACTTCTTTGGGGATCTATTAGCTACTAACATCTCTAAGGTTATCGGTTCCACCTTGAAACCATAACCTATGGTCACTGAGGTTTTAGCTATCGTAGGGTTCCGTTAAGGAACTAACTCTCAGGTATTCAAACCTAAGGCAACCTCACTCACATTTTCTCAGGGTTCCTACTCTCAGGTACTGGAACCTAGGCAATGCTCAGTCATACCTTGACCTAAGCACATCTCGACTCAAGCCTATTATCACTCCATCTTTTCTCATAGTATCCCAAAGGATTACTATGTTTCATACTTCAAGGTATTCAGGCCTTTGTTTGAAGGATATCAAATTCTTATGCTATATCCCGGGGTTAAGAATCCCGAGATTTCTCTTGCTTAAGAACGCTTAATTTCACAACGTCTATCGTATCCGGGTACTAATATCGTACACATACCACTGCATACCGACCACTCTCATAGGTACTAGTACGGCATAACTGCCTCCCCAGAAATACTAGGTACTTTCCCCTTTTTATCTAACGGTCACCACCGTCAAGGACTTAGTCAAAAGACCCTCATCCCCGGAGCCATGCCCCATTGCACGCATGGTGTCCGGTTTTTTAAGGCAAGGATTTTCCTCTCGGGGTAACTTAGTAAGTTACTATTTCTACAAGGAAACTAAGTCAATAGTCACCGTCTACGGGAAAACCTAAGCGATCGACTTCTCCGTAACGATTGCCTTGAAACATTGGGCGGGGATTTAACTCGACTCCAATTTCTATATCGAAGTCCTAGAGCTTAGCAAGAACCCATATTCTATGTTATCTACTATATCTCTTGAGTCTCATCCGGCGTGGCCCAGCTCCATATATAAGCTCTGGTTTAGAATGGAAATAAATGCCCAGTACAAACTGGAGATTATCGGAATTATCATAATTATCAAAATTATCGGAATTATCAGAATTATCGGAGCCTAATATCGATGTAGGTACAAGCGATGGATACACCATCCCTGGTTTAGAGTGGTGCACCGACAGAGGGTGGTACACTGGTTCAGGATGGTACACCGGTTCAGACTGGTATACCGAAGTAAGGTGGTACTTCGACCTAGGCTTATATCAGTACTCATTTTCAAAACATGCTCTTTTAAAAAGGCGTAGAGCCTAACTCCGTTACTAAAACCAAATGGCCAGGTAGGTGTCTATCATGGGAGCCTCACCGTGCTAGGGTGACGATTGGGCGATCCACATAGACTAACCCCGCCTTCGGCACCAAAAGGTTTGGAATAACTTAGTCGATCTATGCCGGGACAACCGCTCGATACCAAAATTGTAACATCCCATTTTCAAAAGCAAAAGTATATATATTTTTTTCATCGAGTAGAGCATCGGAGCGATTGAGTAAACGATATTTATATTCAAAATGCCGTAAGTCCGGCTGATTACAGTAGCGGTACATTTCACCGAGTGTTTTCAAAGTAAATAACAAAAGAAAGTCTTCAACTGAGTCCCTATGCGTGCCGCTTGCCTTCCTCCTCGATCCTCGGTCCTCCTGACCCTGACGCTATGTTAAGAGCGAGGTTCAATGCCCATTGAACCTCGTGTAACGGTTAACCTCATGCTTATGTGTGACAAAATATGTATGACAGATATTCATAACATTACAAAGATTAACCAATACATAGCACACAAACGAGATGTAAGGTTACAACAATACATAAGCACACAGCAGATGTAATGTCAATCACAACAACAGTACATAGCACACACCACATGCACAGTCAACCATGTTTGCACTAACCAGTGCCACGACAGCTCCTCGTGTCCTCAGCGCTAGGAAAACTCAATGGCATTACCAAGACTGTAACCCGTATAAACAAAGCTGAATGTATAAACAAAGTGAACTAAGACAGAGTCTTAGACACGGTGCATGACCCAAGACAAAGTCCTGTCCATGACTCTATGAAATAGTCTATCACATATAAGCATACAATAAGCATCGGGGTTAGTGTTACAAAGACGTGAACGTACCTTTCACCGTGTAATAGCAATATGTCCGACTCTTTGAACCTGACCCGGACATCCCGGATATCCTAACATATCACCATAGTACTTAGAATAATATCCTAAGGGATATTTTCACCTCTATTTACCTCTCTACCCTTGGTGGGTTTTTTTTTATTTACAATTTTGCCCTTACATTTATTTAAAAACGCAGTGCAGTATTTTCTGGGCAGATTTTTTGGTAAATTTGAAAAATCATAATTAATTCTACAAAAATCAAAACGAGGATCCCTAAAATTCCCGGAATCCTTAAGATGTCTATTTTCAATTAAAAATACTTGTATATACCCAGAATTTATGAACAATTCCAAGTTTTCATTTTTCACAACGTTGCCCAGAATTTCGTCCAGAAAAGATAGCTAACTTCAACTGATTGTATTTCTTTGTATAGGAATCAAAATGGTACAAATTATATATATTAGCCCTACATATCTAATTTATTTCTGAAAATTTTCGTGATTTATGGGCTTCATTTTCAATATAAAATATTAGCATTTCTATCGCTGTTTGCCCAGAATTTTCACCGAAAATTTTGCAGAAATTTTGCTACTTTGATCTTCAACTTCCAAGAATTTTGCTTTATCATATTCTCTATCATATTTTCGAAATAAAGACATATTTAACCATAAAAACATGAAATCAAAACTACTTGGAAGATTTAAAGATCAAACATAAACTAACTATGAATTTAAAACTTAGAACTCAAGAACAAAAAGACTTACCCTTGAAGAACTTCCTCCTCCTTCTTGTTCCCACTATGATTTTCTCTCTACTCTTGCTTCTCTAAAACTCACCTATTTGGTTGAGTTTGGTGTGAAGAATGAAGTGAACCCAAGCCTCCTATTTATAGGTGGAGATTTAGGACACAAATGGAATTTAATTTGCCCATCTCTCACCCTAGCCATTGGATGCAATCTACTTTACAAGAGTTGATCTCATCCCTTCATGTGATTAGAAAACCCTAACTTAACCAATAAGTTTAGAAAACTTAACCTCTAAGTTTTGCTTCATGAAGACTTTGGGGATGACTCATTAGTGATTCTAGTTAGCTCCTAAATGTCCTTTTGTAACTAGATGCAAATTGATTTAGTTACTCTTGAAGCTTTAGTTTACTTTAATGAAATCTATTTTTTGTTGCTTGATCAATCACCAACACTTTTAAATTCTATGTATGTATCTTGATTAGCAGTTGAATATCAAGATTTATGGTCTAATTAGATTTCCCTGGTTGTGCTAAGCTTATTCTTCAACGTTTGCAAAAATAGCCTTTACTAGGCTTACTTTCGAGGTTAAATTATGTGGATTCAAGATAAGTTCTTATATTTTCTCCAAGGTTCCTACTTCTTTACAACTATTTAGATTTGTATAAATTCTCACTTTATTTGTTGTTTTGAGTTTTTTTTTGTGTACATAAGATATTTCTTGGATTTCAAACCATTATCCAATTTACTCTAGGATTTCAAACTTTATCAAATTTGCTTTAATTTTCTTTTTTTCTCTCTCTTTCTCTCTCTTTCCCACTAGACACACACACACTCACAACAATTGTACACACACACATACACAACTCTCTTTCCTCTTTCCTATTTATCCTCTTCCAAAGCCATTAAGTCTCTTAATGACCTAGTACACTTTATCCTCTTCCAATTTGCCTCTAAAGTCTTCATGTATTAATGTTTGTTCATGACTCATTTTAGCATGTGTGTTTTTGATTTAATAAACAATTTAATCATCCCCTTTTCATTTGTGTGCACCGAAATTTACTCCCCTTTTTACTCTTATATGTGTGTTTTACTTAACTCATGAAATCAAGAAGAAAACCCCTTATTGGTGGATTTAAGTTCACATGGATTATGCTTTATGATACTTAATTAAGGCCTTTGGATTTGGCTTTATTAAATTTAATATTAGCCCTCCATATCTAATCTTAATTAGCATCCCTAATAAAGTAGTTAAGTGTAATTGTCAAAATATGATTGGTTCTAAGATTAATTAGAAACCACTTCTATGCTAATCCTAGCCCTTCACTAGCCCTTGTTTCTTAATTAAGGTAATCCATCCTTAATTAGGCCTTTAACATATGCCACTAAACTAATTGTGAATGTTTATGAAAATAATTCAATTAACATAGATTGAATTATCCACTAATTGTTGGCAATTTTCTCTAATTGGTTTAATTATTTCCTCACAACTTTTTAGCTTTTCATGGCCATTTATGCACCATGTATTAATTTAATAATTATAGGGCAATTTATGGTCCCTAAAATAAAATTGGATTTTTGCCTCTTTAAATTCCAAGGAAAATAAACAAATAAATTACTCAAATTAGAGACAACATACTTTCCTATTTTTAATAGGTATTATTTGGCCAAATTATAATATTTATGATAAATATTAATTTTGGGGTATTACATAAATATTCCTTTCAACCCAAACAAAATAAATATGCCAAATAATTTAGCATGTAAGCCTAGTCTAGAAATATAATTTTCATGCATTAAATTTTATCCTAAAACAAAATGGCCAAGTATAGAAGTCTCAGACACGACACTAGGGGAAAAACTAAAGGCAAGTATTTTTCTTAAAAATTCAAGACAAGAGTCAAGCACTCGCATCAACACTAACACAAGTTTTAAGAAAATATGAAACACATACCTGTGACAACTTTTTTTTTTTTTTTGTTTTTTGTTTTGTTTTTTTTTTTTTTTTTTTTTGTAGTAGGCATAGCAACAAACGTGTAATCATGCATCAAGAAAAGATTATATTCATTATATCATGCTCCTATGAACATTTTTTAATCCTAGTTATACAAACATTATTATGCAGTAACTCCTACTGTTGACTTTGTTTTGTTTTCTTTGCTTCCCCCTCTTTTTGGAATAAGACATCATGAATGAACTTTAATTTCAAGTAACCAAATTTGGTCGTACAACCACTATATGAAACTCTACTTCTTCCGTCCAGTATCACATACTTATCATATAATTAAATTAAAATAACTCATAGCTATCCATAAACTAAAACCTCAACGTTACAATAACTACCTCAACTTTAATTTTAAAACAACATTAAAAAAAAAAAAACACATGGTTAATAATTTATCAGTAACATAATACACACACAGACAAAGCACCCGAAACCAAATTTTTTCACATGATAGATTATGATTATAAGATCACTTTAAGTTCAAACATTTGATATAATCACAACCAATCATTACACTTTGGCCAGGACAACCCCGGTCATAAATTAGTTATTGAAAAAAAAAATCCATATATTTATGATAACAAGAACACTATTTTTTTCATGAACTTCACAATCAAGCCAATTATCCACTTACACAACATCAAAATAAAACATCAAACTAAGTTTAATTCAAATATCAAAATCTCATGCAAACTAGGGCCAAGAGGTCAATTTCTTAGACCCAAAACATAACTCACACATAAGGTTTTTTTCATGCACAATTATGGCTAACTAGGCACTTCTTCATATTCATACCTAAACCTGTAAGCAAAATTTAATTTACCAAAAATCATTTTCAAGACAAATTATTAAAAAGTCATTTAAGAAAAAAAATTATATGCGAAATGCCATAGTTTTGTTTGCCGCACAAGTTTGTAGTAATTTGCTCTCTAAGGGTGGTTACTAGGCCATATTATCTACGGAACTTGGTTTGTGCGCATGTAAGGCTTGGTAATTCTTCCTGAGTTCAATAAGCCAACGGTCATATTTCTTGCTTGAATATTAAGTACAAGTCAAAAATGAATTTACCTTAGCTTAATTTTCAGAATTCAGAAAATGCACTCAATTTGCCTAGTCAAACGAATCAGAACAAGTGTGGAAATGGATTTAAGATAGCAGTATATGCAGTAAGCTTATGCAACAAACACCAAACAAGTCCAATTATACATTGGCATCATGCATCTCAGCACAAAAATCCCGTGTTTTCTTGAAAATCAAATTAAGAGAAATGATATTTGAGCAAAGAATCAGTGAGCTATATGATCGCCCTTGGTCCTCAATGATGCAAAACTAGCCAAAACAAATTCATGAAATTTTGGTTATAACACAGTCAAATTTTTAACAAGCAAGAATGTGACCTTTAGTACACAAATGACATACACTTTGATTCTTATACTCAAGATGGTGTCACACACTCCTTAGCTTAAACTAATAACACCAGTAAGCAATCTCAGTTCATATCTAGATATTCTTCCAAGAACCATAATAATGCAGATACTATCCCAAAGATTAAGCACACAACTGACTGACAACAAAACTCGATAATTTCCTCACTATGAAAGTAAAAATGAATCTCACACCATGCAATTCACATAGAATGGTCCAATCTCAACACACATGAGGGCAGCAAGTTCTAATACCACATAATTTTAGTCCAAATTGTCAATGTTAACTATTAGCAACAAACTTGATAGAGCAGCAATTTCCAACTCTTACAACAACTCACAAAAACCAATATTTCACGGAATCTACATCAGGGTCAGTATTGCACACAACCAGCAGCAATGCATTCCACAATTAGCAATCTCAAAACTCAATTAGATGCTTCAATAACAGACTCCAACCACAGCAAAATCCAGCAAATAAATCAGCAAGTTTACGCACAAAACTGCCAAGAAATTTCAGAGCAAAGTCACTCAAATCAGCTGCCAAATTCCTCTAAACTGTGTCCAGTCAACTTGTAAGTGCAGCAATACCTCACAATTGTTCTTTTGACCATCAGTTCAGATATGACAGCAGAGGCTTTTTTAAAATGATAGCAATCCAAATCCATTAATTTTCACACAAGTGGCAGCACATAATGGCAGCAATGACTATTGCATACAAATCTCAACAAAAGTTCAAAGTTTCAGCAGCTACACTTCCCCATTTCTTTCGAAATCTCATTAAAAAGCACAACTCAGTTTCTGCATTACAATCCCCAACCTATAACTAATATGGAATCCAAGTCTGCACATGCAACTTCCAAACAATTCCATATTGCAATTATCCAAAAAGTCCAAGATTTTAGTAACAAATATTATAATGGCAGCATCAAGTTGATATCACAGTGGCAAACTGATATGAAAAATCAAAGGATGGATTTGATATTCATAACTCAAGTTTGCACAGAAATCATAGTTTGCACTAGCAACAACAAATGATTCAATATTTCTATGATGAAACACAATGGGCAGCACCCAAAACCAGCAATCCTACACTGAGTTCGAACAACAATTACACTTCAAACTCCCACGAAATTCCATTTTTTAACACCAATTACAGCAAGACAATTCTTAACTCAATGGACAGTTTTTTTTTAGCATAATACTCAGCAACCATAGCAAAACTCAAACAACGTTAATGGTAGATCATGTGCATGGGATATTCACAGCAAAATTACATTTAGAAGCAATCAAATTCGAGCTATTCACTCAACTCCCAAACTGTCCACAAAACAAGTTACTACAACAATTTGAGTATTTCACCGCAAAACAAAACCAGTTTATCATAATATTAACAATAGAGACTAGACAAAATAATTACATGAAATTTTCCATTTAAAAGAATATCACAAGTCATACCACAACCAATCCACGGATTTTAGGCAGAAATAGCATAAAGCGCATTTTCCTACAAGTTAGGCAAAGAATACATGTAGAATCATTACCAAGAAAAATAATTCAAGAAGCAACCAATTCAAACATGTCATAAACCACTCTCAAGAACACCCAAACAACCACAAACTCATCAAAAAATCAACAATTCCTACTGTCACATCCCAATTTTCGGAAGCGTTTTTTTTTTTTTTTTTTTTTGAAGTATTTGATCGAGTAGAGCATCGGAAGTAAATAGTATTAAAAAAAAAAAGTAACTGATAACATCCATTGTATGTATTAGCTTTTAACGGGGTTTACAAAAATCGAATGTCATTATTAAGTACAAAATAAGAGGGCTTCCTCAGTAGGCTCCGTATCTCTTCGCTTACCCTTGTCTCGGGTCCGTTTACTCCGGATCCCGAAGCTATGGTAAGAGCGAGGTTCAATGCACATTGAACCTCGGGTAACGGTTAACC
Organism: Acacia acuminata; assembly: GCA_019022655.1. Lineage (NCBI taxonomy): Eukaryota > Viridiplantae > Streptophyta > Magnoliopsida > Fabales > Fabaceae > Acacia > Acacia acuminata. The sequence goes on from JAFJYI010000035.1 coordinate 689,638, forward strand.
TCATGTTCATGTACGAGTTATGTATGACAGATATTCATGATACCACAGCAATATTCTCATATGAAAAATAATAACGAGAACACGACCACCGCATATGTATGTTATTATAGTCTGCACTATTCACCAGTGCCACGATGTACGGTCGTGTCCTCAGCGCTAGGAAAACTCAACGGCGTTATCAATACTATAACCCGTGTACAGCTGTATATGAATGTTCAATAACTTTTTAAAAACAGAAGCTCAGTCTATGAATACAACCATCACATATAGGTATACAGTAAACATCAGAGTTAGTGTTACAGTACGCGTCCGTACCTTCGTCGGTGTTGTCGGTACGTTGACGGTCGGACGGTGATCACGCGTATCCTATAATGGTAATATCGTATTTATTAATTTATAAATAATATCCTAAGAGATATTTTGGCCACTAATGACTATTTTGCCCTTGTAACATTTATTTTTCACTTTATTCCTTCAAAATTCGTAGAACAACGCTGGTACAAATCTGGGCAGCATTTCATCTAATTTTGAAAAATCATAATTAATTCTAGAAAAATCGAAACGAGGATCCATAAAATTCCTTGGAATCTTTGGTATGTCTATTTTCAAGTAAAAATAATCACCTTTTCCCAGATTACACGAATCACTACCAGGTTTTAATTTTTAAACCTCTGCCCAGAATTTTCCCAGAAATTCGTAGCCTAACTTTGAGGATTTTTATCTCTCTGTACAGAAATCATTTTGACATGTTCTTGACATATTTAAAAAGCCCTATATGTCTATTGTAACCATGAATTTTATCAGAAGTTTGTGACCATATTTTCAATATGAAATTCTGGCGTATTCATCACTACCTTCAGAAATTCGAAACCGATGAAATTTCGCCAGAACTTCGTTACTTTGATGATTTTCTTCCAGAAATTTTGCTATATGACCTCCCTCATCATTTTTTCAAAATAAAGCCAATTTTGACCATAAAAATATGTAAATAAAATTATCCTAGCATATTTAATATCTACACTACTTCTATCTAAAAATGTAAGAACTAGAACTTAAAGAATTCAAAGCTAAAGCTAGAGAGCTTACCAAGAACTTTGCTCCTCCTTCTTCGAGACCCCTCACTCTCACTTTCACTCTCTATATCAGATTTACTAAGCTTGCTTTGGTGTGAAATTTGTGAAGAGGTTGGTGCTCTATTTATAGGAAAAAGCTATGGCAATCTTGTAATTCTCTAACTTACACATATTTCATTCTTGGCCATGGGTTTGAATCTGAATTCTCCTTCCAGCTGAGCCAAAAACGTGGCCTACCTCCCCCATTCTTCCTCCTTTGATTTTTCACCAAAGCCTCTTGCCTTGGTGTCAAAATTGTCCCCATGTGTAAAGCTTTTGGCCCCAAGAGTGCTTTGGTGGCTCTTTCTCCTTCATGCACTCTCCAAGCATGCATTGGTGGCATCTCCATCTTCATGCATTTCCCAACTTGGTGTTCTAATTTCCTAGTTACTCTAAGTATACTTGTAACTAGATGACTTTGGTGATTGGTTAGCAATTAAGCAAAATACTCTTAGGGTTTAGTCTTTAATTAGCTTAATCTTTGGTCATTAATCCTAAAATGGTGTTTTAGGTGTTATTAAATTTATTTGCTTGGTTACTAATTTAATCATGATCATTAGTAATCATCTTTATGCTAATCCTAACCCCTTATTGGTCCTTGACCTTTAATTATCCTAGTACATCTTTAATTGGTGACTATTAACATTAATTGTAAAGAATTACCTAAATATTCCATTAGTGTAATTTTAATTGCTCTTTAATTGTTGGTAATTGCCCCTTAATTGTCCCAAGTGTTTTGATAATTCTTTATGGCTTTTTATAAATCAAATATGAACTAGGTATTAGAAAATTTAGTCTCTTAACAAATCATAATAATTGGTGTTTAAGGTCCTTTGATTAATTATGAAGGTTTGGACAATTCATTTAATTTTTAGAAGATTTAGTTGATCTTTAATTGCCATTGATTTCTCTAAATTTACTTAAGTATTTTCATAACACTTTCTTGCTCTTTTAAATTCCACATGAACCATGGTTTAATATGGTATTTATTATTTTATGATATCTTATGATGCCCAACAAAATTAAATCATTGGCTACCTTAATCCTAAATAAAAATTATCTAGAAAATAGGATAAACTCATCGAGAGAAAATTTGAGACCACATATTCACCTATTTTAAATAGGCTTTATCTATCAAAATATAGTGGTTATGCTAAATGTGATTTTTAGGGTATTACACCTACAGTATAGAATATGAACTTCCTATAAGGGTTTCAACAGCACTTCATCTTTATTTAGTTCCTACTAAGCACCTGGAATCTTAGGCATCTTTTCAATTAAAAGAATGTATAAGCGGCATTAAGCTCAACGGAATTTATATTATGCAAGATGACATATCAATCAAGGAAACTAAGGCAAAACATCACGTTGAGTCATAATCAAAATCCTTTACACCACAATTCTTCTACTTTGCACCTGTTCACTTATATACATTCAGACTGTACAAGGAAACACAAGAAATACTCAGCTCAAGATATGGATGACGCATGTTAGACAAGAAGGAAGACACCACAGGACATCCTATATAAGGCCTTCAATGATGCCTCAATTATGATTATGCCCGGGTTCATAATGATAATTGAGACCCCAAAGAAGAATCCTTGCTCCACGTAACTATAGGAAACCTATGCTCTGATACCATTATGTCACACCCCGAAACCTAAAGGGGTGACCGGCATGGAATATGAGTGGACTCACATTCCTTAAGCCTTACACTTATATACAAAAATTTAATAATAATTATAATAACATTCGGAGCTATGCTCCACTAAAACATATCCATGTACATATATTCCAATTTACAAGGGAAGACATGGATCCTACCTATAGACTACGTGGAGCATCTAAACTGCAGATGTTAATACATATATAAAAACTTAACTTTACATCCGCTAGGAGTTGTTCCAAGATATATCTACAAACATGATTAGCAATGACAGTCTTCACTGTTCCACTGAAGGTGCAAGGTCAGCAATGCTATATGAGACCAAAAATATTTTTCGGTGAATAACGTCCCATATATAGAATAATAAAATACTAAAATAAATAGATTAGGCAAACTTAACCCTGAGTAACACAACCTGAGTATAAATTCCAACTTCTAAAGTATAAAATCATAAAGATAATTCAAAACCATATAATAGATCTTTGAATGAGTAAAATCATATACTTAGTAAACTACATGTTAAAAGAACCTTTTTTTTCCTTAAAAACAATAAACTTGAAATTCTATTTTTCCGTAGGACTTGAACAAAACGGATAACAAGCGTGTCGCGACTGGAAGCCACGAAAACAAGCGTAGCATGAGGCTACGAAACAAGCGCAGGTATAAGACCCACGAATAACAAGCGTGAGAACGAATCTCACGAATATCAAGCGTGAGTACTATGCCCACGAATATCAAGCGAGCTCGATTTAACCATGGTGCACCAAGGACTAACGATCGGTTAGTAACTAGCGTTCTGTATTCAGTCCTCTTAAAAATCGTTTCAAGCATGCTTGGGGCCAATTTGTCAAAACGATGAAAAGTTCTTCTTTGAATACCATAACGACTCATATGAAATACACCATAACATAATACCCCAGCATGATAGTTCACAAACAATATTTCAAGACTTTCCTTCAAATTCAATATGTCCATAAAATGTTTCCCAAACAAAAAAACTCGTGGACAAACATTTTAAAATACAAGACTCTCTTAACATGAAAATTTATGAGAAGCATAAATAACAATAACTAAGACCATCAATCTAAATTCATTTCAATATCGATGAAAACTAACATAATTCTAACCAACTTTCTTTGATAAATAGCAATAAGAGAATGTGGTAACAAATTAAATTAAAATCTAACAAGTAAAGATATCATTTAAAATTTGTAATGGGACGTTATTCACTCACCTGTTACGCTCCCAAAAATATATATAACTTACTCCATTCCTCGTATTTTGTAACAATTCTTACTCCTTGATTCCTAAACATCAACCATCACATAACTATCACTCTTAATATCAAAACCTTACTCATCTCACATTGTTAACAAAGCAACTTCAAACATTCTTGTTAAATCAATTATTCACAATTCAGATTATGGGAGAAAATCCCACACAACATCTACATACACCTCTACAACTTCAACAATGAATTTTAGACAATTTAAACCATAAAATCAAACCCAATAATTTTCTCTTATGCATTTTAACAAACATCTTGCGTGCATCAATCTTAAAAGTATTCATCACACAATACACTACAATTATTAAATTCTATTCGTCATACAATTTATCAAACACTTTATAGGCTTCCAAACTAACTCATAACGAAACATCTGGATTCACAAACTAGCAACCATAAACTCCCAAACATCATCTTACTACATTAAAGTTTTATCATTAAACCTGTTTGAATCACAATCATACACAATTTTACTTATATTTTTTTCCTTTTTCCCCCCTTCAAGATACCTTAATAGCAATATTCCTATAAATAAGTCTCTTTTCTTTCAATCAATCCTTCAAACACCTAATGGGCACCCAAGATTATCTCAATCCATGATTTGATCTATGATACTATAACCCTACTTGATTGTTCATTTTTAAATTTAATCCTCCACATTCATCAAACACACATTAAAAAAATTATAAAACTGAAATTAATAAACACGCCTCTGGTTTTTTTTTTTTTATATTTCCTTCTCTAACTTATATACATAGACAAATTGATATAAGTATATGTATATATACACTAACGCCTAAGGAATGATCCGACACAAAATCGCTGGGGAAAAAAACAGAACTCATCCTAGAATCCCTTCAGCAACAAACAGCAATGGAGGGGAAAAAGAAAAGGAAACTTATTACAGCGCGCACACAGGGGCGAAGCCAGGAATTTTAATGACGGGGGGCGAGAATTAAATTATATAAAAAATAAAAATACTTGAAATACAATGCAGACTTAATATATAAAAAATTGAAAGAAATCTATGACAGATTAAGATAACTTCATTCGACTCTTACCCTACGTGTTTTCATATTATTAAACTCATCTATAATTGACTTGGTGCTAAAACTCAAAACGAATTCTTTTTCAATGTATGTAATCAAATAATCATCAAGAAATTGGTGTTTCATTTTATTGTAAAGCTTGTTCTTGATTATCTACATAGCATATAAAGATCTTTCAGTAGTTGTTGTAAAAATTAGAAGAGTGAGTACAAGTCTAATCACTCTATCAATAAGAAAGTAAATGATGGACTAACGAGAGCTTTAAAGAGTCAAAACTTTTAGGTGAAATAGGTGATTGAGGATTGACGCGAGAGACAAATAGGACATATGATGACTTCCTAATCTTAATAGATTTGAGACATATTTTGATATATTTAAGAAGTCATCAATACTAAATTAAAGAGATTTTATTAAGATTTTAAAAGATATCAATCTGCATCATTTATAGGATTTTAACTTAAAATATAAGTTTTTGACTAATTTTAGGAAATAAAAGAATAATGAATTAACAAGATTAGAGGTTTTCAAAAGAAAAAAAAACGTAAATTGTTATTATTATCAAATAATAATAATAATATTATTATTATATAGCACCTTTTTTTATAATAATAATTATATAATATAACACTTTTTTTTGTTGATAAAGTATAATATAACACTTTTAAATTAACCATTCTATAGCAGCCATGAGCCCATGACGCGGTTGGATTAAACGAAAACGGGGCCCACAAATTGAGCCAATTGAACATACTTGGCGTCAATTTTATTTCAATTTGAAGTTTCTGGGTGTGTAACTGTGTATATATATATTTTTTGAAAACAAAAACAAAAAAAAAATTTAGGGGGGCGGGGGCCCACCCCAGCCCCCCTCTCTCCGCCATTGCGCGCACAGATCCAACAAATAGAAGAATGAAGACAGAATCAAAGAGAAACTAAGGTTACACCTACCGCAACGTTGGCTATGGAGAAGAGAAAATCAGAACTTTGAACAGAGCAAGAAGGAGGAGCCACAAAAATGGAATCTGAACTAGAGAGGAAGGCGACCGGATAAATGACGCACAACCACCGGTGACGGCAACACGAACAAGGGAAGACCGGCGGAGCAACAAGGATGGGGTTTCACTTTTGAGTCTCGAAGCTCCTCTCCTCCTCCTAGAGTTTGCCGATAGAATAAAAGGGAACAATGGAAGTGGAGGAGTCTATAAAAATGTCTAATGGTTCCCTCTGTCTTTTGATAATTACAATTGTCATTATTTTAATTTCAAAGAAGGACTTTATGGTAATTTCACAATGTAAAATCAAAATAAAACTATCTTTTATGACACAGCGAGTATTCAAGTCCAAGGCATAAAGATGAGCTGCACCACAAATTCCAATAAGCAACCATTTATTTTTTAAAATACATTTAAAACAAACAAAATAAATAATTAAAATGTCAATTAAGAGTGAAATAGTTATTTTATTTAAATTTTAGGACCATTACAATCTTTTTCTTCCTTTAAGTATTTTCTTTTTTTTGAGGTCGTTATATTTCTGATGATTTCTTCCGGAAGAAATGGTGCTGCTCCGTCCATCTTCATCTGCTTGAAAGAGCTCGACTGGGAAGAACAAATCCCTCATAGTAAAGCCTTCCAATCAAAGGGGACCGTTAGGGTTGAGATTCTCTCTATCCTCTCTCAGGCAGAGAAATCGTTTCCAATCAAAGGGGACCGTTAGGGTTTGTTTGGTTAGAGAGTGAGGGAGGAGAGGGGAAAATTTTACCAAAATTTAATGTGGTGGGACCTACAAGATTTTTCCTCTCCATTTAAATTTTTCCCCTCCTCTCCCTTCCTCTCAAACCAAACAAACCCTTAGGGTAAGTTTGGTTTAAGGGAAGGGGAGGGGATGAGAGAGGAAAAAAAAATGAGGGGAGAAGAAAATTGGATCAAAATTTAGTGTAGTGGGGCCACAAAGTTTTCCTCTCCATCTCCCTCCTCTCCCCTTCCCTCCCCTCCCCTTCCCTCAAACCAAACTTACCGTTAAAGCCTGTTTGGGAGTTCCATTTTGAAGGGAAAAGAAAAGGAAGGGAGGGTTTTGGTAGTCCCTTCCCTTGTTTGCAAGGTTTAAAAATAAGAGGGGGAGAAAATCAAGGATTTTTACAAATCCCCCAAAACCCTCTTTCTTCTAAAAAATAAAGTTCCCCCATACCTTCGTTCACCGCCGCGCCGCCGCCGCCACCATCACCGCCACTGCCACCACCACCATCGCCCCCCGCCACCACCACCATTAAGTATAATTTTTTATTTATTTGTATGACTTTTTCAACCACCACCACCACCACCATTAAGTATATTTTTTTATTAATTTGTATGCTATTTTCAATTTTTAAAGAAAAGGACAAAATTGTAAAAATAACTCATTAATCCTCCATCTTCCTCCCTTACTATTTTCTTAACTCCCAAACAAGGGGAGAAAATGTCCTCCATTTCCCTTCCCTCCCCCTCCCCCTCCCTTCTCCTTACATCCCCTTCCTCCCCTCTCCTTACATCCCCTTCCTCCCCCTCCCCTTCAAACTCCCAAGCAAAGACTTAGGATTCAGATTCTCTCTATCCTCGCTCGGGCATTGCTTCATGAGCGCAGAGAAATCGTTCTCTGCACTTGTAGGCGCTTGCACAATGGGTGAAATGCAAGAGTACATACAGAAAAATATGTTATCTTGTTTAACACAAAATATTTTTTTAGAGGTAAAAATAATTATAAACTTATAAAATTAGGATAAAAGTACATATGACGTAGAATCTAACCTATTGGTGTTACTTTTTGGGACGTGGCTTCTCTCCTTTGCCACTTAGTTTCCGCCTCCTTTCTTAAAAGGGCACTGTTTCAGCGCAAATCACTGAGTTGGTACTTTTTAAAAAAAAAAAAAAATATTTTAGGGCACTCGATTGTTACTAAAAAATACTTCATAATTTTGAAAAATATTTTAAGAACTAACATAAATTAAAAATATACTTCAGGATTTTTTTTCAAGATCCTAAAATAATTTTCAAGATTATGAGATAGTTTTTCAGTCACCATTCAAGATCTTGAAGTATCTTTTTAGTACCATTCAATACCGAAATATTTTTTAACATCATGAAGTATTTTTTCATACCAATCAGTAACTTTTTAGTTTCTATTAGTGCCTTGAAATATATTTTCAAAAAAAAAGGGCACCAGCTCAGTGTTTTGTGCTAAAATGACACCGTTTTAAGCAAAGGAGGGCAACAAATGCTAAGAAGCAAAGAAGAGAAGCCGCGTCCATGTTTTTAAAGGTCTACTTAATGAATACAATTCCACCCCAAAAACTATATAATCATATCCACTCCGAATTCTCACTATCTTGTAATCTTCTCATTAACAATTGGGTTGTACCCAAATCTTACTGTGCAGCTACTTCCATAATGTTTTCTAGATTTAGGCAGCTGTCTAACCTCTCTTGCAGCAGAATTCAACAAAAGGAAAGAATTGAATTACAAGACAGAGCAAACCATTGATGGAACGAATGATCCTATTGAACGTCTTGGAACAAACCAAATTAGGTGTGTTGCGAACTTGATGGATACGCATCTCAAAATCTCTCAAACGCAGTTGCAAAGGGCAATAAGAGCAATTATATTGAAAAAGAAGACTATGGTTTTGATGAGTAGAGTGGCGAAGGTAGCCACTGGCCAGTGATAAACCGCAGTGACTTAATGAGACTTTTCCAATGTTTTTACACACTTTGAAATAGGATTAGGGATTTCACCAAAGCCATTTGAGAATTTCTTCCCTGATTTCTCCGTCAAGATATGGTGAGTCGCGATCCACTAACCGCTTCATAGTGTTGAACAGCGAAATCAAAATCAGAGGCCAAAGCTGCTATATAACTGTGTGATATGATCGGGGACGGATTTGCTAGAAGACAAGTGTGAAGATACAAACTGGACGAATAATTGAAGGTAGGATTTTAAGAGAACATGTCTTTTACAACCTAAGCCATGAATACACCACAAAGATTATCAGTGCTTGATAGAGTATGAGTATTCTCATTAGAATAGAGAGATGCAAGCAAAGTTCACACAAAGAAAATTAAACATTAAACATTCTCAAAGAAAAAAGTTCTTATTCATTCTAATTGTAATACCCTAAAATTTCTATTTATCATAAATACTATATTTCAATAAATGAAACATATTAAATAAAGGTGAATATGTGTCTAAAAATTTTGTAAGCTATTGATTAACATTGTAGGCAATTTCTCTTGAAATTAACTAAAGGAAGGGCCAATTTTGAAATTACATTTAAAGACCATAAAATACAATATAATTATTATATTAAATCATGGTTCTTATATAACCAAAAGAAGCAAAAAAATGTTATGAAAATACTTAAGCATATTAAAGGAAATTAGCAACAATTATGGGCAATTAATCTTGCACTAATTAAATGATTGTGTAATTCTTCAAAATTAATCAAGAGACAAATTAAAAAGCAACAAATAGGGATGTCTTAAATTAAAAATCAAGGACTAATTAGAAGACAAGATTAGCATAGATTGAGTCACTAATGATCATAATTAACTTAAGAACCAATCATACAATGGCAATTACACCTAATAACATATAAAACACTACATTAAGGAAGTTGATTAGGATTAAATTATCATCCCCCAAAGTCAAGCATGGAGGACGATTTCACATGGGAAGAGAGAGGGAGAAAATTGTTTAATAATCCTTATAAGAGCACATGTGATTTGAAATAAAAATCTTCAGAAAGTTGTAGGATTTTCCTAACACAAATGGAAGGCTAAGATTAAAGTTAATTAAGTGAAATTTTAAGGGTTCTAATTAACTACACAATTAATCTAAATCCATGTGAATTTGGATGAGCCAATGGGAAGCTTTAAACACTAGCTATTAGAGACAAAAGAAACACAATCCTAGAGCTAAAGAGAAGAGAGGAGGGGACGGTTTTGGCCTGATGAAGAAGAAGGATTTTATTGTTATTTAACCCAAATATTATAATAAAAGCGCATGGGATAAAATGGAAGATAAGATAATTAATGGTCATAAATGAGAGCGCATGGAGATGGAAGAGGATAGGATTTTGGAAGATAAGGAGAGAGAGAGGGAAGGCACGGTTTTGGGAAGAAAAAGGGAGAGGAAGAAGAAAACTTAGTGAAGAAGAAAAGGTTATGTGGGGCCACAAGACTTGAACCAACCAATTGAAAAAAATCAATGAAAAATGGGCTAAATCCTATGTAATTAAGATTAACCAATGAGAACCTCTTACCCATAATTTGTGTCTTCTTGAAAATCAAAATAATATGAACCATTGATAAGGAAAAAGATTCAAAGGTTGATATCCTTGAATTTTCCCTATAAATAGAGAGGCAAACCTCTTCATTCTTCACACCAAATCAGCTCCAAAAGGTGATTTCTAAAGTAGTGAGAGTGAGTATGTGGAGGAGCTTGAAGAAGAAGGAGCAAAGTTCTTCAAGAGGTAAGTTCTTGAGTTTAGTCTTTAGTTTATTAGTATAATTATAGTTTAATTTAGAAAATTAGCAAGTAAATTCCTATACTTGTTTCTAGGCCTCCTTGCATTGAAAAATGTCTAATGAGGTAAAAACATGTTGGGAAGTAATTTTTTAGAGTTAGTGGAACAAGATTGTGAAAATTGTAGACTTTCCAATTTTAAGCTTTTGCTGGCAACGAAAATGGAGGCTATTATTTTATGTAGCAAATGAAGTCATTAAATCATGAGATTTTACAGGAATAAAGTAGACATGTAGGGCTTTCCAAATATATATAATATGGAACGTTTTGATCTTTGGACAAGAATTTTCACAATTTTAAGCTTTTGCTGGCAGCGAAAATGGAGGCTATTATTTTATGTAGCAAATGAAGTCATTAAATCATGATAGTTTACAGGAATAAAGTATACATGTAGGGCTTTCTAAATATATAAAATATGAAACGTTTTGATCTCTGGACAAGGAGATATGAATTTTTGAAGAAAAGCCTTATTTATGCAGTTATAATCTGGGCAGCGTTCAGTAAATATTATACTGGGAATGATACTTGATGTTCTAGCTTCTGGGAATATTTTTCTTTGAAAATAGACATGTCAAGGGTCATGAGGAATTTTACGGAACCTCAAAAAAAAATTTGTATAATTAATTATGATTTTCCAAAGTTGCTTCAAAATCTGCCCAGAAAATCTAGCATTTCGTTTTTAAGAAAATGTAAGGCCAAAATTGTAATAACAAATCCACCAAGGGTAGAAATGTCAAAATAGGTGAAAATATCCTTTTTGATATTACTCTAGGAAATATTATATTAATTATAATATCATGAAAAAGGAAGTAATCCGATAATAATGTATAGGATATCCGGAAAGTCCGGAGTCGGGTTCGAAGGTCAGGCATGTTGGCCATTACACGGTGAAAGGTACGTTCACGTACTAGTAACTTTAATCACCTATATCTTGTATGATTGTATATGATTGATTGATTCATGAAGTCATGGATAAGACTAGGTCTCGGGTCATACAATGTGACTAAGTTTATGGGGCTTAGGTCACCCGTTTATATACATTCGCTTTGTGTGGGTTATAGTTTTGATAACGCCACAAGTATGTATGTTTTCCTAGCATTGAGGACACGAGGAGCTGTCGTGGCATTGGTTAGTGCAAACATTACACCCGGTGTGACGCCACTAGTAGCGTCAGCCCGACGCCACCGCTCAATAGTGTCAAGACTCCGCGCGTCGCCAAATGACATGTTTTGACCGCATTAGTTTGGTAAATGCTTTCCAAACTGCTCTAATTAGGTACAATTTTTGTTAAAATTTGCTATTTTGGTGAATTTCCCAAATAAAGACAAAACCACATCCTAATATCTAATTGACTAAAACGCAGTAGCAGAAGTCACCCACCCCACCATTGCACACACCAAACACGTTAATGCCGAAAACTCAGAGACACGCAAGAAATCACAGCATGTCTAACGAAAACGTAGAAAGGAAGATTCATTCGGCGTCTTACACGGCTCACGCAAAACAGAAACGCCTTGCTTCTCAAGACCCACAACTCTATCCTCCAGTCCATCACTCTTCTGAGACCAGCGTTTCTTCACCTCAGATTGGACCTTTAATCCACTATATATTCATTGCTCTTTGCTTCTTTTCATCATTCATGCTGCCTAAGCTGAAACCAAGAGAAAGTCTGAGAGCAACGAGAGAGAAAGAGAGAGAGAGAGAGAGAGAGAGAGAGTTTACTGTAGTTTCTTCCCTCAGCTTAGCGTCTCGCATAACAGAGGCGAGAGTAAGAGCCAAGCTCATTGTGCAAGCTCAAAGAAACCAACCAAAGGTATGTGAGGTTTGCTTGTTGTCATATATAAGTATATATGTGTATCGTTGAGCTTGGAGAGGAAGAAGAGGAGTTGAGTTGCTGTCATGTTCATACACCGCTAGTCATACATGAAGATGGAATATCACCTAGAGGGGGGTGAATGGGTAATCTTTAAAAATTAAAATCTTTTCTCGTGTATGAACGAAATAGAGACCAATAAGATAAAAGAACACAAGACAATTTATACTGGTTCGGTCCAAAATTACTGACCTACGTCCAGTCCCCAGAACACCTGGGATTCCACTATGTTTCAAGAACAATTACACACTCTGTAAAAGAAGGATGATCCTCTCACTTTCGGACTCCACTCCCCCTTACAAGTTCTAATTAATACACCCACTCTTAAGGTTCCACAACCTTAAGATACAACTTAACAATGAAATAAATGTTTAAATACTCCTCACGAGTTGATAAAAAGATGAACACTGAAGTACAGTTAATGAAACAGTTAGCGTTTTTTTTTGGTAGATGGACGAATTCAATGCTTCGGCTATTTATAGATGTGTTAATTAATGACTGTTGTTGAAGCTTCATGAAATAGCCATTGAAACTCTTGAAGGTGTCCGTTAGACAGATGATGCGTTTGATCCGTTCGTCAAGAGTTTCACCCATTTGAATGTTACAGCTGGAATTTGCAGAGTTGACATTCTCTTTCATTCCTTCTGTTTATCCGTTGTGAAATGGAATTTAATGCGCAGACCGAATATCAGAGAGGCTTTACTTAGATCAGAGTTGTTTTCGTGTGTTTAGCATCGTTTTAGGTAGCCGCATTTAATGCTTCTGACATCAGCTACTTCATTTAAAAATTTGAGATGACTTGTGTTCTAATTTGCTGAAACTCACTAACAAACTCATTAAAATAGATCAAGTTTATTAATAAGCAATGATATAATGAATCCATGATTATATGCTGACTTTAGGATTCAAACAAAAGGTATTTACTAAAACAGAGACAAACTAAACTCGAGGCAGCAACATAGGTAGGCTCGAGGCAGAAATGCAGGAAAGGAAGAAGAGCATCTGAAGAACGTTTTTTACCTCAAGGTAGGCAGCACCTTACCTCGAGTTTAGCCCCAAATTCGAGGCATACTTTCTCCAGCCTCGAGTTAGTCATAAGATCTCAAACTAGTGCAACGTAGAGCAAGGACTCGAGGCAATTTTTGTGGCTCGAGTTTTCTCCCAAACTCGAGGTAGTGAAATAGCCTTGAGTTAGCTAATATGTGACTTCAAGAAGAAGTTGCTTAAGTCTCAGTCTTCTGCCTCGAGTTACTGAGAAGACTGGCTCGAGTCATGCCATAGACTTGAGGCACATTTCTTTACAAGATGTGGTACTTTCCTCTCGTGCCCAGACTTTAGAGATTGTATTCATCACAAAAAACAGCTGCTCACATGAGATGACACCGGGAGCATCGCAGGGATAAAAAATTTGTGCCGCATCCATCCGATGCCGAAGCTTGGCTGAAATTTGACAAGGCGAATCCTTCGTTTGCAGGCGATCCTCGTAACTACTTTTATACTTTGGAGCATTAATTGTTTATTATTGATTTTCAGGGAGAGTTTAGCTAGTTGTCGGTTGATTCGAAAATTTAAAAAAGCTTATAACTTCAGGGACAAGTGGATGTCCGATAAATTTTATAAATTGAGACATGAAAAGGGAAAGAAAAATTGGATTCAACCCGAGGTCGCGAGTAACGCTTATTTCAAAGATGGGCCACGGACGAGAAATATATAAAGCAAAGTGAACAAAATAAGTCAAATAGGGCCCATATAGATGGACCGTCATATGCTGGCAGCTCCATTCCATTTAGTGAGCATCGATGAAAAATTGTACGTATATGTTATTTTCTATTTTAGCTTTCAATATTTTATACTTTGAAGTAATTAATTGACGGTTATCAATTTGTGTTTGCAGGCAGAGTTTGGGGAAGTTCCTACAGATTCGATTCCTTGGGCTACCTTTGAGCGGACCCATTCCCAGGAGATCGTAGGTGGGAGGCGCTGGATTAGTGCCAAGTCGCAGCAATGCGCGGTGAGAGATTAATTAGATTTATTAGTTATTTCAAACAGTAACATTTATTTCATTTTACATGTCTTATTTGTGATGTGTTTCTGTGTGCTTGTAGGAGAACTATCAGCAGCTGACGCAGGAGAGAGACTCGCAGATTGAGAACGACCCGACGTTCTCTTATTCCGATAACTAGAGTCTCTTCATTCAGGCTGCAGACGGATTTGACAAGAGGGGGAGAGTCTTCGGGATGGGTGCCTCGCCAAAGAACGAAGTCTTCTATGAAGCATGCATCCATCAGTGTTGGAGGTGTTCCCAGTAGACGTAATACTTTGGCTACCAATCACAAACCATTATTCCCTCGTCCATTTAAATGAAGTACAAAAAATAAACCGACTTTGTAATGTTGGTTTTGCGTAAGATAAGAGGGTAAAGGTGTTAGAAGCGAAGGTGAAGGAGCTAGGAGAGATGATTACCGAGATGCGGGCACTTCTCCAGTCCATATTGAAGGACAAGGGTATGGGGTTGCCTCCTGGTGGTGATGACGATACCGGTGGTGATCATGACCAGATTGCTGCAGTTTAGACTTTTTGTTTAGCTCATTTTGGTCGAAACATTATAATATGTAATATTTTGTTTTTGCAATGTAAACTCTTATGATTGTTACAATTTATTTTTATGATATACAAGTCTTTTTATTTTCTAATTTTTAATATCTTTTTATGTAATTATTTTATTATTTTATGATTTTTTACATTCTAAAAAAAATTAATTGGCATTTGCGAGGAAAAAGTGTTTCCTCGCAAACTCCTCAATTTTGCGAGGGAACATTCTTCTCTCGTAAAATTTTCAAATTTTGCGCAAATTCTGAATTTACGAGGGAAAGAAGCATTTTGCGACGGAAATTTGGTCTCATGAGGGCGATTTTTGCGATGGAACTTATTCCGCCGCAAATCGTTTTGTGACAGAAAATATCTTTTTTTCGAGGGAATTTTTCCACCGCAAAAAACAGTTTTTTTGTAGTTTGATCCTCTACTAAGGCAAGAGTACAACATACTAGAATCTCAAGAGAAACAAAAGGGGAGATATAGAAAGATAGAGTTTTTGAAAGAAGAAAAGCTTAGAGAAAAGTCATTCTGAAAATACTCTTATACTCATAAAAGAGATAACAACCTTCAATGATCCTTCAAAAGCCTAGGAGCATCATTTTCCAATTGTGAAGGAAAATCTGCTTAACCATATGCTCCTTTGGATTCTAATTATGAACTAGAGTTTTAAAGCTAGATTATTTGAAGATTTTATATATTAAGTGCCGATTAGAGAGTGGAAAGGATCCCACACAAAAGGAAACCACAGCCGTGGCCCTATTTTCCAATTGTGAAGGAAATCTTTACAAATCACATAGACATTTGAAATTGGCTTTTTTCCCTATTTGCCACCTTTTTAATAATTAATTACCATTTTGCCACTGTTTTCAAAATATTTCCCAATGTGCCACCATTTAGTCGACTAAACCAAGGTTTAGTCGACTAAATCGCTGGTGGCTAATTTTTTTAAAATGCCCTCGATATTTAGTCGACTAACTCACTTGGGTTAGTCGACTAAAAAACCCCTCTGCCGACATTTAGTCGATTAACCCACTTGGGTTAGTCGACTAAATTTCGGATTTAGTCGACTAACTCAAGTGAGTTAGTCGACTAAATATCGGGCCATTTTTAAAAAAATCAGCCATCCTGGCGATTTAGTCGACTAAACCTTGGTTTAGTCGACTAAATGGTGGCACATTGGGAAATATTTTGAAAACAGTGGCAAAATGGTAATTAATTATTAAAAAGGTGGCAAATAGGGAAAAAAAACCCTTTGAAATTTCAATATTTGTTGGAGAATTTAAAAAATTAACATGAAACAACATTTGTGTAGTTATATGAAACAGAGTCCCAGAAAAAATCAAGCACCTACATAACATTATTATCAAAAATGGCTTTCTGCATGAAAGAACAAAAAAGATGACTAAAGCAATAAACACTAATGCTCCCGGCCAAGAAATTAGTAACTCGGTCCATGTCAAGGGTTTTTTGACCTCGTCAAATAAGAGCATCTGAAATTGATCAGTCAAGTCCTCCAGCGATCCAGTATTACGCGTGCTTTACTTTTAATCCACCTTGGACTCAAATAACAGAGCGGCATCAAGAACAATAATCTATATTAGCTAAAATACTAGAGAGTATATAAGGATCGAGGAATCTGGAGGGGAAAAAAGTAATAATTGAGACTCAAATACTGATTCCAGTACACTCTGAGAAAGAAAACACTAGTTCAAAAGGTTCCTCCCCAAAATCATCAAAAAAACATGTATACCAAAGCAACTGGCCATACTTTCGACCCAAAAAAAAAAAAAAAAAAAAAAAAAAAAAAAAGCAACTCGGCAAAGCAAACAATCAAAATAGGAAGAAATGCATTTATGATTAATACAAACACAAAATGGATCTTATATTTAGAGATAAGCATATTAAAAAAGGCTCTCATATATAGGTACGGAGCCGGTATAAATTAAATTTTGGACTAGGACCAATAATTGATTGCAAAATATCATCTGCGCAACCACCTAAGCAGCAGTTTTATGCATGGATGTTACTACTAGCTACTACTGCTCAATAAGGAAAAAATCAGAAATATTTGGGAAAATTTCAGATAGCCCCCACTGTAGCAAAATAATTCCCCATTGCCCCATAAAAAATCTGAAATATCACTGCACTCTTTTTGGGCAGATGAAATTAATTTGTGGCGGGAAAATGACTGATTTAGCCTTTGAGAAAGAAGGAAGTAAAAGCTTGCAAGATCAGGAGGTTCATGCCACACTTAAACCTACTCTGCCTCTCCGTGCATTCTGCCTATATCCACCTTCGTGAGCTGGTGGCAACGCAACGATTGATGATTGTTCCGAAATTGCTTCACCCTCCCATCTTTCCATTTGAACCTAAGTTTTGCACATTTTGAAATCTTGTCATTCTACCCTACGGAATCGCGTCATTGGCGAGGTGTTGCAATCAGTTGGAATTACATCCTAGTTAAGGTAAATATGAACTTCCCTTTTAGATAGCCTTACCTTTTTCGTCTAAGCTTTTGAATGCTTGTAGTTTGTCATGGTATATGTTATGCTGAAATGGGTACAGAGTATGTTAAAAGTGACACCAACCTCTTTTCTTCTTTCTTTTTCCCATGTTTCATCGTCATTGAACATCAGCCACTCAAGTTTCTCATGCTGAGCTTTGCAGCAATGCTCTGACTAGCAGTTCTAGAAAGAAGTCATTTTGCATCTTTCATGTGGGAGGGGAATATGTGAAGAGCATGCAGGTGGGAAAATGACATTTGAAGTTGGTATTGTAAGTGGAAGATTGATAACACTTTTGTAAATAAGGATATTTGATTTATAAATTTCCACATGTGTCTTGTAAATGTCCATTGTCTTGTACACGGGTGAGATCGTCTTGTAAATTCCCACAAGCGTATTGTAAATAACATGTTCTTATAAATTCTCCTTGTCTTGTATAATGCTCATATAGCCTTGTAATTTCACTTAATTATTTATCTTGTAAATAAGCATATTAGACTTGTCAATTTTCACATATACCTTGTAAATAACATGTTATTGTGATTGCCCCTCATCTTGTATATTGTCAAGATAGTCTTATAAATTCTCACATACGTATTTTAAATAAGCACATTTGACTTGTAAATTCTCACATATGTCTTATAAATATCATATGTTCATGTGAATTTCCCTTGTCTTGTATATGGCCAAAATGGTGTTGTGATTTAACTTATTTGTATAGTAAATAAACATATTTGACTTGTAAATTGTGACATGTGTCTCATAAATAGCTTTAGTAAATGACTTAGGTTTATTTTTGTCTATTCCCTCTACAAATTAATTTCATTTGCTCCCAAAAGAGTGCATTGATGTTTCAGATTTTTATGGGGGCAATTAGAGATTGTTTTACTACAGTGGGAACTATATGAAAGTTTTCCTAGATTTTCACCAGCTGCGTCTTTCATCTTGTTGGGGAAGACAACAATATTTTTATGAAAAATAAATGAAAGAAATTAAAATACTCTTCTTCTTTTTTAAAAAAATATATGAAGTATTTTAAATCTAAATTTTGGTACTTTTATTTTTGTTTAAAAATATAGCATTTAAAATAAAAATTCTCAAATGAAGCACAAAATTGACATTTTTCATAAAATCTTATTAAAAAAATTTCTTTCTGTATTGATGACTTCTTAAATATAAAATAGGTATTTATTTGATCCAAAATAAATTCCAAAAAATCAGATAAAATCATTAATTTTAAGTAATATTTTTATTTCTTTTTCAAATTTTAAACTTAACTAATATAGTAGTATATGATATCATGGAGCTATCTAATAAGATTGACCAAAAAAAAAAAGCTATCTAATAAGAGATTTTACAAAAATTATTTTATTTTAGATTATTGCTAATTGAAAATATAAAATACATGTCAGACATATTCAAACATCATAATCATTATCTTTCTTAATTCTTCTTATCTCTCTTCTTATTGATTATGATGGTAGAAACGTCAACAGAGTGATCAAGTGGGAAAAATGAAAAATATGGAAAATATGTCTTATATTTAGAATCATGATCAATTGTTTTTAATTATTTTTGTTTTTTAATTAAAAAAAGTATGTTTTCAACCCTTTAAACCTAATAACCTCATGAGTTTCAAATGATAATTTTTTATAACGATCGTTGTTATTTTGAAAGTTAAAACTTAATATGTCAGCATTTGAAAATATTCTTTCAACATTTAAAATTTCAATATCAATATTTTTTTGGCCAACGTTATAGTTGGACGACTAAAAAGAAACTTTATAAAACTTGGGAATCAAAATGAAATATTATGTGAAATTAAATTAAAGACATACTTTTGCCTTACTTTTTCCAAATGGTTCAAATTCAATAATGCTCCCCAAAATGAGAATGTCTACAATACACAAGCTTCCTTAACTATGCTTCAAGCACACATAATGATGTTAAATCCAAGAGTTATGTGTATAAATATTGATATTGATACTCTTAGCATTAACAGGATCAAGAGATAACCCCTCTTTACATCGCTGTCCAATTGGTTGAAATGCCATTTTATTATATCATGCACTTTCTCTACTGCTAAATAATGTTTACAGAAAAGAAAAAAGGGGAAAAATGGAGGGGCAGATTAACACGAGGAGTGTGTCAAGTAGTTAGGTGACAACCTAATCAGCACCATTTTTAAAGTCATTTAAGAAGTACGTACTTTATGTCTTCAACTTCCTCTACCTTGTCCAAATCATGACACCGATGGAATCGTGAGTTGGACTAATTGTGGAATTCAAAACGTGTCAATGCGTGTATCCCTTGCTATGCTAAATTTGATCTTAATTATATTAAGAAGCAGAGCAGTGATACCAATTCTCGAACCTGAAACCTCACAGAATGTTTATAAAGAACGTGCCATGAAGATACATGGGAAACTGGTCTTTGATCTTAATTATAACGCTTACGAATACTTCAAGCTTATGGTACTAATTGGTTGTGATTGTTGAACACCGCACGTGATGTTAGTTACTGGGTTGGCTAGAACTAGATATGTTGTTGCAGCGTGTTTGTTTGAGTTAGCGGTAGAAACTGTTTTTTCAACATGACTTATGGTATACGAGGTAAGTATGTGAGAGGAGTTTTGTCTCAACTTGCATGAACGTATTTCTTGAATGCTAACTCAAACAAGGCTTGACATTTTCTAAGAACTCGTATTATAGGTCACTTTTAAATTTTTTTATAAAGATTTTTAGAGTAGCTAAAAAAACAATCCATGCTCTTAAACTTTTGTAAGAACTAACACTACGAGTTTTGAGAATGCCCGTAGTTCAATTTACGTATACTTTCATTGACGGGAAAAAAAAGTGACTTTTCATACGAGGAAGAAAAGGCTTAAATAATGTTCGGAACATTTTGCAACATGACTCAGCCTAGAGTTAAAAATTATTAAAACTTTTTATGGTTTAAAATAATGACAACTAAAAGGAGTAAGCAACACATTTGTCATAATGAAGCTAGTTTAAATTTAAAGGGAGTAAAAAGTCAATGATGGTATCAAATTCCCCATATAAGTATTTCTCAAGCATGTAGTCGTGAGCTCAAATTGTATATGAATACAATAGGTGTAAGTTATGAAAAAAAAAAAGTGTCATGAGATCATAAATTATTATTTTCAATGATAATTTTTAAAAAAGTTTTTATCTCCAACTAACCAAGGGATTTGAATGTGTATTGTTGTTGTCAAACTCACGATTTAACTTTTAAGTTAACTGTTTTTACGTTTTTAGCCTATAAAATCATGCCAAATTATTCTTTCATTTTTGTTTTAGTAGTTGAATTTATAAGAGTACATATACATTTTAAGATATACCAATAACAAAATAATAAGTGTCCGCATGAAAGTAGTAAGCTAATTTCTCTCCAGAATCTTTGTTGGTTCATGGAATGTTGGATGCATTGTCCTACCCAAGAATTTGGACATGATAGATTGGCTTGAAACCCAGAGTTATTCTGCAGATATATATGTTCTTGGGTCATTTAGGCTCTTCAGGTATTTTGAGAGAAACGGTAAACTTTGAACAATGTTGCTATTTTAATTTAGAATTTGGTGATGATAGTATGCTGTATGAGTAAATTATTTGGTTAATTCCTTTTGATGAGTGAATTCCTTGCATATCTTGGGAGGCTTTCTGCGTATTGACTGCAAGGTTGTTTCAATATAAAACGAATGTACTTTTCCTTTACTCCTCTTGGGTAGTGTTGTATGAGAATGAATACTTATTTTTTATTTTTTGATTTAATTGGCCATGAATAGGGTTGTAAGCCTATGCACAAGTAAAGCAGTTACTCCTCGATTATATATATACACGGAATTGATATGATTTAAAGAAACTTATTTTTGTTCTTAACCTGATGAGACTGTGAAAGTTTGTCATGTTACACGTATATTTTTGTCAAATTCATGAGGCCAAATAAATCTTATTTCTCACCTATACATTCCTTACCTTTTTACATTCATCAACACAATTTTGACTAATCCAGGATGCTAATTAAACGTACAAGACTTTCAAAACTGTCATGTTTCTTGAACAGTTGAGGTTTTAATCATGATATATGGGAAAAGCACCATTGTAGCAAGTTTCACAGAATATTGTGCCTAGTTAGAGCACATGGAAAAAGTTTTACCAAAATAGAGTAGTTAATGGTGTTGAGGCTGGTGACGGGATCAATGCAATTAGGAGGATTGACGCCACTCACCAAATTCTTTGACGCCACTCACCAAATGTTTTGATGCCATTAGTGGCGACGCCACCAATGGTGTCCCATGACGCCACTAATACCCCCCCCCCCCCCCCCCACAAAATCATTCATGCCTTCCCTTCCCTCATTCAAAAGACCGGAGGGAGTATTACATAAGACCGGGAGTTGCAAAGGCGAGCTATGGGGGAAGAAGGAACGGGCATCCAACTATACATTCTTCTTCTTCTCGTGTTTCACAACTCAGATTTCTAAGATGCTCAACTCGGTTCTGGAACGGAGAGTTCACCGAGTCTGACCGAACTTATACCTTAGTGTTCCAATACGCGATTTGCAAACCAGGGTTTGGTTAGTACATCCGCTCTTTGTTTGTATCCAGGTATGTGTATAATTTAAACTTGCTTCTCTACAAATTTATCACCAACCAAATGGCGATCAACCTTGGAATGCATTTTTTTTTAAAAAAATAATAATAACTTACATTTCTCTGTGTTATTTTAAGTACATGACGTTCCAACTACGTCTCTACATGAACTAAAGAGAAGAAGAGAATGAGTGAGATATTGCCAAAACTAGCCATTGGAATTGATCTTGGAACCACATACTCATGCGTTGCGCATGGCAACACAATCAAGTGGAGATCATTGTCAATGACCACCGCCCCCCTAATCGTTGAAAGCAACATAAGACAAGGTCATTCGTTGCCTTGGTCATTGACAATGATCTCCACTTGATCGTTTCGCTCCCCCCCCAAAAAAAAAAAAAAAAAAAAAAAAAAAAATTAGTGGCACCATAGGACGCACATACACTACCAATGGCGTCAAAACCTTTGATGCCGTGTTAAAGGATGTGACACCACTCACAGTGAGAGGCGTCAATCCTCTCGACGCCATTGATCGCGTCACTTGCCTCAACACCATTAACTACCCTATTTCGGTAAAAAAAAAATTCCATGTGTTCTAACTGGGTACAATATTTTGTCAAAGTTGCTGCAATTGTACTTTTCCCCATGATATATCTTCATAGTTTAAGGTCTGCACCAGGGGCTTCGACAATAGATTTATTGTTCTCATCGCTGTATGCCAAAATAAATATAATTTTGAGTCTGAATAACTAAAATTTTCATCAATAAATATCATAAAGTAATTGAAAAAATAAGCCAAGCCAAGCAAAATTATCCATTCATGTGGCTCCTCTCTACTTTTAATGTTCCTATGAACAATGTGCCCGTTTTGGAGAGCCCAGGTTGGAAAGTGTTTGGGCCCGTTGCGCCAGTAGTCTGGAAATAAATTTTGTTGGTTGGCTTTTTTTATCCCCATGTAGGGCCCATGCTTTAGTACATTAGTGCATCTTCCACGTTTGGGACGTCCTCTTACCTTCCTTTCACTCATGTAGGGTCCACATATCTCGCATATATATATATTTTTTATTTCTTTTCTTTCAATTACAAATTCTATTTTTTCTAACGAATAAATTTAGGGAGAAAAATATATAAAATCGCTTAAATTGATATAATTTAGGGGGAAATATTTCTATATATTCTAATTTATATGCAATCTTTTACATCAAAAATATTTCTATATATTCTAATTTTTTAAGTATTCTATAAACACAAAGAAAGAAAATTCGTTTGGTCAGATTTTGTTGGTTTGCCTCATTGAGAAGAACAAAGAAGGACCTATGCGCTCTTCTTTTGTTTTGGCTGCCCATCTAGTATCCACAGCTTCACCCTGACTAACATGGATGCAACCTGCGTTGCGGACCTGACTATGGTGGGAGTGTCCCAATGGGGCTTTTTTGCATTCACAAGACTCAAACTTGAGACCTTGCTTAAACGACATAAGACGCTTACTACTTGTGTCCACCCCCATTGGTAGGACCTATGCTCTTAAATGTTATCGTCTTCTTCATTTCCATATTTTGGAGCAATCATTAGGGAGGCCCAATACACAAATCCAGCTTTCCCCGTCCAAGCAGAGAGGCTATTTCCAGGATTTAAACATATGACCATTTCACATGGCAGCATCATTTACAATGGCTCTGAGGCCCACCCTCTATTTTGCAGCAATCATGATTCATACAAAAGATTAAGAAAATCTTTTACATGAAAAGGACAAGCTAAAACACAAATCACAAATTATCAAGCTCAATCACAACTTAATCAAATCCCAAACCTAGAGCCCACTTCATCCTATTCCTCAAAATAAAAGTAGTTTCATCATAGTAACAACTAAGCAAATCAACACAGGAAATATCTGATGAAATGTGTCACACTAAACCAAGAAGCTGAGAAAAGTAAGTGTTTATGGAATCCCACTCGCAACTAAACATAATATTGATAATTAATCAATGCCACAAGTCTTCAAACATAATATAATATCCATCTTTGAAAAAAGAAGTAAACATTTTTGGGCAAAAAAAAAAAAAAGAAGAAGAAGAAGAAGAAGTAAACATAATATTATAAACAGATCAAATTATAATGGAGCTGAGTGGATTTCAAGTTGCTGGATCGAATGGTTTATTTTTCTATAATGGTTGTTATAGTTTGAATTGGAAGTTAACCAAATGTATTCCTACTTTGAGTCATTTTTCTGTTTTGCAATGTTTCATTCTAAATGCTTTGGTTGTATGATTTAGATGAGACATTTAATAGTTTGAATCCGGTGATAGCTTAGGTTCATTCTTCCTGAGTCATTAATTAGAAACTCTCATCTTGAGTTAAGCAAGGAAAGCCGACTATTCATTCCAAGGGGATCTTGATCATTTTCATCGTTGAACTTAAATTCATTTTTGTTTCTCTTCATTTCTTCGCACAAAGCCATACTTGGGGGATTAAATTATAAATAGGTTAAAAGTTAAGGGGCTAAAAGTGTCACATCCCAATTTTCGGAAGCGTTTTTTTTTTTTTTTTTTTTTTTTGTTGAAGTGTTTGATCGAGTAGAGCATCGGAAGTAAATAGTATTAAAACAAAAGTAACTCGATAACATCCACCGTATGTGTTAGCTTTTAACAGGGTTTACAAAATCGAATGTCATTATTAAGTACAAAATAAGAGGGCTTCCTCCAGCCCCTCGATTCGCCGTTACCCTTGTCTCCGGTCCTGTTTACTCCGGATCCTGAAGCTATGGTAAGAGCTGAGGTTCAATGCACATTGAACCTCAGGTAACGGTTAACCTCATGTTCATGTACAGTTATGTATGACAGATATTCATGATACCACAGCAATATTCTCATATGAAAAATAATAACAGAACACAGCCACTGTATATGTATGTTATTATAGTCTGCACTATTCACCAGTGCCACGATGTACTGGCCGTGTCCTCGCTAGGAAAACTCAACGGCGTTATCAATACTATAACCCGTGTACAGGCTGTATATGAATGTTCAATAACTTTTTAAAAACAAGCTCGCCTATGAATACAACCATCACATATAGGTATACAAAAGAAACATCGAGTTAGTGTTACAAAGACGCGTCCGTACCTTTCGTCGGTGTTGTCGATGTTGACGGTCGGACGGTGATCACGCGTATCCTATAATGGTAATATCGTATTTATTAATTTATAAATAATATCCTAAGAGATATTTTGGCCACTAATGACTATTTTGCCCTTGCAACATTATTTTTCACTTTATTCCTTCAAAATTCGTAGAACAACGCTGGTACAAATCTAGGCAGCATTTCATCTAACTTTCAAAAATCATAATTAATTCTAGAAAAATCGAAACGAGGATCCGTAAAATTCCTTGGAATCCTTAGGATGTCTATTTTCAAGTAAAAATAATCACCTTTGCCCAGATTACACGAATCACTCCCAGGTTTTAATTTTTAAACCTCTGCCCAGAATTTTCCCAGAAATTCGTAGCCTAACTTTGAGGATTTTTATCTCTCTGTACAGAAATCATTTTGACATGTTCTTGACATATTTAAAAATCCCTATATGTCTATTTTAACCATGAGTTTTATCAGAATTTTGTGACCATATTTTCAATATGAAATTCTAGCGTTTTCATCACTACCTTCAGAAATTCCGAAACCGATGAAATTTCGCCAGAACTTCGTTACTTTGATGATTTTCTTCCAGAAATTTTGCTATATGACCTCCCTCATCTTTTTTTCAAAATAAAGCCAATTTTGACCATAAAAATATGTAAATAAAATTATCCTAGCATATTTAATATCTACACTACTTCTATCTAAAAATTTAAGAACTATAACTTAAAGAATTCAAAGCTAAAACTAGAGAGCTTACCAAGAACTTTGCTCCTCCTTCTTCAAGACCCCTCACTCTCACTTTCACTCTCTATATCAAATTTACTAAGCTTGCTTTGGTGTGAAATTTGTGAAGAGGTTGGTGCTCTATTTATAGGAAAAAGCTATGGCAATCTTGTAATTCTCTAACTTACACATCTTTCATTCTTGGCCATGGGTTTGAATCTGAATTCTCCTTCCAGCTGAGCCAAAAACGTGGCCTACCTCCCCCCCATTCTTCCTCCTTTGATTTTTCACCAAAGCCTCTTGCCTTGGTGTCAAAATTGTCCCCATGTGTAAAGCTTTTGGCCCCAAGAGTGCTTTGGTGGCTCTTTCTCCTTCATGCACTCTCCAAGCATGCATTGGTGGCATCTCCATCTTCATGCATTTCCCAACTTGGTGTTCTAATTTCCTAGTTACTCTAAGTATACTTGTAACTAGATGACTTTGGTGATTGGTTAGCAATTAAGCAAAATACTCTTAGGGTTTAGTCTTTAATTAGCTTAATCTTTGGTCATTAATCCTAAAATGGTGTTTTAGGTGTTATTAAATTTATTTGCTTGGTTACTAATTTAATCATGATCATTAGTAATCATCTTTATGCTAATCCTAACCCCTTATTGGTCCTTGACCTTTAATTATCCTAGTACATCTTTAATTGGTGACTATTAACATTAATTGTAAAGAATTACCTAAATATTCCATTAGTGTAATTTTAATTGCTCTTTAATTGTTGGTAATTGCCCCTTAATTGTCCCAAGTGTTTTGATAATTCTTTATGGCTTTTTATAAATCAAATATGAACTAGGTATTAGAAAATTTAGTCTCTTAACAAATCATAATAATTGGTGTTTAAGGTCCTTTGATTAATTATGAAGGTTTGGACAATTCATTTAATTTTTAGAAGATTTAGTTGATCTTTAATTGCCATTGATTTCTCTAAATTTACTTAAGTATTTTCATAACACTTTCTTGCTCTTTTAAATTCCACATGAACCATGGTTTAATATGGTATTTATTATTTTATGATATCTTATGATGCCCAACAAAATTAAATCATTGGCTACCTTAATCCTAAATAAAAATTATCTAGAAAATAGGATAAACTCATCAGAAAATTTGAGACCACATATTCACCTATTTTAAATAGGCTTTATCTATCAAAATATAGTGGTTATGCTAAATGTGATTTTTAGGGTATTACAAAAAGATCCTTTTTTTTTTTTTTTGCATGTTAATTATTATAAATTAATAAATATTGCCTTACCTCTATTGATATCATTTGGATGAGTCCTTTGACTTGGATATATTTTAGCTCTCAACTTTTATCTCAATATCTAAATAATGATTAATACAATCTTTCCTTTTATTTTCATTTAGATGAGACCGTTGACTTGGATATATTTTGACTTGCTACTTTTATTTATTTTTGATAAGAAAAAGTTTAGGATAGGGGTGGAAACAAAGAAAACATGAAAAGTAATGGCTAGGAACAAGGATGTTGGCAATAGGCATAAGGCTTTCTGCATAGTCGAAAGTAAGCCAAAATTGAGAGCCACGTTGGCGGCAATTAAAGTCCACCCGTTCATGAGTACTAAGATTTACCGTATATAGAGCATCTATTGTTCTATGGTCTGTTTCAGATTCACCATATGTCGGCAACCCAATGTTGAGGTAGACAATTTCATCCAACCAAACACCTCTGGGATGTATGCTTGAAGAGTTGCCTATACTAAATTTCTTACTGTAAAACCCTAAAAATCCCTACTTGTAGTGAAAGCCATATTTTGACAAATACTACATGTTTAACAAAGGAGAGTATGTTGTCTCTAAATTGTGTAAATTTGATAGCTATATTTCAGGAAAATTTCTCTTGGGAATTTATAACAACCGAAGGCAAATCTTTAGGCTATATTTAAGGATCATAAAATACAAATCATTATTATATTAAACTATGGTTCTTGAATAATCAAAAAGAGCAAGATAATGTGAAGAAAATACTTAAGGATTGATAAGCAATTAAGTCTCCACTTAATTATAGTGTAGACCTTCATGATGAATTATGATGCATAAAGCTTGTGTGAATTAAAGAGTTGAAGAGTATAATTTCAAAAAGAGCTGTAAATTTATAGGATCCTAAAATTTCTCTTGGATGTATGCTTGAAGAGTTGCCTATACTAAATTTCTTACTCCAACTCCATCTCTCCCCAGATGAGAGGGCTCCCTCCTCCATCACCCACAAATCAGTTCTATATGATTTATAGTTCTCGCTCACAGTACCACATAACAGAGCAAGTTTGTTCTCTTACACACTTAGAAAACTTTCACATGAATCATTATCGTCACATGGAAGTGGAATCCATGTAAACACTTCCATTACCATGTCAAATGAAACTACCACCCTATCAGAAACAATAAAATCATTCTCATAAACATTCATTACCTTATACCCAAACCAAAACATAGTTCCATTAACCGTAGTAGGGAAATCACAAATAGTCAAACCTCCAAAGTCCTCAACTTTTATTTCCTTCCAAGATCCTGTGCTTAATGAATACACTTCTAATGTATTAGATAAGCTATCAATATCAGCCTATTCATCAGACATCAGGATCTTGTAATCATTGTCAATTGGACTAAAACCAAATCCTAATGCAACAAATTCATTTTCAATTTTAATGGGACTTGGCACCTGTAGAATCTCTCTAGTTGCAGGATTCCACACTGAAAGGGAAGGAGAAGAATTAAGGCCAGCAACACAGAGCAAGCCGTTGCTGCAACCAACAATTTCAGTCCGCAATGAAGAATCCATCAAAGGCAATGGCCGCTGAACTTCAAGAAGTTGCATCTTGTGATTGAAAATATGAGAGTGCAAAGGATCAAGTTTGTCGTCCCATTGCAAAAGAAGCAAAGGGTTTTCATTCATGGAGTGGTGCAAGTGTTCCGTGATGAAAGAAGGGGTCTTAAGGAGATTTTTCCAATCTTTACAAACACAATGAAATCGGATTAGAGATTTTACCGGAAGACGTTTGAGAATGGTTCTGATGATATCTTCGGGAAGGAATGGGTTGTCGCCTATCTGCTCCATAGCGCTAGACTGGGAGAGGAAATCGTTCGCCATGAGGATTTACTGGGACGGTGGCGTTGATCGTTTATATTTGTATTTCTATTTTACTGAATAGGTAATAGTTTTTTTTTTTTTTTTTTTTTTTTGCTCGAAGAATAGGTAATAGTTTTCACTAAATCAATTTTTCTCGTTCAGCATAAAAAAGAATCATACTTCCCGAGATATTCTCCTAAAAGAGGAGGAAAAAGGTATCGACTCTCTAATCTTTAGGAGGAAATATTATTCACTCAAGGTCGTCTTTGGCTCTAATTTTTCCTTTTATATGGATTAAAAGCTTATTAAAATATTTTTATTTTTAATTTTAGATATATTTTTTTGATTGATTTAGTTTAAAAAATTTTGTATTTGATGATTTTATTTTATTTAGATTCAAAATAATTTAAAATCTCATCATATTTGACTTTAAAATGATATTCTGAAGTTAATTATTACGCACATATCTTATCTAATTCAATTTGATATTATTTAGTTAAAATTGAAATTAGGCCCACACATATCTTCAATTTTTTTAACTACATAGGGATATTATAGTCTTTTAACAACATTTCAAAAACAAGGCTTTTAGCCTAATTAGTAATTAGTAATTAGTTATTTGTTCAAAGTATAGTCATTTTGACAGTTGAACTAGATTTAATTGAGACTATTATTATATATAACCGTTTCAAATTTATTTTACCTTATCTAATTTCCAAGTAATGGTTTCAAATAATTAATGTGGTTTTATTATAAATTGAAATGTCTCTTTTATCTTATTAAAAAAAATTTGACAGTATTATTATAAAAAATAAATTGGGAAAATTAAAATAAAGGACCTAGAGGAAATAATATTTTTTATAAAGGACCGTAAAAATTCTAATTACTTAGAAGAACCAAACATTATAATATAAGTTTAAAATTACTAAATTGCCCCTAATCAAAACTCATATCTTATCTTTTATATTCATAATTAAAAAAATAACTACAATTAAAACTGGCCATCATCATGATATGATCAGAACAATTTTTTTTTTCAATATATTATTTAATTAACAACGGTTAAACTCATATTTTTCTTAATTTTTATTTTTAACCCACATAAATTTCTTCTAAAAAAATCATACAAACTTTCTTGGTTTAATATATATGATAAATTATAAAAGACCTTGAATTTTAATAAAATTATAAATTCCATTTTTAACTGAAAATTTTTGTTTTTTAAAAAAATTTATAATTTTTACAAATTGAATAATGCATATTTTTTTCACACATATATATTCAAGTTGTTGAAAATGAAATTTGAGAAAATTATTGTTTAATTTAATGTATCTTATAATTTCGTAGTAGTTTTAAAAATAGAATCGGAAAGAAAATCTAGAAGGGATTTGTTAGGGGCATTTTAGTACTTTTAATTTTATATTTTTATAGTTGGTCCTTTTAAATAATTACAATTTTTATGGTCCTTCTCAATAAATATTTTTTCCTCTAGGTCCTTCATTCTAATTTTCCCAAATAAATTTTACAATTTGTTTGTATTGCAATTATGAATTGTATAGTTTGGATTTTAAGATTTTAAATTTACTTATTTATGATTATAGTAATAATTTCATAAAAGATTGAATCTGAATCATTTATTTTTTTAAATCTAGTAGTGGATATGAGATTATGAAAATAAAATTAAAAAAACACAACCCGTTAGAGGATATTAAGGGATACAATATAGATACGAGCTACCATATATTCGAAGAAGCTATATATTCAGAGCTGCAATGAAAATGGTTATCTCTAATTAATTCATAAAAGCCACAGTTCGAGCAACCCTCCTTGCGACACGTTAGCACTATCACCCTTCCACCAATAACTTAATAAGATATAAATATTGAAATATATACTATTATAATATAAGAAAAAATATATATCTCAGAAATAATACGAAGTTAGTCAAGTACTCCATATAATATCGTACTATTAGAATTTAAGCTATTTTATTAAATTTTTTAAACATTTAGATTATTTTAAATCTCATTAATCCCTCTAACGCTCTAAATAAACTAATGTGACACTGGACTCCTTGTATGTAGGATTTTCTGTTTTCCCTTCATTTTCGGGCCTAATAACAACATAAATTTTCTTCGGATATCATGATATTTTTAACATGAAAATATCTCCCTGTTTTTATTATTATTATCCTTGTATGTGTGTGTATATATATATTATATAATTAGTTCCCTAAAGAGCCCAAAAAGTATATAATTGAGTTATTATTATAATATGTGCTCTCAATTATGCACGTACAATATATATTTTGAGTATTTTATGTACATTATATATATTCAAAATAAACATCTAAACATATATTTTTTGTATATAATACTCATATTTAAATAATAAATCATGGAATTAATGAAGGGTGTTTTGGTATTTTTGTTTATGTATTTATTATATGAATTTTAGGAAAAGACTCTTCATTAATTTCTCTAATCTCAAAACTACGTCGTTTCAAGAGTTCATTAATTCCTTTAACCCCAAAACGATGTAGTTTTGGGGTGAATTAACATAACCTTATGTCAAATGACATGACAAACGTCGATTAACCCTTATATATATTCAAAAAAAGCATCTAAACATATATTTTTTGTATATAATACTCATATTTAAATAATAAATCATGCACGGGTTATCTTTTTTTAAATAACAATCATTGGTTATCTTTTGCGTGCTTCAAACCACTTATTTGAAGTTTATTTGTTTATATTATTTTATATCTGCAGAAAATAACTAATATTTCCTAGAAGATTGGTCTAAATAAACTTTATTTATTTCGTTTAAATAAATGTTTCTCTTGCAAGCTTCGAAAAAACACCTCGCAACTTAAAGCATATTGAATCTAAAACTTGTGTGTTTAAAATCAAAATATTTAATCATAATTTATTTAAATATTTAAAAATAAAAATATAGGGACCTTTTTTAACCTATCAATGTGATGGATATGTTAGATCAATATATTGCGTTATTAACATTCCATGAACCAACAAAGATTCTCCTAAAAGAGGAGAAAAAGGTGTTGAGGCTCTAATTTTTGTGATCCTGATTAACAAATATTATTCTCTCATGGTCTTTTGCTCTAATTTTTCCTTTGATATATGAATAAAGAGATTATTAAAATATATTTATTTTTAATTTTAGATATTTTATTTGATTGATTTAGTTCAAACAAAATTGTATTTGATGATTTTATTTGATTTTGGATTGAAAATAAATTAAAACCTTATCATATCTGACTTTGAAAAAATATTTTGAAGTTGTTACTCACATATATTATCTAATAAAATTTGATATTATTTAATTAAAATTGAAAGAGCTACACATATCTTCAATTTTTTCTTTTTAACAGGTCAAAAACAATTTTTTTATCTACATATAGGCATTATAGTCTTTTTAACGACATTCAGAATGGCCTTTTGGCCTAATTAGTAATTTTTAAAAAGTATAGGCAATTTGATATTTCAACTAGATTAGATTTTTATATTAAATAACCATTTCAAATTTATTTTTCGTTACCGAATTTCCAAATAATTGTTTCAAATAATAAATGTGGTATATTATATATTGAAACGCCTTTTTATATAAAGTATATTTTTAGTGGTTTAAGTTTTACGTGAGGTATACTTTTGGTCCCTTAACTTTATAAAGTATACTTTTTATCCTATATTTCTAACACCGTTAATGTTCCTAATGGAAAATGCTAATACAGCAAATTCAAGTGATAACTGTGCAACTCGACAAATCATATTTAATTTTTATTTTTTTTAAAATAATATATTTATATTAATAAACTAAAATAAACTAGCAAATTGTTGCAAAGAAAATTGAGGTTTTGATAGTTAGATTATTAAACTAAAATATTTTAATACAATCAATGTTTTGGTATTGACTAATGCATTAAGTTTTTACATGTTTTTCAATTTATATATATTTTAAATTTAAGATTAATAGCATTTAATTACAAAATTATCACTTGATTTTTCTGCATTAACATTTTCGGTTAGCAAAATTAACGGTATTGGTATTATAGGACAAAAAATATACTTTATAAAGTGAAGAGACTAAAAGTATATCCGTGTAAACTTAAAAGACTAAAAGTATACTTTAGCCTTTATCTTATTAAAAACGGTTTGACGAGATCAATTTTTTTTTTTAATTATAATGGGTAAGTGAAAGCATATGAACTTTTTATTTAAAATATGATGTCTTTTTAAAGGCTTATATTGCAAGTAAGTCTTTAAAAAGGCTTCAGGTGAGGATGGGCCTTATGAATCAATGAGAGAGTAATGCTTATTCCTCAACGCAACATTTGTTTTTTTGGTAGAATGACAGAAAAAGAACTTTGAACTTGCAAAATCTCAAATTAGGTTTGAAACAAAGAGTTAATAAAGGGATGATGAAACTCGATAAGCAATTCAGAACTCATTTTATGATAAGGGTTTAACGTTTCTACTTTTACTACGAAATATTTTTCCGCCACACTCACATAAAAGTGAGTGGATCCAACTAATATTTTCTCACTCTTCTCTTTACAGTGGGACCCACTCATTTTTATGTGAGTGTGGTAAAAAAAAAAATTAAATTCTGTAGTAAAAGCAGAAACATTAAACCCTTATGATAAATACCATTATTTAGGATTTTATAATTTCAAAGTTCTTTTTCCATCATTCTCCCTTTTTTTGTTACATAATGGCATAATGCAGCCCTAGTCATTTTTCTTATTAATTCCATCATTTCCTCTCCTTATTGATTATTGTACTATGGACAGAGCACTAATAGAGGTAAATAAGAAAAATATTGACAAATAAAAAAATAAGTCTTATATTTAGAACCAAGATTTATTCTTTAAATATGTTTTATATTAACTACATAAAGGAGTATCAAATTTAGGACAAACCGATTAAATAATGAAAATTCTTCACTTCTTTTGCAATGGGGCACCAGATATGATCCTTTGCACTAGCATATCCTCAAGCCCAAGGTGCAAGTTCTTGAGGTTCAACCATAACCTTTAATGGATATATATATGTGTGTGTGGTGTGTATGCATGTATATATATACACACATATATATAGGGTTTTACTGTTTGTTATGTCACTTGACATAAGATTTTGTTAAACATAAGGTTTTATCAAGTTATCCCAAAACTACGTTGTTTTAAGAAATACGTCTTTGAGAAATTTTCACCTGTTGATTGATGAGATGAAGATATCTGTTAGTGCCTTGAACTATTTTTGCTCGACAATTCCTTCATAGGAAGCTTTGAAGGGGAATACTTTTCCTCATCAGACACCACAGAAACAACCTTAGCAGAAGTTTCACTCCTTGCAGTACTAATGACGTGAACAACATAAAGAATCTCTTAGATCACTGGAACAACTAAATTGCAACTTCTATTCCCATTCAAAGCAATTAATTACGTGTTACAAAAATGGAAGTACATGTGAACAACAAAAGAGGATACCCGTTATTTATAGAAAAAGAGGATACCTGGCAACTTTGAACATGACAAGCTTTACACCTAAGGTAAGACGTATAAGAACACAATATGGTGTGAGCTTAGTCCTTTCTCCTACGCCAAGTTGAACGCTAACTTTCCCATATAAAATGGATCGATATGTGAGAGAGGATGATAGTCCCAAAGATGGGTGGGGTGTTATATTCAACACCAGCTGGGGAGGGGAAAATAGATGCCTTATAAGGGTCTGGATACCACCCTCTTTCATACCAATTGTAACATCCCAATGTCTTGCACTCAATATTGTCCACTTTATGACCGTCACCCTCTCACGGTCTTAAAACAAGTCCTTGATACATCAAACCACATCGATCAGAGCCTAGCTCTGATATCAATTGTAACATCCTTATGCCTTCCTTTCAATATTCAATATTGTCCACTTTATGACCGTCACCCTCTCACGGTCTTAAAACAAGTCCCTGATACATCAAACCACATCGATCAGAGCCTAGCTCTGATATCAATTATAACATCCCAATGCCTTACTCTCAATATTGTCCTCTTTGAGGCCTAGTTGTAACATCCCAAATTTTGGGAATTGAAATTAGAAAATATTGTATTAGTGCTTATAATGAAAATTTGGTCTAAATGACTATATGAGTAATTATTGGAATTTAAGGTCTAATTTCTATATCATTAAGATAATAAATATTGGCCTAGGATTTTTAACGCCAATATTTTATTGTTTGAAGGAGCTAATTGAGAAAGAAGTATCCTATATGAGATTGAGAACTTATCTCTAAAACTTATTTAACAATTGCAACTTAGTATAGAAAAATACCAGGATGCAAATAAAAGCCTTGTAGAGGACAAATGAGATTATTTTAGAGAGGGCCCCACAATATGACATAACATTTAACTTCTTATTCTCATTTTCCACGTCGTCTCACCGAAAGCACAGATAAGGAACGGGAATCACGGAAGACGCGTTATTTTCTTTTCTCATGACTCCAGCTGTGCTCCACGATGAAGTAATATTATATACTCCTTCGTTATTTTCATTTAGCCAAACTTCACACAAACACACAGAGGAAGTTAAGGAAAAACTGAGGAACGCAGATGTAGCAGAGAGACGTGAAAGGAGTCTGAAGAATTGTAGAACACTTCTTTCTTCCTCAAACTATCATTTCAGATAGTTTTCTACTTCACTTCTCATCTCTTCAACCTTATACACTTTCACTATTCATCATCATCTTCGTCGGGCAGAAACGAGACTGAGTACGAGGAAGCTTGGAAACTGAACCTAAGATCATAGAACATTAGAAAAAGGTGAGAAACGAAGTAAGAAGTAGAAATATGGGCCAAGAACGTTAGAACGTGTTCAAGAACGAGAAGGGAAGTCTAAGAAGAGGAAGGTCCAAACTTGTATAAAAGCTCTAGAAACTGACCAAGGTGAGTCTTCGGACTTCATATCTACTAGTTTCTATAATTCCTAAGCGTTAGTTTCTGAGTTTTGGATCAAAAATGGAAGAAAAATGAAGAACAGAGTCGAACAGAGCGGTAGCTACAGTGAATCCGAGATGCAATAGTGAAATACGGTTTCACTGTTCACGTATACGGAGTACTGTAGCAATATACTATTCACGTATACGGAGTACTGTATCAATATATGGTACTGTAGCACCAGAAATGTATTTTTTGGAAAAGATTTAAATCGGATATGTGGTGTAATTGTAACTATACAATGACAATTTCGTGTATACGTTGTATTGTAGTAGAGTTACTATTCACATATACGGTGTACAAAAACTGAGTTTTTGTGAGAGAAGAGAAATCTGGATAAGTAATAATCCATAGTCTATAAATGTATATTTATCAAGGATCTTAAACCCGGACCGGACTGGCCGGTTCGGACCGGAAACCGTCGAACCGGCCGAAAAACCAGTCCGAGTTACGAGTAAACCGGGTCAACTCAACTCGGTCAACTCGACCTAAACCGGCCGAGTTGGCCGAGTCAAAGTAAATTTTTTATAAAAAGGAAAGAAGAAAATCGACTGAACGAGGAGAGGAGAGTGTCGGCGGTGGCTGGCGGGAGTTCATACCTTGTGATGGTGAGAAAAGAATGATTGTAGCAACTGGTGATGGAGAAAAAAGAAGGTGAAGGAAGAGAAAAAAAGAAAGAAGATGAAAAGGAAAGTAGAAGATGATGCAAAGTATCCTTCGTCTTCTCGATCGTCCGCCATGAAAATGATTTCCAAAGATAAGTGTCACCATAAAATATGATTTTTATGGAAGAAGAAGTGAAGGAGGCCATCTAAATCTCATCTCCGGTGACTCGTGAATCTGGGAGCGTGAAATCTGAAACGAAGAAGAAAAAGAAGAGAAAAGATAATTATGCCTCGGAAGTGGAGAAGCGTGTTTGATACGCCGAGCTTTAAAATTTTTGAGGGATGTGAGTCTTTGATAGTTTGTATCTCAGTCAAGTTGCAGATCTGGGCCCACAAATGTGACTTGGTAAAAATAAATTAGAAAAACAAGTGCAAATCAAATCAATGTCACAGGACAGGATCACATGGATGATAAAATGGCTAATATTTTTGTAATTCTTTTCAACATGGAAAATGGATATGAGGGGGGAAAAACAATTTCAGACCGGTTTGGTCCGATTTGACTCCGGTCTAACCCACTGACCCTTAACCCAGTATCTTGACCGGTCTAATGACCGGTCCGGGTTTAAGAACCTTGATATTTATAGGTCTTGACAATGATAAACGTTTATAGGTATACTTTGACACCTCTACCGATCCCAACATCTACCGGACAAAGTTAAAGGATACGAGTTTGAGGTGGGTAACTGTTATCTTGTTAGCCTATATGTATGTATTCATGTATGACTGGTCATGTTTGCTAAATGATTTGCATGTTTATTTCCTAGCTATGGATTTGAGGTTGTGGTCTCATAGGGCTGCGTGACCTAAAATAGGGCTGCGTGTCCTAAAGGGGCTGCGGTCCTTAGCCGATGACTGCGGTTTCGGTGCGACTTATTTACTGTGAATTATTCTATGCTTATACATGTGTTGTACTGTTATTACATTTCCTATTTGCATATGAGATTAACTGTTACGCTTGGGGTTCGTTTATTTGAACTCCAGATCGCTTGAAAGAGACAGGTAGTGGTTCGGGATCAAGAGGAAAGAAGCAGTTGTAAGGGTTACATTAGAAGGGATTTTATCATAATACAGTAGTTGGACTGTATTATGTCATTTATCGTTTGTCTATTTTGGATTAATGTATTAAGAACCCACTATGGGATAGATTTGAATCGTGAATCACTTATCCTTATGTTTCCAAACTAAGTTAATTTTACAAAGTTTTATTCTGCAATTAAGTCTTCCAAACTACCTCGATGCCTGTGCACTATAACTCTGGTAAAAGTAGGTGTTAAAAGGACGGGTGTCACACTGGTCACCCCCTCATTGTTTTAAAACGTGTCAGGACGAGGAGTTATGTAGACCTTTATAAGGCGTCTTCTGTTACACTCCACAGTCGATATAGTACATAACACTCTAGCACATCAAACTATGATACCAATTGTCTTAGCCCACATTGACCCGAGTCTAGCTCTGATACCAACTGTAAGCACCACATTCTTGATATTGTCTGTTTTGGGGCCTCGTCACCCCCTCTCAGTTTTAAAATGTGCCAAGAGGGAGAGGTATCCAGACCCTTATAAGGTGTCTTTTGTTCCCCTTCCTAACCGATATGAGACATAACATTTCACGCACCTTTGGGCCCAGTGTTCTCACTGGCACATCGACCCAAGTCTAACTCTGATTCCAATTTATTCAAAGCTAAATTAGATGGAAAACACTATCTAAAAGCTAGCTATTAATGTGAGAAAACTAACCCACCTAAATAATAGCAAAGAAATAGATGAAATATTGGCCACCTAATTATTTAATTTATGGAAGGCCGAACATCAAAGTTTAATATGGAAATATAGCAAATCAAAATAGTTAGTTATTATGCAGGTTTAAAATAACAGTTTATACTCCCTTAGGTTTTAAATTATGTTTCGATAAATTGACTCCACGGAAAGCCGACATTTCATTAGTGGCCCCACAGCACTTCACTTAGAAAAATGTCGCTACACCCCACGACATGCGAGTCAGAATGCTTTATGGATGATACTTCACTCAACCTCATGCCAGTTAGAAGGCTCTAGGGGAGCAACTCCATGAAGAGATCAATGACTAAACTCTTATACCAATTGATTCGAACCTAAATTGGATGGAGAACTCTACCAAAAAGCTAGTTGTTAATTGGATGGAGAACAGTACCAAAAAGCTAGTTGTGCCAAGTTCGGGTTGATGTGGATTGATGTGCCAACGAGGACGCTGGGCCTAAAGGTGGGTGGAGTGTTTTGTTCTACATTAGCTGGAGAGGGGAACAAAAGATTCCTTATAAGGGTCTAGATACCTCCCCTTTTGATGCGTTTTAAAATCATGGGGGTAATGAGCCCCAAAGAGGATAATATCAAGAGCGAGACACTGAGAAGTTACAATTGGTATCAGATTTAGGCTCGGGTTGACGTGGGTTAATGTGACAGCGAGGATGCTGGGCCCAAAAGTGGATGGAGTGTTATGTCCCACATTGGCTAGGGAGGGGAACAAAAGATACTTTATAAGGA
This sequence comes from Acacia acuminata, assembly GCA_019022655.1. Classification (NCBI taxonomy): domain Eukaryota; kingdom Viridiplantae; phylum Streptophyta; class Magnoliopsida; order Fabales; family Fabaceae; genus Acacia; species Acacia acuminata. Next base: position 729,079 of record JAFJYI010000035.1, read on the forward strand.
TTTAGATACCTCCCCTCTTAATGTGTTTAAAACCGTGAGGGAGTGACGGGCCCCAAAGCAGACAATATCAAAAACGAGGTGCTAGGATGTTACAAATATGGCTGCATGGGAGGATAAACTATACAAATACATAACCTACCCTGACTCCCTGAGAGTTTTTGAAAATGACCTCCACTCCGGCTTTCTTAGCAGTACTGTCATAATCTTAGCTGTTACTATTTGTCCACTTGAAAATAAACCGTAGGATAAAAACAAAGATTGTTGCAAGTGGTATCCTCACAAATAAAAGGATCTACATTCAATCAAAACACAATAAAAGATTATCATGCAATTATAAATGCTAATAAACCATGTTTAAATTTTAAAATACAAAAAGGGTTAAGTTGAAAAATTAAAATTTGAATATATTTTGTCAGCATTTAATTTAATTGCAGAATAATCGTTTAAATTTATATATTTGTTCATTTTTATCTTTCTATATCCATGTGAATGGCCTTTTTTCCAACTTTTTGTTACATGAGAAATATTTTAGATAAATATGTAGCTATAACGAATTTTAAGAAAAATCATAAAATATTTATATTTATTTCTCATAAATATTCTGCATAATTTCACTTTAAAAAAATAAATAAATAGTGAAGTTTGGTTATAATTTAAAGGTATTATTGTAATGTTATCCTATTTTTTGAGAAAATTAAATCATTTTCAACTATTTTAATTGGTATTTAAAAATTAGTTAAGAACATCTTATAATATGAAACAAATTGAGTATTAAAGGTTAGACGACGCCGTCTAAAAATTAGTTAAATATACATTCATGGTCACGGAAATGAGAGGGGAAAACAAGTATGAAAATGGAGATTGGTGAGACTTTTTCCTTGATTTTTTTCATCTGAAATGCAGCTTATCAGTGTCAATTTCTTGCATTATTAAATTATAACACATATCCCATCAAAGTTTGAGTCACTGAAATAAAAGTTGTGAATAATAAATACTCCCTCTAATCTTTATTATAAGATACCAACTAGTAATTATATTTGGTCTTTTTTATAAGACACTTATTTTCAAAGCGTGTTAATTATTTTTTTTTCATAATTAATAAAGGTAGTCGGTGAGAGTAATACTAATAATTAATATAATATTAGAGTTTAGTGCAATTAGTAAGGGTAATATTGGAAGTTAATTAAATTGTAGAACAACTTTATTGACTTTTTAGCTGTTTTTATTGGTTTATGAGAATCGTTAGTTGGTGCCTTATAATAAGAATTAGAGGAAGAGAGTAGAAGTGTCATTAAAAAATTGTTGATCTATCTCTCTTTTTGTTGTCTTGTTCTTCCAATCTCACTTGCATCTTACAAATCTATTATGGTCTTTCAAACTGGAATGCCAATGAAATTGAAATTTCATTGGTCAATTTCTTTCTTTCTTTCTTTTTATAAATTTCAGTCAACAAGCACCATTATTACCTAAAGGAATGCATATCCTCACCAACAAACTTCTTTGGGAATTCATTAAGAATAGAAAATATTTAAAATAATAATAATAATAATAGAAAGGCTAGCACTAACAGCTCGACGTTTCTAACTAGTCGCAACAGGTAAAACAATTTCCTCCTTTTTTTATATATATAAAGTCAAATGCATTTCGACTAAAAATAAAAATGTTAATCATTACAACAACAACAAAGTATTCTATACTTCACATGACAGCTAGTGAACCAAGAAAGAAAGAGCTGAAATTAACATCTCATTGTTCTAACAAAAGAACCCTATCAAAATAAAAATGGGAGAAAACAGTATTTAAGTCCCGATAGATGGAATTTGATGTTGGACTGATTGACCCTCTAGAATGAAGGAAGACTTTCTTTAGACATATTACTCTCAGGTCTTGCTTCGGATTTTCTATGAAGAATGGTGATTGAAGAATCCAAGATAAAGTTGCCTGTAAGCATAGAACCACAAATAGATTATCTTTTGAAGTTTTCTTCCATATGACACAAACTAAAGATTGACCTTGAAATCCTCTGTAGACATTGCAATATTTAAACCCTTGTTTTTTGTACTTGTCCAAAAGCACAATCCATCCTTGTGGTGGAATAGAATTTCCATGATAACGATCAGCACAAGGCAAAATATCTAATTGAGGAGGATCTTTTTCTGAGGAGAACGCTAATAATGCAGAAGCAGTCGGGTGATGTACTTCCATAATCATTGACATAGGGCACACTGAACGCCCTGATGAGATATTTGATTCCTTTTCATCCAAATTGTGGTTATCACTCTAATGACTCCAGCTAGCATCAAGTGATTATTGTCTTGATATAATTGGTACAAGGAGTGTTTTATTAATTCCTTGAAGGAAGAGAAGGTGAAACGAATATCCAATCCTCCAAACAATTTTGCCTTAGCAATTGGGCAGGTGAGAAATATGTGATCTAAAGTTTCCAGATTATTACATCCAAAAACACAGCTTCTATTAACATTGAGATGGTGTTGTTGGAGAACATCCATGGATGGAATAGTATGATTCAATAACTTTCAATTGAATAACAAGTCTTTACCTGGAAGTGAAATTCACCAAAGGAACTTTCAGAAAGGATCCCCATTTTGTCTGCCTGATGAGAAATTGATCACTTTGAGGCCTTCCTTAACCGTGTATAAGCCAGATGAACTCTTCGACCAAATTATTAAATTGATCCCCATTTTGCAGAAGCAAGCAGGCAACATGAGAATAACTGTGAAACTAGCTGAGAATTTCATCTTATTGGAAACCAACTTGATGGAAGATGAACCGTCTAAATTGATTGGTCAATATTTGATCTAGACTGCTTGGGCCACCACAAACGGTGGTTAATATTAGTGGATGTACATGAACGGACCTTCCACTTAAGATTAGATGTTATGATGTCAGAGCATTTAAAAATGCCTTTTCGCATCCATGAAGAGTTATATGGCTTTTTAACAATGGACTCATTATGGCTCTTAAGGTGGAGAACAATAAAGATTGATGAGGAGCCGAGAGGATCCTCTAAACCTGTTTAGCCAATATTGCTTGATTAACTTGGGCAATTCTTCTTGTAACACACCTATCGGCGTTGCCTTCTCAGATGGCGGGTAGTGTAATCCTTTAGTTTAATTCAATTTTAATTCCATTTCTCAAGTTAATTACGCCATGCATCAGAGTTTAAGCAACAGAGCACGCACCGACTTGGACCAAGTATACTGATAAAATAAAAGTATGGAAAGATAAATTTTCCCCTGAGGGATTAATTTACAGTCATCCGGATAATGGTGCCTGATAGGCCAAAATAAAATACTACAGTCATCCAGAAATAAAAATAAATATCCGAAAGAAAATCATCAACATCCGCCATCATACTAACCTTTACCTCTGTCACCCTACTCCACTCTAGATGAACTACCAAAGGGCTTAAAAGGGGCTGAATTCAAAATTGAATCCTAGAGTAACCATTAATCTCATATAAAATGTATAAATAATGCATGTCAAAAAAACCATAAATAAATAAATACCACATAACATTCAGTATCAAGGCACACAGCCAAATCCAAAACTAGTAGTCCTAATAGCACACAGCACAAACTGCAATGGTCCTAATAGCAGACAACACAGATCACCGGACACAGCACATAGCAAAGCCCTTAATACACACATCATATTCCGATTCTATAGCGCTTAGAAATATATGATAACTAAATGTATGTGACATAATGGTAAAACATGCATACACAAACCACACAGGATATATGAGTATTAAGGTTACTACTTGGCGTCGACTACAACTAAAAATAATTTCTCCGACGCAAAAGATTACAATTAAACCTATTATAATAATAATAAACTATAAATATAATTAAATTCCTTTCAATAAATATTCCTTTGGTAATTTAAAATAAGCCCAATTAATGTATCCATATTTACTAAATTCCTTTTCTTATTAAGGAATTTAATATGGGCCTATATTCTCTTAATTTTCGTCCTTATTCTGAAATTTCTAGAAATAAAGGCCTAACTTCAAAAATACATAATTAAATATAGAAAAATACTTTTGGGTTGATTCCAAAGTCCAAATGACTCTTAATATATCTATTGGCAACAAAAAATATCATTTGGTCCAAACCAAGTCAAAAATTCAGCCATAGCCCAAAACACCACTACTGGTCCAGAATATCTCCAGGTTTTAGGGTCAGTTTTCAAACATTTATTTCTCTTAGCAAACAATTCAAAACAATACATGTTACCTATCAAATTAATTCTTGGGATGTCTAAATTCTCCTTGTAAAATTTCATAATTTTATAAATCCATTTACTAGGTTACAAATAATGAAAAAGACAACTGACTTCTCAGAAATTTCACAATTCAGCCACCAACGTTTTTTACACTTTCACCTAGGGTTCCAAAATTTTGACCCAAGTTCATCCTCATACAAAATCTCATTTTAAACACTTTAGAACCCTCAAAAATACCAAAATCAACTCATATCATCAAGAAAAACCAGCTGCATGAAAATTATTATTTAATCAACAAAATACCAAATTTCATTCTAGCTTCATATCTTCCACATACTAGGTTTGATCTACCATTTTAGGCCATAAACTTTAACTTTAAACCTTTGTTCCTTATTTGCATTAATCATACAAACCCAAAATACATATATTCCCAAGTTATTAACCATTTGTAGCTCAACAACCCAAAACAAAACATAAGGTTCAAAGGTGACTTACTTGTCTTTGAGCTTATATCACCTTGAATCTTTGCTTTCTTGACCACCCCAACCTTTTGACCTTTACTTCAATATACTAAGAAAAATGTTGTTCTTTAGTGTCTTAGCCACATTGGGGAAGTAGAAGAGAGTTTATTAAAGATCCAAAGCCATATTACTTACCTTAATCTTGCTCTTGCTCTTCCTCCTTCCTCTTGTGCTTAAGCTCCTTGATATGACTTTTCCTCTTCCTTCCTTCCTCTTATTTCGAATCAGCAGCCCAAGAGAAGGGAAATGGGTTTTTAAAATACTCCTATTCCCCAACTTGCCCTCCAAGCAAGGATCAATTTTCCCAAAAAGTTTTTATCTTTCTTGATTTCTCTTCTTTTTTTTCCCCCATAGGTCACTAGATAAATGACTTGCTCCATTAGTACATATTTCTTTTCTCTTTCTTCTTGTTGGGACGCCAAATAGGGCTGTTTTGGGGAAAATATTTTGCTTTTTTATTTTACTCAAATTTTATGTCCAATCTTACTTTTTCTCTTGGTTAAATCCATGTCCTTTGTCATAATTCCTATAGGCCTTCCAAGTTAGCATAGGTACTTGTCTTCATCATCATTTTCCCCCTCTTCTTTCCTCTTCAAAACCGTGGGTGTAGGAAGGATTTGGGGGATTTGGTGTTTTCCAAGTCCAATACAAATATCTCTTGCATTTATGAAGGTAATGATGTAAGCTAGGTGATGTCACTAAGCTTACATAAGCAATGAAGTCATTTATTTTGATCTTCAAAGTTGGACTTCAAAAATTATCTCTCATACTTAGCCCTATTAGTTATGCTTAGTTTTGATGATGACAAATATGCCTATCAATGTCGAGAGCAAAAAGTTTCATAGTACATTTACCTTGTACTTTGACTAATGTTTGTATTTAATGTTGATGTGAAGTTTAATAATGAAGAATAATCAAGAAAGGAGATTGAAGAAGGAAGAACTTGCTGAATATAATGAGAACATCATTATACAAGTTTCAAGATTGATTCTAGAAGTCTCCATGATCAAATGGAAGTTGGAATGACTCAATTCGGAGTTAAAATAAGCAGAAGGGAGCTTCAGGATGATATAACTCGAGTCATGCATCACAACTCGAGTCAAATGCTTCGATATAGTGTTTCTTGGGCTTCTGGACAGGTATGACTCGAGTCATGTATGAGTAACTCGAGTCAAAATGTGTTCTGAACAAGTGTAACTCGAGTCAAGGTGTATTTCAGCATATACTCTGTTTCGCATTTCAGCTGGCGAGGTCTGATATTTCGATGATATCTCCTAAACCAGAGATTGGATTGAGGTGAAACCAGTGGTATCTGAAACTAGACTCTCAACACGTCATTTTGACATAAATTATTCTAGAAAGGTACGTTTGGAAATATCTCTTAGGATATTATTCTAAGTAATATGGTGATATGTTAGGATATCCGGGAAGTCCAAGGCCGGATTCAAAGGTCGAGCGTTTGACAATTACCCGGTGAAAGGTACATTCACGTACTAGTAACTTTAATCGTCTATAACTTGTATGATCATATATGATTGAATGATTCATGAAGTGATGGACAAGACTAAGTCTTGGGTCATGCACTGTGACTAAGTTTATGGGGCTTTATGGGGCTTAGATCACTTGTTTATATACATTCAGCTTTATACGGGTTATAGTCTTGATAATGCCATAGGATTGTTTTCCTAGCACTGAGGACACGAGGAGCTATCGTGGCACTGGTTAGTGCAAACGTTGCAAACATTACATTTGATGTGTGCTATATATTGTTGTGATGTTACTTTACATGTGTTGCATGCTATGTATGGTTGATGCTAATATGTAATGAATATCTGTCATATATTGTCATATCTGCTATAGAGGTTAACTGTTACCTGAGATTCAATTCGATTGAATCTCAGCCTTGACTAAAGGTTCAAGGAAGGAACCAAGATCTAAGAAGACGACGTACACGGAGCCATGATGCAATAGTGGACGGAGCCATGAAGAGGCACTGATGGACGGAGCTATGAAGAGGCACCGGTCAAAGCAAATGCGGGAAGAAGTTTAACAGAGCCTACCTTCTGGCATGAATCAAATAAGGTTACTTCAAACCATTTGGTGTCTAGAAAGGGTTCGTTTATGTGGTTTAGTCAATAAGTCGCCATGAATTGGGAGACTTCCACTAGACACCGCCCGACCAAATTGTTTGATTAATCGAGTTAGGTTCATTGCCCCAAGTCTAGTTAAGGCTTGGTTTAAGGTTGTATAGTTACGATGTAAGAATTGTAATTATACAAACTTTGTATTGTTGTATCACACGAATATTCATTCGGGAAATTTTTAATATACCAGCTTATGCTTGGGTATTTTATATCAGTTACTCATTGTCCAAATGTAAGCGCATGCTCTCCTTCCGCATTATGTTGAGCTGTAGCACCTCAAACTCTATCAATTTTTCTAAAACTAAGTGTTTAACCGACACAATTTGAAGTATGGAATTTGGGGTGTTACACAACCAGTGATATTTTCCTTTGTCCTTCTGTACTACCCCAAAGAAATTGACGGTTGCATTGGTCCAAGGTCTCGCACGTGCTAGTTGGTAGGAGGGAAGTTTGCATGACAAATCTTGGAATCACAGTGGTAATGGACGAGATCAGCGTAGCTTGCCCTGCGGAAGATAACGATTTAATTTTCCATGTAGATAACCTTGTCTTCTCCTTATCAACCACATAGTGAAAAGATTCCTTCGTTACACGCTTGTGGTGGACGTTTTTGGAAAATATCACTTGTAATGGGAAAGCCAAGCGAGGCATACATCTCGCTCCTCCTAACATGGTGCACGTTTTTGGAGAAGAACACCCCGGGTCGCTGTTTCTCCCCTTACGCCCAAATGAGAAACTCTTCCCTACCATCGTCTCCTTCCCCGTCTCCCCCTCCCGACCCCTCCTAACATGGTGCACGTTTAGTTTTTATTTTATTTTGAATTTTGGTTCATTTTTATCTTTCTTTTTGTTATATATTAGTTCTTTTTTTTTCCCCCTTTCTATATCCATGTGGATGGCCTTTTTTGTCAACTTTTTTGTTACATGAGAAATATTTTAGATAAGCACGTACATATAAGGCATTTTACGAAAAATCATAAAATATTTATAATTATATCTCTGAAATATTCTGCATATAAATAAATAATAAAGTTCAGTTTTAAATTAAAGGTATTATTGTAATTTTATCCGATTTTTTGAGAAAATTAAATCATTTTCAACTATTTTAATTGGTATTTAAAAATTCGTTAAGAACATCTTATTATTTGAAACAAATTGAGTATTAAAGGCCGTCTAACAATTTGTTAACTATAAATTCAAGGTCCCGGAAATGAGAGGGAAAAACAAGTATGAAAATGAAGATTGGTGAGACTTGTTCCTTGATTTTTCCATCCGAAATGAAGCTTATCAGTGTCAATTTCTTGCATTATTAAATTATAACACATCTCCCATCAAAGTTGTGAATAATAAATAGAAGTGTCAATAAAAGAATTGTTGATCTATCCCTCTCTTTCGGCTGTCTTGTTCTTCAAATCTCAATTGCATCCAACAAGCCTATTATGGTCTTTCAAACTAGAATGGCAATGAAATTGAAATTTCATTAGTCAATTTCATTCTTTGTTTTTTTTCATTTTTCAATTCCAGTAAACAAGCATCACTATAACCTATAATAGGATGTCTATCCTCACTAACAAGCTTCTTTGGGTATCCACGGTAAGAATAAAAATCCCTTTTTTTTTAGATGAGCTAACACTAACAGCTTGACGTTTCAAGCAACGTGCAACAGATGAAACAATTCCTCCTTTTTTTAACAAGGATGTTCAAAACCGATTACAGAATCAAATTGATTTGATCATTAGGAAGGTTTATTTTGGATTTCATATTGGCAAAACAATTAGTCTGCTTTCATTCAAGATTGGCATAAATGGAACCAAGCTAAAATCAAAACCTGTAGATATTTTTTTTGCCCCCTTTTTAAAATGACTATTTGAGAACTAACAGAAATTTTGGCGCGTATGAAGCCACATGTGCTACAACTTCATTGAGTTATACTTTTGTGAGTTTGTCTTCTCTTTTGAGATAGCAAGTCAAGTATCAGCAAGTGCACTGAAACATTTTCACCAGATATGCTGCTAAATGATCCAACCATTTAAAGTAGGGAATTGGAATTATCATCACATTAACATTGTGTTTGGATGAAGGGAAAGATGGAAGGAAAATAGAGGGAAAAGAATATTAGGAAGGAAAACTTTCAAAACTACTAAAAAAGTTTAAATTTAATAATTTTGAAAGTTTTCCTTCCTAAAATTATTTCCTCCCTCATTTTCTTCTCATCCAAACAGAGTGGTAAATACCAAAATGAACGCCACTTACACCACTAAGCAACGCTAAAATAGGGCCTCTCAACTTCAACACTATGGACAACAGCCAATGAAAGTGAGGAATTGGAATGCCTCCCAAAAAGCACACCTTCATGGAAGACTCAACACAAGCTAAATCCCACTGTTTGGTTCAACAATCTGGGGACTCAAAGTTACAGTTCCTAAGGCTAAGGCCGTTCCTGTAGAGTAGAATATGCTCCTAGACAAAACTACTATGAAATTAAGGGTAAACTAATCCAACAACCATGTTTAATTAGACTTCAGAAGCTCATAATCAGACTCAAAACACAAACTGATCAAATCCCAAATTCAGAGCCATCTCTATTAGCTTCTGGAGGGTCAAAGCCTCACACATGAAGATAGAAGTTGCATGAGAGGAGAAACAATACAAATACATAACCTACCCTGAGAATTTTTTAAAATGACCCCTACTCCGGCCTTTTTAGCAGTACTGTCATGACCCTAGCTGTTACTATTTATTCATTTGAAAATAAGCAGTGAGATACCAAAAAAAAAAAAAAGATTCTTGCAAGTGGTATTCTAAAAAATACTAGGATCTCCATCCAATCAAAACCCACAATATCTGAAGAAAGTATTCCAGTAATTAAACCAAGAGTCAAGTTTGTAAGGAAGAAAAGCAGTTAAGACTTGATGAAAGATGGCATATTGATAAAATCGTATTCAAGCTTTGCACAGCAGCTGAAATCTTTGGGGGATCTTACAAGTCTTTTTAAAATATCTGAAATAGTATTGTGGGACAAAAGGTCTTGGTCATCCATTGAAGTCTTCAGTGTCTAGACGGAAGACGGACTTCTCATAGGGATGTCACAAAATTAGGCCCGGTGTACCTGAAATGATGAGAGAAAACAATTAAGAAAAACTGGAGTTCAAATACCAAAATGTCTGATAATTCTTATGACAACAATAGTTATCTTTATGTTTGCTTGATATCATTATTGGAATACATAGCAAATTACAACCCCTTCTGTCTCCCCCATATAATTTGCAAGGAACATAACCATGTTAGAACTAAAAGATTTCAATGTTCACCAAGGAACTCCTAAAATCTACTAAAAATTAATATTCACAATAAAAAGTTCATGGTTTTGTTTTCACAAATATTCTCAAATTTTTCTTTCTTTTTTTTTTTTTAAAATTCAATAACTTAGCAATATTACCTCATTAAATGACTAGCTTCATCGAAGTTGTTCAACATGTTAGATTATGATTGCTCCAGAATATACCAGAGTTTGGCTGGCAAAATGAAACAACAAACAAGAGTACATGCAAAAGCTTCATGTGATAGTCACACTTTTCAGTGGGAAATTGATTCCATTGTGTTTCTGTAGAAAATTTCAGCATAGTATCAACCTTCAACATATGATTTTCGAATTATCCTTTTATGGGCAACCACATAAGTTAATATATTTTAATCTCATCTTTCATCCAAACATGCATTAGGCTACTTATGACAATGAAAGGATTAGCATAAGAATAAGATTACAAAGACTTCGTATTGGGAACCTCACAGCAAGTTCTTAGCAATTAGCACTCCCATCCTCCAATAATCCAAAGCATAAAGGCTAATATGAAAAGATAATAATCTGCATTTAGGGACCTAATTGTAAGATAAACCTAGAGACCTAATTGTAAACTAGATAGTTAGTGTTAGGAAATAAATTAGTGTAAATATATTATAATTAATTAATATCGCGTATAATAAGGGATTATAGAAATCATGAGTGATTAGCGAATCAATCATCATAATGAGTCATTACTCTCTTGTCTTCTCTCTTATGTATAAATAGCCTATTGAGCATACAAATAAACACATTCATTTGAGAGTATATTTTTTCTATCTTTCTCTCTCTAATTTCTACATGGTATCAGAGAATAAGGATTGTTCTTGACCAATTTGAGTATTTTTCCGGTGGCGATGTTCTTGTAGCATGAACGATAAAGGGTGGCCGTCAAAGTGTGTGTGTTGGTGAGGTTCTCATTTTTGGCAAGACTTTCAAATTCCGGCAACGGAGGTGGAGCCAAGGTGAAGGTGGAAGAAGGTCTCTTCCTCTCTCATGTTCGTTGCCGAAGCTTGAACAGGTTTGATTCGAGTTAAGTGGTTATTTGCTTTTTGGTTGTGGAAGTGTTAATTGGTCACTGGCTGACTATTGCTTCTATTTGGTCACAAATGTGACGTTTGCTGTCATCTGGTTGCTGCACTTATTTTCTGGCCTTGCTTTGTTCTCCGACGTCGAGCCTTCATTCCTGGTGTGTAGGTCGGTTCATTGCTTCGAAGGTTGAGTTGTGAGAGTGGATTCAGTTGTTTCTACTATTTCAACATAGTCAGCATTTTGTTTCATGCACGTTCACTTGTCTCTAGCAGCTAGGTTCTTTGTTTGTTATGTTTTCTAGCACATTCGTGAAGTGCTCTTTTGTCTTGAATGTCGTGCTTGTGGTTGGGTAATTTTCGTTGGTGTCTACTATGCTTTGCGTCCTTTGGTGGTCCTTGTATGACCCGTTTGTTCTTCGTCTCCGGTGAGGTGTTTCTTTGGTGTTTGTCTCTGTTGAGACGTTTGGAGTATTGTTTGGTCCCTTGTGAGACCGTTTGCTGCAGTTTCTACTTTGGTTTGGTATTCTTTGTTATTCGAACTCTTGGTGAAGTTGTTGGATCATCTCTTTTGAATGTCCTCAGTGTGACATTTGATCGAACTATTCTTGGATGTGGCCAAACTTGCTGGTGGATTCAAGATCTATGAAGAAGAAAATTATTTTGTTTGGATTTATTTATATTATGTTTCTTGTAACAAGTTGAGCATAATTACATCTATGTTCCAACTTGAGGGGCAGTGTTAGTAAATAAATCAATGTAAATATATTATAATTAATTAATATCGCGTATAATAAGGGATTATAGGAATTGAGTGATTAGTGAATCAATTATCATAATGAGTCATTATTTTCTTGTCTTCTCTCTTATGTATAAATACCCCTATTGAGCATATGAATAAACCCATTTATTTTAGAGTATATTTTCTCTATCTTTATCTCTCTAATTTCTACAGTTAGTATGGTAATTAGTCATTAACCCTTTACTAGCCATTAGTTAGTTACTTGGGGAGGCTATAATATTATAAATAGCCTACTCCTCCATAGTACCAGTCAGAGCAGTCAATAGCGCCAAATAGCGGCGCTATAGCGGTGTAGCGTCGCAGAACAGGCCTTGGACGCAACAGAAGCTCCATGGCGGAGCGTTTTAAAGTCGCGGTGGGCGAAAATCACGCGATTCGTCACGTGATTTCAAGAAAAAAAGCCCGTTACCCTGAAGCCAGAAGATCACACCGGTCCATTCCATAAAATCGGAAAGATCGAAACCCTAAACCATTCACGATCGGTGCGTCTGAGTTCGAACAACGAGAGCGAGATATAATCACGATTTGCGCCTCTGGTTTCTGCTTGCTACAGTCAAAGTTCGACGCGTTCAAAGCAGAGTGTGCGACGAGCTCTCTTCTTCTGTTTTGTCAGTTTGGTTTTGACTGTTGATGCGTTCCAAGTCTACAATTCCAGCAAAAAGATCAGTGTAAGGCTTCGACGCGTACGTAATATTGATTTCTGCTTTCTGAATTCAGTTCAAGTGTGCGATACGTGCGTTTGGTTTCTGAATTTCTGAATTTTGTTGACGAGCTCTCTAAATTCTGATTTCTACTTGCTTTTTCTGTTCAAGTGTGCGACACGTGCGATATGTTTCTATAGTAACAAAGTTTAATATTCGAGCCCAGTTCTGAATCTGATATTCAACACCCAGACCCAGTTCTAATTTTTTATTCCTTCTACAGTTAAAAAAAAAAAGAGGAAGCTGCTACAGTAAAAATGGTCACATCATCCCAGTCAAAGCACCCACAGACTTCATCCACAATCTCTTCTTGTGGGCTGGTTAAACCTACGGGTGACAATATTGATATGGCATGGCAATGGAATAGCCTGAAAGATATAAATAATAGGAAGAGTGTAACGTGTGATTTCTGTAAAAAGGTGACTACGGGTGTGTTACTCGAGCAAAAAAGCACCAAATGGGAATTAAAGGAGATGTGAATGCTTGTACCAAATGTCCACCTAAAGTTAAAAACCTACTTAAGGAAGCTACTGAGAAGAAGAAGGTTATTCAAGCTTACAGTGAGTTGCAAGATGATAATGAGGAAGAAGAGGTAGAAGAAATTCATACCTTAAAAAGTGGAAAAAGGCCAACAACATCAAGTGATCCATCTACCAAGAAAGCCAAAAGTGTGAAAGGTCCTATGGATTTACTTCTTTTAAAAAATCTTGAAGCAACTATCAAATTGGGAAAGAACACGAAGCAAACAAGTATAAATGATGCTTGTGATAAAGAAGCAAGGAATAGAACTTGCCAATACATAGCTCAATTCTTTTATAGGAATGGAATAGCTTTCAATGTTGCTCGTACCAAAAGCTTCAAGTTGATGGTTGAAGCTATTGGAAACTATGGTAAACATCTAAAGGCTCCAAGCTATCATGAATTGAGAGTTCCATTCCTTAAGAAGGAGATTGAGCGAACAAACGAAATGTTGAAGAGTTAGAAGGAAGAATGGGTGAACTTTGGATGTTCAATTATGTCGGATGCATGGACCGATAAGAAGAATAGGACCTTGATCAATTTTATGGTGAATAGTCCATCTGGGACTATGTTTGTGAGAAGTGTTGATGCTTCATCATATATGAAGACTGGGGAGAAGATATTTCAGCTATTGGATGATTTTGTGGAGGAGATCGGGGGGAAAAGAATGTGGTTCAAGTGGTAATCGACAATGTCGAACTATGTGTTAGCTGGTAAATTGTTAACAGCCAAAAGAACCAATCTTTATTGGACTCCATGTGCTGCTCATTGCTTGGACTTGATGTTAGAAGACATTGGGAAGCTTCTTAAAGTTAAAACAACAATACAAAAAGGCATCAATCTAGTAGGCTTTATTTATAACCACTCATTGGCCTTGAATACGATGAGGAAGTACGCAAAGAAGACTGAATTGGTTAGGTATGGAGTCACAAGGTTTGCTACAACCTTCCTTACACTACAAAGATTGCACAAATTAAAAAACAACCTTAGAATGATGGTCACCTCAGATGAATGGTCCAAGTCTAAGGCTGCTAAAGATGCTAAGGGGAAAAGGGCTACTGACACTATACTTTCGCCTGCATTTTGGAATGGTGTTGTTTATCCTCTTAAGGCTATGGGGCCTTTTGTGCGTGTTCTTAGGCTTGTTGATAATGAAAAAAAGAATGCAATGGGTTACATATATGAAGCTATGGATAGGGCTAAAGAAGCCATTCAAAAATCCTTTAATGGAAATGAAGACAAGTACAAGGAGATCTTTGCAATTGTTGATAGAAGATGGGAGAGCCAACTTCATCATCCATTGCATGCAGCAGCTCATTTTCTAAACCCAGAGTTGTTTTATAAAAATCCACAAATCGAATTTGATGAAGAAGTGACTTTAGGACTTTATAAATGCATTGAGAGGTTAATACCGACCGAAGAAGAGGAAGATAAGATCATAGATGAGTTGTCATTATATAAAAAAGAGCGGGAGGCGACTTTGGTATAAGGTCAGCAACAAGACAAAGGACCACCGTGGCTCCAGGAAAGTAAAAGCGTATTCGTTGATAAAATTAATTACATTATAAAATAATTAAAACTAGTGGTTTTGCATAATTGCTAATTAGTTCACTCATTACATGTCGAGTGGTGGAGGTCAGTATGGAGCATCTACTCCAAGTTTGCAAAAACTTGCCATCAAAGTGTTAAGCTTGACTTGTAGTGCATCGGATGTGAGCGTAATTGGAGTACTTTTGAGTATATAAGTATTCATTTAAATGATTCTACTTTATAGAATTTCAAGTAGTGCTTGTGAAATAAACATTCTTTTGTTGTAAATTATACAACAGATTCATTCTAAGAAGAGAAGCAAGCTTGAGCATCAAAAGTTGCAAGACTTGGTTTTTGTCAAGTATAACCAAGCTCTTAAAGAACGCTTTGACTATCGTGATATGATTGATCCCATTCTCCTAAATGACATTGATGATAGTAATGAGTGGTTGGTGGGGGAAATGGGTGGAGATGAAGAAGTTGCTAAGGATGAGTTAGTTTTTGAGGATAGCACTTTGACTTGGGGAGTCGTTGCGATATAGTTGGGGCTAGTGAGCCTAGAACATACACTAGGCAGCAAAGCAGATTAAAGGATAAACAGATTGCAACTTCAACTTCAAGGACTTCAACTAGCAATAACAGAAAGCGTACCATAGAAGACGATGAGGAAGAGGCAAATGATGAAGCAAGTGACAATGAGGAGGAAGAGATTTACAAGTCTAGTAGTGATGAAAGCAACAATGATGAAGAGAACTTGGACGAAGATTTCATGGAAGACTAAAGAGAATTTTTGCTTTTATTTATGACATTTAAAGACTAATTTAATTAGGAATTTTTTTATATGCTAATTTTTTGTTTATGGCTTTTACTGATTTGGATTATTTATTGTTTAATGATGAATATACCTTAAATTTTGAGTACATGTTTATTTTTGAGTATTTATGTGTATATCTTCGATTTAGCGGCTATCCCGCAATGCGCTATACCGCTATAGCGTTTTTTGGGCCAACCGCTCCGCTCCTCTATCTGAGATTGACTACTATGGTACCAGTTAGATTGAACAATACAGAAACTATGTGAGAGTCTACAAGAGCTCTCTTATTCATCTTCTTCTCCTATTCTGTCTATAGTGTTTCTCTTCTATCTCTATTTCTTAATTCCATGGTAATAACCATAACAAAGGCTCTCATGTAAAGTGGAAAACTACTTGTACAAAAACAGTTTATTTGATTCATTTTCCACTAAAAATGAAATGAAAAGGCCATAAACTTACTTTGCTTTCCTATCAAACGATGAAACAAAAACATTGGTATGTTACATGCACAATAAGTCCCACATAATCCATGCACCAGCAACTAATGTATTATATATCCATATTTGAAAGAAAAATGAACAACTTAGTATCATAGATATGCCTTCAAAAAAGCTAAAAACATCTAGAACTAAATATAAGCATTCATCATACTTGATGATATCTACACAAGTCAATGAGAATCATAAGTACAAAAATGATTTAAACTAAAGGTTCATTTCAACTAAAAGTGCTTAGACAAAATAAACCTACAAGTTAATAATTAAGATTTAAGATCAAACCTCTTAAATGCGGATGCTGTCAGTTGGTACAAGGCTTTCTACATGATTGAAAATAACTGAAAAGTCCACACTACATCTGTCGGTAGCTATCTTCCTCAATTCGTTAGTTCTAAGATTTGACAGGCATAGAACACTTAATACATCATCCTCTTTAATGTTCTCTTTACGTTCAGCTTTACCATCAATTTCCAGACCGTTGCAGACAAGTTCATCCCTCCAAATGCATAATGGATCTATCCTAAAAACACCTGATGGATGCTCCGCATCTGTATGGGTGATTAAAGAATACTTCTTAGTCCAACTCCATCTCTCTTGAGGAACACCAACACCTTTCTCCACCACCCACAAATCAATATACCAAGAATCAGTTGTAAAAGATACACCCTTTAGAAAGTGAGAAATCACGGCAAGTTTGTTCTCATAAACAATAAGCTTACAGCCAAAACACTTTGCATATTTGTCTAAAGGAGGCATTGGTATCAATTTAAAGGCATCCCTTGCTATGTCAAATGAGACTACCAAATCCTCCTCCATATCGTGCCAAAACATAGCTCCATTAGCATTGACAGTTTCATAATTAAGATTTACACCCTTTAAGTTCCCAAATTTTATTTTCTTCCATCTCTGTGTGCTCAAAGAATAGACTTCCACTCGATTAACCTCATCCTCATCTTCAGGAACATAAGCTCTCAATATCTTGTAGTCATTAACAATTGGACTAAACCCATATCCTACATAGATTCTACCCTCAAAATCATGAACATTGTTGTGCACTTGTGTGATCTTTCTAGTTGCTGGATTCCATAAGAAAAGAGAATGAACTTGATTACTAGTACTTTCGACACAAAGCAAGCCATTGCATGAACCAATAATCCTAACACGAACTGAGGAATCAAAAGGAATGTTCTGAACTTCATGGAGTTGCTTCTTGCAGTCAACCAAGCGTAAATCCACAGGAAGACGTTTATCAGTGCCATTCCAATGGAAAAGAAGAGAAGGGTTGTGATGAGTGGAGTGGTGGAGGTGGTCAGCAATGAAAGATGGGGCTATGATGAGATTTTTCCATTGTTTGCATACACATTGAAATCGCAATAGGGATTTTACCGGAAGTCGTTTGAGAATCTTTGGAATGATTTCTTGAGGAAGAAATCGTGTGTTCCCATCAACTATCTTATGCCCAATAGTGTTCACCTGGGAAGAACAGAATGCTATGAACAATGAGAAAGAATGGGTTGGTGGAACAAAGAAACAGATTTTATATTGTGCACGTCACAAAAAAATTCTTCACAAATACTCTTCTGAACTACCAAAGATCCAAAAAGCACATACCCTCTTTTAAGGTGGAAAACAACTTGCATAATCCTAAACCCTAAACCTCAAATTGACCATCCCAGCACGCAACAGAAACTCAATCAAAGGTCGGTTCTGAGTTTCAAGGACTTACATCTCACAATCAAGCAAATATAAATGCAAAGAATTCCCTCTGCCATTCATTTGGAAAGAAGAGAAGGATTTTGATTATTGGAGTGGTGAGTTGCTTCCACTGGAATTCAAACAATGAAATGAAGTAGAAAAGAGAATAGAATAGAATAAAAAATAACCTTTTGGATGCAAAATGTCTTCTAAAAAATGATTAAAAAATACCGTTATTGGTGAGTAAATATGTGAGAAATCTAATAAGATATTCTATTTTAATCCGAGCGTCATGAAAAAGAATCATTTTTCATTGGATATACCTAGGGGAAGCATAAAGGTAACTTAAATAGCAACCTCAAATAATGCCACAATGAAACATGACAGACCATAGAGTATAACTTGTAAAGTAATGAAAATTGAAAAGCATATCTTTGAAACTGTGACACGCAAGATATCAATTATCCTGTAGAAATACATTCTACTTGACTTATAGCCAACTTGCCATTAAAGGTGTTAATCAGAGCTTCTATTTTATAAAAATATTTATACTTTATATCTACAGGTATGCACTTTAAATTACATCATTTGACATGTCATGGTTAAATTTATGAGAAAAACTATACGGTAAAATCAAAAATAAAAATAACAATATGAAAAAGAGATCGGAAGGATAATGAAAACAGAAATTGCAGGAGGGAAATGGAAACTCAAAACACATTATAGCACCCACCACACAGACAAAAAAATATAGAAAACTCAAACCCATTATATCAATCCTCTCTTAAGATTTAGGATCAAACCTGTCGAATGCCGATGCCATCAATTGGTACAAGGCTTTCTGCGTGACTGAAAATAACTGAAAATTCATTACCACATCTGCCAGTAGCTATCTTCCTCAATTTGTTAGTTCTAAGATTTGACAGACATAGAACACTTATCACTTCAGTGTTCTCTTCAGATTCAGTTTCACCAAACCTTCCAAACATTTCATTCACTTCAATGTTCTTTTCACATTCAGTTTTATTAACAATTCCAGACATTTCAATACCATTGCAGACAAGTTCATCCCTCCAAATGCATAATGGAATTATCCTAAAAATACCTGATGGATGCTCTGAGTCCGTAAAAGTGACTAAAGAATACTTCTTAGTCCATCTCCATCTCTCCTTAGGTGCACCAATACCTTCCTCCACCACCCACAAATCAATATACCAAGAATCAGTTGTAAGAGATACACCCTCAATAAAGTGAGAAATCACAGCAAGTTTGTTATCATGTACAGTAAGCTTATGGCCGGAGTACTTGTGACTTTCGTCTAAAGGAGGCATTGGTAATAATGTAAAGGCTTCCTTTTCTATGTCAAATGAAATTACCAATTCCTCCTCCTTATCTGGCTTTGACCCAAGCCAAAACATAGCTCCATTAGCAGAAACAGTATCAGATTGAAAATTTACACCCTTTGAGTTCCCAAAGTTGACTCTCTTCCATCTACGTGTGCTCAATGAATAAACCTCCACTCGATTAACCTCATCCTCATCTTCAGGAACATAACATCTCAATATCTTGTAATCATCAACTATTGGACTGTACCCATATCCTACAAAGATACTACCCTCAAAATCATAAACATTGCTGTGCACCTGACTGATTTTTCTAATCGCCGGATTCCACAAGAAAAGCGAATGAACCCGATCATTAGAACGTTCCACACAGAGCAAGCCATTGCTGGAACCGACGATCCTAACACGAACCGAGGAATGGAGAGGAATGTTCTGTACTTCATGGAATTGCTTCTCGCAGTCGAGCAAGCATAAATCCACAGGAAGATCCTTGTCGCTGCCACTCCTTTGGAAGAGAAGAGAAGAGTTGTGATGAGTGGAGTGGTGGAGATGGTCAGCGATGAAGGAGGGGTTTTGATGAGAGTTCGCCATTGTTTGCACACACATTGAAATCGCAGTAAGGATTTCACCGGAAGTCGTTGGAGAATGTTTCTGATGATTGTTTGAGGAAGAAGTCTTGGATTGATTGCCATGCGCCATAGGGTTCGACTTGGAAGAAGAACCCAGCGTAAGGAACGATGACTATCAATCATCATCAAATATATACGCTACTAAACCTCTTAGCCGTATTGGTCCATTTCAGCATCCCATGAATGGTGCCACGTCTTAATTTTTGGGCGGGTAATTCAAATTCAAATTTTGAAATTCTGACCCATCTCTTCATCTTCCCTCCTCATTCTACCTCTCTCATTTTTTTTTCTACTTCTCTCATTTTTAATTGGGAAAATCCATCTAGAGCCCATTTTAGTAAAAAAAAAGTCAAAAAAGACCTAAAAAAGTTACATGTCAAAAAAGGACTCAGGTCTTTTCTAGTATTATTTCATAAAACGGTAGTTGTTAATATTAACTGATATAGTTGTTAACGAGTAGTAATTTAGTTGTTAATAGGACTGATTTAGTTATTATGATATTGTTGTTAATGTTATTGATTTAGTTGTTAATGGGTACTAATGTAGTTGTTAATGGTGATTTAAGTTGTTAGTGTTTATGAAATAATATCGAGGAAAAAATCTTTAGGCTTTTTTTGACATGTGATGTTTTTGGGTCCTTTTTGACATTTTACTAAAATGGTCCCTGAGATAGATTTTCCCTTTTTAAATCCTTGAGAGAGCCAGAGCTTGAAGGCCACGGGCCCACGGCAGTGCTCTGATCAACCTAAAAGATATTGGTATTGCAGGAGAAGTATTTTTATCGATAAATCCGCTTTTTTGACAATCTCTATAAATATTGGATAATAAAAAATTTTCCTAATTTGATTAAATATTTTAATTTTAGTAGTAATAAATGATGGTATTATTATAATAATCATTGAAAGCGTAACATTTTGTTATTTTGGAATCCTCAATCTAAAATATTTAATGAAATTTTATCGTAAACTGGGAAAATGTGTTCCTATTGAAATGAATAAATGAATAGTTTATTATTGAGAAAGTCCTAAATTAAAGTACTGATATTCTTTCTTATATATAAAAGTACTGATATTCTTGAGGGGGATGGGCGTCTAATAGGATCATGTTCAATTTTTCCCTCTCCGTAGTTAATTTCAAGTATTAAATGGACCAATAGATGTCCAGTTTACTGTATAAAATTTGAATCTGAAATATTTCAAATTTCAATCTCATTTTTTAAAACTCATTATTTATTGTAGGGTTAAGAAGCAATTTTACTTCAAAAATTGTCACCGAGAAGAAATTTTACCTAGAAGTTTTAAATCTAGAGAAATACATACATGTGATACTCCATTTATACTCTAACTAATTAAAATAGAACAATTCATCTTATTTTAATCATACATGGCAAATGAGTCATTTGAAAAAAAAAAATCAAATTTTATAATTTTAGGGATGGTGGGCGGGAATTGCATTTTTTGTTTTTTCTAAATTAAGAAGTTTATGTTTTTAAAATCATAAAATTTGATTTCCTTCATATGACTCATTTGCCATGTAGAATTAAAATAAGATCAGTTGTTGTATTTTAATTAGTTAGAGCACAAATGATGTGGTGCCCCTAGAATATGTAAGTATTTATCTTAAATCTAACTTCTAAAAAATGATGTGGATAACATGTGGATTACTAACTTAGCATACTTAGTCAACTTACAGTCAAAATTAAGTGGGATACGGCAAAATTGATCCCTTTTTTATACTTACCCTTAGGCGACCCTTTATTATAATGGTCAATTATTGACCTATCTGCCATTTATTTTAGCCACCCCATTTTATTTTAGAAAAAAATGTACTTTTTAAAATATTCAGATTAGGAAAAAAATTTCATTTGAACTGTATTCTATCACTATCTAATTTGATTTCATTCTATTTAATTGCATTTACTACTTTAATTTCTTTTAAATTTAGTTTTTTTTTTCCAGCATCTTTTAAATTTAGTTTATATATTATATGCATGCACAAGTGAGTATCGACCATGTGTGATGAAGAGATGAGAGAGAATATTTTTTTAAAAAAAGAAATAGTATAGACATGTAATAATTTTGAGTAACAAAAAAAAAAAAAAAAAAAAAAAGGAAAAGAGACGTTCATGCATTTCCAAAACGTTTCAGATAGAAAGAACCAAAGTCATTCAAAAAGTTAAACCTTATTATGGCAGAGTTAATTTAAAAAACCAAAAACAAATTTTTACTTGATGGGTTTTTTTTTTTTTTTTTTTTTTGACTTATGATACTTTCTCAAACAGGTTTCCAATTTAAAATTTTAAAATGCTGTTGAAATGATTTGACTACCCTCTCCTCCCTCTTCTTTTCTCTCAAGTTATTTCCCCTTATCTTCGATTTCCTTGTCGTGTACTCGTGTTATAAGAGATAGTATAACCATCGACGTCTTCCATCCTCTCTCTCCTCCATCCCCCTTCTTCTTGCCACCATCATAACAAGTCCTTTAGGCTGGGTCATGGAGGTAATTTGACTGAAATTCTAAATTCCATTGTCCTTGATCTAATTAATAATTTATCAATTTTACTAACTCAAATTAGAATTAGAATATTTCCAATAGCTTTTAAACATATCTTATGAAATAGAAAAATTTTAACGACTTAAAGGTTAGTCCACATATTAAAGGTGAATTAAAAGTCCAAACATTCTTATATAAATAGAATTATTATAAAATCGGAACTATGCATTTAGAATGCTTAAATCTTGTAATCTCAATATGATGAGGTACTCATATATGTCCTAGGTGTATATATTTTACTAACTTAAGACACATATTCTTTACTATCATATCTTAAAGCATTCACAATTATTAATTAAATTTTTTGTTTAGTTGACAATTCATTTATATTCAATTGGTTAATTTAACCACCTGGGCATCGCACGGGATCGGATCATCCGTCTCGTTATTATAAAAATCATTGACTAGTAAAAAGGTACTCTTTTGCTAATTTTAATTTGAATCATCAATTTAAAATATTTAAAGAAATTTTAGTGTAAACTGGGGAAATATGTCCCTGTCGAAATATATTGTTTATTAGTATTAAGAAAGACCTACATTAACATACTGACATAATTTTATTGTAAATAAAAATACCCATATTCTGTATGTACAAAATTTAAAAAGTAGCGGCACTTTCACCAATAAAATTATCAATTTTTCTCATCAATTTTTTTTTTTAAATTAATGGGAACTTTTCTCCAATTTTCTAAATTTTAAGTATTATTTACTATTAATTAAAACGTCTTTCTTATTTTATAGAGTAAAATAATTAACTACCTCGGTTTTACTTAATCCTAATTTGTGTCTGACTGCTAGTACCAGTTTCTTTAAGGCCGCTCGGATTAGGATATCCTTAAGCATGGCGACTATCACAGGGGTTATTTTACTGATGGTACTTCTTGTTCCCAGGAAGTGAACTGTGTTAAATTGGCAGTAGATGGCTTTGTATTGAATAAATATAGAGGGTGGAAGCAGTTTCGGGGGGTCGTTAGGGATCGTACTGATAGGTGGCTTGGTGGTTTCAATTGCAAGCTAATTAACAAGTGTTGCCCCAGTAAATTCTCAGATTATTAGTTTTATACATGGCCTTAATTTATGTTGGTCAAAGGGGTTTGGGAAAATTGGTTTGTTTACTAATTAGATGTGTTGAGATAGAATGATCACATTGAAACATAAGAGAAATACTAATATTATTGATTTTTTAATCTCAACATGGTATCAAAGTGTTTTAATCCAAGGAACCCTCAAGACCCACTTCTCTTTACCCGGTTTAATCCCTACTTTCTCAAACTCCACATGGAAAACCCATACACTGCTATCGATTCCGCCTCCCCACCATCCTCCTCCTGTGATGGTGATTTCTCTCCTTTCCTCACACTAACGTTGTGTATAAAGGACATCCAGACCCAAGTGATTCTTGGCTATGGTGTTAGACATGGAAACCTTTACTTTCTTAGAGGTCTCTGATGTGACACCGACTTGCATTATAGGGCAACTACAACTCACACTCCTGATTCTCTCCGTTCTGCTCTCTGGCTTTGGCACAAAAGACTTGGGCATCTCTCCTTTTGTTATCTTCAAAAATTGTTTCCCCATTTATTTTCTAAATGCAATCCCTCTCAATTTCAATGTTCTACTTGTGAATTGGCTAAAAGCCATCAAATCCCTTTTTAGCCCACTTTGACAAAAAATTGCATTCCCTTTCAAGTCATTCATTTTGATGTTTGGGGCCCCGCTAAAGTCTCTTCTTTCTCACATTCTTATTATTATGTATTTTTTTATTGATGAATGTACTTTCGAATGGTTTGAATCTCATTACTCAAGCATAAAAATGAAGTCTCCACTGCCTATCTGATTAATCATACTCCATCTAGTGCACTCAATTACTCCACAACAAAAGCTTGAATCATTTTTCTCTATTCCTTATGTCATGAATCTTGAACCTAGAGTCTTTGATTGTATTATTTTTGTCCATGTTCCCAAACCTCTCCACAACAAGCTTGATCCTTGTGCTAAGAAGTGCATCTTTATGGGGTATTCGGAACCTCGAAAAGGGATATCGTTGCTTTGATCCTAAGTCCCATAAAATGCATGTCACATTTGAGTTGTCCTTTAGGGAGTCCGAACCTTTTTACTCAGGGGGAGTCACCCATTCGTCTTAGGGGGAGATCCAAAACATTGGAGAAGAAGAATTCTGGTTGTCTGTTTCTATGGCTCATGCTCTAGCATCTTCTCTCACTATAAATAATCTCACAAAAACAATCTTTCCAAAAATCTTCACTTGAAGTCTCCTATGATCTTCCAGGTACATATCTCATGAATCCAAGTACTTCTCCACCAGATGAAACACTGTGTCTCTCCCTCACATAACTGAATCACCTGCTGTGACAATCCTGAAGAACATCCTAAATCTACTATCAAGTGTGCAGGAAGCATTGGAAGATCGTAGATGGAAGCAAGCAATGAACACCGAGATGGAGGCACTTTAGGAAAAGTTGTCTTAGGAAAGCGTTTGAAGAAGTAATTGGTAAGTTGGGCAATAACCGATATTCATGCACCAACTTGAAGGGGTGTGTTGAAGATTAAAATTGAATTTGAATTATTGTTATTAGATGAGAATAAGTTATCTAGAGAAAAAAAAAATGAAACAATGAATACTTCTCTAGATTGAATTTTAACAGGATGGAAGCAATTAATTACACTCTTAGAGGTTTCGATAGAGACTCATTTTAAGGATACAATAGATGAGGTTAGATTGATTATTCATAGAATGTACAAGACTTTTTATCTCTTTGATCAACTTCCTCCTTTTCTTAAGGGGGCAGGGGTGATAAAGGCTAGATATTTTTTTTATTCTTTTATAATAGATATCTTTGCCTCTTTTCAAGTAATGAATTCCAGTAGCTTTTATTAACAAAAATACTACCTCACCACCTTAAGAATATGAGATAGTATTATTTTTCAGTATTGTCAATAAATGTTGGTTCAGTTGATGAGGAGATGACTTATAATTTATAAGGTTGAGTTTAAATCCCATTGTCGATGTGAGGATTTTGTTAGTAGACAATCAGTAAGCAATCAGAACCAAACTCTCCTAAACTTTTTAATTACAAAAAAATATATATAATTAAAAAATATAAAGATAATATATATATATATATATATTCAGTCTTTAGCTATTTTTTAATTATCATGGCAACTGATTCGTTTAATATAAAAACTAACTTTTCCTATTTTTGAATTTCTACATGTTTTTTCTTTAGTTAGGCTTAAATAAAAGAATATAATATAATTCTTAGGATTAAGGTACTTAAATAACCTCCAACTTTTTTTGAAAAGTGTAGCAGTAACCATAAACCATTTTTTTCTGAGAGCAAGAGTAACTATAAAACATTATCAAATAGGGCAAAAATGGCCATAACATTAATAATCCCAGACATCCGTAATTGTGAGGTTTTTAGTGAAAAGTTAAGGTACTAAACCATTGACTTATACCAAAAGTGCAAAAGTAACTATAAACTTTTTTAAAAAGCAAAAGTAACTAAAATGTGAATTCTTGTCATTTCTTCCTTAGGGTTGTCCCTAACCATAATAATTTAATTACACATAAACAAATAATTTCACATCCTCATCTTATTCTAATTATTTCATGCAAATAAATGTTTATCATTAACACATGACTTCATAAAAATTCATATATGCAAATGACTTCATATTGATGCACATAAAAGATGGGGATATTACACCGATCATATCACACAGTCATATAGCAGCTTTGGCCTATGATTTTGATTTCGCTGCCCATCACTGTGAAGCAGTTAGCGGATTGCGACCTTCCATATCTTGCCGGAGAAATCATGGAAGAAATTCTCAGTCGGCTTTCGGTGAAATCCCTAATCCTATTTCAAAGTGTGTACAAAAATTGGAAAAGTCTCATTAAGTCGCTGCGGTTTATCACTGCCACCTTCACCACTCTACTCATCAAAATCATAGTCTTCTTTTTCACTATAATTACTCATATCGTCCTTTGCAACTGCGTTTGCGAGATTCTGAGATGTGTGTCCATCAAGTTCGCAACACACCTAATTTGATTTTTTCCAGGACTCATATTGCAAGAAATCCAATAATTTCTGGGGGCAGCACGAGCAAAAATAGTTGAAAAGTCTACTGTTTGAAAGAGAGTAAAACGACCCGAAATCCCAGGAGCTAATCCAAATGGTTGAAAAGTCTACTGTTTGAAAGAGAGTAAAACGACCCGAAATCCCAGGAGCTAATCCAAAATCACCTACTCGATTGACAGGTTCAATAGGATCATCGGTCATCAATGGTTTGCTCTGTCTTGTAATTGAGTTCTTTCCTTTTGTGGAATCGTGCTACTAGAGAGGTTAGACAGCTACCTAAACCTAGAAAACATTATGGAAGTAGTTGCACAGTAAGATTTGGGTACAGTCTAACTGTTAATGAAATGATTACAAGATAGTGAGAATTCAGGGTGAGTATGATTATATACTTTATGGGGTGGAAGTGTATTCATTAAGCAGATTAGCTAAAAATACAGTTAGATCTTAATTCTAATTGTAGGCGGTATCCTCTCTTCAAAAGGATCTTCAAAAACAATATATCACAAATTTTGGTGAAGAAAGTTGGAGTGTAGGAAGTATTTTGAAAATGTGTATAATAATATATTGTTTGGGTGGAAACAAGATTAATTTATGTATCGATAGTTACTGCAATGACGGTCTGTCTTGAAGCTTTTTGGACGAAACACACGAGAAACACAAGTGTTTGTGAAATCCCACTGGCAACTAGTTCAATCATAACGAGCTGTTTGGTACGAGGGAATTTTATAAGTTGCATTTTAAAAATTGAAAAAATGAGGTTATAAATCTTGATAAAGAGATTATGTAAGATAAAAATATAAAAAAAAAAATTAATTAAATTTTTTTAACCCTGCTTCTCTAATATTTTTAAATCTAACTAAAAAGATTTTCCCTTTCCTTCACTTCCCCGCCCCTAAGTCTTCAAGCATAATATTATATCCATATTTGAAAATAAAACTAAACATAATACTGTAAACAGATCCAATACTTTGAGCTAGTAACATCGTCTAGCATTGATGATTAATCACAACCAAAATTCTTCAAACAAAGAAAACATTAAAAGTAATGGTTAGGATCAAAGGTAGAAACAACGAAAACATAAAAAATAATGGTTAGGATCAAGGGTGGATGTTGGCAACAGGCACAAGACTTTCTGCATAATCAAAAGTGGTAAGAAAAAGTTGAAGACCACGTTGGCGGCAATCGACGTCCACCCATTCATGACTACTAAGATTAAAAATACATAGAGGCAACCCAAAGGTGTGGTAGACAATTTTATCCAACCAAATACTTCTTGGATCTATGCTTGAAGAGGCGCTTATACTAAATTTCTTACTCCAACTCCACCTCTCCCCAGATGAGCGTGCTTCCTCCTCCATCACCCACAAATTGGTCCTACATGATTCAGTATCGGATAACATAGCAAGTTTGTTCTCATACACATTTAGAAAAATTCCACATGAAACATCGTCATCACATGGAGGTGGTATCCATGTAAACACTTCCATCGCCATGTCAAATGAAACTATCACCAGATCACAATTCACCTTATTTCCAAACCAAAACATGGCTCCATGAACCGTCGTAACAGGTCCATCTATTAAATCTAGTATGCTCAAACCTCCAAAGTCCTCAACTTTTATTTCCTTCCAAGACCCTGCGCGTAATGAATACACTTCTAATGGATTAGATAAGCTATCAATCTGATCCATTTCTTGAGATACCAATATCTTGTAATCATTGTCAATTGGACTAAAACCAAATCCTAATGCACAAAAATCAATTTCAATTTTAATGGGACTGGGCACCTGTAGAATCTCTCTAGTGGTAGGATTCCACACTGAAAGGGATGGAGGAGAATTACGGCCCGTAAAATGTTTAACACAGAGCAAGCCGTTGCTGCAACCAACAATTTCAGTCCTCAATGAAGAATCCATCAAAGGCAATGGTGGCTGAACTTCAAGAAGTTGCATCTTGTGGTTGAGCATATGAAAGTGCAAAGGATCAAGTTTGTGGCCCCATTGCAAAAGAAGCAAAGGGTTCTCATCCATGGAGTGGTGCAAGTGTTCCGTAATGAAAGAAGGGGTCTTAAGGAGATTTTTCCAATCTTTGCAAACACATTGAAATTGGATTAGAGATTTTACCGGAAGACGTTTGAGAATGGTTCTGATGATATCTTCGGGAAGGAATGGGTTGTCGCCTATCTGCTCCATAGCGCTAGAAGCCTTTGTTTTTGTTTCCTATTTTGAGGTAGTTGCTTATTCTTGAAGATTAAGTAATATCCTGGTTTGTTTAAGCTTGAATGGTGCCTACCAAGACAATCAATCATCTACTACATCATCCTTTTAATGCATTACTGACTAGGGTTTTAGTTCTAGATTGTTCTATTTGCCTATATATGTAGGCTATGTTTATATATATTTCTAGTTTAGATACTTTATTTGATGATTGATTTAGTTCAAAAAAAAAAATTGTATTTGATTTGGATTCAAAAGATTTTAAAAACACATCATATATGACTTTAAAAATTGAAAAAAATATTTTGAAGTTACAAAAATGTGCGTAAGTATGACCTTAATTCTTAACAGAATCTTGGTCAAAAACAATTATTAACAGAATCCACCCCTATCTTATATGATACAATACAATTTGATATCATAGTTAAAATTGAATTAAACCTACACATATCTTCAATTTTTCTTTTTAGATACAGAGGGGTATTATAGTCTTTTTAACAACTTTTCTGTAGGCGTTCTGATATTGCGCCAGTCACACTTGTATATTCCTTGATTGTAGCCTTCATTATAGGGCAGTTAGAATCTCCCCTCATTATGGGCGGATTCTGATGTAGATTGCCCTTTGTTGAGCCATATTGCAGATGGGTCTGGTATAAGTTCGTAACAATAACATTAAGAAAATTCTAATAAGGCTTTTTGGCATAATTAGTAATTTGTTAAAGTTGGGCATTTTGATATTTCAAGTACATTTAATTGAGACTATTATTTGTCATTACCATTTCAAATATTTTTTCTTATCTCATTTCCAAATAATGGTTTCAAATAATAAATGTGGTTTTATTATAAATTGAGACGACTTTTTATCTTATGAAGAGATGATTTGATGAGATTAATTATTTTATTTTATTTTAATGGGTAAATATACCTTTAAAAAAAGGCTTGAGGTGTGGACGGGCCTCGGAGGTTAGCCGAACAATAGTTAAATATTAATATCTTTATAAACATCAAAGTCTATCTATTTAAATATTTAGTGTTCAAAAAAATTTATTTAAATATTTAATTAACTCAGTAAAAAATATTTAAAATTCGATTCTTACTTTTTAATTAGTACCTCAAAAGTGCCTCGAATAGACCATATGTAGATATTGGGCGAAAATTGTGATTTACTGTTGAAAAAAAAATACTTTTTCATTAACGGAAATATAAGCTTTGTTCGCGCTGGGTTTTGCTCTGAGAGATCTCTTCGGACTGGTTTGGTATGCAGGGAGGGAGGGAAAGTGAACAGAGGGAAAAAAAATTTGAGTTAGATTTGAAAAAAAATGAGAAGTGGGTTTAAGATTTTTTAATTATTTTTCTTAATCCGTATTGACTTTGACGATAATGTTAATTTTTTTTACCTGGATAATAAAGAAGGTGGTTGGACGTATGATCAGTGGAGTAAAATATATTTATTAATTATTAGTAGATTCATATTAGTTATTAATTTAATTTACTTAACTTTTAAATTTTTTTCCCCAGATTCTCTCAATTCCCATACCTTTCATCTACTCATTTTTCAGATTTCAAATTCAAATCCAAATCCTCCCAATATATTTTTTAATAGAACAAGATCCTTTTTTTGAAAATATAACAAGATTTTAATTTCAAACGAAATCGTTCCTGGCATAAAAATGCAAATACTTCTAATATATTATTTAATATAACAAAATCCACATGGCAATGTCCATCGTTGACAATATATTTAATACTCCATCTGATCCTAATTATAGGAACTATTTACCTAAATTTGGAGACATTAAGGAGAGAAGTTAAATTAGTTAATTATGATTATTTTTCAAAAATACCCCTACTTAAAATTAAAAATTACATCAAGGCAAAATTAGTTAGTTGATATTCTTTATTTCTCCATTCCATTAATAGGAATACGTTTACAACGAAAGGTAGGCACGATGGCAAAATTAGTTGGCTGATATTCTTTATTTCTTCATGCGAGTCGCATCTAATTATTAAAATAAATTGCATCGTATATTTACAACTACATTAGTCCTTGCTCAAAATTATTTTATAAAAAAAAAGTATAATTGAGGTGTATATGAAATTAATGAGTTGTAAACTTTATTTACTTTATAGAATATATAGGAGTGTTATTAAATTATTATTGTATTTAATTATTATTGAGAAAATATAAATATGAGTATTATAGAAAAAAATTGACAAAAGTTAAAACTTACTCTTATAATTAGAACCAAAACCAACTCTAAAATGTTCCTATAATTAGGACCGGAGGGAGTATAATATATTTCCCTTCATCTCCAACCACCTCCCCCATGAACGTAATTAATAATGCCTTATTGTGGTCAGAATAAAAGTCTTTACCGTATTAGTCAATCAAGTCGGTTATTTTTCATTTACTAATTGTTCCCCTAATGTCGAAAAAATCGCCATTGATATAGTGTGCACAACATTCTTCAGAACGTTACCATGCCGTATGGGATGTGACCTCCTTCTCTCAAGTTGGGTTGTTTATTCCAAGGTCATCGCCGTCTTTTTGTATGATATTGTATTCACCCATTAATGAAAAAGATAATAGTACTCTTCATCAGGAGCTATTATCCTATTTACTTTTTCTTTGTTGAGTTCCTACGTTTGAGTTAACATTTAAGAAGCATGTTCATGTGATTCAAGATAAAAAATATTCTCATACACTTACTATGTATACTGTAAATTATATTGGAAACAGTTTCTACGGTTGATCCAAACAGGCACGAGCTCGATATATTAATGAAGTTTTTGAAATATTCATGATGACAATCCATTCCACTGTTGTTTCAAAGGCACTCCTGCCTTCTGGGCTTCCATTAGCTACACATGAACGATGTGATTGTTGCATTATTCTGGGTTAAGATGGAACACCTTCGTTGTAATTTTTGTGCACTTGGTAGTGTTTTTGTAACACTCCCTTTTATCTACCGATCATTATCAGAATTAATACACAGAGGACCATATGGATCTAGT
This sequence comes from Acacia acuminata, assembly GCA_019022655.1. NCBI lineage: Eukaryota > Viridiplantae > Streptophyta > Magnoliopsida > Fabales > Fabaceae > Acacia > Acacia acuminata. Next base: position 760,777 of record JAFJYI010000035.1, read on the forward strand.
TTGGATGAAAGAGTAACTGATAGATTTTTAAACAAATCAAAAACTTGGTTGCAACTTTAAAACTCAATCCCTTCAGAATACGGAGATATATACAATCTGCCCAAGTTCTAAACTTCAAAATTAAACCTTACACATTATCCAACCATATATATACAAAACAAAAAGGAACTCCTCCCGAGTCCAACCTTCCTTCGCTCGCCACAAGACCGCCTTCCCCTTCCGTCCTGGTCCACTACCTGTACCTTTAATCAAGTCTGAGATTCACGAATGAATCTCAGGGTAACATGTTAACTTCTATAATTAGTGTATAAGCATATGCATGGTTTAACTCACTACTACAGAAAATGGCATTTACTTCCCTAATTGGCGTCCTATTATTAAAAAAGGAAGTAAAAAAAAGACACGGTGGCATTTTTGTAATTATTGGGTGACTTTTAGAGTCTAATTTTTATACTAGAACGCCAAAAGTCCCGCCGTGGAGCCAGAAACAAGCGTAAAGTTGCAAAATTAACACTTTTTGAAGTTTAAGTTATAGAATTAGACTCCGTATTTATATTTTTTTCACGCCAAAACCCTTTTCCCGCATTGACTCCCACGCTCCATCGATTTCTCATTCTCTTCTTCTCAACCCTTGCCGCTGGTCCGCCTTGTCTCTTCTCTCCCTTTGCCGTTGCTCCATCGTCCCCCTCTCCACCGTAGCTCCTCCGATCTCCGTCCTCCTTGCCTCCTCTCTCATACTGTCGAACCTTCGTGGTCCTTCCCGTGCTCGTGAAGTTTGGCGCTCATTGTCGTCGTGGACACCACCGCCATTGCCTTGGTCGCTGTTGTTGCCATCGCACCTTCAGGTATCTTCTTCCTCATCCTATTTGTGCTGAAAATCTCTGTTTCTCTTCTTTATTTAAAAACTAGTTTCCTTGTCTCCGCAACTGAGATTGTGCTCGCTTTACTCTTCAGCTCTCCAAAAATTTTAGTGTATCAGCTTCTAAAGACTATATTTGTCGTGTTAACAGCTCTGTTGATTTATAACTGCTAGATATTCCTGATTCAAGAAAGTTCCTATTTTTTCTTAATTCATAATTTCTGAAAATACATGTTATCTAGTGTTGAAAATCTCTGTTTCTCTTCTTTATATGCGTTTGTTAGCAAAGGATTTGCTTTGCTTCTTGTCATGATCGAAAACAGCTAAGGTCGCAAACAGAAGCATATATTCTGCACGAATTGATTACTATTACCAGCTATCGGAGACATTTTGATGCTCAGTTCTAAACTTTGACTGTTTAGCACGGGGCATTGAGAGATATGAATAATTAATCCAAATTGAGAAAAACTTAAGGGCACTAGTAAAAGATTATTTAATGACAGCAACAAACGATACACATCATCCATCAAGATAAAATTGTAACTGGTGCTTTATAGGATATAAAATCCATTGGTAACTTGCAGAATTGAGATAGAGCTCTGTACCTTTCATGCTCAGCTATACTTACAGTTCATATTTGGTACCTTGTATCTTCTCTAGTCGTGGTCTGTTTCTCACATACTTACCTATGGTAAATCATTTGGGAAACAATAATCTCTAGCCTTTGTTATGAAAAAGGGCTTTCTATTCAACCAAAGTTAGTGTCAGAGTAATTTGCGTGGACAAATTGCTGATGAAGATTGGATAATGTTTGGGTTGTGCTTTGTGGGAGTGCAAGTTAGCTATGTATCATGCCATATGGCCTTAATATGTTGCCATTTTTTATTCTCTTCACAAGAAGTTCTCCCCAAGTATTTTTTCTTATTCAATGGTTTTTTCCCACAGTTGTTTAGTACTTGATGCTTATAACATTTTGGTGTTTGTTATCTTTCCCATTGATCGAATTCAAGTTCTTATATCATTACATCTCAAATCTCTGTCTATGATCTTTTGTTAGAAGCAATTTCTGATCTATCATAATTAGGGCCTTGTTTAAATTGGCTATGCAATATTTATAATGAAGAGGTGTTTAGTAGTAGAAGCTAGGAAACACATTCTTAGAGTGCTTTAAAACATGTCATCCATTGGTTTATCTGCTTGCCGTTGATTAAGAGTATGACTACTTTTTGTTGATTTAGTTCCTTATGTTAAATAGTTTAGCATAAAATTATTATATCAGTTGCTTTTTTAATCTTCCCTGTGCAATTTTTATGTCTGGCTTTCTGCCACTGCTTGAATGGAACCTTCATTGTCTAAAATCACCTTTTGCCAGGTGCCTTTGGAGCAAAAGCTTCCTTCACTATATCTTTTAGACAGTATTGTGAAGAATATTGGTGGGGAGTATGTTAGATACTTCTCCTTACGTCTTCCTGAAGTAAGTTGGTTTGAGTTGCATTATCATTTATATTTGTGAAATGTTCATTCATTTTTTTATGGGGTTTTATTGGTGAACTATATATTCTGTTCTTGAAACTTGTGGCTCTATTGTTTCTGAAGGTGTTCTGTGAGGCATGTCGGCAAGTTCAGCCTAATTTGCATAATGCAATGGTCTACAGTCTTCCCAACTTCTGTTCTCCGCAAGATTGAAGGACAGCTGCATTTTTCTCAAGCCGTTAATAATCAGAATATATCATCTAGCATTAATCCCCCTCAGGCGTCTGAGGCTACACAGCGAACTCATGGCATTCATGTTAATCCAAAATACTTGCGACAACTGGAAAACTCAACTATGGACACTGTAAGCATTTCAATGAAACTTTTTTCTTCTTTTCAAAATGCTGCGGGGACTCGACTGCAGCTTGTATATTAAGTAAAGCAACAATTGTCTTTTTCTCACCAATAGCATTGTGTACATGTAAAAAGAAATAATTCTAGTAGAACTTTTCGTCATAGTAGTCAGAGTCAGACTTCTGACTGGGTTTCTCTGTATGTGTAATTTTCACTCTTCCCATTTTCTTTGTTTTTTATTTCTGGCTGAATTATTCTCTCCACAAATTTGGATTATGAAATCCTCTACAGTTAAATTTCGGACTGGTAAGTTTTCTAACTGACGATTGGGGCATTTTGAAGCTCTCCAGATTTTATTTTACTTTTTGGGGCATTGGCCCAGTAAGGAGTTGTGTGTTGTTGGCTTGGATTGTTAGATGCTAGCTTTAATCAATGGCTCTTGGGATAAATTTTTCTGTTCCTTTCTTATAGTATATGAAACCTGAGGCTATTAGCATAGCAGTAGGGAAGCAATGTCAGGGGTGAAACATGGGATGCATTTGACATACTTGGAAATGGCTAGTAGGAAGTTGGCCTCTTCACTTTGTATAAAGTGACGCATTTCGTTTGTCCCTGATTCCCATGAATCATATATTTTCAAAGAAACTCCAAAGGAAGCAATAATGTTGTTTCTGTTTTAATTGTTAGCCGGCATGATTACTACTTCATGATATATCATAGTCATCTTCTTGCAGATATTGACTGGACAACAAGATAATGCTGAATTTGCTCTTGCAATATGTCCAACTGAACCCTATGTGCTTTCTGGAGGTATAGTTTTTAATGTCTTCTTTAAATGATTATATGCTCTGAAACTGTCCGTTTCTTGAAATAATTGTATATAGTTATCCTAGCAACCATTATGAGTAAACACCATGATTAACTTTTGCTAAATTAATTTGGATTCTGATTACACTTGCTGAGTTCTTACTGCTATATACTTTACACTGTTGTGAACATTAAATTGTGATTTTCTTGGCATATTATTTAATCTGAATTCTACTGAACCTTTGTGTATTCGTTGAATTATTGCTACTTTTCTAGCCCTTGATCAATTATTGGATCGGGCTCTTGATTGTGGCGTTTGGAATAAATTTGATGTCAATCGTGTTGGAATTGGTTGCATTATTTTTATTTGTGCTGTCAAAATTTAATTAAAGGTCAATTTTACTTGTGCATTTTTTATTAGTTTTACTGCAGTAGCTGATTATTTCCAAGGATGTGCAATCATTCTCGATTAAATTTAGCTACTTATGGAGAAGATCTTCTTGCATCCTTAGACAAGGAACTTTCTAGTGACTGAGGTTAGTTTGAAACTTTATATGTATTCTGTATTTTATTCTCAATTTGATGGCTACTTCAATTTATTTGTCAGGAATTTCAATGTTACAATTAGTGCTTAAATTTAGTGTGAAGTTTCAGTCTAATGTTTGATGTCATGAAGAGGACGTTGCCTATCATGCATGTGGGGACTTCTGCAAGGTAGAAACTGGTGACTTTTGAAATGCAATTTTCTTGCTTTGAAATGTTCTCATTTATGTTGTAATTTTAAAGGGATCGTCCCTTTGATTGATGTGATTTATTCATGCTGTAATTTTAAAGGGGTCATTCCTTTGGATATCCACTTGTTTGCTCATATATTTATTGATGTGCCCTCTAAATATATTTTGTAACTTTATGAAAAATCACTTCACACTTCTTTTGATAGGTTAAAGCTGTTGATGAGGAAATGGGAACTCGATTTTTGGGCATTGGTTTCCAGCCAAAGTGGGAACTCAAAGACATACCTATAATGCCAAAGGTGTTTCTTTGCCTTCTTTCTATTGTGCAAGACTTTGAACTTGCTGAATATGCACATTCATTCATTTGTGGAATCCGGATTGAATTATCTGATATTAGGATCAATTAACTGTGAAATTTCGGTCAAGGCTATTTAATAATTTCCATAAGGTGTTTCTTTGCCTTCTTTCCTATGCTTAGAGATTGTAGATATTTGCTATGTTGTAATTGAGGTTTTTCATTGTGAATTTCATGTGCAACTTTGAAGAAATAATTGTTGTCATAGTGAGGTCTTACTTGCTGTTTTGGATTATATTTTGTAATCTAAATCTGATTCAATTTTGCTGAATTTGTTGCCTCTTGAATTGTTAGAAATTGCTTTGTTGCTTTTGTGATAAATGAATGCATGAATCCCATGTTGTTGCTTTCTTTGTATCCTATGGTATTTCATGTTGTCATTGACATTACTTGCAATTCGGGATTGAAAACAAGCGCACAACACGCAAGTTCTTAATCTAATGATAACTCTTGGTGATTTTGTAAAAATTCTATCACTTTTGCCGCATTAAGTAAATTCTTCTTCCGTAGCTTTTAAGCGTTTTTCTATATTTTTTATGGTTTTGAATCGATCTGTGGCCGGCGCTCGGATCGGTTTTTTTTTTTTTTAAATGGACTTAAGGAGTCTAATTTAGACTCCTTAAGTCTCACTTTAGAAGTCTAATTCCATTATTTAGACTCCTTAAGTCTCACTTTAGGAGTCTAATTTTTATAATTAGACTCCTAAAGTGAGACTTAAGGAGTCTAAGTAATGGAATTAGACTTCTAAAGTGAGACTTAAGGAGTCTAAGTAATGGAATTAGACTTCTAAAGTGACACTTAAGGAGTCTAAGTATTGGAATTAGACTCCTTAAGTCATGACTTAAGGAGTCTAATTCCGACTATTAAACTCCTTAACTGAGATCTGAGAGTGTAATTGTCATGACTTAAGGAGTCTAAGTTATGTAATTAGACTCCTTAAGTTATGACTTAAGGAGTCTAATTCCAAAACTTAGACGCCTTATGTTAGGCGTCTAATTTTAAAATAGGGCTCCTTAAGTTTTCCTTATGGCGCCCCCCAGATATACGTCCCGCAGGAAAAGGACGTCAAAAGTACAAAAAATAGGACTCCGTATCCCTGTTTTGTAGTAGTGACTACCACAGTCAGAAATTTAACTCAGCATACAGACAACATTGAAACAAAGTTCAAAAACATAGCGCTCGGAAAACATGCACAGAACCTACTCGGATCCGAAATTCTTCGCACAAATGTGAATGACCAACATTTAAACATATTGTATGCAATCAAACAAGTTTATAAAGACGCTTTCCACACATCATGGCATTCAACCATACACAAACATACACACCAAAAATAGAAAGTTAGAGTTACCACCTGTGTTAGTCACCTTAACTACGTCCAAGTAATTTGCGGTGCAAGCGGGCTTTGGAGTTCCTTGGTTGTCACTCACAAATGCACACAATGTTCAGTCCTTCTTTTTCCTTTAACGTTGCTGCCTCTGTTTTAATTTTCCTGTCTCACGCCCTCTCTCTCTCTCTCGGCTGTGATCTCAGTTTTCTGGGAAAAGAAGGTATAGGATGAAGGTTTAAGGAGAGGAGGAGGGTTCAGGTAGTGCGTGTGTTTGTGTGTTTATGGGAGTAACCGGATGGAGGAAGTGTGGATGTGTGTGTGCGTGAGTGATTACGGAGAGGGAGAGGGAAGTGGAGGGTGTGTGTGTTGTATGAGTGAAGTGAAGTAGAAGAAGGGAGTTTTATATGTGTGTGATGTGTTGTCCGTGGAAAGTGAGTGTGGAGTGTGTGCACGTGGCTTGCATGCAGATTAAATTGTGAGTGTGTGTGTTGTGATGCGTAGGCCAAGTGGAGCTTGGCTGGGTGTGTGTTGTATGAAGAAAATGAAAGAAAATAGCCTGCGTGTGTGTGAAGGCTCGGTGAAAGGGAAATGAAATGGAGAAGTGAGAGTGTTTTTGGATGGAAGGGAAAGTATATGCGTGTGTGTGGGTGTCCGAGATGGGGAAAAGTAAATGAATTAAGGAGGAGTATGGAGAAAAGGCATGTGGCTATCATGCAATAAAGGAAGTATGTGTTTGTCATGATATGCTGTCATCTTTTTATTATTATGCTTGTTGTGTGCAGGAGGTGAAAATTGGGTTGAATGTTTGTGCATATGGGCCTAAAGTAACAAATGGAGGGAACATATACGCGTGGGCCAAAGGAGTTAAATGGGATGAAGGTTTAGTTGGGGTTTATGGCCTAATACTTGGGTGTCAAGCATGTGAGTATTAAACTGAAACTAAATGTGAATGGGTGTATGAGAATGGATAAGACAATAATCCTTAATTTTTCAAGAAAATATGCCTTTTATTTCCAATGAATTAATTTTAAAATAATCTAAGGCCAATTCTCCACAATTCATCACATATCATATTTTTAATTTCCTAAATCCAAATTCAGGATATCACAATTCTCCCCTCGTAAATTAAATTTCGTCCTCGAAATTTGATACGTACCTTCGGCATAAAGTCCGGATATTGCTATCTCATGTCTTCTTCTGCCTTCTTAATTGCTTCTCTAGAAGATGGTCCCTTCAGACCACCTTCACAAATGGAATACTCTATGTCTAAGCTGCTTCTCTTAGCGATCAATGATCCGCTTAGGCTCAACCATATAGGTATGATCATATTGTACATCAACATCTTGGTACTCGATGACATGTTCAGGGTTTGGTTGTGGCTTCTTTAATTGTGACACATTGAAGACATTATGAAGCTTGCCCAAATTCGGGGGTAAAGCTATTTTGTATGCTACTGGCTCGATTCTCGTGAAAACTTCAAAAGAACCAATGAAGCCATTCAAAAAATCGCATCAATGCCTTGTATGCTCTACCTCATGGAAACTTTGTTGTTATTGTTGTTGTTGTTGTTATGGCGGTTATTGTAGTTGTGGTTGTTGTTGTCGTCGTAGCCGTTCAATCAACATAGGCAAGTTTACACTTGCTTCCAGGTACTTAGGCCTTAAATCAAAGGAATTTCCAATTCCTATGATACTTCCTAGGATGTCACTCATCCTAAGATTTCTCTTGCCTAAGCACGTTTAATATCAGTGTGCAAATCTGTTCTGGGGGTACTACTACTGGCATAAGACCAATAACGCAGGACCCTTCAAGTCCCGAATCCCTCAGTGCTAGGAAAGGTAAACGCAGAACCTACCCGGTCCCGAATTCCATAGTGCTAGGAAAGATAAACGCAGAACCTACCCGGTTCCGAATTCCATAGTACTAGGAAAGATAAACGCAGAACCTACCCGGTTCCAAATTCCTCTACCTGAGGAAAATATAAATGCAGAACCTACCCCATTTCGAATTCCTCCACACATAGGAAAAATACAAACGCAGAACCCTCCTGGTTCCGAATTCATCCGCACATAGGAAAAATGCAAATGTAGAACCCACCTGGTTTTGAATTCCTCCACACTTAGGAAGAACAATTATTGTTGTTGCATTTGTAGTTGTTGTTGTAGTTATAGTGGTAGTTGTAGTTGTTGCAGTTGCAGTTGTTGTAGTTGTATTTGTAGTTGTAGTAGTAGTTATTGTTGTAGTTGCAATTGTTGTCGTAGTTGTAGTTATAGTTGTAGTAGTAGTAGTAGTTGATGTTGTTTTTGTTGTAGTTGTCGTTGTCTTTGTCGTTGTCGTTGTCGTTGCAGTTGTAGTTGTAGTTGTAGTAGTAGTTATTGTTGTAGTTGTAGTTGTTGTTGTTGTGTTTTTTTGTGTTTTTTTTAATTTTTGTTGTAGTTGTAGTTGTAGTTGCAAATTTTGTCGTAGTTGTAGTTACTGTTGTAGTAGTAGTAGTTGATGTTGTTGTGGTTGTGGTTGTGGTTGTAGTAGTCGTTGTCGTTGAAGTTGCAATTGTAGTTATAGTTGTGGTTGAAGTTGAAGTTGCAGTTGTTGTTGTTGTTGTTGTGGTTGTGGTTGAAGTTGCAGTGGAAGGCATCGCCTCAAACCACCAAACTTTCTCTCATAGGTATGTTTACCAAGCAAAAGCATAACCTGTGGCTACTGAGGCTCTAGTTATTATAAGGTTCCATCAAGGAACTAATTCTCAGTCTAAAAGGGAATATTTTAAGATCTAGATCTTTTCCTATGTCGATTGAATAGCTAGGAACCTTAAACATAACACATATCATATCCTCAAACAACATGCTGATAATACAACCTAGATCAATATCCATAGGATTTCTATTCATACGCTACTTTCTTAACTTCAAATGGAGTAAACATAATCAGATCTCATGGCAGTTTACAAGTTTACATTCCTAGCCATCTAACACAATTACGTACTGCAACCAAGAAATGGCTATCACCTTAATAGATCAATATTTGTGAAGAATTGCCATTTACAAAGATCTCACCTTTATTCATATCAGGAGATTCTCTGGCCTCTTCGTATGTCAATGCAAAGACCCTACTCGGGTTTTGAGGCCTTTTCTCCGCATCTCGCATAGGACATTCTCTGTTGAAGTGTCCAGGCTTATGGCATGCAAAAGCAGACAAGTTTCCCACATGCTTTTATTTGGGTGGTATCTCCCGCATTTGGCACAGTTTCCAGTTTCATGTGGTCTTTGATAACCATGTTGCCCAGATTGGGAAGACTTCTTACGAAAGCCTCGAGGTTCAAACCATTGCTCTTTTCTTTTCTGAGAAAAATCTCCTCGGCTGGAACCACGACGGTATGGTTGACCCTAGATGCTCGCAGCTCATTCAGATTTCTTTGAATCAATCGGCACTCTTCAATAGCCAAGTTGAGTTCTTTAAACCGTCGGGAGACTAGTTTCTCTTTGATCTCGTACTTCAACCCCTCAATCATCATAGTAGAACTCCAGCTTTCGTCATCTCGATAATTCAAGTAAGTGGAATATCGAGATAATCTGATAAAGCGAGCAAGGTAATCATCAAAAGTTTTCATTATCACCCTGCTCGATTTTCAGAAACTCCATCTCCTTTTTGACCTTAACAGATGGGGGAAAATATTTGTCGTTAAATTTTCTTGGAATACTTCCCCAGTGATAGGAATATTCCGAGCTCGTAGAGTAATCTCCATATTCTTCCACCAACAGGTGCATCGCCTTCTAGTTTGTAAATGGCCATTGATGCCTTCTTCTCAGCTGGGCACTCCATGACTTGAAAAATCTTCTCTATCCTCAGCATCCAATCTTCTGCTACTTGTGAGTCATGATCTCCATGAAACAAAGTGGGTGGTGTTTGCAGAACTTTGACACTCAATACTGTGTCATTTCTTCAGCTCTTCTAGTTCTGAGTTCATGATCCCGAATCTCAGGTTGAGAGGATGCTTCACCCTGCTCCTCTTGATTTTTCTGGGTACGTTCTCGATCTTCATCCTGTCTAGCTCGTACTTCACGAATTTCAGTCTTGAGTTCATTGATCAATCCAAACAATTGCCTCATTTGATTCTGTTCCAGCATATTTTGTTCAGGTATGTCTTGCTCAGGTATGTTATGTTCATGTGTGCCCTGCTCTGGTATATCTCGTTCAAGCTCTTGAATTCACCTGAAAGTTCTACCTCTTGTTCTTGCTCTTCTTATCTTTGAATACTACTACAATATAGCAAAGAAGAGAGAGAGTTGTCAATACTAGGAGTATAAAATTCACTTTGCAGCATTTCACCTATTAGTTTTCACAATCTGATATAGAGGATTAAACTAGTTTCTTTCCATATCAACAAATGGTCATACTCTTACACCTCAATGATTAACCATTTTTCCCTTTTACTGCTTATGGAAAGAACTTACCATTAGTGTTAATTGAATACAATATCCTCAACCGCAAAAATACATAGTCACAACAACCAGATTTATACTCCATAAAAACATCACATTTATCACATAGTCTCATGTGTTCAATAATCTCATACACTGCTGGGAATTCAAACTTAAAACCAAAGGTCATATGCCCATTCTTAATGCCATCAAGCTATAGCTACAAACTTGGACCAATTTCTGTTCCCAGAACTTTGATAGAAGTTAATTCAAAAGTTCCCTGATAATGCACTCATCTTATCAACAACTAGAATTTTAAACAAAATGAAATTACATTCATTGAACATATTCATTGACAAGCTGCTTCATGTGTTCAATGAATTCCAAAATTCTAAAGGGGCCTTGATCCATAATCTGATTCTTTTTACTTCTCCAAAAGTTATTGTCAGGGAAATAGTATAGGATTGTACCAACCCATGCTTCATTGGAGGTGCTAATCAACCTCAAGTTATAGTCCCTATATATCATAGGAATCTCATTTAAGAATGCGATGTAGCGACCCCGTGGAGCCACTACAGTCCTACATACATTTTGGTCCACATCCTCTAAGCATTCAAGGATATCAGGGTGGTGACGCCACCAATAATCCCAGGGAGGATAAACAAAAGTAGAGTCCACTGACTCCTCCACTTCATTCTCTCCTACACCTGATTCCTCACTGGATACAAGGTTAATAATCTCAAGGGTTCTTTGCTGCTGCCTAGGATTCAACCTCCTAGCTGTACGCCTACGGCGCAATCTATCATAAAAAGTATCTTCCCCGACCCTCAGGGGTTGGTTTACAAACTGCCCAGAATTATCTTCCTGATATCTTCTGTTACTCATTTTCAATCCTACACACATGAACAATACATTTGTTACCAATTCAAAATATATGCTGCATACACGTAGAGCATACTATCCTAATGCCAGAAACTACGCTCTGATACCAACAACTGTAATACTCCCTTTTATCTCCCGATCATTATCAGAGTTAATACACAGAGGAGCCTACGGATCTGGTTTGGATGAAAAAGTAACTGATAGATTTTTAAACAAATCAAAAACTTGGTTGCAACTTTAAAACTCAATCCCTTCATAATACGGAGATATATACAATCTGCCCAAGTTCTAAACTTCAAAATTAAACCTTATACATTATCCAACCATATATATACAAAACAAAAAGGAACTCCTCCTGAGTCCAACCTTCCTTCGCTACTGCCTACAGCACCGCCTTCCCCTTCCGTCCTGGTCCACTACCTGTACCTTTAATCAAGTCTGAGATTCACGAATGAATCTCAGGGTAACATGTTAACTTCTATAATTAGTGTATAAGCATATGCATAGTTTAACTACCACAGTCAGGAATTTAACTCAGCATACAGACAACATTGAAACAAAGTTCAAAAACATAGCGCTCGGAAAACATGCACAGAACCTACTCGGATCCGAATTTCTTTGCACAAATGTGAATGACCAACATTTAAACATATTGGATGCCATCAAACAAGTTTATAAAGACGCTTTCCACACATCATGGCGTTCAACCATACACAAACATACACACCAAAAATAGAAAGTTAGAGTTACCACCTGTGTTAGTCACCTTAACTACGTCCAAGTAATTTGCGGTGCAAGCGGGCTTTGGAGTTCCTTGGTTGTCATTCACAAATGCACGCAATGTTCAGTCCTTCTTTTTCCTTTAACGTTGCTTCCTCTGTTTTAATTTTCCTGTCTCACGCCCTCTCTCTCTCTCTCTCTCTCGGCTGTGATCTCAGTTTTATGGGAAAAGAAGGTATAGGATGAAGGTTTAAGGAGAGGAGGAGGGTTCGGGTAGTGTGTGTGTTTGTGTGTTTATGGGAGTAACCGGATGGAGGAAGTGTGGATGTGTGTGTGCGTGAGTGTTTATGGAGAGGGAGAGGGAAGTGGAGGGTGTGTGTGTGTCGTATGAGTGAAGTGAAGAATAAGAAGGGAGTTTTATGTGTGTGTGATGTGTTGTTCATGGAAAGTGAGTGTGGAGTGTGTGCACGTGGCTCGTATGCAGATTAAATTGTGAGTGTGTGTGTTGTGATGCATAGGCCAAGTGGAGCTTGGCTGGGTGTGTGTTGTATGAAGAAAATGAAAGAAAATAGCTTGCGTGTGTGTGAAGGCTGGGTGAAAGGGAAATGAAATGGAGAAGTGTGAGTGTTTTTGGATGGAAGGGAAAGTATATGCGTGTGTGTGGGTGTCCGAGATGGGGAAAAGTAAATGAATTAAGGAGGAGTATGGAGAAAAGGCACGTGGCTATCATGCAATAAAGGAAGTACGTGTGTGTCATGATATGCTGTCATCTTTTTATTATTATGCTTGTTGTGTGCAGGAGGTGAAAATTGGGTTGAATGTTTGTGCATATGGGCCTAGAGTAACAAATGGAGGGAACATATACACGTGGGCCAAATGAGTTAAATGGGATGAAGGTTTAGTTGGGGTTTATGGCCTAATACTTGGGTGTCAAGCATGTGAGTATTAAACTGAACCTAAATGGGAATGGGTGTATGAGAATGGATAAGACAATAATCCTTAATTTTTCAAGAAAATATGACTTTTATTTCCAATGAATTAATTTTAAAATAATCTAAGGCCAATTCTCCACAATTCATCACATATCATATTTTTAATTTCCTAAATCCAAATTCAGGATATCACAGTTTTTTGTTCTAACTAATAAAAAATTCAAAATAAAGTTTTGTTATTTTCTGGCGGTAAAACACTCTTCATGAGCCATTGTGACCTGTCAATGGAGGTTTTCAATTGCAAACACCATGCTGTCTCCATTTGAAACTGCATCGCCTTCGAACCTCTAGAATGAACGGTAGTGAATGCTCAGGAAGTGCTTGAAATGAATTGAGACAATTCTAGATCAGATGCGATTCTGACCTGAGACAGTGAAGCATTGGGAGAGAGGGAAAGGGAAAGTTGAGCGGAAGTGAAACTGAGAAGAAAACTGAATTGAATTAATTCTGTACAGTGTACATAGTGTCATATACAAGTCCTTGAATACACGTGGGACCACTAATCAGTTACAACCGAAAATAGCAAAATAACAATCAAGCTTAAGTAAGTTAAATACAATTAACTAAAATGAAATAATAATCATCTACCCATTTTCTTTATTATAGTCTGTCAGCTCCCCACAAGCTGGAGCATGGATATCAATCATGCCCAACTTGGAAACAAGAGAATGAAATGGACCAAGACCAAGTGGTTTAGTGAAAGGATAGCTAGCTGATTGTGAGACCGAATAGGCAATAATCGAATGACACCATGCTAAACTTTATCACGAATAAGATGACAATCCAACTCAATATGCTTCGTGCGAGCATGGAAGGTAGGATTAGAGGCAAGTTGAAGAGCTGATTGGTTGTCACAATATAATAGAGCAGGTTGTGATCGAGAAACATGAAGATCATCAAACAAATATAAGAGCCATAAAGAGACCTCTTGAGCTTGCAGACAAGGGTTTGACCTGCTGCATCATGTTTCACAAATCCTGGTGGCTACTCTATGAATACATCTTCTGTCAAATCTCCATTCAAGAACGCATTATTGAAATTTGTTACACCCTTACCGGCCTCACCCTTTCGGGTGGTGGGTAGTGTGATACCTCTTAATTCTTATATTATATTACTTAACAACATGTATCAGAGTAAATTACGTAGCAGAGCATACCTTCAGTTTGGCTGTAGTGTACTAGTAAGATATTACAAATATTGGTTACAAATTTCAAACATAAATACATAAAATATCCCCTAATCTTCCTCGAATGATTTGAAACCCATCCAGCACCTTCATGTGCTAGTATCCACCACTTTATCCTGGGAGCTACGTCCAACAGGCTGTAATACACGAGTAGCAATACAGATTGGAATCCCGAAGGATCCCAGAGTAACCGTTAATCTCATACACAAAGTATATTTAAAGCATGTAAGAAAACCATAAATACAAACCACCGCATTCTAATAAATCGCACACAGCGAGGCATGAAGCCTAATCCGGAACAAGCAGTCTCTATAGCACATAGCACAGACTGCAGAGGACAATAAGGCCTTAGTCGCACACAGCGGTTCCGGTACCAAAGTGCTTGGCAAATAACAACACCAAATGCATACATAATCATGGTAAATTCTTAGACTGATAACCAACTCCCAAAATTCCTTAAAGCTTTGAATAACGATACTTCTAGTCTTTTATCTTATCTTTTCCTTGACATCTTTATTCCTTGAACTCCCTTGTATTTTCAATCAAGACATCAAAAACACCACACAAGAATCACTCGTCAAGGTCTTAGGAATGTTTATGAAGATTGAAAGGAGTAGAGCAAGAATCCAAGTCCTACTTACCTCGATTTTGTGATTGGTTTGGAGATCTGACAACATCTCCACCATGTAAACGGCACCAAACACCTCATATCAAGAATCAAAACCATAGAAAGATTGCTTTCGCCAAAAGGAACAACATTGGAGAAGGCCTCGGGAGCTAAAAACACCAAATTGGAGGTGAAATTGGCCCCTTTCTTCTCCCCCTCTCTCTATTTTGTCTTTGTTTCTCTCCCTCCTCACTTTTCCATGTTTTGGCCAAGAATGGCCTAAAGAAAAATGAGGGGTGAAGTCCTATTTATAAAGGTCTTTGGCACAAAATATCTCCTTGCAATTTTACCATTTTACCCCTTGTAATTATCTCTTGAATTCTCTAGGCTTTTCTAAGATTTCTCTTTTGAATTCATTTCATTTGTCAATTTATGATGACATCATCGTTGACATAAGTGTGACATCATCGATGACATAAGCGTGACATCATCGATGACATAAGCATGACATCACCCATGACATGAGCATGACATCACCCATGACATAAGCATGTTCAAAGTCAAGAGATATTTGTTAATAATCCTCTTAATTTTTGCCATGTGTGTTTCTTCTTGAGCTTTCTATTATCTTCTCATGCGGTCTCTTTTAGGTACAATAATGGCCCTTTTAGAATCCAAAATTTGATCTCTAGTTTAGTTAATCATATTAAACAAATATCATTTACCATGAATTTATTGAAAATTCCATATATTCCAATAATATGGTATTAATTCATTTTATACGATGCCACATACTGATGTTTTCTCAAAAACGCAGGGCATACTTGACTACCCTAAAAATGCCGTATCCTCACTTATACCGGCATATTTTTGCTCAACTAATTGTCCTATACCTTAGGGCATAGTTGGGTAGCATCTTTTCCAACTGGATTTACACTGTATGGTTCTTCTGTGCCCCTTTTTCATTGCTACTTTAATTCCATGGCTTATACATACTAAGTCCACTAACCCGTATAGCTAAGTTACTTAGTCCCCCGAGAGATTTCCTATCCCTCGACATTCTTGAGACTCTGCTCGAACTGGGTTTAGTTGCCTGCCTTTTATAGGCTTATTCTTAAGTTTTTAGGCCCAAAATTGAGGATATTACAAAATCGATTTGATGAAGTTTCCACTGATTTGTGACAGCAAGAAATTCCCTATCCTCCTCCACATCCATGGCGGCACGTAGTACATGCAATCTGCCTTCTCCAACAAGTACCACAACTATGTCACCATAGTTGCCACTGAAGCAAACGTACTTTCCGTCTCCATGGAGTACGGTTTATTCCCATATCGACCCATCCCCGCATGCTACGAAGACTCATGGGCTACTCTCCAATGGATTGCATCCCACTCGGGTAGATCTGGACCTAAATCATGCCTGAACTAGCATGCCAACTTCAATCGAGTGTTTGTCATAGCGCAGGAGGCAACATATATAACCCACTTGTGGAGGTATAAGTTGGATTGTTCACCTCAAAATAATGGTATCTTTTTAACATTCACATTCTTATCTCGCCAGCCACCTTGATATTTCAATTCGCATCGAACACGTTACTTTAGTTCTAACGGCATTGTGATATTTAGCACTTTTTAATTGTTTTATAGAAGTTATGGTACACCTAAAATTTTTTTGTGTTGAGTGCTCCTGACGTAACACTTTATTAACCAATCTTCACCTTAACCCTAAAAAAAAAAATTAACGGTTTCTTCAAAAAGTTGTTATTAAGAAAATTACCGCTAAATCTTCCAGATCTTTCAATACTATGTTGTATGTGTTATCCATTATAACGGTTAAAGAGATTTTGATGCATGCTGAAACGTAGCTGGCATGTGTAGTTGAAGCATATCCGGCGCGATCTAAACTTGAAGGCTGACAATCTTGATCTTTATTTTTATTTTATTTTATTGTTATGCTCGAGACTTTTTTTTTACTTATAAATGCGGGGCTGGCATGAGTCACATGAATGTTCTACTAGGGGAGGCTTCATTTCTTTTTCTTTGGTGCAGTTTATAGCCCACATAGATCCAACCTATTCAGTCTTTCATTGGTTGAGTCCTAAAAGGTAATCATCTTCTTAGTGACCGTACTTACTATGATCACTGCTTATTAATAACAATGACCTTAAATAAATCATCTTAGCTGAATTGTGCTTGTTAAAAATATGAGAGAGAATGTGTATTAAATGATTAAATGAAAGATAATTAGTGGTTCATAATATAAAGATATGCATTAAATAGGAGTAGAAAAGGAAAAAATGTAGTTTAAATTTTGATACATGAACAAAGTTACTTACATTAAGGACCATCCCAAGAAAAAGAAAGTTACTTATAAATAGGATCAAAGTGAGTAATAAAGTGACAACAGTCAAATATAAAGGCTTAGATAGGTAGCATAGAATTTCACATATTAATCAATTTTACCTCTAGAATATACATACGATTTGCTCTTTCCAATCCTGATTAGGAATCTGCATTAGATGCTTAGCGCATCTATGAGCAGAGCACTGAATTCGATCTCTCCTATTTAGAGAGTAGAAAGGATCCCACACCAAAGGAAACCAGAGTAGCCGCCCTATTTTGCAATTGTGAAACTGCTCCTTTAGGTACGCTAGCAAAGGAGTTGGCTTCTCTCTGCTGCCCTTTTTTTTCCCATTAAACACGGTTGTTTTTGTCTAAAAGAAACCTCATAAAAATGGTGTCAGCGTTCCTGCCCTTCATCAATTAGAAGGGAAAATTTCATTTGATGGCCCAACTTTATAAAATTTATAAACAATTAAAATTCAACAATAATTTAATGTTATGGCCAAAATTTAAGAATTTTAAATAATAGTTTTTTAATGTAATAATAATTTAAGCAAAGGGAAAATTAATATTTTGACACAGCTGTAACTCAATCTTTACACTTTAACTCAATCCTACCCAGTCCATATAGTTTGATTCGATTGTAACTCAATACTTTTACTCAGTGCAATTTTGTTTCTATAGTTTTAACTATTTTATAATTTAGTTCCTATATTTTAAAAATAAAATAAAATAAAATATAAATGTTAGGGAGTAAATAACAATTATTTTATTTTATTTTTACTAAGCTCTTTCACATTCCAACTATGGTATATTTTGAAAACTTGCAGTAATGACCTCTTAAAAAAAATAAAAAACCTATCTAATATCCATCTAAATTTGGTTTTGGTTTAAACCAAAATTTTTCACTTCATGATTGTTTCTAACCCTTGAAACTGGCATCAGTATGGACTTCGTATAAAGTTCAAGAATGGCTAAATTTAACCATTTTGTTTTATTAACTACAGCTTGTAGGCGTTGAATATTTGCATTCAAATGAATTTTTTTTTTTTGGCATAAAAATATGAAATCAGATAACTTTTTTTTTTTTTGGTCAAAAAATCAGGTAACTTCACTATGGGTATAAGGAGAAAAAAAAAAATCAAGTAATATTAATTTTTTCTAGTAGTTTCTTCAATTTGATGATTTCATTTCGTGATTGTTTCAAACCCTTGATACTACCACCAATGAGGGGAATAAGGACAAAAACAGATCAAGTAGCATTAATTTTTAAGTAGTTGCTCGTCTATTTAATCATCTCCCGTTTAATGATAAATATCTTTGATTTAATGTGATTGATGATGTTTAAGGTATGGAAATATTCTTCTACATGATCCATTGTCATAGATAGAAAACAAAACAACAAATCTCATGTATAAATTCCCACCGGAGAAATTCCATTTACATGGAAATTAATTCCTCAATACTCTACAACTACTTAGTTTTAGAAATCCAATAATACAAATTGACTTAAGCAAAGTACATACAACTCATTTTGTCATTATTTTCATTACCATGATCAACTTGGCTCTAATACTAGGGGTGAGTCTCTTTATGAATCTTGAGATCCAGTTTGTGATAGCTACAGACCTTACCATGTCAAGGTCATCTCTTGGCAGTCAGGTAGTAACTTAATTCTCACATACTCTGTATGGCTATGTATGTATGTTTTAAATCGTATATGTGATTGTCCCGTCCGGTGTGGACCAGCGCCACTCGTGGCTCGATTGAGCAGAAGGATTGACCATGGAGTACCTTCCTGGTGGAGAGAATCAGGGTAGAGCCTATTGGATGGAAGTCCTTAGGTGGCTAACCTAGTTGCATTCAGAGGACTCTGACGCTTCCGATTGAGAACTCTAGCAGTTCCAGGGGACTCTCTTGGTAGGTCCTAGTTTACCAATCCTAGTTGGGTGTTTCGATTGAGAACTCCAGTGTACAGGAAGACTCTCGGTACAAGCCACAGGGTATACCTAGTGCTATGGTTTTGTGATATGTGTTTAACTCCATGAGATGTACTCTATGTTTACTGAATGCTATGCTGACATGCTGTTGTGGACTACTTGTTATGATTGACTGTCATATGCTGTTTATACTATGTTTGTGAGATTAACTGTTACTCTGGGATTCAAATTGAATCCCAGATGTCCCTAAGAGCTCAGGATCCAGGCATGGTCATTGTGGCAGACAAAGTTTCAAAGGAAAGGCAGCAAGTGTGGACTACTAATGGCTTCCATTTAGATTTAATAGGCTTGGGAATTTACAAACATGTTTTGTTTAATTTCCTTTTTGTAATTTTAATATTTTGGTACCGATATTTTCATAGATTACTGTATTAAGAACTCAATAGGTTATTCCTACACACAACCAAATATGTTTTATTTATTAGTATACTATTCTATCCCTGTGTTGCTCACTGTCATTCGCTACAATACTTTGATAAGTGTCGTAATTACAGGGGGTATGAAAAGGTGCTCCAAAATTCTACATGATCCTTGACATGTCATTTTTTAGGAGCAATAATGCCTTTCACTTGAAATCCATAGATCATGCCCAGATTTAAAGTTTTCCAATCACTTTTCAGATTATATCCCAAAAATGTGACCCAACTTCAAGAATTTGTATCTCCTTGTACAGAACTCAAATTGCTACATATTTTATATATTTAGAAAGCCCTTGAAGTCTACTTTATTCATGAAATATTTCATGATTTTAGGACTTCATTTGACACATAAAATAATGACTACAAGGTGACTGATTCCAGAAATCTGAAATATGGGATTTTTCCCAACTTCCACCATTCCAAAAATTATTTCTCAACATGTTTTTACGTCATTTAGCATTTTAAATGCAATGGAGTCCTAAAAAAAGTATAGGAATTTACTTCCTCGTTTTCTAAATTAAACTACATTTATACTAAAAACTAAAGAACTCATCCTTGAAGTTCTATCTCCTTCTCCTTCTTGCTATGAATTTCGCCTCTTACTCTCACTCTCCCTTATAAATCAGGTGCTTTGAGCTGATTTGATGTGAAGAATGAAGAATGTAAGCACCTCTATTTATAGGAAAACTTCAAGGTCAAGGTGGTCTTTTAACAAGGAAATCCAATTGCTCTTCTTTCCTTACAACCATTGATCCAATTTGTGATAGTTTAAGCTCAATCCTCACCCTTAATCCATGGCTCAAGTCTCTCATTGGTCCATTTAATTACCTAAGGATTTAGCTTATTTTCTTGATTTTTCATTGCCTAGTTGCTATTGTTGACTTTTCAAAGCTTGATTAAAGTTTAATTAACATCTTAATCAGGTGATTATATATTCCTCCCCCTTGGCTGCACGTTTTTTCAATTAAGGCGAATTCATTAGTCAATGATTTGTTACTAATTGGTAGAAATTCAACTAAGTGTCATTCTTTCCCTTTGTCTCTTTTGTATTTTAAAATAGCTATCATTTCATCTTATATTTATATCACATTTAATAGCCCTTAAGCATAGTCTCATAATTAACCATTGGTTAATTAATTCCGAAGTAAAATTTTCCTAAAATTATAATTCATAACTTGAGACACATATTCAGCTTCTTTTTATGTTAATTATTCATCAAAATATAAGATTAATGATGAATATGAATTTTGAAGTATTACAGGATTTAAAACACTTATTTTTGTTCTTTAATTTGCCGTTCCTAAATCAGATAGTTATTGACTTTTCAGCTTCTTATGTCAAGGACAAGTACAAGGTGTGGTATGTCATTTGCTGGTCTTCGTTTCTTAATCTGATGATTTCATGATTGTGAAAGTTTGTCATGTTACACGTTTATTTCTGTCAAATTCATAAAGCCAAATAAATCTTATTTCTTACCTATACATTCCTTACCTTTTTACATTCAATAAAATTTTTGACTAATCCAGGATGCTGCCTTTCACAAAAAATGGAAGGCAAGCAAGACTTTCAAAACTGTCATGTTTCTTGAACAGTTGAAGTTTTAATCATGGTATATCTTCATACTTTAAGGTCTGCACCAAGGGCTTACTGACAATACATTTGTTGTTCTTATCAGTGTATGCCAAAATAAATATAATTCTGGGTCTGAATAACTAAAATTTTCATCAATAAATATCATGAAGTAATTGAAAAAATAAGCCAAGCCAAGCAAAATTGTCCATTCATGTGGCTCCTCTCTACTTTTAATGTTCTTGTGAACAATACATACCTTGTGCACATTAACAATTTAGGACACCTACTCTTTATTCTCATATCTTAAAACAGTATCTATGTTTTATAATCAATCATTAATTATTTTTTAATCAAATGTTTGTTGTTGGTCGGCATATAATGTTATAATAAAAACAAATACAATTCAGGTTTATATTTTATAAATGTAGAAACATCTTTTTATACATACAGCTTCATAACTTTAAGAAGTCGAACAAAATATTATCCATTTAGATTGCTTAAAAGTTGTGAACTCTTTTCACCCAAAAAAAAAAAAAAAAACACTTGAGACCTCAACCTCAATTCTTTCAAATATGACTGTCAGGTGTTCATACGTGGCTTAGTTGGCTTTTATTAAATCATGTAACATATTCTTTACTGTCATATATAACTTGGAGCATTTATAATCATTGACTAAATTTTTTTCCCCAAATTTACAAATCATTTTTATTCTTCTTTTTTAATTAAATAGACCTTGCATCGCTTGGGTAATCCGTCTACTTTTATGAAGAAAACTGAACAAACCTGGTGTAAGAACAGGTCAAATAAAGCTAGAAATTAAACATCCAGTATTAAATATCCCTGTAAATGATTATTCCAAAATAATCAAAAGTAATGTTTTCTCCTTTGAATAATTCAATCAAAGGTTTATTCTGACGATCTTTATTTATTAGATCCGAGACTTTAGAGATGTTCAACATAGACCACCAATTACAATGATCAATAGAAATGTTTCTAGTTGAGCTTCATTGCCATTTCATATTTTTAATAATTAAATTAGTGAAGTATCAGTCTGTTTTGTGTTGAAATTATTAAATTCAGGGTACGCTGGTTTTGTTTCCAGGTCCTAATTTTATTTTCTTTCTAGTAAAACAGGTATTCTCTTGTAAAATAAATTGAGTAGCATTGTAAGACTCTAATGTAGGTATATCACTAACATAGATTCAAACTTTAATTCATCACGTGGTGAAAGACTAACATCTTTCACAAGACCTAAACCCGGTTGGTTTTATTTTAGTTTAGGTTGCATTATTTGTACTGTATCATTTACATTCAGCCAATATACTTTCTGTTGCACACATGATCGTGTAAAAAGCCAATATTTTTTTTATGTATCTTTAAACATTTTTATTCAAAATTTTCTAGAAAGACAAAGAAAGAAAATTCATTTGGTCAGATTTTGTTGGTTTGCCTAATTGTGAAGAACAAAGAAGGACCTATGCTCTAAAAGTCATCGTCATCTTCATTTCCATAGTTTGGAGCAATCATAAGGAGGCAGCTTTACCCATGCAACTACTGTTTTGAGGATTTAAACCTATGACCACTTGGTCACATGGCAACATCATTTACCGTAGCTCCAAGACCTACCCTCTATTTTGCAGCAATCATGCATGCAAACGATTTAAAAAAACTTTTACATAAAAAAAGGACAAGCTAAAACAAAAATCACAAATTATTAGGCTCAATCACAACCTAATCAAATCCAAACCTAGAGCCCTCTTCATCCTATTCCTCAGAATATCTAAGTAGTTTCATCATAGTAACAACTAAGCAAATCAACATAGGAAATATCTGAAGAAATGTGTCGTACTAAACCAAGAGTCAAAACTGAGAAAAATAAGTGTTTATGGAATCTCACTCGCTACTAAACATAATATTGATAATTAATCAAAACCACAAGTCTTCAAATATAATATTATATCCATCTTTGAAAAAAGAACTAAACATAATATTATAAACAGATCAAATTACAATGTAGCAACATCACCTAATATTGATGATTAATCACAACCAATTGTTAGGATAGGGGTGGAAACAAAGAAGACATCAAAAGTAATGGTTAAGAACAAGGATGGATGTTGGCAATAGGCATAAGGCTTTCTGCATAGAAATGTTTCTAGTTGAGCTTCATTGCCATTTCATATTTTAAACAATTAAATTATTGAAGTATCGGTCTGTTTTGTGTTGAAATTATTAACTTTTGGGTAGTTGGTTATGTTTCCAGGTCTTTTATTTTATTTTCTTTTTAGGAAAACAGGTATTCTCTTATTATTATTTTTTTTAAAAAAAGTTGCATTGTAGACTCGAAATGCGGGTATCTCTCCCAAAACCAATTCTAACTTTAATTTGAAGGACTAACGTCTTCCACAAGACCTAAACTTGGCTGGTCTTGTTTTAGTTTGGGTTGCATTATTTGTACTGTATCATTTACATCGAGCCAATATACTTTCTGTTCCTCTTATATACTTTCTGTTGCTCACATGATCTTGTAGAAAGCCAATATTTTTTTATACATCTTTAAACATTTTTTAATCAAAAATTTCTAAAAACACAAAGAAAGAAAATTCGTTTGGTCAGATTTTGTTGGTTTGCCTAATTTGACCTATACTCTTAAATGTCATCATCATCTTCATTTCCATATTTTGGAGCAATCATGCCCAATGCACAAATGCAGCTTTACCCATACAATGGCTGTTTTAGGATTTAAACCTATGACGACTTAGTCACATGACATCATTATTTACCGTGGCTCCAAGACCTACCCTCTATTTTGCAGCAATCATGACTCATACAAAAGATTTAAAAAAATATTTTACATTAAAAAGGACAATCTAAAACACAAATCACAAATTATCAAGCTCAATCACAACCTAATCAAATCCCAAACATAGAGCCCTCTTCATCCTATTCCTTAGAATAAAAGTAGTTTCATCATAGTAACAACTAAGCAAATCAACACAGGAAATATCTGACGAAATGCGTCATACTAAACCAAGAGCCAAAGCTGAGAAAAACAAGTGTTTATGGAATCCCGCTCGCAACTAAACATAATATTGATAATTAATCAATGCCATAAGTCTTCAAACATAATATAATATCCATCTTTGAAAAAGAAGTAAACATAATATTATAAACAGATCAAATTAGAATGTAGCAACATCATCTAGTGTTGTTGATTAATAACAACCAATGGTTAGGATAGGGGTGGAAACAAAGAAAACATAAAAAACATAATGGTTAGGAACAAGGATGGATGTTGGCAATAGGCATAAGGCTTTCTGCATAGTCGAAAGTAGGCCAAAATTGAGAGCCACGTTGGCCGCAATTAAAGTCTACCCATTCATGAGTACTAAGATTTAACGTATATAGAACAATAGATGTTCTATGGTTTGTTTCAGATTCAGGTTCATCATATGTTGGCAACCCCATGCTGAAGTAGACAATTTTTTCCAACCAAATACCTCTTGGATATATGCTTGAAGAGGTGCTTATACTATATTTCTTACATCTCTCCCCAGATGAGAGGGCTCCCTCCTCCATCACCCACAAATCAGTTCTATATGATTCATAGTTCTCGTTCTCAGTATCACATAACATAGCAAGTTTGTTCTCATACACGCTCAGAAAACTTTTACGTAAATCATCATGGTCACATGGTAGTGGAATCAAAGTAAACACTTCCATTACCATATCAAATGAAACTACCATCTCATCATAAACAAAAAAGTCATTCTCAGCAATATTCATCACCTTATTATACCCAAACCAAAACATAGCTCCATTAACCGTAGTAGGGAAATGAAAAATAGTCAAACCTCCAAAGTCCTCAACTTTTATTTCCTTCCAAGATCCTGTGCTTAATGAATACACTTCTAATGTATTACGTAATCTACCAATATCAGCCCTTTCATCAGATACCAGTATCTTGTAATCATTGTCAATTGGACTAAAACCAAATCCTAACGCAACAAATTTATTTTCAAATTTAATGGGACTTGGCACCTGTAGAATCTCTCTAGTGGCAGGATTCCACACTGAAAGGGAAGGAGGAGAATTAAGGCCAGTAAAATATATAACACAGAGCAAGCCGTTGCCGCAACCAACAATTCCAGCCCGCAATGAAGAATCCATCAAAGGCAATGGCAGCTGAACTTCAAGAAGTTGCCCCTTGTGATTGAGCATATGAAAGTGCAAAGGATCAAGTTTGTGGTCCCATTGCAAAAGAAGCAAAGGGTTTTCATTCATGGAGTGGTGCAAGTGTTCCGTGATGAAACAAGGGGTCTTAAGGAGATTTTTCCAATCTTTGCAAACACATTGAAATCGGATTAGAGATTTTACCGGAAGACTTTTGAGAATGGTTCTGATGATATCTTCGGGAAGGAATGGATTGTCGCCTATCTGCTCCATAGCGCTAGACTGTGAGAGGAAATCGTTCGCCACTAGGGTTTACTGGGACGGTGGCGTTGATCGTTTATATTTGTATTTCTATTTTACTCGTTCAGCATACAAAAGAATCATACTTCCCGAGATATTCTCCTAAAAGAGGAGGAAAAAGGTGTCGAGTCTCTAATGAAATATTATTCACTCAAGGTCGTCTTTTGCTCTAATTTTTCCTTTTATATGGATTAAAAGCTTATTAAAATATTTTTAATTTTAATTTTATTTATAATTTTAGATATTTTATTTGATTGATTTAGTTCAAACAAATTTGGATTTGATGATTTTATTTTATTTAGATTCAAGTTATTAGCTATTGATTACTGGTTACTTATTGTGACAATGTCCGACAAGCCATACACTGGAAGGATAACAACGCTCGGGACAATCAGCCGCTATAACAAAGTGAATCATGAGTACAGAAACAAGTCATACACTGAAAGGATAACAACGCTCGGGACAATTAGCCGCTGTAACAAAGTGAATCATGAGTACAGAATATCATAAACATGTAACAAAATGGTCCGATGGTCCGATGAAAATTCTCAACGGTGGTCGCCGGACGATGAGACAACGACATCGAGACGGAGCTTGCGATAACGCGTCCCTCTCCGTCAATCACTCAATCTATGGGCATCGTGATTGATGAAGATTATCGGAACTGAGGGTCTTCAAAACTCAGATCAAAGGTACGGGGGAAAATCCTAGCTTTTTGCATAACGAATTTTCAAGACTGGACCTTATTTTTCCTCCTAATTCTTCAGATCGCCTCACCCGGTTCTTGATTTGTGCTAGTCGGACTTTGGTGTTGACCCGGTTTGTGTGGGTTAAATTCTTGGGCTTTCTTGAAAAACAACCCAACCCGTTGGTCTGACAAAGCTTTGTTTGGCTGAAATGCAAGAAAGCAAGGAAGAAACCGAAAAGCACCTTATGGACTGAGCCTCAATGATTGAGGGAAGAATAATAACTAAGAAACATGTATACATGCTGAGGACGGTACATCCAACACTCTAATCTCAA
Organism: Acacia acuminata; assembly: GCA_019022655.1. Classification (NCBI taxonomy): domain Eukaryota; kingdom Viridiplantae; phylum Streptophyta; class Magnoliopsida; order Fabales; family Fabaceae; genus Acacia; species Acacia acuminata. Next base: position 787,324 of record JAFJYI010000035.1, read on the forward strand.
CAGTTAAAACCCTATATATATATATATATAGACTAGTCTCTAACTTCTATCTAGCTAATTATTTAATCTCACCTCATATTTCTAACCGTTTTCATTCATCGAATGGTGCAAGTGTTCTGAGATGAAAGGAGGGGTCTTAAGGAGATTATTCCTTGCAAACACATTGAAATCAGATTAGAGACTTTACGGAAAAATTTTTTTTTTGGTTGCCCACCCGGTTCACCAGTAGTGAACCTCGCTCCGACTAATCCGGATTTGACCTGCATCGCGCACCTGGCTTTGATGATATCTTCGGGAAGCAATGGGTTGTAGCCTATCTGCTCCATAGCGCTAGAAGACATTGTCTTTGTTTCTTATTTTTTAGGTAGTTAATAATTTTTTTATACTTGAATGGTGTCAACCAAGACAATCAATCATCCACTAAGACTTCATTTAGTGCATTAATGACTAGGGTTTTAGTTCTAGAGTGTGCTTATATATGTAGGCTACGTTTATAGTTCTATTTTAGATGCTTTATTTGATGATTGATTTTGTAATACCCGGATAATTATCTATAAATACTATATTTTAGCAAATAATACCTATTTGGAAATAGGTGAATATGTGGTTTTAAAACCTTGTAGGATACTTATTCTATTGTCTAGGGAAATTTCTAATGAAATTAGAGGGATTAAAGTGTCAAAATCCCTAAATACAATTATGGGCCATGAAATGCCCTGAAATTATTATGGTAAATCCCAAGAGGCAATAAAATATTGATTGAAAATTAGAAAGTATGTTGTCTCTAATTTTAGGAATTTTTGGGATTATTTCCCTTGAAAAATAATGAGGCAAAATTAAATATAATTTTGGGGAGCATATGTTGCCCCATGATTTTTAATATGATATGTGGGACATAAAATACCAATGTCAATGAAATAGTTGTGAGAAAATGATTAATCCTAATTAAGAAAATTATCAACAATTAGAAAGTGATTAGTTAAGTAATTAATGGCTAATTGTTTAAGCCCGAACAAGAGGTAGATGGCAATGAAAATAAATGGAGATTAAATGGAATAAAATACCTAATATTTATTAAGTTTATGCCACAAAATACACATATTTAATCTTGGGATAAGATGTGATGAAAGAGATTAATAAAGCATTGTATATTAGAGATGAAAGAGTCAAAAGAAGTGGCGCATGAGTATTAAAATGAATCAGATGGGAATATGCAATGAATGAACAATGTTTTGGCAATTTAAAAGTAACATAAGTGGTTAAAAGGGAGTGGGCATGGTTTGGACTAGCTTGATAAAGAAGAATGGAATAATACTAACTAAATCAAGATATTAAAGTATAAGAGCACATGTGTAATTAAATAAAGATATTCGATAGTATAAAGATATTCCTACATAAATAAAGGACCAAGATTAAATCTAATAAAGTGTAATCCAAAGGTTCTAAATTAATCTTGTAATTAATCCATGAGATAATTTATGGACTAATAGGAGGCTTAGCTAGCTCTTCCTTTATTAAACTCACATGAAGCACAAATTCAAGTCAAGTTTAGGAGTAGGGGGCGGTTTTACATGTCCTGAAGGAGAAGAAAAGTTGGAAAAAATCTAAGATATTACCTTAATTAATTCCCATGGAGTAATTAAAGTCAAATTAGCCTTGTTGGAGCCAAGCTTTCTAAAAGAATATCTCAAATAATTAATCCAATAGAGATGAGATAATATTTGCCTAATTGAACAATAATTTTCATGTTCAATTAATTATTATCAAAATCAATTAAGGGAGAAGGTTTAATTCAAACAAATCTACATATTAACATTGGGATAAAATATCACTATGATTTTTACCCAACTTATACATATAATTTCAAGATGATAAAGAGTAATTAGAAACATCTAATAAAAGCCATAATATTCGAAAATAATGAACTAGATGAGGGACTTGGATAAATTTTATGGTTAACACCTAAATGCTTTCTTATTTAGTTGGTAACTAACCATCAATTGGCATCTAGTTTCAAAGGACAATGGGAAGCTAACTAAAATTTATAAAGGTCTAGATATTTTGTTAACTAAAGCTCATGGCAATTAGACTTGAAAGAAGAACAATTTCTTCCAAGTGTAGAAGAGGCCACGGTTTGTGAGCAAGGAAGAAGCAAGAAATTATTTTATATTATCTAAGCACACATGGGATAATCTAAGCATTTAATCAAGGGGACAAAGGGGAAGAGGATGATGTACTTTAGGATAAGATAATTTAAGAAGATGGAAGAGGATAATGAGATTATTATTGTGATAATATTGGGATAATGTTTGAGATAATATCATCATGTAAGAGCACATGGATAATTAATGCAAGATAGATGAGGATATGGGAGAGGGGAGGAGCACCACGGTTCCTTGTGTGTGTGTGTGTAAAGTCAAGTGATCAACTAATGAGAAAATTGTAAAAATAATTGCCTAAATCCTTTGTAATTAAAAACAACCAATGGGAGCCTTTTGAGTCTTGAATGGGTCTTGAGAAAGACCTAAGCAATGTGAACCTTTGATTAGGAAAAACAATCCAATGGTTTAAAGTCATGGAATTTTAGTATAAATAGGGACCTTGAGTCTCTTCATTCTTCACACCAAACTCAACCAAAATAGGTGAGTTTTAGAGAAGCAAGAATAGAGAGAGAATCATAGTGGGAAGCATGAAGGAGGAGGAAGTTCTTCAAGGGTAAGCTTCCTTGTTCTTGAGTTCTAGTTTTAAATTCATAATTAGTTTATGTTTGATCTTTAAATCTTCCAAGTAGTTTTGATTTCATGTTTTTATGATTAAACATATCTTTATTTCAAAAATATGATAGAGAATATGATAGAGAAAAATTCTTGGAAGTTGAAGATCAAAGTAGCGAAATTCTGGCAAAATTTTCGGTAAAAATTCTGGGCAAACAGCGATAGAAATATGAAAATTTTATGTTGAAAATGAAGCCTATAAATCACGAAAATTTCCAGAAATAAATTAGATATGTAGGGCTTTCCGAATATATATAATATGTAGCGTTTTGATTCCTGTACAAAGAGATACAACCGGTTGAAGTTAGGCTATTTTTCTGGGCGAAATTCTGGGCAACATTGTGAAAAATGAAAACTGGGAATTTTTCATAAATTCTGGGTATATACAAGTATTTTTTCTTGAAAATAGACATCTTAAAGATTCCGGGGAATTTTACGGATTCTCGTTTCGATTTTTCTAGAATTAATTATGATTTTCCAAAATTGATACAAAATCTGCCCAGAAAATTCAGTATTGCGTTTTTAAATAAATGTAAGGGCAAAATTGTAAATAACAAATCCACCAAGGGTAGAGAGGTAAATAGAGGTGAAAATATCCCTTAGGATATTATTCTAAGTACTATGGTGATATGTTAGGATATCCGGGAAGTCCGGGGTCAGATCAAAGAGTCGAACATATTGCTAACTACACGGTAAAAGGTACATTCGCGTACTGTAACACTAACTTTGATGCTTATTGTATGCTTATATGTGATAGACTATTTCATAGAGTCATAGACAGGATTTGGTCTTGGGTCATGCACCGTGTCTAAGACTGTCTTAGTTCACTTGTTTATACATTCAACTTTATTTATACGGGTTATAGTCTTGGTAATGCCGTTGAGTTTTCCTAGCGTTGAGGACACGAGGGCTGTCGTGGCAATTGGTTAGTGCAAACATGGTTGATTTGTGCATGTGCTGCGTGCTATGTACTTGTTGTTGTGATTGACATTACATCTCGGCGTGTGCTTATGTATTGTTGTAACCTTACATCTCGTGTGCTATGTATTGGTTAATCTTTGTAATGTTATGAATACCTATCATACATATTTTGTCACACATAAGCATGAGGTTAACCGTTACCTAAGGTTCAATGGACATTGAACCTCAGCTCTTAACATAGCGTCAGGGTCAGGAGGACCGAGGATCGAGGAGAAAGGCAAGCGGCACGCATAGGGACTGGTGAAGACTTTCTTTTGTTATTTACTTTGAAAACACTCGGTATAATGTACCGCTATTGTAATCAGCCAGACTTGCGGCATTTTGAATATAAATATCAGTTACTCAATCGCTCCGATGCTCTACTCTGATGAAAAAAAATATATATACTGCTTTTGAAAATGAGATGTTACAGATTTAGTTGAAAAAAAATTGTATTTGATAATTTTATTTGATTTCGATTCAAGAGAATTTAAAAAATCATCATATATGACTTTGAAAATTGAAAAAATATTTTGAAATTACAAGAATTTGCGTAGGTATTATCTTAATTCTTAACAGAATCCTAGTCAAAAATAATTCTTAATAGAAAATCCACCCATATCTTATCTGATACAATTCAATTTGATATCATAGTTAAAATTGAATTAAACTATAAATGTGGTTTTATTATAAATTGAGACGTCTCTTTTATCTTATGAAGAATGGTTTGACGACATTAAAATTTTCTATTTTAATGGGTAAATATACTTTTAAAAAAGGCTTGAGGTGAGGAAGGGCCTGGGAGGCAGTGGCAGATCTTCTTGGATACTATAGGGGCCATGGCGTCAAAAAAAAAAAAACAAAACAAAAAAAAAAAAAACAAAAAACAAAAAAACAAAAAAACAAATTTGTTCAGAATTTTTTTAATATACATATATGAGATTAGTTAATGAGTATACAATTGGCCCCCAAAATATATTTTTTTCTTAATTAGTTAATCAGTATATATTTGGCCTGCAAATATTTATTCCAAAGTCTTACACTGCTGGGAGGTTAGCCCAAAAAATTTAAATCTTAATCTCTTTATAGTAGCAAAGTCTATCTATTTAAATATTTATTAACTCAGTAAAGAATATTTAAAATGTGAGTTTTACTTTTAAATTAGTACCCCAAAGTGCCTCGTATCGGATTGTCTCTAATACAAGGATATCTATGCTTAGCCAAAAAAAAAAAAAAACCATAGGTAGATATTGGCCGAAAATTGTGATTTACTGTTGAAAAAAAATGCTTTTCCACGAACGGAAATATAAGCTTGGTTCGCGCTTTATTCGGCTGGGTTTTGCTATGTGATGTTTCTTAGAGCTTGTTTGGTTTGAGGGGAGGGAGCAGAGGAAAAAAGGAGAGATAAATTTTTTTCTCTCATCTTTACTAAATAGCCAATGAAAAATTTTCAATTTTCCAAAATTACTCTATCAACAAAAAGGAATATTCTTCTCATTAATGGCAATTTGGTCAATATCCTCCCTAAGGATTTATCCCCTCCCATTCCCTCCCCTCAAACCAAACACACCGTATGAAGGGAGGGAGGGAAAATGAACTGGAATTTTTTTTGAGTTAGATTTGAAAAAATGAGAGGTGCGGTTAAGATTTTTTTGATTAATTACTCCTAATGGGAATTGATTATGACGATAATGTTATTATTATTATTATTATTATTTTTACCTGGATAATAAAGAAGGTGGTTGGACGTATGATCAGTTGAGTAAAAGATATTTATTAATTTTATTAATTAATTCACTTAACTTTTAAAATCTTTTATTCCCAAGATTCTCTCAATTCCCATACCTTTGCTCTACTCATTTTTCAGATTTCAATTACCCCTTGTCCTTGGGTTCAGCGGCGTGGGGTCGGTCTTCCTCACCTTAAGGGAGGGGTTATATCCCCGCATTGGTCAAGGCACTAGGGCCGACATCCTAGAGGTCTAGGAAGCCGTGGTAACGCTGGTAAAGGTGGAGGCATGTGTACTCTTTGGAATAAATATCCCCTGTCGACTAGGCTCCAAGCGCCCTGCCCTTGGACTGTGGGTTAGGCCAATCCTTTCCTAAAATTTTTATATAAAAAAAAAATTTCAAATTTTAAATCTAAATCCTCCCAATATATATTTTTTAATATGTATAAAAAAAATTTCTTTAAATATAACAATATTTCAATTTCAAATCGAATTCGTACCTGGCAAAAAAAAAAAAATCCAGATCCTTCCAATATATTATTTAATATAACAAAATCCATAGGCGCTATTAGCTACTCCCTCCAGTCCTAATTATAGGAGCAAATTTTGCAATTAGTTTTGGTCGTAATTATAAGAGCAAATTGTAACTTTTGTCAATTTTTTTCCTATAATACCTCTATTTATACTTTCTCAATAATAATTTAATAATGCACATATATATTTTATAAAGTAAAGAATGTTTACAACTTATTAATGTCATATACACCTAAATTGTACTTTTTTGTATAAAATAATTTTGAGCAATTTTTGTCATATTTTTCCCATATACCCCTACTAGTACTTCTTCCACAATAATTAATTTAACAACACGTTTATATTCTATCAAGTGAGATATTCTACTTTATTTTTTATTTTTAAATAAAATAATTTTAATATTCCTTTAGGAACAATTATTTTAAACTATCCGTCCAAAGTGATTAATTTTTCTCCTAATAAAGCATTAATTTCATTATCTTTTTTCCAATAAAAAAATAAACTTGCATTTGTATTATGCCCAATTAAATAGATACTCTCTTGATGGAAAATTTTTTCACTTCCGTCAGAGAGAGTGAAATAGTATTATTTGCTTGATCAGAGCGTGGTTTAGGAAAATAAACTTGTATTTGTATTACTTAGTTTTATCTTTGAGAGATGTATTTGTATTAAATAAACTTGGGTAAGGGTATTTTAGGAAAATACACATAATTAACTAATTTAACTTCCTTCCTTAATCCCTCCAAATTCTGATAAATAGCTCCTATAATTAGGAGCGGATGGAGTATTGATCACTGGTTACTTATTGTGGCAATGTCCATCGTTGGCACGTCATACACTGGAAGGATAACAACGCTCGGGACAGTAACAGTTAGCCGCTGTAACAAAGTGAATCATGAGTACAGAATATCATAAACATGTAACAAAGTCCGAATCGATTACAGTTAACGAGAGTGATCATTGTTTTAGTTGCACAAATACAACTAAATACATTTACTACTGTTCATCTTGCTCATCAACGAAGTATCTTTTACTCTTGGCGGTTCGATATCCTTGAATGCAGTAACTTGATCACACTCACACGTTTACTTAATTAAGAGGAAGAGTACAAGATCTGATAGTCGGATCAACTTCACCCAATCGAAGTAGAATGCTTATCTGTCTTCAATGACGTCCAATTGTAGCAGTAGCATAGCATGCTTCCCTGTTAGTAACGAAAATGGTGTTGAAAAAAGAAACGTCAAACCCATAAAACCACTTAACCAAAAGTAACCTTTTCCTGCTGCACACCCACTATTTAACCAAGTGATGATATGGAAAAAATCACTCGGTCTATTGATGTTAATATTTAGATGGAGAGCAGTATTTCAAAATCTATCTATTAACTTTTGGTAAGGATTTAGTTTTTCTAATGTCAGGATGTAAAATTTTGTATTAATGATCAACAAAAGAAGTAAAGAGAGGTTATACTTTTGAGAAGTTAGGGTATATATTATTGTCTTATTAGAGGTGTTTAGTTGTATTTCTTTTTTCTGATAGCAACTATCAATATATTTACAATATAAGTTCCACATGTCAGTACAACAAATGGGGTATTTTGTCTTGAATATAAGTGAAAAAATATCTGGCATCACGTGAGTGTGCTGGGGGACCCACTATAAAAGTGAAAGAATCCTTGAATCGCGCTGGGGTCTGGGGAAAGAGGGCATAACATATTATGAAATTCGATACAATGAGTCTTTCCAATGTTAGGATGTAATTCATTTCATTGATGATGACTAAAAGAAGCAAGGATGGTTCTAACTTTTGATAAGTACTTAGAACTTAGTTTTACCAAAGTTGGGATGTAACTTTTATTTCACATTAATGATCAACAATAGAAGTAAGAGTGGTAAAACTTTTGAGAAGTTTGGGCATATGTCTGATTAGAGGCATTTAATTATAGTTTTCTAATATCAACTATCTATATATTTAGAATATAAGTTTCACATGCCCGTGCAACACACCGGGTATTTAGTATTCAATAAAAGTAAAAGAATCCCTCGCATCACCCCCCGGGGGACATTATAAAATATGATACAATTAGCCTTTCCTATGTGGTGTTGTAATTTATTATGTTACGACTAGAAGAAGTAAGGGTGGTTATAACCTTTGATAAGTTAGGAGTTAACCTTTCCAGTGTTGAGATACCAATTTTTGCATTAATGATCAATAGAAGAAGTAAGTGTTTCTACTAACTTTTAAGAAGTTAGGATTTATATTATGTTTGATGACTTTTCTTTCCAATGTCGTGGTTTGTGAATTTTTGCATTAATAATCAACAAATTAAGTAAGAATGGTAAAAGTTTTGAGAAATTAGGGCATACATTTTGAGGTGTTTAAATTGATTGTTTTCAACATTAACAATCTTTATCTTTACAATTTAAGTTTCAGGTGTACGTGCAGGGGGTATTTTGTCTTGTTTTATCCTATATCTCCTCTTTATTAAAATTTTGCATGCACATTTCTCCAGTTTCTTTTTATATTCAACTCATAAAAATTTCCCTCCCCTCCCCTTCAAATCCTCCATTCCAAACAAACCCAGACTTCTCAACCTCTAATTTAGATTTCGCCGTCAAGCACTATGAAGCGGTTGGTGGATGGCAACCCACCTTATCTTGCCGGATAAATCATGGGAGAAGTTCTCAAACGGCTTCCGGTGGAATCCCTGATCCGATTTCAAAGTGTGTGCAAATATTGGAAAGTCTCATTAAGCTGCTGCGGTTAATGAGACTCCATTTGACCAAAAAACAGTTAATGAGACTCCATCAAGCTCTCAATGGTGCACCTAACTTGATTGGTTCCTGGACGTTCAATAGGATCATCAGTTCCATCAATGGTCTCCCTATCTTGTACTCCCTCCGGTCCTAATTATAAGAGCTAGTTGACTTTTTTGGAGATGTTTAGGAAGCTAATTAAATTATTTTAGAGTATTTTTATTTTTAACTTTTTCTTCAAACAAATTAATTTGACTAATAAACTAATATATAATCTAAATAAACACAACATATGAAATGATTAAGTAACCTATTTAACTTCCTTAATCTCTCCAAAAAAAAGTCAACTAGCTCTTATAATTAGAACCGGAGGTAATAATTGTTATTTTGAATGTCCTTATTCTCTCCTTTTGTGGAATCCTGCTACCGGGAGGTTAGAAAGCTTCTCATTTATATAGTGTGTTATATATATATATATATATATATATATATATTGTATTCAATTTATTAATATTTAAATACATTATAGAATTATTATAAATAATCATTTCAAATTTATTTTTCATTGTCAAATTTACAAATACTGGTTTCAAAAAATAAATGTGATTTCAATGTCAAAAATGGAATAAGAATTATTATTAACTGAAACGTCTCTTTTATTTTATTTAAAAAATGGTTTGAAGAGATTACAATTTTTATATGAACGGGTAAGCGGATGAAATTTTTATTTTGCTATTCTTGTCATAAATATAATTTACAGTTCTTTCTAAAAAGGGTTAAAATTAATATTTTATTAAAAATATTGTATGGTGTTGCCTGAAATTCTCAACTAGGATTTACATAACTAAGATGTGAAGATTAATAAAATTAGTTAGGTTAGACATCTATAACAAATGTGATTTTTTCTCAAATATCTTTTTTAATAATGGAAACATTATTTAATAGAAGCCTCTCAATATGCACCTTTAATAAAAAAAAATTGAAAAAAAATTATACGTTTAATAAATAAAAGTGAATTGTGGTCTTTCATTTAGTTTAGGATCTAAATAAACTCTTCAGGTAGCCCCCTGTATTTAGGACTGGGAACCAAACTTTTCTTTTTCAAGATGTGCCACTCAAAACAGTGTACAAACAACAATTAAAAGAAATGGGACATGTAAATCGTGCCTTAAAATGTTATTTCCAAATTTGCATTGCCACAATGCATAGTAGCTCTATACCTATACCTATATATAAGCCACTTATATCTTATTGTCGTAGCAATGGATGCATTAAATTGATAAAAAACTTTACATTTATCTTCAATAAAATTTCTATCTTTGTCTACGTTTATCAATAATTCTCACTTCTCTTTTCTCTCTCTCATTTCAATAGAAATTAAATAGGGGTAAAATTGAAAAAAGAAAAAATCATTAATTACCCTACAAATGACTTATATTTAGAACCAAACTTTTTCCTACAAGTGAGTCATATATAGTTACACAATGGTATTGCTTTATTATCTATTATGACCGATAACATTATGATTTATATGCCATTTAATTTGTATCTTTAAATTGAGTTCGGTTCAAATGGTTCCTTTTGCTATGCCACATTACGTTTCTTTATGTAGAGAAAGTATTGTGATGAAAGAAATTTATCTTTCAGCATAATGCTTATGGAATTCAAATCTGAACCCTTAGAAAGCAGACATTGATACAAGCTTATTCAAGCTTTGCACAACGGCTGAAACCTCGATCTGCATTCCCATTCATCAAATCAGGGAGCAGGGAACGATAATCCACCAAACCCATCTGGGGATGAGGCAAGTACCTATCTTTTTCTTTTTTCAACTTTATGCCATGAGCAAGGAAGGGCATAAAAGCGAGGCATTTAAATAACCTTGGTCACAACATGGGTAAATTAAGTTCCTACCAAGTACTAATCATGTTAAGGATCCTTAGACTTTGAAAAAATATTCAAAATTCTTCCACTTTTGCAAGTTGTAAAATATCAATAACATAACACTAATAAGCGGTATTAGATGTGTCACACAGCACTAACATGAGCACGTGGCACTTCTGTAGAATATGATCAAATAGCTCAGGTTGAGTTGAATACAGCTTTTCAAGCTGTTGCAGTGTAGTGTCAGTTCTGTAACACCCCATTTTTCAAAAGCGGAATAAATTTTTTTTTTTTCATCAGAGTAGAGCATTGGAGCAAGTAAAAGAGTGAGTAACTGATATATCATTAACTGTGGTGTATCCGTCTTTTTATAATGTACAGTATATTTATCCAAGTAATGTTATAATGTTAGAAGTCAAAAAAATAGGAATCTTCAATCGGGTTTCTATGCGTGTTGTTTACTCTGCTTACTCTTGTCTTCGGTCGCCGGTTCCCCGGACCTTGAAGCTATGGTAAGAGCTGAAGTCCAATGCCCATTGGACCTCAGGTAACGGTTAACCTCATGCTTAAGTAATACAGTATATGGATGATAGATATTCATGACATTACGAGTAATCAATACATAAGCACACAACGAGATGCAAGATTAACATATCAACAGTACATAGCACACAGCACATGTAAAGTTACCCACGTTTGCACTAACGAGTGCCACGACGGCCCATCGTGTCCTCAGCGCTAGGAAAACAATCTTACGACATTATCAAGACTATAACCCGTATATAAAGCTGAATGTATAAGTAGTGATCTAAGCCCCATAAACTTAGTCATGGTGCATGACCCGAGATAGAGCTCCGTCCATGTCTTTATGAAAGTATCTATCACATACAAGTATACAATAAGCATCAGAGTTAGTGTTACAGTACGCGTTCGTACCTTAGTCCGTTTGGAATGGCGGTACGCTTGCCTGGTCGGTAAGTCTCCCGATTTCCCCCCGGATATCCTATAGTAGTATTATCGCATTATTACCTCGTAAATAATATCTTAGGGAACATTTCAGCCACTACCGACCCTTTTTACCCCTAGTGGATTTGTTAATCCAATTATATCCCTTTATTTTCTCAAAAACGCTGTTGTAATATTTATGGGCAGAATTTTCTGTTTAACTTTGAAAAATCATAATTAACTCCAACAGTTCCTTCATGAGCAATTTCCAAAGCATCCCACATAGCTTTAGCTGAGGTTAAGTTGCAAACGCGGAAATATTCTTGTTGACTAAGAGCACTTTGCGAAGAAGAACCGCCTTTTCTTTGTTGAGTGTGACATTTCTTTGTCATTTTTATCATAACCCTCTTCTTCTTTTGGAACCCCGAGACCATTTTCCAAGACAGTTGGAGTGTAGTCTCCTCGCTCAAAAACTCTCCAGAGACCATACTCTGTAGCCATTACAAACACCTTGAACTTGACTTTCCAGAATGAGTAATGTTGTCCACTGAAACCTGGAGGTCTGTTGATTGAAGCTCCATCAGGTAGAATGCCTTCCATTGTGATCCTTCTCAAGATGAAGCTCTTTAGAGAAGACCTTGCTCTGATACCAAATGAAAGTGGAGCTATATACCCAAGAGGGGGGTGAATTGGGTATTTTAAAAACTTTTGTAATCTGCTCTGTTTTTAGACAGCAAAAACAGAGATGGATAGAGTAAAGGGAAGAACAACTGGACACAGAGATTTATACTAGTTCGGTCCTAACAACTTGACCTACATCCAGTCCCCAGACTCTCTGAGATTTTCCACTATCACAAAGATTACACGCCCTGTACTCAGAGTAGTTCTCTCTCTAGAACTCACTCCCCCTTACAAGTTGTAATCAATGAACTCCCAAATCACCAAGTCCCCCGACTTGTGATTCTTTACAATAAATATTTTTCAAGTAGAAACTCTCTCTAAGAGTAGATAAGAATAATCACTTTGAAGTACAAAGTATCAAAATATACAATACGGTTGAAAACTGAAAGAATAAATGCTAGACTTGAATGTATTTCGTTTTTAGTTGTTGTAGTTGTTGAGAAGACTTGAATGCATCTCTATTTATACTAAGAGAGCATTAATTGACCGTTGTAATCTTCATTATTACCGTTGCCTTGATTAACCAAAGTTTTGGGCAAGGTAAGGTCTACTTCTCTCTCTAATCTTCACTTAATCCAGCTGGGCAGAAGTTCAGAGTTGACTCTCTGCAAATTAGTTCGTTGGAGAGACAGTTGCTTGTTGAAGAAATCATTCTTTAATGCTTTGCAACCGTGTGCAGAAGGATTACCCAAAAGTATGCAAGTTTCTGGGTTTGCATTTAATGTTCTGACAACACCTTTGCTTTTGCTTTAAACCTTCAATGTACATTCTCTAATCATGTCGAAACTCACCAATAAAGTGGTTAAACATATCTAGAAACATTAGAGATTAATCATAGGAAGTATTAAGATCAAACAAGAAAGTTTCACAAATTCGTCAGATTTGATTTTCAAATTTAGCGTTCAATACCCGAGTATGTGTATCAATACTCGAGTTTGTCACTGTGCACTTAAGTCAATACTTGAGTATTTATTTTGATACTTGAGTATTCTTCTTCGAGAGAAGAATCATCAAGATTTGACTTTGGACCTTATCATTGAAATAGGGCCAATACTCGAGTTTCCAAATCCATACTCGAGTTTTGAACTTTTGATATGAAAATAAGTTTGAGTTCAAAACCTCAATACTTGAGTATTGATTCCAATACTTGAGTGTTCAAGTCATTGACAAAGAGCAAAAGCTTTCTGTATGCCCAATACTCGAGTTTTCAACTCAGTACTCGAGTATGCATTCATTTTGAAAAAATTGTGACGTCTTTCCCAAGTCAATACTTGAGTATTGAAATGAATACTTGAGTATTCAATATATGTATAAAACTTGTAGTCTTTCTTAAGTATTGGAATCAATACCTCAATACTTGAGTATTGATTCCAAAACTTGAGTGTTCATGTCACGCCCTGAAAATCCAAGGGGTGACCGGCAAGGAATATGAGAGAATTCACATTCCTTAAGCCTTACACTTATGTACAAATGCTAATTAATTCTCATAATACCATAATCTAGAATATTCATGTGTTCCATAAAACAAAAGGGAGGTAGGGATCCTACCTATAGACTACGTGGAGCATCTAGTATTAAAATATTACAAAAAGTCTAAGTTTATAATTACATCAACTAGTAGCACTCCAAAATGAGACCACAAGCTTTAAGTCGCTAGGAAGATTCTTCACCGCTTAGAAGGAGGCGGGATCAATGATATCGTCTCGAACCAAAACAAATTTTCCGGTGAATAACGTCCCATTTTTATAATTTAATAAAATACAAGAGTAAATAATTTAAAACATTTTTATATTTTGACAATAGCAATATATTAGTAAATCTCAATTTCTAATCCATACGATCATGAATAAAATAGAACTCTATAAAAAAATGTCGTTAGTCAAATAATCTCCCGTATGAAATCAAACCTTTGAAATAATATAATCAATTTAACACGTAATTCGCAAAACCTCATCTTTCTATAGAACTTCTTACGTAACTTAATGACAAGTGTGGCCACATAGTCCACGAGGGTAAACTAACCAAGCATGACTCAAGGTCATGAAACAAGCATGGACACACAGTCCATGAGGGTAAACTAACCAAGCATGACTCAAGGCCATGAAACAAGCATGGACACACAGTCCATGAAACAAGCATGGACACAAAGTCCATGAAAAACAAGCGAGCTCGAGGTTAACCATGGTGCACCAAGGACTAACGATCTTGTTAGTAACCAGCGTTCTGTATTCGGTCCTTTCAAAAACATTTTTAAGCATGCTTGGGGCCAATTTATCAAAGTAATAAAAATACTTCCTTCAAGATAATAACAGCTCTATTTCATACTTCATAATCAAATGCCCAAGCATGAAGTTCCACAAACAATATTTCAAAATTTTCCTTCAATTCAATGTCGATAAAATCCTTTTAAAACATTAAAAACTCACGTAAAAACATTCCATTTCAAATAATAGTTTCCAGCTCTTAAACTTTCCAAAATGCAAGATCTTTTCAATATAAAAGTTATGAAAAATATCTCAAAAAGTTTCCTTACCATTTATCTACATAATAATGAATTATGCTTTAAAACAATTGAAAGAAAATACATAATAAAATAACCATTCTTTACACATATACTATCAACAAATATTCCTTTTTAAACTCATACTTTTAAATATGGAAATAAACATAAAAGTTCAACAATAAAAATATCATTTATAAAAATTAGGAACGTTATTCACTCACTGTTGCTCCTTCCAAAACTATACCTTTACTAAAACCCCTTTTTGTTGGCTTTTCACTTGAGCTCGTAATTGCCAATCCCTATAAATTTTTAAATTCATATATCAACCTCTAATGGAATTTATCTACTTAAATTAAAAATCCTTAAGTGCCGAAATATCCTTCAATCACACCTACCACACAATTATTCTAACTTCCAAAATAATTTTGAATTTGCCTTCATATTGAGTCTGAAAATTATTTTCCAGATTTTGGAAATACTACCTAAGTAACCCAAATAACCCTTTCTATCAACTAAAGCATCCTAGAGAATCCTTTAATAGTCTGTGAGGCTAGAAGACAAAATCTGAATTTTACACTTAAGAAACATGCTCTGTTTCAGCTCCCATTAAAACAGAGCACACATGCATGCAACTTTAACCTTTCAAAATTTTCTATTTCGGTGCTGAGAATAAGAACATGCAGAAACGAAACTAACCCACATAAAATTCAAACTGAGAAACCCGACGTGCAGAAACCATGAAAGCTAGAAGGGAAAAAAAACCTCACCTTAATTGAATTCAAGTGCATGCATCGTTCAGACCTTCTTTTTTTGCCTTTACCGTCTCTTCCTTTATTTTCCTTCTCCAGTGCTCTCGATCTCACACTCTCTCTGTCTCACTCTCAGCATTTTTCTCCGCCTTTGTTTTCTGTCTCGCCCTCTCAGCGTTCCGCGGAAAGGCCAATGAAGGAATGGGAATAAAGAAGAGAAATATGAGAGTGAAGTGGTTCTGTCCGAATGAATATGTGCACATAAGACTTTCTGAGTTCTAGAGGAATGGTTAAGCATGGGTGCTGATGAAAACATAGAGAATAGTGGGGTATGGGCTGTCCTTGTACGCTGAGCTGTCCTAAAATGCATGTGACAGGTGTGATCTCTCGCTGTATCTCATTCTCCATTTCTTTTCTTGGTGTTGGCCCGAAGAGGATTAAATAAAGATTGAAATAGTTGGGCTGGATGAAATAATGACATGATGAGTTGAAGAGATGTATACGCTTTGCTGTCCGAATTGATTAAAGGAATTGGGCTGAATAGGATATGTCCAAATATGATTATTGTTGAAGTGAGAAAGTGGGTGTTCTGCATGCACTAAGCTCCAACGCATAGTACCACTATTTTCTATATTCTACTTTTCTTTCTAATATTGGACCATTTGACTAAAATAATTCTTTCCTCTAAAATTTTGATTTGGCATAACCTTGACTCTTCAAATTAAACTATGACTTCCCCCAAATTCATTTATGGGCTTGGGATGGTAAAATTGCCATTTTACTAGATTTTCAAATAAATTCTAGAAATTATTCTAGGCCATAAATTATCTTTTACTAATTTTCCTTAAATTTATTCTCTTTCTGAAAATTTAAAGAAAATAGGCCTTAAATTCCAAATAATATTTTATATTTTCTCCCTAAATTTTCAAGGTCCAAAAATAACTTTACTAATTATCTTAAGCTTTTTTTTTTGTATCATGATAACCTTAAGACTTTTTTTTTTTTTTTTTTTATAGCTCTTACTAACTTAACAGTCTCCTTATCTCAGTCTTACTACTAAACTTCTTATCCCAAAATTTGGGGTGTTACAGTTCAAGTCATTGACAAAGAGCAAAGCTTTCTGTATGCCCAATACTCGAGTTTTTCAACTCAATACTCGAGTATGCATTCATTTTGAAAAAATTTTGTGACGTCTTTCCCAAGTCAATACTTGAGTATTCAATATATGTATAAAACTTGTAGTCTTTCTGTCAGTCCAATACTCGAGTGTCTATACCAATACTCGAGTATTCAAGATGTTTTAAAATTTTGATAAATTGATGTCAAGTCAATACTTGAGTTTTCAAATGAATACTTGAGTTTTCATAAAATAGTGTCAAGTATGAATGCTTTGTGAAAATCCAATACTCGAGTATGCAAAACCAATACTCGAGTTTTCAAAAGATGAGAGGCTTGATGATTCTCTGTATGACTAATACTCGAGTATTCAGCTGAATACCTGAGTATTGAGATTTCAAGTCAATGTTGGAATTGTCTCTATGTGTTCCATACTCGAATATTCATATCAATACTCGAGTTTGGCTCAGGGTGAAAAACTTGGAGTGCTCTCTGTAAGTCCAATACTCGAGTATTGTGTCCAATACTTGAGTATTGCTTTGTGTAATTGATTTGAGCAACTCTTTGTCAAGTCAATACTCGAGTATTTAGACCAATACTCAAGTTTTGTCTTGACAGTAAGTTTTTTAAACTTACCAATGATAAAACCATATCTTGTGTTTACAAATGGCAGTTATCATCAAAACCTGTAGAGAACTAACAACGTGGACTAAATTTTTGCCTCTGAAGCGTTCTACTGATACTGGTTACTAGGGATATCTTTAGAAACATATGATCGTCGACTTCAAACTCTAGAGGTCTTCTCCCGTTGTCAGCGTAGCTCGTCTGTCTGCTTTGTGCTGCTAGGAATTGTCTTTTGAACAAAGTGATTTGTTCGGAGGTCTGATCAATTTAGATCTGGTTCAAGCAACTTCTGCTCAGAAAAGGGTGACTGACACTTTCGCCCTCGAAATTTGATCGTATAAACTCGGAAAACTCCAGACATCTCATCTATCTCCTTACTATGCATGCTTACTTAGCACGCATTCTAACATTCAAATGATAATCTCATTCATTTTGTACCCAGGTATAGTATTCAAACATAGGACTTACTTGTCCATCCTCTCCGTGCTTGGTTACACAAGCCTTACTGCCTGACCCATTCAGCCTCTTGGCTTAACACATATTGGCCTTCGGCTCAATCCATTACCATAGCACTAGGGATTTTAGCCTTAAATACTTAGGAGATTATCCTCAGGCTTTAGGCATTTCAACTACTACCTGGTACAATAAATGTTTTGTCATACTCAAGACGTACTGTAGACGTACTAGTCTAAAGTCACTATGACAATTCGTATTTCACACAGTGCTAAGTAACACTGTCTTAAGGCCTAGGGATACCGCCTCATGCACATTTGCACACCTAGATCTCGAGCCTTTGCTCGTTTATCTTATCTGAGCTTTTCCTATCCAAGCTCTCAGACTATTTTAGAAGCTCAATTATTCCCTAGGTCTCTGAGGTTTTTACTAGTTTCCACACAAGAATAAGAATTATTGATTGTATTAGCAAATCTTTTCTTAGCCAAAGTAAACACTACGCCAAACTTCTAACATAAGATGAGGACTTAAATTCTCAACATTTTTATCAGGAGCGAGGAAAAGTCAATGTACTATTCTCAAAGTAACCGAAAAATAGTTTCAACAAAATCCAAAACAACTTTTCAGTACCATTTAGTTCTTATGAAATTCATATGCTACTACAAATTTCATGTCCAATACTTATCAATAGATGCAAATAATATGAAAACAAAAATTCAAATTCAGTTACTACAGTAACCTACACATTCCAATTTATGTTTTATATATCTGAAATCTAATGGTTTGAATAGGAGTTCAACACAAACATACTAACTCTACATTTAAATAGATGTTCAAGATTTATTGAAGTGCACACTCAAAATCTCATTTTAGAGCTTTATTTCTTAACGTCTAGGGATCTAATCCCTATGGTTTCTATTTTTACCAAGCACAATAGATAACCTTCAAAACTTTCATGTCAAAAAGTTCATGCTTAACTTAAAGGTGTTCATCAAAATTTCAAAATGAAACAAGGATATATAATGCATGGTTATCTCATTATGATAAAGTGATAAGAAATCTTAATTTCAATGGATCAAAAGTACAATGTAATTCAAAACAGGGTTCCTGTGCAATGCATGCCACAAAATTCCACCATGTGCCCTTTTAATAGTTAAGACTAATTATTCATCAGGTTTCATTTAATTTTAACATGTGTCATTTTGAAGCTAATCTTGTTTTAACACACCAATTATTAACAATTTACCTTACAACACAAGAGATAAAACAAGATCAATGGATGATCAGGTAATTTTGGAAAAATAATATTATCAACATCCTTTGGTCCAAATTTCATAAAGTGTGATAGCAAAATTTCAAAGAGTGACAATTCACATACCGAAACGGGACTTAAAATAGTATACTCCTAGTTTCTTTCATAAATTAAATCCGTTAAAAAAAATTTCTGGTATAATGAAGTAAAATCCCCAAACTCATATTTTCCAACATAACTAAATGAGGTAAGTAATATAACAAGGACGCATCAGTCATTGCATCCTTTAGATATGTAAACTCTTTTCCAGAATAGGTTAACACGAAACACTTAGATTTTCAACTAACTATTTAAGTGTTACTTCCAACATACGATTAATTCCTACCAACATCCTATGCAAGTGTCACCATTTAGAGTTCTTATAGCTAGCTAGTTGGAACTAAAATAGACATCCAATTGGTTCGATTTGAATTATTTGTTTTATGCACAAGATTTAATTACTCGCAATAATGCACATTTAACAATATTTAACCTTTTAACATATTCAAGAAGAATCACTTTTAAAAACATAGTTTTTAACTTAGTTTGGAAAATTCAAGTGGAACACTCAAGTTAGATTCCCCAAGTGAATGGATGGATAATGACAAAATGTTGCCTACAAGTTAGATTTGGATGAGAATTTTCAGAATAAAAGTAATTGATGTATACATAAATTTTGGATAATACTAGAAGATACGAATTTAAAGGCACAAATACCCAACACAATCTCATATTACTTAAATCATGTTTAGCGAAGCAAGCATTTGATCACTTTTAAGTTTTTCTCTTTTGTCTTAATTTACCCCTTGTGGTAATATGGATTTCAAGGACCAAGGGAAACTCAATAGTAAGCACTCCCTACTCTTGGTAGAGCAAAAGAAATCCTATTAACTTTATAAAACAATAGTAATCTAGCAAAAATGCCCAAGGTCAACAATTTTGTTAATACTACGCAGAATGTGGTAGAATAAAGAAACTGAGGGATGATTGTACTGAAATTTAGTTTTAAAGCAGGAAAAATAAATAATTTCACTCAAAAGGTGAAATAATCTTTAGAATTATAGCTATTCAACAAGAGGAATAGCATAAGATGCATGACGTAAACTATAAAAATTTTCTTTCTCCACCATTTAAAACAAACTTAAAAGAACACACAATGAAGAGATTATCACAAAAGATTTTCAATGTCTAATTGGAGAATATCAGAGAAAGATTTACTTATATCCTTCTTTTGTGCCAAGTTCTTCAACTTTTCTCTAATAACGACGATTTTAATCAAGAAATCTCAACCAAACATGCTATAATCTAGAAAGTTTTTTCATGATTTGAGTGAAAATTGAGAATGAAATTTACTATTTACAATTATGACAAACAAATGGTCTAAATGATAGAAGAGAGTTCATACAAGGCATTGCTTGATTTATCATAAATTTCAACGATACATAATGATGTTAAAATTCAAGGCATATATTTTCATAACCACATAAGGAAAGGGATTTGCTGAGACATATCTAAAACCTTTAGAAACATGATCAATCATATTAGGAAGATCAAAAATCATATTCCACATAAACCTCACTTTCCTTCTTATGTGTTTCCTAAAAGAATATTTCTCTTTCCAGTTTCTTTTTTTAAATTTCCAGTATGGATACC
The DNA here is from genome assembly GCA_019022655.1 of Acacia acuminata. Taxonomy (NCBI): domain Eukaryota; kingdom Viridiplantae; phylum Streptophyta; class Magnoliopsida; order Fabales; family Fabaceae; genus Acacia; species Acacia acuminata. The sequence continues at coordinate 807,976 of JAFJYI010000035.1, forward strand.
TATTTCGATGTTAGAAAACTACCTCATAGACTGGTTTCCTCACACATACTTAGGCATTAGTTTACTAGTACTTCTTCTTCCTCGAGTACATACTTCATAAAGAGTCTTTCAATACTAGCTAATCTGTCCCTCATCATTACGATATCTCGTCCTATCTATGAAAACAAACTGGCCTAGAGGGGTAGAGCAAAATGGGCCACCTCTACGGCCCTCAATGATGTCTTGATTATGATTATGCCCGGGTTCATAATGATAATCGAGACCCCAAAAAGAACATTGCTCTAGGTACTGGAAGTATGTCCCTATGCTAGTCTCACTATGTTGATCTATCATTAAATACTCCATTAGTAGAGAGTCTATTGTCCTTTATTTATAACCAGAACATGTTGTAAGAACCTTTAGATTCGTAAGAAGACCCACTCTCAGAGTCATTTTGACAGCTTCACAGCTGAAAATACTCACTGTTGTCGATATTGGATGAATGATCCGATCCTATAAGTTTCTCCGTCTCAGAAAGTATACTAGCCGTTGATTTGAGGTAGTACACAGAATCAGGGTTGTGTACAGGTTCAAAGTTTGTATACCGACTTCGGTGGGTATACATTCGAAGGTTCACGATCACACATGAGTGTAGGGGTTTTTCCTGAGTTAGGGTGATGCACCGACTCAAAGTGGTGCACCGGTTCAGGATGGTGTATCGTGTTAGGGTAGTACCCTAGTCTAGGGTTCACTGGTTTCGTGTGGTACGTCCTACTCGTTCGTAGTAGTTTATGTCTGGAGATCTATCTCCGTCCATCACTATAGCATCACATCAAGGTTATATCAGTACTCGTTTTTAAGATATGCTCCAAGTTTTTGAAAAGGCTTAGAACCTAACTCCGTTAATCAAACAATTTGGCCAGACCGATGTCTAGTGGAAGTCTTATTGAGTTCACGATGACTGCTTGACTGAACCACATAGACGAACCCTTTCTAGACACCAAACAGTTTGAAATAACTTCATTAAATCCATGCCAGAATGAATTGCTTTGATACCAAAAAGTGTAACATCCCATTTTTCAAAAGCGGAATAATTTTTTTTCATCAGAGTAGAGCATCAGAGCAAGTAAAAGAGTGAGTAATTGATATATCATTAACTATGTCGTATCCTTCTGTTTATAATGTACAGTACATTTATCCAAGTAATGTTATAATGTTACAAGTCAAAAAAATAGGAATCTTCAATCGGGTTTCTACGCGTGTTGTTTACTCTGCTTACTCTTGTCTTCGGTCCTCGGTTCCCCGGACCCTGAAGCTATGGTAAGAGCTGAGGTCCAATGCCCATTGGACCTCAGGTAACGGTTAACCTCATGCTCAAGTAATACAGTATATGGATGACAGATATTATTAATTCATCTCTTATCTTCTCATATTGATCCCTAACCATTGGATTTGTTTTTGTGTTTGTTCGAACTTAATCCTCTCCCTTAATCCATATCTTAATTTTCCTATTGGCCTATTTAATTTTACAAGGATTGAGCCTATTTCTTTGATTTCTCATTGGCTTATCCATTTACAAGAGGATTGAGCTTTATTTATAGGATTTATTAACCCTTATTTGCATTTGCTATAAATTTGCTAACTAATCATGAAAATTAGTGCTTAAATCTTCATTAATTAGCCCCTTGATTAATTATGAAGATTTACACAATTATTTAATTATTGAAGACTTAATTTCTCATTAATCCTTATTAATTACTCTTACTTTGTTTAAGTATTTCCATAATATTTTCTTGCTCCTTTTGGTTATTTAAAAACCATGGTTTATCATTTTGTATTTTATGGTCCTTAAAATTTAGAGGCAACATACTCTCCTTTATTTAACATGCATAATTTATCAAAATATAGCACTAACTACAAATAGGGATTTTTAGGGTTTTATAGTCATTAGGTGTAATTGTCAAAGTATGATTGGTTCCAAGAATAATCATGGTCATTAGAACTCATTTTATGCTAATCTTGGTACTTCATTAGCAATTGGTTTTTAATCAAGGTAATACATCCTTAATTATGCTTCTTTAATTTAATTATTAATTAATTTCAAAGATTAATGTATTTATTCTTAATTATTGCAAATTTAATTGTCCATCTATCGTTGGTAATTTCCATAATTGATTTAGGTATTTTTATAAAATTTTATGGCTCTTCATGATTAAACATGAACTATGTTGTAATATGATAATTTTAGGGTATTTTATGATCCCTAAATGAAGATTAGAAACTTTGGGTCTTTGGTTATTTAATTAGAAAAATTCCCTAAATTAAATTGAATAAGCTACTAAATTTTGAGACCACATATTCACCTATTTCCAATAGGCATTTTTCACCAAAATATCATGTTTATAATGAATATGAATTTTAGGATATTACAAGTTCTGTAACAGACTCACAGCCTATATAATGTGAATCATCATAATTGTCAAGTCAAATGAAACTATCACCAGATCAACAATACAATCATAATTCTCATCCATATTCATCACCTTCTCCCCAAACCAAGACATAGCTCCTTTTTCTGTTGTAACATGTGAATCATCTTGTTTCTGTATACTCAAACCTCCAAAGTCCTCGACTTGTATTCCATGATGAAAGAAGGGACCAAAAGACGTTTGAGAATGGTTTTGATGATATATCTGTTGGTTAATATTGCCTATTACATGATTTTCATGCAAAGTTTCATGAGGTTGAAAACAAAAATTTTGTTTAATCATTGTGCAAACCCATAACTCCTTATGGTCCTCATGAATTATTAACCTTAACTCATTACACTAATTAGTTAATAATTATTAATCTGTAACTCTTTACGGTACTCATGAGAAATCATAACAATTTATAATATTCATGAGTTTTAGGATTACTAGTTAAAACAACTATTGGGGTTTAGGATAATTTGATGAAACGATTATTGGAGATTATATTTACCTAAGATCACTCGAAGACTTCAAGGTTCTTGATGTCCTCTAACGTTGATCCACACGGCTATCCCCGATTGCAATGAGAACTCTTTCTCTTGGAACCTCCCACTCCTTGGATGCTTGCTAGGCGAAGACAAGGTTGAGTTTGGTTTCTTTGGGTTTTGATCTTTTCAAGAAGATGATGGTTTCTTAGGATTAGGTTAGAAATAGGATGAATAAGGTTGGAACCTTACCCTTTAATGAGTGGTGCCTTTTCCTCTCTAAACCTTTGGTAAAGACCTAAATTTAGAGAGCATAAGGATTATAATAAAATGTCCAACCCTCCCCCTTTTATAGCCTGGGTAGGCCAAAAATTCCTAGCCCTAATTGCCTTAGGAATTTTCAGCTTATGCACTAAGAAAGAGGTTTTAGGTAATAAGTCCACTACTTGTCAGCCAAGTCACATTAAATTCACATCTTGATTGATTGATTGAATTTAATATGATGAATCATATTCATATCTTGATTGATGGATTGAATTTAAGATGATGGATCACGTTTATTTCCTTTTTTCTTCAAAAAAACGTGCATAAAAATGGCACTAAAAAATCAGAACTTTATAAGAGTCTAACCCTAATTTAAGTGCTCACAAGAATGGCCCAATCTAAACTTGAATTGGAAAATCCAAATCATAATAATTAAATTCATATCTTAATTGAATAATAAAGATATGGCAAAGAAAGAGAAGGAAATAAAAGAAAAGCTATCATATCATGTAAGTACACCATAAAGGAGCATGTAAGAGCTAGGGAAAAAGAAGAAATCTCACAAACTCTTTTCTCTCCCTCTCATGCATGGTTTTTGTCAAGAAAGAAGAAAAAAAGAAGAGAAAATGACAAGGTAGCACAAGCACATTAGTTACCTAGAAGAATTAGTACAAATAGGACAAGATTTTTTCTTCAAGAAAAGGAAAATGGTACATAGCATTCAAGAGGGATTGGACATGATATTTAAGTGAAAAAATGACATAATATTTTCCCCAAAATGCCCTAAATTTCGTCCAAGAGGGAAAAAGTGAGGAGAAAAGTGGAATTTTCAAGGAAACTCTACGGAATATGAAGAGAAAATAAGGGTAATCTACCAAAGCACAAGGGTGGAGCATTTTAAAAGGTCATTTTCCCTTCATTTTGCTGCCCATTTTCCACTAGAAGGAGAGAAAAGAGAGTCCAAAGAGTTTTCATACAAGGGAGCAAGAGAAGAATCAAGTAGGAAGAAAAGGTTGAAGATAATGTAAGTTTTAAACTTTGGAACCCTAATTTACTCTCTTCTACCTTTTCTATAGTAGTAAAGTCATTAGAGCAACATTTTTCTTGGTGTCTTGTAGTGAAGGACAAGAGGTTGTGGTGATTAAGAAGGTAAAGATTCAAGGTGACTAAAGCTTAAAAACAAGTAAGCCACCTTTGAACCTTCTTATGTCTTCTTTTGGTTGTTTGAGGTTACAAATGACTATGGACTTGAGTATATATGTATTTTGGGTTTGAATGGCTTGTGAAAAGTATGAATAAAGGGTTACAACTAAGGTTCATGGCCTACAATGAAAGATCAAAATTAGTACATAAAAGATATGAAGCAAAAATGAAAGCTTAGCATTTTATTGAATAAATAATGATTTTTGTGCAGCTGGTTTTTCATGAGGATATGAGTTAATTTTTGGGTTTTTTGATGGGTTTAAAGTGTTTAAAATGATATTTTGTATAGGGATGAAGTTGGATCAAAGTTTTGGAACCCTAGATGAAAGCTTAAAAAAAGTTGGTGTGCTGATTTGTGAAGTTTCAGTGGAGTCAGCTGGGTTTCTCATGGATATTTACCTAGTAAACGAATTTATAAAATTATGAAATTTTACAGGGAGAAAGTAGACATCTCAAGGATTATTTTGGTATATAATTTGTATTTTTATGATTTCTGGATTAAGAAAATTAATTTTTGAAGTCTGGCCTTAAAAAGCTGGAGATATTTTGGACCAACAGTGGTGTTTTAGGCTGTGGTTGAATTTTCAACATGGTCTGGCCTTAAAGGATGAGAGCCTATCACTGCTTCATCTCAGGCCACAACAACTCAACCAAATTTCATATAGCAAGCAAATGGACTTAACAGATCATTCTTCAATATGCGAATATAAATGAGCATTTCTGAACTTTATCTCTTTATATTCTGTGAATATTTTGCACATCTTTAGTACCAAGTTGCTTTTATTATGAAAGTTTTCCTTGAAAACCTCTCCAAATTGTTTCAATTCGTTTTCATAAAAACATTCCAAATTGCCTCATGTTAAGAATGACAATTCTTTCAAAAAGGGGAGAGAAAATTGTTTTCTTGACATATGGTTAAGGAGAGACAAGTCATTTCTAACTTGTTTTCATATTTGCCTCTTCATCTGTATTTCTTTTTTACTTCAATCATTTTGCTAATGACAAATAAGAGGGAGAGAATGGCAAGAAAAATATGATGGGCTTAATGTATTTTCATATTCATACATATTTTTCTTCGAGTATTTGCCATCATAAAAAAGGGGGAGAATGTTAGATATAATTAGTTTTGATGTTGTCTTATATAGATGTCATTATTAAGAGCAAAAAGCTTGTATACTATATTTATCTCATACATTGACTAACTACTACATATATGATGTAGATTAGTTCAAGTTGAATTATAGAGATTAATTAAGGAGATAAGAGGTTACGGAAAGAAGAACTCGTTGAGAATGATAAGTCCAAGTTACATGACAGAGAATGATCAAGAGGAAAGAGAAGAGAAGAAAGAAAGAGTTGAATTATGAAGAATGATCAAGAAAAGAGAAGAAAGAAAGAAGAACTTGCTCAATGGAATGAGAAAATCATTATACAAGTTCTTAGATTGATTCTAGAAGTCTCCACGATGATATGGAAGTTGAAACGACTGAATTCGGAGTTAAAATAAGCAAGTTCAAGCTTCCTGATGAATAGGAGTTGATACAATTCAATTGCTACAGTCCCATGTATTTCCTACGCATAAATCTTGACCATTCTCGAGAATGAAACAGCCATTCTCGAGTATGGAACATCTATTCTCGAGAATGGGGTTTCAATTCTCGAGAATCAGCGTATTTCAGCAACTCTGTTCAGTTCTGTTTCACGTTTCACTCAGGCGAGGTCTGGTAATTCGATGATATCTCCTAAACCAGATATCAGATTGAGGCGAAACTAATTTTTTTGGAAAATATACTCCCAATGCGTCTTTTTGACAAAGATTTAATCCTAAACAAGTTCAGATGAAATAAATATTAATTTTTGAAGTTACCACATCAATCAGCGTCACACAGCAGACCAAGCTTTGGTATTTTGGGTGTATCTCACAAACGAACAATCCAAATGAGCTGAAACCAGCGCCATTTGAAACTAGACTCAAATACCTTTCCAAAAACATCAAGATAATGAAAAAAAAGATCAAATGAAGAAGATATGATGTTTTGAAGCTGACAGTCAGGTCAGAATACTGCAAAAAACATTGGTCAAGAACAACCTTCATTCATCTGATTATAACGGATGAACTACAATGAGTTTGGAGCTGATTATTCTTGCATGGAAAGAAGGCTTTAAAGAGTTTAAGTATTTGAATCAGAATCAACTCACTTGCATCTCTCTGTGTAATGATTCTCAGGAATAGCTAAAGGATTCTCGAGAATATGTATATCAATCTCACTGCAAGTCCCTATGGAAAGATTCTGAGAATATATGACGAGTTCTCAAGAATGGCTCATCGGGATCACAAAGTTCTCTAAATAATTCTCGAGAATCAGGAACTAATTCTCGAGAATGGTTCTCAAGAATGAGCAATCAATTCTCGAGAATCAACGGTGGATTCTAGGACCAGATTACCTTTCTGCACTTTAGTCAAAATGGAATTCTCAAGTATGATAGAAGGACTCTCGAGAATGCCTAGTCTAAATCTCATGGAACAGATTCTTCGATTCAATTCTCGAGAATTTGAAATCAATTCTCAAGAATGGCTCTCGAGAATCAATAACGAGATTCTCGAGAATGAATGGTAAATGCTCTGATTTGTGCCTTGTGTGCTATAACTTGAAATGCAATTCTTGAGTATGGGCCCAGATATTCTCAAGAATGCTTTGATTGCAAAAATATTTTAACGTGTCATTCTCGAATATTCAAGCTTTAATTCTTGAGTATCAGCGTAACACACTTTCTAGCAAAACACTTTGTTCATGCAATTCTCGAGAACCGAAGAACAATTCTCGAGAATGCACGCTGGTTTTTCAAACCTTCATCCTTGTAATTTGAAAATCTCTGATTATCTCTTGGGTGTTTCATATTATTGATTTAAACTCATTCTAACCAATTTTAATCAGTTTGTTAGTGCTTTTCAGAAAAGATTAACGTGTTTTAAGCTCCAAATAGCCATAAAGCAAAAACGTGTCAGAGCATTTAATGCTACTCAGTAAAGCGAGCAACAATTGGAAGTAACCTTCGTGGCAAACGAAACAATCTCTTTGAGGCTTACCTATTCCAGCTAATACTCTGAACTTCTCTGTGCACAAGTACATTCAACGACAAAACATTTTTGAAGCAACGGTTGATTAACTTCAATGAAAATCATTTGTGCCTAACAAAAATATGAAGAGACACAACGGCTAGTTTACAAAGCTTCTCAATAGTCATTAAGGACGATCAACTATAAAAGGAAAAGGATTCAAAATGGACAGAGAAAAAAAAAGCTTGCATTCTCGAAATGCCGATATTCTGAATCCAACACTTATCTCATATACTCTCTATTTCACAATGTTTATATAGTTTTCTGTAGAGAGTTTGATAATAGATTATGTACCTCAGTGATTATTATTCATCTCTTTGTGAGAGAGTCTAAACACTTATTTGATTTTCTATATAGTGATCAAATCTCAAGGTTGTGGAACCTTTGAGTGTGGGTTTACAATTACAACTTGTAAGGGGGGTGAGTCCTAGTGTGAAAGGATCATCCTAAGTAGAGTGCGTAATTGTAAATCATCTATCATGTATGATTTAATGAGGGGAGTTAATGGCCACTGATAATGTTGTTAACACACTCTGATATAATTGTTAATCTTTAATATAGTTGTTGTGATATTGTTGTAGAGTCTTGATAATGTTGTTAAACACATATTATTGTTAACCAGACTGATTGATTAACGCAGAGATATTGTTGTTAACACACCTTGATATTATTGTTAAGCGTTCACTATCATGATTGCTTATACAAATGTCTGATGTTGACGATGGTGTTGTTATTCCATGAACAAAGATCAGAAAATATGGAAAAATTTGCAGAACATGTCCATCATGAACAAAGATCATAACAGAAGGGAAAATTTGCTCTTGTCATTGAATTAAAATTGTCAAGTTAGCATCAGTAGAAACACTTATTTGATTTGTCATAAATACATATAGTGATCAAGTAATCAACTACAATGTACTTTAACAAGTATGCTCCCTAATGTCTCATCTTCTTGTAGGAATCCTCAATGAAAGACAAACTTTTTTGTCTATGGATGTTGCGAGAATGGTGTGGGTTTACAATTACAACTTGCTCTATCCCATATCGTAACCATGAAAGCACATGAACCCACAAGAGTCTTGAAATAAAATAGATACCAAGGTTCTGAAAGCCATCAAACTTACAATGTCTAATCAAACAAACACCAACTAAGAAACTTGTCTTGTTCGTGAACTATTAGTAAAACACACAAAAATAGGAGAAATATAAAGTAAAACACAGTGAAGATTTTCCTTCAATTTAGAGTTTCAAGTTTTGTTTCATACAAGCTATCTTCCCAGATTCAACAAAATTTAAATCAGGGTTTAAAGCTGCATGACACTTCCTCTTGCAAAATTAAGGGAGTACGCAGGCTTTCTCGGTAAGAGATAACTCAAGCTCAGTTGTTTTATAATTTAGGACACATTCTTTACTTTCAAATATGACTATCAGGTGCTCATATATACCTTAGTTGGCTTTTATATATTAACTCATGTCACATATTCTTTACTGTCATATATATCTTGGAACATTTATAATTATTGACTAATTTTTTTTCCCAAGTTTACAAATCATTTTTATTCTTCTTTTTAACTAAACAGCCCTTGTATCGCTTGGGTAATCGGTCTAGTTTAAACATCTATTATTAAATATCCCTGTAAGGATTATTCCAAAATAATGGAAAGGATTGTTTTCTCCTTTGAATAATTGAATCAAAGGTTTATTCTGACGATCTTTAGTTATTAGATCCGAGACTTTAGCGATGTGCATCAGAGGCCACCAATTACAATAATCAATAGAAATGTTTCTAGTTGAGCTTCATTGCCATTTACATTTTAAATAATTAAATTATTGAAGTATCGGTCTGTTTTGTGTTGAAATCATTAACTTTAGGGTAGTTGGTTTTCTTTCCAGGTCTTTTATTTTATTTTATTTTTAGGAAAACATCTCGTAAAAAATCAAGTAGCATTGTCGGACTCTAACGTAGGTCAAGTATCTCTCCCAAAATGGATAATCATAGTTTGAATATTCTCTTCCCAAACTAAACTTAGTCTTATTTTTGTATTTAAAACCAATATACTTTCTTTTCCTCTCTTATTTTCTGTTGCTCACATGATCTTGTAAAAAGCCAACATTTTTTTGTGCATCTTTAAACATTTTTTTAATCAAAATTTTCAAACACAAAGAAACAAAAAAATTTGGTCAGATTTTGTTGGTGCCTAACTGTGAAGAACAAAGAAGGACCTATGTCTTAAATGTCATAGTTCGTCTTCATTTCCATATTTTGTAGCAATCATTAGGGAGGCCCATGCACAAATCATAGTCCATCAAAGGCAATGGCGGCTGAACTTTATTGAGCATATTTAGCCCCAACGCAAAAGAAGCAAAGGGTTTCGTTCATGGAGTGGTGCGAGTGTTCCGTGATGAAAGACGGCGTCTTAAGGAGATATATGTTTGAATGACTAACCATTGCTTTATAAGTATTTCTTTTAAACTCATACGATATAATAGGGTTTTACAACGGTTGGGATTGGTTTTAAAAAATTTGTCTTTTAGTTAAACCAAATTTATGTGTTGATCGTTTATATTTCTATTTTATTGCAAAGATAATTTTTTCCCCTAAATCAATTTTTCTCGTTCAGCATACAAAAAGAATCATACTTCCCAAGATATCTCTTATTATATAAAGCGGCAGTTCGAGCAGCCCTCCTTGCGATACATCACAACACTACCACCCTTCAACCAATAACTTAATAAAATATAAATATCGAAATATATACTATTATAATATAAGAAAGAATATATATCTCAGAAATAATCAGAAGTTATATTAGTCAAGTATATAATATCGTACTATTAGAATTCAAGCTCTTTTTATGAAATTTTCTTAATCATTTAGATTATTTTAAATCCCACTAATCCCTCTAACGCTCTAAATAAACTAATGTGACTCAGGATTGTCTATTTTCCCTTCATTTTTAGGCCTAATAACAATTTGAATTTTCCTCGGATATTCTGGAAGACAATTCTCCTGATATTTTTGAACATGAAAATATCACCCTGTTTTTATTATTATTATCCGTGTAAGTGTGTGTATATTATATCATTAATTCCATAAAAAGCCCAAAAAGTATATAATTGTGTTGTTGTTATTATAAATGTGTCTTCAATTATGCACGTAGATATATATATATATATATATATATGAAATTTTTAATAAATCATTGTGTATTATGTACATAAAATATATGTTTAGATATTTATATATATATATATATACACACACGTTGAAACATCTAAATATTTTTATATTTGTACCCTCAATAATTTATTCAATATAATTATTACCTATTTAAATTATGGGAAAAACACTTCTCATGTTGTAGGAGAAGTGTATTTTCCCGGCAACGGCGCCAAAAACTTGTTCACCTCGCAAGTGTACGAGTTTCACAAGTAATAAAGTGATAAGTAAAGTATCGTTCCCACGAGGATTTGTTTAGCAAATTGGTCAAGCGCCTAGTGAATTTCATCAAGTTGAGCTAAAACAAAGTTTTGAGTTTGAATGGGAATATTTAAAAACTATTTCTAAAACTTAAAATTGATAAAGGCAAATGACTTTTGACTTCAAGGAAAATGGAGCCTAGGATTCTTCTTCCCCTTTTGCATTTCATAAAACTTGGCTAACTTCCTCTCTAGTAGCATTTCAATACATATATGTGTTAGTCTAGGGTTCAAAAACACTTGAAACGCTCTCTCAAGTCAAAATCAAGTTTCTCTTCTCATTAAAATGCACAATCTCTTGCTACAATTAGTGAGAATCAATATTTAAGCAACAACCCTAATGTGACAATGCAAGGTTAGTAAATATATCTCTATTTTACCAACAAACCATCCATTTATCAAGTAAATATCAAGACAAGCATGATTTCAATCAAGTTCTACACTTAGATTAGCTCTCTTGAGTCAAAACCTATGTGAATAAATCATCTAAATGGAGACCAATCACTTAGAAGCATTAAGCCAAGGTTGAAATCAACATATATATATATATATATATATATATATATATATGTATATTTATCTACCAAAAGAGAGGAAAACCCAAGTATTAATCCATACAAAGGGTCGAAAAAACCCTAGAATGAAAGGTTTAGCTACTCATGTTCAAATACAAAAGATTCTAAGTAAAGAAACTGAATACATGAAGAAACTAGGAAGAAAAAAGGAGGAACCAAGATGAAATCCCCAAAATCTCTCTTAGGTTGAGCACCCAAGCCTCCAAGATTGTCCAAATCTCTCTCCCAAGCTCTTCCCTTGTGTGCCCACTTGTTTCCTTAGGTCAAGAGTGTGTTTTTCGGCCCTTCCCTTGAGGTTAAATAGGGTTTTTCCACTTTTGAAAAGCAAAACGCACAGCTGTGCTTTCTGCACTTTTTCACGACTAGCTGCGGCCAGTGGTCCACTTTCCACCGGTTGTTCATCGTGGAGCCGGTTGTACAAGTTCTTCTAACTTTGCACTGTTTCACCTCCTTTATTTCTTTCCTTGTTTCTTGGTTCTTATAGAGCTTCAAAACTTGTCTCCATCTTCCTACAAAAGAGGAAGAAATTATCAATTCTCAATTGAACCACAAACTCTATAGAATATAACAAGAATTTCTTTGATTTTCTATCTAATACTTTGATATACACATTTTCTTCTATAACTTCGTTCCTATGCACATTTTTAGCCAAAATTAGGTAAAGAGAGAGAGAAAATGGGCTGGAATGTTATCAATTTCTAAGAGTTAGCACAGTAACACAAACATAAAATGGTGGGACCCACATATATATATAATTAGCATTATACATATATGTGGGTCCCACCATTTCATGTGTGTGTAGGAATCTTCTTCTTCTTATACAACATGAGAAGTTTAAACCTCTTAAATTATATACTTTTTATGAGGATAGTTCTTTTAAGTCTAAAGGCTTAGGGAATTTGAGTTTCCCTCACATTCCATGCTAGTCACTCCGCTGATTTTCAAGGCATGACAATTTGGGCTTCAAGTTATTTCATTAAAGGTGATGGAATGGACAGGCCTAAGAGAAATTGGAATATTCCATATTATTCATCCACTAGGGAAATACCTGTCACACTTTACAATCTGCCTATCTGCATATATATAGGTAGCTAGCTGAGACATATTAATAATTGTCCCTAAACTAATTACAAATAATAAATAAATACGATCTAATTCATACACTTCCCCTCACGTTTGGAACTCTATATTCTCAAGTGCCCAACTTGCCAAGAATGTAAGTATGTTGTGGTCCTCCTAAGGCTTTTGTTAAAACATTTGCTATTTGTTCTTCAGAACATACATGCTCAAAAGAAATCATGCCAACTAACAATTTTTCCCTAACAAAGTGGCAATTTATATCAGTGTGTTTGGTACGTTCATGGAAGGCTAGGTTTGTTGCTATATGGATGGCCAATCTACTATCACAATAGACCTTTATTGGCCCAACATTTGGCACATGCAACTCTTGAAGAAACCCTACAATCCAAGTTAGCTCTGCTGTCGCCATTCACAATGCTCTATACTCCTCTATACTTGGCTTCAGTTGAAGATATGGAAATGGTGGTTAGCTTCTTTGATTTCTAGCATATTAAGCTCCCCATCTTTACAAGAAAGCTCGTTACTGAGTGTCTTGTATCAGCACAACCGCCATGATCTGAATCATAGAAACACTCGACCTTCAAGGTACTTTCTGATGAAATACAGACTCCTCGACCTGGAGAGTCCTTTAAGTACTTGACCAACCTCAATGCAGCTTTCAAATGTGACTCTTTGGGCTCTTGCATGAACTGACTCAACATCTGCACAGTAAAAGAAATGTCAGGTCTAATCAATGTCAAGTAAAGTAACTTATGAACAAGCCTTTTATACATCCCAGCATCTTTCGCAATGGGATCCTTCTCAGTTGGTGCAACGGTCAGCTTGAGGTTAAGTTCCATAGGTGTCATCACAACATTCGATTCATCTAAAATTGTTTGATCAATCAATTCTGTAGCATATTTTCTTTGATTAAGAAGTAGACCATGCTTGGATCTCAAAACTTCCAAACCAAGAAAGTATTTCAAGGAACCCAAATCTTTGATTTTAAATTGGCTGTGAAGAAAAGCTTTGACCTCATTGATTGCTTTCAAACTACTCCCTGTAATCATTAAATCATCCATATAAGCAAGTACAAGTACCAATCCAGTACCACTTTGTTTTTCAAAAAGTGCATAATCATGCTTACTTTATTGAAAACCTCCTTTAATCAAAGATTGGGTCAATTTTTCATTCCATTGTCTTGAAGTTGGCTTCAAACCATATAACGATTTTCTAAGTTTACAAACCTACTTTTTGTATTACCTTGAGTAAAACCTTGAGGTATAGTCATATAAACATCCTCATTTAAATCACCAGCAAAAAAGCATTGTCCTCATCCATTTGATGAATAGGCCATTTATTTATTACAAGAAGTTTCAAAACAGTCCTAATAGTCACTATTTTTACCATAGGAGAGAATGTTTCATAAAAAACTATCCATTCCTTTTAATTATACCCTTTAGCAACCAATCTTGCCTTGAATTTATCTAAAGACACCCATCTGTCTTATACTTAGCCTTAAAGACCCATTTGCATCCTATAGGTTTCTTTCCTTTTTGTAAGTTAACTATGGTCCAGGTTCTATTGGCTTCTAAAGTGATAATCTCATTATTCATTGCTTCTACCCACCTAGGATCATTTGATGCTTGCTCATAAGTTTCTGGTTTAATTTCTTTATCAATACAGGCAGAAAACATCTTTATAAATCAGACAAATCATCAAGAGCAATAGAATTAAACAAGGAAGCAACATTTGTAGGTCATTTTCAAGAACAAATTGAGGTTGATTGCTATTAGAAGGCAAATATTCACATTTATAGTCTTTAGGCCATGTAGGAGGTTGTCTATTTCGAATAGGTCTATAATTTAAAAGGGTACATGGGACCGAATCATTCTGGACAGGTGCTAAATATGTGGGACATGTGTTGTATCATTCTGGACAGATTTTTTATGTTGGACAGATTCAAAGGAATCCATGTTATGACTAATAATGAAGGGATCAACAATGGTTTTATTTGGGACTGCCCCTTGATTCATATTGTGGACATCACAAAAAGGGAAATTTATCTTCTAAAAAAATAGCATGTGTCGTAATAATCAAGGACTTAGTTTTAATGATATATAAGATATAGCCCTTTTGAGTTGTTGGGTATCCAAAGGAAAACACAAGGTTTAGCCCTTGGCTAAAACTTATCACTGCAATTCAAATTAGTAGCAAATGCTAAACACCCAAACATCTTTAAGTGATTCACAGCTAGGGATTTATTATATAATAAGTCATAAAGGGTAAGATATTCAAGAACTTTAGAGGGAGTTCTATTAATCAAATATGTGGTAGCTCTAATCCCTTCTCCCCAAAACTTAAAAGGCAAATTAGATTGAAATATGATATTTCTAGCAACATTTAAAGATGCTATGTTTTCTTTCAATAAATCCATTTTGTTGAGAAGTCAAAAGACAATAAGTTTGATGAATAATACCCTTTTGATTAAGATATTGTCTGACCTCATGATTTACGAACTACTTACCATTATCAGTTCTCAAGGTCTTGATTGTGAAAGAAAAAGAGTAAAATACTCTGACCACCCTCCTATTTTGCCTTAATTACATAGACCTCCCCTCTATTTTGAAAACCCATAGAAACCTCCCTTAAAATTAGAGTAAAATACTCTGACAACCCTCCTGTTTTGTCTTAATTATACAGACCTCCCCTTTATTTTGAAAACCTATAGAAATCTCCCTTAAAATTGAAATTTATGTTACACAAACCTCCCTTATATTTTAAAGATTGTATTTCCATCCACTCAAACTGTTAGTTAACTGTTAAGTTTGACTTTTGAACTTTGTTTTTACCAAAATGTTCCTCTTCGTATTAGAATTATTTAAGTATATAAAACCAAATTTATACAACCAAAAAGGTATTCTAATAGGTTTTCTAACTTTCTAATTTGTTAAAAAATTTATTAGTTTTGATCTTATAAATTAATTTTGACTTAAAAATATAAATTAAACACATATATTTTTTATCAAATATAATAAATTATATAAGTTTGAGATTTCATGTGTCATTTAAATTTCTAATTTAATAATTTTTTCCACAAATATTTATAGACACATTTGATCAAGAACATGTTTATTTAAAAACTTATTGGAATATTCAACATTTCGTGATATTTACATTAACCAATGCTAAAATAATTGAAGAGATAACTATTTGTAAAGATAAAAAAAACTCTTAAATTATTTAAAGCAATATTAGTCAAAATATAAAAGTAAAACTAGGGTTTAAGTACAATATTAAGGATAAAATAATATATAAATTTTATTTTTATATAAAATTTAATTCAAAAATACTATATTTTTGTAATCTTTTTATAATATTCTTAACGGAGTTATTATTTGGACTTAAATGTATGTTTTCAAAATAGAGGGGAGGTCTGTATAATAAAGGCAAAATAGGAGGGTGGTTAGAGTATTTTACTCATTTAAGGGAGGTTTATGTAACATATATTTTAATTTAAGGGAGGTTTCTATGAGTTTTCAAAATAGAGGGGAGGTCTATGTAATTAAGGCAAAAGTAAGGGTGGTCAGTGTTGGTTCATAATGTTTTGATGATGACAAAGATGCAAAGTGATAAATTGTGTTCATTGTGTTAAACTTAATTCTCGAGAATGGCTAAGGATTCTCGAGAATGATCGCTGGTTTAAATGCTACGTATCCTACTGATAATTCTCGAGAATAAGATAGAAATTCTTGAGAATGATATGCTGCCTTGACTATTGAGAACGTCTCTTATAATCAGTTTCCAGCTAAAAGTTCCTGAGAACAAGATAGGCACTCTCGAGTATGATAGATAAAACTACTAAGACAATTCTCGAGAATAGGTTTCAGTTCTTGAGAATGGAATTCCACAAATTGTAAACAAAAAAGACTTTCACAGAGCAATTCTCGAGTATTCAATTATAATTCTCGAGAATGTATTGAATGACTTTAGTTCGTTTGATTCCTTGCACTAATTCTCGAGTATAAGACTTCAATTCTCAAGAATTGAACTGTGTGATTCCCTTCTCTGATATCTTTTCTAGTCTTTCAAAACAGAAGCAGTTCTCGAGAATCATAGATGCATTCTCAAGAATGACTCGTCGATACTATTTGCAAAGAAGCTTTCAAATTGTCATTCTCGAGTATTGAGATACAATTCTCGAGAATACCTTTACATAGTGGTTTACAATATTATATCAACGTGTCATTCTCGAGTACACATGTCTGATTCTCGAGTATCAGTGTAACATATCTTTGGGATAATACTTTGTTCATGTAATTCTCGAGAATCAAAGGAGCAATTCTCGAGAATGCACGCTGCAATTTTTGAATCTTCATCTTCGTAATCTATGAATCTCATAATATCTCTTGGGTAGTTTATATTATTAATTTATGTCTATGCTAATCAAGTTTAAATGGGTTATTAGTACTTTTCAGAGACATTTTCCATTGTTTAACCATTAAACTATCATAAAACATTCCAACGTGTCAGAAGCATTTAATACATTGAAAAAGTAGAGCATACATATGGAATTAAAGCGTGTAGCAGACGAAGATATCCCTTCAAGGCAAACTAATTCCAGCTATAACTCTGAATCAACCTCTGCTATGGGCCATTTGACGGCGAAGCATTTAATGAAGCAACGGTCGACTGTTCAAAAATGAAGTGCAACTGAGTCTAACAAAAAATTAAAAGAGTCTTAGCGACTAGTTTGCAAACTCCTCAAATGGCATTAAAGGCGAAGGCTATAAAAGATCAACTCATTCAATTCCACCAACTACCGAAACGCTGCGCAATCAATTCGAATTCAATAGCATTTGTTGTTTCAACTATTCCATTGAGTTTGTTCTTCAGTGTTCATTATTCTATCAACTCGTGAGGAGTACTTAAACACTTATTTCTTTAACAGTTGTATCTTAAGGTTGTGGAACCTTAAGAGTGGGTGTATTAATTACAACTTGTAAGGGGGAGTGGAGTCCGAGAGCGAAAGGACCATCCTTTGTTTACAGAGTCTGTAATTGTTTCGAAAGATAGTGAAATCCTAGGTATCCTAGGGACTAGACGTAGGTTGGAGTATTAGACTGAACCAGACATACAAGGCATATGAAGATTAAGGTTACTACCTGGTAAACTCTTAGACTGATAATCAACTCCCAAAATTCCTTAAAGCTCTGAATAATGATACTTCTTGTCTTTGATCTCATCTTTTCCTTGAAACTTTCCTTCTTGAATTCCCTTGTATTTTCAGTCAAGATATGAAAACACCATGCAAGAATCATTCATCAAGTTCTTAGGAATGTTTATGAAGATTGAAGGGAGTAGAGCAAGAATCCCTCTCCTACTTACCTCAATTCTGTGATTGCTTTAGAGATCTGACAACATCTCCACCATGTAAATGACACCAAACACCTCATATCAAGAATCCAAAACCATAGAAAGATTGCTTCCGCCAAAAGGAACAACATTGGAGAAGGCCCCGGGAGCTAAAAACACTAAATCGGAGGTGAAATCGGACCCTTTCTTCTCCCTCTCTTTCTCTATTTCGTTTTTGCTTCTCTCCCTCCTCTCTTTTCCATGTTTTGGCCAAGAATGGCCTAAAGACAATTGGAGCGAAAAGGGGTATATATTAAACACGAGTGCGGTCTAGAACGTGCCACGTGTCTGGTCCATAATGCACTGTGTGTGTGGTCTAGAATGCGCCACATGTAGCGTCGCGTGTCCTCCTTCTATTGGACCACATAAAAGTAGCTTTTGCCTTGTCATGATTACAAGACACGTGTCATGATGACTCAAAAGCTATGTCATGATTACGGGACACGTGTCATGCTGACTCAAAAGTATGTCATAATGAGGGACACGTGTCACATTTCTATTTGACCAACAAAACTAACTTTTGACTTGTCAATTTATGATGACATCATCGGTGACATATGACTTCATCCATGCATGACATCATCCATGACACAAGCATGATATCATCCATGACATAAGCATGTTCAAAGTCAAGAGATATTTGTTAATAATCCTCTTAATTTTGCCATGTGTGTTTCTTCTTGAGCTTTCTATTATCTTCTTATGCCACCTCTCAAAAACGCAGGGCATACTTGACTACCCTGAAAATGCCATATACTTACTTATACTGGCATATTTTTGCTCAACTAATTGTCCTAAGCCTTAGGATATACTCAGGTGGCATCTTTTCCAATCAAATTTATATCGTATAGGTCTTTTGTGCCCCTTTTTCACTGGGACTATAATTCCCTGGCTTATACATACTAAGTCCACTAACCTGTATAGCCGAGTTACTCAGTTCCCTGAAAGACTTCTTATCCCTCGACATTTTTGGGACTATGCTCGAACTGGGCTTAGTCGCCTGCCTTTTATAGGCTTATTCTTAAGTCTCTATGCCCAAAATTCAGAATATTACAAAAATTTCCTAGAAGATGGAAGAAAAGTCTAGAGAATTCAAGGAGATAATTACAATGGCAAATAAGTAAAATCACAAGGAGATATTTTATGGCCAATGACCTCTATAGATAGGACTTTATCCTCCCTCACTTAGGCTCAAAGAGGTGCGACACACATAAGGAGAAGAAGAGAATAGTGAGCTTGAGAAATAGCAAGAAGAAGGAACACAAGAAGAGTTACAAATGAAATTGAGGTAAAGGAGTTGTGAAAATTATTCTACTTCCTCTAGATTTATATGGTTATGTTTAAAATCATAGTTAACACCTTTACATGATATTATTGAAGCCCAAGCCATCAATGCAAAGAAAATCAAGAGTTGCTGGAAGAAGAAAGCCTAGAACAAGTAAGTTATCTCTCGTAATTTTTGGGATTTTGACTAATAATTAGAACATGAGGGTATGATTTTATTTTGGTGATTTTGTTGGTTTAAAAGTGTTTAGAATGGAATTTTGTATAGGAAAAGTATGGAGAATAAATTTGAGAGCATAAAGTATGAAAATATGCAAATAGAGGAGCGGGAAAACCAACAGGGGTATTTTCAGAAACTGGGAGTTTTTCACGTGTTTATGGACTAAGAAAGTATTTTTAGACAAAAATAGACATGTCAATGGTTATGTATATTTTTGGAACACCTCAATCGGAGTTTTCTACAATTAGTTATGAATTTTTAAAGTTGGGTCAAATTTCAGAAATTTTTTGCACTATGTGCGAAAATAAGAGAAAATTCCCCAAAAAAGAAATACTCATTAGTAAAGGAAATTAATGAGTTTCAAAAAGTAGAAAGACCCTTTATAAAAGCATACAATTACATAATTTAAAGGAAGGAGTTATATTGACAGTGACACTCTTATATTATTTTATTTTAGGTCTATCATTCTTATTTAATAGCTGGATGTTTGCTATTTTATTGATCAATTACTTGCAGGCAAGTTACCTTAATTTCATGTACTTTGTGTGACTTTGTATGTATGTTTTACCATGATTTGTTATGCATTCAATGTTATGTTTTCCAAGCGCTTTGGATAAACGGAATCGCTTTGTGCGACCCCGGCATGGTTATGTGCCTTTTTAAGCCGTTTATGTTATATGTGATTGCTTGTTCCGGTTTAGGCTTTGTGCCTCACTATGTGCGACCTGTTGAATGCTGTACGTTTTTATGGTTTTTCTTACATACTTTGTACATGCACTGTATATGAAATTAATGGTTACTCTGGGATTCATTTTTGAATGCCAGACTCTTATAAGAATACAGGAAGTGCGTCTAGAACGAGCCAAGAGACTGGAGGTAAGACGGGAGAGCTTGATTGAGGATTTGAGAAGCATGGAGACAACTTTTGTTGTTACACCTTTTGTTTTCGGATGATTATATATTAAGTATTTATTTTATCTGGATGACTATATTATAACCCTTGGAGGGACTTATTTTTGTTTAGATATTTACTTTAACAAGATTATATTGTTCAAATTATCCTCATTGCTCTTACGTATTTATTTAAAAGTAAAAGTCACTCTACCCACCACCTGAAAAGGCGAGGCCGGTAGGAGTGTGACACCCCTGTAGAACGAGAAAAATCATCTACTAATGTAAGGAAATATCTATATCCTAGGTGTGTAGGGGTTCTGTAGGGCCCCACACATCTGCATGCAGCAATTCAAAAAATACAAATTTCACATTTATCATTGTTGAAGGTACAATCACTAATTCCCAAAAGATTCAAATGTTTCAGAACATTCATAGGGGCGTGACCAAGTCTATAGTGCCAAAGGGAATCTTTCTTAGTGTCTATAAGACTATGTCTACAGTAGTATTGACATATCTGGTTTACTTTCCCTTTTTAGATCAGATATAGTCCTCTAGTAAGTTTACCAATCCCTTTAATCATCCTATTGAACATGTCCTGCATTACACACAGATTAGGGAAAAAGGAAACAACATACATACTGTCTAGGGAAAGTCTAGCAATTGAGATTCGATTGTAACAAAATTCTTTGGCATATAAAACATTTCTCAAGTGTATAGAATTAGTAATTTTAACCTCCCCTATATGAGTTATACGAATTTGCTCCCTACTAGGAACTTTTACACACTTTGGTGCACTTGAATATAGTTTATATTTGTCTAGATATGTTAAGCTACTAACAATATGACAGCTTGCTTCAGAATCTAAAATCCATTCAGATTTAGAATTAAGAGGCAACCCTAAAGTGGTCGTTTGGACACTCACAGCAACTTCATTCGGGTCAGAATCTCGTTTAAGCAACTCCAGAATCTGCTTGTATTGTGCTAGAGTGAAGAAATATCCTTGGGAATCATAAGCACCTTGCTCTCCTCCCACCTTAGCAACCGATTCATGAACGGTAGGATTTTCTTGATATTCTTTCTCATTATTGAATTGAGAGGATCAAAATGCCAGTGGAAACCCAACGAGCCTATAGCATGTCTACTTTTGATGGCCCTACTTGTAATACCCTAAAATTCTTGATTATCATAAATACTATATTTTGGTAAATAATACACAATAAATAAAGAGGAGAATGTTGTCTCTAAATTTTGTAAATTTGTTAGCTATATGTTAGGAAATTTTCTCTTGGAAATTAAAACAACCAAAGGCTATTTTTAGGCTACATTTAAGGATCATAAAATACAAAATAATCATCATATTAAACTATGGTTCTTGAATAAAAGAAAAAAAAAAGAGCAAGATAATGTTACGAAAATACTTAAACAAATTAAGAGAAATTAATAAAGATTAATGAGCAATTAAGTCTTCACTAATTAAATAATTGTGTAAATCTTCATAATTAATCAAAGGGCTAATTAATAAAGACTTAAGCACTAATTTCTATAATTAGTTAAAGAATCAATAGCAAATGCAATTAAGGATTAATAAATCCTATAAATAAGCTCAATCCTCTTGAAAATGGAAGAGCCAATGAGAATCAAAGAATTAGGCTCAATCCTTGTAAAATTAAATAGACCAATAGGAAAATTAAGATATGGATTCAGGGTGAGGATTAAGTTTGAACAAACACAAAATCAAATCCAATGGCTAGAGATCAAGATGAGAGGATAAGAGATTATTTAATAATATTTAAAAATAACATAATTAAACTAGCACATGGGTTAATAAATGCAAAAATGCAAGAAGACAAGAGAGAGAGAGAGAGAGGGAGACCGGTTTTGGGAGAGGAAAAGAGAGAAAGGGGGAGAGAGAGAGAGAGATTAAAATATATTATTCTTTGAGCACATGTTGAATTAAATTAGGAAATAAAAATAAAGTCTTAATCCTATGTAATTAGAATCAACCAATGAGAGCATTTTCTTCCTAAATTGAGCCTTCATGAAAGCACAAATTCACATAAGCCATTGATTGAGGAAAGTGATCCAAAGGTGGAAATTCTTGGACTTTTCTTATAAATAGGGGCCTTGCTCTTCACAATTCTTCACACCAAATCAACCACCAAGTGGTGATTTCTAAGAAGGAGGAAGGAGAAGCAAGAGGCTTCAAGAGGTCAGCTTGTCTTCAGTTTTTAGTTTTTAGTCTTTAGTTCTATAGTTCTAGTAGTTCTTAGTTGTTCTTAGTATAGATGTTAGTTTAATCTAGGGAATAGGTAAAGTAATTTCCCATAATTATTTTCAAGCCTTATTGCATCAAAAATGTCTGACAAGGTGGGAACATGTTGGGAAGTGACTTCTAGGATTAAGGGAACAAGTTAGACTAAGATAGAGAACTCTTGAGTTGCTGGGCTATGGGAGTCAGTCAGTTAGAGGACATTATTTTATGACTAAATTTATATTCAAAAATTCTTAAATAATTCATGAGTATAGTAGACATGCATAGCCTTCCATTGATATAAAATATGTATCAATTAGAGGTCTGTAGAGGGAGAAAAAAATTCTTGAAACAAGGCTACGTTTTTCTGGAAATATTCTGGGCAGAGGTTAAAGATTGTTAAACTGGGAATGATTCACTAATTATGGGTGAAAACCAGTATTTTACCATAAAACTAGACATGCTAAGGTTTTTGGGAAATTTTAAGGAACCTCGTTTCTATTTTTGTGGAATTAGTTATGATTTTTCAAAGTCATCAGAAAATCTGCCCAGAAATGCTGAAGCAGCGTTTTTTCCGAAATAAAGGGATATATAGGAATAATAAATCCACTAGGGGTAAAAAGGTCATTAGTGGTCAAAATATCTCTTAGGATATTATTTATAAGAGAATAATGTGGTAAATGCTACTATAGGCAATCCGAGGAAACGTACTGACAGCCAAGTGTACCACTATCCACACGGACCAAGGTACGGACGCATACTGTAACATTAACTTTGATGCTTATTGTATGCTTATATGTAATGAATGATTTCATAAAGTCATGGACAAGACTTAGTCTTGGGTCATGCACTGTGACTAAGTTTATGGGGCTTAGATCACATGTGTTTATACATTTAGCTTTATACGGGTTACAGACTTGGTAATGCTGTTGAGTTTTCCTGGCGCTGAGGAACGATGGGCCGTCGTGGCACTGGTTAGTGCAAACATGGGTGACTGTGCATGTGCTGTGTGCTATGTACTGTGGATATGTTAATCTTACATCTACTGTATGCTTATGTATTGATTATTGCTAAAATGTCATGAATATCTGTCATACATATTTTGTCATACATAAGCATGAGGTTAACCGTTACCTGAGGTCCAATGGGCATTGGACCTCAGCCCTTACTATAGCTTCAGGGTCTGAAGGACCGAAGGCCGATGACGAGGGTAAGCAGCACGCTTGAAGGACTCAGTTGGAGTTTATTTTGAGAGATGTATTTACGTTTCTACATAGTTAGAATTTTAGATACTCTGATGAATGTACCAGATACACCATGGTTAATGTTTTGTCAAATACATATCAGTTACTCGCTCTCTTGAATTGCTCCGATGCGCCATTCTGATAAAAATGTATTATTCCGCTTTTGAAAAAATGGGGTGTTACACTACTTTCCACAATAGCTACATGGTGGTTGGAAACGACCTCTACCTTGTCCCTTACCACGACCACGACTTACTCATGTCGTATTAGACATCATAATTGCTCCATCAGAAAGAGTGCCTTGGACCCCACAAGAAAGGGTTCACTGAGTTTGTAACATCCCAATTTTCGAAAGTGTTTTCACGGTATCTTGATCAGAGTAGAGCATTGGAAATAAATAGTATTAAAAAGTAACTGATAAATATCCACTGTAGTGTATGTGTTAGCTTCCACAGTGTTACAAAAATTTCAAATGTCATCATTAAGTACAAAACAAAAGGGCTTCCTCCAGCCGGTTCCTATATATGCTACTTACCCCTATCTTCGATCCTGTTCACTCCGGATCTTGAAGCTATGGTAAGAGCTGAGGTTCAATACCCATTGAACCTCATGTAACGGTTAACTTCATGTTTATGTAATAATTATGTATGACAAATATTCATGATACAACAGCAATATTCACATATGAAAGATAATAACAGAACGCAGCCACTGCATGTGAACGTTATTACGGTCTGCACTATTCACCAGTGCCACGATGGCCTATCGTGTCCTCAGTGCTAGGAAAACTCAACGGTATTATCAGAACCATAACCCGTGTATAGCTGTATATGTATGATCAATTATTTTAAAAACAGAGTTTCAGTCTAGGAATACAACTATCACACATATAGGTATACAATAAACATCAGAGTTAGTGTTACAGTACGCGTCCGTACCTTTGTCGGTGATTGCGGTACGTACGTCGGTCGGATTGTGATCACGTATATCCTATAATGGTAATTTCGCATTTATTAATTCGCAAATAATATCCTAAGAGATATTTTGGCCACTAATGACTATTTTGCCCTTGGAACATTTATTTTTCACTTTATTCCCGCAAAATTCGTAGAACAACGCTGGTACAAATCTGGGCAGCATTTCGTCTAACTTTGAAAAATCATAATTAATTCTAGAAAAATCAAAATGAGGATCCGTAAAATTCCTTGGAATCCTTAGGATGTATATTGTCAAGTAAAAATAATCACCTTTTCCCAGATTACATGAATCACTCCCAGGTTTTAAGTTTTGAACCTCTGCCCAGAATTTTTCCAGAAATTCGTAGCCTAACTTTGAGGATTTTTATCTCTCTGTAAATAAATCATTTTGACATGTTCTTGACATATTTAAAAATCCCTATATGTCTATTTTAACCATGAATTGTATCAGAATTTTGTGACCACATTTTCAATATGAAATTCTGTCATTTTCATCACTGCCTCCAGAAATTCGAAACCGATGAAATTTGGGTAACTTCGTTACTTTGATGATTTTCTTCCAGAAATTTTGCTATATGACCTCCCTCATATTTTTTTCGAACTAAAGTCAATTTTGGCCATAAAAACATGTAAATAAAATTATCCTAACATATTTAATATCTACACTACTTCTATCTAAAAATTTAAGACTAGAACTTAAAGAACTTGAAGTTAGAGCTTGAGAACTTACCAAGAACCTTGCTACTCCTTCAAGAAGCTCCTTGCTCTCACTCTCAACTCTCTATATCAGATTTCTTTGTGAATTGGTGAGAAAAGATGAAGGCCTTACCTCCCTATTTATAGCAATCTTGGGAGTTAACTAGTTAGCAACTTTCTTTCATTTTCATCCCTTGGATTTAGGTGAGTTGAGAGCTCCAATCCTAACCCTCCATTCTCAATTCCGTCCTCTCTCCTCTCTCCCTCATCCTCTTCCATTTTCAGAAATTATGCTATCCAAAGTACCTCATCCTCTTCCAAAAAACTTTTTGCAAAATATCCTACTACTTCTTGGCTTCCTCTTTAAGTTAGAATTTCCTACCACTTCTATTGATAGAATCACTAGATAAAAATTCATTTGGGGACCTTAATGAAGTTTGATTCAAATTTTCTTTTTGGTTTTGAACTCTTGAGATTTTGGCTCTAATTAGAGACATCAAACACTCATTTCCTCAATTGGAACAAATCTTTAAAAGTTGAGGAAATGACTTTGATTATAGTCAATCTCAAGCTTGAATTATACTTGTTCATAATCTCTTCCTATATTTGATTCATGGTTAATGGATTTCAAGATACCATTTAGTTTTGTATAGGTTTTCATTTGCTTAAGTCTAGAATTAATCCTATTGATTAATCTAATTAATCTATGTGTAATTTTCTCATTGGATATCAATTTGACTTTCTTTCTTGATTTTTCTCCCACCAATTTATCCTCTTCCATTCCACTTTACATCCTCTTCCATAATTTATGACAAAGCCTTCAAAGTCTTCATGGAATTAATGTTTTGCTCATGACTCATATGCAAGTGGGTATTTTTATTTATTGACTAATTTCCCTCTTCTTTTTCTCTCTCTCACACACACACATACACAACACACACACATATACGTTGCACACACACACACATATTCTTCCTCTTGTTTTATTCCTCATCATCACATATACTCAACACATACACATACATACGTCCCACACACACACACATTCTCTCCTTCTCTCCTATTTCCCATCATATTTATGAGCCCTTTTTACTTTTTATCCTCTTCCATTTACTTTCCTCCATTTGTTGACTTAAAATTCCCCCATGTGGTTGTTTCAAATAATATCTAGATATTATGAATTTAAATTCTCCCATTGGCTCTTCTAATTTCACATGGATTAAGCTTCTTAATTATTCAAGCCCTTAGATTTTCTTTATAAGGTTAAATCTTGGCCCTAGATCATAGTTGAAATTGTTGACTTTTGAAAGTTTGATTAACATTTAATTAACAACTTAATCAAAAGCTTAATTATCTCTTGATTATTGTATTATTGGTTCTTAGAGTGATTTAGGATTGTTAGTAATTCATTTAATGCTAATCCTAACCTCTTATTGGTCTTTGGTTTTTATTTAGCCTAGTTCATCCTTAATAGGTGACTATTACCATTAATTGTAAGGAATTACCTAAATATTCTATTAGTGTAATTTTAATTGCTCATTAATTATTGGTAATTGCCCCTTAATTGTTCCAAGTGTTTTGATAATTCTTTTTGGCTTTTATGACTTAAATATGAACTTGGTATTCATTTAATCTCTTAACAATTATAAAAATTGGTGTTTAAGCCCCTTTGATGAATTGTGAAGTCTTGCACAATTTATTTAATTTAGTGAAGATTTAGTTGGTCTTTAATTGCCATTGATTTCTCTAAATTTACTTAAGTATTTTCATAACACTTTCTTGCTCTTTTAAATTCCACATGAACTTTAATATGGTATTTATTATATTTTATGATATCTTATGATACCTAACAAAATTTAGAAGATTAAATTATTGGTCACCTTAATCCTAAAGAAAAATTATCTAGAAAATAGGATAAACTTATTACAAAATTTGAGACCACATATTCACTTATTTTAAATAGGGTTTACCTATCAAAATGTAGTGGTTATGCTAAACACGATTTTTAGGGTATTACAGAGTTTCTTCTTGAACAATCATTGAGCAATCTTTGTTGGATGAAGGCAGCAGATTCATCAGCAATATTTGGCTACGAACTTGATGGAATTGCTCATTTAAACCCATGAGGAATTGGAACAAACATTGCTGATGAACAATTTTGGCATAATCCTTTGAAAAACTACACTGACAATTAAGGATAGGCACTAGGGAAGCATACTCATCCCAAACTTCCTTGAGCTTTGTAAAATAGGCAAAGACACTAAGAGTCTCTTGAGTGAGTAAGCTAATAGAGTGATATAGAATGAATGCCTTAGCACCATCAACCACATTAAATCGTTTGCTCAAATTAGTCCATATAAGGGAAGCAATCTAAGAAAATACCAACCCGCTCGTGAAGGAAAATCTGCTTAACCATATGCTCCTTCGGATCCTAATTATGAGCTAAAGTTTTAAAGCTAGATTATTTTAAGATTTTATATATTAAGTGCCGATTAGAGAGTGGAAAGGATTCCACACGAAAGGAAACCACAGCCGTGGCCCTATTTTCCAATTGTGAAGGAAATCTTTACAAATCACATAGACATTTGAAATTTCAATATTTGTTGAAGAATTTAAAAAATTAACATGAAACAACATTTGTGTAGTTATATGAAACAGAATCCCAGAAAAAATCAAGCACCTACATAACATCATTATCAAATATGGCTTTCTGCATGAAAGAACAAAAAAGATGACTAAAGCAATAAACACCAATGCTCCCCGCCAAGAAAGCAGTAACTCGGTCCATGAGGTCACATAAGAGCATCTGAAATTGATCATTCAAGTCCTCCAGCGAACCAGTATTATCCATTATTATGCGTGCTTTACTTTTAATCCACCTTGGACTCAAATAACAGAGCGGCATCAAGAACAATAATCGTATGACCCTGCATCCAAAGTTTCATGGTTTCGCATCAGATTCCAAAGAGTATATAAAGATCGAGCAATCTGGAGGGGAAAAAAGTAATAATTGAGACTCAAATACTGATTCCAGTACACTCTGAGAAAGAAAACACTAGTTCAAAAGGCTCCTCCCAAAATCATAAAAAAAAAAAAAAAAAAAAAAAAAAAAACATGTATACCAAAGCAACTGGCCATACCAAACAATAAAAATAGGAAGAAATGCATTTATTATTAATGCAAACTCAAAATGGATCTTATATTTAGAGATAAGCCTATTAAAAAAGGCTCCTATATATAGGTACGGAGCCGGTATAAATTAAATTTTGGACTAGGACCAATAATTGATTGCAAAATATCATCTGCGCAACCACCTAAGTAGCATTTTTATGCATGGATGTTACTACTAGCTACTACTGCTCAATAAGGAAAAAATCAGAAATATTTGGGAAAATTTCAGATAGCCCCCATTGTAGCAAAATAATTCCCCATTGCCTCATAAAAAATCTGAAATATCACTGCACTCTTTTTGGGTAGATGAAATTAATTTGTTGAGGAAAATGACTGATTTAGCCTTTGAGAAAGAAGGAAGTAAAAGCTTGCAAGATCAGAGGTTCATGCCACACTTAGACCTAGTCTACCTCTGTAAAACCCTAAAATCCCTACTTATAGTGAAAGCCATATTTTGACAAATACTACATGTTTAATAGAGGAGAGTATGTTGTCTCTAAATTTTGGAAATTAAGATAATTAGCTAAATCCTATGTTATTAGAATCAACCAATGAGAGTGTTTTCTTCCCAAATTAAGTCTTCATGAAAGCACAAATTAACATGAGCCCTTGATAAGAAAAGTTGATCCAAGGGATAAAATTCATAAGCTTTTGCTATAAATAGAGGCCTTGCCTCTCCTCATTCTTCACACCAAATCAACCACCAAGTGGTGATTTCTAAGAAGGAGGAAGGAGGAAGGAGTTCAAGAGCTTCAAGAGGTAAGCTTGTCTTTAATTTTTAGTTCTTAGTAGTTCTTAGTAGCTTTAATAGAATTATTAGTTTTAATCTAGGAAATAGGTAAAGTAATTTCCCATAATTGTTTTCAAGCCTTATTGCATCGAAAGATTCCTGACAAGGTGGAAACATGTTGGGGAGTGACTTCTAGGATTAATAAAACAAGTTAGAGTAAGATGGGAATTGTGGGGTGTTGCTGGGCAATGGGAGTCAGACAGTTAGATAGTGATATTATATATGCAAAATCATCTTCATAAATTCTGAAATAATTCATGAGTGTAGTAGACATGTATGGCTTTCCATTGATATAAAATATGCATCAATTAGAGGTCTGTAGAGGGAGATAAAATTTCTGAAAATAAGGCTACGTTTTTCTGGAAAATTCTGGGCAGAGGATGAACATCATCAAACTGGGAATGAATCACAAATTCTGGGTGTAAACCAATATTTTTTCTCAAAAATAGACATGCTGAGGTTTCCAGAAAATTTTACGGATCCTCGTTTCGATTTTCTAGAATTAATTATGATTTTTCAAAGTTAGACGAAAAATCTGCCCAGAAATACTGTACCAGCGTTTTTCTACGAAATTTTGGAAATAAGTTGAAAAATAATCCCACCAAGAGTAAAAAGGTCATTATGGACTAAGATGTCTACTAGAATATTAATTGTGAATTAATAAATGCGATATTACCATTATAGGCTATACGTGATCATACACCGCAAACGAACGTATCGACATCACCAAACGAAGGTACGGACGCGCATCGTAACATTGACTCGATGCTTATTGTATGCTTATATGTGATGAATGATTTCATAGAGTAAGACTCGGTCTTAGATCACCGTTTATACATTCAGCTTTACACGGGTTATAGTCTTGATAACGCCGTATGATTGTTTTCCTAGCGCTGAGGACACGAGTGTACATCGTGGCACTGGTTAGTGCAAACGTGGGTGACTTTACATGTGCTATGTGCTATGTATTGTTGATATGTTAATCTTGCATCTGCTATGTGCTTATATATTGATTACTGCTGTAATGTCATGAATATCGGTCATACATATCGTATTACTTAAGCATGAGGTTAACCGTTACCGAGGTCCGGTGTGCATTGGACCTCGGCTCTTCTTATCGTAGCATCGTGGTCTAGAGGACCAAAGGTCGTTGACAAGGGTAAGCAGACCGCTTGAGGACCCTACGAAGTTTCTTTCGTTTTTGACTGTAAAATATTTTGGAATTATTGGGATAAATATACCACTACTATAACAAACCATGGATGATATTTTGTAATTCACTCATCAGTACTCGTTCTTTTGAATTGCTCCGATGCGCCACTCTGATCAAATTATTTTGAAAACGCTTTACAAAAATGGGGTGTTACAGCCTCTCCGTGCATTCTGCCACATATCCACCTTCGTGAGCTGGTGGACAACGCAACGGTTGATGATTGTTCCGAAATTGCTTCACCTTGCCATCTTTCCATTTGAACTTAAGTATTGCACATTTTGAAATCTTGTCATTCTACCCTACGGAGTCGCGTCATTGGTGAGGTGTTGCAATCAGTTGGAATTACATCCTAGTTAAGGTAAATATGAACTTCCCTTTTAGACAGCCTTGCCTTTTTCGTCTAAGCTTTTGAATGCTTGTAGTTTGTCATGGTATATATTATGCTGAAATGGGTACAGAGTATGTTAAAAGTGACGCCAACCTCTTTTCTTTTTTCTTTTTCCCATGTTTCATCGTCATTGAACATCAGCCTTGCCTTTTTCGTCTAAGCTTTTCAATGTGATCATTCAATCTCAACAATGATAAAGGCTGAGATGCCACTGAATGTAAAAAGGGTGATTGAATGTAGAAAGGAATAAAGCCAACAGAGTAATAGATAATAACACTAGTTCATAGGTTGACTTAAATGGCCAGTTTAATCAGTGCCTACATTCTTGGTTGGCAGCATCGTAGTTCATTGCTTTAATAATCTCTGTTGTGTTTTTATGCACAGAGTCATATGTAATAAGGATGATATGTAGCTGCTTGCTTTTGTTTTTGAACAATTACTAAAATTTCAACTGACTATATGATTTGCAATTTGCAAAAATTCCATCCATTTGATTAAAATCATAATGGAAGTGACTTACAAATGAGATGTTTACCAAATAATCCAAAAACGATCGAGTTCCATCTAGATTTCCACTTTTACCGATCAAGTTCCATCTAGATTTCCACTTTTATGGATCCGGCTCAACAGAAATATAAATAAAGTCTCTCCTAGTTGAAGATCCATGTGACTTGCATGTCTTTCAACCTGTCTTTAGGCCTGACGCCCATATGAAATCATTTTCTTGACTTCTCATGAAAAGGAAAAAGGAAGTGCAGACATTTAATAAAACATTAAAATACAGAAAAAATAAATCAAAATTTTTGGGCCAATATCGATAAATAGTTGATTAAATTGTAAATATCACATTTTAAATATTCTTTATTGGGTTAATTAAATATTTAAATAGATAGTCTTTGCTATTATAAAGATATTAAGATTAAACTATTTTGCAGCTAATTTGTCCGTCCTCACCTCAAGTATTTTTAAAGGTTTACCTCCCATAGAAGCTTTTGAAAAAAGGCTTCATATTTTAAATAAAAATTACATTTGTTTTGGCTTACCCATTTAAATAAAAAATTTTAATCTCGTGAAACTATTTTTTTTATAAGATAAAAGAGACGTTTCAATTTAGTTGGGAAAAAAAAAAAAGATGTTTCAATTTATTAACTACAGCTTGTAAGCGTTGAATTTTTTGCACAAAAAAACATGAAACTAGGTAACTTCACGATGGGTATAAGGAGGAAAACAAATCAAGTAACATTAATTTTTTCCTAGTAGTTTCATACTTTTAACTCTTCTCCCTTGAGTTCAATTTGATGGTTTCATTTCGTGATTGTTTCAACCCTTGATACTACCATCAATGAGGGGAATAAGGACGAAAATAGATCAAGTAGCATTAATTTTTTTTAAGTAGTTTCTCATCTATTTGATCAAACAAGACCTTCTGAAATTGCTCATTCAAGTCCTCCAGCGAACCAGTATTATCCATTATTATGCGTGCTTTACTTTTAATCCACATCTAGTGGCGTCTGAGCGTTTGTCCTATCCTTCGCATCCTCCTCGCTTATTCTGTCTCTGGCCAATTGCCATTAGTCGTTGGCTCTGTGTTTCCGAATCAACCCAAACAACAATAATGGGCTTTGTTACCCAATCCACCTTGGACTCAAATAACAGAGGGGCATCAAGAACAATAATCGTATGACCCTGCATCCAAAGCTTCACGGTTTCGCATCAGATTCCAAAGAGTATATAAGGATCGAGCAGTCTGGAGGGGGAAAAACGTAATAATTGAGACTCAAATACTGATTCCAATACACTCTGAGAAAGAAAATACTAGTTCAAAAGGTTCTCCCAGAAATCATCAATAAAACATGTATACTAAAGCAACTGGCCATACCAAACAATCAAAATTGGAAGAAGTGCGTTTATTATTAATACAAACCCGAAATGGATCTTATATTTAGAGATAAGCCTATTAAAAAAGGTTCTTATATATAGATACGGAGCCCGTATAAATTAAACTTTGGACTCGGACCAATAATTGATTGCAAAATATCATCTACACAACCACCTAAGCAGCATTTTTATGCATTGATGTTACTACTAGCTACTACTGCTCAATAAGTAAAAAAATCAGAAATTAGGAAAATTTCAGATAGCCCCCACTGTAGCAAAATAAGTCCCCATTGCCCCATAAAAAATCTCTAATATCACTGCACTCTTTTTGGGCAGATGAAATTAATTTGTGGAGGAAAATGACTGATTTAGCCTTTGAGAAAGAAGGAAGCAAAAGCTTGCAAGATCAGAGATTCATGCCACACTTAGACCTACTCTGCCTCTCTCTGCATTCTGCCATATATCCACCTTCGTGAGCTGGTGGACAACGCAACGATTGGTGATTGTTCCGAAATTGCTTCACCCTGCCATCTATCCATTTGAACCTAAGTTTTGCACATTTTGAAATCTTGTCATTCTACCCTACGGAGTTGCGTCATTGGTGAGGTGTTGCAATTAGTTGGAATTACATCCTAGTTAAGGTAAACCTTTTAGACAGCCTTGCCTTTTTCGTCTAAGCTTTTGAATGCTTGTAGTTTGTCATGGTATATATTATGCTGAAATGGGTACAGAGTATGTTAAAAGTGACGCCAACCTCTTTTCTTCTTTCTTTTTCTCATGTTTCATCGTCATTGAACATCAGCCACACAAGTTCCTCATGCTGAGCTTTGCAGCAATGCTCTGGCTAGCAGTTCTAGAAAGAAGTCATTTTGCATCTTTCATGTGGGAGGGGAATATGTGAAGAGCATGCGGGTGGGAAAATGATATTTGAAGTTGGTATAGTAAGTGGAATATTGATAACACTTTTGTAAATAAGCATATTTGATTTGTAAATTTCCACATGTGTCTTAACAATAGCGTGTGTTCTTGTAAATGTCCATTTTCTTGTACACGGGTGAGATCGTCTTGTAAATTCCCACAGGTGTATTGTAAATAGCATCTTCTTATAAACTCTCCTTGTCTTGTATAATGCCTATATGGCCTTGTAATTTCACTTATTTGTCTTGTAAATAAGCATATTAGGCTTGTAAATTTTCAATATACCTTGTAAATAACATATGTTATTGTGATTGCCCCTCATCTTGTATATAGTCAAGATAGTCTTGTAAATTCCCACATATGTCTTATAATTAAATATCATGTGTTCATGTGAATTTCCCTTGTCTTGTACATGGCCAAAATGGTCTTGTGATTTAACTTATTTGTATACTGTAGTAAATAAACATATTTGACTTGTAAATTCTATCATGTGTCTCATAAATAGCTTTAGTAAATGATTTGGGGGTTATTTTTGTCTATTCCCTCCACAAATTAATTTCATTTGCTCCCAAAAGAGTGCACTGATGTTTCAGATTTTTATGGGGGCAACTAGAGATTATTTTACTACAGTGGGAGCTATATGAAAGCTTTCCTAGATTTTTCACCAGCTGCGTCTTTCATCTTGTTGGGGAAGACAAACAATATTTTTATGAAAAATACATGAAATAAATTAAAATACTCTTGTTCTTTTTTAAAAAAATATTT
The DNA here is from genome assembly GCA_019022655.1 of Acacia acuminata. Taxonomy (NCBI): domain Eukaryota; kingdom Viridiplantae; phylum Streptophyta; class Magnoliopsida; order Fabales; family Fabaceae; genus Acacia; species Acacia acuminata. Next base: position 842,714 of record JAFJYI010000035.1, read on the forward strand.
AAATTGTTTTTAATCTAAATTTTTGTACTTTTATTTTTGTTTAAAAATATTACATTTAAAATAAAAATTCTCAAATGAAGCACAAAATTAACTTTTTTCATAAACTTTTATAAAATTTTTTAGTTTTGTATTGATGACTTCTTAAATATAAAGTAAGTATTTATTTGATCCAAGATAAATTCAAAAAATTCAGATAAAATCATTAATTTTTATTTTTTTTTCAAATTTTAAACTTAAATAATATAGTAGTATATGATATCATGGAGCTATCTAATAAGAGATTTTACAAAAATTATGTGATTTTTAGATTATGAAGATCTAAAATACATGTCGAACATATTCAAACATCATAATCATTATCTTTCTTAATTCTTCTCATCTCTCTTCTAATTGATTATGATGGTAGAAACGTCAATAGAGTGATCAAGTGGGAAATATAATGACAAATATGGGAAATATGTCTTATATTTAGAAAAATGATCAATTCTATAATTTTTTTTAATATAAAAAAATTATGTTTTCGATCCTTTGAGCCTAATAACCTCATGAGTTTCAAATGATAAATTTTTATAACGATCGTTGTTATTTTCGAAGTTAAAATTTAATATGTCAACGTTTGAAAATGTCATAAGGAAATAAAATTATTCATATACAAAAGTGAAACTATATGTTTCAATCTGCATCATCAACTCCACCTTCTTCTCAAGACCAATCAATATCTACGCCCGCCTCTTCCTCTTTGCCTACTAGTCTGTCCATTTCCTGGATTTATGGAAGGCTCACGAGATTCAAATTAATGAATCCCGGAGTAACGAGGTTAATCTCAAATTCTAGCATATGCAATACATGTAAATTCACCAAACAGAGTAGTCCACACAGCATATAAAGCATTCAAATTCAAATTCAAGTTCAAATTCAAACAACAAGTATTACATACCAAGTATAATGCAGCTTGTAATACAAGTGTTGATTCAAATACTTTCAAATACCTTGGCGTAAGGAAATTCATTTGGCAATTCAATACCAATTCAATGAATGCACTAGGCCCTGCCTGGCCACCAGGAAGTTGGCCCCATGGTCGGCCCTTCTGCTCAATCGAGCCACGAGTGGGCTGGCCTCATACAAAGCGGGACATACAATATGGTATACAAAAACATATCTGACTATGCAAAGAATGTGGGATTATAGTTACTACTGTTTGTCTTACCGACAAAACCCCTTCCACCGATTCTTATCACTACGCTTGTCCTTCAGCATGCAGGCGATTCTCAGGTCCTATAATTAACATTTATATAGTGATAGGTCATTAGCCAATTCAAACACAATTATAAAGTCAACTCCTCTAGACCCATCCCAAAAATACTTGTCTTTTAATATCCTTATGACTAGGGATGTATACTTATTGGGACTTATTTAATTAGATACTATTCACTATGAATAATTATCATCTCAGCCATTTAACCTTTTATTTTAACCAAAGAAACCTTTACTTTAAAGGTTTAACACAATTAACAACTTATGTGACCTTTTTAAAGACTTATCAAAAATTCAGCAGGCTTCTTTTCTGAGAATTTGGAAAATTCATAACTCAATCAATATTACTCCAGATGGAGTGATTCCAATTTCTATTTAAACCTTGATAAGTCTATTTTCATAAATTAAAGTCACCAAGTTGATTTATGTCTGAGAAAAATTCCCAAAATTCAAAAACATAAACAATGTCCAGAAATTCTCAGATTTTCTGACCAATCTTTGAGAAACCATAACTCCTTCAATACTTATCGGATTTCGATGAATTACCTATCAAATTAAACCTCTATGAGTCTATTATTTAACTGGAAAATTTCACATTTTAATCATTTTGTTAAGCCAATCCGAAATCCAACGCCATTTTGTTGTTCCTGAAGCTTACCAGAAATTTCCAGTTTTTTTTAGCTCAACTTCGAAAAATCATAACCGGAGTTGTAGACCTCCGTTTTAGGTGATTCAAAGCTTATTTTAAACCTTAAGAAGAGTACTATATATTCACAAAATTTCATGATCAAAAGATGTCAAGTTCCCTATCTTTTCCAAACTCAAAAATCAGTGTTCAGTTTGCAAAATTAAATTTCCCAGAAAATTGGAATAACTTCTGAACTTTTCCAACTTTATAAACTTTTGACTTCTTGCTGTCAATAATAAAACTTGATGCTCCAAAACAACACGTTCCCCCTCCAGTTAGGGCTTCTTAAACTCAACATACTAGACACATAACAACCAAATAGCATTATAAAAACTTCCCTACTTCAACATTTGAGAACCGCTCTTAGATTTGCATGAAAGGGAATAAGCAAACTTCACTTGACAGCAAACGAAAATTCACAGGGCTTGACATATGATCCATATACTTGGCATTTTTAACTTCCTTTACCCTTTTCTATTCAAGACACTGGTCACAAACCTCCAACTACAAGGTCAGAAATACATATGGATACACATGTATCACACTTTTATGGTTTCAGTTTTAACTACTCAAACTTACAAGCTTCAAATACAACTATAAATCATATATGTATTTTCCTCTTATCTTTTCCTTACCGAAGTCAAGCCCAACAAAAGAGAGTATTTAGATTCGGACATAACCACAACAGAAATACCAGGTTAAATTTCTCTTCCTCAACTCCCCGAAATTAGTATGCATGTGGTGATGCTAGCAACTACAAGTCTTATTACAATTCCTAATCATGACTTCTTTGGTTAGAAAATTTCATTCATCATTTTCTCTCTCTAGCTCACCACTTTCAGTACTAACCCATCAGCAGATATCATACCAAATGGAAGAAACGATGGCAAATTGATGATCAGGGGACCTACCTCACTCTAGATTCAAGATTTCCCCTTCTCTTCCACCTCTTCTTCCTCTTCGAAGTGCTCTAGTCCCTCTCGCCTCACCACTCTGTTTTTGTAGGTGACTTGGCTGAAATGAGGAGTGAGTAAAATGACGCTGGAAAAAGAGAATCTGGTTGAATGAACACTAATGGGCTGTTCGGGTATATGGGCCGAGAAGATATAAATGAAGAATGAACAAATGAAATGATCAAATAGAGAATAATGGGCTGTTTAGTTTGCTGTACGAAATGAGGATTAAATATGATTCCCTACAAGGCTTTTGTTTGCAATTAGTCATTTCTTTCAACATTTAAAATTTCAATATCAATATTTTTGTTGCCAACGTTATAGTTCGACGACTAAAAAGAAGCTTTATAAAACTTGGGAATCAAAATGAAATATTATGTGAAATTAAATTAAAGACATACTTTTGCTTTACTTTTTCCAAATGGTTCAAATTCAATAATGCTCCCCCAAATTCCACCCAAAAATGAGAATGTCTACAATACACAGATTTCATTAATTATGCATCAAGCACAAAAAATGATTGAAAGAAGTTTAAATCCAAGGATCAGCTTCGATTGTTGACTCAACGAAACATAGATTAAGATAGTAGTTATGTGTATAAATATTGATAGTGATACTCTTAACATTAACAGGATCGTCAAGAGATAACCCCCAATTGGTTGAAATGCCACTTTAATTTATTATATCATGCACTTTCTCTGCTGCTAAATAATGTTTATAGAAAAGGAAAAAAAAATGGAGAGGCAGATTAACACGAGGAGTGTGTCAAGTAGTTAGTTGACAACCTAACCAGCACTATATTTAAAGTCATTGAAGAAGTACGTAGTTTATGTCTTCAACTTCCTCTACCTTGTCCAAATCATGACACCGATGGAATCGTGTGTTGGAATAATTGTGGAATTCAAAACGTGTCAATGCGTGTGTCCCTTGCTATGCTAACTTTGATCTTATTTATATTTAGAAGCAAGCAGCAATACCAAGTCTCGAACCCGAAACCTCACAGAACGTTTATAAAGAAAGTGCCATGAAGCTACATGGGAAACTGGTCTTTGTTCTTAATTATAGCCCCCACGAATACTTCAAGCTTGTGGTGCTCATTGGTTGTGATTGTTGAACATCGCACGTAGATGTTAGTTACTGGGTTGGTTAGAACTAGATACGTTGGTGTGGTGTTGTTTGGGTTAGCGGTAGAAACTGATTTTTCAACATAACTTATGGTATACGAGGTAAGTATATGAAATGAGTTTTGTCCCAACTTGCGTGAACATGTTTCTTGCTAAATAATAAGTGTCGGCATGAAAATGGTGAATTTTTAAGTGTACATATACATTTTAAGATATAACAATAACAAAATAACAAGTGTCGGCATGAAAATGATAGGGTAATTTCTCTCCAGAATATTTGTTGGTTCATGGAATGTTGGAGGCGTTGTCCTACCCAAGAATTTGGACACGGTAGATTGGCTTGAAACCCAGAGTAGTTCTGCAGATATATATGTTCTTGGGTAATTTTGGGCTCTTCAGGTGTTGAGAGAAACGGTAAACTTTGAACAATGTTGCTAATAATTTAGAATTTTGTGATTATTATTAGTATGATGTATAAGCAAATTCTTTGGTTAATGTCATCATCATCTTCATTTCCATATGTTGGAGCAATCATCAAGGAGGCCCAATGCACAAATACAGCTTTACCCACGCAACGGCTTTTTATAAGATTTAAACCTATGACCACTTGGTCATTTTTTTTTTTTTTTTTTGCCCATCCGGTATCAAGAGCTTCGCCCTGACTAATCCGAATCCGACCCGAGTCGCACACCTGGCTATGGTGGGTGAGTCTCCCAGCGGGGATTTTCTGCATTCACAAGGCTCAAACTCGAGACCTTGCTTAAGCGACACAAGCTGCTTACCACTTGTACCAACCCCCGTTGGTCGACCACTTGGTCATATGGCAACACCATTTACCGTGGCTCTGAGGCCCACCCTCTATTTTACAACAATCATGACTTATACAAAAGACTAAAAAAAATCTTTTACATAAAAAGGACAAGACACAAATCACAAATTATCAGGCTCAATCACAACGTAATCAAGTCATCGTATTCCTCAGAATAAAATTAGTTGCATCAAACAAACAACAAAGCAAATCAACACAAGAAATATCTGAAGAAATGTGTCGTACTAAACCAAGAGTCAAAACTGAGAAAAATAAGTGTTTATGGAATCCCACTCGCAACTAAACATAATATTGATAATTAATCAATGCCATAAGTCTTCAAACATAATATAATAGAAAAGAACTAAACATAATATTATAAACAGATCAAATTAGAATGTAGCAACATCATCTATTGGTGGGATAGGGGTGGAAACAAAGAAAACATCAGAAGTAATGGTTAGGAACGAGGATGGATGTTGGCAATAGGCATAAGGCTCTCTGCATAGTCGAAAGTAGGCCAAAATACAGAGCCACGTTGGCCGCACTTGAAGTCTACCCATTCATGAGTACTAAGATTTAACGTATATAGAACATCTATTGTTCTATGGTTTGTTTCAGATTTAGGTTCACCATATGTTGGCAACCCAATGCTGCGGTAGACAATTTTATCCAACCAAATACCTAGTAGATATATGCTTGAAGAGGTGCTTATACTATATTTCTTACTCCAACTCCATCTCTCCCCAGATGAGAGGGCTCCCTCCTCCATCACCCACAAATCAGTTCTATATGATTTATAGTTCTCGCTCACGGTACCACATAACACAGCAAGTTTGTTCTCATACACACTTAGAAAACTTTCACATGAATCATCATCGTCACATGGAAGTGGAATCCATGTAAACACTTCCATTACCATGTCAAATGAAACTACCACCTTATCAGAAACAATAAAACCATTCTCGTAAACATTCTTCACCTTATACCCAAACCAAAACATAGCTCCATTAACCGTAATAGGGAAATCACAAATAGTCAAACCTCCAAAGTCCTCAACTTTTATTTCCTTCCAAGATCCTGTGCTTAATGAATACACTTTTAATGTATTACATAACCTATCAATATTAGCCCATTCATCAGATATCAGGATCTTGTAATCATTGTCAATGGGACTAAAACCAAATCCTAATGGAAAAAAATTATTTTCAAATTGAATGGGACTTGGCACCTGTAGAATCTCTCTAGTGGCAGGATTCCACACTGAAATGGAAGGAGGAGAATTAAGGCCAGTAACACACAGCAAGCCGTTGCCGCAACCAACAATTTCAGTCCGCAATGAAGAATCCATCAAAGGCAATGGCGGCTGAACTTCAAGAAGTTGCATCTTGTGATTGAAAATATGAAAGTGCAAAGGATCAAGTTTTTGGCCCCATTGCAAAAGAAGCAAAGGGTTTTCATTCATGGAGTGATGCATGTGTTCCGTGATGAAAGAAGGGGTCTTCAGGAGACTTTTCCAATCTTTACAAACACAATGAAATCGGATTAGAGATTTTACCGGAAGACTTTTGAGAATGGTTCTGATGATATCTTCGGGAAGGAATGGGTTGTCGCCTATCTGCTCCATAGCGCTAGACTGTGAGAGGAAATCGTTCGCCATTAGGATTTACTGGGACGGTGGCATTGATGTTTATATTTCTATTTCTATTTTACTGCAAAGATAATATTTTCCCTAAATCAATTTTTCCATTAAAAAAAACATACTTCCCGAGATATTCTCCTAAACGAAGACCAAAAAAAAAAAAAGAAAAAAAAAAAAGACGTCGAGGCTCTAATTTTCATGAAAACTAGTATAGCGCCGCGCAATGTGCTGGTGAGTGGATAAATATTTATTAATGTGTTGTTATATAGATAAAAAATAACTTAGATTTAAAATAATATTTTATAGTATAGAAACACTATGACCCATATAAAGATATATATATAAGTGGAGGGTGATGCTATAATAGTTTTGACTTTCGTTTCTCAACTTGTGAATAAAATACTTAAAATTGCTCTGTATAAAAAATCCTAATTAATTTATTGGAATTCATATTTTTTCTATTGAGTAGCTTGCAAAATTTGAACATTTGCACATATTTATATTTATAATTATAGTATTACATTCGTTCATTTTAAAGATCTAAGAGAGAATAATCAAAATATTAAATTAAATATTTATTTAATATTTTGTATCTACCTCTCACATTATGATAAGAAGTATAAGCCGTAAATGCAATACAAATCTGAGGAGCGAGGAGCGAGGTGGTTACTTCTTATTACAAGTGCCTCCTTCATTATTTATCTTTCATAACTGCCACTCATCACTATTATTTTTTATTTTAGTATTTTGAGCCTACAATTTTGTTATCGACCAATGAGAGGGAAGATGCTTCTTGCTCTATCTTTATATAATCAATAAAATTCATAATTAATTTATTGAAATCCCTATTTTTTCTATTGATTAGTTCCCTTAAATCATTTACATATATTTATATTAGGGTTTAAACTTCTCATGTTGCATAAGAAGGAAAAGATTCCTACACACATGAAATGGTGGGACCCACATATATATATATATATATAATGAATTATATATAGTGGGTCCCACCATTTCATGTATGTGACATGATAATACACTTCTCCTAATGAGAAGTGTTTTTCCCATTTATATTTATAGTTTTAATATCATATTATTTCCTTTTAGAGTTCTCAAAGGGAATAATCAAAAAATAAATTATATTCACTTAATATTTTGTATCTACCTCCCCATTATTAATTCAAAAAGTCTAATTAATTTATTGGAATCCCTATCTTTTCTATTGATTAGTTCCCCTTCATTTAGACATATTTATATTTATAATTATCGTATTATATTCGTTCTTTTAAAGATCTTAAAGGGAATAATCAAAATATTAAATTAAGTATTTAATTAATATTTTGTATTTACTTCTCCCATTATTAATTTATAAAATATTACATAACTATCTTTCCCATTATTTATCTTTCATAACTACCTCTCATTATTATTATTATTATTATTATTATTATTTTAGTATTTTGATGCTACAATTTTATTGATGGGTCAACCAGAGAGATACTTACTTCTATACTCTTACATCGTTAAGATGGGCCCTAGGTAATACTATACTGCCATAATTTTCTAGAATAAATTATTTTAAGAAAAAGGAAAATTATTATGGTCTCAAAAACGCAATGCAAGCACCAAAAAGCCTTATAATAAGTGAGACTAAACGGCAGTAAACTTTTTTGGGCTTGCGTATCAAAAGCAGAAACATTAAACCTTGTTATTTGTTAAAAGAATGGGCATTTTGACATTTCAACTAGATTTAATTGAAATTATATTGTAAATAACCATTACAAATTTATTTTACCTTATCGAATTTCCAAATCATGGTTTCAATTAATAAATATGGTTTTATTATAATATCAAATGTCTCTTTTATCTTACTAAAAAAAGGTTTGACAAGATTCTTATATAAATTAAAATTTGTAATTTTTTTTTTTTTTTTTTTTTGGTATTGCAATTATGAATATTATAGGTTGGATTTTAAGAGTTTAAATTTACTTATTTATATTTATGGTAATAATTTTATACAAGATTGTTTTTTATTTGAACAGTTTATTTTTTTAATCTATGATAAATATGAGATTATGAGAAGAAAATGAGAGAAACCCGGTTAGGACTTGGGAGATATTACGGGATATAAGCTACCATATATCTATATTCAAAGAAGCTTATGGATGCTGAGTTTGAGTTTGGAACAAATGTTTAATGATGCTATCCAGTGCTGCAATGAAAATAGTTATCTCTAATTAATTCATAACCAAAATGAAGCAGGGTAAACCCAAAAGAACTTGAGACCTAGAGAGATATAATAGGGTCTTACACTGTTAAACCAAATTTATATTGGTTGATCGTTTATATTTCTACTTTATTGCAAAGGTAAAAAAAAATTTCCCTAAATCAATTTTTCTCGTTCAAAGCGGCAGTTCGAGCAGCCCTCCTTGCGATACATCAACGCTAACCCCCTTCAACCAATAACTTAATAAAATGTAAATATCGAAATATATACTACTCCATTATAATATAAGAAAATATATATATCTCAGAAATAATCAGAAGTTATATTAGTCAAGTATATAATATCGTACTATTAGAATTCAAGCTATTTTATGAAATTTTTGTAATCATGTAGATTATTTTGGATCCCACTAATCCCTCTAACGCTCTGAATAACAACTAATTAGTTCGATAGCAAACTCTCGGCTACTAAATAGGAATAATAGACCTAAAATAATGCAACATAAATAGTGTCATCATCCATATAACTTTTTCTTAAGAATAAGTAACTATATCACTCATTTGAAGGGTTCTTTCACCATTTCAAACTCATTAATTTTTTTTATTAATGAGTATCCCTTCATTGATAATTTATCCCTCATTTTCGCATATATCCAAGAATTTTCCAGAATTTGACCCAACTTCAAAAATTCATAACCAATTGTAGAAAAATCTGATTGGGGTGTTCCAAAAATCTACGTGACCCTTGACATGTCTATTTTTGACTAAAAATACTTGCTAGGGCTAGAAACACGTAAATATTTCCCAGTTTCCAAAAATGCCTTTGTTCGTTTTTCTACTCCTCTATTTGCATTTTTTATGCTTTATGCTTTCAAAATTATTCTCCATACCCATCCTCATACAAAATTCCATTTTAATCACTTTTAAACCATCAAAATCATCAAAATAAAATTATATCACCAAGTTCTAGCTATTGTCCAAAATCTCCTTAAGCTTTTGCGAAATTTCAAGAAGTTAGAGAAGAAGACTTACTTGCTTGAAGTTTTAACTTCCTTGGCTTCTTCACCTTGACCTCTTTGTAGTTATAACTAGAACTCCAACAATATTATTCAAGATCACTAATTGAAGACTTCTAGCATATTTGTATGAATTGAAAGAAATAAGACAATTTTCATAACTCTCACCTCAATTTCCTTTGTAATTCTTCTTGTGCTCCTTCTTGCTATTTCTCAAGCTCACTACCAATGGCGGAGCCGTAAATTTAAATGAGGGGGCGAAAATGAAAAATATTATATTATAAATAAAAGCATTTGAAATAATGCAAACCTAATATATAAAAAATTGAAAGAAATCTATCATATAATAGCCTCATTTGCATTGTTCTTGGGCAGCCCTAATCCACTAAGAATTGACTAGGTGTATTCCAACAAATTACTCCCTCCGGTCCATGGTATAAGACATTTTTAACGAGTTGATTTTTATCCTGAATATAAGACATAGTTTTCATATTTTTTAACAATAATTAAGGAAGATATTGAATGAAAAAATTAGGGAAGATGATGACTATAGTGTTTTAAAAAATATATGTCAAATTAACTTATTCAACCAACTTCCTTAATCTATCTAAATTAGGTAAAGATGTCTTATATTTAGGACCGGATGAGTATTAACTAGATTTTTAAATACAAATGATGAAATATAATAGAATCAAACAAGCTTAACTTATTAAGCTTGTATATACATGTAGATATCTCCTTATACTTTGTTAAAGTACGAGAATTTCAAACTCAAAAGTTAAGAACCAAACGTCAAGATTATGCGAAACAACTATTTATTGAGATCAAAAGATAAACAAGTTATACATAATAAGCTTCTCTTGTCTGTGGGTTTGTTTATGTGTAATAGAAATATTAAAATAAACCATAGACAAATAAAGATATCTCCTTATATATGTATGTGTGTGGACGCGTGTTCAAACCCGTAGGAGTCTTTCTTTTCCCGAAGATGAAACTCATGGCACTGGAATGGAAATACAAATCGATATGCCAGAAACTGAGGTTTGAAAAGGAATCAAAACGCTATGATCAGAAAATAATATGCATCCTCCAATCCTATATTTTTTCAAAAACAATTGGGCAGGGCGGGGGCCACCCCTAGCCCCCCTAAATCCGCCTCTGCTCACTACTCTCTTCTTCTCCTCTTGTGTGTGGCGCCTCTTTTTTGCCTAAGTGAGGGAAGATGAAGTCCTATTTATAAAGGTTTTTGGCCATAGAATATCTCCTTGTGATTTTACTTATTTGACCTTGTAATTATCTCCTTGAATTCTCTAGGCTCTTCTTTCATCTTCTAGGAAAATCTGATTTTTCCTTCCTTCCCCCCTTCATGGTCACGCCACTTGTCCTCCATAGGGCATAGATGATCTTTCAATTTTATCTCTAACTCATGGCTTTAATTCCTTGCTTAGTGGGGAAGAAGATTAGGTGCCCCCTTTTAATTGATCAAATATGTACAAGTGTCCCTTATAATTAATTCAATGTGCACATGTGTCCTCAATTTATTTTCTTTAAATATTATATGGACACTTGGTAGCTTAGGTGTCCCTTGTAATTAATTAACTAAGCATATGTGTCCCTTCTAGAAATTCTTTAATTAATAAGGAGCCATATGGATTTATTCTAGACATTTCTCTATTAATAATGTGATAAGGCTTTTTTGTTCCTTCCATTTTCCTCCTTCTCATGCGCCACTTTTCATGGATTGAAGAGGCATAATATGCTCTTTTATGCATATCTTAAATTCATGTCCATGTGTCTCTTGTTAATTGTGTCTTCATTAAAGCCATCATCTTATAGTCAAAGATATTCCTCTACTATTCATTTTAATCTTGCCATGTGTATATGTCATTTTCAAAGGCACAAATGCTTATTGCTAATAGTCTTCCTTCTTGCCATGTGTCCATCTTCTTGAACCATCTTCTATCTTCCTATGCCATCTCATAATAATTATCTCTTATTGGCCAATTAGATGGAAACACATATTATTTACCTTAGATTTAATGAAAATTCCATATATCTCAATAATATAATATTAATTAGCTTCATACAATAATTTACATGAAAATGAGGTTATTACAAAGTGTCCGTAAGCAATTCCCAAATCTTAAGGTCCAAAATTTAGGATATTACATATATAATTGTGTTGTTGCTATTATAATATGTGTTTTCAATTATACACGTAGAATAAATATTTTGAGTATTTTATATACAGTAAGTATATATATATATATATATATATATATATAAACGTTGAAACATCTACATATTTTTATATTTGTACCCTCAATAATTTATTCAATATAATTATTACCTATTTACATAACAAATGATGCACGGATTATCCTTTTTTTTTTTAATAACAATCATTGATTATCTATCTTCTGCGAGCTTCAAACCACTTCTCTGAAGTTTATTTGTTTATATTAGTATATATCTAAAGCAAATAACCTTTATTTCGGAGACGATTGGTCTAAATAAACTTTCTTTATTTCGTTTAAATAATTTTTTCTCTTGCAAGCTTCCAAAAAACACCTCAGAACTTAAAGCATATTGAGCCCGTTTGGATCCTCTTATTTTTAACTTAAAAGCTACTTTTAAGCTAAAGCTAAAAGCTGTTTTGTGATTCTATAAATTTTTTAGCTTAAAAGTTACTTGAAAGCTGAAATTAAAAATAAGTTGTTTGACAAAATTTTTGTCATAAGCACTTTTTCTAATAAAAATTATCTTAAAAGGTATATTATAATAGGGTGGTGGCGGCGGCGGCGATGGGGTGGTGGTGGTGGGGTGGGCGGCAAAAGTAGTGGTATGTGGATATGATGTGTGTGATGGCAAGCAGCGGTGGTGGTGGTGGTGGTGGCGGTTTACGAGGTTCTCTTTTGAATTTTTTTTTTTAAAAAAATTTTTATAAAAAAATAGCTTAATCTTTTTTCTTCATTATAAAATAAACTATTATAATTATAAGAGCTTATGTAAAATCTTGTTTGGCCTAGCTTATGCTTATAAGTAAAAGATAAGCTAAAAATAAGCTAGGCCAAACAGTCACTCAATCTAGAACTTTTGTGTTTAATATCAAATTATTTAACCAATAAAGAACTTTGAATGCATGGTTACGGGACAGGAATGATGAGCTTCAGATTTGCTTTTCCCATACTGTGTGAAGGCAATACAATGGCTGATTGATTAGCCAAGTATAGCTTTATTTGTCATGAGGATTTTACTATTATTGATTCACCACCAGCAAGGGTGGTAGATTTTATGTACAGGGATACTGTAGGAGTTGCTTACTCACGGCTGGACCCTGGTTAATTTTAGTGAAGTAAAGGGCGATTGAGCCCCATTTTTTACCAAAAAAATAATAACAAAATTATTTAACCGTAATTTATTTAAACATGTAAAAATACAACCTATACTTTGTGTATAGGGAAATTTTTTCGGGTAAAAAAATAGGCACTTTTTTTTTAAACAGTGTGATGGATATGTTAGATCAATAGATTGAATTATTAAATACCCATTTTTCTTCATATCTAATAAAATATAGATATTGTATTATATTTGTATATGAGAATACAAACCAGGATAACCCATACAACTTATATTGCTTCCAACATAAGCACCCGTGTATCGCGCTATGCTAGTTTTCCTAGCTCATTTGGTTTGAGGGGAGGGAGTGGGAGGGAGAGTCCACATGCCGTGCTATTCGTTCAAATATAACTTTGAAGAAGTATCTGTAAGGGGTTCTTACCAAGTCTTCTTTCACAGAGTCGAGGATCGCATCTGTCGGCGGCGTGATAGGATTCTGGGAATATGCAATGTCTAAGATCTCCTTTTTCCCACTCAGTTCGCTCCTCCTTTGTTTTCTAATTCTGGTTTTATGCGTTTTGCTGCAGCTTCCGCGGGAAATATGTCCAGAGAAAAGTTGCCCACGTGTCAACCTTCTGATTACCCAAGATTATACAAATCCAATGGCTCATTTTTACCCGCTAATTCAAACGGTGCATTTCGAAGAATATCACGTAATAAGCATATAAGCGAATAGCACGGCGTGTGGACTCTCGGTTTGGGTCATGTACTCGCTCGCTCCCTATTATTATCGACGATCTAAGGCAAGGTGAAGTCTCACTTTCTATTAGGTGATACCGATGTTGGGAAGGTGAGCCATCTATTACTCTCAGGCTTCTATCTAGAAACCTAAAAGTTAGGATGCCTCTCCTAGGGCTATGCCTTGACCAATTTCAAAATCAAACCCCATTTTTTTTTTGAAAGTATTCGACCCTTTTTCAATTAAACTAAAGGATGAAGGGTACTTTATGTTTAGTGTTTTTTTCAATATTACTTTATGTTTAGTTTGTCCCATGTAGATTTACTCATTATTAGATGGGCCTCTCATTTATATTCATTTTGGGCCCAAAATGCCCATGAAAAACTTTACTACTTAGTGCTCACTGGGTAGCTCACTCCCTCTGAATATAAATATAAAACATAATTTATTTTCTTAGAGATGTTAAGAAAAATTAATAAGTTTTTTAACCATATTATATGTTATATATCATTAGATTATATATCTATTTATAAGTCTGACAAATTAGTTTAAAAACATATAAATATAAATATTCTAAGCTAATTTTAGTCCTCATAATTTTATAAAGACTTGACCTGATATTTGGGATCAATAATACAGTAAGATGGTGAAATTGATGGAAATATTAATCATAGAGTTCGAACTGGATGGCATAGATAGAGAAAAGATACTAGAGTTATTTTTTATTAAAAAAAAGTACCTAATAAGGTAAAATAAAAGTCTTATTACATTGCTATAAGACCAACAATGTTTTTATGGTAGTGAATGTTGAATTTTAAAGAGACACCATACACATAAAATGGTGGTAGCCGAGATAAGGATATTGAAATGGACGTGCAGGAATATAAGAAAACATAAGATTCGTAATTATTATATACGGGTACGAGTTGGAGTGGCATCTATAGAATAGAAAATGGTAAAAAATTGTTTGAGGTGATCTGGACATGTTTAAAGAAGGGCATTAAGTGCGTCTGTGAGAAGGGTTGATCAAACAGTATGTACTCCAGTAAAAAGAGGTCAAAGAATATCAAAGCGCACATTTAATGAAGTTATAGAGTGAGATCTTTTGGTTAATAATTTATCTAAAGATTTGGTTTTCGATAAAGCACAATTGCATCTGCGATCCATATAGCCAACCTCATCTAATGGGATAAATGCTTTGTTGTTATTGTTTATGTTGTTGTTGACTTGAGTTTGAATATAGGGGGAAAAATAAACACTTGTTAAAGGTATAAGGATATGTAGTTAAACTTAAACCAAATTTTTATAAAACCATATAGTTTAAAATCAAAATCCGATCAAACTATAAGAACTAAAAATGGTATTAGCCCAAAAAATTTTAAGATTTGATATTAAGCCAATTATGTCCAATGCAAATAAAGTCCTTGACTTTTGAAACTTTCTTTGTATTGACGCGTGTAGCTCATTTTATTAGTTTTTTTTATTATTTATTTACAGATAACAGAGTTTAAGGGGTTTGTTTGTACATAACTCAAGGTTTGAAGGAGATGTAGGCATATAAAAAAGCATTTTAAGGACTAACAAGCTATTAAAGTTTAAGGTGTCAATTGGCCTCCCTGTTAAAATTCATACCCCTCTATTCTTAAATATAAGGTATGTAGAAAAAAAAATGTGCAGTCCTATTTATAAAATAGGGAGAAAATTTTCATATTAATATACAATTTTATCCTTTATATATTATTATACTGACTTTGTTCTCATGAGATATGATATAATATTAAATAGAAATAAAATTAGAAAGTTGTTGAATTTTACCGAACAACAGATGAAGTTTAAGATTTTTTGAAGTGCCTTATATATAAGATTAGAAGATCCTATCTTTATGTTTATGGCTATTATATTTTTTTAAAAAAAATTGAATAATATTATAGTGTTAATTTTATAGATAGAATCCGTAATAATCTCCTTTTTATATAGAGTCTAAATTCTAAATTGGAATTAAAATCTTAGTTGAAATAAAAATAATGATAGGAAATCATGACTCATATATCTTTATATTTATAGATATTAAATTTAGAATTAAAAATAATAGGAGACGATGCATTTTCACCCTTCACTGAATTTATATATAAACTTGGGTATTGCTCTCCTTCTAGTCTTCTGAATTCTCCGCCGATTTCGATAGTCCTGTTCGGCAAGATTTCTTCTAGAAACAATAAATCTGGCTCAATATCAACAAATAGTTGATTAAATTGTAAACATCATATTTTAAATATGCTTCATCGGGTTAATTAAATATTTAAATAGATAGTCTTTGCTATTATAAAGATATTAAGATTTAACTGTTTTCAGCTAATCTGTTTGTCCTCACCTCAAGTATATCAGATTGTATAAGATAATATAGGAGCGGATTCTGTTAAGAATTAAGATCATAGTTGTAACACCCCAACCGGCCTCGTCCTTTACGGGTGACGGGTAGTGTGATTCTAACAACCCATCTGGATCTTTTCAATTTGGCATATGCGGAAGCGTTCCCAAACACGTACTCAAAAATTAGACACCCGGTATATTATTCGTACAGAAGCATCAACATTCTTCAGGGCCGTCTTCATAGCTATTAGGGTGTCTTTGCTCTCTGCTCTGTTCATTCTCTCTACGGCAACTTCAAGTACTCCCTTCAGTGTGCCGTCTTCAGGTGACACTCCATTCTGCAGTCTGGTGCAACACTTCTCTATCGTGCTCACCTGCCTAATGGTTGGTTGCGGGAGGTGAGATTTTGGGGAATCTCAATAGCAAACATTACCGAACAATGCATGTAAGATAAATGCTAGTGTATGATATGCTTGCCTTACATAGGCTCATGTTAACATAATGATATTTCTGCATGCTTCAATGCTTCATAAAATATACTCATGGCCATAGCATAATTAGAAATAGAGCTTCAATCATTCAAATATGTTAAATAAGCAAGTAAAGCAATCATGCATATTAACACACAAGTAGATAAATCAATACACACAAGTAGGGTAAGTCCACTACCTTAACCTATGTCCTCCGCTTGTACCTGTTCTTTCAACCACGGAGTTGCTTGAAGCTAAGTATCTTCCATTCGTTTTCTTTCTTCTCATGGCCCTAAACACGTGTTCATATTATTAGAGCCATGGAAAATAAATACATAATGGGCTATCTTTGCCTCATAGGTTTTCTTACACCCTTGGAGTTCATTCTTATTACTTTGGGCCTTTTCTTTCTTAATTTCGCTTGGTAGCTAAAAGTTGCCAGCATTTTGGTCTAACTTCAAAAAATCATAATTAATTCTATGGAACTCTGATTGAGGTGGTTCAAATTTATATTTGTCACTAATTAAGTCTAGTTTCATGTAAAAATAATCTCTAGACTTATTCCTTGTTTTATCATTCCCAGTTTTCCATTCTTTCTTCGCTGTCCAGAAAAACGTTTCAGTTAAATAGTCAACTTCAAAAATTTTTATCTCCTTGGATACAACTCTGATTAAGGCGTATGACCTATCAAATTAAATTTTGTTATGTCTAATTTATTTCTGGAAAATTTCACAGCGAAACTAGATCATTTACTATTTCAAAATGGAACCCAAAAACGACTGTGCATTTCTAAAAACTGACAGTGTTTCAGTTTTTCTTTGTAACTTTGGAAATTCATAACGTTCGTTGTACACATTGGATTTGGGTGTTATTTGGCTCATATTAAAGATTGTGATGTGTAATAATTACCCACAAAATTTCAGGGTCAAAAGAGTTCGTTTGCTATAGTTTTACCTTGCTCAAAGTTCCCTGTTCAGCTGCAAGTTCGGTCTTCCAGCAATGATAACGATGCTACAGTAACACTTGCACTGTTCATCCTCGATTTCACTGTAGCTAACGCCCACTTGACTTTGTTTCTGCACTCCAAAAACAGAGTATTCAACGTACATGCAGACGTGAGAGGTTCCTAACTGCACCACGTTAACTCTTCTTAGTCTTTCTCTTTAGCACCTTCACTAGTCAAAACAGAGAAGGTATATTAACAGCACTTATGTTTCGTTGATCAGCATCCATCATTATTGCCAATTAAAACTCAAGACATGGATGATGAAAGCAAAACACTCTAACCAACCGGTTCATTTCACTACTAGAAAATGCTAAATTTGCGACGGAATTTGCGAGGGAAAAAAATTCCGTCACAAATTTTGGTCAATTTGTGAGAGAAAAATATTTCCCTCGCAAAAAGTTGATTTTTGTGAGGGAAAATGAATTCCCTCGCAAAAAGGAGATTTTTTTGCAAAGGAACCCCAGTTCCATCACAAAATGACAACCAAGTGTCCTTAGATTATTGTTCCCTCGCAAAATCATCTTTTTTTGCGAGGGAACCAATATTCCCTCACAAATATGCCCCTTTTTCCCTCGCAAAAAAATGGATATTTACAGTAAATACCCTCTATTTTGCGAGGGAATTATGATTCCCTCACAAAAAAAGCATATTTGCGAGGGAATATTTGTTCCCTCGCAAAAAGCTTCCTTTTTGTCTTTTTGTGAGGGAATTTGTTCCCTCACAAAATATCTCAATAGCCTAATCGATCTAACCTAAAAAGAAAGGCAGAGACACGTGAGGGAAAAACGCAGAGATGGAGCACAACACCGCGAACCACGTCCCACCTTGGATCATCTTCTTCCACATACACTACCTCCATCGTCCCTCTACCACTTCGGCCACCCTCCACCGTCACCTCCGTGCACCGCCGACCACCACCGACCTCAGTCGTCGGAAAACAGAACCAGCGCCGTGGTTGAGAAGAAAAGGACGATAGCTGAGAGACTGATAGAGACCTCTGGACTTGGAATCCCGATCCTCCTCGCCATCATCCCCGATTCCTCGAACCGGATCCACCGCCATTTGGTGCTCTTCTTCGCTCCCTTGGTTCCGCCGTTGTTTAGGTATGCATATTCTAAGTTAGCTAATGTTCTGTACTGAGGATTTATTAATTAAGTGAAAGGGGAGTAGCAGTAGAATCAGGGATGTTGATAGGAGTAGAACAACTCACAGATTGGGATATGGTGCTGTGTATATTTGTCCTACTTTGTTCGAATTTATTTGTTTTAAATCATGTCCCTGCTTCCCTTGAATGATGCCTTTATATTTCAGTGAGAGATGAGAAAAGAGAAACACATTTAGGCCTTAATTGCGAATCACTTGATTTTGAGATTGGAAATTGATTATCTCCTGTTGTTGAGTCCCATGCTTTGCTCTAGAATGAACACAAATTTGTTGGTTTGGGCGAAGTTGTAAATGGGAAGATGATTGATGAAACTGAATAAATGATCTGAATAGGCAATTCTCTATTTAGACTATATTAATTGTTTCTTGATGTGGGTTTTATAGTTTGGAACTTCTTTTAAGATGATGATGACCATATGGTAGTGAATATGAAGTATAATAGTTATAAGATGTTATCTACTGATTGTGGAACTGAATTGGAAATTAGCATTTGTAGTTCTAAAAAAAGGCTGCACAAAGAATTTGAACGGCTTATACATGCGTGTGTACATATGAGTGTTTTCTGTTTCTGTCCGAAAATTATATGGGTGTCTGGGTGTTTATGAGTTAATGAAGATATAAATATTTCCAGATGAAAGGCACCCATAAACAAAATGTTGGAGGCTCATGTGTATATATAGTGTGTTAGGAGCAATGGGATTGAATTTTTAATTGTTCCCTTCATGCTTTATTCTGCCAGCTCAACTCCAGCAAGAAGGAATTGAATTTAAATAAATTTAAGTGCTTCAATAAGTTTACAAGGGACAATGGAGTAGGTACAAGCTATAAGTTGATGTATTTGAATAGTGCCTCTACTGCCAGCCAAACGCATAATCCTATACATGGAAAAGGTAGTATCCAGAAACCAAGAGATAAGATGTAATAATGATACATCCACACATATCTGTACATCAATTATCTAAAATTTGAAATACTTTTAATCTAAATATGGTTAAATAGATGTGAAGATATACATGTTATGTGAATTAGACAAGAAGCTTATATGGTTAATTGATTAGAACATGCATAAATGTAAAGAAAGTGTAGTGCATAAACTCACCAAATCCTCTTTTCTTTTTGAATTGTTTAAACTAGAAATCTTTTGTTGGAACAGTGGAAGTCTGCCGGACTATCTACAGAAGGTGAGATCTCTTGTCTTAAAGACCATTTTTCATATATATCTGTTAAAAAATATGTGCATAATAATACTCTCCCTTTTTTAGTTTTCCTGTAATATTCCCTCCACACATATCCCAAATTGTTCTCTTTCTCTGTGTTTGTAGGAAAAAATAATTTTAAAAAGACTATTAATGATTTATTTTACATTGTTGAATTTGAGGTAGGTATTTTGAAGGACAGTAACATTGAGACTCCAGTTGTTTGTAATATATTTGATGTTAATGGTGAAGTAGCAACAGGTGTTGCTAGTGTTCAAGCTATTGTAAGTGGTTTTTTTCCATGCATTATGCTATCAAGTAACTTCCAAACTTATAAAAAACCTTAAGGTTTTCCTTATATGCTAGTAAAATGACAATAGTGATATTGAAAAAGAGACTGGAAAAGGAAAGCCTGTAAAATCTAGTTGTTGCAGGAAAAATATCTGACATCTAACTGGATCTTGCACTTCAAGAGCACCATACATCTTGCTCCATTGTTGTTGGTTCATGCGAATCTGAATCTTCCTTCCTTACAAGCATCTAGCAAAAGTACATAACATGACCCTTCACCACTAATTCTCTTCTTTTTTGTCTCTCCGGTTTCTTTGGATTATAAATGTTGATATTAGTTCATCTCTTTGCATAAACACGGCATTGATTTCGATTCTTGGTAGAATCCACTCAAAATATGTTTGATACTCTATTGTATGTCATAATTGATTAAGTTTATTAGCATAATTACTTTTAAATTTTTAATTTGGCTTATAATCATCATTTGCTTATCAAATTGCTTCTCGACACATGTAAACATTTTGTATAGGTAACTTATACTTCTCCTAATGAAGACGAACTTATTGCCATGGCAAATGCTTTATCGGGTGCTGATGCGTTTCATCCTCTCAAAGCCAATCATAACCTGTCACCATTGTCTTTGTTTCATATGTTGAAACCAACAATCTTGGTTTTGCTAGAGAAAGGCATTAAAGTGGTTGTTTTGACCCTCGGCTCAAAAGGATTGATCTTATGCGATAAAGGAGGGCCCGACCACATTAGAAGTCGTCTAAAGAAAACCACACAAAGTGGGTCTGGTGAAAAGTTATATGAGACCATTATGCAGATGTGTCCACCAAATCGGTGTTTTGGTGTTTCAGATCCTGATAAAAGCTCTCATCTTTTTGCTGTTCATTTCCCTTGTCTTCCCGCATCAATTGAGGCTTACTGGTGTGGGTGATTTTTAGTTGGTGGAACACTCACATCAGTTTGTGTAACATTATAATTTGTAATATTTTGTTTTTGCTATGTAAAACTCTTATGATTGTTACAATTTATTTTTATGATATACAAGTATTTTTGTTTTCTAATTTTTAATATTTTTTTATGTAATTATTTTATTTTTCTGATTTTTTATATATATTTTTAAAATAAATTCAAATTTGCGAGGGAAAATTTTTTCCCTCGCAAAATCATGTAATTTGCGAGGGGCCTCGCAAATTCTAGAATTTGCGATGGAAATATGCATTTTGCGACGGAAAATTGGTTTGCGTGGGCGATTTTTGCTACGGAATTTTTTCCGCCGCAAATCATTTTTGCGACGGAAAATTGCTCTTTTGCGAGGGAATTTTTCCGCCGCAAAAAACTGTTTTTTTGTAGTGTTTGACTTCACAGCATCCATAATAACGTGCATAAACTTATAAGCGAGGAAGCTCAAAGAACTCACCTAGTTTACAGTCAAGCTTCCATGCATGTTCTTACTCCTCTTCCAACTATCGTGCTTCTCGGTCTCATTCCTATGTGCTACCTCCATTTTTCTCTGTGTTCCCATGCATGTCTGCCTGAGAGCAATAATTGTTGGTGAAAATACTTTCAATATAGAAATATCACTAAAAATAAGAATCTGTGTAATCAATATGCATAATCTGTAAACATACAATATTACTGCACAAGAAGAAAACCAGTAAAAACTCACAAGACTACCGAAAACGGTAATGCACTATGCAGAAATCCAGGCCCAACTTTCGTTATGTCCTTAAGACAATTTTGCTCCCTCTATATGGATGCCCAAGGTTGATGAGCAATTGTCTCCCAGGATAGAGCAAATTTTTCTTCTTCAGAATGATGGCACTCTCAATCAGAAGCCCAAGCGAACACAACGAGTTTGCTTCAGAATCGCATGGATGTGACTTATAGCAAAATGCATTAAACTATATGTATGGAAGCGTAGTATTAGAAAAACAAGATAATTTTTCTGCCACACGCATGTCTATTTATAGACGGTGAAACAAACAAATGGAGTCCCGTTGGCGAACCGACGTGACCAACGGTAGCGAACCGACGCGACTTCTTATTCATAACCCATGGGATTACACAAAAATCTAACAATAATAAAGGAGTATGTGTGAGTGCACTCCTTTCTTCTTCTTCTTGACAGTCCAACCTCTCGTTTTCACTATCTCCATCACACACTCTTGGTGTTTTTCTTAGCTCCTCCAACTATCTGCTTCTCACGTTCTCTATTTCTTCGTTTCTTACTCACGTTCTAGTCTTCCTCTTGGTCTCAACTTCTTTTCTTGCCATCTTTCTGCATTCATCAGCTTTGCTGTTTTTATTTTGTGAGGCCGAGGAGGATAAACGAGGGAGTATGTGGCTACTGGAACCGTAGAGAAGTAGACACAAGTGAACAATATGGGTCGCTGAAATGCTAAATTCAAGAGACACAGAGGAGTAGTGGAGCATGAGCGTTTGTGCATGCTGAGTTCAAAAAACATAGTGGAGTCGCTGGCATGCCGGAGATAAAGAGAAGCAGTGAAGCATGAGTTCTATAATACTAAATTCAAGGAGAATATATCTGCCTTATTTGTCGAAACGCAGAGAAATGGTAGAGTTTATGCGCTGCACATGCGTCTTAACCGAAAGAAAAGAAGTGGAGTGTGATCTGTTGTGTTCTCTGTCTCTCGGTTCTTTTCTTTTGTTCTCTGGCTAATAACAATGAGAATGGAAACTGATCAAGGAATATATAAGTTGGAGCACGTGGATGCTGTGGGGACGTGGCTATCAAAATCATGGCTAGCATATATTTGACAGATGCATATGTGGGGACGTGGATCGCAATACAGAAGAGGAGCAAATTCCCCAAAAGGGATCCAACCAACGGGAATGCTAAGGGTACCATGTTATTGTTGTGCACCAGATTGCAAGCACAACGTTGAGCACCCAAGGGCGAGGCCATTGAAGGACGTCAGGACTCTTCAGACTCACAACAAGAGAAAGCATGGCATCAAACCCTACACAGTGTCGGAAATGCGCTAAGCCCTTTGCTGCTCTGACTTTTGTTATGGACCTCAGAAATGGGCCAGACCAGGTCAAGCCCATTAGATGACCAACTATCCCACAATTACCCCCACTACCATAGTAGTGCAGGGAGTGGGGGCACAGAACGTGACATCATGGAAGCAGGCTACCGAGAGAGTCGGACCAACCCGGCATCACTATAAATAGGGGCATACCCCGGTGAACGGTACACGTATTCATTCTCCTACTCTTTTAGATATTGTCCCACTATGCACACACCCCACACCTTTGCTATGTACAGTGATCATCTTATCCATTGTTATCTGCTCCATAGATAGCATTGGGTAAGCCCTACCAGATCCTATATTGAACATTAACCAGCCTCAAGGGCTGAGACATTTGTGTTCCATAACGGAACATTGGCGCCGTCTGTGGGGAACGAGTAAACTTCGAATCCCAAACCATAAAGCTACGAGCCTACCATAGCAAATGGCAAATACAAGAGGATGTGATTCAACAACTCGGCAAAACCAATTGCCAGAACGACAACACGATGGACAAACGTCACAACAGGAGGGCCCGATGAACCCAGACGCAAAACAAGTGTTGGTGGAAACCGAAGCGGAGACGTCGGACACGGCAAATTCTCCACCCCCTGAAAATGTCATTATCTAGCAAACCGAAACCCTTCAAGTGGTCAATCCCGATATTCAAATTTTACGAACAACCCTTGGTTCCGTATTGGATAGAATAGACGAGATGGAAACACGTAATCGGTTAAAAGGGAGGAGGACGTCCAGGTTATGAGAGAAGAGATGTACCGCCGCAATGAAGAATTGAGGAAACTAGTCGGGTGTCATGTTGGACGAACCGAGGATCACGACGGCAACGCAGGAAAAAGCAATGTGGACCCAAGCCAAAATGGCGTCCCGACATCTCGAAATATTGGGACGTCACAGACAGATCACGATGAAGACACTCCCGAGATGAGGAATGATACACGGGAAGCCAGAAGCAAGAAAAGACAAGATCGGATAGTGGCTAACCGCGACAACATGGATAACACCGGAAAGGAAAGAGCGTCAGTCGGGACATCGAAAAAAGACAAAGAAATGCTCCGACAACAAAACCTTTCTAAAAAAGATGTTGTGTCGCCGTCATCGGATGCAAGCTCTGATGATGAAGAGAAAGTCGCGACTCCCTTTACGGCCAAAATAATGGCCGCGCCTTATCCAAGAGGCCTAGACACCAAAGATTTCCGAAGTATGATGGAACCCGGGACCACAGTGCACGTGGGCAATTTCAAAATAGAGATCATGGTCAAAGGATATACGGGGCCCGTGGTACCCTGGTTGTTTGCGGGAACGCTACGTGGACCAGCCCAAATCTGGTTCAATACCTTGCCAGAGAACTCAGTCCCGGACCTGAAGGATTTGGAGAAGAAATTCTTGCTCAACTTCGCCACAAGTAGGAAGCAACCCAAAACCGAGTTCCAGTTAGATCAGGTGAAGCAATCACCCGGGGAAACGTTGCAAAAGTATTTGGAACGCTTTAAAGATACGGCGATACAAGTGCCGGGGTTAAAGGAAGACGTACATCTGCATTGCATCATAGCGGCTGGACAAATCCTCACGCCCGAAGAAATCGGTCGTGAAGCGGTGTCCCAAAATGTTGGTGGAATTCGAGATCGATCAAAGACGTACATAGAGCTGGAACAGATGGATATTATGAGCCATGCACCACGGACAAACGGAGGAGTCCATCTCCCCAAGGGAAGGAACGATACAACCCGAACGTGCAAGAATCCCGAGGACGAAGGGATACTAAGCCTCGCGGAGGAAGAGCAGAAGGAAGGTATGACCGATATGCCCCACTAAAAGTATCTCAAGCCCAAGTCTGGAAGGAAGTCTCTTTGACCGAGATGAAAAAAGTGGACCAACCATGCCCATTGCAGAACAAGCAAACCCTGGACAAGTCCCGATATTGTGAATTTCATGACCAATACGGACATACAACGAATGTCTGTTGGGACTTGAGGGACGCCATTGAAAATTTCATTCGAGAGGGGAAGCTCCGTAAGTATCTAATCCAAACGCAAGGGCGGCAGAGCAAACGCGGAGGAGAACGAAGTAAAAGTCCGCCAGCCGAAAAGAAAAGGCGAGAACAGAAGAAAGGAAGAGACGCAGATGACGAGTTTCCCGACTCAAAATATGACTGCAATGGGATTGTTGGAGGTTTCGGCGGAGGAGGAGATTCCGCCAACCAGAGAAAGAAATACTTGAAGGAGGTTCTCTCTGTAGTTGACCGTCCGAGGTTTAAAAGAGAATACACAAAATCAAATTTGCCAATGCTCGGGTTTACCGAAGATGACTTAGAGGATGTAATGCCGGGCACCATGACGGGCTCGTCATAAGGAATAGTCGGAAACTGCCGAGTTAAGAAGATGTTTATAAATAATGGAAGCGCGATGGACATAATCCTTTGGGATGCGTTTAAACGCATGCGGTTCGATTCGGAGGACCTGAAACCATGTAGGACCACCTTAACAGGTTTTAATGGAGAAGACACCCGTCCAAAGGGATACATCGACCTCAAATTAACTTTGGGGACGAAAGAGGCGTTCAAGTCGGGAGTAGTTCATTTTGTTGTGGCCGACTTTCCGTCTCCATACAACATTATCCTCAGACGACCAACGATCCATGACTGGAACATGTTGGTATCTTCTAATCACCAAAATTTGAAACTTTACGACAGGAAGAATCAGGTCGTTACCATTAAAGGAGATCAAAGAGACTCTCGGCAATGTTACTTCGAAGCGGTAAAGGAAAGCAAAACTCCAAAGACGGAACATTCCAAGGGGTGTGAAAGGAAGACGGATAATAAGTCTGTTTATATAGTAGAGTTAGACTTGAGGGAAGAAGACAAGATGCAAAGGTCCGAACCTAATGAAGAAACATAAGATTTTGTCCTGGGAGATGAACCAGAACAAACTACCAAAGTAGGAAAGACATTGGATTCCGATATGCGAGCAAAATTGGAGGAGTTTTTGCGGGAAAACAAAGACGTGTTTGCATGGACGCCATCTGAAATTCCTGGGATAGACCCTGAGTTTTGTTGTCACAAATTGGCCATCCACCATGGGTCAACCCGGTGGCTCGAAAAAGAGGAAACAAGGTGCGGATCGAGGTAAAGCCTTGGAAGCACATGTCCAGGAGTTGATCGCAGCTGGATTCATTAGGGAAGTGCAATACACGATGTGGTTGTCCAATGTGGTCATGGTTAAAAAGCCGAACGGCAAATGGCGCGTGTGTACGGACTACAAAGACTTGAACAAGGTATGTCCAAAGGATGCATTTCCCATGCCCAACATTGACCAATTGGTTGACCAATCTTCCGGCTTTCAACTTTTATCGTTCATGGATGCATACTCGGGATACAACCAGATTGCCATGCATCCCGATGATCAAGAGAAAACAGCCTTTATCACGGATAATGCAAATTACTGCTATAATGTAATGCCTTTTGGCCTCAAGAATGCGGGGGCGACTTATTAGAGAATGATGACAAAGGTCTTTGTGGATCAGCTGGGAAAAAATGTGGAAGTATACATCGACGATATGATAGTAAAATCTAAAGAGAAAAATGACCATGTTCATGATCTGCAACAGACGTTCGAAAAGTTGAGAAGGCATCGAATCCGTTTGAATCCGGCGAAATGTGCTTTTGGAGTACCGTCGGGAAAGTTCTTGGGTTTTCTCTTGACTAATCGAGGCATTGAAGCTAACCCAAAAAAGTGCAGGGCAGTGATGGAAATGAAACCCCCGGCAAACAAGAAAGAAGTTCAACAGTTGACAGGGCGATTGGCGGCTTTGACAAGGTTCTTGCCCAAGTCGGCAGAAAAATCACTCCCATTCTTTAAACTTTTGAAGAAGGAAGCTCAGGAAGAATGGAACTCGGAATGTGAAGAAGCGTTTAACAAAATAAAGCAGTGCTTGGCATCTCCACCGGTACTATCCCGGCCAGAATTTGGGGAAAATTTGTTTCTGTACTGTCGGTTGGGGAAAAGGCGGTAAGTGCAGCTTTAGTTCGAGATACCGACGCATTAAAAACCGGTGTACTTCATGTGAGTCGGGCTCTGCAGAGTTCCGAGTTAAGGTATCAGAAACTGGAGAAAATGGCGTTTACATTGTTGACAGCGGCGAGACGACTTCGCCACTATTTCCTTGGCCATTCGATCATTGTAAGAACGAATCAACCCATACGACAAGTTTTGCACAAGCCAGACTTAGCTGGCAAGATGATAGGTTGGGCAATTGAATTGTCCGATTTTGATATCACTTATGAGGCCCGACAGGCAATCAAGTCACAAGCTTTGGTCGACTTCTTAGTAGAGCTAACCTCGGCTCAAACTAGGAAGACGGGAGCTGAACCATGGAAAGTCTTCGTGGACGGTTCGTCGAACATAAAGGGGGGTGGTGCAGGAGTTATTGTGGAAAGCCCCGAAGGCGTGGCGATGGAATTTTCTCTCTGACTTGACTTCCCAACGTCGAATAATCAGGCTGAATATGAGGCCCTTATTGCCGGATTACTACAGGCGAAGGAAAACGGAGCTCGGCAAGTGCACGTGTCCACGAACTCTCAGTTGGTCGCTTCCCAGATTCAAGGGACCTATCAAGCGAAGGGGCCGTTGTTGGCTAAGTATTTAACAAAGGTCAAAGACATCATAGCAAATTTTGACGAGGTGACAGTGGCGTACATTCCTCGGGCAGAAAATACGAGAGCCGACATTCTCTCCAAGCTAGCTAGCACGAAGTGCCCAGGAAATCTCCGCACAATTGTCCAGTAGAATCTACCGGAGCCAACTTGCGTGATGCTGATATCAGATTCGAGTGATTGGAGAAAACCGATTGCCGATTATCTAGAGAGGGGGATCACCCTAAAGGATACGGCCGAGTCCAGGACTCTAGTCAGAATAACGGCCGCCTATGTAATGGTCGACGATCAATTGTATCGCAAAGGCGTGCATTCTCCCATGGCTAAATGTCTCAATGAAGATCAGGCCCAATACGTCTTGGCAGAAATCCACGAAGGCATAAATGGGCAACACATGGGGGCAAAAGCTTTGGCCCGGAAAGCAATTCGGGTGGGGTACTATTGGCTTACCATGGAGCAAGACACTAAAGACCATGTTCAGAGATGCAGTAGCTGCCAGAATCACGACAAAATAATATGGGTTCCACCATCCGACTTGACGCAGATCACGGCTCCATGGCCATTCTACAAATGGGGCATGGACTTGTTGGGACCATTTAAGGTAGCTCTAGGGCAGCTGAAGTGGCTGATCGTCGCAGTCGATTACTTTACCAAGTGGATCGAGGCTGAACCTCTAGCAACCATCACCTCGACAAGAGTGCAGAAATTCCTGCAAAGGAATATTATATCACGATTTGGAATCCCAGTAGAAATAGTCACGGACAATGGAACACAATTCATGGACAAAGGCTTCCAGAAGATGATGTCCGACCTTAATATAAGGCATCATTTCGCTCCGTGGAACACCCACAATCCAACGAGACAAGCCGAGGCAAGCAAACAAAGTTATCGTCAACGGGCTTAAAAAGTGAATGGCCGAGGAACAGGAAAGTTGGGTGGAGCATCTCTATGCAGTCTTGTGGGGTTGTCGGACCACAGTGCAAACATCCACGGGAGAGATGCCGTTCAGGCTGACGTACGGTTTGTGAGGCCATGATTCCGTTGAAATCGGCGAGCCCTCATGGAGAAAAGTGAGAACTTCGTAGCAAGGACAGAAAAATGACGAGGCTATCGCGGTCGAGCTAGATCGATTGACGAAGTTAGAACCACGGCTCACTTACGAGATTTAACTACAAAGCAACTCGTCGCAGCTCGGTACAATAGGAAAATAAACCCACGTTCCTTCAAAAAGAATGATTTGGTGCTGCGAAGGGCCGATATAGGTAACAAAAATGCCCAAGATGGGAAGCTCGCTGCAAATTGGGAAGGTCCTTTCCGCATCCAAAATGAACTCGAAAAGGGTGCTTACGTTTTAGAATCACTGAAAGGAGAAGCCATCAAAAGAACTTGGAATCCGGACAAACTTAAGGCTTACTATAGCTGATAATCAAAGTGGATGTAGTTGTTTGTTTTCAATGCTTTGTTTTTTTTATTTCGTATTTCCCTTTATTAACTTTACTTTCAGGCTTACTTCGTCGTGAATATGTATCAAATTCCTTCGGGAATCGAATCTTTGATGTAAAGCCGCGCATTGAATGAATCAAAAGGACGGGCGGTAGTACCCATATTTCGCAATTTGTTCAAAAGGAGTCGGGCATAACATGTATGAATCAAAGTTCATAAATCATGTAAAAGAAAAACGGCCGAATATGCATCTGAGTAAAGAGCTCACATTTACAGGATCTTGGCGACGAAAATCCAAATGATAGGATTGATGAGACTTAGATTACTTAATTCGTGTTTATCATGTCATCCACAATGGCCAAAATAAACATGTGCGAATCGGCAAACGCCCGCTTTCGTGAATCATGTAGCGGCATAGCCGCCCAGTTCAGTGTATACTGCCGAGTTTATCAGAACAAGGAGTACTAGAAAGGAGTGTTTCCTTGACCCTGATCACGTCAGTTATGGAACCTTCAACTTGCACGACGCTAAATAAAAGTTAACCGCATACGATTTAAGCTATTAAATCGGGTCTTCATAAATTAAAGCCCTAAACGGGCAAAGCAGTGTTTACATAAGAGGTACAAAACCAACAAACTAAAAGGCAAAATAGCCACGGCTGTAAAGTTGCAAAATGGCACATTGCCAACTATTGTGGGTCGGATGGAGATCGGCCATCAGCTTCTTCTTCTTGAACCGTCTCGGCAATATCGGCATCATCAACCGCGGGCGGAGCCGGGATAAATTTCCCGTCTTCAACGTACGCGTTCATGTGCACTCCCTCTAGATTCAAGGCGATCGAGGGATTCAGGAATCGAACTTGTTCTAAGGCGTTCTCAAAGGCATCCTTAACACCAGTCTTTAACTTGGAGATATCAACTTAAGCGACATCAAGGGCTTCTCGGTACGATTTGAGATTAGCCTGACCGGCAGAGAGGGCTTGCTTATAAGAGTTGAGCTCCGTCACCTGGTCGTCAATCAAGTTTTTATACCTGGCAATGGACTCCATGTCATTCTCATGAATCTACGCCCTTCGAGTAACCTCAGACTCGGACAGGTACAGCTTGTCACGAACCTTAACCAGTTCGTCAGAGAGGCTCTCCTTCTCGGCCCTCGCCACTTACAGGTCCTCCTGGGCTTGGGTTAATGCCTCATCGGCCTTTTTCTTCTCATCCTCAAAGAAGTCCAAATCTTTCTCACTCTGTCCGACTTTCTCTTTGAGATGTGCCACAAGTTGACATAAGCTGGCATTCTTCAGGTTGGCGTGCTCAATCTCCTTCAACTCTTGCATCTCCGCCTCCGACAATGTCTGCCCATCAAACCAATTGTCAGGCGGACGAATGCCCGTGCGGAGGGAGTTGGGTATTTTATGTTCCCAAAAATAGGAAAGAGGAAGCTGGATCATTGGGCGGGAATCAGAGGCTAAAGCTTCAGGCTCTGGATTCCCCGGATCTTGAACTGGAGGAGTCGGCGTAGGAATATTCTTGCTTGTTGGTGGATTGTCGGTCTTTTTCTTCTTCGGAGCTTTGGCTTTCTTGGCGGTAGTAGGATGGTCAGGCTCTTCACCGGGCGCCTTTCGTTTAGAACCCGTAGGACGGGCGACAGGAATCGTCACGTCAAGATACTCGGGTCGTTTACCCATCGATGTACCTGAAAAGCACAATCAAAGAAGTCAAATTCTGACACGACACAAACGCACAAAAGAACAAAAAATGGGGAGTGGGAAGCCCTAGAAACACCTACGGGGTATAATGTAATAAGCCGAATCCACCAAGTTGTCTTTCTGGACTAATGCAATAAGGGCACCGATGGTTTCCTTCTCAAGCGAGATAATTGGGATTTAGCTAGCAAAAAATCTTTTGCTTCGAATTTATGATGTTCATCGGACCAGTATAAAGGGAAACGTTCGTCAAGTTCCCCGGATGTTCGGGTTTGAAGGAACCACGATGTATCCCCGGGTTTCGCAACAAATTTAAAGTATGAAGTTTTGAAGCCTTTCCAGGAATCTTTAAAAGGCCTAAGAAAGGAGTATAGAAAAGTGATGTACAAAACATGTAGTTTTAAGTAAAAAAGCTACAAAACGGAACGGAACTCGAGTTTGTGAGTGTGGCAATACTTTTCAAAAGCAAGCTGCGGCCCAACCGTTGGGGTGTAAGCGAGAAGGTGCGAGGTGTAAATGGGAGAGAAGGCGCATTCGGAAGTCGGAAAGGGGAATTCGACCCGAGGTAGGTGATCGAGATCCTTATAAAAATAAAAGAAGTGGCAGGCCTCATCGTTTGGTCGACCCGAAGCCACGGACTCGTTCGCCGGGGGCAAGCATACATCATACCCCTCTCCACCTCGGACTATTCGCTAAAGCACTTTCCCGGACATCTTGTTCTTGACGTCAATTACTATGTTGCTCACAGCATAGTCTTTGATGGAAGGCGTTCGTGAAGATCCTCTAGAAGGGACGGACTCTCCAGTCTCGGATTGAGTGGTTTGGTGTGAAGATATTTAAACCTAAAATAAAAACAAAGGCCACTATGAAGTATACCTGACAGAACAGGAATTTCAGGGCGAGTTTGGACAAGCAATGGCCCAATGGACAAGGTATTCGTCGGTCTATTGCAGCGGCATTTATCCAATAGCGACTCGGCTTCTCTGTCATGGCCATGACGGGCAAGCTCAATCGCCTTGTGACAACATTCCTCACAAGGACCGAAGGGTCCATGTTTGAAGCCGGCGTAACCTCGGGAGAAGCGACAATCTTGGTGAAGGAGAATTAGGGAGTCCGGCATCGGGTGAAGGAGGAACTCAGACACTTGCCCTACTCCCACTTCCCCGAGATCGAAGTAAGTCTTCCATCTTCTCTTCTTCCGTAGGAAGGATGGACCATAGCCAAAGTTTAGTTCAGTCGGGCACGCGTTCAAGAATCTCTCTATCTTCCTCTGGAATAGGCCTACCATACATATCTACTAGCGGGGGTTTTGGATCCATCTTGGGAACAAATCATACAGCATGTTAAAACAGGAACGAAGTTATGCATATCAAACCCAGGTTGCCCAGGTTGCGAAGAACCCAACAAAGTAAAATCGCTCAAATGCAGAATGGCAGGCCATAAAACATTGAATAATTCAGGGCCGGAGGGAATGAATGTGAAAGAAAACTGGTGTTGAAGCAACTCAGACAAGCAAAGTTCAAAATGGTGTTCAACATTTTTCGTTCGGAGAGGAATTCACAATGGTCATCACAGTCATTCAACACCCAGGCCAAAGAGCAAAAATTACCAAAATGCAGAACAACGCTAGGTACGAACTATAGCATGCATGTTTCAATTAAATTGAAACCAGAAGAACAAGAACAACTAAAAAAGCAATAACCTAGAAGTTCAAGGAATACATGGAAGCGAGAGAACAACAAGAGAGCAAAAAGGCAGGTTCTGAAAAAGAAAGAGCTCTGGTGCGTTTCTTCACAGTTGAGAAGACGGAGTAGAGTGATGATGAAGGGTGTGAGGAGCACTTATAGAAATGCTAGAGATGTAACGTTTGAAAGCCGAGTCGTTTCATCGCTTACGAGGAGGTAAAAGGAAAACCCTAAAAAGTTATAATGACGATATGACGTGGGACATTAATGGGCGCGGTAACCAAAGGCGGCTCTTGAAGGCACGTGTCATTAAATTCGGAAGCGACAGTTATACGATGCGACGCGAGTAAACGAAGAGACATCTTGCTAGGCGAGCGGTCATGTTTGCTGGTATGTCGGCATTCTCTCGCAACCTCGAGTAGGATACCAAGACGCATAATGGCCGAGATAACTTAGCAAACTCGAATGGACGTCCTGAAATGACGAGGCCAAGACGGTTTACGGAAACAAACGAGGCCAGGTTCTAATAGGTAAGTTGGCGGGAAAGCCCGAGAAGGGTGTCGCTACTTAGCGCAGATGTGGGATGCGGTTACGGCCAATCGAGATCAAAGCCCGAGAAGGGTCTAAGAAAAACAAGGGCCTGGAAAGTCGGGGTCTTATACCGGAATAAACTCGGCAGTTCGTAAGCCCGAGCAGCCGACTTTGGGGGCAACTGTTATGGACCTCGGAAATGGGCCAGACCAGGTCAAGCCCATTAGATGACCAACTATCCCACGATTACCCCCACTACCATAGTAGTGCAGGGAGTGGGGGCACAGAACGTGACATCATGGGAGCAGGCTACCGAGAGTCTCGGACCAACCCGGCATCACTATAAATAGGGGCATACCCTGGTGAACGGTACACGTATTCATTCTCCTACTCTTTTAGATATCGTCCCACTGTGCACACACCCTACACCTTTGCTATGTACAGTGATCATCTTATCCATTGTTATCTGCTCCATAGATAGCATTGGGTAAACCCTACCAGATCCTATATTGAACATTAACCAGCCTCAAGGGATGAGACATTTGTGTTCCATAACGGAACAACTTTAAAAGTGGTCTCCTAAAATCACATTAGGGCCTTTGGTCATGGCCATGCTTACTGCTTGTTACTTGCATGATCAAGATGATGAACCAGCTTCTAATATTAAAGAAGATGGTGAAAGCTAGTAGCTAGCTAGGGTTTAATTCTATTTTAGTTTCTCATGTGATGTGATGAGGATATTCCTGTATTATTTCACAATATATATATATATATATATATATATATATATATAGTATATGTATATGTATATGCGCGCTAAGCTTGTACTATTACATGGACTTTAATTCTTCTATGTTGTATGTGATTTTGTCGTAATGTTCTGCGTTGGATTTTGTTATCTGTAAATATGTATTCATTGGATCTGTTGAGGTAAAAGTAATATATTCTACTTGGTGACTGATGTTTTATATAGCAATCACCAACTAGCAAAGCAGTGTTGTTCCTTATAAAATTTAAATATCAGAATTAAGAATTTAAATAATATAAAAATAATAAATCAGAATTTTTGGGCCAAAATCGACAAGTGGTTGATTAAATCCTAAATATCACATTTTAAATATTTTTTATTGGGTCAATTAAATATTTAAATAGATAGTGTTTACTATTTTAAAGATATTGAGATTTAGCTATTTTTCAGTTAATCTATCGGTCCTTAACTCAAATATTTTTAAAGGTCTACTTACCATATAGACTTTAAAAAAAGGCTTCATATTTCAAATAAAAAGTTCATTTGTTTTGACTTACCCATTTAAATAAAAAAATTTAATCTCGTCAATCCTTTTTCTTTTATAGGATAAAAGAGACATTTCAATTTAGTTGGCAAAAAAAAAAGGGGGGGACAACAAAGTGTTACGGAAATAGCACCCAGCACAAAAATGTTTTAGAGGGACCAAAAGTACAAATGACTCGATACTAAAAAAAATACTTCATGATCTTGAAAAAATATTTTTGGATCTTGAATGGTACTAAAAAAATACTTGATGATACCAAACAGTACTTAAAAAAATATCTCATAATCTTAAAAAATTATTTTAGGATCTTGAAAAAATATCTTGAAGTCTATTGTAGTATCAGTCAATACCTAAATTTTTTTCTCAATATTCTAAAATAATTTTTCAAAATCATGAAGTATTTTTTTTATACCAATCAGTATCTATGTAGTACTAGCTAGTGTCTTAAAATATTTTTTTTGAAGAAAAAGGGCACTCAGTGATTTGCACTAAAACAATCTTTGTTTTAAGCAAAGGAAGGCAACAGATACTAAGTAGCAAAGGACAGAAGCCCCCTGCAAAAAAAGTGACACCAATAGGTCAAACTTTATGTCATGTGTACTTTTATCATAATTTTTTAAGTTTATAATTATTTTTACCTCTAAAAAAAATATTTGGTGTTAAACAAAATGACATATATATTTTTTTAGGTTTACACTTCTCATGTTGCATGAGAAGAAGAAGATTCTTACACACACATGAAATGGTGGGACCTACATCTTTTTTATTAAAAAAAACTCAAGCATGGAAATGGTGGGGCCCACATCTTTTTATATCTGCGACATGAGAATATACTTTTCCTACCATATGAGAAGTGTATTTCCCATATTTTTTTAGGGAAAATTACATTTAAATACCATTTGAATTTGCAAAACCCTCAAATGCCTGTTAAACTTATTAAATGACTTAAAGGTACTAAAGACCATATTGGGATCTTCAAATTTAGATGAAATTACTCTTTTGCCCTTAGTTTTTAAATAAATTAGAAAAAAAGAAAAAGGATCCTTGTCGGAGGACCACCATGGCCGACCGCAACACGGCTTGCAACCGCCAGCGGCACCAGCCACCAACAGCTTGAGATTCGGGTGAATCTTTTTTAAAAAAAAGAAAAAAGAAATTCGGCGATTTTTTTTTTTTTTGGGGTTGAATCTTTTTTTAAAAAAAAAAAAAAGAAAAAGATTTAATGAAAGAGGTGGGTAGGGTTCAAACCCACCCCACTTTTATTGGGGCCACTTGGTTTCTCTAATATATATACACACACACACACATTAACAATTGTATATGTTCTTCTTAACATTTTTTCCATCAACAACACTCTTATAAATCCTATTACTGAACTTGTAAATGCTATTGAAGAATTGGTAATTACCATTATAAAATTTGTTATAAATCATTTATTTTTTGTTAATCTCATATCCTTCATTAAACATTACATTCCCGATTTACAAACTTTATACACAACAAATTTTTGTTAATCTCATATCCTTCATTGAACATTACATTCCTGATTTACAAGCATCACGCACAACAAATTTTTTCTATGGCAATTACCAATTTTTCAATGGTATTTACTATTTTCACAATGGTATCTACCAGTTTGTTGTTCAGGTTTACCACATGTGTATTTGATGAAACAAAACAAAAAGTGCAATTATAACAAATCTGTTAATGGCAATTATCAATTCTTCAATGGCTTTTAGAGCTCGTTTGGATGGGCGTTTTTTATATTAAAAAGACACTTTTTTCAACAACAATTTTTTTTTTAATTAATTTATGTGTTTAAACGATAGCTTTTAAAAAAAAAACTAAAAGTCACAAAAAAAGGCAAAATTCTGTTTTTTTTTTTTTAACTTCAATTTGGAGCTTTAAAAAAAAATGAAAAAAAACACTCTTTTTTAAAAAACTCATCCAAACGGGCTCTTACTACTTTCTTTATAGTATTTACCAGTTCGTTGTTCGGGTTTCCCACATGTGTGTCGATGAAAAAAAAAATGCAATTGTAACAAATCTTTCAATGGCAATTACTAATTTTTTAATGACATTTACAAGTTCAAGTAATGAGATTTACAAAAGTGTTGTTGATAGAAAAAATGTTGATAAGAATATATATATATATATATATATATTAAAGGAACCAAGTGAATTGGTGGGCCATTTGTCCCATGAAAGTGGGGTGGCTTCGAACTCCACCCACCGCACTTTCTTTTCTTTTTTTTTTTTAAAAAAAAAAAAAAAAAGATAAGATTCAACCTCAGCCCTCCCAAAAAAGAAAAATCGCCAGATCTTAGGCTAATTTATTTAAAAACTAAGCACAAAAAAATAAATTCACCCAAATACTTTGAGGGATTTGTTCCATATGGAAGAATCTCTCAATATGGAAGGCTTTACTCTGAGGGATTTGTTCTTCCTTCGACCCAAAGAAAAAAGGGATTTGTTCTTCCCAGTCGAGCTCTTTCAAGCCGATGAAGATGGACGGAGCCGCACCATTTCTTCCGGAAGAAATCATCAGAAACATCCTCAAACGTCTCCCTGTAAAATCCCTAACGCGATTTCGATGTGTGTGCAAGCATTGGAAAAATCTCTTCAAGTCCCCATCTTTCATCGCTGACCATCTCCACTACTCCAACCGTCAAAACCCTTCCCTTCTTTTCCAACCCAAACGCGAAGGTCAATATATTTCTCAGTTATATGTGCTCGATCGTGGGATGCAAGTTCGTGAACTTCCCAGCGTACCTGTGTTCGGTGCCTCGCGTTTTCGGGTCGTAGGTTCAAGCAATGGCTTGCTCTGTGTTGAAATCGATGTGCAAGGTATAAATCCTCCTCCCCTTTTATTGTTTAATCCGGCGACAAGGGATGTCATAAAGTTGCCCAGGACTGTTGATGATTTTGAGTGTGAATGTCATTTAGGATTTGGGTTCAGTCCCATTGTTAATGATTACAAGATAGTGAGAACTTATGCTGAGCCTAGGGATTGTATCTATCGAGTGGAAGTATATTCATTAAGCACGGGGTCATGGGAAGATGACGAGTATTATCAAATGCCGGGTGCAATATTTTTTGCTGATGCTATAACTGCTAATGGATCTATGTTTTGGATTGGGTTACAGTTAGATTTGGATACGGATGAAGAAGAAACTGATTTGGATATGGATGGAGATAAACCTAGGGTAATATTTTCATTTGACATAGCGTCGGAAGAGTTTGATCGTGTACCAATACCTGCGTTAGGCAATAATTCATTGTATCAACTGATGGTGTATGAGGACACACTTGCTATCCTTGCCCACGTTATGGATGCAGAGCCTGGCTGTATGTTTGATTTGTGGGTGATGGAGGAGCATATAGGTGCATCTGATGGGGAGAGACGAAGTTGGACTAAGATATCCTCTAGGACCTATTCAGCTGTTGACTTCTTGGTTCCATCCATTTTTTGGAGGAGTGAACTTGCCTACAACATTTCTGAATTACCTGGACTTCTTGGTGAAACCGAATGTGAAGCTGAGAATGGGTTGAGTACTTCTTTCTTCTTGTTGAATATCAGTACTGGTGAAGTCAAGATTTTTAATACCCGTAGTTGTGGTGATCACACAGCTCGTATTTTCAATTATGAAGAAAGCCTTGTACCTGTGGGTAAACTCCCCTTCAAAGAGCCTTCGTCCTAGATATTGTTCATGACATTACAGATTTACTTTGCTTAAGCTATTTTGATGGAAAGGAATCCATGACCGATTGACAGTTTAGATGATTCTATACCTATAATCCTTGATGCCGTCTAGGATGCTACTTAACATGATGAATGTAGATGTTCAATACATGATGTTTTTAGCTTTATTTGACGTCATGTTTTGTTTGTTTTGCTTGAAAGATGGACATTTAGTTGAGTTGCTGGTGTATGAATCTTGTTGGCACTTTTCCCTGTAGTATGCCAAGGAAAAAAAATCAAGGGAAGCAGATTTGAATGTTTTTGCCTTTTGTGGTTTATTATGCATCATTGGCGGCTTAGAATCAATTCTGAAGCTTACACTAGCAAGTGTCTTTATTAACTGATGATCTTGTTTCAATTTCTTTTGTTTCTTACCTATATGAAATTTGAAATTTGATTCCTGTTCTTCAAGAAACATTTGTTAGATTCTCTCTCTGTTTTTTTTTTTTTTTTTTTTTTTTTTTTTTTTTTTTTTTTTTTTTTCTCTTTTAAAGCATGAAGAAGGAACGCCTTCGTCTTTGAAGGGAAGAAAATCACAAATTTCAATCTTAAAACTCAGGTCAGTGCAACAATGGTGAACCTGTCTGAAGCTCACAGCAGGCTCGGGCTTGGGGTTGGCGGTAGGGCATCTCGGGATGATCAGGCGTCTACTTGGCAGCCGCCACCACCAGGTTGGGTTAAAGTCAATACCGATGGTGCTTTTTCGTACGTGGGAACAGCAGTTGGAAGTGGTGGCGTGCTTCGTGGAGAGAAAGGGAACTTTCTGCAAGCGTTCATATTTCGAGGTGGAGAAGGAGATAGCCTGACTGCCGAACTCTGGGGCTGTTTGCATGGGATCAAAATGGCGTGGGACTTGGGCTTTCGGAATGTGATATTAGAAACAGACTCGGCTGATGCTGTTGACATGATAAGAAATGAGCTCAACGAGGCTCATGCGGATCGGACACTTATTGTGGAGATTAAAGGAATGCTTGCAAGGGACTGGAACACCGAAGTACACCACATCCGACGGTGGGCAAACGCACCTGCAGATCATTTGGCAAAATCCAGCCTCTCAGCCTGGCCAGGCTTTCACCCTTTCACATGTGCAGACATGGAGCTTGACAGGTTGCTTGTAAAGGATATTACTTAGGTGTTTTCATTTGGTTGCTTTGTTTATCAAAAAAAAAAAAAAAAAAGCATGAAGAAGGAAAATAATCATTTGAGGCAAATTATATTTCTTGTAATGAAAACTCCGCTGATTCAAAATTTCAAATGGTGGATTCCATCTCTTGAAAAGAAAAATATAAGTGTATCAAATAACCTTTTTTTTTTCTTGCCTTCCAAATAACTAATTTTTCTTACTCTGATAAGTATATCAAATATAATTTTTACAAGTTAGGTTTTTCTCATCATCTCTCATAATCTTTAAATTATGTTTGTTTAATCAATCTGAATAGGTCACATCATCAGGTTATACTCATTGAATTTTTTCTCTTCTTCCCGATCAATGGCCTAGATGGGTTCATGAGAAAATGGATGATGAGAGGATCTCTTTCCAATTTTTACTCACTTTCAATATCATTTTCTTTGGCATTTTAATTTTATTTTCCCCTCACTTTTGGCGAGTGCCAAACATGATTGCTCCTTGATCCTTTTTAGTGCAATGGATGACAACAAAGGCATTCCACCCCATTTATAATTTTAGACCGTTTGTATCTACTCTTTTAATTATAAAAAATATTGTTATTACATCTTCAAAAAGATTTTCCACAACATCATTTAGTTGGGTGTTAATACCTTATCCCTCATGATCACAGTTCAGCCCCACCGTTCTTCACCAAAATTGTTTCCACGTTTTTGAAACAATATTAATTTGCTTTATTGTATTTTAAATTAGGGATACCTTCCTCAGTTATTTGCTGTTTAGATTTGATGAAAATCCTTTAATCAGAGGAAAACACTTCATAACATTATTTGATTTGTATCTCACTATTTATTTTCGGACAACTAAGACCCTGAATACTAGCCGTTATAATTTACAAGTTGACTCGGTCAAAAGAGAAGGTAAGAACTGAAATTTTTGTCAAATCTCAAGGATCCTTCAGGTACCAACGAAACAATTATAGAGTAGTAACAAGATAATTAGCAAGCACTTTAAGAAAGAGTTAGATTTGTATAATAGGAATATGGAGTCCACATGCCGTGCTATTCGCTTATATGCTTATTACGTGATATTCTTCGAAATGCACCTTTTGAATTAGTGGGTAAAAATGAGCCATTAGATTTGTATAATCTTGGGTAATCAGAAGGTTGACACGTGGGCAACTTTTCTCTGGACATATTTCCCGCGGAAGCTATAGCAAAACGCATAAAACCAGATTTTTTTTTTTTTTGGTCGAAGCATAAAACCAGAATTAGAAAACAGAGGAGGAGCGAATTGAGTGGGAAAAAGGAGATCTTAGACATTGCATATTCCCAGAATCCTATCACGCCGCCGACAGATGCGATCCTCGACTCTGTGAAAGAAGACTTGGTAAGAACCCCTTACAGATACTTCTTCAAAGTTATATTTGAACGGAATGGTGCTTGATTGGGGTATTACTGATAGGAAAAAAAAATTATATATGAAAGGAATGGTGCTTGATTGTGAATGATTTTGCAGGTCCACAAAAAGTATAAAAGAATAGGAATGGTGCTTGATTGTGAATGATTTTGCAGGTCCACAAAAAATATAAAAGAATAGGAATGGTGTTTGATTGTGACTGATTTTGCAGGTCCATAAAAAATGTAAAATAATAGGAGAGTAGAGTATTTGTTTTTTTTTTTTTTTTTTTTTGGTATATTATTTATTTATTTCCAAGTAAAGGTATTGCTTGTTGTTGTATCAGCAGTGCGTGCTTTTTTTGTAAATGCATGTCTAAAATTACAGAAGCCTGACACACATGATATTTTTTGCACTTGCAGGATGTTTGAGACCATTGGGATTTTGTGTTGTCATGCATTGAAAGTATACGAGGCAAAGGATGTGAAAATTATGCCTGAGCAATACATTCTCAAGCGATGGACTAGGGACGCAAGGAGTGGTGTTGTGCATGACACTACAGGAAATGAGATACAGGTGGATCCTAAACTTGAAATCACACGAAGATATAAAGAATTAGTGTATAAAATTGTACGATTGGCAAGAAAAGCTGCTAAGAGTCGTGCAGGATATGATTGTCTTCAAGGGGTAATCAATGAAGCAGAAACTAATATTCCTGATTGTAATGAGGATGATATTGTTGAGCCAAGTGTAGCACCAACCATAGAATCAAAAGATATGCCTAAGGGTTTTAAAAAGAGAGAAGGAAGAAAAAGAAAACAACGTTGCAAAGGTTGGAGGGAAAGGAATAATTTAAGCAAGCCCAGAAAAGTTGCTCCGAGAGGAACATGTATTAAGTTTTAATTTCATTTATATTTATATGAAACATAAAAGCTGCTTATTAATCTCGTATTTATCTAGTGTAGGGTGTTCAAGAGGCTCTTCCGTCTAATAAGAGAAGAAAGGTTAATACGAAAAAGGATGTACAAACACAACATGCTTATCCTATAGAACCTGCACAAACTCAATATGCTTTCACACCTTCTTCATCTCAACCGTTGTCATTTACGAGCCTATTAATGGTATGACTGATGAATTTGTCACTACTAATATTTCATATGATTATGATATC
Source organism: Acacia acuminata (assembly GCA_019022655.1). Taxonomy (NCBI): domain Eukaryota; kingdom Viridiplantae; phylum Streptophyta; class Magnoliopsida; order Fabales; family Fabaceae; genus Acacia; species Acacia acuminata. Next base: position 884,794 of record JAFJYI010000035.1, read on the forward strand.
CTCAATTCATATTCGTTGATATTTACAAGTGTAGGCAAACGAAGAAAGTGACTTCCCATCACTTGAAGCAATATATCAATGCAAGCAATTCTCAAGGTCGGGAAAAGAAAGATAAAAAGAGACGTTGTGATCAATTATAACATTTTATCCATTTTAATATTGTCATTTAAGAATATTATATTACATGTACATGATACAACTCTCACACATTAAACATACAATCCTCACATATTACATCTTTTGATTCATGCAGGAAACTAAAACATACATTGGACTCTTTTGGAGGCTTTTTATTTTTGACTAAAATGGACATCATACTCTTTTGGTGCCTATTTTTGGAGCTTCAGTAAAATAACAGCTTGTTACACATTTCTTTTGAAGCTTGGGAGTGCACAATAGAAGACTCTTTTGGAGCTTGTTACACATTTCTTTTCATAGGACAGCAATCATTTTCACCTACAATCAATTCCAAGAAGATTAAGTTTCATCCTTATCAATGTAGCTCAAGTTTTTTCAAGTTACAACAACACTAAACTATGCAACTTCTTACAATGTCCAATGCAATTACATATAACATTATATTGTTTGTTTAGCTTTCAGCAAGGAATTTTCAGTTTATTTGAGAGTTTCATTTCAGTACTTTTCCAAGCTTTAGGTGAAATGGACCACCTTTCATTTACAAAATGCATAAATATCAATTAATCTGCTAATCGTCATGACATAATGTTTCTAACAACAAACACAATATATAAAATTCTATAAGGTAAAATTCATAACAGTAGCTAAAGCAATTGACTTTTCAGCCTCCCTTCAAATGGATCGACAACCTTCTTAAAACAAGCATCAACCATTAATTACCAAAAAAAAAAAAAAAAAAAATTCTAACTGAAGTTTTAGTAGATTATCAACATCAAGCAAGAAGCAGCTAATTAACTATATATCCAATTCCCACATCAGACCAACAATTGAGTCCATAAAATTTTTTTTTGGAGCAACTCTAAAGTATTCATTTTCGGGGAAACAAGGATTACAAATATTCAAATGAGACCACATAGGTCACACGCATCATAGTCCAGGATAAAAAGAAAGCAACAAGAATATAAGGAAGACTCCATACACTAGAAGCCGAAAGCAGCTAAAAATGAACAATCGAATTCAGGATCCATAGTCCATAATTATTCACATCAACCTGAAAATGAACAATCGAATTCTAGAATTTACCGGCAAAATGAACACAAAATAAGGAAGGAACTGAAGCGCGGTGTTCTTCGACCTACAAATTAATCAAGCAGCTTCCTAACAAATCAACCAAATTTCTCGAGCAGCAGAAATGGCGTGTTGCAGAGAAGAGAAAGGAGAAGCTAAAGTCATATCTTCGCCAAATCTAGTTCTCCTGCAGTATCCTTACAAGCTCAGAGAAAATATCGTCAGCAGCATCGGAACCAGTTTCCCTAACTATCTTTGGATAGGTAGGGAGAACTCCTCCCATCCTGACCGCCTCAGATAGGATTTGGATGGTCTAATTTAATTTTTTTACTTTTTATTTTCTAAGAAATAATTATTTTAATGGATAGAAAATCTAAAATGAAGATAATTTTTCAACTAACATATCTTCAAGAAATGATTTTTTCATTTAAAAATCGAGTTAAAAAAATCAAATCTGGACCATCCAGATTTGATCTGGACGGTCCAGATTTGGAGGAGCTCTCCCTACCTATCCCAAGATAGGTAGGGAAACTGGTTCCCAGCAGCATCCTAACAAGCTCTGCAGAAATGGCGTGTTGGGTAAATGACAGATCCTTTGCTTCCATGAATAAGCTCAGTGAACAGAGGCCCTTCTGATTACCCAAGATTATACAAATCCAAAGGCTCAATTTTACCCACTAAACCAAACGGCGCGTTTTGAAGAATATCACGTAATAAGCATATAAGCGAATAGCACGGCATGTGGACTCCCAAAGCGACGGGTTCATAAAATTCTCATCATCAATACTGTGTCGGATCACGAGAAATCTACAGCATGACTGAGAAATTCTCTCCGTTTTCCTTTCCCTCGGCGACGACGTTGGCGAATTTTGCAGATAATGTCTTGTCCACACGCAGTAAGCTCTCTTTCTGCGACTAATTCGCCTTCTGTCAAAGTCAAGTTGTGTCTAAGGACCTCGTAAGTTCACTGGTTGCTTATGATTTTTTCGATTATTTTGGGCGGCTCTTGTTCTGGATTAAGCCGAACATTGAATCTCCTTCTAAATGTCACCTCGCATGCTTGGTTTATGGATCAAATCATCCCCTTTTTCTTGATTAATTGTTTCACTTGCGCTTTTGGCGTATGTGTGTGAACTCAACGATGCAGATCTGAGTTTGCTAATTACCTTTATTTCGATGCCCTGAATAGATCATGTACAAATGATACTATGTAGATAGATTGAGCGTGCTAATTGGTTTTGCTTGCCGATTTGCATATTATAGCATGACTGGAGCCAGTGGCGGAGCTAGACTTTGTAGTTTATGTCCGCACAATTAGTAGGGAGAATTTGGGGGTTCGGGGGTAGCGGCCCCTTTTTTTAAAAAAAAAAAAAGTTTTAAATGCATTAAAAAATAAAAGTTAATATAACTAGTGTTGAAATTAAAAGAGGTAGGTAGGTTTGTTAATGAATAAATGTACCTTAACAAAAATGGAAGTGGAGACCCTGAGATTCAAAATTTTGATTACCCTGCATTCGAATATTTAGTTAGAACTAACAAAGGAAAATATATATGCGTGGGATCAAACTCGTGAGTTTTGATTTAACTTGTTTTAATGCATTGTTCTATTTTTTATGAGTTTTGAAATTTCTGTTTTTGTTCTTGTATTAACAGCAGCATAAAACAGTTTTTTTATAATTCCATTTTGCTTCTGAATGAAAAAAGGGCTGCAGTCAAATTGGCATTGAGAAAAATAGGGAAATTGCATGAATTGCATACCCTGTAGTTGTAATATGTTAAGAATTAAAATCATGAAACGGCTCCCCTTTGTCTCAATGAAACGGTGCATTTCATTTAAAAGAAAGAAAGAAAAAAACGCGGATGTAGGATTCGAACCCGCAGCATCCTACTTTGGTTGTAACATGCCTTATCCACTGAGCTATTGGGGTCTCTCTTGAAAAGTTGCAACGTAATAAATATTTACCTCTGCACCTGCGGACACAGGCCCCAATGTAGCTCCGCCCCTGACTGGAGCCATAGATGGACTGGAGGTTCTGATACTGAGATTTTGGATTGTTCTCTGTGATTTAATATTTGCACGAGTTATTTTGTACATGATCTATTGGTAAATCACATGGTCTGTTTTACTGGACAGGTTTTTTTTTTTTTTTTTTTTTTTTTTTTTTTTTTTTTTTTTTGGGGGGGGGGGGGGGGGGGGGGGGGGGGGGGGGGTTCTGTACTCTTAGTGATTTCCTTGGGGTTGGAATGCCAAATAATTTATCACTGATGGTGTTTCTTAAGATAAAATCTTGGAACATTTGTGTTACTTTTCAATAGGTTGCAAACAGGTCATCTGGATTTAAAGCTTCCTAGGCCAGCTATATGTTATTGAGTTCTCATTAGAAGGAAATGAGGGGAAATTTTACTTGAATGTAATGTTATGCCTATTTGGTGTTTATTTCATTTTTACAACTTCTGGCAAATCTATCTTGATTGGGATCAGTTGAATTAAGATTCTTTTATTTATTTTTTATTTTTTATTTTATTTTTTGAGATTTTGATGCAGTAGGCAACCTAAGTGCTATGAATTATATTTACAGTTATAACTGTTAACTATCATGATTGGAGATCTAGAAGATCTGTGTTTATAATTTATTGTTCTGTACACTATGTCAATTATCTGTTTCTTGGAATAGATGGTAAATGTAGAAAATGCTTCAAGGTGACATTTTGAAATTTGTATTGCCACAACGCATGGCCCTGATCTGTTGCCAGCATGGCCAATATCATTATGATCCATATTCTCTACTATTTATCTTGACCTATAAGAGCAGGAAAAAATGGTTTGTGGTGTTCTAACTTTGATCTTTTACTTGCTTTTGTTAGGATTCATGTCTCTCGATTCTGAAGGGAAACGTGTGGCTGTTAAATATTACTCAGATGACTGGCCAACGAATAGTGCGAAGGAGGCTTTTGAGAAAGCTATTCAACAAGACTCAAAAGACCAATGCCCGAACAGAAGGTGGGTGATCCCTTCTCATTTCCATGTGACCTATTGTATCACAAAAGAGCTTGTTTACCCTGTTCCTTGCTTTTTCCATTTGAACTGAAACTTGTGTCATGTTGGTTCTCTTTTTGTATTAATTACATCACTCTTAATGATATTGTTTTTTAGCAGAATGCCAAAAGTTCAGATCCTATTGTTGTCCAATTTTTGTAATAATAATAATAGTTAGTTTAATGTATATGCTTTTTAAATATACCTATTATTGGAGTAGAATAGTAGATAGCAATTTGCAACTTTCTTTATGATGTTACTCTATATGTATAACAATTTCATCTTCAATATTTTTATATGCTTTTATTTACAGCGGAAAGAACAATCTTTGAGAATCACATTGGTTTACAAGTTTGTCCAAAACCTTCACTTTTTTGTTACTGATGGTGAGGATGAAAATGAGATTATCTTGACCACAGTTCTGCAGGGTTTTTTTTTATTAAGAGTGTACAGAACGTAAGGAAAATGTGCTGAAATCAACATGAAATTCTCAAGATTAACAAGCTCCCTTCTCTCCCTCTCGCATGGTTGCCCCCATCGTTGCTCAGACAATGGGAATGAATTCCTATTAGGAAAGTCATGGACTTTCTTGGCCAATATTTGGGTTTATATAAGTTGGGCCAAAATTATAATGCCCACTTTTTGGGTCCTATAAATGACCCACTTTTGATTGAAGTAATTTAGAATTTACCATCTTGTTGGTTTCTAATGATTTTACTAGAATTTGAGTTTATATGTTATTTACTCTAAGGAATTTATTAACTTTAATAGTGGGACGATAGGTACTTTGGCTTAATAATTGTTTTTTTTTGTTTTTGTTTTTTTGTTGTTGCCAGCATGGATTAATAATTGTTAAACATGCCGTGTAATCCATATCATGTGACATAATCACAAAATTGCAGCGGGTAATAGTAATAGAGTGGAGATTTTGAAGAGGAGCAGTTGAAATCATCACAAAAATTGAAATCAGTCGGCGTTCAAGTTCAAGTAAAAAAAAAAGTCACGCTGAATACGCTTCAACTCCACATGCCAGCTGTATAAATTTGTTGCCTCTCGCGCTCGTAGTCTCTCTGTTTGTGTGTGGCTTGTGGCTTGCGGCATTGTTGTTTCTTCTTCCATTGGTATGTTCTTCTTGCGGCATTCTGAAATGTTTCTCCAATACGAAAGCTGTACTATTGTTCTTATTATTATTCTTATCATATGTATTCATTTTTGTTCTTCAATCATTTTCAATCGATTATATTGTTTGATTTAGTAAATTCAAGATTCATTTGATGTGGCGTGCGCCAGAGTATTTTCAATCGGATATTAAAACTTTGCGCTCTGTTCTTCTGTTTCTTGCTTCCATTATAATTGAGGTTCTTCGAACTTGCATTTTCTTTTACGGCAAAGCTGTATCACGTCGGTGTTTTCTAATTATTTGTTTTTAACTTCTTATCTTCTCTTATTTATTCCTGTTTTGTGTTGTTTGATTTGGATAGATGATATGTTGGAATTATTATATACCTTTAGCTTCATAACATTCCGTCTCTTATATAAGTGAAAATAATAAAATACAACCACAGAAACCGCAACTAAATTGAAAGGTGAACTAAAATCATACAAGGGCAACAATGTCGGCATATACAACTGGAATGCTGTAAGATTCAAACATATCATAAACAGAGCTCGTCCCTGAACCTATTCCACCTGTAAGTCCAACTATACGTCTCATTGTTCCCGTCGATGAATCCTTGCTTTGCTGTGGTTGTATTTTATTATTTTCACTTATATAAGAGACGGAATGTTATGAAGCTAAAGGTATATAATAATTCCAAGATATCATCTATCCAAACCAAACAACACATAAATAAATATACGATCGACGGAAAATAATTGAAGAACAGAAATAAATAAGATATGATAAGAAGTTAAAAACAAATAATTAGAAAACGCCGACCGTAAAAGAAAACGCAAGTTCGAAGAACCTCAACTATAATGGAAGCAAGAAACAGAAGGACAGGGAACAAAGTTTTGATAACCGATTGAAAATACTCTGGCGCAATATAATCGATTGAATCAAACAATATAATCAATTAAAAATGATTGAAGAACAAGAATGAATAGATATGATAAGAATAATAATAACAACAAACAGACTACGAATTGCAGAAACATTTCAGAAAAAGCAAGAACATACCAATGGAAGAAGGAACAACAATGCCACAAGCTACACACAAACAGAGAGACTACGAATTGCAGAAACATTTCAGAAAAAGCAAGAAGAACATACCAATGGAAGAAGGAACAACAATGCCACAAGCCACAAGCCACACACAAACAGAGAGACTATGAATTGCAGAAACATTTCAGAAAAAGCAAGAAGAACATACCAATGGAAGAAGAAACAACAATGCCGCAAGCCACAAGCCACACACAAACAAAGAGACTACGAGCGCGAGAGCAACAAATTTATACAGCTGGCATGTGGAGTTGAAGCATATCCAGCATGACTTTTTTTTTCCGCATGACTTGAACTCTCCTCTTCAAAATCTCCACTCTATTACTATTACCCGTTGCAATTTTGTGATTATGTCACATGATATGGATTACACGGCATGTTTAACAATTATTAATCCATGCTGGCAAAAAAAAAATATATATATTAATCCAAAGTACTTATCATCCCACTGTTAAAGTTAATAAATTCCTTAGAGAAAATAACATATAAACTCAAATTCTAGTAAAATCATTAGAAATCAACAAGATCGTAAATTCTAAATTACTTCAGATCACCATCATATAACATGACAGGGGCTTAGGAACCTTGTTCCATGGGTTTGATTATCAAATTAGAATAGTTTATTAGTGGAAATCATCAAATTGGCTTATCTTTTTGTATTTCTTTTTCATGTGGTCTAGTCCACATGGCAATATAAAAATGGACCACAAGATCATATAGTGGATAGGAATTAGCAGCAACAGTGACAAGTCATACATGCGGTTAGGATTTAGGACCATAGGCAGCAAGAAGTAAGCATATAGAAAACTCCAGTGAGGAAACTGGTCATCCACGATCTTTTAATACCGAATCTATCACAAAATATCAAGTCACTTGTGGTTTGGACTCTTCTCTGTGGAAGTTTCAAGATTTTTCAATACTGTGGGGAGGGATTATTCTACAGTATTTTAATACCAATATGCCCTAAGAACTATATCTAATCCCCTCCTTTCCTTGGAATGTGAAAGAGGGGTGTCCTGAGATGATATAGATCTCAAGATTATTTATTTAGTGGCAGGAATCAATTTAGTTTTTGATTCGTCCAGCTTGACAATGACACTAAAAATAATTGGTATACTATAATATTGTTAGAATAGGAAATAAATCAGGATCCCTCGATTTATGCATTGATTATGGGATCTGATGGGATCTGACTATAGGACCCTAATTACTCATTATTAGTCTTAATTAGGCTTAATTAGACATTATTGTATTTCCTAAATTATCTCCTATGTTCTCCGTTGCTTCTCAATAGGTTGTAATACTCATTATACAATATATACAGCAGAGAGATGATACCTCTGAATTCTAATATGGTATCAGAGCCAAGGATATCTGTCTGAGGCCATGGAAAGCGAGAGAAACAGTGAGCGACGGTGAGGCAGAGAGAAATAACACGGTGGAGTTTTCGGCGACTCTAGGGTTCTCGACGCGGCGAGTGGGACTACACCACCTAGCCCGGAAGGACCGGAGGGCTCCGATCGGCAAAGGCCCAGAGTCCGATGGCCAGACGGCCAGCGACCTTGTGACGGCGCGTGGCGGCGCGTGGAGCTGTTTTTCCGACGGCTATCTCCTCATTCGGTCTTCCCCTGTGATTTCCGGCCATCCCGGTGCTCGTTGCATCCTCCGGTGAACTTTTGATTTTTCCGGCGACTCTCCGGTGAAAATTTTCCGATTCCGGCGATCGATTTTCTTCCGAAACATGGATTCCTCTCAGTCCCCTCCTTTATTCGGGTCAATTCCCGGAAACACAACCGGAACCTCTCCCATGGTTTTTATGTCAGGTACCGATTCCCAAACTCAAAATTCCTCATCTTCTTCCTCCTCAACCAGCAACCCAGTACCAAACAGAACCTCGAGATAGCTTCGAATTTTCGGACCATCACGTTATGGCTATTAGCCATAAGTTTAATGGTAGGAACTATCTCCAAGTGGTCACAAAGCGTGCCGAGGTATATTCGAGGTAAAAGAAAGGAAAAATACATGAATGGGTCAGCCCCTCAACCAACCCCCCCGATGACCCTAATTTTGACACATGGTTTCCGAAAACAACCAAGTCATGACGTGGTTGTGTAATTCAATGACCTTGGAGATCGGTGAGGGATATTTGCTTGCACACACGGCAAAGGAGATATGGGATGCCGCTAGAAGGACCTACTCCTCCCTTGAAAATACTGCTGCGTTGATTCACCTGAAGAGACAACTCCGGGACTTACGACAAGGTAATATGTCAGTCACTGAATATTATAATGCATTGCTAAAATTGTGGCAACAACAAGACTTGTTTGAGGTTCATCCCTGGGAAAGTCTCAAAGATGCACAACTGTACAAGCAAATTGTGGAAGAAGGAAAGATACATGACTTCCTTTTAGGGCTAAACGACGCTTTCGAAGAGATAAGGGGCAGAATCATGGGGTCAAGCTACTCCCACTACTCTTTGAGGTGATCAACCTTGTGCAATTTGAAGAAAGTAGGAAGCTCTTGAACCAAAATGGACCAAGCCACGTTGAAAGCTCCGCACTCGCAGTTCAGGGACCACACGGGGAACGAAAAGCTAGTAAATGGTGCAACTGTTGTAAGAGGAAGGGCCATAATAGGGAAGAATGCTGGAAACTCCATGGCAAACCTTCCGGGGAAAAATCAAACTTCCAAAGTCACCTCACCACATCTGACCCAAACGTGGAGAATGACGATCGCCTAAGTACGAAGGAACTACAAATGTTTCGCAGAATGCTTGATACACAGAATAAGTCTAGTTCTGTTCCCAACGTGAACCTCGTACAATCAGGTAAATCTATTATCGCTCTCAACGCTGTGATGACTAGTGACGATACCTGGATTGTTGACTCAGGAGCTACGGATTACATGACCGGTAACAAAACACTATTCCACAACCTTAAACTTTGTCCCGAAAATCTCAAAGTAAAGGTAGCTAATGGTGTATTCACACGGGTTGAGGGTATTGGTACTATTACATTATCTCGATCATTTGGCAATACATAATGTTCTATTTGTACCGGAACTTACTTGTAATATGATATCTGTAAGCAAGTTGACTAGAGGTCAAATATGTCGAGTGATTTTTGATGATGGTGTATGTGTTTTTAAGGATTTAAGAACGAGGAGGACGATTGGGACTTCTAGAGAATGGGATGGATTGTTCTACCTTGAAGGATCAAACTCGAAGAATAAAGATACGTGGAAGGCAAGACGGGCACTAGTTAGCTCGTATTCACAGAATAATGATGTGTTGTTGTGGCACTGTCGATCAGGTCACCCTAGTTTTGATTATATGAAACATGTGTTTCCTAGTTTATTCAATAAAAGTTCTGTTCCTTTTCATTGTGAAACTTGCCAATTTGCCAAACAGTACACGATCTTCATATCCCAAACAACCCTATACTCCTTCCTCCCCATTCACACCGATTCACGGTGGTATTTGGGGCCCCGCTCGAATAACTACCCTCACTCATACTAGGTGGTTTGTTACTTTCATTGATGATCACACTCGAACCACATGGGTTTACTTAATGAAAGACAAGTCCGATGTTGCCAAAGTCTTTCGTAACTTCTACACCTTTGTCCGCACCAGTTCAACACATCCATTAAAGTTCTTCAAGTGATAATGCCAAGGAATATATGAGCACAGCCTTCAAAGAGTTTCTTGATCACCAAGGAATTCATCACCAAACTTCTTGCCCTTACACCCCTCAACAAAATGGGGTAGCCGAACGGAAAAACCGTCACCTGTTGGAAGTAACCCGTGCCTTACTAATGGAACGCAATGTTCCCACCACCTTCTGGGGCGATGCCATCCTTACCGCGGCCTATCTAATTAACCGCATGCCTTCTAAAGTTCTCAAATATGATACTCCGATTCAAAAACTTCTAGAACTCTTTCCCAATTGCCCCCTCATCAATTCCTTGCCGCCCAAGGTGTTTGGCTGTGTGGTCTTTGTTCACAAAAGAGAAGGCAACAAATTCGGTGCTAGAGCGAGACAAGTGTATCTTCCTTGGCTACTCCTCTACTCAAAAAGGGTACAAATGCTCGCCCGTCTTCCAAGAAACTTATTATCTCTCGGGATACGGTGTTCTCGGAAAGCCGAGGCTTATTATCCCAAATTACCCATTCGGGGAGTATTCGATATTGAATGGCTAAACTTGGAAACTACTAGTTCCAACACCTCAAACTCGCCTGACACTTCATCTGTGCCACCTAACCTTATAGTCTCTATTGACTCACTTGCTCCCACAAATCAGCCTAATCCATACATTCCACCTCAACCCGAACCCAATGAACTCGGAAACACATGTTGAGATCAATTCGAGGATGGATACGAGAATCACGACAGAGACGAGTCCAGCTCACAAGTTCAAACTGAACCAGACATTGGTAGAACTATCTCTCCCATTCAAAGGAACGACCATGAATCCAATCCGAGATTAAATCCTGAAGAATCGGGTTGGCCTATTGCCTTGAGAAAAGGGGTAAGATCATGTACTCATCATCCAATTCAAAGATTTGTCTCATATGGTAATTTGTCTGCAAAAATGCAAAGTTTTATTGTAAACAGTGCACAAATAACCATTCCAAACACATTTCAACAAGCTATGGCTGATCCAAATTGGAAGCAAGCTGCTGAAGAGGAATTGAGGGCACTTAAAGAAAATAAAACTTGGGAGATCATGACTCTTCCTAAAGGAAAGAAACCAGTAGGATGCAGGTGGATCTTCACTCCGAAATTCAATCCAGATGGTAGTATCAACAAATACAAGGCGAGACTTGTTGCAAAAGGATACACTCAGACATATGGAATCGACTATCAGGAGACATTTGCCCCAGTGGTCAAATTCAATACCATCCAAGTACTATTATCACTAAAGCAAACTTAGATTGGTCTCTATACCAACGGACGTGAAAATGCATTCCCGAATGGCAATCTAGAGGAAGAGGTGTACATGGAGATTCCAGATGGAGTCTTAGCTCCTAATAACGCTGTGTGTAAGTTAAGCAAGTCATTGTACGGCTTAAAACAATCTCCGAGGGCATGGTTTGGTAGATTCACCAAAGTAGTGAAAGGGCTTGGGTATACTCAGGGACAAGCAGATGACACGTTGTTTACCAAACGTGTTAATGACAAAATCACCATATTGATTGTTTATGCTGATGACATAATCATTACAGGAAATGATGAAGAATCCATTGCTCAACTAAAAAAGTGACTCGTCAACTGAATTCCAGGTAAAAGACCTTGGTCAAATGAGGTACTTCTTAGGCATGGAAGTGGCAAGAACTAAGAAGGGCATCAATGTATCTCAGCGCAAGTATACACTAGACCTGTTACATGAGACAGGTATGTTGGGCACTCAACCAGAAGGGACACCAATGGAAGAGAGATGTCACTTACGAGATCAAACCAAAAGGTGTTCGGCTAATTCGGAAAGATACGAGAAGACTTGTGGGGAAGTTGATATACTTAACACACACTCGTCCTGACATTAGCTATGTAGTTGGAATAGTAAGTCAATTTATGCATCAACCACAAGAAGAGCACATGGAGGCTGTATACAGAATCTTGAGCTACCTAAAGCTTAATCCTGGAAGAGGAATATTCTTTAAGAAATGTGTAGTGAAATAATAGAGAGAGAAAGATAGAGAAAATATACTCTCATATCAACGTGTTTATTCATATGCTCAATAGGGTATTTATACATAAGAGAGAAGACAAGAGAATAATGACTCATTATGATGATTGATTCCCTAATCACTCATAATTCCTATAATCCCTTATAATATGCGATACTAATTAATTATAATATATTTATACTTTGATTTATTTCCTAACACTCCCCCTCAAGTTGGAGCATAGATTTGATAATGTCCAACTTGTTACAAGAAAACATAATATAATTAAATCCAAACAAAATAATCTTCTTCTTCATGAGATCTTGAATCCACAGCAAGTTCGGCTACATCCAAGAATAATTCAAACAAATGTCACACCAAGGACATTCATCAAAAGAAACAATCCAACAACTTCACCAAGAGTTCGAATAACAAAGAATACCAAACTAAAGTAGAAGCTGCAGCAAAATGGTCTCACAATAGACCAAACAATACTTCAAATGTCTCACAGAGACAAAGCAACAATGAACATCTCATCAAAGACGAACACCAAACGGTCTCACTAGGGACCAAACAATACTCCAAACGTCTCAATAGAGACTAACACCAAAGAAACACTTCACCAGAGGCAAAGACCAGACGAGTCACACAAGAACCACCAAACTCCTCACTAGAGGACGCAGAGTACGGAATTTAAGACAAAATAGCACTCCACGAACGTGTTGGAAAACGTAACAAATGAAGAACCCAGCCACTAGAGACAAGTGAATGTGCCTGAAACAAAATGCCGACTGTGCTGAAATAGTAGAAACCCAGTCTCACAACGCAACCTTCGAAGCAAAGATCCGGCCTATACATACCGAGAATGAAGGCTCGACGTCGAAGAATGAAGCACGACCAGAAAATGGTTATAACAACCAAACGACAACGATACAACGAGGTACACACTTTCTCTCTCCCTTTGTGAACAGTGTCGACATGGTTCACTGTTCACGAAACAACAGACGGAATAATACCAAAAAGACAACAAATCAACACAAACGGAAAAGAAGGAGCACCACCAAAGGATAACCAAAAAATGGACGGAAACTGAAATGGCATGAACACACACGCTAAAGTCGGGAGGCGGGCCGCTGTCACTATACGCCATAGTCGGGAGGCGGGCCCCGTCATCCTTGTATAGTGACAGCGGCCACCGACCGGAAAACTCAAAATTGGCCAAGAACTAACCAAGCTCTGATACCATGTAGTGAAATAATAGAGAGAGAAAGATAGAGAAAATATACTCTCATATCAACGTGTTTATTCATATGCTCAATAGGGTATTTATACATAAGAGAGAAGACAAGAGAATAATGACTCATTATGATGATTGATTCCCTAATCACTCATAATTCCTATAATCCCTTATAATATGCGATACTAATTAATTATAATATATTTATCTTGATTTATTTCCTAACAAAATGTACTGCCAGAAACATTGAAATCTACACTAATGTAGACCATGCAAGGGATAAAGAGACCAGGAGGTCAACCTCAGGGTACTTTACATACGTGTGGGGAAATCTGGTTACATGGAGAAGTAAGAAACAGAAAGTGGTGTCACCAAGCAAGTGACCGCGAAATTGAGAGTTTGTTAACAAAGGAGTTTGTGAAGGAATGTGGATCATTAGATTCGAAGGAGTTGGGGATTCAACATGAAGGACCAATGCAACTCGGTGTGACAACAAGGCCGCATTTAAATGGTCAAGAACCCAGTATATCATGATCGAACCAAGCATGTTGATATCGATAGACATTTCACTAAAGAGAAGATTGAAGCAGGCATTATGACCTTGTCTCACATAAGATCTGAAGAACAAATTGCAGACATCCTGACTAAACCACTCGGTCGAACAAAGTTTGAAGGATTTTGTGGCAAGCTGGGATTGCTCGACATATACTCTCCAGCTTGAGGGGGAGTGTTAGAATAGGAAATAAATCAGGATCCCTCGATTTATGCATTGATTATGGGATCTGATTATAGGACCCTAATTACTCATTATTAGTCTTAATTAGGCTTAATTAGACATTATTGTATTTCCTAAATTATCTCCTATGTTCTCCCTTGCTTCTCTTATAAATAGGTTGTAATACTCATTATACAATATATACAACAGAGAGATGATACTTCTGAATTCTAATAAATATACTCCATACGGTCCTAATTATAGGACTAAGTTTGTAGTGCAATTTGCACTACAAACTTGCTCCTATAATTATGACCGGAGGTAGTACTAAGTTAAGGAAACAATAAAAAAAGAGAAGAAAACATGATGGGGGCAACCAGTGTGTAACGTCTCCCAAGCTACAGCTCATATGTGCAAATGAATAAGAAATTTAGTTTATTTTTTATTTTATTTTTTTAGTAATATGATTTAAGATTCATAAATTCTGAATGATGATGATGCTCTCAATTATGCTTATACTCTATATTAATTGATTTGCTTACTCACATTCCCTTCACTTGTAGCCTTCTTGTTGTCCATTTGTGCACAGTATATATATAGCTGCAGAGCATGGGGCATGAACATGATGTGTGGCTTAGAAAGCAAATAATCAATCAGAGAGTATTATGATGAATTATGATTATGTGTAATTGCAGCTTTTAGAATAGCTTAACGAAAGAGGTCCAAACAAGTTTATGAAGACTATATAGAGTATAATTTATGCTGGGCACACGGTGCAAATATCCTAGCCTGAGTATGGCCTGTGGTAGCTGTGTGTTTAAAATTGTTCAATTTGGGAAGCAGTAGGGTCGCTGTTCTTATTCTTTGACTGAATATAAGGTAACTGGGGTGAGTTTCAGAGCTTATGATCGGTTAATTGTACAACTATTATTTATTTCCTGCATGTAATCCTTAGATTTTTCTGTCAACACTGTTGATACCTAGGAATTGTAATCATAGCATCTTGCCTCTGTGTGAGTTTGCACTTTGCTCCCATGCATTTTTTCTTTTTGGCGCGTGGTGTAATGGATGTCTGAACCTATAGCGCCTACAACACGAGCTAACCAAGCTTATCACCACTGGATAACATGTAGTGACTTCTCTTTGTCTCTTTCCGTGTATGCTGCTGCATCTGATTTAATTATTCACCTTTTCTTCCAGTGATGCAAAATGAACTATGTCTCTGCATCTCTCTTTGTGCACATTAACTCATCCAAATTTCTCATTTTCTTTGAATGGTGATTTTGCCGTGCTGCTATTCATTATATCCTTATTATCATTAATTTCCTAAGGTTTGAGCTATAATAGTATTGCACTGTTTGCAGGGTTTTGCTGTACCGAAGTAATCTTAGAATAAGGTTGCAGGCTTCACTTTCCACGGGGAACCAGCACAGCTTAGGCATGGAGATGTTGTTATTGCTGCTCCCAGTGTAATGCTTGGACCTGCACTGGTTGCAAAGAAAGCTTGTGAATTAGGATTGCAGGTTTGTTGTCTCTGAATTTGGTGTTGAGTGATTTCAACTATATCAATTTCTACGACATCAATATGCTTATGTTTTCTTTTGGGGATTATATAATCAAGCAGTTCATGCACCATTTTTTGTGCTTTCATGCACCAATGGCTTAGGTTTTCTTTTGGGGATTATATAATCAAGCAGTTCAATTCATATAATAATAGATTAAAGCTGTGGTTATGACTCCACTTTATTTTTTTCTTTGTTTGGCCAGTAATTGATTGGAGTGACTTCTATGATTGTGAAATTTTAGGTTAAGCCATGGATTAAGACCAGTCTTGCTCCGGGTTCTGGTGTTGTGACAAAGTGTTTGCTAGAGGTATTATTAAGAATATAGCGCGGTATATAAACCTGCTGCACTTAGTCACACAGATTTATATGACTTGTCAATCTTGATTCCTGAAGCGGCCTGCAGAAGTATTTGAATCAGCTTGGGTTTCATATTGGTGGGTATGGTTGTACCACCTGCATTGGTAATTCAGGGGATATTGATGAAACCGTTGTACCTGCATTGTTAGCTGTTTCTTTACTGAATACCACCAAGGCTTTATAGAGATCTCATCGCAAACCCTGCGCCTTTTAGGGTTCATGTTTGAGGATATTTATATATATTTGTGTTATCTGGTTTATTATACTTTTTGCAATGCAAAGTTCTAATTTGTTCATTTTATAGCTATTTGGTGTATAACTTATTTATGATTTTTTTGCTTTTTAGTTTATTTTGTTGCTAACATTGTTGTTTATATTTTGTTTTATTTATGTGTAAATTTTAGGATTGCTACTGTACATATTTCTTCATATACACTTTTTTTAATACATTATTCAGTATTGTTTATTTCATAATATTTTTTTCTTTATTTGAGTGGTTAATATGGAAGAGCCTTAATAATTATAATATTTTTCTCTTTATTTAAGTGGTTGCTATGGAAGAGCCCTAATAATTATAATATATATTTTTTCTTTATTTGAGTGGTTGTTGTGGAGGAGCCCCGATAATAATAATAATAATAATTTTCTAATTCCTCACTTTGTGATGGATTTTTTTTTTTTTCCACATTATGTCGCAAGTTGTCACATCATTTGTGGATATGTATTTTTTTTTCAATTGTGACGGAATTTTAATCCGTTACAATGGAATATAAATCCATTGCAATTTAATGCTTTTCTATAAATTTCACCTGTATAATTAAATATTAAATATGACTCATTGTATTTTTCACTCTCATTTAATATTCGTGAAGTTGGAATTTTTCTTCGATTTAAAATATATTTACTAAGTTAACTATGATTTATTAGTTTAACTAAATTAGTTGAACTATCTATAACATCAAAGCACGAGGCTTAGGGTTGGGTGTACCATTTTGTTTTCCTTCTCTGCGCTTTGACCATTATTATTATTTTTTTTGGTCATAACGTACTTATATATTAATACTTAAAAGATATATCAAACCACAACAATTACAACTGAAATAAGATAAACTAGAACAATTACAATTGAAATAGATAAACCAGAACAAGAACAACAACAGGAACATAAACAAATAAAACAGTACAACCCAAATAAAAAAGATACTAATAACCAAAATCACTGAAGATGTAGGAATAAAAGTAGCTTCAGAGACTGTACCGGATTCCTGGACATCCAAGGTTAGAAGTGACGAGAAAAAAGGTGTCGGCTGTAAAACCCACCCAACAGGGCACACCTTCTTATAGGGATAAGCTGCATGATCAGCTACACAAATGCCCCGATTTGGGACAAGAATCAGAAAAGACCCAACCTCAGAAAGAAACCAAATGAAGTCCCTAGAAATACTTCTTCTCCTCCTATCAAGCAAACTGCAAATACCTACCGAACAAACTAAAGCTAACACTAGTGATTTGGATTTGCCACCATCAAACAATCCCGCCTTTGAGAGGTAAAACATATTGCAACAAAGACCATCAAGACAACCCTTTCCCCAAAAACGCGAATCGAACCACCACAAAAGAAAACACCACCAAAAACCGAAAAAAACAAATAACTTAGAAAAGCACCGTCACCTCTGCCACTGGAAACCGCCGGGCCGCCGGAAAACGTCGAGCCGCCGGAAACCGCCGGAGAGGAATAGACCGTTACCACGTCTCTCACGGCGAGGAAAAAGACTCCCACCGCCTCAAGAAAGATCTGGAGAGGGAGAGGAAAAACTCGCCCCAGAGGCGAGAGAGGGCCACCGTGGAAAAGCGAGATCCGACGGAGGACATAGGAGGGCCGGCGTCGAAGAAGATGGAGGCTTGCCACAGAACGTCTCACGACCGATCCGAGAAGCACAGCTCAAAAAACCCCGATGCTACCTTCTTCTCGGTTTAAAACTTATATGGCTAACACGAGTTTAACATCAAACTAAGTATGTAAACTCACGAGTTTAACTAAGTTTATGGCTAACACGAGTTTAAGTGCAAACAAACTCGATTTTATAAGTTAGCAATGTAAAATCGATAATCTTATAGAGTTAACTCGTGCGTTTGCCAAAAATGTTATGAAGTAAAGCACCATTAATATAATTATTCACAAAAATCAAAGAAAAAAAATCTTTTGATTAATGTAAATATCAAAATATAGCAAAAATATATATAACTTTGAGTATTGTTGCTCCTCTTTTATGGTTTACAGATTTAGCGTCAAACGGAGCGTTTTGAGTTGCCATTCGGTATATGTATGTTTGGTTCTCTCCGATTGTCAATTGTGCTTGCAACCAATCGATTGACAATCTAACATGCGTGTTTGGGACTGCTATGAGAAAAATGACTTATTTACAATCTGACTCATGGAAAAGTTAGATTAAGTAAAAGTCAAATTGATAACATTAACTTCTGAATTCTAGGAGGCGTTGAGGAACTGTGCACTGCTACTGTGTGCTTCGTTGTTGACTCGAGTTGTTACTTGTTCACTCGAGCTAAAAACACTTTTCAATATTCATTCTTCTCTACTTAACATTGACTCGAGTTTTCCATTATTGACTCGAGTCATCCAAGCCTAGTTAACAACTCATTCCAAACTCATTGTATGTTGAGCATTTTTGCAATATCTTGAACTAACTGTCAACTTTCAAATGCCATATCTCCCTAGTCCAAATTCCGTTTCGCTTGGTTTAAATCTTGATGGAACTCTTTTTGAGCCTACTTTCATATGCCACTGATTTCAACTCAATTGGATTTGTGGTTTGTGAGATACACCCAAAGTACCGAAGCTTGGTTTGCTGTGTGGCGTGAATTTCAGCTCCAACTTCTATAATTCGTAGCTCCTTGATCCAAACTCCTTTGGGCTTGAACCTTTGTCACAATGACGCATTGAGAGTCTAGTTTCATACAAATTTGGTTTCATCTCAATCTGATCTTTGGTTTGGGAGATATTATTGAATTATCAGACCTCGCACATGCTGAACGTGAAACAGAGGTGAACAGAGTGGCTGGAAAGCACTCTAACTCAAGTCAACTCATACCAGATGAGCAAATTAGTATAGAAAATAGGACTAACTCGAGTCAGTTAGTGGCCAACTCGAGTTAACTCATTCTAGAGGACCAACTCACTGTAGCAAAGTGGTAAAGTCGAGTTTTGAGTTCATGACTCGAGTTATCTCATCTCGAAGCTCTTTTGCTTATTTTAACTTCAAATGGAGCCATTCCAACTTCCATTTAATCATGGAGACTTCTAGTATTAATCTAAGAACTTGAATAACGATATCTTTATTCCATTCAGCAAATTCTTCCTTCTTCAATCTCTTCTCTTTTTCTTGATTATTCCCAAAAATCCTTTGACAACTTCTTGCTTCCTTGACATTCTCTGCAAGTTCTTCTTTTTGAAATCTCTTATCTCCTTCTTGATCGTTACCCATAACTAAACTCATTCTTTCGTCTCTTCTCTTGATCATTCTCCACAATTCAATTTAGACTAATCTACAATAAATATAGTAGTTAGTTAATGTAAGATATAAATATATCATACAAACTTTTTGCTCTTAATAATGACATCTATATAAGACATCATCAAAAGTAATCATATCCAACAATTGATTCTCAAAATTTGTCACAAGCTCTTGGAAAAAAATGTGGAACCAGCGAGAGGAACAAGACAGCGGTGGTTTTTTTGAAGTTAATTATTACACACATATCATATCTAATACAATTGGATATTATTTAGTTAAAATTGAAATTAGAACTACACATATCTTTTTTTTTTTTTCCTTTACTGCAGAGGGGTATTATAATCTTTTATCAAAATTCCAAAATTTCTAATAAGGCTTTTGGCCTAATTAGTAATGGTTTTATATTTTTGCTTTTACTATAGAAATTTTTTTTTGCCACACTCATATAAAAGTAAGTGGGTCTACTAATATTTGTTTTTTTTCTTCTCTTTATAATGAGATCCAATCACTTTTATGTGAGTGTGACAGGAAAATTTTTTTTTATAGCAAAAGCAGAAACATTAAATCCAATTAGTAATTAGTTGTTAGGTTTAGTGTTTTTGCTTTTACTGCAGAAATATTCTTTTTTTCCTACACTCACTTAAAAGTGAGGGCTTTTTGACCATTTTGCCCGTAATTAAATAACTAATTACTGAAATGCCCTAGTTTGAAAACTATACACCAATAATATGCCCCTGTTTAGTCGATTACATGGTGTTATGTAATCGACTAAAAAAACCATTTAATCGATTACATCATCAAAAAATAATTAGGTTAAAACTTCGGAAGGCCATAACTTTTGGCTCGGGAGTCCGAATCAAGTGATTTTTTTTTATTCCACATAACTTTTCAAAATCCACGCATTGAAATGATTATTTTTATTTTTGAAAAAAAAAAATAACAATAAAAAATAAATATATAATATTATTTTTATTTTTCAAAATCCACGCATTGAAATATGCAAAACTGATAAGTATATATTTTATAATTAAATAGGTGTATATTTTATGATATAGCTAGTTGGATATGTTAATATTATATACCTATTTAGTTATATCTTATATATTGTTCTATCATTAAATTAAGGGGTTTAAACTTCTCATGTTGCATGAGAAGAAGAAGATTCCTACACACACATGAAATGGTGGGACCCACATATATATATGTGGGTCCCACCATTTCATGTGTGTGTGACATGAGAATACACTTCTCCTACAACACGAGAAGTGTTTTTCCCTTAAATTAAATAGAGGATCAAAGTATAATTTGACATAAAATATATTCATATCCTATCTTTATTGTGCAGGAGATATTATGTGATCTAATCAAAAAGAAAACATCAAATAAAAGGAAACAATTTATTATATATATACAGACACACACACACACAATATTCATAACTACAACATTCAAATGGGTTTCTCGCTTAATCATCGTCTATGAATCCTACCTGAATTAGTTTGGATAAGAACTAATCTCATAATCTCATATAGATAGTAAACAATATTATCTATCCATTAAAATATTTTTTCTTAAAAGTAAACAATATTAAATCTAGACTATTTATATGAGATGATGAGATTAGTTCTTATCCAAACTGATTAAGGTAGGATTCATAGACGATGATTAAGCGAGAAACCCATTTGAATGTTGTAGTGATGAATATTATGTATGTATATATATATATATATATATATATATAAAATGAATTGTTTCCTTTTATTTGATGTTTTCTTTTTGATTAGATCACATAATATCTCATGCACAATAAAGATATGATATGAATATATTTTATGTCGAATTATACTTTGATCCTATATTTAATTTAATTTAATGATAGATCAGTATATAAGATATAACTAAATAGGTATATAATATTAACATATCCAACTAATTATATCATAAAATATACACCTATTTAATTATAAAATATATACTTATCAGTTTTGCATATTTTGTTTTTGTGGATGATGTTATTTAATTTTTATTGTTGTTTTTGCTTTTCAAAAATAAAAAATAATCATTTCAATGCGTAGATTTTGAAAAGTTATTTGGAATAAAAAAAAAATCACTTCATTCGAACTCCCGAGCCGAGAAGTTATGGCCTTTCAAGTTTTAACCTAATTTTTTTGATGATGTCATGGTTTTTTAAGTCGATTATAATGTAATCAACTAAAAACACATGTAATCGACTAAACAAGGGTAGATTGATGTATAGTTTTTAAACAGGGGCATTTCGGTAATTAGTTATTTAATTAGGGGCAAATTGGTCAAAAAGCCTAAAAGTGAGTATGTCCTACTAATATTTTATCTCTCTTCTCTTTACAATGGGACCCACTAACTTTTATAGGAGTGCGACGAAAAAAATATTTTTACAAAAAAAAAAAAAAAAAAAAAAAAAAATATTAAACCCTTAGTTATTTCTTAAAAATATGGGCATTTTGACATTTCAACTAGATTTGATTGAAATTATTATTGTAAATAACCATTACAAATTTATTTTACCTTATTGAATTTCCAAATAATGGTTTCAAATAATAAATATGGTTTTATTGTAATATGAAATGTCTCTTTTATCTTGTTAAAAAATGGTTTGACAAGATTATTATATATACATTAAAATTTATAATTTTTGCTATTGCAATTATGAATTGTATGGATTGGATTTTAAGAGTTTACATTTACTTATTTATATTTATAGCAATAATTTTATAAAAGATTGGTTTTATTTAAATCATTTACACTTTTGTTTTTAATCTTATAGTGGATATAAGATTATGAGAAAATAATGAGAGAAATTAGGAGATATTAAGGGATACAAGCTATCATATCTATATTCTTTTTGTTTTGTTCAAAAGTACTTATATTAATATTTCAAAACCATATACAAAAAATGATTATCAAAGCAAATGCAACAGTAAATACAACAAAACAAACCAAATACAAGAAAAAAAACTATTATCACCAATTGAAGGGAATAGCTAGAAGTAGCATCAAAGACTACACATATCCAAGGTTAGAAGTGGCATGAAAGAAGGTTGCCCTAGAGACGAGAGATCTAGAGAAGGAGAGGAAAAACTTGACCTAGAGTCGAGAGAGAAGACCACAGCCGACAAAAATCAGAGGAAGGAGGTTGCAACTAGAAGATCAGAGCTTTGATCCACCTCTCAGATGTGGTTGTGGTATAAGATAATGCTCGCCGGCGACATGTGGTCGTGACACATGCCGCCGGCGAGAGAGAGCCGAAGAGGTGGGTGTTAGAGGCAGAGTGAGTGAGATACCCTTGTGCTATCATATCTATATTCGAAGAAGCTTATGGATGCGAGTTTAAGTGTAAGTATGGGTTGGAACAAATTTTTAATGATGCTATTCAGTGCTGCAAGGAAAATGATTATCTCTAATTAATTCATAACCAAAATTAAGCGGGGTAAACCCAAAAGAACCTAAGACCCAAATAGATCTAATAGAGTCGTACACCGTTAGACCAACTTTATATTTGTTGATCGTTTATATTTCTATTTTATTGAAAAGGTAATTTGTTTTCCCTAAATCAATTTTTCTCGTTCAGCATAAGATAGAGAGAGAGATAAGTACACTACCACCCTCCGACCAATAACTTAATAAAATATAAATATCGAAATTTATACTACTATAATATAAGAAAAAATATATATCACACTACCACCCTCCGACCAATAACTTAATAAAATATAAATATCGAAATTTATACTACTATAATATAAGAAAGAATATATATCTCAGAAATAATCCGAAGTTAGTCAAGTATATAATATCGCACTATTAGAATTCAAGCTATTTTATTAATTTTTTTAATCATTTAGATTATTTTAAATCTCCCTCTAACTCTCTAAATAAACTAATGTAACACTGATTTGACTCCTCGTATCTGGGATTTTCTGTTTTCCCTCCATTTTTAGGCCTAATAACAATATGAATTTTTTTCGGATATTCTGGAAAACAAATCTCCTGATATTTTTTAACATGAAAATATCTCCCTGTTTTTATTATTATTATCCGTGTATGTGTGTGTATATATTATATAATTTAATTCCCTAAAAAGCCCAAAAAGTATATAATTGAGTTGTAGTTATTGTAATATGTGTTTTCAATTATGCACGTAGAATATATATTTTGGGTATTTATGTACGGTATATATATACATTTATATTCAAATTAAACATCTAAACATATATTTGAGAGTAAAATATATTGACTACCCCTCAGTTTTATTAAAATTACACAAACCTTCTCTCTATTTTGAAAACGTACCTAGACCTCTCTTGA
The DNA here is from genome assembly GCA_019022655.1 of Acacia acuminata. NCBI lineage: Eukaryota > Viridiplantae > Streptophyta > Magnoliopsida > Fabales > Fabaceae > Acacia > Acacia acuminata. The sequence continues at coordinate 908,674 of JAFJYI010000035.1, forward strand.
ATTTAAAATGCATGTTATAGAATCCTCTCTTACATTTTTAAAATTTCATTTCCATACACCCCCCAATAGTTAATTGACTGTTAAGTTTAACTATTATATATTTTCTTTGACCAAAATACCCCTCTTTCAACAAATAAATAAACATTTATATTTGCTTAAAAATAATTCTTTATACAAATAAAAAAATAATTATAATACATATATGTCCAAAATTTTCAATATGTTATCAAATTTATTAATTTTCATTATATTAGAAAATTTTAAATTTTTATTATATTATAGAAATTTTTTTATTTAGTATTTTTTTTTGGTTCGGTTCGAGCCTTGTTACAAAAAATGGGAGACTAAAAACATCGGATCCGGACTAGTATTCTTTTAAATGACTAAAAACATATTTCTTTCTTTTTTTTTTTTTTTTTTTTTTTTTTGCCACAACATCATGATTGAAAACATACTTGACATGCATATTTTTATTCCCTTATGTTATTAGGGATAAGATATTATTACTACCATTTTTTGTTACTACCAATGTTTACCACTTTTCCACTATTAGATCATAATCTTAATAGGAGAGTAAATTATAAAGGTAGATGAGATTTTTGGAAAAGTGGTATAACATTTATAACAAAAATTAACAATATCCTATCCCATGTTATTAATAGTGTAAATTTGAGATATTATATATAACTTATATTATTTTTAAATTTTAATTTCTTAAATACGTTTAATATTTATAAACACATTTATTTAAGTATGCATCTATTACAAGAATTAATCATATTTTAATTAAGTTTTCCACGTATATTAATTAATTTAATTAAGTATTTACCTCAATATAGAAAAAATTTAACAAATACTAACTATTTGCAAAAGTAAAAAAATAAATTAAGGAAAAGAAAACAGTCTTAAATTTAAACAATTCTAGCCAAAATTAGTGAATTAAAAATGATGAAGGGTAAATTAGTAAATAGAATTTATTTTAATATAAATTTTAATTAAAAAGTAAAAATCCTTAACGGTTTGGACTTAAGTGTATGTTTTCAAAATAGAAGAGAGGTCCGTGTAATTAAGGCAAAACGCAAGGGAGATCGAGTATTTTAGTCTATATTTTATGTATATAATACTCAATGATATATATATATATATATATATATATATATATATAAACGTTGAAACATCTAAATATTTACATATTTGTACCCTCAATAATTTATTCAATATTCTTATTACCTATTTAAATAATAAAGCATGCACGGATTATGTTTTTTTTCCTTAAAAAATAACAATAATTGATTATCTATCTTTTGCGAGCTTCAAACCACTTCTCTGAAGTTTATTTGTACGCCTCTTGATGATGCCTATGGCTAATAATGGTCCTCTAATAGGTAAAGCATAAGGCAGCAGCAACCATTGATAAAGCTATTCCCCCAAGAACGCATAAATCCGAGCCACCCAAAAAGGATCAGATCCATTAACGTTCAAACAAACTTCCAACCAAGAGGAGTTACTTTCTTATCTCATAGATCTGTTTATTAACACCACCATTGAAACCCAACACCACAAAAACAGGAAGAGAAAATGGACCGCTCGCACAAAAATGAGGGAGAGAGCTCTCACCACCTCAAGACAGATTTGGAGAGAGGAAAAACTCACCCTAGAGATGAGAGAAGACCACAACCAACAAAAATCAAAGGGAGGAGGCCGCAACTGGAAGATTCGAGCTCCGATCTACCTCTCAGACACGGTTGTGGTATAAGATAATGCTCGTCGCCAGTGAGAGAGAGCTGAAGAGGTGAGTGTTAGAGGTAGAGTGAGTGAGATACCCTTCTACTATCATATCTATATTCAAAGAAGCTTATGGATGCTGAGTTTAAGTGTAAGTATGGGTTGGAACAAATTTTTAATGATGCTATTCAGTGCTACAGGGAAAATGATTATCTCTAATTAATTCATAACAAAATTAAGCGGGGTAAACCTAAAAGAACTTAAGACCCAAAGAGATCTAATGGAGTCTTACACTGTTAGACCAACTTTATATTAGTTGATCGTTTATATTTCTATTTTATTGAAAAGATAAATTTTTTTCCCTAAATCAATTTTTCTCGTTCAGCATATATATATATATATATATATATATAACGGATAGATAGATAGATATCTCTTATTATAAAGTGGCCGTTCGAAATACACTACCACCCCAAACCAATAACTTAATAAAATATAAATATCGAAATATATACTACTATAATATAAGAAAAAATATATATCTGGGAAATAATCAGAAGTTAGTCAAGTATATAATATCGTACTATTAGAATTCAAGCTATTTTATTAATTTTTTTAATCATTTAGATTATTTTAAATGTCCCTCTAACTCTCTAAATAAACTAATGTGACACTGATTTGACTTCTTTTATCTAGGATTTTATGTTTTCCCTCCATTTTTAGGCCTAATAACAATATGAATTTTCTTAGGATATGCTGGAAAACAAATCTCCTGATATTTTTTAACATGAAAATATCTCCCTGTTTTTATTATTATTATCCGTGTATGTGTGTGTATATATATTATATAATTAATTCCCTATAAAGCCCAAAAAGTATATAATTGAGTTGTAGTTATTGTAATATGTGTTTTCAATTATGCACGTAGAATATATATTTTGGGTATTTATGTACGGTATATATATACATATATATTCAAATTAAACATCTAAACATATATTTTAGAGTAAAATATATTGACTACCCCTCTGTTTTATTAAAATTACACAAACCTCGTCTCTATTTTGAAAACGCCTAGACCTCTCTTGAATTTAAAATGCATGTTATAGAAACCTCCCTTACATTTTTAAGATTTCATTTCCATACACCCAATAGTTAGTTGACTGTGAAGTTTAACTATTATATATTTTGTTTGACCAAAGTACCCCTCTTTCAACAAATGAATAAGCATTTATATTTGCTTAAAAATAATTCTTTATACAAATAAAAAATAATTATAATACATATATGTCCAAAATTTTCAATATGTTATCAAATTTATTAATTTTTATTATATTAGAAAATTTTAAATTTTTATTATATTTCTTGAAATTTTTTTATTTAGTATTCTTTTAAATGACTAAAAACATATTTCTTTCTTTCTTTCTTTCTTTCTTTTTTTGCCACATCATCATGATTGAAAACATACTTGACATGCATATTTTTATTCATCATATGTTATTAATAGTGTAAATTTGAGATATTATATAACTTATATTATTTTTAAATTTTAATTTCTTAAATACGTTTTTGCACAAACATTTATAAACACATTTATTTGAGTATGCATCTATTAAAAGAATTAATCATATTTTTAATTAAGTTTTCCATGTATATTAATTAATTTAATTAAGTATTTATCTCAATATAGAAAAAATTTAACTGATAAATATTTGCAAAAGTAACAAATAAATTAAGGAAAAGAAAACAGTCTTAAATTACTTAAACAATTCTAGCCAAAATTAGTGAATTATAAATGATGAAGGGTAAACTAGTAAATAAAATTTATTTTAATATAAATTTTAATTAAAAAGTAAAAATCCTTAACGGTTTGGACTTAAGTGTATGTTTTCAAAATAGAAGGGAGGTCCGTATAACTAAGGCAACACGTAAGGGAGGTCGGAGTATTTTAGTCTATATTTTATGTATATAATACTCAATGATATATATATATATATATATATATATATATAAACGTTGAAACATCTAAATATTTATATATTTATACCCTCAATAATTTATTCAATATACTTGTTACCTATTTAAATAATAAAGCATGCACGGATTATGTTTTTTTTTTTTAAAAAAAAATAACAATAATTGATTATCTATCTTTTGCGAGCTTCAAATTAAACCACTTCTCTGAAGTTTATTTGTTTATATTAGTTTATGGGAAACACACTTCTCATGTTGTAGGAGAAGTGTATTATCATGTCACATACACATGAAATGGCGGGACCTACATATATATATAATTATATATATGTGGGTCCCACTATTTCATGTGTGTGTAGGAATCTTCTTTTTCTCATGAGAAGTTTAAACCCCATAGTTGATATCTAAAGCAAATAACCTTTATTTCTTAGAAGATTGGTCTAAATAAACTTTCTTTATTTTGTTTAAATAGATGTTTCTCTTGCAAGCTTCAAAAAAGCACCTCAGAACTTAAAGCATATTGAATCTAGAACTTTTGTGTTTAAAATAAAATTATTTAAGGGTTTATTGTTTTTTTTTTGTCAAAATATTTTTTTTGCCATACTCACATAAAAGTAATTAGCTCTATCTTCTCTTTACAATAGGACCCACTCACTTTTTGTGAGTGTGGCAAAAAAAAAAAAAAAAAAAAAATTACAGTAAAAGTAGAAACATTAAACTCATTATTTAATAATAATTTATTTAAACATTTAAAAATAAAACCTATAGTTTGCGCATAGGGATTTTTTTTTTTTTTTTTTTGGTGTAAAAATATAGAGACGTTTTTTTTAACAATGTGATGGATATATTAGATCAATAGATTGAATTATTAAAAACCCATTCTTCTTCATATCTAATAAAATATAGATATTGTATTATATTTGTATACGAGAGTACAAACCAGGATAACCCATACAACTTATACAGCTTCCAACATATGCAGCATCGCGCGGGTTCTGTGCATAGTTTTCCTAAAATAATAAATATTGTTATTTGATCCTAATATGCTCTAATTTTTATGATCCTGATTAATAAATCTTTTTTTTTTTTGGCCAAAATTAATAAATCTTATTCACTCTTGGTCTTTTGCTCTAATTTTTTCCTTTGCTATATGGATTAAAAGATATTTATTTTTAATTTTAGATATTTTATTTGATGGATTTAGTTCAAACAAAATTGTATTTCATGATTTTATTTGATTTGGATTGAAAAGAAATTAAAACCTCCTCATATTTGCCCTTGAAAAAATATTTTGAAGTTATTACGCACATATCTTATCTAATAAAATTTGATATTATTTAATTTGATTACTTAAATAATGTCTACAGAAAAGAGAGAGAAAAAAATGGAGGGGCAGATTAACACGAGGACTGTGCAGTGTCAAGTAGTTAGGTGACAACCTAACTAGCACTATTTTTAAAGTCATTTAAGAAGACCTAGTTTATGTCTTCAACTTCCTCTACCTTGTCCAAATCATGACACCGATAGAATCTTGTGTTGGAATAATTGTGGAATTCAAAACGTGTCAATGCGTGTGTCCCTTGATATGCTAACTTTGATCTTAATTATATTAGAAGCAGAGCAGTGATACCAAGTCTCAAACCCGAAACCTCACAGAACGTTTATAAAGAACGTGCCATGAAGCTATATAGGAGACTGGTCTTTGATCTTAATTATAGCCCTCACGAATACTTCAAGCTTATGGTGCTAATTGGTTGTGGTTGTTGAAAATCGCACGTGATGTTAGTTATTGGGTTAGCTAGAACTGGATGTAACATCCCAAATTTTGGGATTTGGAATTAGAAATATTATATGGAAATTAATTGTGAAAATTTAGCCTAAAATAATTATTAGAATTTAAGGACCTATTTTTTTGAGAAATTCAAAGAAAATAGTTAGAGGTTGATTTATAGCCTAAGATTTTTAGAGAAATTTCTTTAAAGGTTAAAGAAGTTAAGGAATAAAATCCTTACAAAACATCAAAGAGTCATTTCTAGCATTTCTTTGGTAATTAAACAATAATAAAGAGAGAGGGGAATAATTTATTATTAAATAATCAATTGTTAAATTGGTCAAACAAATAAATAAAAAAATAAAAAAAAAATAAAAATACAACACACTCACCTCCCATAATCTCATCCAATCCATCACATAACTATATGCTCTTTCATTTCTCCAATAAATCGTGAGGTATAGAATTATTGGACAAAAGAAAAATCACGTGGCCCTTTACTGCTAAATGGGACAAGCAAGACACGCATACATTAATCCATTAAGCCCGTATAATCAACAAAACACTCCAGCCCATTCGAACCCAACTGCAGCAAACAAACCAGAAAACCTTTTATTCATTAAATCCAATATCATATCACAGCTCATCCACGTATGCCATCAGAAAGAGAGACAGAAGGAAATTGTAGCGCCGTTACGCAAACTCAGGAAAAAAAAAAGGGACGATTCAGTCGGCACTTTCGGCTATTACCTGAACACGCAAGAATGGTGGAGGTAGCAGCACCATGCTTCTTGAGCCAGGCGCCGCTAACCATTAGACATTCTTCCTTTGACCAGTGTCTCTGTTCTTGGACTAGACCCATAATCTAATATTTATTCCTAGCTTCCCAACCCTTTTCCATTCATGTAGACATGTAGTGGCAGCAAGAAAACCAGAGCGAGAGTGAGTTCCGAAACTAAAAGAGATAAAGAAGAGAGAACGTGAGAGAGGAACCGGCCATCTAGCTCGCTCTGTTTTGGACCTTGAAAAACAGAGGTATAAGCTTTCTCTTTCTTCTTGTTTCCATAATACTTTGCTGCCTTGCGGAAAAGTCTAAAAATATGGTTCTAGGTATATGTATGTATATCGCTGCTTGCAGGGATGGACTTTGGGATAAATATTGGGGGCCAAATGTATACTTATTAACTAAGGGATAGGATATTGTCATTTCGTTTTTTGTCATTCTAAAATACTACCACTTTTTTTACCGTTAGATCAGAATCTCATCTCGCTTTTATCATTTCTCTCTCCTATTGAGATTCACGATCTAACGGTGAAAAATGGTAGTGATTTGGTAGAAACAAAAAAATGGTAACAATATCCTATCCCATTAACTAATTAAACATTTTATGATTATATAAAATTTTTAAAATATTCAGATTTATAAATTAACAATTCTAATGTCTTTTCCTAAGTGGTCCAATTATAAGGCTAGTTGACTTTTTGAAGAGATTAAGAAAGTTAATTAAATTACTTTAGAGTATTTTTATTTTTATTTTTTTCTACGACTAATTAGTTTGACTAATAAACTAATAATAATCTAAGGATACACAACATATGAAATGATTAAGTAACTTATTTAACTTCCTTATTTTCTTCAAAAAAATCAACTAGGTCTTATAATTAGGACCGAAGGTAGTATAAGATAACGTACATGTCTCTAGTATGGATATTATATCAATTACAAAATAAGAAGATATTTCTAGAAGATTTTATTTAGGAGATTTTATGTACTGAGAAACTTTTAATTATTATTATATAATTTTTCTTTTTCCTTTTAACAATGACCAGAGAGCACGAGACTGACGGCAATTGAATGTCATTTTGAATGGACTGGGCCCCACAATTGAATGGAATCAAAACCTAAAAGCTACAAGAGTGCTGCTAGAAAAGGAACGAAGGGAGCCTGGAAAACGGAGAAAATTTCACTGTTCATCTTCTCCTTCGTCGAGCCGTGATGAAACAGAAGAGCAGCGAACAGCACTGCAGAAATTCCAACTAATCTGAACTTTTTTTTTTTAACTAAGGTCCGTCCTTGGCTGCTAGTGGGGAGGAAATATAAAAACTACAAATAAGGTATATAATTAAGGTTCCCCATCTTTTGTTACCTCCCTGTCATAAAACAGTTGCTTTTGCTAGTTTACTTATGATACTTTGTGTATAAATGATGCGTTTCCCATCAGTATATGTAACTGTTACATAAAAGAAAAATAGATCTCTTCAAAAAAAAAAAAAAGCCAAGACTAAATGAATCACTGTACAATAAAATGTAGAGGGTCAACTAATAACCATCATCACGTGTTTTTTTTGGTTTTGCCAAACCAATCCTAAAGTTAGTTTTAGGTTCAAAAGGTTGAAGTTTTTATTTTACTAAGGTTTTCTTACTGATAAGCACAAAGAGAAACATAGATATATATATATTGCTGCTCAACACGTGTCACTGATTTTTGTTGTGAGAGTAAATTATATGTATATATATAAATGTTAAAACCTTACTGTCATGTACTGGGTATGTGCATGTGTATCGCTGCATTTGAGAATGGGGATATAAATAGAAGGAAAACTTGTGTTGGATATATATATATATATATATACATACATATATATATATATATATAGGCATCTTGAAATTAATTAAAAAAAAAAAACCTTACTACTTAAACGTATAGGCATCTTGAAAAAAAAAAAAAAAAAAAAAAAAAAAAAAAAAAAAAAAAAAAAAAAAAAAAACTTACTACTTAAACATATATATATGGCACGTGCATCGCTATGTAAATTTACGAAACACACCACAAAATATATATATATAGTTAATGCTTTGAGAAGGAAAATGTTAGAAAACTCACTGTCATGAAAACTTGCTGTCTTGTACTTTTCGCCGCACACCTTCATAGATGTTACTATGTGTGTGTGTACATGATACGTTAATTCATGGGTACGTGGAAAATTATAGGAAAGTGTTGATGGATTGGAAAACCATGAGGAGCATCAAAACGTAATTTATATGGTTGGTATTTATAAACTCTTAATTTAAAATGTTAGAATAGCCTTTGAAAGTTAAAATAATTGTAGATAAATAATAAAAATAATGAATTAAATTAAATAAATAAAAAATAAATAAATAAATTAGTATTATTACTATTATTAGTAAAAAGGGAATAAATAATAAAGGGAATTATTAATTAATAATAAATGAAAGAGTGTTATTATTAATTAATAATAATTAAAAAGGGTATAAATGGAATGACAAATCCACTAGGAGTAGAAAGGTCAATAGTGGCAATGACATCCCTTAGGATATTATTTATAAGGGAAATAATGCGGTGATACTATTATAGGATATCCTGGAAAGTCAGGGATCAGTACCAAAAGGTGAAAGTACCACTAGCTACGCAGATTAAGGTACGGACGCGTACTGTAACTTTAACTCTTATGTTGTCTTGTATGCTTATATGTGATTAGATGATTCATAAAGTCATAGACAAGATTAGGTCTTGGGTCATGTATTGTGGTTAAGACTCGGTCTTAGGTCACCAGTTTATATACATTCAGCTTTGTGTGGGTTATAGTCATGATAATGCCGTATGTATGTTTTCCTAGCGCTGAGGACAAGTGGGGGCGTGGCATTGGTGAGTGCAAATGTTGTGAACATTACATTTGTTGTGTGCTATGTATTGTTGCGTTGTGAACTTTACATTGGCTGTGCACTATGTATGGTTAATGCTGAAATGTAATGAATATTTGTCATACATATATTGTTTATACTTGAGCATGAGGTTAACTGTTACCTGAGATTCAATGGGTATTGAATCTCAGAATTTACTCTAGCTTTAGGATCGGGAGCCGGAGACAAGGGTAAGCAACACGCGTGAGGACTCAGTCGGAGTTTTATTTTGGGATAGTATTATGTATAATTTTTGAATAGCCGGATAATTGTACCACTAACGTGCCAACTGGATACACCGCAAAGAATTTAAGTTGTATCACGCTTATATTCCTCCGGGAATTTTAATTAAGCAGCATATGTGGGCATATGTTATCAGTCACTCATCCGTCCAAATGTTAAGCATGCTCTCTGTTGTGACTTACTCTGATCTGTTAACGCCTTCACTCCGATAACTTCACACCAATTAGTCTAATAAGGAATTTAGGATATAAATGGACATCATAATGGACGTAGGAATTAGAGGCATTACACTGGATACGTTCGTGTCTATTTGGGTTTAACGGTAGAAATTGATTTTTCAATATAACTTATGGTGTACCAAGTAAGTATGTGAGAGGACTTTTGTCTGACTTACCTAAACATGTTTCTTGCACGCTAACCCAAGCAAGCACCAGACATATTCTAAAAACTCATATTATAGGTCACTTTTAATTTTTTTTTTCTATAAAGATTTTTAAGAGTAGTTAAACAAACTATCCATGCTCTTAAAGTTTTGTGATAACTAACACTACGAGTTTTAAGAATACACTTAGTTCAATTTATGTATGCTTTCATTGAGGGGAAAAAGTTAATAAAAGTGACTTTTAATACGAGGAAGAAAAGGCTTAAATAATGTTCGGAACATTTTGCAACATGACTTAGCCAATAGTTAGAAATTATGAAGACTTTTTATGATTTAAAATAATGACAACTAAAAGCTAGTGTTGCGGAAGGGGGCGTTCAGCGCGTCACACAGATTCATTCTAGTGTTCACTGGTCTTTCCCGGAAGACCCGTTCGTGAAACTTATTTCAGATGGGGCATCAAAGGGTGCAGAACAGGTGGCAGCTTGTGGGGGGTTTGTTGCGAGATTTATCTAGCAAGTGGCTGGGAGGCTTTGCTACACGGATCAGAAGGTGCCCGGCGATGGTAGCGGAGTTGTGGGGAGTTTTAAGAGGTTTAGAGATGGCATGGGAGGCTGGTTGGAGGCATGTAGTTGTTGAAAGTGACTGTCAGCCAGTCATTGCATTACTTTCCAAACAAGGTAATGCAGCTCGTGAGTCCCTTCTAGTGTCTCGGATACGAGCAATCACCCGCAGGCAGTGGGTTCTACGTTACAGCCATGTTCTAAGGGAAGGCAATCAGTGTGCGGACTGGTTGGCTAATTTCGCTTTGTCACGGGTGGAATTTCCGGATGAAAGACATTTTCTCGACCCACCTCCTGGTCTTTATCCCTTCCTTGTTGCTGATTTGACGGGGTACAACATGTTAGAAGAGGACCGAGACTTTAATTGCTCTTAGTTTCTTTGTTTATTTTATTTTATCTTTCCTTGTATCAAAATAATAATAATAATAATAATGACAACTAGCATGAGTAAGCAACACATTTGTCATGAAGCTAGTTTAAATTTAAAGGGGGCAAAAATATCAATGATGGTATCAAATTCCCCATATAAGTATTTCTAAAGCATATATGTAGTCGTGAGCTCAAATTCTATATGAATACAAATATACAATAGGTGAGTAAGTTATGAAAAAAATGTGTCATGAGATCATAAATTATTATTTTCAATGATATTTTTTTTTAAAAGTTCAATCTCCAACTAACCAAGGGCTTTGAACGTGTATTGTTGTTGTCAAACTCACCATTTGACTTTTAAGTTAACTGTTTTTCACGGTTTTAGCTAAAAACCATGTCAACTTACTCTTAAATGTAATTCTTTCATTTTTGCTTTAATAGATGAATTTATAAGTGTACATGTGCATTTTGAGATATAACAATAACAAAAGGGGTTTAAACTTCTCATGTTGCATGAGAAGAAAAAGATTCCTACATATACATGAAATAGTGGGACCCACATATATATATATAATGCTAATTATATGTATATGTGGGTCCCACTATTTTATGTGTGTGTGACATGAGAAAACACTTCTCATGCAACATGAGAAGTATTTTTCCCATAACAAAATAATAAGTGTTGGCATGAAAATGGTAGGCTAATTTCTCTCCAGAATCTTTGTTGGTTCATGGAATTTTGGAGGCATTGTCCCACCCAAGAATTTGGACATGGTAGATTGGCTTGAAACCCAGAGTAATTCTGCAGATATATATGTTCTATGGTAATTTAGGATCTTCAGGTATTTTGGGAGAAACGGTAAACTTTGAACAACGTTGCTATTAATTTAGAATTTTGTGATGAGTATCAGTATGCTGTATGAGTCAATTCTTTGGTTAATGCCTTTTGATGAGTAATTCTTGGCATATCTTGGAGTCTTTCTGCTGATTGACTGCAAGGTTGTTTCAATATAAAACGCATATACTTGTCCTTTACTCGTCATTGTAAAGCAGTTACTCCTCCATTACACACACACACACACGGAATTGATATGATTTAAAGAAACTTATTTTTGTTCTTTAATTTGCCGTTCCTAAATCAGATAGTTATTGATTTTTCAGCTTCTTATGTCAAGGACACGTACAAGGTGTGGTATGTCCTTTGTTGGTCTTCGTTTCTTAACCTGATTATTTCTTCATTGTGAAAGTTTGTCATGTTGTTACACGTTTATTTCTGTCAAATTCATGAAGCCAAATAAATCTTAATTCTTACCTATACATTCCTTACCTTTCTACATTCAATAAAAGTTCTGACTAATCCAGGATGCTACCCTTTCACAAAAAATGGAAGGCAAACAAGACTTTCAAAACTGTCATGTTTCTTGAACAGTTGAGGTTTTAATCAATAACTGTCATGTTTCTTGAACAGTTGAGGTTTTAATCATGGTATATCTTCATAGTTTAAGGTCTGCACCAAGGGCTTACTGACAATACATTTATTGTTCTTATCGTTCTTATCAGTGTATTCCGAAATAAATATAATTCTGAGTCTGCACCAAGGGCTTACTGACAATACATTCATTAATTCAAAAAAAATGAAAGGAATATTTTCTCCTTTGAATAATTGAATCAAAGATTTATTCTGACGATATTTAGTTATTAGATCCGAAACTTTAGAGCTGTTCAACATACGCCACCAATTACAATGATCAATAGAAATGTTTCTACTTGAGCTTCATTGCCATTTCATATTTTTAATAATTAAATTAGTGAAGTATCAGTCTGTTTTGTGTTAAAATTACTAACTTTAGGGTACGTTGGTTTTGTTTCCGGCTCTTTTATTTTCTTTTTAGGAAAACAGGCATTCTTACTAAAAAGCGAGTAGCATTGTCAGACTCTAAATGTGTATATCTCTCCTAGCAGGGATTTGAACATTTATTTGCCAAGTTGCAGAGGACTAACGTCTTCTACAAGACCTAAACCCGGTTGGTTTTATTTTAGTTTAGGTTGCATTATTTGTACTGTATCATTTACATTCAGCCAATATACTTTTTGTTGCTCACATGATCTTGTAAAAAGCCAATATTTTTTTATGTATCTTTAAACATTTTTTAATCAAAATTTTCTATTAAAAAAAAAGAAAGAAAATTTGTTTGGTCAGATTTTGTTGGTTTGGCTAATTGTGAAGAACAAAGAAGGACCTATGCTCTTAAATGTCATCGTCATCTTCATTTCCATATTTTGAAGCAATCATCAGGGAGCACAAATGCAGCTTTACCCATGCAACTGTTGTTTCTAGGATTTAAACATATGACCACTTGGTGACATAAGCACCAGTTACCGTAACTCCGAGGCGGCCACCCTCTATTTTGCAGCAATCATGACTCATACAAAAGATTAAAAAAATCTTTTACATAAAAAGGACAAGCTAAGACATAAATCACAAATACCAGGCTCAATCGCAACCTTATCAAATCCCAAACCATAGAGCCCTTTTCATCCTATTCCCCAGAATAAAAGTAGTTTCATCACAGTAACAACTAAGCAAATCAACACAGGAAATATTTGATGAAATGTGTCATACTAACCAAGAGTCAAAGCTGAGAAAAATAAGTGTTTATGGAATCTATTGATAATTAATCAATGCCATAAGTCTTCAAACATAATACAATATCCACCTTTGAAAAAGAACTAAACATAATATTATAAACTGATCAAATTATAATTTAGCAACATCATCTAGTATTGATGATTAATAACAACCAATGGTTAGAATAGGGGTGGAAACGAAGAAAACATCAAAATTAAAGTAATGGTTAAGAACAAGGATGGATGTTGGCAATGGGCATAAGGCTTTCTGCATAGACGAAAGTAGGCCAAAATAGAGAGCCACGTAGGCGGATATTAAAGTCCACCCATTCATGAGTACGAAGATTATAGAACAATAGATGTTCTATGGTTTGTTTCAGATTCAGGTTCATCATATGTTGGCAACCTGCTGAGGTAGACAATTTCATCCAACCAAATACCTCTTGGATATATGCTTGAAGAGGTGCTTATACTATATTTCTTACTCCAACTCCATCTCTCCCCAGATGAGAGGGCTCCCTCCTCCATCACCCATAAATCAGTTCAATATGATTTATAGTTCTCGCTCCCATTACGACATAACATAGCAAGTTTGTTCTCATACACACTTAATAAACTTTCACATGAATCATCATCGTCACATGGAAGTGGAATCCATGTAGACACTTCCATTACCATGTCAAACGAAACTACCACTATATCAGAAACAATATAATCATTCTCATCAACATTCATCACCTGATACCCAAACCAAAACATAGCTCCATTAACCGTAGTAGGGAAATCACAAATAGTCAAACCTCCAAAGTCCTCAACTTTTATTTCCTTCCAAGATCCTGTGCTTAATGAATACATTTCTAATTTATTACATAATCTTTCACTATCATCCCATTCATCAGATACCAGTATCTTGTAATCATTGTCAATTGGACTAAAACCAAATCCTAATGCAACAAATTCATTTCCAATTTTAATGGGACTTGGCACCTGTAGAATCCCTCTAGTGGCAGGATTCCACACTGAAAGGGAAGGATGAGAATTAAGGCCAGCAACACAGAGCAAGCCGTTGCTGCAACCAACAATTTCAATAGGGAATGAAGAATCCATCAAAGGCAATGGCGGCTGAACTTCAAGAAGTTGCATCTTGTGATTGAGAATATGAAAGGGCAAAGGATCAAGTTTGTCGTCCCATTGCAAAAGAAGCAAAGGGTTTTCATTCATGGAGTGGTGCAAGTGTTCCGTGATGAAAGAAGGGGTCTTCAGGAGATCTTTCCAATCTTTACAAACACAATGAAATCGGATTAGAGATTTTACCGGAAGAATTTTCAGAATGGTTCTGATGATATCTTCGGGAAGGAATGGGTTGTCGCCTATCTGCTCCATAGCGCTAGACTGTGAGAGGAAATAATTCGCCACTAGGGTTTACTGGGACGGTGGCGTTGATGTTTATATTTCTATTTCTATTTTACTGCAAAGATAATATTTTCCCTAAATCAATTTTTTCATAAAAAAATCGTCCTTCCCGAGATATTCTCCTAAAACAAGAGAAAGAAAAGGCGTCGAGGCTCTAATTTTTGGAGTTGGCTCCCATCTACTTCCCTTCCTATCCTCTTCTTCATCTCAATCGTTGGATGAAAAATTAACGTTTATATTTAATCTTTTATAAAAATATTATTTTTAAATATTTAAAATAATATTTTTTAAAATATTAAATTTTTTATTAACGGTTTTTTATAAAAGATTAGGACGGGAAGAGAGGAGGATGGAAGCCAAGCCTAATTTTTGTGATCCTGATTAATAAAATATTATTTTACTTTGAAATAATATTTTGAAGTTAATTATTACGGACATATCATTTCTAATACAATTGGATATTATTTAGTTAAAATTGAAATTAGAACTACACATATCTTAATTTTTCTTTTTAACTGCAGAGGGGTGTTATAATCTTTTAACAACATTCCAAAATTTCTAATAAGGCTTTTGGCCTAATTAGTAATTAGTTATTAGGTTTAGTGGTTCAGTTTTTGCTGCAGAAATATATATATATATATATATATATGCACATTCACATAAAAGTGAGTGACTCCCACTAATATTTTCTCTCTTTTCTTTTTACAATGAGACCCATTCACGTTTACATAGCGTGGGAAAAAAAAATTGTAGCAAAAGTAGAAACATTAAACCTTTAGTTATTTGTTAAAAGTATAGACATTTTGACATTTCAACTAGATTTAATTGAAATTATTATTGTAAATAACCATTACAAATTTATTTTACCTTATCGAATTTCCAAATAATGGTTTCAAATAATAAATGTGGTTTTATTATAATTTGAAATATCTCTTTTATCCTATTAAAAAATGGTTTGACAAGATTATTGTATATAAATTAAAATTTATAATTTTTTTTTTGGTATTGTAATTATGAATTGTGTAGATCGGATTTTAAGAGTTTACTTATTTATATTTATAGCAATAATTTTATAAAAGATTCATTTTATTTCAATCATTTTTTTTAATCTAATAGTAGATATAAGATTATGAGAAAAAAAAATGATAGAAATCCAACCCATTAGGAGATATTAAGGATACAAGCTATCATATCTATATTCGAAGAAGCTTATGGATGCTGAGTTTAAGTGTAAGTATGGGTTGGAACAAATTTTTAATGATGCTATTCAGTGCTGTAAGGAAAATGATTATCTCTAATTAATTCATAACCAAAATTAATGGGGTTTTATACTGTTAGACCAACTTTATATTGGTTCATCGTTTGTATTGAAAAGGTAATTTTTCCCCTAAATCAATTTTTCTCATCCGGCTTAAAAAAAAGATAATAATAATAATAAAAGCTACTTCCCGAGATATCTCTTATTATATAAAGGGGCGGTTCGAAATACACTCCCACCCTCCGACCAATAACTTAATAAAATATAAATATCGAAATATATACTACTATAATATAAGAAAAAATATATATCTCAGAAATAATCAGAAGTTAGTCAAGTATATAATATCGTACTATTAGAATTCAAGCTATTTTATTAATTTTTTAATCATTTAGATTATTTTAAATCTCCCTCTAACTATAACCGAATGTGACACTAATTTTTTTTTAACAATAATGTGACACTAATTTGACTCCTTGTATCTAGGATTTTCTGTTTTCCCTTTATTTTTAGGCCTAATAACAATATGAATTTTCTTCGGATATTCTGGAAAACAAATCTCCTGATATTTTTTAACATGAAGATATCTCCCTGTTATTATTATTATTATCATCATCCGTGTATGTGTGTGTATATATATTATATAAATAATGGGAAAAACACTTCTCATGTTGTAGGAGAAGTGTATTCTCATGTTACACACACATGAAATGGTGGGACCCACATGTATATATATATATATATAGGGATAGGTTATTCTACCTACCCTTAGTTTGCCTACCTTTGCCTACCTCTCTCAATACAATTAGATTATAATCTGATCCAACGGTGAAGATTTGTGGAATAAAATAAACTCTTTTACGCTTTCCTCTTTGCCACCGCCTCGCAATTATATCGATCAAAGCAACGATGAACCAATAACTTGGAACTATACTGCATAAAGCAATAAGAGTCTGAGCCCTAGAGATGTTGAATACTTCTTCAAGAGAGTTCATGGTCCGCGCGAGGAATCCAACCAACGGCACTAAAGATATCCTTCGAAAACGAGTTTGGTGTAAAATGCAATGTCTAGCAAGAACCATGTGCTTGCCGTACCAAGAAGGTGTAATCCATGGCGGTTCATGAATTCTTTTGAGAACAAGCTATATAATTGAGCCTGCTCAATTCTAGGTCTCAAGGGTTCGAGAGGAAGGCGGTGGTGTTGGGTTAATGTGCTCTTTGGTCACTTAAGCCCAATAAGGCTTAATTGAGACTACAACCCAAGAACTCTAAGGCCCATGTGGATTAGGGTTAGGCCTTGGGTGTAGTAGCATATAAACTAACTTTCGTCGCTTGAAAATATACGGCCGCACAAATAGTTAGGAGGCTCTCATCGAAACAAAAACCTAGAGGCGGACGTTCATCATCCGAACGGTTGCCCACACAACCATCTCATCCCCCTCGAGAGATAGTCCGGAAGATCAATCATAGATCGCACAAGGACTGTTCGTATACGAGGAAATTTGTTTCGTAGACAAGGATTGTTCGTGAAGAATCTTTCGATAGCTCTTCAATATCCGAGGTAAGCAAAACGATGAAAGGTTTCATCTTTTCCTACATCGCGTGGTACGATACGCTTCGCGTTTCGATAAGTTCCTTACAATTGGCATCGAGCCAATAGCGATGAGAAAAGAACCTAGTTTTGAAATTTCATGTGATTATCTTCGAAAATTATTTTTGAAAGGATGGCATGTTTCTATATTTGTTATTTGAATCATAGTAGTTATCGTTTATAAATCATATGAATACTTTAATCCATGGTTAGATTCTCTCGTGTAATTCTTGATTTGTAACAAGGAGGCTAATCCCATATGATTAGGTTTCCTCCTTGCTGTTTTTATGATTTCCTTTCGAATTTCTATGTATTTTTCGAATTCTGTAAAAGTTGGAGATCAAGAAACGCGAAGAATATGAGCAAACAACACCGTACGACACTTTTCGTGGACTTCGGATCTCGGATTTGGGCAAACCATATATGGATGGAAAGAGGACGGAAAGACGAACAATTTGGCGGTCGGAACACCACCAAAGGACAACCCACGCGCCGCCACGCGCCTCCACAAGTGGCTGCGCGTGGGCGTCACGTGCCGGCAAACGGCCGGCGCGTGAGGGCACGTGGGCCACCCTTTTGGGGTGTTTCCGGCGGCCGTTTGATCGTCTCTCCGTGCCGGTGCTTCCCCTGGAGTTTCGTGCTGAGATGACTTCGGCTTGCGTGGCGAGGCGAAGGCTAGGGTTCCTCTTTTTTGTGTCCTAGGGTTTCTAGCCAAGGATTGAGTTTTTGGGCTTTTGGGCTCATAGATACCCTGAAGAGGCTTCAGATAAATCCTATGGGCGGGACAAAAGAGAAATTCCAAAGTTGTAAATTTTTTTAAATTTTTTAAATTTTTTTTTAGGAAATCCATGGATTAAAGTTATTTGCTTTCTTAATTTAATGCTTTTATTAAATTGTATGAATTATATGTACGATTAACGTGATGTTTGAAATAACATGCCATATAGAATAGGAAGATGCCATATTGTTGCATAATCACATGTCATAAATGCATGATAACTATTATGTTTTTCAATCGACTAGTATGATAGTTATTTTGAGGGATTATTTAGATTGTCCACTACATTAATTATCATTTATTATGATTTTGAAATCTAGAATAATAATTAGATTAATTAATTGTGGAATTAAAATCTAGACATTAATTATCAATTATTATGATTTTAAATTAAAATCTAGAATAATAATTGTGGAATTAAGGTCTAGACAAATAATCCAGGAAATTTCCTAAGAGAATTGTACCTTTTAGAGTAATTTGTGGGTTATTTAAAATGGTCATGTGACGCACACTCGCTAATCATGACTAGATTTTAGATACCTAATAATTTACTCTAAATTGAACAAATTCTTGGAAATTAAAAATTCTAAACTTAAAATATTGAATGGGTGAAGGTTTTAAATTAAGCTTTTAATTATAAAACCTACGGGCCCCATTGTGGGTTTATTAGTGAAATGGTTATCTTTGAAGCCCCATCGGATAAGGATAATCGGATTTCGCTAGATTAAACCTTAATATTTTCAAAATTTTAGTAGAGTTTTTGTACGGCCCATCGTCGGCAACACTTAGACACTAAAGATAATTTTGAAAGTAAACTATGGTTAAATACATTCAACTTTGGTAAAATTGTTAACCCTCCCATCGAGGCTCGCAATGGAACGAAGGCCCAAATTAACAATATTAGTTTTACAAGAATCTTGCCCATCGTAAGCCTTGTAAAGATAACTAATGGATTGTTAAACAATAAACGAATAGTAGTTATTAGAATCTACTAGCGCTATATCTCGTTTGTTGTTAATTATAGTTTGTAATTAGTGTGCTTTTTCTTTAATTTCAGAAAAATGTCTTCATTCAATCCTTTAGCTACAATCTTGAGCCAAAAACCTATGGATGGTACAAACTACAAACAATGGAGAACCAATTTAGATATTGTTCTTCAATATGAAAAGCTCAACTTTGTTCTCACTACCCCTATGCCGGCCCACGCTGCAGATGCGTCGATGCAATTCGGACTCATTTTCAGCGGGGAGAAGGAAAAAGATGGGAGAAGGCGAATGTGTCAATTGTTTGCTACATTTTGGCCATCTCGCAGTCACCTTCGGGAGCAAATGAACATAATTCGAGTGGAGCAACAATGCTCCGGACTCTTGATGCCATGTTTGCTACACCTAGCGATTCGCTAGGCAAAATGCGCTGGAATTCGGTCACCAAGACGGTCATGTCCGGAGGAAGTGTGGGATCATTGTCTAACAATGATAGCAAACTTCAAGAAGGCCGATGACCATGGTATCAAGTTTGAACAAGAAGTAAAAGTTGACCTTCTCTTACAATCACTACCCGAATACTTCAACCAATTCAAGATGAATTATAATATGAACAAAATGAATCTTGACCTCACTCAACTAATGCACGAGCTTGAGAGTCTTGAGCAGACTCTAGTCAAGCAAGGAAGTGCATTGTTTGTTATTGAAAGTTCTGTGAAACCTAAGGGGAAACCCAAGGGAAAGAACAAGAACAAGAAAAAGAAGAAATCAGTACTTAGTTGCCAAAACAAGAATGAAGCGAGCCCAAAAGGCAAGTGCTTCAAGTGCGGACAAAAGGGGCATTGGAAGAAAGATTGCCCACAAATGAAAAAACCAGGTATGGGTGATTTAAATGTGATTGAGGCTTGTTTAGTGGAGAATCACGATGACAAATGGATCGTTGATTCGGGAGCCACTAACCATGTTTGCTACTCTTTGCGTGGTTCAAACAAAGCTTGCCAGTGAGTAAAGGACAACGAGATTTGAAGCTTGGAACAGGCATCTTGTGTCCGCACTAGCAGTGGGACAAGTTGTTTTATCTTTTAATAATTATAGAACTTTGGTTTTAGAAGACTGTTTATTTATTCCCATTTTAAGAGGAATTTAATTTCGTTAGTTGTTTAGATAAACATGGTTTGACAGTTCAGTTTGATTCCTCGTTTCAATAAGAAGTTCATCTTCTTTTATTTGTTCGGTGTAAAGTTTAATGGCCTTTATTTCCTTAGTCCTATTCCCTCGAAGTTAATCATGTTGAATTAAAAAATGTTGAGCATATCAATTCGTCAAAGAAAAGAAAAGTTTCCAATGAAACTTATCTTTGGCATTTGAGATTGGGTCATATTAACTCTAACAGGATCCAAGGTTTGGTCAAAAGTGGGATTTTAAAATCCCCGAACTTTGAGCCGATACCGGTGTGTGAATCCTGTTTAGAGGGTAAAATGACCAAGAGATCTTTCAAGGCCAAAGGAAAACGTGCCACACTTCAGTGGAATTGGTACATACCGATGTATGTGGACCAATAAATGTCCATGCCGGAGGTGGGTATCAAGTATTTCATCACATTTTGATGATTACTCTAGATTTGGACATGTGTACACGATGCGTCACAAGTCCGAAGCTTTTGGAAAATTCCAAGAGTTCAAGGTTCGAGGAGTAAAAGCATCTAGGTGTTCAAATCAAGACTCTTCGATCCGATCGAGGGGTGAGTACCTATCCGGAGAGTTCAGGTCTTACCCGACCAAGGAGGGGATAGTTTCGCAATTATCTTCTCCAGGATACCCTGACGCAGAATGGAGTTGCCTTTGAAAGGAGAAATAGAACCCTTTTAGAAATGACAAGATCTATGCTCGTTATTCATCACTTTTCGATTCATTCCGGGATATGCCTTAGAAACAGCTATGTATCTATTGAACTTAGCTCCGTCCAAGTCGGTTTCAAAGACACCAATAGAATTGTGGAAAGGGTGTAAGCCCACCATGAATCATATTCGAATTTGGGGTGCTCCGCACATGTCTTGAAACAAAAGAAACCAGACAAGATGGACTCGCATCTTGAAGTATGCATGTTTGTAGGCTATCCTAAAGGAAAGAGGTTGGTTGTTTTATAGTCCAAGAGAAAAGAAGGTCATAGTGAGCACTCACGCGACTTTCTTAGAGGAGGACTATATGACAAACTATAAGCCAAGAAGTAAGGTTATTCTTGATGAGCTAGTCTCGAGATCAAGTTTCACCTCAACCTCAAGGGGTTCCAGCTTTTGTTCCCTGTGGTTGTTCAAAGAGGGGAAAATGTATCGAACATACACAGGAACCAGAGACAGAACCAGAAGTTCAGCATGATATTCAACTAAATGAAGAACAAAATCATGAATTAGTTGATCCACTTAATGAGGGTCCTCATCTAGAAGTTGTCAACCCACAAAATGTGGACCCCCGTAGATGCACGACATCAAGTGCGACAAAGTCGTAGTGGGAGATTGATTCGTAAACCCGCAAGATATCTCTTGTTGGGTGAGTCAAATCGGGATGACATCATCGCAGAAGATGGTGATCCCACGAGTTATGACAAAGCACTAGGAGATGTTGATGCTCAGGAATGGCTCGAGGCTATGAATCGTGAAATGGATTCTATGTATTCCAACTCAGTTTGGTCTCTTGTAGATCCACCTAAAGGGGTAAGACCCATTGGGTGTAAGTGGATTTACAAGAGAAAGAGAAGATCGGACGGGAAGGTTGAAACCTTCAAAGCTAGATTGGTGGCGAAAGGGTACTCCCAAAGAGAAGGAGTGGATTATGATGAAACCTTTTCGCCGGTTGCCATGCTCAAGTCTATTCGGATTCTCTTAGTCAGTCAGGTGACCAATCTTGATTATGAGATTTGGCGAGATGGATGTCAAAACTGCTTTTCTAAATGGAAATTTGGAAGAGGAAATCTATATGCAGCAACCAAAAGGGTTTACAGCCAAAGGGCAAGAAGAAATGGTATGCAAGTTGCGAGAGGTCCATTTATGGACTTAAGCAAGCATCCAGATCATGGAACATCGATTTGATCAAGCCATTGAGTCTTATGGCTTTGAGAAAAGTCCCGATGAGCCGTGTGTGTATAAAAGGATCCAAGGTAATGCAAGTATCTTTTACGGTACTTTATGTGGATGACATACTCCTTATTGGAAATGATACGAGGTATTGTTGGGCATAAAAACCTGGTGAGCAAACATTTTGATATGAAGGACCCGGGGGAAGCCAATTATGTTCTTGGTATTAAACTCTTGCGAGACCAGGAAGAACGGGGTTTTGGCATTATCCCAGGCTCAATACATTGACAAAATACTTGCCAGGTTTAGCATGGAGAATTCAAAGAGGGGAATTATACCCTTCGGGCATGGGATTCATCTCTTTGAGAAGCAATCTCCTCAAACTCCGAGCGAGAGAACGCATGAGTAGGATACCTTATGCTTCAGCAGAGGTAGTCTCATGTATGCTATGCTATGTACTGGACCAGATATACGCTATGCGGTGGGAGTAGTAAGCCGGTACCAATCGGACCGGAGAGCAACACTGGGTAGCGGTTAAACATATACTCAAGTACCTACGGAGAACGAGAGATTATATGTTGGTCTACTCAAGTGGGAGTCTTGAAACCATTGGTTATATGGACTCAGATTTCCAAGGAGATATTGACTCAAGAAAATCCACCTCGGGATATGTGTACACCCTTAATGGCGGTGCCATTTGTTGGAGAAGTGTAAAACAAACATGTGTGGCCGACTCGCCACGTAGGCCGAGTATGTAGCCGCTTCGAGGCCGCAAAGGAAGCCGCATGGTTAAAGAAGTTCCTAACGGACCTTCAGTGATACGGTGTAAATTGTCCTATCACACTCTATCGTGACAACGGTGGGGCGTAGCGCAGTCCAAGGAACCAAGGTGTCATAAGAGATTGAAGCACATAGAGAGGAAATACCACTTGATCCGAGAAATAATTAAAAGAGGAGATACAGTGGTAGCAAAGATAGCATCGACGAGAATCTCGCTCGACCCTTTTACTAAGAGTTTGCCTCGAGCATGTGTTCGAGAGGCATGTTTCATCTATGGGTCTTAGGAGGATTCCGCATTTGCTATAGCTTTAGGCGTTGTTATTTTACTTTGTTATTTTGTGCTTTTGAGCATGACATGATGACATTGCGTTTCTTTTCCGAATGTTAATAAATGGAGTATTCTTTTTCATTTATTTTGCACACTATTTACAAACTCTAAGGTCCGGATCAATTGTGGAGTATATGATCATATGAATACTTTCATAGAGGACATGGTCATAGGTTCTCACAATTGATGAAATGATTCACACTATTAAATTAAGTTGGGCACTTTATTTAGGCTGCAATGTTTTATGAAATGGTTTTGTCCGAATCATTATAAAACATTGGTGTGAGCTAATGCTCACATTGAATGGATCAAGGAGAGATTTGATTAAGCTTGTTCTTTCGTCATAAGGAATCAAATCTCCAGATAACTATAGTTATGTAGTTGCTCTTAATCCCGAGTTTATTTTAAACAGTAGTCGAATAGTTTTCATTCTTTGATTTACCAACGGGTGAGGTTTGATCTATATGACGGCCAACAACTCGGTATTTTGGGATTGAGACTATTTGGTTATCGGTGTTTATGAGATAAACAACATGGAATTTATAGGAAATGTCCCCTTGATATGTTTCGGTACACTGGATATTAAAGACACTCGCCAAGTGCATGTAATCCATTAGAGAAACTGTCAAAGTCAAGGGAATAAATAATTGATTGGAGTTACGTAAAACTAGTCAATCAAATTATAGACATTCTATAAAGGGGCAAAGTGCATATTCTTGTTATAAGTGTCATTGTTCTTGGAGATCACGTTCGGGCTTTTAGTGGAGTAGCACCGAACTAGATAATCTTCTCGTAGATTATCATGAGCCTTGATGAATGACAAATGGTGGGTCCCCAGTGCTAGCTTGAGACAAGGGATGGGGTATGTTATCGATGATGATGGCTTATGGGCTATATGGTCTTGGGTTTACGAACTCAAGTTAGTATCTTAAAGAGCAAGTGGGAGATTGTTGGGTTAATGTGCTCTTTGGTCACTTAAGCCCAATAAGGCTTAATTGAGACTACAACCCAAGAACTCTAAGGCTCATGTGGATTAGGGTTAGGCCTTGGGTGTAGTAGCATATAAACTAACTTTCAGTCGCTTGAAAATATACGGCCGCACAAATAGTTAGGAGGCTCTCATCGTAAACAAAAACCTAGAGGCGACGTTCATCATCCGAACGGTTGCCCACACAACCATCTCATCCCCTCGAGAGATAGTCCGGAAGATCAATCATAGATCGCATGAGGACCGTTCGTATACGAGGACCTGTTCGTAGACAAGGATTGTTCGTGAAGAATCTTTCGATAGCTCTTCAATATCCAGTAAGCAAAACGATGAAAGGTTTCATCTTTTCCTACATCGCGTGGTACGATACGCTTCGCGTTTCGATAAGTTCCCAAAGGGGAGAGAGCAAAGATAAAAGGGTTTATTTTATCTCTCAAATCTCTGCCGTTGGATGAGATTATAATCTAATGGTATTGAGAGGGGTAGGCAAAGGTAGGCAAAATAAGAGTAGGTAAAATAACTCATCCCATATATATATATAATTAGCATTATATATATATGGGTCCCACTCCCACCATTTCATGTGTGGGTAGGAATCTTCTTCTTCTCATGTAACATGAGAAGTTTAAACCCCATAATTAATTCCCTAAAAAGAAAAAAAAGTATATAATTGAGTTTTTAGTATAATATGTGTTTTCAATTATGCACATAGAATATATATTTTGAGTATTTTATGTACAGTGTATATATATATATATATATAAACGGTGAAACATCTAAATATTTATATATTTGTACCCTCAATAATTTATTCAATATACTTATTACCTGTTTAAATAATAAATCATGCACGGATTTTCTTTTTCTTTTTTCAAAAATAACAATCACTGGTTATCTATCTTTTCAAACCATATTGAATCACTGATTACCTGTTTAAATAAGTGTTTTTCTTGCAAGCTTCAAATAAACACCTCAGAACGTAAACCATATTGAATCTAGAACTTTTGTGTTTAATCAAATTATTTAAGGGTTTAATGTTTCTATTTTTGCTATCGAAATATTTTTTTTGTCACACTCACATAAAAGTAATTAGGTCTCTCTTCTCTTTATAATGGGATCCACTCACTTTGTTGTGAGTGTGGCAAAAAAAAAAAAAAAAAAAAAAAAAAAAAAAAAAAATGCAGTGAAAGCATAAACATTAAATCCATTATTTAATCATAATTTATTTAAACATTTAAGAATAAAACCTATACTTTGTGCATAGGGACTTTTTTTTGGTAAAAATATAGGGACGTTTTTTAACAATGTGATGGATATGTTAGATCAATAGATTGAATTATTAAATACCCATTCTTCTTCATATCTAATAAAATATAGATATTGTATTATTAGTTGTGTATGAGAATACAAACTGGGATAACTCATACAACTTATACTGCTTCCAACATACCACTCTGGTCCTATTTATAAGTCCCTTTTTGACCAAATCCATATATCAAAGAAAGGTAGTTAGCTCAATGATTATGAGGTGAATTTTCAACTTTACCCTTATTTATGATTGGGTACTTTCAACTCTTTCTCTCTCTTTATTTTCATTGGTACAATTAATATGGGCAAAATTGTCACAATCTCATTTATTTGATCAAAGGGGAATTATAAATAGGACCAAATTTTTTGGTCAAAAGGGATTTATAAATAGGATCAGATTGGTAAGCAGCATCGCGGGTTCTGTGCATAGTTTTCCTAAAAGAGAAGAAAAAGGTGATGGGGCTCTAATTTTTATGATCCTGATTAATAAATATTATTCACTCATGGTCTTTTGCTTTAATTTTTCCTTTGACATACGGATTAAAAGATATTTGTTTTTAATATTAGATGTTTTATTTGATGGATCTAGTTCAAACAAAATTGTATTTCATGATTTTATTTGATTTGGATTGAAAATAAATTAAAACCTCGTCATATTTGACTTTGAAAAAATATTTTGAAGTTATTACGCACATATTTTGTCTCATAAAATTTAATATTATTTAATTAAAATGAAATTAGGCCTACACATATCTTCAATTTTTCTTTTTAACTGGTCAAAAACATTTTTTTCTTTTAAAATAGGGAAAATTCTCATGAGGGCCCAATTAAGCCTGATAATATCAAATAAGGCCCAAACGAAATTCACATGTCAAACAAGGCCCTAGGGCCTTTTCTGACATTTGAATGTAAAGTGAAATGACATTGATACCCCTCGAATTAAAAAAGAAAAAGGAAGTCTGGACAATGTGTTTTGGCGCCTGATCACTACTAAAAAGGGAAAAACGCTAAAACAAACGTTGAACGCGAGGCACACACAAAGGGGGATCAATCAAGATTGAAGGTCCAACATTAAAGGGTGTGTTCTGATCATCCACTGTGTTAGAGTCTCAACTCAGCTGGTTTATATATGTTGTTCTTGACCTTTTTTTTTTTTTTTTTCAATTTGAAGGTTGGGTGGCCGAAAGATTGGAGCTTGGCCTCATTTATGTTATTATCAGCGAGAAGATAGGTAACCTCGAACAATAATCGTCGCCATTTTCCAAAAACGGGCGACGATACAATTTCAGTCGCCTATATATGTGCCAATTAAAAAAAAAATTTGCCATAAACCAAAACCGAGCATTGAAGGGTCATGTTGTTTTTAAAAAAAAAAAAAATTTAAAAATTGTCAAAAATAGGCGACCGAATGGGCTTGTGTCGCCTATATTTGAAAAACAGCGACCGATCCATTTTCAGTCGCCTATTAATGAAAAATAGGCGACCGAAATTGGATCAGTCGCTTTTTTCAAATATAGGCGACCGAAGCCCATCGTCGCTTATATTGGATTTTGGGCGACACTGAAGCCCATTCAGTCGCCTAAAATCTCCCATAACCCTTATTTTGCCAACCCGCGAAGGTATTCTCTTTTATTTTCGAAGTTTCCTCTTTCGCTTCCCTCGTTGCCGTCAAAAACCCGAGTTGATATCTAGGCTATTTCCGTCATCTTCCTCATCGCCGGCGAACCCTATCGACTCGATCCACGACCGTTTCGTTCGTCGTTTCCTCCGTCTTCTCTCTTCTCGGCGTCCGTGGTTGCCGACCTCTGTTTCCGCCGCGTCAGCCCCACCTTCTCACGACGATCTCTACGGTACGCTCGTAATTTCTTTTCTTTTCTTTTTTTTATTTTTCTTTGTTGAACATCTAAAACATGGGATAAGGAGGATCACTATGACTATAGCTCTTGGTAAATTTACCAAAGATAAAAATGATTTATTTGATATTATGGATGATCGGTTACGAAGGGACCGTTTCGTTTTTGTAGGTTGGTCCGGTCTATTGCTCTTTCCTTGTGCCTATTTTGCCCGTGTTACGTACTAATCTATTCTTTGATGTCCTTGTTTACAATTATTTCCTTCATGACGCTTTTTGATTTGATGTGTTCAATAGGTATGTTTTCGAGAAATTTTGAAATCGGTGAACTAGGAAGGAGTCTAGGACTGAAATAGTCATATTCTTGTTCATGAGTTTATGTTTCTTAGTTTTAGATGAAATGTGAAAAATAAATAGAAAGTGCGAAACACATCAGTATGTTCTCGACGCTTATGCTTTTGTTCTTCGGGCAATTTGTTATGTTTTCATAATCTTTTTCCTTTCTTTGCTATGCTTTCTTCTTTTCCTCTCGTTGTTAGAAGAAATATATTGAATTAGCTCGTGTGGCTCGTATAATTTAAACTTTAAATTTACATTTTTCAGTGTTCATCGAACGAGTTCTTCAATATTTTATTAGCTTCAAGTGTTGATTATGAAGAGCAATTGATTGTACGGAAAATTTTGTCTCCTTGCTTGGGCCATTTTCTATGGCAAAGGATATCTTGATAAGGCTCGAATATAACACACCGCATGCAAAAAGAACCGCTTCACGCCTAATTATAATTATAATTGTAATGAAACTTGAAGCAACCTTGTACAATGGTATTTTATGACGTGCATGTGGTGTGTATGATTATTGTAAATTTAAATGTCTATTTGTTATAAGGATTCCAAGTTATAGTGCTTCATGGATGTTTGAAGCCCGTCGTGATCCCATTTGATGAAGTGAATTTGGAATTTTTTTTTAAATGATATGTGGTGTGTATGATTAATGCATGATAGTCAAACCAATCGTTGTTCTTTGGAAGATTTGAATTGTGGCTCTATGTGGTGGATTTCCCTGGACCAAGAGGATTATGTTTTTTGACATGTGTCAAGTGTGTCATTCTCCACAAATTCTTAGAATAAAAATCTCACATTGTGATAGTACTGAAGAGGAAAAAGGACTGAATTCATTCACGAAAAACATGCAATGGTCACAAGATAAGATGTATAATTCCCCGCCTATGCCACGTCACTACTAATTTCTCTTTCTTCTAACTAACTCTGAGCAATTCCCTACTATTATTTACTAGAAAGCCCCCTCAGTAGAGATTACATATATCACATGGCAGAGAAGCTATAGCAGCAGCAACAAAAGAGGATTTTGATGGTGCATTCTTGTATTGTAGCAATTACATTAAATCTTCCCTCTTTTTCAAAACACACCAATTTTTCTTAAAAATAAAAAGGGTCTATGAGTCTTGCAAATTTAGGGTAAGTCTACATAGTATTTAGTTTTATTTGTGTTAATGTTGCTTTTAGTTTCAAAACACACCACTTTAATTTGGTAGACTTGTTACTTCAATAATAGACTTGTTACTTCCTCACCATGCCATATCCATGCTTTCTTCTCATGCTTTTGTAATGGTTGTTTTATTGCTAGGAAATGGAACAAATCGGTGTTGGGGGATTTAGTTGATAAATATTGATCTTATACCGACTACTTGTTTGTGACTTGGCCACGACAACAACCCACAAGAGCTTGAGGGGTCCTAGGGTAGGTATTTTTAATCATGTTGCTTTTGTCATACAATTATTCCCTCTCATATGTTATATCCTAAGTTCAATGTTAGTTTGAATAATTCCAATGTTGTCTTTATTGTTGTTGTCTTTAGGTTGACTAGAGCAAATAAATTTCAAGGAGAGGAATTTAAAGTTGAGGTAATTATAGTTAAATATTGTTTTGTTGTTAATGTGCATTGAACTAGGTAATCTTTGTAGTATGGATAATGATGCTTAGATGTCCATAATTTATAGTTTATGACTTAGACAACTTAGATATATTTTAGTTTTTTGTATTGATGAAATTATTGGATTTAATAGCTGATATTTTCTAAATTGCCTTAGTTAGTAAGTTTTGTTGAATTAAGTTGAAATGGTTTGTTGTTGAAATTTTGGGATGTCTCACTGTTGAGGGGAAATGCTGCTGAATTTTTTTTTACAAGATTGAGAAAAAACCATGTCGTTATTGAAATTGTTATGAACTTGACTGTTGTTGGAAATGTCTTAGGTGATAAGAAAATGGGTCATAGTTGGATGAATGCTTTGAGAACTAGTGAAGAATATGAGAATGGGGTGGAAGAGTTTATTGAATTTGCTAGAAGGAATGTGGCTACAAAAAATGGGATGTACTATTGTCCATGTGTTAATTGTTTAAATGGGGTTCGAAGGGATATTGCCGATATAAGGGACCACCTAATTTGTGATGGAATAAACCTTCGATACACAACGTGGATATGGCATGGTGAGGAGGTAACTCCCAAAGTGCATCCTACTTAAAAATGAAGTTGAGGTAGATGATGATGGAATGGAGAGAATGATTCATGATGTTAAGGTCGAATCCTTTGCACAACCGCATGAATATGATAGCGTGCGGAGTGATGCAGAGACACCTTTGTTCCTTGGGTGTACTAAGTATACACGGTTGATCGGGACCATACATTTGGTCAACTTAAAGGCAACATGTGGGTGGACCGATAGCGTTTCACGTCGTTGCTTGAATTGTTGTGTGATATGTTGCCGATAATAATGTACTTCCAAATCGTATGTATGAGGCCAAGAAAATCTTATCTACTATGGGTATGGAGTATAAAAAGATACACAGTTGCCCTAATGACTGCATATTGTACAGAAATGAGTATGAAGGCCTTAGTAATTGTCCAAAGTGTAAAACTTCACGATACAAAGTGAAGAAAGGTGGTGGTTCGGAGATCACACAAAAAAAGGCAACCTTTAAAGGCCTTGTGGTATCTTCCCATAATTCCTCGGTTTAAGCGTCGTTTACTAGTGAAGCAACATCAAAGAAGTTGAGATGGCATTCGATGAGAGAATATCCGATGGAAAATATCTACGGCACCTACGACTCTCTCCAATGGAAGAAAATAGACGAAATGTTCCCGCAATTTGGCATTGAGCCAAGAAACCTTCTCGGGGCTTTGCACAGATGGCTTCAATCCGTATCGAACTCTTAGCAGTACCCATAGTGCATGGCCGGTTCTCCTTGTAATATACAACTTACCTCCCGGCTATGTATGAAACGCAAGTATGTGATGCTTTCTATGATGATTTTCGGACCAAAACAACTCGGTAACAATATCGATGTGTACTTGGCGCCTTTGGTTGAGGATTTGAAGAAGTTGTGGGAGGAAGGCATAGATGTGTTTGATGCATATAAGAAGGAGTCCTTCAAGTTGCGTGCAATGATTTTTACCACGATCAACGACTTTCCTGCATACGGAAATTTGTCTGGGTACAGTGTGAAGGGGCATAAAGCATGTCCAATATGTGAAGCTGACACAAACTTCCAGCAATTAAAGCATGGAAAAAAATGGTCTACCTCGGTCATAGGAGGTTTCTTGATCGGTTCCACCCATATCGTAAGTTAAGAAAGCGTTTTAACGGCTTACCGGAGCATAGAACGGCTCCAAAGGCATTTAGGAGAGGAAGTCTATAGTCGGGTGATGCATATCAATGTCACATTGGGTAAGCAGAAAAGGATTGCGGGTGAGAAGAATATATGGAAGAAGAGATCAATTTTCTTTGATCTTCCATATTGGCGTAGTCTTGATGTGAGACACAGTCTTGATGTGATGCATGTGGAAAAAATGTTTGCGATAGCCTTGTGAGTACTCTTTTGCACATACCAGGGAAGACTAAGGATGGAATTAGTGCGAGACTAGACCTGGTTGATATGGGAATAAGAGAACGGTTACATCCACGAGTAACGGAAGATGGTAAGAGGGCATACATGGAGCCCGCAGCTCATACACTATCAAAAGCGGAGAAAAAAGTTTGTGTGGGTGTCTATATGACATTAAGGTTCCATAAGGATATTCTTCAAATTTGAGAAGGTGTGTTTCAATGGACGATTTGAAGTTAGTGGGAATGAAGTCTCATGATTATCATGTGTTTGTTCCAACAACTATTACCAGTAGCTATTAGGGGCATTATGAAAGATGAAGTGCGGACCACTATAACAAAATTGTGTATTTTCTTTAATGCTATATGTAACAAAGTCATTGACATTGAAAAGTTGGATGAATTGGAAAATGAGGGTTATATTATTTTGTCCCAACTAGAGATGCATTTTCCTCCCGCATTTTTCGATATAATGGTGCACCCGATAGCGCACTTGGTAAGGGAGGTAAGGCTCTCGGTCCAGTTTACCTAAGGTGGATGTACCCTTTCGAGCGATACATGAAGATCTTAAAAGGGTATTCTAAAAATCCTTATCGACCTAGGAAGCCTCAATCGTTGAGAGATTTGTAGTGGAAGAGGCTATGGAGTTCAGTAAAGATTATCTATCGGGGGCGACGTTACAATCTCAAAGCATGATAAGGGGATAAGTGAGGGAACTCGAGGAATCAAACGAAGAATATGCTTCGTGCAGAGGTGTTGCAAGCACACCCGTACATCTTGAATAATACGGAAGAAGTTCAACCATACATTGATGAACACGAAAGAGTTTGAAGAATATGAATCCAAGGAAGAATGACATGCAGATAGCTAATGAGCAAAAGAAGACATTTATAAAGTGGTTCCAGGAGAAGGTATTGCACGAGACCGGTGTGTCGGCTACAATCGAGTGGTTAGCCTGGGGGCCTTCTTATCAGGTCATCACTTGGACAGGTTATGATATCAACAGATATTCTTTCTACACAAAAGACCAAGATGACAGGAGTTCAGTGCAAAAAACGGTGGGGTGATGGTTGAAGCCGAATCCATGCACTTTTCGAGTTCGAAAGACAAAAACCCGGTGTTAGCATCTATGGCCTATTATGGAGTTATTGAAGAAATATGGGAGATGAGCTACACCAAGTTCAAAGTTGCTTTATTTAAATGCAAGTGGGTTAACAATAATGCTGTTGTAATAGATCCTAAATTTGGATTTGTCTCAGTTGATCTTCAAAGACTTGGTCATAGAGACGAGCCATTCATTCTAGCAAGCCAGGCGAAACAAGTGTTTTATGTTACGACCCCCGCAAATAACAAAATGTCCATTGTACTTCAAAGTAAAAACAGACGTATGGTGAAGAATCCTTGAACCTAGACGATACACTCCCTTTCACAACAAATCCACCTACAACACGTGAAGTAGAATTGGTAGATGATGAAGAATATGCTCCAAGGAAGGATCATTCGAAGGAATATGGGAAACCATATAAAGTAAGATCTTAAGTTATGAAAAAGTCCTATGTTATTTTTGTACCGGTTTAACATGTTAGTTCATTTTATTCATTCGTTTATTATTTAATAATAACCCTATATAACATTATTCATTTGTCTTTGATGAACAGGAATATGTCTAGCTCTGACGAGTCATCGGGTGATGGTGGGAATGATGTACCGGTGGTGAGAAGGGGTAGAGGTAGCACACATATGGGTGCGTTACTTGCACGTCGTGGCGGTCAGAAAAAGAGGCTGCATGTGGAGTTCGATGCCAATATGAATCCAATTGGTCCAGAGGAAGACAATTTCATTAGCTACATAGGCTATCTGGCTCGAAGCAAAGTTCGCATTGTATTCTCTCATTGGAAGTTGGTTCCTCCTAAAACGAAGGATTTGATCTGGGCACAACTTTTGGTATCTCACTTTCGATATCTTATGCATTTGTATCTTTAGTTTTATCACTTGATTTCTTTCATATCTTCTCTTTTACCTTGCAAAGAACAAACGTATGATGTGCCTAACAATAAGGCCATGAACAAGCATTGGATGGGCGAGGTTCGTATACGTTGGAAAGACTTTAAGAACAAGCTCACTAGAAAGTATATTCGAGGGGCAAAGAGGGACAAGGACCCATGTCGGGACTATGATTACATTTCTCCGCAGGAATTTGGAGGGAGTTTGTGGCGTCACGCCGTAATCCCGAATTTCTTGTAAAATTTCTTTCATATCTTATCTTTTAGTTGAATCTATTTGACATCGAAGGCTCAGTTTTATTTGTTTTCGTGTCACAGGAAAAAAGTCAGGCCAATAGAGAGAGGCAAGCGAGAAATAAGTATCCGCATTGCATGTCTAGGGGTGGCTATAAGAAGCTTGAATGGAGGCTGATGGAAGAAGAGTTGCAGAAAATGAAGGAAGCTGCTCAATCCGATCCTTCCACTGTTATCCAGGCCCCTGAGCGTCCTCCTCACCACAAAAAATGGATCGCTGCGAGGAAGAAGGGTGACAAATACGTTAATGAAGATGTGGCTGAGGTTGCCTTAAAGATTGTAAGTAGTTAAATTAGAAGTATTACATAGCCTCAGTTGTTTCATATTTTTAGAGTTTAATTAGTTACTATTTATGAAAAATCCTATGATACAGGATGCACTTGAGTAGCAAAGCAGCTAAGGTTCATTCACGCCGGGTACACGGATGGACATTTTGTCCACGGCGATTGGGAAGCCTGATTACCTTGATGCTGTTCGTGGGGAGCCGAGGGGAGTTAGTGTCGCGAAATACTTTGGACGGCGTTCGAGTTGTTCGCATGACGATGACAACCCTAGTCCTCAGCTTGTAGCCAAAATTCGAGCGTCCCTCGTAGATGAGGTTATGGCACAACTACGGGGTGAAATGAGGGAGATGATACAAGGGAAGGTAAATACGCAACCTTCAAACCAGGAATCCCCGGCCTTCCCAAGCAGCAAAGAAAGTTTTCACGCTCCAGATGTAAATATTGGCGAACCTTCTCATCACTCTCTAGAAGTACTTATTGACGAGCCTGGCGAGCCTTCTCATACTCCACAGGGGGGACAGCCTTGCACCCTATATTTGGATGACCCACACCGGCGTATTGTTGCAGATGGTCTTGTTTACCTAGAACAAACCACACACCACAATATGCAAATTCCACAAGACCAATGTAGGGTGACTCGACAAGTGTGCGAGAGGGGAAGAAAAGACACCATCCCGATTGTTGATGAGGAGGTTCCCACGCTAGACGCCGCCACCTCATCGTTCATCCTTTGGCCGCGTCATCTTATTGAGGTCGGGACGACACCTCCAATGGTAGGAAATACATTGCGATTAACGATGAGTAGGGTTTAGGATTGATTTTCATTGCTAACCCACTCATAATCTGTTTATTATGTTTTCATAGCATGAACAAGTCATGCGATTTCCATACTTATCACAGCTGCGAGAGCTCTACCAGGACATCGTCTCTATAGGCTTGCAGATGCCTCTGGGCATTGTCGGTGCAGACAAGACATATCTGATATGTATTGACAAGAAAGATTTGACAGAGTTTATGCATATGGACTGTTTAGATATACAGTGGCTTCAACTTGCAATCTTGTAAGTTTTTTTTACCCTTTAATTATGTCAACACTCTTTTTTTGTTTAATATATTCAACAACACTTATCATTTTATTTCGATCGTAGTGTCTGCCATGGCATATGCAAAAAGGGAGACCAATTGGATTCGTATGGATTCTTATGTCCTGGATCCACAGCTTCGGCTTGCAATATCTTAGCCAGGAGGGCCATTTATGTTGGTTTAACAATGGGCGACATAAAATCGTCTTGTTATCTAGCGCCAATGCATGAAAGGTGCGTATTTTTTTTGTCTATATAAGATTTTTAAGGAAAAAATGCTTTTTTATCTTAGTTTAATATTAATATGTATATGTTGTAGTGCTCATTGGACCCGTGCGTTGTTTGTCCCGACAAGAACGCATGTTATTGGTTCGATTCCATAGGTGGCAGGCCAACCGAGGATATCAAAACCATGTTTGCCGAGTAAGTAAATTTTTGTCTAAATCATCGATTCTTTTTTTAAATGAATTGTTTTTATGTCTGTTAATTTCCATTTTAATGATAGGGGTCTTAAGACATATAGACAGATTGCTGGAGCACGAGAGCAGGTGGACCGAAGTGGTTTTATCCGAAGGTAAGTAGTTTCAATTCAAGTTTTTTTCGACACACGGTAGCTTTCTGTTTAACAATTTGTTTTTGATTTATAGTGCCATCACAACCAGGGAACACCGAGTGCGGATACTACGTTATCAATTGGATGCAATCTATCATTTCCACCGGACGTACTACTAGCTTGCAAAATGTACGTAATGCTCCGTGATCCTCAAATGATGATATTTTTTTGTTGTGGTACTTGGTTGTTAATTATACCTTGTTTTCCAATTTACGTTTTTTCTTACCGAGGATCCGTACTCACGGGATGACATCGATTCGATTCGAGACATGATGGCTAGATATCTTCTTGAACATGGCTCAATGTGAATATATAGGCAAGTCATTACTTGTTAGGGTGATTGTCATTGTGAAACTTATTAAGTCTGTGCCGATTTCGGTTTCATGTAAATTATTGGTGCTTGCTCTTGAATTTGCCGGTTTAATTTGTGAATATGAGGTTAGATCACTTGTTTAATTCTCGGGAAATAGATCACTGTCATATGAGGTTTGATTTTGCCATTATACCTTTTCGCATTTGATTTTCCAATAACCAAGACTTGAGATTTTTGTTGAATCATACCATCATAACGATTTGCTTTGAAAGTTTTATGTGTGCTTCTTGCTTGGGAGGTGTTTGATTTGCTTGTGTGGTACCGTGATTATTAATAGGTGGCTCTCATTCACTTTAGCATTAGAGTTGAGCTAAATTCTGTATCTTTGAAACCTTGAAATTCTGTTAAGCTTCGTGTTCAAAAGTCATTTGCTTTGCTATATATATTTGCCTCTTGTCGCATATCGGTGTTATTTGCCAATTGAAGGGAATGTTGATGCTATCTAATTGCTGCATTAAATTGTGAAATTTGTTGTGAAATTTTGGAGATTAATTGCCTCCAAATGTGAGAAAAATTTGTTGTCATAGTGGTGCTTTGTTTGTTGTTTTGGTCTAGTTTTAGTAACCAAAATCTAGGTCATACATTCTTTCTTTTCGTTGTTGAAGTTCTTGAAAGTTTCGATCGCCTTCTTAGGTGACTTTCCGAACTTGCCTTCTTAGGCTCGCATGTTGAAGTTTTCTCTTTGGAGTTGTTGATATTCTTGCATCCTCATGGTTATGTTGGAAGCTAAGTTGTGAATTTGATTGATTTTGTTGACTCGATTAGAACATATATATTATCATTCTCTTGTATGATCTTGTATGTGTAGCCAATTCTTTTGTTGAAGTCACTTTTACAATTTTCTTATTGAACCACTTGTATTCATTGTTATTTCACCTTCTTTTGATGGAATGCACATACATATAATTCATACGGTCATAATATATTATAGTCAGATATGCGCTTAATTATTTTGTGAAGCATTTGACAGCAAATTGGCCAAACAAAACAGCAAGCACATTTTTTTTTTTAAAAAAAATACTTTAAGGCGACCTGAAAATCAATTCAGGGCGTCTTTGGATCATAAGAGACGACCGGAATAGATAATAAGGTCGCCTAAAATTCAGAAATGAGGCGGAAATGAAAAATAGGCGACCTGAACCCATTTCAGGTCGCCTGATATGAGGCGACCTGAACCCATTTCAGGTCGCCTCATATGGGGCAATACAACTACGCTCTCCCCAACGTCCCTTAGAATAAGGACGTTAATTGGGTCTTTTTTAGGTCGTCTTTTAAGTATTTTGTAGTAGTGTAGTTGTTAACACACACTGATATATTGTTAACACATACTAATATGGTTGTTAACACACACTGATATTGTTATTAACGGTCACTGATAATGTTGTTAAAACACATTGCTCAGTGGGAAGCTTTGGAACATGTCTTATATTATTTGAAGGGCTCACCAGGTCGTGGTATTCTCTATACGAATCATGGCCACAACAAGATTGAGTGTTTCTGTGATGCAGATCATGCAGGGTCACAGGCTACCAGAAGATCCACCACAGGATATTGTGTGTTTGTTGGTGGAAATTTAGTATCGTGGAAGAGAAAGAAGCAAGATGTGGTTTCAAAGTCGAGTGCAGAAGCTGAGTATAGAGCCATGTCTCAATCTACACAAGAGATTGTGTGGCTTCACCAGTTAATGAAGGAGGTTGGTCTTGCCACGTCGTTACCTGCGAAGTTGTGGTGTGATAATAAAGCTGCTCTACACATAGCCTCCAACTCCGTGTTTCATGAACGTACGAAACACATTGAGATTGATTGTCACTTTGTACGCGATAAGATCAAGGAGAACTTTGTGTCCACCGGGCATGTGCGATCTAGTGACCAATTGGGTGACCTTCTAACGAAAGCTTTAAGTGGGACTCGGGTTGAATATCTTTGTAACAAGTTGGGCTTGATTAATAGCTATGCTCCAACTTGAGGGGAGTGTTAGGAAATATATGTTTTAGGAAATATATGTTTTAGGAAGTATATTATATTAGGAAGTATATTATATTAGGAAAGATATTATAGAGACAATCAGGATTATAGTAATTAGTCATTATGTCTCATTAACTCTCTTATTCCCTCTCTTGTGTATAAATACCCTATACTATGTACATGAATAGACAAGCAATTGAGATTATATTTCTTCTTTCTCTCTCTCTCTCTCTAATTCTACAAGGATCAAACCTCTCGAATGCCGATGCCATCAATTGGTACAAGGCTTTCTGCGTGACTCAAAATAACTGAAAATTCATTACCACATCTGCCAGTAGCTATCTTCCTCAATTTGTTAGTTCTAAGATTTGACAGACATAGAACACTTATCACTTCAGTGTTCTCTTCAGATTCAGTTTCACCAAACATTTCATTCACTTGAATGTTCTTTTCACATTCAGTTTTACTAACAATTCCAGACATTTCAACACCATTGCAGACAAGTTCATCCCTCCAAATGCATAATGGATTTATCCTAAAAATACCTGATGGATGCTCTGCATCGGTAAAAGTGATTAAAGAATACTTCTTAGTCCATCTCCATCTCTCCTTAGGTCCACCAATACCTTCCTCCTCCACCCACAAATCAATATACCAAGAATCAGTCGTAAAAGATACACCCTCTATAAAGTGAGAAATCACAGCAAGTTTGTTCTCATGTACAGTAAGCTTATGGCCGGAGTACTTGTGACTTTCGTCTAAAGGAGGCATTGGTACTAATGTAAAGGCTTCCTCAGCTATGTCAAATGAAATTACCACTTCCTCCTCCTTATCTGGCTTTGAACCAAGCCAAAATATAGCTCCATTAGCAGAAACAGTATCAGATTGAAAATTTACACCCTTTAAGTTCGCAAATTTGACTTTCTTCCATCTATGAGTGCTCAATGAATAAACCTCCACTCGATTAACCTCATCCTCATCTTCAGGAACATAACATCTCAATATCTTGTAATCATCAACTAGTGGACTGTACCCATATCCTACATAGATACTACCCTCAAAACCATAAACATTCTTTGTTTTTGACGATTTTTCTAATCGCCGGATTCCACAAGAAAAGCGAATGAACCCGATCATTAGAACGTTCCACACAGAGCAAGCCATTCTTTGGAACCGACGATCCTAACACGAACCGAGGAATCGAGAGGAATGTTCGAACTTCATGAAATTTCTTCTCGCAATCGAGCAAGCATAAATCCACGGGAAGATCCTTGTCCGCCACTCCGTTGGAAGAGAAGAGAAGAGTTGTGATGAGTGGAGTGGTGGAGATGGTCAGCGATGAAGGAGGGGGTTTTGATGAGAGTTTCCCATTGTTTGCACACACATTGAAATCGCAGTAGGGATTTCACCGGAAGTCGTTTGAGAATATTTCTGATGATTGCTTGAGGAAGAAGTTTTGGATTGCCAAGGACCACCGTCTCCGCCATAGTGTTCGACTTGGAAGAAGAACCCAGCGTCAGGAACGATGACTATTTTTGAATTAGGGATTGATGTGTCGTTGGACTTGAGAATAAATTTTCCAAAATGAAAGAGATATATATATATATATATATTTTTTTTTTTTTTTTTTTTTTTTTTTTTAATGTTAGTGGGCGGCGGTTAAGCCCTTATTATCAATAAAGGGTGGGCGCACACCCCGACACACCGAGCGCACACATACGGCTAAGTGAGATGTGAGTAGAGCTGGGATTGAGGGTTGGCCAGAATATGGGATAAGGAAAATATCTGTTTTTTAAAGTCCAAGCACGATAGTACCAAGGCCGGGCCGGCCTTACGGGGCTCGAAAATTATTATTCTAAATTTTAACTATTTTTTCTTC
Organism: Acacia acuminata; assembly: GCA_019022655.1. Lineage (NCBI taxonomy): Eukaryota > Viridiplantae > Streptophyta > Magnoliopsida > Fabales > Fabaceae > Acacia > Acacia acuminata. Next base: position 948,777 of record JAFJYI010000035.1, read on the forward strand.
ATTTTTTTTAAAGAAATACAATTAGTAAATAGGCAACCATTAAAGTTCTAATCTATCAAATAAATTTTATCAACATTAATATCTAAACAATATAAATTATTCAACAAATAAACATATTCATTAATTCGTAATAAAAAACAAATAAACATAAAGAATATGTTTTTACCTTTTTTTTTTTTTCAAAAAATATTAAACAAAAGAATTGCTTTATGTATGGCCGTGATAAAATGTATTTTCCTCTCGTAATTTTGTTTGTGTGTATGCAGATTCCTTAGGTTCATGCATGATTTCTTCGACAGATAAACATAATTATACCTATTTTACAAAAAATATATTTATAATTTATTACTTATATAATATTGTAATACCAAAGTATGCGTTTATTTAATATGAAGACATCTATTCTTTAAAATTTATAATAACTAATTATGTGTTCTAATACAGAATAATAATAAACATAAAAAAGGTTATAATTTAAACTAAAAAAAATCTAAGTAATTACAAATAAACACATTCATTAAGTAGAAATTTAAGTAATTATTTTTTAAAACCAAAAAAGCTACGGTTAAACGGGCCTAAAGGGCTGGCCCAATTATGCCTGAGGCCCTACAGGACCGGCACTGCAGGGCTTATTTCAAATTCCTGGCCTATTTTTAAAGCTTGAGACCTACAGGGCCAGAATTTAAACGAGCCGAACCTAGATTTCACGGCTCTAGATGTGAGTGAGAGTGAAAGGACTAAAGGAGAGAATGAGAGCATGGTGGAGATCAATGGGAACTAGGAAATTATTTTAGTCCGTACTAAAAATAAATATATTGAACTATTTACTAAATAATATCGTAAAATATTAAAAATATAAATAAATAATAACCGACAATTATAAATTAAAAGATAACATGGTAAACAAAAAAATCTATGACGTTTGGAAGGATACTCATTACAAGATGTATTACTTTCAGAAATTATTTTCTTAAAAATATCACTTTCTAATGTTATTTTCTTCTTAAAGAACACATCTTTGCTTTTGTTTACCCTTACTCATCTTTTTTAACCTACAACAAATGATGTCAGTGTTAATTAGTATCTTATATCACTAAACATTAATTCTTATAATACCACTCAATCTACAAAACTAATAATTAAATGCGCATTCCACCTACCTCAAAAGAAAATAATTGGAGAAAATAAGAGAAATATAATATGAACCCCAAAAACTATTTTTAAAAAACATACAAATCGATTCAATTTCACTAAACAAATAACCTATTATAATCTATTTTTTAAAGAGAAATTCATTATAAAATTATAAGACAGCCAAATAATAAATCAAAACCGATTAAAATTAGTCATTAATCATCCTCTACATATATATAGTTATCTATTGTCAAAACTCAAGACTCTCCCAAAATCATAAGCCCAAAATTTTCACTAACCAAGACAATATTACCCTCATTAGAAAGATAAAAATAGGTAGAATAACTTTCATAAAAAGAGTGAGGTGAAAAGAAGTGATTTTGAGTACCTATTTAGTCTTTAAAATGAAGACGAACATCACTGGATATAAAATAATACTAACCTTTTTAATGGGTATCTTAAACAAAAATTTTTACTTTCATCTTACATCCCAATTAGTAATAAATCAAATATTGTCCTAATAAAAAGAGAGTATAATTATAGAAAAGACAAAAGATTATCTGGGGCCAAATTAATGGCTAAAATAAAATATTATATAATACCCACATATAAATACATAAGATAAGAGAAAGCCACGGGGCCAGGCATAACGTGGCTCCGCCACTGGTGGAGATTATTTAGGGACGTTAAATACCCTCATTGAGAGCTTTTAAATAACTTTTTGGTAATTATTTGTAAGTTTAGAAGTAGTAGTTGTTAGTTCTCAATATGTTTTGATGATTAACAACAAATGTAAAACATGTCTTGAAGTTTGCAAAGTTAGTTAAAAACATTCGATAGTTGCAACCGCAAAGTATAGGTTTGCAAACTCGAGTAAAGGCCATCCGAGAAAGCAACCAAGTTTTTCAACCTTAGTCAATACCGCAGTTTGCATAGCCAAACTCGAGTATTGAACTTCCGTGAGAGCTAAAGGATTTTTCAAACTTAGTCAATACCGCAGTTTTGCATAGCCAAACTCGAGTATTGAACTTCCGAAGAGCTAAAGGATTTTTCAACCTTAGTCAATACCGCAGTTTGCATAGCCAAACTCGAGTATTGAACTTCCGAAGAGCTAAAGGATTTTTCAACCTTAGTCAATACCGCAGTTTGCATAGCCAAACTCGAGTATTGAACTTCGAGAGCCAAAGGATTTTTCAAGTTAAGTCAATCGCAGTTTGCGTAGCCAATATTGGACTTACAAAAAGCAAAAGGATTTTTCAAGTTAAGTCAATACTGCAGTTTGCGTAGCCAAACTCGATTATTGGACTTACAGAGAGCAAAAGGATTTTTCAAGTTAAGTCAATACCGCAGTTTGCGTAGCCAAACTCGAGTATTGGACTTACGAGAGAGCAAAAGGATTTTTCAAGTTAAGTCAATACTGCGGTAAAGTAAAGGAGTGCAAACTCGAGTATAGGTTTTGTCTTTCAAACACAAGACACGATGGTTTGCCTCGAAGGTGCAAACTCGAGTATCAATTGGATCTTGCGGTATGGACACTTGTATACGTGCCATACTCGAGTTAGCATGAACATACCGCAATTTACAACAAGTAAAAAACTGATTTTTTGAATTACACGAATTTGCAAATCACTCTTGTTTGATCATATTGCTTTCATAAATCATTCACTTATGTTCCCGGATATGTTTAACAAGTTTATTGAGTGAATTTCAGTTAGCACAGATGAAGATTAATAAAGATCAAGGCAAAAAGCAAAAAGGTGCTCAGTGCATTTAATGCACCTCTGCAAATCTACCTACTCTCAACTAATTCATCTGAGCACGCCTTCTGAACGTTAAAGAATGCTTACTACAACAAGCAAAGTAATCTCCAACGGGCAAATTCTCGAGAATCACATCGATCAAATTAACACTGGATTAGCGAAGTTTAGAGAGAAAAGATGACAGACCTTAAGCTAATCACCTACAACGGTTGGATTCATCAAGCAACGGTCATTTAATGTTCTCTACCTATAAATAGAGTGCATTAACTTCTTCTCAAGCTGATACACCTACGAGAGCGAAAATTCATTAAGTATCATTTATTGTGTTCGGTTTCTTTCCGTATTGTATCAATTTGATACTTGTATTTCGTTGTTCATCTTATCTCGCTCCGTAAGAGAGTTATTTCGTAAATCATTCATTGATTGAGATAACCACAAGTCGGGGGACTTGGTGGTTGGGTGTATTGATTGCAACTTGTAAGGGGAGTGAGTTCTAGTGAGAGAACTACTCGAGTACGAGGTTGTAATCAATTGTTGAATTTTAGTGGATTGAAAATCTCAAGTGTGGCTTGGGATTTGGATGTAGGTCAAGGATAAGACCGAACCAGGATAATTTCTCTTGTGCAAGCTTTCCTTACTTCTCCTCTCGATATACTCTGTTTTCACTTGTCCAAAACTGAGCTAGTTCTTAAAATTTTAAGAATACCCAATTCACCCCCCCTCTTGGGTATTTAGGCTCCACTTTCGTAGTCAACTCAAATATTAATCTTTCATAAATGATTATGAATGAATATTTTAATTAAAAAAATGAACTAAATTAGATGTATATGTGTATGTACGTATAAGTTTAATATTCTTATAATAAAAACTGAAAATGGCATTTTGGGTACAAATTTTAAAAATAACAGCTTAGTCATTCTAATTTTAAAAAACATTTTAGTCCTTTAAATTTTAAAAATCAATTTAATTCAATTAATTTCACAAATGACAAATTGATCCGACAAGGCTTTTATGAGATGTTGGTTTATTGTTTCTTTTTTCTCATGTTTAAATATGTGATGATATTTATGGAAGCATGATTTATTATACTTTATTTGATTGAATATAATTGTTATGGCGACTATATTTGTGATGGGTTGGAGTAAGGAGAAATTCGTATGATAAGATCTTTTTATACCATCATTTGGTGTATAATCGATGGTACTTGTCAAGGCCCCTTCCTCTATGTTTTCCTTTGGTCGAGATTGCATTGGAGTTGTGGGACGTGTGACACCTTTTTAATGGTGCTCTTTTAAGTAAGGGAGCCATAGCCTAACCTTAAGCTTATACCTTTAACCAAGTGTATCTTAAGAACTGGCGAGTTTGGGACAATACAGTCAAATGGATGAATTTCTATTTGACTATGTGTTAGCTTATGGATCCAATCAGCAGATTAATGATGGACAATTAGAGCCGGGAAATCGGGCCGAGCCCATCAAGCCGGTTCTTTTAAGCCCTGGCCCTTCAAAAGCCGGGCTTGAAAATTAGAGGAACTTAATGAAATAAGCCTTGTAGAGCCTCGAGCTTAAAAGAGCTGGCATTGGAGGGCCTCGGGCCGGCCGTGTGGGCCCTTTTAATTTTTTTTTTTTTTTTTTGGATGCATGCAGTGGTAGAGCCATACTAGTGCCCAAGTGGCCAAGTGCAGACACAAAATTTTTAGAATATATATATGTATGTGTGTGTGTATATATATATTTTGAAGGAATTTCATAACAACTTCCTAAGTAGTGTAGTTGGTTATCACGCGGTCTTTCACATTAGAGGTCCCTGGTTCAAAACTGGGCTCAAACAATATTCTTAATTATAATTCATTATATATATATTTTTTATTTTCTCCCCCAATTTGTTCCATAGCGCAGTCAAGCCTTCCTAGCTCAGCAGCTCCTCTTCGTATGCCGCCGATCTAGAGAATCCCAATTCCGATCCTGCCGATGAGACTTTGTTTCTCTCTCTCTCTTTTTTTTTTCCGTCAACCCTATTCCCTTCTTGAGTTCCTTTTCGTGCATAAGGAAATGATTTTAGATCTTCCTTCTTCACTGTGTTCTTCGTGAATTGATTTGGTGGTTTGTGCAAATGAATTAGTTTGGATTATTTCAGTGTTTAGATAGGGGAAAAGTACGATGGTCTAAGCCTGAAGAGTTGCTTTTGTTTGATATCTTAGAGAATTTGTGGGCAACATCAAAGCTCCCTCTATTTTCCAAGTTAAGAATGTGGGCGAAACCCTCCTCACTCGTACTCAGGGTACCAAGGTATTTTTGTTTTTACTGATAATTTTTCTACAGAAGTAGGGTTATCGTTCTAAAACCTCATAGTAAAGCCTCATGATTTATCTATAAATTTTGTCTTTGTATTATTGCTCACTATTTTCCCCATATTCCGTTTCCATAGCTTTAATGATTTGTAGGCAATAGTAAGATTTATCTTACTTAATTTGTTTTTAGTATTCTGAAAGTAAAAATAAGGTTGCTGGTGGAATCTTAGAACGTTGGGGAATAGTTTTGTTCTTTTGATGTAAAATACATATTGCTAGATGCATCAATTCTATAATTGTTCTGTTAGTGTTCCAAACTGTTCTGTTTCATTTTGCTTTTTAAGTTTCTGTATCATGTGAGAGGAATCAATTCTATTTTGTTGTTTCTTATGTGCTATATAACATCATTTAGAGTTACATATTAGTGATAATTTGTTTTTAAAAACGTTAGTTTAATAATCTAAGTATAAAAAAAATTTGGTTTAATAATCAAAACATCGTATTCATTTACAGCGGTTTGTTGATTTATTGTAGTTTAATAATTTAAGTATGCTATATTTCAAAACGTAAAACTAAAAAAAAAAATTGTCAGCTACACAGTTATCTCACTTGAGTTTTTTGTGTCAACTTTGACAGTTTTTACTTTTTAACATTAACGATGTTAAAAATATAGGACCAAAAGTATATTTCATGTAAAAGTTTAAATAACTAAAAGTATACTTTAACATATTTAAAATGATTAGAAGATGCTCAATAAGGGAATTGAAGGGTGTAACAATTTGATTAGATCTAAGTGATCACGTCCATATTTAAAAAGCCATGTTTTGTAAGTGGAAAAATATATTCCTTTCGGTCTTTAATATAAGACATATTTATCTAATTAATTAAATTAAAGAAGTTAATTAATATAACATATATTTTTTAAAATGTAAAAGTCATATTTCTTAATCTTATTATTCCCTCTCTTCCTTTAATATTACTGAAGAAGCATAAATAAGAGTAAATTAAGAAATGTTTTATAAATATAAAAATAAGATCAACTTTATAAATATATCTTATATCAAGGAGTTGAGGGAGTAGTTTTTTAAAAGCCAAATTTTTTTATAAGTAGAAAACCAAGATGCGATTGCCAAACAAACTATCGAAAATTCCCTCATTTTCCCTTCAAAGTTATAAATATGTCTTTTTAGTAATTTAAATAATATGAAAAATCGATGCGGATCACAATCGTCCAAACATTTTCTATTTATCCATATCACCTTTTTTTATAAAATCTACTACTTTAGTCCTATTTATAAGAGAATTTTGATTAAAAAACATTGGTCTTATTTATAAGTCCAGTTTCATTTAATAAATGAGATTATGACAATTTTACCCATATTAATTATACTCATGAAGATAGAGAGAGAAGAAACAATTGGAAAATACTCAATCATAAATAAGGGCAAAGTTGAAAATTTGCCTTAAAATCATTGAATTAACTACTTCTCTTTAGTATGTAAGATTTGATTAAAATATACTTATAAATAAGAGCAGAATAACATTCTCTCAATAACCATGCTCCAATATTATTTTTTTACTTGTATCATTTTTTGTTTAGAAACTATCTTCCAAAAATTTCCCCTCTAATGCCAAATAAACGGAAAAAGAGTATTCTCTCTATAATAGAATATACAAAAGAGTCTGGATCAATCAAACCTCATCATTTTGCTCTTGGTGTTGGGATGGTTGGTCGAAAGATTCCCAAAACTTTGAAAAAAGAAAAAAATTCGATTCACAATTTCATTTGAGTCATCAATTTGTAAATCTCAACAATTAGTGTCAAAGGTATTACACTTGTTGGACCAACAAGTATTATCACATCAAACACCAATAAGAAGCCAACAACCAAAGCCACCATCCATAACACCATATACTCCCAGACAATACTGAAATTCAATTCAGGCCAAGCTACCCATGAACCAGAGTTTATCATAAGCTGAAAACCAGATTCAAAACACAAACTTACCAAATCCCAAATCCTGAGCCATCTGCGTCCACTTGTTGAGAGCCAAAGCCTCACACACAAAGAAGATAGAAAGTTGCATGAGAGGAGCAATTACTCAAATCCATGACATATTCCAGCTTCTTTAGCAGTATTGTCATCAAGCCTTGCACACATATAATTATCTGAACTAAAAAGTGCTAAAACAAAGTATCTATAATGCAATAAGACCTATGATCCAGGTTCTTCAATGGGTGTTGTCAATTGGTGTCAGACTCTCCACATGATTGAAACTAGGAAGAAGAGGTTCACATTTGCATATAGCAAATATCTTAAATTCATCGGTATTCACATTGGACAGAAGTATAACAGCTTTTGGTTCATCATTCTCTGCTTCATGTTCATATCTACTAATCAGTTTAAATCCAAGAAACTTTCGGATTGTAGGCATAATTTTAATATCGCATTTGTAGACAACTTTATCCCCCCAAATAATCGGGGACCGTCTTAAGTCTGGACAGCGTAACCTACTATATTTCATAGTCCAACTCCATCTCCTTTTAGATGTACCTGTTCCATCCTCCATAACCCACAATTGATTATAATAAGATTTAGGGTCTCCAGGCCTAGTAATGTCAACAAACATGGCAAGTTTGTTATCATAAATTGTAAGAACTTTTGTTGCATAAGGGTGTAAGATAGGCATTGTTATGGATCTAAACACTTCTTTTGCTATGTCAAATGAAACTATGAAATCCACATTTTTTCTCCCTATCCAAAATATAGTACCATTAGTAGAGACATATTGATGAAAAAGTATAACACCCTGCAACTTCTTAAATCCTATTTCCTTCCATGAACCCTTGTTTAAGGAATACACTTCGACTCTATTAACTGCTATGTCAAAGCTATAAGCTCTCACAATCTTGTAATCATTAACAATGGGACTAAACCCAAATCCTAAAATGCAGTCACCCTTAAAATCATCGATAGTTCTAGGGATCTGTCTTACCTCTCTAATCACTGGATTCCACAACAAAAGTGAAGGAGGGTACATACCAATTTCATTGAATTCAACACAAAGCAAGCCATTACTAGAGCCGATGATTTCAGTAGTAGGAAACAAGGAATCGATCAAAGGTGGGTTCTGAAATTCACGGACTCGCTTCTTGTCATCGAGACAAGATAACTTCAAAGGAAACGGAAAAACTATGTGATCCGATCGTAAAAGAAGAGAAGGTTTATGATGAACGGAGTGGAGGCGGTGGTCTGCGATGAAAGATGGAGTTTTAAAGAGATTTTTCCACTTTTTGCACACACATTGAAATCTGATTAGGGATTTGACTGGGATACGATTGAGAATGCTTTCGATGATTTCTTGGGGAAGAAACGGTGTTTCACCATCCTGATTTGACTGGGATACGATTGAGAATGCTTTCGATGATTTCTTCGGGAAGAAACGGTGTTTCGCCATCCTCGAACAACTGCTCCGTAGTGATCTACTTGAACAGAACAGATCCCTTATAAGGGTGGGTCAGTAGATCAGTGCTCGACTGGTTCCGGGGGTGGGAGTTTAAATATTCTAATAAGAGTACTATAATAAAAGTTGAATCATATTTAATAATCATCATTAAATCTTATTATCATTATTATTAAATATAATCATGAAGATGTGAACAACTTGATTGAAGAAATAAACCTGATCACATAATCTGGTGCAATCCTAATAAAATAGTTACCTATTATATTTATTAATTTATTTTTCTATTTAGATATTAAATCTAGTGATAATGATAAATCCCATAATATGCTCTTTTTATATACATATATATTTTTTCAATTGTATATGCACCTTGTCATAAAATTTTATGCCGTTCTTATTTTCAATTTCATTTATTTATTTCGTTGAATATAACTTTACAAAATTCATATCATTTTGGTAATTATACATTAATAAGTGTTTTTAATAAATTCAAATAGAAACCACAATTGATCACGATTGATCGACGACACTTTTAATCGATGGATAAATTGTAACATCCCATTTTCAAAAGCAGTATTTTTTTTTTCATCAGAGTAGAACATCGGAGCGATTGAGTAACTGATATTTATATTCAAAATGCCGTAAGTCTGGCGATTGCGATAGCTTGTACGTTGTACCGAGTGTTTTCAAAGGTAAATAACAAAAGAAGAGAGTCTTGGTGAGTCCCTATGCGTGCCGCTTGCCTTTCTCCTCGATCCTCGGTCCTCCGACCGACGCTATGTTAAAGAGCGAGGTTCAATGCCCATTGAACCTCGGGTAATGATTAACCTCATGCTTATGTGTGACAAAATATGTATGAATGAGATATTCATAACATTACAAAGCATTAACCAATACATAGCACACAACGAGATGTAAGGTTACAACAATACATAAGCACACAGCGAGATGTAATGTCAATCACAACAACAAGTACATAGTACATAGCACACAAAGACATGCACGGTCAACCATGTTTGCACTAACCGGTGCCACGGTGCACGACTCCTCGTGTCCTCGGCGCTAGGAAAACTCAACGGCATTACCAAGGCGTAACCCGTATAAACAAAGCTGAATGTATAAACAAGTGAACTAAGACCGAGTCTTAGACACGGTGCATGACCCAAGACCAAGTCCGTCCATGACTCTATGAAATAGTCTATCACATATAAGCATACAATAAGCATCGAGTTAGTGTTACAAGACGCGAACGTACCTTCGTTGACGGAACTTGATGCATTTGAACGGTATGACGGTACAACAAAGCGGTAAGTGATTACGAGATATCCTATAAGGATGATAACGTTTCTAATCAATGGTCAACATTATAAGACATTCTAGTCCCAAATTACCATTTTACCCCCGACTCCCTAATCGGCGGAATTTTTCGCGGAACTTCGTTACTTTAACTCTAATCTTCCAAAATTTTGACATATCTCTATCTCCAATAATAAATATCATATTTATCCCTAAAACATGATATCTAAACTAACTTGGAAGATTAAAGATTAATCTAGCATTTCTAATATAACTACCGAAGGAACTACCAAAGCTTAAGACCAGGGACCAGAAGAACTTACCCAAAGACTTCGCTACTCCTTTTCCGAGCTCCTCCTTGCTCTCACTTCTCTCTAACCTCTCTCTAGGAATTGTGAATTGGTGAGGAATGAAGTGAAATGGGAAGACCTATTTATAGAAGATTTTGGTGCACTATTCATGCTTTATCATACCGAATCTCAACCGTTGGATCTAGCTTGGACACAAGGCATCATCTCCACCATACAACACATCTCCTTACCTCATCATGATGTCATCAAGGTGATGTCACCCATGTGCTTTATGAACTTCTACCGATAAAGTTCCTGTTCGGTGTAATTCCGCAAAATCTCAAAGATCCGGAACACACGACCAAGCTCTATTCTTCCTCTTCGGAAATATTTGAGTTAACTAAATTTTTGATCCCATTAAGGGTATTCCGTTGTCTATTGAACATTTTCAGACAGACGCTATCGGTTACAGAAATTACTTCGGGTAACGCCAAATTCGAGACAAAAATCCATTGGTTCATAATATGTCCAGTTGTTTTCTACTTAGTTCAAGGATTTCAAGTTATGATTTATTTTCCATTGGTTCTCACTTTTCTTATCCGCCATTTGTTTACAAAATATCTTTTCATCGGTCCCTTATTCGCCCGCGGTTACGGAAATGACTTCCGCTAACACCAACTTACGGACAAAAATTCACTTGTTTGTAATTTGTCGACCTAAGAAACTTAGTTCATGGTTTTTAGATAGGATTTAATTTATCGGTTCTCATTTATCCAACCTGGTTCTTCCACAAATATCTCTTTTATATTATTATAAAAATACAAATATCATGATATTTGTTATTTATTTTATTATTATTATTATTTTATTTTTTATTTTTATTTTTTATTTTTTTCTTCCTCTTTTTTTTTTTTATTATTTTTTTATTTCGTTTTTTTTTTTTTTTTTTTCTTTTTCCTCTTTTTTTTCCCTTTCTTTTTCTTGAAAATATCATTCCTCCCTTTTTTTTTTTTTTTTTTACTTTAATTATCTTTAAAAATTCTCCCTATTGGTTCTTTTGTTCAAGCTTAGATAATTAGCCATTAATTACCTAACTAATCACTTTCTAATTGTTGATAATTTTCTTAATTAAGATTAATCATTATCTCACAACTATTTTACTTACATTGGTATTTTATGCTCCATGTAAAATATTAAAAATCATGGGGCAACTTATGCTCCCCAAAATTATATTTAATTTTGCCTCATTATTTTTCAAGGGAAATAATCCCAAAAATTCCTAAAATTAGAGACAACATACTTTCTAATTTCCAATAAATATTTTATTGCCTCTTGGGATTTATCATAATATTTTCAGGCATTTCATGGCCCATAATTGCATTTAGGGATTTTGACACTTTAATCCCTCTAATTTCATTAGAAATTTCCCTAGACAATAGAATAAGTATCCTACAAGGTTTTAAAACCACATGTTCACCTATTTCCAAATAGGTATTATTTGCTAAAATATAGTATTCGAGATAGATAATTATCAAGGTATTACATTTCTCCCCCGTTAAATAAAATTTCGCCCTCGAAATTTGAACATATACATTCGTAAGGTTATCTAGACCTCCAATCTATTCCTTCCCTTTGCATGCTTACCTAGCACACATCCTACTACTCAAAAGTCTCATTTATCTTATACCCAGGTATAGTACTCAATTACAAGACTTGTTGGTCTATTCTCACAGTACTCGGTTACACAGGCCTCACTGCCCGATTTATTCAGCCTCTCGGCTTAACACATACTGGCCTTTCGGCTCAATCTGTTACCACAATCTTCGGAGATTCTAGCCTTACTGCCTAGGAATTCATCCTCGGGCTTTAGGCATCTTAACTACTACCTGGTACAGCGAATGTTTTGCTAGTCTTAAGATGTATTTTAGACATAGTTATTATGACAATCAGCATTTCACACAGCGCTAAGTCTCACCGGTCCTATGTTCTAGGGGCACCGCCCCGTGCACACTTGCACACTAGGTCTTATTGCCTGGGGCCTCTGCCCGTCTATTTCATCTGAGCTTTTCCCATTCAAGCTCTTAGACTACTTTCACTTGCTTAACACCATAGTTGACAACTACTATCCGCTTAACGGGTTCAAGTATTCTAGACCTTTCTAATAGTTTCGTTCCTATATCAACTACACCGCTTTTCAACACCATAGCAATGACAAACACGTCATCGCTACCCAAAATCATTTTGTTGTCTCATTTTCAAATTTTCACACATTGAAAATTTTCCGTGGTCTCGTACATTTCACAATCCACACTATACCAAAAAGTAATAGTGCCATCGCATTTTCAAACTCAATCGCGCCAACACAATTTTGTGAAAACATATTCACCGCCGAATCAATTTTAAAAACTTTTACTATCGGCACTTATCTTTGAGGGAGATGATTCATTTCACAACATTTTTAACAATTGAGAGCTCACGCCACCATTTCAACCACTTGGTACGGTGAGCGCCCTATCCCAATCCCCAAATCCGGCCCTGTATCCTCGGCCTCAAATCGAGTCACCAGGCATCAACGGTACCATCAAACAATGTGGGAGAATCCTCCGCCCCTCCCATAAGAGACCCAGTGTCCACCACCGTGGAGAGCCCACCCACGATCGTCGCTCCCTGTGGCCTAACCCCTCGCACGTTTGGTGTCCGTACCGGCACATAAAGTAGCGACCCTATCTACGGTAACTCGGTCCAGCCATAGATAGTCGGGCCCTACACATGCCTACGGTAGCAACCCCCATCTACGGGATCTCAGTGACCATAGATAGTAAGGTCCTAGACAAAAACATACGCCCTAGGCGAAATGTTATGGATTGGGTGTGTTCACTTCTTTGTCGGTGCGATTTTTATTTTCTCAAACAAAATCCCTCCAAAACTCTTTGTTCAAAAAGACCTTTTATCAAAGGTCAGCGATTTCAACCATTTTAAAATATCTGGCAAGACCCAGCAAACTATGTACATCTACAACAGCTTCTGTCCTTCCAGTTCTGTACTGCTTTACCACAACACATAGTTGAAAACTAGTTTCAAACTCGGGTTCTAACAAACCCTTTTTATAAGACAACATCATTTCAAAATAACCATCTATTTTGTGGTCTCAAATTCTATTGAAAACATTTCACTCAAAAATCGATTTCAAAAATTCACAAGTTCGAAATCAATTCCAAAATTTCAAATATAGCGAGGTGTATTGGCAAGTTTAAAAATTCAATTTTTAAACCTTACTCGAGAACGAGACAACTAACCTTAGAAAGTCATTACTAACTAATAGTATCCGGACCTACGTCCTTAGTCTGTTCAAGTCATTCGTAGAACGCTTAATCTATTCTACTTTAATCTTTCGGCTATTCGGACATCGCCCGCTATCCTCGGTTTCACGAACTTCTCGAGACACTTCTTGTATTTGTTATCTAACAAGCGTGGGCTTACGCCAGCCTATAGACACACTAGTCTCATAGGACTTAGGGCTTTTCATCGAACATGTATATGTCTAACGACCTATGGACACATCGGTCCCAAAGGTCCTACCGCCCACCATGAACGTTTGAGGAGTACACATCACCACTTTATCCTCACCAGGACATACCCCAATCCCGTGCGGCCTCAAGCGCAACCTTTGGATCAAGCGATCCACGATCATCGCATCCTCCGGCCTCACGTACTCCCGGTCTATCGGACTAGAGCCGAGTCACCAAGCATCGCGACGTTGACCATCATCATGGGCCATACACCCTCCTGATGTGGTAGGAATCATAATTCCCGGATTGGTGTATTCATTTTGGTGTGTGCTTTCGTCTCTCAAAAACTCATTCATTTGGAACCATCGATACGGCACCTTTAATATTGATTCGGTACTAGGTATCAACCCAATAGTGAATTCAATTTCCTCTCTATCGTGGTAATCCGCTGAGAGCTTCTAGAAACAACTTAGGGAACTTGTTCACAACTAGAATTTCTTCTTGTGCAAGTTCAGTTCTTGGTTGGATATCATAGCACAATATATGCTATACAGCACTAGAGCACCCTATGGCGATATACTGGATCATGAAAACCTTCTCTTTAGGGAACCGATTAGATATGGGACTCGCTATAATGTACTTACCTTGAGAATCGATACACTGGTAGCTCTACTCTATGGTTCGTTGTGATGGCAACTTCACTCACGGTTTGACGTCACGGTGGCTTCACTCTAAGGTACTTCACTCGGCGCTTCACTCAATCCCTCCGATTGGTCAGCACCTCCGGTCAGAACCCTCCGTAGGTAGCCCTTTCCGAACAGATCTCCCCGTAAGTAGCCACCTCTGATCACAATTTCCCATAAGTAGTACTTTCTTCAGTTGACCGTCTCTGAATCATTATAAGGAGAACTCGGATCTCTATCAGGTTCCTACCCTTTAGTGGTTCCGTAATCTACTGTCTCTATTTCTGCCATCTCATCTAGGGTCATTCTATTTGTGGGCTTCCTAGCTCCAGTCAACAACCTTATCTCAATTTCCCACTTCTTTGGGGATCTATTAGCTACTAACATCTCTAAGGTTATCGGTTTCACCTTGAAACCATAACCTGTGGTTACTGAGGTTTTAGCTATCGTAGGGTTCCGTTAAGGAACTAACTCTCAGGTATTCAAACCTAAGGCAACCTCACTCACATTTTCTCAGGGTCCCTACTCTCAGGTACTGGAACCTAGGCAATGCTCAGTCATACATTGACCTAAGCACCTTGTCTCTCTGTCTCAAGCCTATCATCACTCTATCTTTCCTCATAGTATTCCAAAGGATTACTATGTTTCATACCGCAAGGTATTTAGGTCTTTGCTTAAAGGATATCAAATCCTTATGCTATATCCCAGGGGTTAAGAATCCTGAGATTTCTCTCGCTTAAGCACGCTTAATTTCACAACGTCTATCGTATCGGGTACTAATATCGGTACACATACTATCGCATCTTCGACCACTCTCATAGGTGCTAGTACGACATAAGCGCCTCCCGAAATCTTGGGTACTTTCCCCTCTTTATCTAACGGTCACCACTGCTTGTCAAGGACTTAGTCAAAAGACCTTCATCCCCGGAGCCATGCCCCGTTGCACGCATGGTGTCCGGTTTTTGCAAGGCGGGGATTTTCCTCTCGGGGTAACTTAGTAAGTTCTTTGTTTCTACAAGGAAACGAAGTCAATAGTCACTTGTCTACGGGAAAACCTAAGTAGAACCGACTTCTACGTAACGATTGCCTTGAAACACTGGGCGGGGATTTAACTCGGACTCTAATTTCTATATCGAAGTCCTAGAGTTTAGCAACAGAACCCATATTCTATGTTATATACTATATCTCCGAGTCTCATCCGGCGTGGCCCGACTCCATATATAAGCTCACGGGTTAGAATGGAATTAATGCCCAAGTACAAACTGGAGATTATCGGAATTATCGAATTATCGAAATTATCGAATTATCGGAGCCTAATATCGATGTAGGTACGGGCGATGGATACACCATCCCGGGTTTAGAGTGGTGCACCGACGGAGGGTGGTACATCGGTTCGAGGATGGTACACCGGTTCAGACTGGTATACCGAAGTAAGGTGGTACTCCGACCTAGGCTTATATCAGTACTCATTTTCAAAACATGCTCTTTTAAAAAGGCGTAGAGCCTAACTCCGTTACTCAAACCAAATGGCCAGGTAGGTGTCTATCATGGGAGCCTCACCGTGCTAGGGTGACCGATTGGGTGATCCACATAGACTAGCCCGCCTTCGGCACCAAAAGGTTTTGGAATAACTTAGTCGGATCTATGCCGGGACAAGTTGCTTCGATACCAAAATTGTAACATCCCATTTTCAAAAGCGGTATATTTTTTTTTTTCATCGAGTAGAACATCGGAGCAATTGAGTAAGCGATATTTATATTCAAAATCGTAAGTCCGGGCTGATTGCGGTAGCGGTACGTTGTACCGAGTGTTTTCAAAGGTAAATAACAAAAGAAGAGAGTCTTGGTGAGTCCCTATGCGTGCCGCTTGCCTTTCTCCTCGATCCTCGGTCCTCCCGACCACGACGCTATGTTAAGAGCCGAGGTTCAATGCCCATTGAACCTCGGAGTAATGGTTAACCTCATGCTTATGTGTGACAAAATATGTATGATGAGATATTCATAACATTACAAAGATTAACCAATACATAGCACACGGCGGATGTAAGGTTACAACAATACATAAGCACACGGCGAGATGTAATGTCAATCACAACAACAAGTACATAGTACATAGCACACAAAGACATGCAGTCAACCATGTTTGCACTAACCGGTGCCACGACGGCTCCTCGTGTCCTCGCGCTAGGAAAACTCAACGGCATTACCAAGATCGTAACCCGTATAAACAAAGCTGAATGTATAAACAAGTGAACTAAGACCGAGTCTTAGACACGGTGCATGACCCAAGACCAAGTCCTGTCCATGACTCTATGAAATAGTCTATCACATATAAGCATACAATAAGCATCGAGTTAGTGTTACAAGACGCGAACGTACCTTCGTTGACGGAACTTGACGTGTTGATTGACAATGATATGACAATGCGGTACAAACGGTAAGTGATTACAGATATCCTATAAGGATGATAACGTTTCTAATCAATGGTCAACATTATACCAGACATTCTAGTCCCAAATTACCATTTTACCCCGACTCCCTAATCGGCGGAATTTCGCGAACTTCGTTACTTTAACTCTAATCTTCCAAAATTTTGACATATCTCTATCTCCAATAATAAATATCATATTTATCCCTAAAACATGATATCTAAACTAACTTGGAAGATTAAAGATTAATCTAGCATTTCTAATATAACTACCGAAGGAACTACCAAAGCTTAAGACCAGGGACCGAAGAACTTACCCAAAGACTTCGCTACTCCTTTTCCGAGCTCCTCCTTGCTCTCACTTCTCTCTAACTCTCTCTAGGAATTGTGAATTGGTGAGGAATGAAGTGAAATGGGAAGACCTATTTATAGAAGATTTTGGTGCACTATTCATGCTTTATCATACCGAATCTCAACCGTTGGATCTAGCTTGGACACAAGGCATCATCTCCACCATACAACACATCTCCTTACCTCATCATGATGTCATCAAGGTGATGTCACCCATGTGCTTTATGAACTTCTACCGATAAAGTTCCCTGTTCGGTGTAATTCCGCAAAATCTCAAAGATCCGGAACACAATTACGAAGCTCTATTCTTCCTCTTCGGAAATATTTGAGTTAACTAAATTTTTGATCCCATTAAGGGTATTCCGTTGTCTATTGAACATTTTCAGACAGACGCTGTCGGTTACAGAAATTACTTCGGGTAACGCCAAATTCGAGACAAAAATCCACTGGTTCATAATATGTCCAGTTGTTTTCTACTTAGTTCAAGGATTTCAAGTTATGATTTATTTTCCATTGGTTCTCACTTTTCTTATCTCGCCATTTGTTGACAAAATATCTTTTCATCGGTCCCTTATTCGCCCTTGACGGTTACGGAAATGACTTCCGCTAACACCAACTTCGGACAAAAATTCACTTGTTTGTAATTTGTCGACCTAAGAAACTTAGTTCATGGTTTTTAGATAGGATTTAATTTATCGGTTCTCATTTATCCAACTTTGGTTCTTCCACAAATATCTCTTTTATATTATTATAAAAATACAAATATCATGATATTTGTTATTTATTTTATTATTATTATTATTTTATTTTTTTATTTTTATTTTTATTTTTTATTTTTTTTCCTCTTTTATTTTTTTATTATTTTTTTATTTCTTTTTTATTTCTTTTTTTTTCCCTTTCTTTTTCTTGAAAATATCATTCCTCCCTTTTTTTTTTTTTACTTTAATTATCTTTAAAAATTCTCCCTATTGGTTCTTTTGTTCAAGCTTAGATAATTAGCCATTAATTACCTAACTAATCACTTTCTAATTGTTGATAATTTTCTTAATTAAGATTAATCATTATCTCACAACTATTTTACTTACATTGGTATTTTATGCTCCATGTAAAATATTAAAAATCATGGGGCAACTTATGCTCCCCAAAATTATATTTAATTTTGCCTCATTATTTTTCAAGGGAAATAATCCCAAAAATTCCTAAAATTAGAGACAACATACTTTCTAATTTCCAATAAATATTTTATTGCCTCTTGGGATTTATCATAATATTTTCGGGCATTTCATGGCCTATAATTGCATTTAGGGATTTTGACACTTTAATCCCTCTAATTTCATTAGAAATTTCCCTAGACAATAGAATAAGTATCCTACAAGGTTTTAAAACCACATGTTCACCTATTTCCAAATAGGTATTATTTGCTAAAATATAGTATTTCAGACAGATAATTATCCGGGTATTACATAAATCACGACATGATCATCCACTAGTAATCAAAACAAGCACTAACTATTTTTGTTTTTGGGAAATGGGTGTCCTCATTGATTTATATCTTTATTACCTCTCCATTTAATGTCTCTACCACTATATCAATTTTCAATGGTTGATATTTATTCTATCATGATAGATTTTGTATGATATTTAGTGTAATAATAATATTCTTTATATATCATTATATCTTAACCATTAAAACTTGGTCAAATAAATGGTAAGGACATTAAATAGAGGGAAAATGGTTTATCGATGTTTTATAAATCCTTTAATATTTTAATAATTTCCATGTTTTGTGAAAGATAATTTATTGGGTAAATTTCATTAAAAAAACAGATTTCTTTTTTATGGAAAATACCACAAAAGAGCTTTAAAAATAGGAAAAGACAAAATGATGTGTCGAATATTCATAACACCAAAAAGATATTAATATGCGATCCATCCATTTTTGAAATTTAAAAGAAATGGCACAAAAGCCCATATATATTTGTTTGCCTAATTATTCTGGCCGGAGCTTCAACGGCGGACTGGCCATTGAATCTCCGATGCCAACATGGGGAGGTTGTTGGCGTCCGGTGACACCGGCTGATGAGGATAATATTTTTAAATAAAAAAAATTATAAGGGTATTTATGTCATTTCCTTTAAATTTTAAAAAGGATAAATCAAATACTTACATCTCTTTGATATTATAAATATTTAAAACACTATTTTGTGATTTTAAAATTTAGTCACAATTATGAAAGAAAAGTCGCGGGCAGCCAGTGGGGGTAATATCTTTTAATAAAAAACTATATAACGGTATTTATGTCATTTCTTTTAAATTTTAAAAGAACAAATCATGTATTAACATCTCTGATATTATAAATATTCAAAATACACGTTAAAACTATATATTATCCTCGTATATCCCAACCATTTCATCAATATTTTCTTTTATCCATAAATAATAACAGAAGTTTTTTTTTTTTTTTTTTGATGCTAATGATAAAATTAACATAAGAAACTACGGATTACATAGGGGATTGACTCCCACTTTCTCAGATTGGATTATCACCAGTAGAGATCCAGGGCACACGAGTCCAGAAAAACCGACGTAGAGATACCATTTACCTTCTTTGCGTACATACTGAAATCTCGGGGCTTTTTTCCCTATTTGCCACTTTTTAAATAATTAATTACCATTTTGCCATTGTTTTCAAAATATTTCCCAATGTGCCACTATTTAGTCGACTAAAACGCGGGGCGCTGATTTTTTTTGACTGCCCCCGCGATTTAGTCGACTAAACCAAGTGGCTTAGTCGAATAAGGGGCCATTTGGATGGACTTTTAAAAAAAGTACTTTTTTTCCATTGCTTTTTAAAAAAGTGCTTTAATTAGAAATTAAGCTATTTTACGTTTGGATACACAATTTAAAAAGCACTTTTAAATAAAAAAGCTATTTGGATGTTAAAATATAGAAGCACTTTTTTTATTAGTAAAATTACTGAAACGGACATATAAAAGAACTTTTTTTTTTACATTCATTTGGATAAGAAAGCACTTATGTTTAAATTTTAGAAATATTATATTGAATAATTGAATTTAAAATTATAATATAATTGAATTTTAATAATATTGAAATTTAATTGTTGATATAATTTTTCATACACCATATAGATAAAAGTTGTTATCAAATATTTAACCAACAATAGAAATAATATTCATTATACTACAAAGAACTTAATAGTATACAACAATGTAAGATAACTTAAAACTTCATTATCACTAATGAATAGAAATAACCAATGCATTAATTAAAAAGAGTCATATTGCACCATATTCCAAAAATAGAAATAATATTCATTATACTACAAAGAACTTAAAAGCTAACGATGCATTCAACCTCTATTGGGCAATTGATCTCTAATTGTATTCCTTGTTTCTTCCATCAGTCTAATAGATTCTGGAGTTGGCCCTTCCCATTCATATTCTCTATGATCGTCATTATTACCTTCAAACTCATCAATGTTCTCAAATCTTCTAAGCATATCTATATCACAAGAATCCATTCTCCTTATATAATTATGAAGAGCAAAGGTTGCCCATATGATAGCAAATTGAGTTTGAAGCTCAAAGTTGGTCATATTCTACAATATCCTCCACCTTGCTTTGCAAACTCCAAAGGTTCTTTCAATGACACTTCTTAAACTTGAATGACGATAATTGAAGATTTCATTTTGTGATCTAAAAGTTGGGGCCAATCGAATTGAGGAAGATGATATCTTGTATTTCTATATGGCCCTAAAAACCCTTTGAAATTGGGATATCCAGAATCAACAAGGTAGTATTTGCTGTAATAAAATGTTGTTATTTTGTAACAACTGTATAATAATAATAATTGTCATAATTCACAATAAAATTAAATAATTACCTTCAGGAGGCTGGGGAAATTGTAAGTGTGGCTTTCTGAGAGTATCCATGAAAATATTTGTGTCATGTGTAGAGCCTTCTCAACCCACCAATGCAAATGTAAAACACAAATTAAAATCACAAACAGCAAGAACATTTGTGGTAGTTATTCCCTTTTTGCCAATAAAAGGAATCTTTTTATCAGCAGGAACATGAATAGCAATGTGAGTGCCATCTATAGCTCCTATACAATCCTTAAAGTATGGCCAATATCGTTCATCTTCCTCGATAAATTTTGGAGCATCTCTAAACATATTATCGGCGGAGCTTAATAATTTGAAGTCCTAAGCTCTCAACGAGCTTAACACACGATTAAATTGCCTCCACACTGTCTCTCCAGAACGTTGAAATCTCTCTTCAACGTCTTTGTAAGTGGCTCCACGACCAATCATGTACAAAAACATGGCCACGGCTTCCTCAACGCCGACATGCTTTGTTGGCTTTAATCCAAAGTGTTGAGTCAATTCGCTCACCAAATTTCTAAACACATGCTTTCTCATCCGAAATTGCTCAAAAAAGCGATTTTCATTTCCTCTCTTCAATTCTTCTACCCATCCATGTCCAGAAAGAATTGATGTTTTCTTTTTCTGTTTGTGTACATATAGAGAACGATAATTCAAGATAGCAACAGCAACTACTCTAGTTGCAAGTAATTATTCTTCTTCATAATATATAATCTATTTGCATTTTCATCGTTATCGCTGTCTGTGTCAGAGATATCAGACATCCTGTGCAACCAAACAAAGAATATCAATAAACAATTAAGATCATATTGTATAAACAAAATAACTCTGTTCACATAATTTTCCCAAACAAATGTCTAACAAGTGCAATGAATAAACCATAACAACAATTCAAGTTTAAAGATTACGCCATATAATCTTATGTTCAACATCAAATAGAAATTCATGTTCAAGTTCAAACATATATAACACTAAACATAGAATATCTGAAGAATGCCTCACACTATTGAACTAAGAGTCTAAAAGTTTCAATGAAAGTCAAGCAATTACAATGCTACGACCCTGCAATTCTTTATGTGAATCTTATTTTACATTGTTTCGTGGAGCCATTGATTTTATTGCGAACTGTTATAAGGTTTTCTACATAATTGAAAATATCAAAACCAAAGCCATACTCCTTGACAATAAACCTCTTATATTATTCATCCGTATTGAGATTGGCCAGAACAATATTTACTTCAAAACACCTGTTTATATTTAGATTAATTTTTGGAGAATAGCTTTTATAATTTACGAGATAAGTATGTGAAATAAATTTTATCTCGACTTGCAAAAATAAACTTTTGAGACTGCCGTTTGGAAGTTTTCCAAACATGCATAATCCTCTTAGATTCAGGTGTTATCAAAACCAAAGCCATACTCCTTGACAATAAACCTCTTATATTATTCATCCGTATTGAGATTGGCTAGAACAATATTTACTTCAAAATACCTGTTTATATTTAGATTAATTTTTGGAGAATAGCTTTTATAATTTACGAGATAAGTATGTGAAATAAATTTTATCTCGACTTGCAAAAATAAGCTTTTGAGACTGCGGTTTGGAAGTTTTCCAAACATGCATAATCCTCTTAGATTCAGGTGCACCAGGATATGCAGGCCAGCATTCACAGACAATTTCTTTCTTCCAAATAGTTGCTGACACAACATATAACAATCTTAAATTTTTGAGTTTAGAGTTTGCCGTAGTTTATGTTTTATTTAATCAAAAAGTATATAATAAATTAATGTAATTAATAATTTAGAAGAAGTATCAAGTTCTAAATATTTATTCTATAGAAAAAAATATAAAAAAAATGAAATACAACTTTAAAATAATTATTTTAAATATATAGGTATGCATGTATAAATATATCTTATTATCGGAATAAATATTATAAAACAAAAATGTCTGAATATTACAACTATTGTTTATTTATTATTTTATCTTTTTTAAAAATTATTATTTTAATATGAGGAGCTATATATATATATATATATATATATATGCTCCTTCCTCTCCTCACTCTCACACGCAGCATCCTCATCCTAGCTGCAAGATTTGTTTGTTGCTCTTACCGGCCATCAGTCTTTTGTTTTCACTTCTACGGTAGCTGTCTTGTCATGGTGGTATTCTTGCCTTGTTTCGGGTTCTAAAATCTAGGTCTTGTTAGAAGTTAAACAAATACTCCTAAGTTCTAGAAACTATTTTGCATCAAAACCTAGGTTTAATATATTTAGAAGCTATTTTGCATCAAAACCTAGATTTTGGAAAAAATTATTTTTTTCTTCTAATTTTTCTCTTTCATCTCCCATTATCGGTATTTTTCAAGTACCAGTCAATATCCTTAAGTATATTTCTAGTACTTTCAAATATTTTTTCAATATCCTAATTTTTTTTCAAGATCATAAAATATTTTTCAGTATCCTTAAGTATCTTTTTAGTACCCGTTAGTAGCCTGAATTTTTTTTAAGATTAGTCAATACCCTAAAATATTTTTCAAGATCCTAAAATAAATTTTTAAGACCATGAGAAGTATTTTTTTAGTATAAGTTAGTATTAAGTATCTTTTTAGTACCCTTAAATATTTTTTCAATATCTTAAAATAAATTTTCAAGATCATGAAGTTTTTTTCGGTGCCAATCGGTACCCTTAAGTATTTTAATTTTATAGAAAAATTTATGTAATTCTTGGTATTTATTATGAAATATAATATTTATAATATTCAAAATACAACCTTATCCATTATATGCAATTATACCAAAAGCTAATTTCCTTTTAGTTAAATTTGACATTGAAAAAGCTATTCTGATAACAATATTCAAACACTATCATTTTTATCCAAAAGCTATTCTCCAAAAGTCATTTTTACCTCGTAAATTCCAAAAGTTATTCTCCAAAGGTTACATCCAAATGGGCTCTTATTTGCTGTCATTTCCTAAAAGTCTTGTTTTGTTCTTCTCTCTCCCCACCACACCATTGCTTACGGTTGTGTGGGTATATTTAAGGGAAAATCCCCCTCAAGACCTAAGTAATCAAGATATTATCAAAAAAGACCTAAAAAAAAGTCACATGTAAGAAAAGGCCTTAGGGCCTTTTTGGTTATTATTTTAGAAACTTTAACAACTATATCAATACAACATTAACAATTAAATCAATACACGTTAACAACTACTACTCTAGTCCTAATTATAAGTCTCTTTTGACCAAATCACACATACCAAGAAGAGGTAGGTAGCTCAATGATTATGGGGTAAATTTTCAACTTTACCCTTATTTATGAATTGGTGCCTTTCAACTCTTTATTCTCTCTCTATTTTCATTGGTACAATAATATAGGCAAAATTGTCACAATCTCATTTATTTGCTTAAAAGATATTTATAAATAGGACCAAATTTTTTGGTCAAAAAGGACTTATAAATAGGACCAAAGTGGTACAACATTAACAACTAAATTAGTAAACGTTAACAACTATATCAGTATAACATTAATAACTAAATCAATACATATTAACAATTATATGAGTACAATATTAACAACAAAATTAGTATACGTTAACAACTAGGGCCTTTTCCGACATGTAACTTTTCTTTGGGCCTTTTTTGATAATATCTTGGTTACTTAGGCTCTAAGAGGGATTTTCCCTATATTTAAATCTTCCTTTCATGACCCATTCATGATGGATCCAATTGCTGGTGCCACGTAAAACTAACCATCAGCCTGGTATCAGCTCATAATGCTTAAAGCATAAGAGACGTCTGGTCTCGTACATAACATGGCATACATGATGGATCCAATTACTGATGCATATGGAATCCTCTGAATGCATTCCCTTTCAGCTGGGTCTTAAGACACATAGCTTTAGAAAGATGAATGCTATGACTGACAGGAAGAAAAACTCTTTTCGACCTATCCATGCTAAACCTCTCTATCATTTTGTCTATATACGTGGATTGGGACCCAGCAACCTTTTGGATCTATCTCTATAGATCTTTATACCAAGTATGTAAACCGCTTCTCCTATATCCTTTATGGTGAAGTTTTCTGATAACCATATCTTTGTAGACTATAACATGGGAATGTCATTTCCATTGAGCAAAATGTCGTCCACATAAAGTACAAGGAAAATAACAACACTCCCACTGACCTTCTTGTAAACACATGGTTCATCTTCATTCTTGATAAAGTTGTTTCCTTTAACAACTTCATCAACACGAAGATTTCAGCTTGTTGATGCTTGCTCAAGCCCATAGATTGATTTTTGAAGTTTGCATACTATCTGCTTTTGGTCCTTGGATTCAAAACCCTTAGGTTGTGTCATATACACCTCCTTCTTCAAGAAACCATTCAAGAAAGCGGTTTTGACATCCATCTGCCAAACCTCATAATCATGATATGCGGCTAGCATAATCCTGATAGATTTGATCATGGCAATAGGCGAAAAAGTTTCCTTAAAGTCAATTCCTTGCCTTTGATGAAAACATTTTGCAACCAACCTACCTTTATAGGTTTGAATGTTGTCATCAGTGTCAATCTTCTTTTGAAGACCCATTTGCACCCAATAGGAACTATTCCCTCAGGTATTTGAACCAAGGTCCATACCTTGTTATCTTGGATTGCATGGCTTGAAGCCATTCTTAGGAGTCAACATCCTTGACTGTCTCAGTGTAGGAAGTAGGCTCGTCATCTTCAACGCTTTGTTGATTCTCAATCACAAAACTGTATCTTTCAGGTTGATGACTAACCTTAGAAGTCCTACGGGGTTGGGTGTTTACAACCTCTACTTGAGGCATCGCCTGACCAACAGACTCGAGCTCTGTTATCTGTTCTTGTAGGTCTTGAATTTCTTCAAGTTTTACCCTACTCCTACTAACCACTTGAGAGAGTTGATCCTCCTCAAGAAAGGTAGCATTCTTGGATACAAACACTTTGTAGTCCTCAAGGTAGTAAAAGTAGTATCCTTTAGGATAGCCTACAAACTAGCACAATGTGCTTCTTGCCCCTAACTTATCCGGCATTAGGGTCTTGACATAGGTTAGACAGCCCCACATCTTGAGGTAGCTCAAGTTGGGCTTCTGGCCCTTCCATATCTCATACGGAGTAGTCTGAACAGATGTCGACAGAACCCTTTCAAGAAGGTTTTAATGCTGTATTGAGGGCGAATCCCCAAAATGATTTTGGGAGCTTCATACTGCTCATCACTGACTCTACCATGTCAAACACTTTGTTGGTTAATTTTGCCTATTACATGACTTTCATGCAAAGTTTTTTGAGGTTGAAAACAAAAATTTTGTTTAATTGTTGCGGAAACCCATTACTCCTTTCGGTCCTCATAAATTATTAACCTTAACTCATTACTCATGAAGTGTGTGTAAATAAATACAAAATTCAATCAATGATTACCCCCTGGCACCTCTTTCATCTGATTTAAGTTTTATAGTGTGGGTAGGTATATATTATGTTCTATTCAAGCCGCATTTTCATACTTTCTTGCGTGGGAGTATTTGAGGTTTTGGGAGTCATTTATTGTTCTTCCATTTTCACTCCCAGCCATTGTATTTTTTAGGGGTGTGTGTGTATAATCTCCTTCGAATCCTTCAAGTTTTTCTCATTTTTTGGTCAACTGATTTTTCTGTATCTTTCCAAACATTATTATATGTATTATATAATTAGACCCATCTCCCATGACTTATACCATAAAATGAATTTTTCCTCCTTCTAGATTTCCTTGAACCAAATTTCCGTTCCTGTTGGTGCTTAAATTTATTTTATTTTTTTAAAAAATTTATATAATTTCAGGACCCCGAATGTCTTATTTGGTTCTTTCTTGTGTGGGTGTATCCATATATTCCTTCATTCTTTAAGACACCACTATTAAACCCATGTAGTAAAATAATTCCATACATACATATATATAAATACATATATATGTATATACACACATATATGTGTATATAGATACATATATGTATACACATACACATATATTAATATATTACTCAAGCTATTCCAAAGTTGCTCTAACTTCTGAAGACTACCCACTGAAATAATATTATATATACATACACACCAGCTCCCTTAGACCTTTTCAGCTCCCATAAATCCATATATATGTATGTATGTATATTGTGATTTTGTAGACTCTTATTAAGAGTTTTCGAGTAAATTTTTGGTAATTATCTATAAGTTGAGAAGTAACGTACATGTAATTTTGACAGGGATTACATAGAAAATTGTATTCTGATTTATAGCTAGGAAATTGTATTCTGATTTATAGGAATCCCTGATTTGTAGGGATTAGGAACAATCTTCATTAATAGTCATTATGGGCCATTACTATTGAGGCTCTCTTATCTTCTATATATATGTAACATTTGTATATGAAATACAGGACACAATATTCATTCTTTCCATTCTACCAAGTCACATGGTATCAAAGCCAGGGTTGTGTCCTCTCTAAAATATTTTTTTTTCTATACACATTTTTTAGGTTTTCTCGTTCTTCCCCGTCACTTTTTTTTTTCCTTCTCATTTCTCTTGAGACCTATTCTCTCGATCCTTTCAGTTTTTCCTTGTTTTCTCGAGACCTATTATCTCGATTGATTTTTTTCTCCACCCATTTTTTTCCTCGTTTTCTCGAGACCTATTATCTCGATTGATATTTTTTTCCTTATTTTCTCAAGACTTATTATCTTGATTGATCCTATTTTTTATGAGCCATTAACTTGGTCTCCCACCAAGAGAGAGTTAACATGGTCTCTCTCTAAGAAGGAGTTAACATGGTCTTCTTCATCTTTCTTTTTTTCTTTTTCTCCATATTATTTCTTCTAATCACCTTTTTTGTTTTTTTGTATTCTGATTTATCTTCTAATCACTTTTGTTAACCATTTGGTGTTGGTCCTTGATGAGACCTTTACGGTATTTTTACTCCCGATGAGATCTTTTGGTGTTTGTCTCACGACGAGACGTGTGAAGTATATTGTTAGGCCCCTTGTGAGACCGTTTGTTGCAGACATATTCATAAAGCCACTTCATCCTACTCAGTTTCATGAACTCAAGTCCAAGCTGGGCATCCAAGACATCCATGCTCCAGCTTGCGGGGGGTGACAGGGATTACATAGGAAATTGTATTCTGATTTATAGCTAGGAAATTGTATTTTGATTTATAGGAATCCCTGATTTGTAGAGATTAGAAATAATCTTCATTAATAGTCATTATTAGTCATTATGAGCCATTACTATTGAGGCTCTCTTATCTTCTATATATATGTAACGTTTGTATATAAAATACAGGACACAACATTCATTCTTTCCATTTTGTCAAGTCACAAATTTTGAATATTCTTTCATATATTTGTGAATTGTATATGATTGTGAATAATTATCTGTTATTAAAAAAATGAACTGAATTATATGTATAAATGTATATTCCCAAGTAAGTAATGATACAAGTAAATTTTTTTTTTTTTTTTTTTTTTTTTTTTTTATAAATCACTTTATTTACATAGTTAATAATTTAATTATAATTAATATATTGTTAGATTATTGTTTCCTTCCAGGCATGTCTGAATATGTCATGATATTTGATATGAATGAAAGCATGATTTCTTGTGCCTTATATTTTAATGATATTATATTTATTAGTGATTGAATATATAACTGTCATGGACTCATGGCGGTTGTATTTGTGATAAGTTGGAGTAAGGAGGAATTTGTATGATAAGATCTTTTATCACATGCAATGCCATCACTTGGTGCTCTAAAGGGTATCAAGCCTTATGGGTACAAAATGCTCTAAACGGTTGCGAATTCTTTTCCAGCAAAGTAGCTAAATTATTTAAAATCTAGTCTCAATTTTCAACGTAATTAATACTCAATGTCATTATACTTTTGACGTTTGGGAATGTACTTGTACTTGATCCCAACCGGTAGAAGACTTTCAACATAATTTGAAACATCATAACCAAAGCCATACTTACGAATTGAAACCCGCTTGGATTCATTAGTAGTGGGATTGACCATAACAATATTTCGTTCACCATTCTTCACTGTAGTAGGTGCAGCTGCACCAATGTTCCGAGGTTCTACAAAATGGCAGACAATTTCGTTCCTCCATATAGTCCCGGGAAGTAATGAGTACGGATGACTAATGCTATATTTCTTAGTCCAACTCCATCTTTCCATGGACACACCAGTATTCTCCTCCATCACCCATAAATTAATCAAAGAAGATTCATGGTCTCCAATGGCCGAGTCAGAAAGTAGAGCAAGTTTATTCTCATGCACAGTAAGCCTATTGCTACATGAATCCTGATATGGAGGGGCTAAAACTGATGATCGGACAATTCCACATGACACGGGCCGGAGGTAAGGTTTGAACTTCAACTAATTGCATCTTCTCGTCATCGGTATAAATCGTCTCATAGCCTTGAAAAAGAAGACGAGGGTTTTGATGACTGGATTGGAGATGTTCTTTGATGAAAGATGGGGTCTTGAAGAGATATTTCCAATCCTTGCAGACACATTGAAATTGGATTAGGGTTTTCACTGGAAGTCGTGAGAGAATGTTTCTGATAATTTCTGGGGGAAGAAATGGGCTGCCTTCCTCCATAACCATCTGCTTCACAGAGCTCGACCGGGGAAAAC
Source organism: Acacia acuminata (assembly GCA_019022655.1). NCBI lineage: Eukaryota > Viridiplantae > Streptophyta > Magnoliopsida > Fabales > Fabaceae > Acacia > Acacia acuminata. Next base: position 978,575 of record JAFJYI010000035.1, read on the forward strand.
GCCTCTCTCAGCGGCAACCCTTCGCTCAGGACGCCATTTCTGAATTAGAACGAAGCTGGTTGAACACTTGCCTTGCAATTTGCAATTGTATTTTTATTTTTTTTGTCAGATTTTTCTTTTTAATTACAAATTATATTCTCCTGAGATCTGAGATCCGATATCCAATGCCTTTTTTGTAGGAAGAAAAATATACTACTATCTCTGGCCTTAATTATAAGATTTAGTTGACTTTTTTAGGAGAAATTAAAGAAGCTGAATAAGTTACTTAATCATATTATATATTGTGTATCTTTAGATTATATATTAGTTTATTAATCAAACTAATTAGTTTGAAGAAAAAAATAAAAATAAAAATACTCTAAAGTAATTTAATTAGCTTCCTTAATCTCTTTAAAAAAGTCAACTAGGTCTTATAATTAGGATCTGAGAGATTTTTTTTTTCCAATTTATAAAACCAAATCTTAACTACATGCTTCTCCATTCTCCCTGACCGACACATTCACAGGCTCAAAATTAAAAAAAAAAAAAAAAGCGAGGCGGTTATGAAATTTAATTAGCTTCCTTAATCTCTTTAAAAAAGTCAACTAGGTCTTATAATTAGGAGAGAGATTTTTTTTTTCCAATTTATAAAACCAAATCTTAACTACATGCTTCTCCGTTCTCCCTGACCGACACATTCACAGGCTCAAAATTGAAAAAAAAAAAAAAAAAAAAAGCGAGGCGGTTATGAAAGATGAATAATGTGGAAGGTAGTTACACAATATTTTGAAAATTAATAATGGGGATACTAAAAAATGTGAGGTGGTTATAAAATATGGATAATTGAGATTTGAGAAGATAGTTACACAATATTTTGTAAGTAAATATGGGGATGTAGTTATAAAATATTTTTTTAAAAAAGTGAGGTAGTTATGAAAGATAGATAATGAGAAAGTTTTAATTACATAAAAGTAGAGTAGTAAGCGTTTTGCTTGCGGACACATAAGCAAAATTGTGGGCTCAAAATACTAAAATAAAAAAAAATAAAGCAAGGCTGTTAAGATAGATAAATAATTGGGAATATATTTAGACAATATTTTGGAAATTAATAATGGTGGACACCAAAAAAAAAAATTCGAGGTGGTTATGAAATATAGTTAATGGGGAAGGTGGTTACACAATATTTTAGAAATTAATAAATTTAACTACCTAAAAGTAGAGCAGTTAGCGACTCCCTAGCCGACATATCAGCAAAATGGTAGGTTCAAAATACTAAAATAAAAAAAAATAAAAAATAAAAAGTGAGTTGTTATGAAAGATGGATAATAGGGAAGGTAGTTACAAAATATTTTAGAAATTAATAATGGGGACACTAAAAACAAGGTCGACATATCTTACTTATAGCAAGAAGCGGCTTTCGCTTGATACCGGTCATTTTTATTCTACCAACGGCCAAAATAACTCATTTTATTTATTATTTTTGATCTATAATTTATAATTCATTCCTACCATTTCGTTGCATTTGACACTATCCTCTTTGTTTTACTATTTACTAATAATTTTTAATTTATGCATACAATTTCTTGGAATAAATATCTCTATTAACTCCCTTAATTATCCCCTTTCTTAGATTAACCTTTAAGGTAACTCCTTCCATCTGATTTTTCACATTTGCACCTTAATATTTTCAAATATTCTGTAACAACTTTCCTTTTATCTCTCCTTATAATTGATATCTTTTTTTTTTTTGTCAATATTTTAATTATGTCTTTGTTTTATCCTCTACCTTTTGAATTACATATTTTACATTTTTTTTAATACTAACCATCATTCTTCCCCCATTATATATGAACTATTTTGTGAATAAATAAATTTGTACATCTCCCTTAATTGATTTCAAATATTAAACGTATCCTCTTAATATTTGAGCTACTTTGTTAGTAAATACAGTAGCAAAAGTAGAGCAATAAACATCTCTCTCATTTGACAAAATAATAAGCTCAAAACACTAAAATAAAAAAAAATAAAAAAAGCAAGGTGTTTATGAAAGATGGATAATGGGGAGGTAGTTACAAACTATTTTACTAATCTTATTTTTTTCCTCAATAGTAACTAAATATTTTTTCATCAATAACCGCAATTGAATTTGCTGTTTTTTCATGTTTTAATCTTCAAAATTTATTTAGTCAAAATTTATTTCCTAAAACAAATATATGAGATGTAGTTAGAGATAATATAGGGATTCAAATTCCAAATAAATTAACTAAGATAATTCCTTATTTATTTGTCTTCTCATATAAGTAAATTTTAATTTTGAAGGACCAAAAGATTGTATTACCCTTAATTTAAATTTGGATATATATATATATATGAAAGTTGGCCTCTTTGTATTGTTGTGCGCACACCCAAATTCCCATGACACGTGTTAGCTGACGTTGTGCGCACACAATTAGGGATTGTGTTTTTTCATGTTTTAATCTTCAAAATTTATTTAGTCATAATTTATTTCCTAAAACAAATATATGAGATGTAGTTAGAGATAATATAGGGATTCAAGTTCCAAATAAATTAACTAATATAATTCCTTATTTATTTGTTTTCTTATATAAGTAAATTTTAATTTTGAAGGACCAAGAGGATGTATTACCCTTAATTTAAAATTGGATATAATATATCTATATACACACACAGATATATATAGAAGTTGGCCTCTTTATGTTGTTGTGTGCACACCCTAATTCCCCATGATGTCTTCTTACCCGACGTTGTGCGCACACGGCTAGGGATTATGATGTCATTATGGTGGGAGTGGTCGCGGCAGTTATGTCGCATGCTATAAATATTGGGGTGCGCTTCAGATTTGTGCTCTGCATTCTGTCCTCACTCATGATCTTCAGCAACAAATCGTCAAAGGCCATCTTCCACTCTTTGTAACATCCCAATTTTTGAAAGCATTTTCATGGTATCTTGATCAGAGTAGAGCATCGAAAGTAATTTAGTATTGAAAAGTAACTGATAATCATCCACTGTAAGGTATGTGTTAGCTTTCACAGCGTTACAAAAATTTCAAATGACTATATCATTAAGTACAAATCAAAAGGCTTCCTCCAGCCGGTCCCTATATCTGCTGCTTACCCTTGTCTTCAATCCTGTTTACTCCGGATCCTGAAGCTATGGTAAGAGCTGAGGTTCAATGCCCATTGAACCTCAGGTAATGGTTAACCTCATGTTCATGTAATAGTTATGTATGACAGATATTCATGATACAACAACAATATTCACATATGAAAGATAATAAAAGAACACAGTCACTGCATATGAACGTTACTATAGTCTGCACTATTCACCAGTGCCACGGTGTACATCCGTGTCCTCAGCGCTAGGAAAACTCAACGGCATTATCAAATCCATAACCTGTGTATAGTTGTATGTGTATAACTTTTAAAATAGAGTCTCAGTCTATGAACACATATATCACATATAGGTATACCATAAACATCAGAGTTAGTGTTACTGTACGCGTCCGTACCTTTGTCGGTGACATCGGTACGCTGTCGTTCGGACTGTGATCACGTTTTATCCTATATTGGTAATATCGCATTTATTAATTCGCAAACAATATTCTAGTCACTAATGACCTTTTTACCCTTGGTGGATTTATTTTTCAACTTATTTTCCTTAATTTTAGGAAAAAAAACGCTGATACAGCATTTTGGGCAGATTTTCGTCTAACTTTGAAAAATCATAATTAATTCTAAAAAAATTGAAACGAGGATCCGTAAAATTCCTTGGAATCCCTAGGATGTCTATTTTCAAGTAAAAATAATCAATTTTTCCTAGATTACACGAATCACTCCCAGGTTTAAATTTTTGAGCCTCTGCCCAGAATTTTTCCAGAAATTTGTAGCCTAATTTTGAGAATTTTTATCTCATTGTACAGAACTCATTTTAACATGTTCTTGGAATATTTGAAAAGAAATATATGTCTAATTTAACCATGAATTTCCCATAAGTTTTTTACTATATTTTCAATATGAAATTTCGGCATGTTCATAACTGATTCCAGAATTTTCAAAACCGATAAAATTTCGCGTAACTTCGTTACTTTGATGTTTCTCTTCCAAAAATTTTGCTAAATAACATCCCTCATCATTTTTTTGAAATAAAGATAATTTTGACCATAATAACATGTAAATAAAACTACTCTAGGATATTTAAGATCTAAGCTACTTCTATCTAAGAATTTAAGAACTAAAACTAAAAGAACTTAAAGCTAGAGCTAGAGAACTTACCAAGAACCTTGCTACTCCTTCAAGAAGCTCTTCACACTCTTCCTTACTCTCTCAAATATGATTAATACCTTTGTGAATTGGTGAAGAATAATGAAGACGCCAACCCCCTATTTATAGTAAAATTGCAAGACACTATTCACCCTTTTCATCTTGGATATGCACCCTTGGATCTAGGGTAATCTCAAACTCCAATCCTAGCCCTCCACCTCCTCCAATTCGTCCTCTCTCCTCTCTCCCTCATCCTCTTTCATTTTCCTATCCTAAGTACATGATCCTCTTCCAAAAGTTGTTTCTTATTATCCCATGTGTATTTAAAAACCCTTAGCTTTTTCTTCAAGTTATAATTTCCTCCTTCTTCTATTCTTTGTTTTGCATTCCACTAGATAGAAATATATTTAGGGGTCTTCATGAAGGTTTATTCAAATCTTCTCATTGGTTTTGAAATCTTGGAATTTATGGCTTTATTTAGAGACCACAAACTCCCTTTTTCTCAATTGGAACCAATCTTCAAAAGTTGAGGAAATGACTTTGATTATAACCAATCTCAAGCTTAGATTATGCTTGTTACTAATATCTCCTTATATTTGATTTATGATTAGCGGATCTCAAGACACAATTTATTTTGTATAGATTCTCATTTGCTCATGTCTTGAATTAATTCTACTAATTAATTTCATTGATTTATGCTCCTTTTTCTTATTGGTGGACACCTTGACTTTTCCTACTAGGCTCAGAACATTAGCACTCACAACACTCTCTCTCTTTCTTACACACACACACACAATAATTGTACACACAACCCTTTTCTCTTTCCAAGTTACCCTCTTCCATTTGCTCTCCTCTTTTGTTGACTTAATTTCCCCCCATGTGTTTGATTCAATTAATATCTAGATATTATGAGTTCAATTTCCTCCCATTGGTTCTTCTATTTTCACATGGATTAAGCTTCTTAATTATTTAAGCCCTTAGATTAGCTTTATGAGGTTAAATCTTGGCCCTTAGATCATAGTTGCAATTGTTGACTTTTCAAAGCTTGATTAAAATTTAATTAACTTCTCAATCCAATGCTTAATTGTCCCTTGATTATTGTTTTATTGGTTCTTAGTAGGTAGTTTATGATCATTGGTAATCTATTTTATGCTAATCTAATCCCCTTATTGGTCTTTGATTTTTATTTAGCTTAATACACCTCTAATTGATGACTATTAATATTAATTGTAAATAATTATCTAAATATTCTATTAGTGTAAATTTAATCGCTCATTAATTGTTGGTAATTGCCCCTTAATTGGTTCAAGCATTTTGATAATTCTTGATGGCTTTTTATGAACTAAATATGAACTAGGTATTAATTATAGAGTATTAGAAAATTTAGTCTCTTAACAAATTATGAAAATTGGTGCCTAAGTATGTTCATGACACTTCCTTGCTCTTTTTGATTCTACATGAACCATAGTTTAATATGGCATTTATTTGTATTTTATGATATTTTATGATGCCTAACAAAATTAAATCATTGGCTACCTTAATCCTAAAGAAAGAATTACCTAGAAAGTAGAATAAACATATCACAAAATTTGAGACCACATATTCACCTATTTTAAGTAGGCTTTATCTATCAAAAATATTGTATTTAAGATAAATAAAAATTTTGGGTATTACACTCTATCCTCACCTTTTTGGCTTTTCATCTTATTAATATTGATTTTGCATTGCATCCCTTAATGCATCACTCATATCTTCTGGTATCTTTTATTTGTGTTTCCATCTTCATCGATGTTTTCTAAATGATTTTTCCCCTTTTGTGTACCCATCTTCATCTTCATCGGAAATTCGGATTGCATTACTTAAATTCATAACGTTTTCTCATTTTATGTTCTTGGTAACACATTCACATTTACGCATCAGTTGTTTGTTTCTAGTTGTGTTGCCATTAGAGTTTGAGGAAATCAACATGGATAGTATTTACAATGAAATTTGTAATCAATGTATATGAACTTATATTTCCATATTCCATTATATCGAAAAATTTTATATTTTGAAGTTTTCTAGAAAATTAATGAATTAATGATAATATGGTGATAAAACCAATTAGTTTTGCTATCAAATATAAAACAATTGCAAATAACAATTGGTACATCTTTGAGTAACATTACAGCAAAAGTAATATAGATCGTTTTATTAGACTTGCACCCGTGCATCGCATGGGGTCCGTGCTAGTTAGTAAAATGGAAGGATCAAAATACTAGAATAAAAAAAATTAAATTAATCTAGACAAGGCAATTGACTTATAGTTACTGACCAGATAGGAGAATGTAAGATATTTTATTAATATATTATAATTAAATTAATCTAGACAAGGCAATTGACTTATAGTTACTGACTAGATAGGAGAATGTAAGATATTTTATTAATATATTATAATTATTATTAGTTATTATAAAATAGACAATTAATTAAAATATCTTGAGTGTTGATAAGTATATATTTTATGATTAAATAGGTGTATATTTTATGAGAATTAGTTGGATTTATTGATATTATATACCTATTTAATTATCTTTTATATACTTTACTATCATTATAGGATAAAAAGATATTTTGATATAAAATCTACTTATTTCCTATTATATTTTGTAGGAAATATTAGCTGATTTGGAGAGAAGTAGAAAAAGCAATTAAGAGGATATGCAATCAGCCAAACTCGGTGGTCCTGTAACGCCCATCCTAAATGTGCCTTTAATCATCAGAGTTATAGCGCACAGGCATCGAAATGATTTGGAGGACTTAATTGCGGAATAAATCTTTCATAAAATAACTTCGTTCGAAAATATGAGGATAAACTTTTCGCGATTTGAATCAATCCCTTAGGGATATCTTACTACAGCAATCCAAAAATAGACAAATGATAAACGATACAATACAGTCTACCTAATCCTATTCTTCCAAAAAGTCCATTCGGCTGTAACCCTTACAGCTACTTCTTCCCTCTTGATCCCGATCCACTACCTGTTTCTTTCATGCGGTCTGGAGTTCAAGTGAATGAACCCCAGGGGTAACAGTTAATCTCATATGTAGGTATGAAATATAAATCACAGTACAACACATGTATAAGTATAGAATAATTCACAGCAGAACAAGTCACAACGTAACCACAGTTAATGGCCAAGGACTGCAGCCTTTATGGAACACGCAGCTCCCTTTTAGGACACGCAGCCCTATGAGACACACATGCCCTATGAGACACGCGGCCTCAATCCATAGCTAGGATACGCACATGCAAATTACCTAGCAAACATGATCAGTCATACATGAATACATACATACATGCTAATGAGATAACAGTTACCCACATCAAACTTGAATCCTTACCTTTGTTTGAAAGTGTTGGGATCGGAAGAGGTGTCAAGGCGTGCCTATAAACGTTTATCATTGTCATTAGTCACTTCTTTCGTCGTAAAGCAACTAACTAAGCGAAATATTTTTAGAGGATTAAAAATAGTAATTAATCCCTAAAAATTCCCTTAATACTAATACCCCTTTTTAATAAATAGTAATATTTATTATTATTATTTATTTATCAAATTACTTATTTCCTTTCCTAATAATCCTTATTTATTTTATTGTTATCATCATCATCATCATCATCATCATCATCATCATCATTATTATTATTATTATTTTATTATTTTTTATTATTTTTTATTTTTACTAAAGGCATATACCTATATCAGCAAAATGTTTCTAAGGTAAACATCAATACACATATATATCCATACCTTCAACACACGTATATACTTTTGAAAAAACATAAAAATAAACACACGTATATACTAGACGGCATTCAACTTCTCCAGTGATAATGACAGTAAGCTTCTAGTGATATATTGATATATATGTATTAAACATTAAGCTTTAGTCACTACTTTAATATTCATGAGTAGAGGCATATATCTTTATATGAAATAAAGCAACGTTTCTTTTCTTTCTTTCTTTCTTTCTTTTTTTTTTTTTAAAATAACCTGTGCAACTATACCCACACCCACAATACAACACGTCTCCCATTATTTCCAGCTGCAACAACGTGTATAAACTTATACACACAAAATAACATGATTTCATTCATTCATCATTTTTTTTTTTTTTTTTTTTAATAGTGTCATATATATAGTCTCTTCCCATCTCATTTGCACAACTCACTGAATCATCATATGCTAAGCTTAAAAGTAACTTCCAGATTCCAAAATTTGGTCCCCACAATCTCTATATCCTATAGTATCAACATATAAATACCTTAAAGCATAGTTAAGCAATTATTTGAACTATCAGGTGGCATCTAATAACAATAGAACTTAATTTTATATACTATTATATATAGTTATACTCCTTTGGCTTTTAATCCTTAAAGAAAGCATCAACAAATGGGGCTTTGGCTCGGCTTATTCACAGTAGAAACAAAAGCCAGATGCAGCGAATATATATTTATATGTATTAGACAAACTTCTCTTTTTAACTTCTAAACTACATATACAAATATCTATTTATAGTTATGCAGCGTTTTTCCTTCTATGATTCAAAGCAACATTCATATAGTTATATATAGCAGTGAAGCCTCCTTATTTTAGTATATGACAGTAAGTTCTTTTATATTTCCTTCCCAGTAGCAACGAATATATATATGAGTGTAACAACTATATCTATCAGTAACGAAGCCACCCCCCTTTTTTTTATCAGTGAAGTTTCTTTTTTTACACATGTATAAGTTTATTTTACCAACCAAGTCTCCCTGGACAGAATCATATATATATACCTATGCACACACTCAGTTTTTTTTATCCCCTAAGGCTTAATGTGTTTGCGTTGGGAATTAACGGAAACTAGAAGAAGAAGAGGTTCAATGATTTACCTTTGTTGATCCAGCTTGAACAATAAGCAATGGGTGGCAGTTTTACTCCTCCATTTTGGAAGCAGGAAAGCAGAGCAAGAGTGTTCCTAGTTTATGACCCTCTCTCTCTCTCCTTCTTCGTTTCTCTCTCTCTCTATCTCGGTTGCTCTACAACTCTCACAAGTGAAGCATGAATGGGGAAAGAAGAAAGCAAGGTATAGTGTATATATATAAGAGGCGCACGGTCTGGTTCGAGAAGGAAAACACAGAGGTCCATAGCGTTTGGCTCGAGAATCACTGTTGCGTGTATCCTTTGTCTGTGTTTTCGGCGCTGACCTTTGCAACATGATACCGCTAAGATTGGTAACGTGTCTAGCTATTGCGTGTTTTGGGTAAAGTGGAGTGTTTTAATGATTTGGTAGTAGCTGGTTTGGTTTTTAGTTGGGCTGAAACGAGGATATGAACTAATATTCATTGGAAGGGTCCTGGTTTATATCCATTAAGCTGGTTCGTTTAGCTGTTATGTGGGGCTGGAGGGAGGAAAATGAAAGAAGGAAAGATGGGTTGGTATTATTACATTGAGGCCCCAATTAGTTTGGATATGAATCCATGTTTACTAATCCTTAACCCAAAACAATAGACGGTGCAAATCCAACACGTTAGTTTTAGGCATGCATGTAGTATTTATAATACTAGTTATACAAATTGAAGTATAAGAAAAGATCATAGTCCTATTAAAATTTATCCTTTGCAATATTCCCCTAATTCTATTTTTAAATAATTATAAGGAAAAAAATTTCTAATAAATTTTTTTTAAAAATAATTAATTTAATTTCTTAGCCAAATTCCAATAATTATTTTAGGCCATAAATTATCCCTTCCATATATTCCTTGAATTTATTCTTTTCTTGGAAGTTTCAAGAAAAGAAAGTGTAACATCCCAATTTTCGAAAACATTTTCACGGTATCTTGATCAGAGTTGAGCATCGGAAGTAAATAGTATTGAAAAGTAACTGATAAATATCCACTGTAATGTATGTGCTTTTAACAGCGTTACAATTTTTTTCAAATGTTGATATCGTAAAGTACATGTCAATAGGACTTTCTCCAGCCGGTTCCTACATCTGCTGCTTACCCTTGCCTTCGATCCGTTTACTCGGATCCTGAAGCTATGGTAAGAGCTGAGGTTCAATACCCATTGAACCTCAGGTAACGGTTAACCTCATGTTCATGTAACAAGTATGTATGACAGTTTATTCATGATATCACAGCAATATTGACATATGAAAGATAATAACCGAACACAACCACTGCATATGAACGTTATTATAGTCGCACTATTCACCAGTGCCACGATGTACGGTCGTGTCCTCAGCGCTAGGAAAACTCAACGGCGTTATCAATACCATAACCCGTGTACAGCTGTATATGTATGCTCAATAACCTTTTTAAAAACAGAATCTCAGTCTATGAATACAACTATCACATATAGGTATACAATAAACATCAGAGTTAGTGTTACAGTACGCGTCCGTACCTTCGTCGGTGTTGTCGGTACGTTGACGGTCGAGCGGTGATCACGCGTATCCTATAATGGTAATATCGTATTTATTAATTTACAAATAATATCCTAAGGGATATTCTGGCCACTAATGACTATTTGCCCTTGCAACATTTATTTTCCACTTTGTTTCCTCAAAATTTGTAGAACAACACTGGTACCAATTTGGCAGCTTTTCGTCTAACTTTGAAAAATCATAACTAAATCTAGAAAAATCGAAATGAGGATCCATAAAATTCTATGGACTCCTTGGGATGTCTATTTTTAAGTAAAAATAATAAATTTTTCCCAGAACTCACGAATCACTCCCAGGTTTTAAGTTTTAAACCTCTGCCCAGAATTTTTCCAGAATTCGTAGCCTAATTTTGAGGATTTTCATCTCTCTGTACATAAATCATTTTGACATGTTCTTGACATATTTAAAAAGCCCTATATGTATATTTTAACCATGAATTTTCTCAGAATTTTGTGACCATATTTTCAATATGAAATTCTGGCGTTTTCATCACTGCCTCCAGAAATTCCGAAACCGATGAAATTTCGCCAGAACTTCGTTACTTTGATGATTTTCTTCCAGAAATTTTGCTATATGACCTCCCTCATCGTTTTTTTTAAATAAAGCCAATTTTGACCATAAAAACATGTAAATAAAATTATCCTAGCATATTTAGGATCTAAGCTACTTCTATCTAAGAATTTAAGAACTAAAACTCAAAGAACTTAAAGCTAGAGCTAGAGAACTTACCAAGAACTTTGCTTCTCCTTTCTTCAAGGCTCTCACTCTCACTTTCTCTCTATATTTCAGATGTTGCTTTGTGAATTGGTGAGGAATTATGAAGACCCCAACCCCTATTTATAGTAAAAGTCTATAGCACTATTCACAACCCCTCATCTTGCATTATGGCCATTGGATCTAGGTAAATTAAAAGCACAAATCCTAGTCCTTATGTCACATCCCAATTTCGGAAGCGATTTTTTTTTTTTTAAACGGTATCATGATCAGAGTAGAGCACCGGAAGTAAAAATAGTATTTCAAAAGATATGTATCTCGATAACATCAATTGTATGTTTTGCTACTAACAGCGGTACAATAGTTCAAATGGTTCTAAATTCAAAATACATTTCAAAAGGGGGCCCGACCAGTCCGTCCTAAGCCTGCTGCTTACCCTTGTCTCCGCTCCTGTTCACTCCGGAACCTGAAGCTATGGTAAGAGCTGAGGTTCAAAGTACATTGAACCCCAGGTAACGGTTAACCTCATGTTCAAGTACAATTATGTATGACAGATATTCATGATACCACAGTAAAATTCACATATACCAAGTAATAACACACCATATACACCTGCATATGAATGTTATTACGTCCGCACTATTCACCGGTGCCACGATGTACGGTCGTGTCCTCAGCGCTAGGAAAACTTAACGGCGTTATCATGACTATAACCCGTATAAAGCTGTATGTGCACAGTCAATAACTTTTGAAAACAGAATCTCAGTTCAAAAACACATCTCATCACATATAGGTATACAATGAACATCGAGTTAGTGTTACAAAGACGCGTCCGTACCTTCGTCGGCGTTGTCGGTACGTTTGACGTCCGAACTGTGATCGCGTTGATCCTATAATGGTAATACCGTATTTATTTATTTGTAAGTAATATCCTAAGAGATATTTTGGGCCCTAATGACCATTTTGCCCTTACAACTTTTATTTTTCACTTCATTCCCTCAAAATTCGTACAACAACGCTGGTATAAATCTGGGCAGCATTTTGTCTAACTTTGAAAAATCATAATTAATTCTACAAAAATCGAAACGAGGATCCGTAAAATTCCTTGGAATCCTTAGGATGTCTATTTTCAATTAAAAATATTCACCTTTGCCCAGATTTCACGAATCACTCCCAGGTTTTAAGTTTTGAACCTCTGCCCAGAATTTTTCCAGAATTTTGTAGTCTAACTTTGAGGAATTTTAACTCTCTGTAAAAAAATCATTTTAACATGTTCTTGAAATTTTTAAAAATCCCTATATATCTATTTTAACCATGAATTTTCTCATAATTTGGTGATCATGATTTCAATATGAAATCCTGGCGTTTTCATGGCTGACTTCAGAATTTCCGAAACCGATGAAATTTCGCTAGAACTTCGTTACTTTGATGAATTTCTTCCGGAAATTTTTCCATAACCTCTACTTCATCAATTTTTCGAGATAAAGGCAATTTTAACCATAAAAACATCTAAATAAAATTATCCTACCATATTTAGGATCTAAGCTACCTCTAACTAAGAATTTAAAAGCTAAAACTTAAAGAACTTAAAGCTAGAACTAGAAAACTTACCAAGAACTTGCTCCTTCTTTCTCCAAGGCTCTCACTCACTCTTTCTCTCTTAGAATCAAATTTCCTTGCTCTGATTTTGGTGTGAAGAATATGAGGGCCAAGGGCCCCTATTTATAGGAAAACTCTATGGCTCTTTGGTAATTAAATGGAACCCCTTCTTTCCCATTCTCCACCCTTGGATCCAGCTCATTTTAGAGCTTCAATCCTAGCCCTAGAAGACCCCAAAACCGACCTGCCCTCCCTCTCTCCTTATCCTCTTCCATTTTTGCTTTTTGCTTTATCCCATGTGCTCATTCAAGTTGCCTCTTCAATTTTTGAGTTGATAACCACTAGATGAAAATTCATTTGAGTGTCTTAATGAAGTTGGATTCAAATTTTCTTTTTGGTTTTGGACTCTTGGGATTTTTAGTTTTAATTAGAGACCAAAATCACTATCTTTCTCAATTGGCAAATTTTTAAAAGTGGAGAAAATAGCTTGGGTTACCATCATCTTGAAGCTTGAATTTTGCTTGTTCATAATCACTTTGTATCTTTGATTTATGATTAGTAGATTTCAAGATACAATTTATTTTGTATAGATTTCCCCTTGATTAACTCTTGAATTAATCCTCTTGATTATCCTAATTATCCTATGTGTAATTACCCCATTGGCTAATGGCTTGACATTTCCCTTGATTTTTCCTCTCACCACCTTTTCCTCTATATGCAAGTGGACAACTTGATTTTTCACAACACTCTTCCTCTCTCCAAAAGCCAAAACCATGCCCCCCCTTCTCCATCTTTTTGAGTTTTGTTGCATTTAATTAAATGCATGTGGGGGCTTTTCCATTGGTTGTTGGCTTATGTACAAGGATTAAGCTTTATTGGGTTAAATTAGAGTCATTGGATTAGCTTCATGGGATTAATTCTTGGCCTTTAGATCATAGTTGAAATTGTTGACTTTTCAACTCTTGATTAATATTTTGATTAACAACTTAATTACATGTTTAATCATCTCTTGTTGTTGTATGATTGGTCCATGAAGTGGTTTATGATTGTTAACAATCCATTTAGTGCTAATCTCAATCGTTTATTAGCTCTTGATATTTAATTTGGCTAATACACCCTTAATCCATGGCTATTTTAATATAAATTGCTGAATAATTATCTAAATATTTCATTAGGGTAGTTTTAATTGCTCATTAATTATTTCAAGTGTCTTGGTAATTTTTTATGGTCTTTTATAAATTAGACATGAGCTATTTATTAATTATAAGGTGTTAGAAAATTTAATCTCTCAATAAATTATGAGAATAGGTATTTAAGGCTCTTTAATCAATTATGAAACCTTGGACAATTTACTTAATTTAGTGAAGGTTTAGTTGTTAATTTAATGGACATTGTTTTCTCTAAATTTGTCTAAGTATTTTCATTTCCATATGAATCATAGTTTTAATATGGTATTTGTGGTATTTTATGGTATTTTATGATGACTAATATAATTTCTTACTTATTGGCTATTCTAATTCTAGGGGAAAAATTGCCTAGAAAATAAAATAAACATGTCTCAAAATTTGAGACCACATATTCACCTATTAAATAGACTCTATTTATCAAAATATTGTATTTAAGACTAACAAGAAATTTTGGGTATTACACCTTAGAACCCTCAAATCTGACCCCCCTCTCCCTCTCCTTAATCCTCTTCCATTTCCATTAATTGTTCTATCCCAAAGTACCATATCCTCTTCCAAACAATTTTACAAAATATCCTACTACTTCTTGGCTTTCTCTAGAATTTCCTACCACTTCTATTGCTAGAATCACTAGATAAAAATTCATTTGGGGACCTTAATGAAGTTTGATTCAAATTCCTTTTTGGTTTTGAACTCTTGAGATTTTTGGCTTTAATTAGAGACCATAATCTCTCATTTTCTCAATTGGACATAATCCTCAAAAGTTGAGGAAATGACTTTGATTATAGTCAATCTCAAGCTTGAATTTTGCTTGTTAATAATCACTTCTTACATTTGATTTTTGATAAATGGATCTCAAGATACAATTTATTTTGTATAGATTTCCCTTTGATTAAGTCTTGATTTAATCCTATTGATTAATCTAATTATCTTATGTGTAATTTTCTCATTGGATATCAATTTGACTTTCTTTCTTGATTTTTCTCCCACCAATTTATCTCCTTCCATGGTCAATAAGTCTCTTAATTAAAAGTACATTATCCTCTTCCATTATTTATGACTTGCATGTGCTCAACTATCTTGAGTAATTCTTTTAATTGATTACTTCAATTTCTTTATTCAGTTTTTTGTGTGTAAAAACTGTGCACTTCCCTCTTTTCTCTTCAAATTTTGTGTTTTAATTACTTTATACTCATCTAGAAAGAATTCTCTCATTGGTTAATTTTTACTTCACAAGGATTACACTTTATGATACTTAATTAGGGCCTTAGGATTTATCTTTATGCTAGTCTTGGGTTTTTATTAGCCTTTGATCACTAATTAATCTCATACATTTCTTAATTATGCCTTTTTAATTTAATTATTAATTAATTACGAAAATTAGCATAAATATTTTAATGTTTGCAAATTTAATTGCAAATAACTACCCAAATATTCTTCTAGTGTAATTTTAATTGCCCACTAATTATTGGTAATTGCCTCTTAATTGTCCAAGTGTTTTGATAATTCTTTATGGCCTTTTATGAATTAAATATGAACTAGGTATTAATCATAAGTTATTAGAGAACTTAGTCTCTTAACAAATTATGAAAATTGGTGCTTTGATCAATTATGAAGGTTTGTTCAATTATTTAATTTAGTGAAGATTTAGTTGGTCATAAGTGTTATTGATTTCTCCAAATTTATTTAAGGATTTCTATGACACTTTCTTGCTTTTTTTTTTTTTTTTTTTAGATTCCACATGAATCATAGTTTAATATGGTATTTATTGTATTTTATGATATTTTATGATGCCTAATAAAATTCAGAAAGTTAAATCATTGGTCACCTTAATTCTAAAGAAAATTTACCTAGAAAATAGAATAAACACATCTCAAAATTTGAGACCACATATTCACCTATTTTAATAGGTTTTATTTATCAAAATATAGTGGTTATGCTAAATGTGATTTTTAGGGTATTACAGAAAGTAAAGCCTTTATCTCAAACAATTATTCTCATAATTATTTTTAAGCCAAAATTTCATATTCAATTTCCATAAAATATTCCAATTCCAAATCCCAAAATTTGGGATGTTACAGGTCCCACCAAGAAAAATAGAAACAAAATCAATTGCGTGATCTGGTAAAGTATATTACAAGATATAAGATATCTTTTTAATAAGAAAAGAAGAATCAGTGATCGACAACCTAAGTTATATTTAGGTTATATATATGAAGAAAGGAAGAAGCAAGATGAAGGATTGAGAGACGCAAAACGAGAAGGAATAAAGAAGCGGAGTAGCGGCTGAGCGTTTCAGTTATCTTCATCATCTCCAAAGACGTAAGGATTGCGGAGGCGACATAGAATCTTTATTTCCTCTCTTCTCTCTCTCTCTCTATTCTTTGAACCTGAATTCTTATCTTTTTGTTATGGATTTGATTATAGCCATGTGTGGCTAATTTCTTTGCAACCTAGAGGAACTATGAACTTATGTGTGAATTGGATTTTGTTTTCATTAATTAGTTAAATTTGATATTAATTTTGGTTACTTAATCTTGTTTAGTTTTATTTGTTTAGTGATTGGTGTAATACCCTAAAAATCACATTTAGCATAACCACTATATTTTGATAAATAAAACCTATTAAAATAGGTGAATATGTGGTCTCAAATTTTGAGATGTGTTTATTCTATTTTCTAGGTAAATTTTCTTTAGAATTAAGGTGACCAATGATTTAACTTTCTGAATTTTATTAGGCATCATAAAATATCATAAAATACAATAAATACCATATTAAACTATGGTTCATGTAGAATCAAACAGAGCAAGAAAGTGTCATGAAAATACTTAAACAAATTTGGAGAAATCAATAACAATTAATGAGTAATTAAATTTACACTATAGAACATTTGGATAATTATTTACAAATAATATTAATAGTCATCAATTAGAGGTGAATTAAGCTAAATAAGAAATCAAAGACCAATAAAGGATTGAGATTAGCATAAGATGGATTACCAATGGTCATAAACTACTCTAAACACCAATAATGCAATAATCAAGAGACAATTAAGCTTCTAATTAAGATGTTAATTAAATTTTAATCAAGCTTTGAAAAGTCAACAATTTCAACTATGATCTAAGGGCCAAGAATTAACCTCATAAAGCTAATCTAAGGGCTTAAATAATTAGGAAGCTTAATCCATGTGAAAATAAAAGAACCAATGGGAGGAATTTAAGCTCATAATATCTAGATATTATTTAGCAAACACATGGGGAAATCAAGTCAACAAAAGAAGAAAGCAAATGGAAGAGGATAAGAGTCCTTTGTCATAAAGCCTCTTAAAAATATTGGAAGAGGATAATGAAAGAGAAAGATGAAGGGTTGTGCATGTGTATGTACAATTGTTGTTCATGTGTGTGTGTGTAGTATGAAGAGAGAGGAAAGTCAAGGTATTAGCCAATAGGGAAATTTGGCATAAAGTAATTAGATTAATCCATGGAAATAATTTAAGACATAAGCAAATGAAAACCTATACAAATTAAATTGTATCTTGAAATCCCTTAATCATGAATCAAATATAAAAAGAGATTATGAACAAGCATAATTCAAGCTTGAGAATGGTTATAACCAAAGCCACTTCCTCAACTCCTAGAGATTGATATCAATTAAGAAAATGGATGATTATGGTCTCTAAATGAAGCTATAAATCCCAAGATTTCAAAACCAAAAATGAAATTTGAATCAAACTTCATTAAGATCCTCAAATGAATTTTTATCTAGTGGAGTGCAACACAAAAAAAATAGAAGAAGCAACTTGTTGGCTTGTGCACTAAGTTAGAACACATGGGATAAATCTTTGGAAGAGGATATGGTACTTGGGATAGAGCAATTAATGGAAATGGAAGAGGATTAAGGGGAGAGAGGGGGGGGGGTCAGATTTGAGAGCTTGGAGGGCTAGGATTTGTGCTTCCAATTAACTTAAATCCAAGGGTGTATATCCAAGAAGAAAAGGTGTGAATAGTGTCATGGAATTTTACTATAAATAGGGGGTTGGGGTCTTCATAATTCCTCACCAATTCACAAAGCAACATCTGAAATATAGAGAGAAAGTGAGAGTGAGAGCCTTGAAGAAAGGAGGAGCAAAGTTCTTGGTAAGTTCTCTAGCTCTAGCTTTAAGTTCTTTGAGTTTTAGTTCTTAAATTCTTAGATAGAAGTAGCTTAGATCCTAAATATGCTAGGATAATTTTATTTACATGTTTTTATGGTCAAAATTGGCTTTATTTCCAAAAAACGATGAGGAAGGTCATATAGCAAAATTTCTGGAAGAAGATCATCAAAGTAACGAAGTTCGCGAAATTTCATCGGTTTCGGAATTTCTGGACGCAGTGATGAAAACGCCAGAATTTCATATTGAAAATATGGTCAAAATATTCTGAGAAAATTCATGGTTAAAATATACATATAGGGCTTTTTAAATATGCCAAGAACATGTCAAAATGAGTTCTACACAAGGAGATACAATTTCTCAAAGTTGGGCTACGAATTTCTGGAAAATTTCTGGGTAGAGGCTCAAAACTTTAAAACTGGGAGTGATTCGTGTAATCTGGGCAAGATTGATTATTTTTAATTGAAAATAGACATCCTAAGGATTCCAATAAATTTTACGGATCCTCGTTTCAATTTTTCTAGAATTAATTATGATTTTTCAAAGTTAGACGAAATGCTGCCCAGATTAGTACCAGCGTTGTTCTACGAATTTTGAAGGAATAAAGTGAAAAATAAATGTTGTAAGGGCAAAATAGTCATTAGTGGCCAAAATATTTCTTAGGATATTATTTGTAAATTAATAAATACGATATTACCATTATAGGATACGTGATCACCGTCCGACCGTCAACGTACCGACAACACCGACGAAGGTACGGACGCGTCGTAACACTAACTCGATGTTTACCGTATACCTATATGTGATAGATATGTTCATAGACTGTGACTCTATTTTTAAAAGAATTGTTCATACACATACAGCTTTATACGGGTTATAGTCATGATAACGCCGTTGAGTTTTCCTAGCGCGAGGACACGGATGTATACCGTGGCACGGTGAATAGTGCAATCGTAATAACATTCATATGTGGTGGCGTGTTGTTATTGCTTTTTATATGTGAATATAGCTGTGATGTCATGAGATAACTGTCATACATAACTGTACATGAACATGAGGTTAACCGTTACCTGAGGTTCAATGGGCATTGAACCTCAGCTCTTACCATAGCTTCAGGATCCAGAGTAAACAGGATCAAAGACAAGGGTAAGCGACGAGATGTAGGAACCAGCTGGAGAAAGTCCTATTGACATATACTTTACGATATCGACATTTGAAAAAAAATTGTAACGCTGTTAAAAGCACATACATTACAGTGGATATTTATCAGTTACTTTTCAAATATTATTTACTTCTGATGCTCTACTCTGATCAAGATATCGTGAAAACGCTTTCAAAAATTGAGATGTTACATTGGCCATCATTGAATATGATAGTGAGCATTATGATTTACCTTGACAAAGGGGATTTTAAATAGGGTCTGAGATTAAGTAATATGGGATTAGATTACTATTTAATTTGCGATTAGGATAGACATATACCTAATGGCCCCATATAATTGTTGAAGAGTGTGTTCAATCTTTGTGGCCTCTTGAGTAACTATGTTAGACATAACAAGTTAAACTCAAGAAAGGGTTGTAAGTGGACCGACAGACACTTACAGCTATTTGTACTCGAGATTAATAGAATTGATATTAAATCTAATTAAATTAGTGAAATCAAAGTTTATGAAGCTAATAAGAAATTAGTGACTCTGGGTTGATTATTTAATATTTTTGGTAGTTAGTTTATTTTGATTTTAGTTTTCTCTTAGTTAAATTTAATTTGGTTTGCTCAACTTAAATGAAAGTGTAAAATTAATGCTTAACTGAAGTTGGTAATACTAAGTCCTCGTGGGAATGATACTTTTCTTATCACTTTATTAATCGATATGACCCGTATACTTGCGGATTTTTTAAGCTATAAAGTTTTGCCTGTGTGGCCTGTAATTTAGATCCAGACCCAATTTTAGGGTTATTGGCAATTAATGTGATATCTCTGATGGTGGGATTACACACTTGAGTTTATGGCCAATTTTGCACGAGCATTAGAAAACCTAGACTGCTTTCCGAAAGTTCCCTGACTGGCAACACCTCTTAACCCAATTGCCATCACTGTACCTCACAGCTAGTTAGAAAAAGACCTGACAATTATCTTCTGTCTTTACTTTCTTTTGTAGCTCTTATTCATCAGGATTTGTGAGGAGTTCTCTTAGCTTTGTGATTAAAGCTTAGCAATTGCGAGAGGTAATTCTTTTAAATCTTCTACTATTGACATAGGAAAATTCATGTACTATAATTTATGATCTGTTTATGTATTTCATGAATTTTTTCCTACATTTTCGCCTTAGAAACTTGTGAAAACATCAAATCTGTACTTGGATGATGGTGGTGGTGGTGCTGAGATTTGGATCGTCATGAATTGCAAGTTACTTGGACTTGAATGCTGTAACAAGGGAGAGAAATTTACCCAAAAACTGTGGATCGGCAACAAGCATTACAAGCGTTTGATCCTCCATAAAGAAATTTTTGGAAGCAAGGAAATTTTCAGAACGGTTTGACTCGGATTTAGAGGGGACAAGATCATTGAGTTTTGTTTTTTCAAAAACAAAAACGGCGTTCAAAAGTTTATGTATTTTTATCCTAAAACAATAGTTTACTTTCAAGTATGTTTAAATTGGCGTTAGAAAAACACGTTCACGCAAGTTAAAGCAAAACGCCTTTCACAAACTTACTTTGTACACTGTAAATCACATTAGAAAAGCAGCTTCTATTGCAAATCCAAATAGGCACTAAGAACTAAAGCCAAAAGTAATTAAAAAATATTCATGATCTATAGTAGGTTTAACCAAAAACCAATTATTCAAATGGAAATCAAATTTTGATCAGAATATAGTGACTACGGATAGTGTTCACTCTCTTGCAAATTAAACAAATAAGTTCTCTCCTGGGGTCCTGCCGCTGCCTAGAAAATCCGTATCAGTTCGGAGTCCTCATCTCAATTAACGGAGGGCTAGTGACAGTAATATTTAATCGCTAATAGTTCAAAAATCTCCAAACATGCTTGCCCATTGGAAAAACCATCTTTCTTCTCTTGCAATGCTTAAGAAAAAATTGCTGTCGTTTATTTCTCCTACAATAGATGAACAGGGAAAAATTATTAACAAGACCAAAAAAAAAAAAAAAAAAAAAAAAAAAAAAAAAATCTTGAAACAACAATCACTATCATCAGGTAGAGGCACACCTTGAAACTTTCTTTTTGTTATTGATCTTTACTTTATCAGCAACCTTAAACTTTCTGAGGACCTTCTTGGGTAGTTCATTAGGAGGAGAAGCTATGGCTCTTCGTTTCAGTGAAGTATTTGGAGCATTCAAGGAAAGCATAATAGGAGACCTGAATCTGATATTCTCCATGTTTATTTGCTGTTTGCGCACATAAACTCCACACTTAACCACAGCTATTTCTGGCATTAAGCCAATGACTTGTATCTCCACATCATTCCAATCTAATTCCATGTATCTTTGAATCCACCTCCAGTCTTCTCCCTTAAAAGCCACTCCTAGATTAAATAAAGACACATGACCTTGTCTAATTGGGACACCATCATATCTCTTTTGTACCACACGACCATTGATGCTCAGAGAAAAATGGAAGGTTTGTCTGCTACTTGTGTTGGCTTTCCCCAACTCAAAAGCAAAGACCAAATGAGGGAAAGTCCTACGAGCAAGGAAAGACATTTTCCCTCCTTCACACCAATTGTTGAACCAATCAGGAAATGTTGTTGCAGGCAAAGTGATATTCACGCCACCGACCTCCCTTTTTGCCTGATTTACCAAAGCAACAGATGCAGCAAAAGGCATTTTCCAGATTTGAAAACAGATTGCTCAATAAACAGAAATGTTATGGATTGCGTTAACTGGCACAGGCAGACACATTGCTCAATACGACTGTGACTTAAATAGTGACATGTAAGCATATAAATTCAACTCAAAAATCTACAAGCAAAAGAAAATGTGTGACTTAGAAACAGAAAGACGAGATTTTTATTTTTTTCCAATTTCAAACCAATCACAATTGTATTTAATTTGAATAATAATCAAAATAGCAAAAGTAAAGGAAAATAGAAAAAAGTATGAGAAAAACCTGAGACCATAAATGGCCTAATGACTCTGTAGTTAATGACATGCAATTCTCTGCCTTTATTGTCAACAAAAATGATGGTATTGCTTGTATATCTCTCAGCCTCTTGCAGTTACTCACATCCAATTGCATCAACCTACCACACTCTTTAAGGCAATCAGGAAGGGACACGAAATCATTGCCTGATACATCTAACTCTATCAAATTCCGGAAAAGATTCAGAGTCAGCTGAATATCTTCATCCAATAGACAACAATTTTTTAGAATCAAGAACTCTACATTTGCGCAGCTATCTGGTAGGCTCTCCAGCAATAATTTCTTTAAAGATTTTATGCTATTAGGATGAATGGCTTCTAATTCAAGCCAGTTAAGATTTTGAAACATGAATAAGCTGTTTGGAAGCTCTTTAAGACTTTTGCAAGAGCTTAAATTTAAATATTCAAGCCTGGAAAGATTTCCAATGGAAGGTGGGAGCTCCTTAATAGAAGTGTCGTCAACCCAAACATCCGTTAATATATCCATCTTTCCCACTATATGTGGGAAGTAGTCCAGACTCTTGCAATGACTGAACATAATCGCTTCAAGAGATGACATATTGATTTTATGTGGAAAGCTTGTAAGTCTGACGCATCCACCAACATCTAATTCAACCAGCTTAGAGAGAGATCCCACTGAATCATGAACTTTGACCAAATTGTAACAGTCTCTAAACAACAATTTCCTTAAACTTTGGAATTGAGACATATCAGGTACTTCAGTTATGAACTCACAATGTGAGAAATTCATACGTGTTAAATATTCAAGTCTCTGCAGACACAAAAAACAGAGTGTTGAATCAACAATAATTACAAGAAATGTTATGACCAAACCTGTATCATATAGCAGAATAAAAAACAAGGAGATTTGGATAAAAGGTAAATATACAAGGTTAAATAAAGTACCTTGAAGGGCTCTTCCAACCTGAAAGGACTGCAAGATAACTTGAAGACAACTAGCTTGTTTGGAGAAAAATTTGGTGGCAATTCTGTAGAAGGATATCCCAGCCATTCAAGCCATCTCAAATTATTGGGAAGATATTTAGGGCCAGTTGAAAATTGGGCCTTCGAATAATAAGAATTCTAAGATTATTCATCTTCTTAAAGGCTTTACCACTCCATTCCACTTCTTCTTGTTGAGGCGGATCAAAAATTATTCCTTCAATATTACTACTTCCCTATAATGTGAACCCAAATAAGTAACATTTGTTAGATATTACCCAATAGCACAATAAATGTAATGTATACAGGAAAACAAAAAACAGTCAGGTTCTTACTGAATTTTCATGTAGTACTTTAAGAACATCTTTATAATTCCATAATCTACTACGTTTCCCGGTATTTGATGGTGCCTCCTTCCTAACGATCTCTCTACCCATTTGTTTTATCAGATGATGCATGCATAAATGATCATTATCATTAATTGATAAAAGCGATTTATCAATAAGCACTTCAATGTAAAACCTCGCACCATAATCACAAACTTCAGCTATTTCATCAATAGAACCCGATAGCTTCTCTTTAAAGAAGCAAGCAATATCCAAGAAAATAATCTTAGCACCTTCTTGTAAGCAATCATAGCTTATCTTTAATACTTCATTCAATGATCTTTATGGGATCCGATCATATTGCTCCAATGTAGACCTCCATTCCTGCAAGTTTTTATTTTCTAAATTGACACCAATTAATTTTAAAGCCATAGGGATGCCATTTGCATAACTTATCACATGACTAGACATATGTTGATAGTCTTTTGGTGGTACGGTCATATGAAAGGCATGCCAACAAAAGAGTTCAAGAGAGTCATGATCATTTAGCTCCATCAATTCATATGTTCTTTTAACATTATGAGCAATTAGCAATTGCTTATTTCTTGTTGTTATAATGACCTTGCTTCCACAACCAAACCAATCACACCCCCCTGCAAGTCGTTCTAACTGTTCAATCTCATCAACATCATCAAGAACCAATAAAACTCTTATGAGAGAGTCTGTGTTTTATTTTAGATATCCCTTGGTCAGCACTACCAAAGCTCATGATCTTTTCCTCAAGAATCTCAGATAGAAGTTGTTGTTGAAGATGAACAATGCCCTGGAATTTCTTTGATGCTTCATTGACATCAAAGAAGAAACATGCACCTTCAAATTGGTAGAAGATTGAATTATAGATAGCTTTTGCAAGGGTTGTTTTGCCAATTCCACCAGTTCCATGAATCCCCAACATGCAAACGCCTTTGTCAGATTTATTAAGAAGTGAAATCACTTTTTCTATCCGAGGCTCAAGTCCAACCATGTGTTCTATGTTATGGTATGGCTTAGGAGGAAGCATAGCATACACATGTCCAGCAATCCTTTCAATAAACCGAAATTCGCATCTACAAAAAAACAATTTTTTTATTGTGAAGAAAACTTAGGCAAAATGTCTTCCTTCTTATTGTTTGTTATTATGATAATTCTTTCAAGTAAAATCTCTTTGAATATATATATATATATATATATTAAAAATCTCCTTGTACATGATACTTCAAAGATCACAACCTCAATATCAATTAGCTCTCCGGTTTTTTTTTTTTTTTTTTTCATTATCCCTTCACTATGTTGTAACTGTTTTTTTTATTTAAAAAAAATATAATATTATAAATATTCTCCGCACAACTGGAAATATTTATCAGACGAAAAGAAAGTTAAATCGAAAATAATTAAACTAGAAGCATTCATAAAAAATGTAACTCATTTTCCAAACTCCGTTTAATACCAAAGATAATGTGTATAGCTTATTCAAAAGCTAATGGATCCTATGCTCACATACGAATGTCCAAAACAGTTTTGTATTCAAAAGTAGAACATAACTCTCAATAACAATAAATACCCTGTTTAATATCTTCTACACGATATCTGAAGAGCCATGTCGCATTGGATCTGGAAGGATTATTGTTGGTACCAACATTTCACAGATCCTATGATAATATAGATATAAATGAGCAATTACTAAATAAAATGTTATTTTCTGATTTCTATAGTGAAATATAACAAACATTTACAGTCAACAAATAAATTAAAATATTTATGGTAAAAGTTTCTCGTTTATAATTATTTAAAAATACTCCAACACTATATATACTCAGATAAAATAATCATGAGTAAGACCAAAATTTATACAAATTCACCATGAACTGGGCGTTAAATCATCAGCAAGCACTAATTAATTGAAAATTTCATCAGGAGAAGGCAATAAAAAAAACTATAAGGAGATATATACCCATCTTGGAAAAACCAAGCAGATGACAAACTAGCAGCTTCAAACAAAGCAGACCTCCATTTTTGCAGTTTCTCCATGTTCTTTCTCACCCTATCTTCATATGCAGCTCTGCCTTCCTCAAAGCTGTTTCTATCTTTCTCTACCTCATTTCTGAACCTTTCTTCAAGAGCAACCATGGCTTCCTCAAAGCTATTTTTCTGATATTGAACATCCATCGGATCCACCTTGTAAAATAAGGGCATGACCACCTGGTTCTTCTCCTTCTTGTTGGTTATGATTAGTTTTGATGATGTCTTATATAGATGTCATTCTTAAGAGCAAAAAGGTTGCATACTACATTTACATTCTACTTGCACTAATTCTTATGTTTAATGTAGATGTGAAGTATAGAATGATTAGGAGAAGAAAAGAAGAGGAGATATTGAAGAATGTAGAAGTCGAGAGAATGATGAGCCCAAGCTAAATGATGAAGAATGATCAAGATAGGAGATGGAAAATGGAAGAACTTGCTGAATGGAATGAAGATATCATTATCCAAGTTCTAAAATTGATCCTAGAAGTCTCCATGATCAAATGGAAGTTGGAATGACTCAAATCAGAGTTAAAAACAAGGAAATATAAGGTTCAGAATGATCCAACTCGAGTTATGGGGTCCAACTCGAGTTAGAGTGCTTCGCTATAGTGTTTTTGGGTTTTTGGACTGACCCAACTCGAGTTATGTATGATAACTCGAGTTACAAAACATTTTCAGATAGGAGTAACTCGAGTTACCACTTAGTAACTCGAGTTACGAGTGCAATTTCAGCAACTCTGTTCACCTCTGTTTCGCGTTTCAGCTGGCGAGGTCTGGTATTTTGATGATATCTCACAAACCAGGAATCGGATTGAGACGAAACCAGTGGCATATGAAAATAGACTCCCAATGCATCATTGTGACAAAGTTTCAAGCCCAAAGGAGTTCAGATCAAGGAACTATGAATTTGACAAGTTGGCACATCAATTAACGTCACTCAGCAGACCAAGCTTTGATGTTTTGAGTGTATCTCACAAACCACACATCCAAATGAGCTCAAACTAGTGGTATTTGAAAGAATACATAAAGAGCTTTCTAGAGATAGGTCATTTGCTATGTTTAGAGTTATATTCGAAGAGATATGGTTTCTAGAAGTATGCCCATGTTCTGAAAGAAGACAGAATGCAGCAATGTCAACGTAGACACTCTGGAACAAACAAAAGGTAACAACTCGAGTTATCACTTAGAAACTCGAGTCAATGAAGTGTACTTCCAGTTTTTAAAAAAGCTTCTCGTGATATAAATTTTTAATCAATTGAGGTAACTCGAGTTATCTGATATAACTCGAGTTATAGGCATATCAGAAAACTTCAACTGATATAAAGCAACTCGAGTTACTGGTAGCAACTCGAGTTAGATTATTCGCAATTGCTCTCTGTCTGATTTTATTCATAACATAACTCGAGTTATGGAGTGTAACTCGAGTTACATAATTCAAGGAAATTTCTGAAGCTTTTCTGTGCGATGAAGCAACTCGAGTTATCTGATGCAACTCGAGTTAAGTAATATGCAATTTGCTCTCTGTATTAAGTTGCCACAAGTGCAACTCGAGTTAAGGAATGTAACTCGAGTTACATCATTGAGAGACTCTTATGTGGAATTGAAATGCTTTAAGTATAACTCGAGTTATGGTAAACAACTCGAGTTACATATATCAGAATTTCGAATTCATCGTCCTCGTAAACTAAAATCTTCTGATTATGCTTTGGGTACTTGATATTATTGGTTCTTATCATTTCTAACCAAGATTAATTAGTTTGCTAGTGTGTTTCAGACATGATTATCAGGTTTAAACTTCAAATTACCATAAAGCAAGATTATGTCAGAAGCATTAAATGCGAAGCAGAGACATTCACCATTTTGGCAAGAAACCTTCTAAGAAAGGAAAAAGCATTCTGCCTATTCCCAGACAACATTCTGAGCGTATTTCAACGGACAATTTGAATCAAGAATGTCAACGGAGAATAACGGGCAAATGTAGGAAGCATACGACGAGACGAAGCAACGTAATCTCAACGGTCATATTCATTAATCTCAACGGCTCACTAATCTCTCCTCAACGGTCATAAATTGCAACTAACTATAAAAGGAAAACCATTCAAAAATGGAGACGACGGAGATGAGAGCTTACACTGTCGAAATGCCAACATTCTGAATCAAACGTTTATCTCATACACACTCTGTTCTCAATGCCTACATAGCTTATCATAGAGAGTGAAATGATTTATATTGTACTTCAGTGTTTATTCATTCACTTCTAAGAGAGAAGATTCATTGTAATCATTTTATCTAAGAGTTACTCAAGATTGGGTGATCTTGAGTGGGAAACCGATTGTATACTTACAGTGGGTAAGGTGGAGTATCTCGGTGAGAGATTTGGCTTCACAAGTGCCTGGGTGAACTTGTGGGATTGTAAAGGCTTCTCTTGTGCCTGAATTAAACAAGGGGATAGTGGATTGAAAATCTCAAGTTGAGCTTGGGGACTGGACGTAGGTCAATGATTGGGCCGAACCAGGATAAATCATAGTTTGCATATTCTCATCCCTTATCTCTTACATTTCCAGTATATATATATATATCTGAATGTCCATATTGTTTGAATGATTGGGTATTGCTTTATCAATTATTATTGTCATTCAAACTGTTTTTAGCAAGTTACGAAAAGTTTATCAAAGTTCCTAAAGTTTTATCAAACACCCAATTCACCCCCCCTCTTAGGTGATAGCCAGGTCTTACACTTCTTGCACTGAATGATGTGAGCCAGTTCATCAAGGCACCAAGTAGAAGTTGCGTAGTTCTTAGAGAACACAATAATCGAAATCCTGGATTTCTCTATGGCTTTAAGAAGAGAAGGTGCGATTTGTTCCCCTTTACCGAGCTTCTTGTCATCAAAGAAGGCGTTTATTCCCTTCTTGCGCAAACCATCATAGAGATTCACAGTGAAGCATTTGCGAGTATCTTCGCCTCTGAAACTCAGGAAAACGTCGTATTATACTTAGTTTTGCTGGTGAAGCCAGCCGAAGATGACGATGCTACTTGAACCGCCATAGCTATGGTAATCGCACGGGTAAAGATACGTCTTGAGATTTGAATACTGAAATGAGAGAGAATCTTATTCAAAGTCTGTAGTCTAACAGAAAAGTGAGGAAGACGGTAGGAAATTTGTCGGAAGATGATGATGCCTCGATTTTGTGTGTATTTATTTACTTTTCTTTTGGGGGTGAGAGATGTCTGCCTCGTTTTTGTCGTTTTCGAATTTTAAGGTCCTTTAGCGTCATAAACCTTGTAATTAATAGGTCCTAGAATGTCATTTAACCACAACCATACATGCCAGCATTCCTAGAACTCCAGAGGCCACCATACATATGTTTAATTTATTTTTTCATAAGTACATTTATCCTTCAATATAAGGTAATCTCAAGTAATCAACTTAAGTTGAATTTAGTGACAAGGCTCTTGTCACTAAAGTCTTTGAGGGTTCAAATTTCTACTTGTGTATGTAACAAATTTAGTTGAGAGGAGTCTGTCTTTTACCCTTAAAAATGATTAGCCTTTGTTGGGGGATATTCCTGGAATTCCACCAAAGTCTAGCGTCAACATACGATTTGAAGTGGGAACCCATTCATTCATTTTTTTTTAAAAAAAAAAAAATTAATACTAGTGTTTACATAATGCTATTATTTTATTACCGACATGCCTAATGCCATTGAAAAAATTAAAGTATCCTTTGGCATATGCGGGTATCGTATCATATTATAGCAAAGTGGACCTAGGTTCTTAACTTCAAAATTCTGATTCTTAAATTTTATTAAATATATTTTTAATCTTCTAATCATACCATTATAAGTTTCATTAACAAAACAAAAAACGCTAACACTAGAAAATTTAAATGTTAATAATGGTTGTATAAATAAATCATCATGTAAAACTGATAATGTTTGGGGGACTAAAAAGATACTTTATAAATTTAAGACAGTAATTGAAAAGCTTGTGTAAAATTAGAGGGTCAAATGTACACTTTATCCATCATATTATTTATAAATATAGAATAATGTAACTTATTATTATTATTATTATACTCAGACATTGATTAGGGGTCGATGACAAAATTTCATATGTTGTTTTTTTAATTTTTTCCTTATAAATTATTAACCGTTACGTGTTTATTACACATTATTTGGTCCTCCAGGACAATTGTTCCAAAATACAAACTTCATTTTAGATTTATCAAAAATATTTATTGTGTCTTTTTCAACTTTACCCTTTGATTCTATTTGTTGCATTTATTTTCTCTCTCACTTATCCTCTTTATAAATAATGGTATAGATGGAAAAAATACATATTTAGTGCTCTTAATTAATCTTAACTGTTTGTTTTACTCGATCATATTTATAAGTCGATTTTAACAAAATATTTGGGTCCTTATTATATGTCTTTTTTTAGAGTTATAAATGCGTTTCTTTTTTTACTTTTTTTTTTTTTTTGCTTATTAATTACAATAAACAAAAAAAAATGTATTCACTTTTGAAACCAATCATAGATAAGGGTAAAATTGAAAATTTAGCTCCTAATGAGTAAACTAACTCGCATTGGTATGTGAGAGTTAATTAATTTTGACTTATAAATAGAACTAGAATGATAATGTAATACTTCCTCTAGTTTTTATTATAAGACACCAACTAGCAATTCTTACAAAATAATAAAAATACTTAAAGTCATTAAATTTGTCTTAAAATTTAAGTAATTTCCAATATTACCCCTACTAATTACAGTAAACTCTAATATCATATCACTCTAACCCTTTTTATAAGTCTTTTTTTTTTTTTTAAGTTTTGGTCATTATTATAAGTCTACCAAAAGAGTAATAAATGGCAGTGTTACTATTTTGCGCCTATTAAATAATAAAAAAGCGAGTTAATTCTTGTTGGAAAAAGAGAAAGATGAGAGGGGTTGAGAATATTATTCATAAATGAGGAAAAAAATTAGGACACTGCAGCAATTTAGGACATGTTTTTTGTTTTTTGTTCCAAGTGGACTAATTACAAATTAATCAGGATGTGATACAATGAGACACACTCGGCCAGCAATCACAGAGGAGTCCTCGCAGGCCATCTGGTGGCTCTTCCAATCTATAAAGTCCCACGTCCAATAGTAGAGCATGTGTAGCCAAAAAGTCTGCACACCTATTTCCTCCACAAAATACATGTGATACCGTAACCCTCCAATCCTGCTGCAGTAATCGCTGGATTTTCCTGATTAAGCTCATGCGCCCGTTAGGGCTCTTCTTCGTGCTTTGGACTAGGCTCAGCGCTGTTAAGCAGTCAATTTGAGCCACCACATCTTGAAAGCCAGAGTCCCACGCCAATTCCAATCCATCCATAAGTGCCCACAGCTCCGCCTGAAGGGAAGTGCAGTCTCCAATGTTTCTACAGCAACTCGTTAGCCATCGGCCCTCGTGATCACGGATCAGGCACCCTGCTCCGACACGCATCGACTCCGCCTTCCTAGCACCATCACAGTTCAAACATACTGCCGAGGTAGGGGCTTCAGCCAAGAGATGACCTTTTCCAGCCTACGTGATCCACCCTCATATGTCTTACTGATCTGCTTGGCAAAAGACTCATTGAATCCTGCCAGAATCATGACTTCTCGGGCAAGGGTACCTGGCTGAGTGTGCTTCCCTTGAAAAATCACTTTGTTCCTGGCCTCCCATAGTTTCCAGCATGTCAGTCCGAAGATGTTCAACCATCGTGCACCTCCACGTTTTGATGATGAGTGCTTAGATTTTGTAATAGCCAACTTTGGAGAGGTAGCTGTGACGTGTGTTGAGAAAGCCGCATCATATTCAACAGATGCCATACTTGTTGTGCAAAGGTGCAGTATCGCAAGACGTGGTCTATATCCTCGCCTGCCCTTCCGCAATGTGCACAAACGTCGTTCTCCACCAGATGGCGTCTTTGCGTTCAGCATTAGTAAGGAGACATTTACGAGCTACCAACCAAAGAAATACACAAACCCGTTGCGAGCCATCCCACGTTGATTGAACCATAATTTTACATGATTTTTTATAATTAAATGGGGGTTTTTAATGTGTTTTCTCATAGTTATTGAGCTTTAAATGTATTTCTTGTGATAAATTGAGATTAAGAGTAAATACATTAAATTATGGCTAAAAAGGGCAAAATTGTCAAATAAATTGGAATTGCTCTTAATCATTGATTTTTCTGAGAATATTTAATGTTGGATTAATTATTTTGGATTGTAAATGCCTAAAAGATTAGAACAAATTTGAAAATGAAAGTTTTAATTGAAGTTGCAAAGTTTCAATTTAGTTCTGAGAACTTTTTAAAATTTGCACTTAAGTCCCTTCTTCAGAAGTTTTTATCTTTGCAGCTAGGTCCCTGCAGTTGAAACGCTGCGTTTTGTTTAAATGAGGGTAGCTGATGCTTTTTATTCAATTAATGCAAAAACGCGTACAGGAGCTATGGGGTGCCGACACATTTAATAATTCAACTTTTAAACTTTGCAATGTAGTCCCTCTGCAAAACTTTTTAAATGTTCATTTAGGTCCCTGTGCACTAAACTCTGCGTTTTGTTTAAATCAATTAGGTTTCACCTTCATTCAATGAATATGGAGACCCGAGAGGCAGCTCGACATGAGGATATATATTCATTACACAGCGCCGTGGGGAGCATTCACGCAAGCCTGGACCTTGATCTTCATCGCCACCTTCCTTCCTCGCCCTTCAACCTCTCGCCGGCGATTTCCTCTTCCACCCTTGCCGCCGGCGAGCCACCAACCTCCCACCACCACCAACGCCCTCACTCTTTCTCCATGAAGATTTCAATTCTGCAGATTCGATAGGGAATTTTAATGGCTGTGTGCAACTGATTTCTCTTGCTTCTTGGCCATGGAGATGTTGGCTTGAGCTCAGGCACTTCATAGGGGAGTTATTCTATCATTCTATTAGTCTAGATTTATTCATTTAGGTTGCCTAGTTTTAGGAATTATTGTGTATAAATCTGGAACTGAGATTAATGTTTATTGTCTCTGTTAGTTTGATAATTGGGATTGATATTGGATTTTGCAATGTGAAAATTATATGTGTTTTAATTTCTTGTGGTTGCAATGAGATTATATTAATTAGCGTGTTATTGTCTAGTTAATGTGGTTGATTTGTGCCCTTTGAGGGACTGTTATGTACTCAATTTTAAGAAGACTCATGTTGTACTATTCCAATTTTAATTGCACATCAAGTGGTTTTTAACAATTTTCTCAAAAGGTAGTGGTTAGCTATGTTTGTAGGAGCTACTACCAATTGAGAATATTGGACTCAAGTGGTATCTTGGGGTTTTTCTTAAAGACTTGATGAATTTTAACTCCCATAATCTTTTTGAGCAAGGATAATCATTTCTTCATCACCAAGAGCCATCATCCATATTTTCAATTCCATTTCATTTAATTCACTCATTCACCAATTTTATAAAAATACCAAAAATAATAGTTTAGCATTTAATTTAATTGCAACCTTATTTTAGTTCATCAATTGAAAAATCCAAAACCAATTTCCCCCTTGTTTTAATTGCATTTGCATGTCATTTAGATTACTTAGGACTCAATAAAAGGCTCCTCGAGAGAGAGAAAACGATCCTAGGTTTGCCTATACGCAATCCTTGGTTAATTTTTGATTGTGGACCCCAAGGCTAATGACAAAAAGGCCCTCATCACACGTCCAAATTGCATCCCACAATTGTTTGGAACCAAGTTTCTCAGGAGCTCCAACATCTCATACACCGATGCTACTAAGAATGCGCCGTCAGCAGAATGATCCCAGAAGCACTGATCGGCCCCTTCCTTGGCTGTCGGTGGTTTACAACCTGCTATAAGTGAAAGAACCTGGCTCGGAAGGTCTTCTTGGAACAGAACCCAGTCCCAGGTACCATCAAGTTTTACGTAGCATTGTAGGGGACGTGAAGCATCCTCTTGCGTCAATTCCCGAAAAGCTAGAAACATTAGGGGCCCCACATTGGGCACCCAATTGTCCACCCAAAACCGGATCCGAGACCCGTCACCTATTTCCCAGCGTGTTCCTAGATCAACATCAGTCCAGAGGTTTCTCAGATGTCTCCAAAGATATGAGCATTGCTGGTTCCATCGGCAGGGACCTTTGAATTCATCCCAACCATACTTGTGTCTCAATACTTGAACCCACAGAAGATCAGGCCTTGACCGAAGTGCAAACCCAACCTTCAGGAGGAACGCTTGGTTTTGTCTCTCAAGCTTCTTAAAACCACATCCACCAGCGTGATAGGGTTTACACATATCTGTCCACTTCACCAAGCTAAGTCTGCGGTCAGAACCAGCACTACCCCACACAAAATTCCTAATATGTTTTTCCAGATGATTGCACACACCTGATGGCAACTTGGTAGTCTGCATCGCAAAGGCAGGTATAGCGGATAAGACAGATTTCGCTAGAGTGATGTGCCCTGCCAAAGAAAGAGTCTTTGCTGCCCAACCTGAAAGCCTATTCTTGACATTTTCCTCAATGTACGCGTAGGTTCCAGATTTGACTCTCTGATAAAGCAATGGGACACCAAGATAACGACCTAGATCATCAGTCCTGCAAAACCCTAGCTTCTCACTTATGCGCCTCCTATCCTGTTGAGCCACATTCTTTGAGAAATATATTGTTGTCTTCGCCTTGCTAACCTTGTGGCCTGAACTGGCACAAAAATTAGTTAAAACACTATCCATGAGTTGAACCTGATTGTAGTTGCGGTGCTAAATAACACTAGATCATCAACAAAAAATAGGTGGGAGAGAGGCGGTCCACCCCTTGCCATGTGAATAAGACACCATTGTTTCTCGGACACCTTTGTACTAATCACTTGAGACAGTCGTTCCATGCATAGCACAAACAGGTATGGAGATAATGGATCTCCTTGTCTAATGCCCCGAGAAGGTGGGAATGCCGCTGAGCGCCTACCATTCCAAACCACTCACATATTGCTAGTTGATACACATACCATAACTGCCTGCACAAGTTTCTGAGGGAGGCCAGCATCCAAGAGTGTTTCTTTGATAAAGTCCCATCACAGACGGTCATACGCCTTCTCCAAGTCTACCTTAATTTAGGACATGTTTAATAAGTTAACAAAGTTTCTTTATTATGTGAGAATTATCTAAATTGTACTTATATAAAGGACTAGAGTTATATTAATTATTATTCTCTCCAACTATCCTTATTAAATGTGGGCATACATGGAAAAAAATATTTAGTGCTCTTTGGAAACAAGTAAGTGCCTTACAAAAAGGACCAAGAAAACTTGTTAGTTGATGTGTTATACTCCCTCCGACCCTTTTTATAAGTAGCTTTCTCTCTTTTTTTGTTGGTTCTTTTTATAAGTAATTTTCTCTTTATGTCTCAAAATTTAAACTACTTTTTCCTTTTCTACCCCTATTTAGAGTCGGGAAATTGGGCCAACCTGTTTAAGCCATGGCTCAAATTTTGTAGATTGGAGTTTGAAGTTGGCCGTCGGCCCTACAGGGCCAAGGTCTAGCCTGTTAGGCCCTTTAAATATTTTGTTGTTGTTTTTTGTTAACTTGACCATTTAATTTACTACTTTATATATACTTTGTATTTGTTATAGAGTTATTTATCCATTTAATTACAAATACATTATAACTATACTTTAATTTTATTATTTGGTTTAATATTTGTTGCAGATAAAGATTATGGATGTATTCATGATGTGAGAAAATATATTCTTGATATTTTTACCCATGAACCAAAGCCTACTACTCGAAGTGAAGCACAATCAAATGTCTTTGAAATTAATGATAGTGGTGAAGAAGATGAAAATGATAGTCATCGTACTCATGTTGCTTAGTGGTAAGTGTAATATCTTGAATTTTGGGCCTAGAGACTTGAGGATAAGCTTATATCAGGTAGACAACTAGACTCAATTCAAGAAGTGTGACAATATTATGAAAGGAATTTTCTTGATATTTTAGTGGAATGAAATAGTGGAATTTACCCGAACATTTAGTTTCTCCAAAATTTTAAATTTCAAGATATAATGTACAAATATTTATCATGGAATAAATATTCAAATGACCAATTGAGGTCATAATTTTGAACAAAAGAAGGTTATTTGAATTTTTCCTTAATAACTATAATTAAGGAAAATGAAATGGCAATTAAGACTATTATTTGTCAATTTAGGAAATTATTTGTTGGTTTTGATCGACAAGTGAATTTTTAAGATTTTACGTCCACATTGGGATTATTTAAAGATGTGATATGGATATCGTATGATTCATATTATTTTTGAAATAAGATTTTGTTAAATTGTGAGTTAATAAATAATTAAATTAATTTGATAAGAGAGCATGTGATTGGAGGATATTAAAGACAATTTTGGACTCTCTTTCTTATGGTTGATTTTGTCTAGCAAGAGACAATGAGAGTAATTGAGAATCAATTTTATGTGTACATGTGTAAGTTAGAGAATAAGAGATGAAGTTTTATGTGAGACAATGAGAGTAATGGAGAATCAATTTTATGTGTACAAGAGACAATGAGAGTAATGGAGAATCAATTTTATGTGTACATGTGTAACTTAGAGAATAAGAGATGAAGTTTTATGTATGGTTAGGGATATTCCAAGTAGACCAAGACATGTTGACACATGAAATGAAAGATTGTAAAGATAACACATATGCATTATTTCTAATGGAAAATTGGAGATTTGAATTCTTGTTCAATGAGCCATTTTTGGCTCCAAGGGGAAGCATGGAGAAGGAAGAAGATTCAATAAAAGTATAGGATTAAAGAGCAATTAAAGAACCATAGAATGCCACATCATGTGGTAGGTAAAATATGTGATGTGGAATGGCCAACAATGCAAGTAGAGAAGAGGTAAAAGAGCAACCAATGAATAATAAAAGGCCACATCACATGGTAGATAGAATATGTGAATATAAAAGTGCCTACAAGGCAAGTTAAGAGACAAAGAAAGAGGAGGTAAAAGAGATGACATGTGTTAGGTAAAAATTATGGAATTATAGGGAGCCTGACAAGGCAAGGTAAAAGGGAGTAAAAGTGATGATTTCATCCTCCCTTTCACCACATAATTTCAGCACATATGAAGGAGACATGAGGACCAAGATTTAATCACATGTAACGTAAATTTTGAAGTGTCAAGCAAGGCCATATCTCATCCAAATATAAGGAAGGATAAGAGAGATGTAAGACAAGTAAAATTAAGAGCTAAGCCAGGCCAAGAATTTGGCCAACAACAAGAGAAGGGAAAGTATTAGACAAAGCCAAAAGGGACAAGGGTAAAATAGAAAATTAACAAGAGGGTTATTTGGGTCATTTGTTATCAACTATAAAACACCATTTCACCTCTCTTATTATGTAAATTTCATCCAAGGGTTCCAAGAGGAAGAGAAGAGCATTAAAAACTTAAGGAAAAGAAGGAAGATGGAAGAGAAGTCCAAGGAAGCTAAGGTAAGATATAATGATTTGAGTTCCTACTTCTCTTCTTCAATGTTTAACTTCAATGATTATGAGTATCATATGGGAAGAAAAGCTAATGGTCATGGTGTTTTTCTTAAGGAAGTTGAAGGTTGAAAGGAGATGAAGAGAAGCAAAGTATTCACAAGTACAAGTGAGTGTCATAAATAATCTTGTGCACTTGTATATGTTATTATTTTAGAATTAATCTTCTCTTATTTTGTAGATTTGAATATTATATCTTGAAGAGGAGATTCCATACAAAGACATGATCAGTATATTTAAGAATAAATTAGGCCTCAATATGGACTAAAAAGGTCAAATCTCACATAAAATCATAAGGATTAAAAAGATAAAATAAGTTCTCAATGTAATGGTAATTTTGGTTGGACCCAAAGCACAAAGGAATAATATGATTTTGGTTATTTTGACCATCCCAAAGTGTTTAGAATGGAAAATGGTGTGAGATTAAGGTTGATTAATATTCTTGGAAGCCTAATGATTAAATTAAGAAAGTTACAAAAATTGTTCAGGGAAGATCCTGTTGAAACAGTAAGTTTGTGACATGTTTTTAAAGAAGAACATGAGGTCAGATAATTATAAAATTTTCCAGAATTGAAGTAGACATCATAAGCTTTAATTTGATAGGTAATTTATAATTTTTGGAGTTTTTTACAAAAAATTATGAATTTTTGAAGTTCACCCTTAATTCTGGAATTGAAATCTGGACAGCAAAGATATCTTAGTAAAATTGGAAAAGCACGAAATTTTTGGTTGATAGAGATATGTTTATTTAAAAATAGACATATCAAGGGTCAATTAGGCTTTGGAATCAATTGATTTAGACAAGTAAATAATTAATTATGAATTTTCCTATATTAGTGACAAATTCTGGAAAATTATGGGAAAAATCCGAAAATCAAAGTGACAAGGGAAAAAATGGAAATTTTGACGTTTTTGAAAACTAATAAAGGACTTTAAATCAAGAGAAGGTTAAATGGTAATTAATTGAAGTATTATTTGAACTTTGGAGAGTTTATATAAGTAAAGAATATTATTTAATATTTTAGGAAGTGACACCGACAAAGGATTTAAGGACACACGAGTAAATTGTCAAATTAAAAATCAACTAGGTAGTAACTCTAATCTCACATACTCTTTATATCTCTGTATGCATGTTTGTACCATGATTGTAGATCTGTGTCTGGGACACACGTATATTTGCATTCAATTGTTATGGTTGTTTTCCCAGCGCTATGGATACAGGACTTGTAGGGTCCTGCATTTTGCAATCTACATGATTTGTGATGCTATGTTGCATTATGTGACTAGGCGTGACATATACTGAATGCCGGTTTGTTATTTGCATGATTGTGGTTGACTATCATACTTTGTTTATATGTTGTACTTGAGATTAACTATGTTACTGTGGGATCCTTCGGGATTCCAGTGCCTATTGCTACCTGTGAGTGGTACAGTATATTGGATGTAGCTCGAAAGATAAATGCGGGGTGCTGGATCGGTTTAAGATTATTGGAGGGATATTTTTAGAAAATTTATGTAATTGTGTTTAAAATTTTATACCCAAAATTTGTAATATATTATCAATATACTACGCCCAAGATGTTTTACCCACCGTGCTGCGGTATAATGCTCTAATGTATGATGTATTGTTGGAAGGGTGTGACAGTAAGCTTGTTATGCTTTGTGTGAGTCGCTTGTGAACAATAATTTACTCTTTATTATGAATTAGTGACTATGTTTGTTTATTGAATTAAGCGTGTTGTGTAGACATTAATGTTGACAAAATTTATTTGATAAATTAGAATTTTAATTGTTATATTTTACTAATTATATTTATGTGAAAAAATATAGGAAAAATAATTTTAATTCATAAAAATGTTTTCCGGCCTTATTGGACTGGTCCTAGCCCGCATGCCCTCTAGCTGGGCCTTGAAAAACAGACGTTTTTCTTACCCTAGGTCTTAAAGGGCTGGCCCTTTTAAGCCTTGGCCCTTCAAGGGCCGGGTCAGCTCTAATTCCTAGCTTACCCCTATTATATAAATATCTTTATATTAATTATCTCTCACTCACCATTAATTCTCTTTCATTTACTAATTGATTACACATTCTCTCTCATATTTTATACTCACATTCTCTCATATTTGTTATTCATTCTCTCTTATGCTCTTTTCATAAATAAGGACATTATATTTTTGACTTATTTATTATATTTAACTAATCTTAACTTCATTATTTTATAGGTGGCTGGTTTGTAGGTGGCTCGATAACAACGTGAAGACAAAATCCAAAGCATCCTTGTTAAATTGTCCAATATAAAATTTAATTTTTGTTTATTTTATTTGATGCGTGCTTCCTCCTTTTTTCTTCAAAAGAAAAATTGCAACAATTTCTTGAGACCCGCAACCCACTTCTTCCTTATTGGTTGCTTTGACTAATGCTGACATTGGGAATACAAATTACAAATTGGGAACGTAAATTGCAATTCAGACTTCTGAGTTCGGAGAGCTGAAAAAATGGAGAAAAATTGAGGACATGATATGGAAAAAGGTAAAATGGTTTATTTTATCCCTTGCCGTTGGATGAGATTATAATCTAAAGGTATTGAGAAAGGTAGGCAAAGGTATGTAAAATAAGAGTAGGCAGAATAACCTATCCCATTTAACAGATTAATTTTTTGACTTTCATACGTTGTCTTACGTTCATTGTTAATTGTAGTACCATGACAAACAATCCAGACAGTCATTGAATGTACCGAGCATGGAAAGAGACAGCTACTACATTTCTTAGCCCAAGATGCACCTGTAATATCCTTGTTAATAAATGCAATTAAAAAAATAATATGGGGAACGAAGAATCTTATTGTATTAACCAGAAAGAGTAATATGCTCATACACTGAGTAACCCACTTGGGTTATCTCTAAAACTAGAAGAAGACTATGTTAACTCTTTAGAGAGAGACCAAGTTAACTCTTTCTTGGAGGAAAACCAAGTTAACTTCCTCTCTAAACTTGGTGAGATTCCATATCCAACACTCTATTATCAGTAGTTAAGACCCTCTATATATAGATTAGACCTTAACTACCTAACTAATTAACTAATCAATTAATCACCTACTTCTGACCATCCTCCATCACTCACAATTCAATCAAAGCTTCAGTGTCTTCAACCATAGAAAAACAAAGCACGGCAAGTTTGTTCTCGTACAGAGTAAACCTAGATGTTGGAATAGACCAATCAAGTGGTAGTAACAAAGTAAACACCTCATTTGCTATATTAAATGAAGGGGTTTAAACTTCTCATGTTGCATGAGAAGAAGAAGATTCCTACACTCACATGAAATAGTGGGACCTACATATATATAATGCTCATTATATATATATGTGTGGGTCCCACCATTTTATGTGTATGTGACATGAGAAAACACTTCTCCTATAACATGAGAAGTGTTTTTCCCTTGAATAAAACTATGGTGTCAAAGGTATCCGTTCTACCTTGCTTCCACCCAAACCCAAACCAAAACATAGATCCATTAACAGTGGCGTTGTCAGCAAAAAGTGCATCATTTTTGGGTAATTGTGCAAATGTAACAATCAACAATTGTATTATGAGCACCTATAAAATTTAACTATTTTTTGGTGTAAAACTAGACAAAAACAATTTATTTGGGAGTAAATATAACAATATCGAGACTTAACTTTCATTATCTTTTGCACTGTGGATCCCATCAGTCTTCTCTCTATATTATTTTAATGGAAAAATATCACTTAGACCCTATAGAAACAATTTCATTTTAATTAACCCCAAAAGATTTTGAAATTTCTCTGCACGTCATTGGATTTAAATGAAATTAAGTTTTGTTAGTATAAAGACAATACTATTTTATTTTTTCATAAGAGCATTTACAAGACAAATATGTGTATTTTTAAGACAAAAATGTGAATGACAGGAGTTACAAAAGTTTGGTCATTTACATATATGTCTTGTAAAAGCCTATATTTTACTTGTAATTTTCTTATTTTCATGTATTCTTTTAAATCCCTTTATTTATCTTGTAAATGCATTTGTTCATCTTATGAATACTCTTTTTTGTCTTGTGAATTCTTTTATTTCTCTTGGAAATGACCAAAATGTTCTTGTTAATCCCTTGATTTTATTTGAATCCCTTTATTTGTCTTAAAAATAGGTATATTTATTTTGTAAATACCCATATGAAAAATAAAGTAAAGGTATTATTGTGTTTTCACTGAAAAAACTTAATTTCATTTTGACCCAAAGGAGATTGTGAAATTTCAAATTCTTTTGGGGGTTAACTAAAATAAACTTGTTTTCATGGGATCTAAATGATATTTTTCCACTAAAAAATATTAAAATATTAGAGGGAGAAGACTGGTAAAAGTAACCAAAGTTAAATATATTTAATGGCACTGTTATATCTGCTCCCAAATA
Organism: Acacia acuminata; assembly: GCA_019022655.1. Classification (NCBI taxonomy): domain Eukaryota; kingdom Viridiplantae; phylum Streptophyta; class Magnoliopsida; order Fabales; family Fabaceae; genus Acacia; species Acacia acuminata. The sequence goes on from JAFJYI010000035.1 coordinate 1,020,438, forward strand.
AATTGTTTATGTCTACAAGTGTTATATGTGCTCATAGCAAAATTATTTATTACTAAATTTACAACTTCCTTTCCACATTTTTTACTTTCTTCCACTTATCTGAGTGTAATGAATACACTACAACAAGCAGAACGTCGAAAGAACCATCAAAATAAATTATCGCTATCTTGTAATAATTAATAATTGGACTGCAACCAAATCCATCATTGTAAAGGAGCCTATTTGAAGGGAGCCGTACAAGTTTCATACTTGTGGGAAAATGTGTGACCTCTCTAGTGGCGGAGAAAATGCAGAATACAGATGAACCTCAACACAGACTAAGCCATTGCTGGAACCTAAGATTCGAATATCCGAGGAATCGATCAAAGGTGCTGTGTCAACTTCATGGAGTTGCATCTTGCAATCAAGCAACCACAGGTCACGCCGTTGGAGAAGATAAGGGTTCATTTAATAACTGATGTAGATTCTAGTCACTATAATATTTCTTTCTTGCTGTTTGATCTTTTCTTGCTCAATATTAGGTTTTTCACAGGGGCGGATTCATAAATTTATGGAAGGGGGCACCATTGGTGGGGGATGCGGGAGTTCCGGGGGGGGAGCGCCCCAGAAATTTTTTTTTCCAGTAGCTTTTAATGTTATAAGAAACTCTCATAAAAAAAATGCTCATAGGAAAAACTTTCTAAAACATTAGCGTATCAGCCCACAAATTGCAAATACATTACCTTGTCAGCTTGATAATGTACAGAACATCTAGGCAACAAATTGTCTTGTGCCCAAATAGATGTATCAGAAATCTAAATCAAGAGTTTGCATACTGAACTATAACTAGCTACTTTTTGCAACAATTGTGTGTGTGTGTGTGAATTATCCCAGAGGTATTCAAGGCAAAGGGAACTACGAAAATCACAAGAAACAAACAAATACCAAGACCCAATGTTTGCTCAACCTAATTTTTCTCAGAAACCCCCAAATTGCAGAAACACACAAATCTAAGATATGATTGAAGAGGAATAGAGAGGGAAAAAAAATACCTAGCTCGGAGTGTTGGACGGTGGTCGATGATGATGCAAAGAAGAAGAATGAAGTTGGTTGGAGTGTCGTCGGACGGCGGTCGCTGGCTCACTGCCTGCTGGTTGGACGTCGTGGAGAGTCTCGGTGGAAGAGGGAGGATGAGAGTGGAGGTGGAGTCTTGGAGGAAGAGGGAGACTGAGTGGTCTCTCGGAGGAAGAGGGAGTCTCGTGGTCGCAGAGTCGCAGCTATGGTCTGTGGATCAGCCTCTGGGTGAGAATGACGGTAAATAGAGGAAGTAAGAGACAAGGGGGAAAATAGAGAGGGAAAAAGAAAAAAAAAGTAGTGATAGATTGGAAAAAAAGTTGGGGGGCACGTGCCCCCCTAACTTTATATGTGCATCCGCCTCTGGTTGTTCAGATTTAATTTCTTTAAAAAATGAATATGATTTGTGAATTTTCGGTGACATTTTGTCTAGGTAATATGCCAATGATTTTTAAACATAGCAGTTTTCCACCTTACAAAAGGCTGTGTGCCTTTAGATCATGAATGACTTACTACTACAAAAAATGGCTTTTACTTCCCTAATTGGTGTCCTATTTTAAAAAATAGAAGTAAAAAAGAAGGTGGTGGCATTTTTGTAATTATATGTGAAAAAAATTGACTTTTGGCATCTAACTTTTGAACTTAGATGCCAAAAGCAACACTTTTGGCGTCTAAGTTTAAAAGTTAGACGCCAAAAGTGGACCCTAGCGCATAAAATATGCCAAAAAATAGCATTGGTGGCACTTTTAACGTCTAAGTTTAAAAATTAGACGCCAAAAGCGTGGCACTTTTGGTGTCTAAGTTTTAAAATTAGACGCCAAATCGTGACTTTTTTTTTTTTGTAATTGAGATATAATGCGTGATTCTCAGTCATATCCCGCGACTTTCACTTTCTTTCTCTATTGCGTTCTCCCATCTCATCTCCTCTCCATCGCCTTCTCTCTTTCACAACCGACTCCATTGACTTCATCATCTCCCCGACTCCCTTAGCTCGCCGGATCTGCCTGGGTTACGATGAAGCTTGTCGGATCTGGCTCGATCTCACTTGGCCTCCCTAGATCTCGCTTAGCCTCGCTCGATCTGTGTCGAAGGTCCAAGCGTCGGTGGTCTCATATTCCCTCCGTCCATATCTCGCTAGATCTCGCTCGGCCTCACTCAATCTGTGTCAAAGCTCCAAATGCCGGCGGTCTCGTGCTCCCTCTGTTCATATCTCTCGCTCGATCTCACTGGATCTCGCTCGGTCTGTATGTGTCTAAGCTCCAAGCACCGACGGTCTCCCTCCATCCATGCCCCTTCGTCCGTGCTCCCTCGATCTCACTCGATTTGTGTTTAGTGTGTGAAGCTCTGGTGAGATCCATCTCTAAATCTGTATATCTTGATCTATTCTTTTTCTGGGATTTTGTTGGAGTTGAGATCTGTGATTTCTGGGATTTTTTCTATGATTTTGTTGGAGTGAAATTGCTATTTGTTTGTTTTAAGAACTGAGATGATATTCTAAGAATTTTTATATTACCTGAAATAGACTTGATTGTTGTTGTATGTGTCATTCTCATATGCAAACATTCTACTTTGAGATGTTAACAAACTTTCTTGATGTTCATTTTCATTGTTTTTCACGGTTTGTCATTGTTGCGATGGGGAAGAAATATTTTTTTAAAAAAAAATGGGCACTTTTAATTAGCGTCTAATTTATTTTTTGGATGCCTTAAGTGAAACTCACGGCGTCCTAGTTTTTTTTAGACACCGTAAGTGAAACACCTACTACGCCCCCAAGTTAGTCGTGCCTAAAAAAAAGATGTTAAATGTGTAAAAAATAGGACGTCGTAGCCCTGATTTGTAGTAGTGTTAGAAGAATATCATGCTATGAGTTTTGTTGGGAAGATCATAACATAAATTTTTTGACTTCCTTATCTGAATGTCCTTCATACCCATACATATGTTTTGGACCGTTATAAGGATTATTTTAGTTAGTTTTGAAAGGATATACTTGAAAGATACCAGATACCTCTTCAAATTTCAATCTTTAATTTGTGCAAAGATTTGTTGTCCATTTATGTTTTCTTTCATCGCAATTGACCTAAACAAAAATCACCTGTGGTCAAGAGTCTTATCCTAGGTTTCATAACCGTAATGTTAATGAGAAGAGAAAGTAAGAACGCCTACAAAATCATAAGAGACATAAAGAGGTGGTTTCAGGGAAAAAAAAAAGAAAGAAAGAAAAGAAAAAGAAGAATAAGATACATTTTGCTTGCTCACATTATGATCCATTGATCCCTATGTTACACCCCCTATCAACCTCGCCTTCAAAGGTGGTGGGTAGTGTGATACCTCTTATTTATTAAATCCAACTGTTACACTTTTCCAAAAATATCACAGATCAGAGCAATATAGCGTAGCATAGTGGTAAAATAGTTTGGGCATAGTGTAATAATAATAAATTACAAACCTTGGTTAAAATATAATTACATAAAATTTCTACAACAATTCCTCAAATATTCTGGAATTGGTCCAACATCTTCATGTGCTAATATCCGCCTGGGAGCTATATCCAATAAACTGTACATCGTACAGGTAGCAACAGAGAGGCTGGAATCTTGAAGGAACCTAGAGTAACCGTTAATCTCATATACAAAGTATAATCAAAGCATGTAAAAAACCATAAACATAAACCAAAAGCATTTAGTAGGTCACACACAGTGAGGCACAAAGCCTTATCCGGAACAAGCAGTCTTTATAGCACACAACACAGACTACAGGGCATAGCAAGGCCCTAGTCGCACACAACGGGTCGCACACAGCGGGTAATGGTTCCAAAGCGCTTGGAAAATAAGAACACCGAATACATACACAATCATGTAAAGCATACATACAGAGACATAAAAAGCATATGTGGATTAAGGTTACTACTTGTAAATAGTTGAACAGTAGGATAACAAACTCCCGGCTACTAGGAATGATAGACCTAAAATAATACAATATAGATGGTGTCATCATCAATATAACCTTTCTCTAAAAATAAGTCACTATATCACTTATGTGAAGGGTTCTTTCACCATTTGAAACTCATTAATTCTTTTTATTAATGAGTATAATTTTCGCATAGGGTCCAAAATATTCCAGAAATTTGACCAAAAAACTTCAAAAATTCATAACTAATTGTAGAAAAATCGATTGAGGTGTTCCAAAAATCAACGTGACTCTTGACATGTCTATTTTTGACTAAAATTATTTTCCAAGTCCATAGGCACGTAAATAATTCCCAGTGATGAAAATACCCCTGCTTGTTTTTCAAATTCTCAAGTTGTGGATCTTTATATCACTAGTACAAAAAATGATTTTAAGACCGGATAAAAAATGCCCTCTTAGACCGGATTTGGAGCCGCTCTTGTTACAGGGGTCTTAAAAGTCCAGATGTGCATCCGGTCTTAAAAAATTTATTTTTAGACCGTATAAGCAAAACATCGGTCTTAAAAATGTTTTCAAATAAAAAAAAAACCCCAAACGAAACCACCGGTCTGGGAATCAGAAATTCCTCGGGTTTTTGAACCAGATCTAGATCTGGCAATGTATCTAAATGTCCGTCTGCCATCATCAGCAACAGAGACCGAATAGCAGAGAGGAAGGAACACCAACAAGTAAAATAAAAAAGATGAATACAAACCCTAGATCTGAAAAAAAAGAGGGAAGCAACACCAACAAGTAAAATAAAAAAGATGAATACAAACCCTAGATCTGAAAAAAACTGAGCAGGAATCATGCGGGCATGTCGCCAAAACTGAGCGAGAATCGCGCGGGCGTGTCGCCAGATCTGAACAGGAATCACACGGGCTTGTCGCCGTTGGACATAAAGTCTAGATCTGAGCCGAAACTGCTCGGGCTTGTTGTCTTTTTGTCTCAGATCACCGCCTTCACAACGGATTTTGTCTAAGATCTTCTCGAGGCTACAACAGACGACGGTGATGGTCATCCTAGCCGAAAAATCAAGAGTTTCTTCGAGTCAGGAAGAGCAAGAGTACCACCCGAGAAGAACTACTAGAGCGGATCAGGCACGAACGTAGGAGGAGTGGATGTTTTTGTTCGTTGTTCTTATCGTCGAAGTCAAATTTATGGAAGATTGTAGAAGGAAAAGAATTAGGGCGGTAGCCACAAGGAGAAGAGAAAAATTAAAGGAGAAGGAGGCTCATGAGGGAATTTGCGAGACCCGATGAGAGAAGGGAAAAATTTGGAGGATGACGAGGGAAGGAGACTAACCGAGAAAAGCAAAAAATACAATTCGCTTTTGATTTTGAAATTAACAATCTATAAGACCGGATATAAATTAGGTCTTAAAAAATTTGAGACCGGATATTATTAAAATTAGGTCTTAAAAATATAATATCTTAAAAGTCAGACTTTTAATACCGGATTTTTTAAATATTAGGTCTTAAAAGTAAGATTTTTAAGACCGGATATTTTAAAAGTCCGGTATAAAAAGTTCTTTATATTTACAAAACTGCCACCACTCATACTTTTAAGACCTAATGCTTTAAAAGTCCAGTCTTAAAAAGTTCTTTATATTTACGAAACTGCCACCGGTCATATTTTTAAGACCTAATGTTTTAAAAGTCGGTCTAAAAAGTTCTTTATATTTACAAAACTGCCACCGGTCATATTTTTAAGACCTAACGTTTTAAAAGTTCGGTCTTAAAAAGTTCTTTATATTTACGAAACTGCCACCGGTCCTACTTTTAAGACCTAACGCTTTAAAAGTTCGATCTTAAAAAGTTCTTTATATTTACAAAACTGCCACCGCTCATATTTTTTAGACCTAACCCTTTAAAAGTCTGGTCTAAGAAGTTCTTTATATTTACGAAACTGCCACCGGTCATACTTTTAAGACCTGATCTCTATAATCCGGTCTAAATGAGGCGGTCTTAAAGCTCTTTTTTACACTAGTGTATCTTAACCCTAATACTTCCAAAATCATGCTCTACACTCTTCCTTATACAAAATTCCATGTTAAACACTTTAAAACCATCAAAATTACCAAAATAAAATCATATCATCATGTTCCAATTATTGACCAAAATCTCTTTCACAAACACAAGAGATTAGGAAGATGACTTACTTGTTCAAAGTCCATCCTTCTTTCACCACCTTTTCTTGAACTCCTTTGCAAAGACAACTAGGGCTTTAATAATATCATACAAGGGTATTAACTAAGACCTCAAGCATAACTCCATAAATTTGAAGGAAGTAGAATAAATTTCATAACTCCCTTACCTTGATTTAATCTGCCTTGTACTCCTTTTTGCTTTAGCTCCCAAGCTCACTACTCTATTCTTCTTTCCTATTTGTGTGTGTGTTGTGCCTTCATATTGCCAAATGAGGGGTGAAGTTCTCTTTATATAGAGGTGTTGGCACCAAAAATATCTCCTTGCAATTTTACCATTTTACCCTTAGTAATTATCTCTTGAAATCTCTAGGCTTTTCTTCCTTTTTCTAGAGAAATCTTGATTTCTCTCCCTCCTCCTCCTTGTCATGCCACATGTCATCTTTGGGCACAAAATATCTTTCAATTATATGCCTCTTGTGGTTGTAATTCATTTCTTAATGAAGAAGAAGATTAGGTGTCATATATAATTAATCAAGTATGTACATGTTCCTTATCTAATCTTCTTTAAATGTTATGCAAACACTTGGTAGCTTAGGTGTCTCCTCCTTTGATTCCTAACATTCCATGTGTATTTGGCATTTTTCTCCTTCTTGTCTCCACCTAGCCACAATTTTTGACTCTCTTAGAAGAGTCATCTTATCCTTTAATCCTTATTAGATAAGGGCATACATGTGTCCCCTCTAGTTAATCTTTAATTTATATGAAGACATGTGGCCTTGTTCTAGATGTCTTCTTATCATCATATGATAAAATCTATTTTCTTCTTTAATTTAGCCAATCACATTAAAACAAATATTACTTGTCATGAAAATTCCATATATTTCAATAATATGATATTAATCCACTTTTATCACACCCCCTGAACCGGGTCTTGGCATTTGTTTGTTACAAGCTAAATCTCAAATTGCTAGGTTCAAAATTTAGGATATTACACCCCACCAGAAGAGTTTGAGGGAGATAAATATGCTACAAAACTAATAATAGATAAATATATTTAAAATCTTCAATTTCGTTCGATTCTCATTAAATTAAATATTATTTTTTTAGCTAATCTGATTATTTTTACCATCAACCTAGCTAAATAGTAGGAGAAACATTCGAATTACTAATGAGGGGCATTTGATATTGAACTCTCTTTTTTACTTCCCTTTTTTAAAAAGGTTAAGTATCAATTTTGCCCTTGGAATATGCGCCCAGGAGCAATTTTACCCATGAAGTTTTCGGCGTAGCAATGTTGCCCCGGAAGTCTCAAAACGTAGTAATGTTGCCCCTCCGTTAACTACCCTAATAGTCAACTAACGGTCAACATTAGGGTTGTTAATGGAGGGGCAACATTGCTACATTTCTAGACTTCGGGGGCAACATTGCTCCAAAAAAATGTAGCAATGTTGCCCCTGAAGTATAAAAACGTAACAATGTTGCCCCTCCATTAACAACCCTAACGGTCAACTAACGGTCACCGTTAGTTGACCGTTAGGGTTGTTAACGGAGGGGCAACATTGCTATGTTTTTATACTTCAGGGATAACATTGCTACGCGGAAAACTTCAGTGGCAAAATTGCTCCTGGGTGCGTACTTTAGGGGCAAAATTGATACTTAACCCTTTCTAAAAAGGACATTTTTTTAGGGAAGTAAAAGTCATTTTGTAGTAGTGATTTGTTTAACTTATAATATAATAATATATAACATATGCTAGGATTAAGTTATTTATTAAGGTTTTATTAATTTCTCCCAAAAAATAAATAACTTTAATATTAAAAACTGCAAGAAGTAACAGCAAACACAAGAATTATTATCATGCAAAAACGTTTTACTTTCCTATTCTTCAAAACTAAACAAGTACTAAAAAAAAAAAAAACTACTTGTGCAGACCAGTGTACTTGATTCATTTCTCCTTGACTTTTCTTCCCATTCATGATATGAACAAAACCAATATTGATACACTATCAAAACCAAAAACCTTAAATTATGCACACACTAGGAACAAAACCATACACTTCCTTATTTGATAGAAAACAAACAGTTCTACAATATAGATAGGTCAAATACAACTTAAAACGGGATTGGCTATCGTCCTCTGCTCTTACCGTTCTCTTACCCTCCATTACTCATCTCAGCCTTTGGATTAAAATCTGAATGGTTCAAATTTAATGTTTTATAAAAATATTAATAAAATATCAAATTATTAAAAAATCATTTACTAAATTTAAAAACTGTTAAATTTTAGTTATGATAATTTAAAATTGTAAAAAAAAAATTAAAACAAATATTTTTATAAAACATTAAATCTCAACCATTCAAATTTCAATTCAAAGGCTGAGATGAGTAGCAGATCGAGGGGAAGAGGATGGGAAGAGAATGATAAGAGCAGAGAACGGTAACCAATCCGCTTGAAACATCTAACATCCATTAGCTAGATAGCTTCTCTAAAAGGCTTCAAGGATAAGAGGAGCATTATGATCTCAACTGAAGGGCTCATTTATACCATAAGTATTCTAACAAAATAAATGAGTAACAATGTGCTAACAAAATGAAACCCAGAAAAAGAAAGCACAGAAAGTTTGTTCTCATACATAGTAAACATAGATGATGGAGTACTAGAAGTCGATATCAAAGTGAATACTTCATTTATATCAAATGAAACTATCACATCGACGTATGCATTTGTTCACCCCAACCAAAACACATCTCTCTTAACAGTGAGGCCTTTAAATACTAGTTCTAAATTATTTATCCCAAATTCTACTTCCTTCCATGAGCCTGAGTTTAACAAATATACTACAACATGCATAACCTTATAAGCAGGATCAGAATAATCAGTCATCACTATCTTGTAATCGTTAACCGTTGGACTCAGGTGCAAGGTCAACTTTATGGACTTGCATCTTGGAATCAAGCAACCAGAAGCCATTTCAATCGAAAAGAACAGACGTGTTTCGATGGGTGGAGTGGCGGAGGAGCTCAGAGATGAAAGATGGGGTTATGTTGAGATTTCTCCAATGTTTGCACACACATCGACATCGGATTAGGGATTTTATCGGAAGTCGCTTCCGAATGTTTCTGATGATTTCTTCGGGAAGAAACGGCATGAAAGATGGGGTCTTGATGAGATTTTTCCAATGTTTGCACACACACCGACATCGGATTAGGGATTTTACTGGAAGCCGCTTCAGAATGTTTCTGATGATTTCTTCGGGAAGAAACGGCATGTCACCGGCCATTGCAATCTGCTTCATCGCCCTCAATTTCGAAGAACAAACGAGCGATCACTCAGAGGAAAGCCTTCAAATCAATGTGACGTTTAGCGGTTCTTCTGCAGGAAGATTTTGCTGGGTAGCATTCTTATGCTTTATATTTTTGTTTTGGTTGAAAGATCCGCTTTTTATTGATTTTTGTCGGAAGTATTAATTGAATCGTTAGAAATTACCATAATAACAGACTAAATATTCTTTTTTTTTTTTTTATTGTGTAAATATTCTTTAAATTGTAAAATATATATTGCCATCACCATAAAACAGATCTTTGAGATAATGTAAGGAAAAGAACTTTATAATTGTAAAATCTCAAATATGGTATTTCCTATAAAATGAGTTGTAAATTGCTTATTAAGTTTCGTCATTATTTTATCAATTTTTGTATCAAACTTGATTTGAGTTTTTGTAATTTTAAAATTCTTGTTCTACCATTTTCTTTTTGTTTGGTTTGAGAGAAGGGGATGAGATCGGTGGGAGGGGACCTCTCTTTACTTCATTTAGTTGAAATTTTTAAGTGGGTGGGAATGCAAAATTTTATGTTAAACTCCCTTCCCTCCCCCTATAAAATGAGCCGTAAATTGCTTATTAAGTTTCGTCATTATTTTATCAATTTTTGTATCAAACTTGATTTGAGATTTTGTAATTTTAAAATTCTTGTTCTATCATTTTCTTTTTGTTTGGTTTCGGGATTGGGAGGGGTTTACTTCATTTAGTTTAAATTTTTAAGTGGGTGGGAATGCAAAATTTTAGGTTAAATTCCCTTCCCTACCTCTATTTTGGGTTTAAATTTTTTCCTTCCCCTTCCTATAAACAAACCAAACAAGGTAATATACTCTCCTATTTCTCCCATCCCATCCCTTTCCCTCCCTTCAAACCAAACATGCTCTTAAAGTTGAACTTTGGGGGTTGGGCGATTTCAATGTCAAATGCGTTGGTGATTCAAACATCTCTCCTACTATTTAGGTTGACCAGAAAAACAATCAGGTAAGCTAAAAAAATTATTAAATTTAATTAGAATACAAAGAAATTGAACATTTTAAAAATAAAGCTTGAAGGACCAAAATATCTTTTAAAATTTGAGGGATTAAAGACCAAACATGGGAAATTATAGATCATATCTGTAACACCCCAAATTCCATACTTCAAATTGTGTCGGTTGACATTTAGTTTTAGAAAAAATCGACAGAGTTTGAGGTGCTACCACTCAGAGTAATACGGAAACAGAGAGCATGTGCTAACGACAATGAGTAACAAATATAAAATGCCCAGACATATGCTGATACCCCGACATATACTGGTTATATTAAAAATCCTGAAGGAATATTCATGTGATACGATTACAAGACTTGTATAATTACAACTCTTCACATGGTAACTATACATCCTTAAACCAAGCCTTAACTAGACTTGTAGCAATGAACCCAACTCAGTTAATCAAACGTATTGGCCAGGTAGGTGTCTAGTAGAAGTCTCCCCATCTTTCACAGCGACTTAATGACTGAACCACATCGACTACCACTACCTTCGGCACCAAACGGTTTGAAGTAACATTGTTAGATCCATGCCAGAAACTAGTCTCTATTGACTTCTCTCGACTCTCGTCTCGATCGGTGCCTCTTCACGGCTCCGTTCATCAGTGTCTCTTTTCAGCTCCGTCCTTCGGTGCCTCTTTTCGGCTCTGGTTCCTTTCTTGAACTATTAGTCAAGGCTGAGATTCAATCGAATTGAATCTCAGGTAACAGTTAAACTCTATAGCAGATATAACAATATATGACAGATATTCATTACATATCAGCATCAACCAAACATAGCACACAACAGATGTAAGGTTAAAACAATACATAAGCACACAGCAGATGTACTGTCAATAGTACAACAATACATAGCACACAGCACATGTAAAGTTTGCAGCGTTTGCACTAACCAGTGCCATGATGGCCCCTCGTGTCCTCAGCGCTAGGAAAACTCAACGGCATTATCAAGACTATAACCCGTGTAAAGCTGAATGTATAAACAGTTACCTAAGACAGAGTCTTAGCCATGGTGCATGACCCAAGACCCAGTCTTGTCCATCACCCTATGAATCACTCAATCATATATAATCATACAAGATATAGGCGATTAAAGTTACTAGTATGCGAACGTACCTTTCACCGTGTAGTTACCAAAATGCCTGACTTTTTGATCCGACTCCGGACTTCCCGGATATCCTATACATTATTGTCGGATTATTACATGATATTTGATAAATACATATTTCTTATTAGAATAATATCCTAAAGGTTTAATTTACCTTTCTACCCTTGGTAGATGTGTTATTACAATTTTGCCCTTACATTTTCTTAAAAACGTTATTTTAGCATTTCTGGGCAGATTTTCTGGTAACTTTAAAAAATCATAATTAATTCTAAAAAAATCATTTTGAGGTTCCGTAAAATTCCTCATGACCCTTGACATGTCTATTTTTAAGGAAAAATATCCCCAGAACCTAGAACATCAAGAATCATTCCCAGTTTATAACTCCATAAATAAGGCTTAAATACAAAAATTCATATCTCCTTGTCCAGAGATCAAAACGTTACATATTTTATATATTTAGAAATCCCTATATGTCTAGTTTATTCCTGTAAAATTTCATGATTTAATGACTTCATTTGTTACATAAAATAATAGACACAATATTCGCTGCCAGCACAGGATTTACACCAGCAATTTTTCAAACTTTTATCATAATGATCTATTGATTCTAAAAATTATTCCCTAACATGTTTTCCACTCAATTTTGCGTTTTAAAAGCAATGGAGACTTCCAAACATGAAAATGAATTTTCCTAACAATTTCCTAGATTAACTACTATTTTACTAAGAACTTAAAAAGTTAGAGCTCAAGAACATTACCTTAAACTTCAACTCCTTCTTCCTTCTTGCTCCAAGAAAAATCTCACTCTCACTCTCTTAATCAAAGGATCAGAGGTGATTGTGATTTTTGGTGTGAAGAATTGTGAAGGGAAACCTTGCTATTGATAGAGAAATTTTAAGGACACAAATGACAATTAATTTTGACCAAATCTTACCTTAACCCTTGGATTATAATTCACTTTGTGAAACAAAATCTCCTCCATTGAACATGCTGGCGACATGCCTCTTCTAATAGCCATTAAATGTGTTTTTGAATTAACAAAATATTGATTATTTCATGGCTTCTTATTGGTTAGTTGAAAAGTTTGACTTTTCAACACTAAGCTTGTATGATTACATGATAAATCACCTCTTTTCTTCCTTCACAATCAGCTGCACGTTTTTTCCTAATTTTTGGGTAGATTTATTAAGATTTAATTTGTCTCTAATTAATTAGGATAATTTGTGCAATTAATTCTAATTAATGCAAGCTAATTTGCCCATTATTTTCTAATTGACACTTAATTCAATTAAGTGTTTTTATAACTTTTTCATAGCTCTTTTAAGCTTAAAATAGCCATTATTCTATGTGACTCTAAGTCACATATGTTAACCAATTTAATATGGTAATATATTCCAAAATACCGGGTTTTCGGTAAAATGAAAATCGGGTATTACAATATCAATCCTTGGTTATAGGCTAAATTATACAAAAACCCATGAACCTATGTTAGTTGAATATAACGACATGAAATTTTAAAGTTTAAATTTAACCCCCCTCTGACCTTTCATATTTAACTATTAATTTCACGCCGTTAAGTGATCATTATTCTTTTAATGGAAAATGCTACGTCAGATTATGAGATGACACATTGCATCCTGTCATAAAACCCCCTGAACTTTTACCAGTTGCAGAGAACCACCATAAAATTTTATTAATTACAAATAATCCTTTGACATTTCAAAATTTAAGTTTAACTCCCTTAAAATTTTTATTTATATACTAAACCACATGTTGTTACTTTTATCATTTTACTAAATTTAACGAAAATTGTATTTAGGTCCTAGGCAAGAAAAATACAATAAAATGGTCCTTTAAAATCTCAAAATTAAATTTAAGTCCCACGTGACTTCTTTGCAACAAATTCCAATTCTGCTGGCAAGTCCTTGGGCGTCCACTGATAAGTCTAAGAGCGTCCACTGACAAGTTCATGGGTGCTTACATTGAGAAGTCCATGGACATCTATTGACAAGTCCTAAGTATCCATTGACAAGACCATGAGCATTTGACAATTTAAATTTATTGCAAAATAGTCCTATGGGACTTAAATGCAATTTTGAGATTTCAATGGACCATTTTGTTGTATTTTCTCTTGCTCATGACCTAAATGCAAATTTTTTATAAATTTATTAAGATTTTTACAATCATTTGTCAATTAAAAATAGAAGAATAATATTTTAAAAAATAATATAAAGATAGACTTTGTACCTCTTATTCAAGAAAAAATAAGCTTTACTAGTAAAAACTTAACAAGGGCAAAATATATCCTCTAACACAGATGTAATATTTAAACCATTAATGCTGAATCATCCTAAGAATATATTTAACACAAATGACAAATGATGACATTTTTATACTATCAATGTTTAATTATTCCAAGAAAATAAGTAAATGTAGTACAAATGATTACAACTTTATTTTAAATAATTTTCTTCTAGTTTTTGCCATACAAGAAAACTATTTTAATTGACAAATGATAGTGAAAAAATTCATAAATTTATTAAAATGATAAAAGTAACAATATGTATTATAAATGAAAATTGTAAGGTGTAATATCCGAATTTTGGACCCGAGGATTGAGAACAAGCCTAAAGTAGGCGGACGTCTAAGCCCGGTTTGGGAAGAATCCCAATGCCCGTTGCGTTTTTGAAGATAAAGAGTCAATATAATCATTACTAGGTGATGTCTAAGAACCCTAGGTGGGCTAGTATGTTTATGTTGGATCGAATAGCTCCCTCTTAGGTATCTATGGATGAGATACCTTTGAGAATAGAAGATCACTGTACACAACCAAAGGGGGTGGGGTGTGTGCACAGTGTAGGCAGAATCGTAGATGAGAGAGCTTAGAGATCGTGTACCTTAGGGTTTACCATCTATTTATAGAGGGTACCTTAGGGTTAGGGTTTGGACTGTTGGGCTTCTTGTGCCTCCAAGCCCAAATGTTGTGCCATCACATCTGTGCAATATTGGTTGCCTCCTGTTGGGCCACACCTTAGTTGGGCCTATTATTTGAATCCATAACAGTTGCCCCCCAGCTCGGTAGTTCAGGCTTCTGAGCTGCCGGGATGTATCTTGCCTCCAGTCGGCTTTACTAGCCGAGCTATGCTGTCGTGGCCTTACATTGCCAAGTTGAATTACGTTGATCCTGGCTATCAAGGTGGCTTACTTCGAAGATCCGAGGTCTTGTCTCAAAGATCATGAATAGCGTGGAGATGGTTCGCCTGCATTTGAATCCAGGTGTTGATCTTGGCTATTGAAGTTGTCTTCTCAAAGATCCGAGGTAATGTCTCAAGGATCCGAGATAATGTCGAGGCGGTTTGCCCGATTTCGAGGTTGGGATCGTTCTTCAGGTTGTTATCCGGGCTAGATTGCTTTGTGAATCTTACCCTCTTGCGTATCTACCGCATTTGCCGGGTTGTCATATTGACCCCGGTTACCGATGTCATTTGCTCAAAGATCCGAGGTAATGTCTCAAGGATCCGAGGTAATATCAAGGAGTTCGCTTCGACTTCGAGGTCGGGACCCTTATCTTTCGCCATCGTTGCCCACCGACACCGGAGGCTCGTACTCGTGCGGGGTTTCAACCACCACACCTAGTCACCTACGGTTTCCGTGTGCATTTAATTCATCCGTCGTGTCACATGCGTCAGCCCTGCCTTTTGGGCTTAGAGGTCACTAGGCTGCCGAGGCGCCTTTTTGTTTGACCCGGATTCTGTATTCGGATTGTTCCATCTTGATTTGCTTTTGTCCGAGTCTTTGACGAGTTCGGACTCGTATTCTGCTACCAATATGCCTGTTTAGGCGATAAGTTTTCTCCAAGGCGGGATCTATTCGCCTTTCCTTCGTTCTTTGTTTTTGCTTGTCTCGGCCTCGGTTGATGGTGAACCTGCATTAAAATAAAAAATTCAAATATCCCTGTGAGGGCTTCCGTTAGTTCTTCTCACACCGTTGTCATTAACAACTGTATAATAGTTGCCCCCCAGCCTGGCAGTCAAGGGCTCTGGGCTGCCGGGGTGCCTTGACTATTTAACCTGGATCTCATGTCCGAGGTTAATCTTCATTCCCTCTAGCGAGGTGCCGCTCCTCCGAGTTGAGGGTCAGGGCTTTAGTTTTGCTTCTGCTTAAGGCGTCTGTGCCTGCTTGACTTTGAGTTTTCCTTGCGTCTGTGCCGGTGTGACTTTAAATACTTCCGATGTCTATGCCGTTTTGACTTTGAATGTTCCCGGCGTGTATGCCGGTTGTAAGTTATGACAATCTCTGATTATATAACCAATTAATTGCCATACCATTTTTGAACTCTAACCGTAGTTAGAAATTCATCGACCGTAGTAGGTACGGGTCTTTTATACTCGACCGAGCTTAAGTCCGGGAGTGATGGGGTGTGGTTGTCTTTTTTAACCTCGTGGGGTGTTAACTTAACCGCACTACCTCGTTCCGGCTTGACTAGCTGGAAAAGTTAATGGTAACCGAAATAAGGGCAAGTTAGTCACTTGTTCAACCGAGGTGTCCATTACCTCTAATCAAACATTTTGACTCGATCGGGATCGAATGACAACCCGCTTTCTTAAATCGGGCGAGCGTTGACGCGTCAATTTCGTGAAGGCCACGTATGGCATTTTCGCCGAGCTCGACCAATGCACGTCGGAGTACAACGGCGGTGTCATACATCTAGATGGTTTTGTTTGTGACCGGGTTTGGGGACCACGGTGTCATGCCGGGTTTAGAGGCCTCGGCTTCATGCGGGTTTAGGGACCTCGGCGTCATGTTTATTACGGGTGTAATGACCTCGGTGTTTCTTATTTCGACCGGTGTATTGACCTCGGTGTAATGCCGGGTTTAAGGACCTCGGCTTCATGGTTATTACCGGGTGTAATGAACTCGGTGTATCTCTTTGACTATCGATAGTAAAATAGATGAATTTCCATTGAGGAATTCTTTATCCGGGGTCCTTTTAAGGAGCGCGCGCGGAGTCAATTGTACTTTACACGGAGCCCGGATTTTAACTGGAATTCAGTATAACCGGGGTCCATTCAAGAATCTTTGCGGATCCCGAACGTTAACTAGATTAAGTTAACCGGGTCCGACTTCAAAACATCACACGGAGCCGGGATTTTAACCAGATTCGGTATAACCGGGTCCGCCTTCAAGAATTCACAGGGATCCCGGATTTTAACCAGATTCGGTGTAACCGGAGTCCATTCAAGAATTTATGCGGATCCCGAACGTTAACTAGATTTAGTTAACCGGGTCCGACTTTAAAACTTCACACGGAGCCGGGATTTTAACCAGATTCGGTGTAACCGGTCCGCCTTCGAGAATTCACGCGGAGCCCGGGCTTTAACCAGATTCGGCGTAGCCGGGTCCGTCTTCAAAAATTCACACGGAGCTCGGGCTTTAACCAGATTCGGCGTAGCCGGGGCTGTCTTCGTCCCTTTCGGAAACGAGTTTATGTACCTTGGATTCCTACATGTTTAACTTGAACATGATTTTCAAAAACTGGTTTCTTTACCAAGAATTCGTACATGTTTTCCTTCAACATGATTTTCAGAAACGGGTTTATGTACCTCGGGTTCCTTCATGTTTAGCCTTGGCGGCATTGTTGTTGCACAGGGATCCTAGGCTTTAACCAGATTCGGTGTAACCGGGACCGCCTTAAAGATTGATTAGATAGTAATTCCTTAAAAAATCCTTGAAGACCTTGTTCTAGCAAAACATCTTTAGCTCCATTGGCAAGAATGCGATTGATAACTGCCACACAGGAAACTTGGACATCTTCCAAGGAGCCATCAAAAAGAAGTTCAAAAAATAATGACTACAATTGAGTTTAATTGACGTCCCCAAGTGCATGAACATCAATGTTGAAGATCTTGACAAATTTATCTTCTCTCGTAAATGAGAAGAATGAACCACACTCTATAGAAAATAAGAGTTTTTTGGTGTATAATTGCAAGGAATTGTATCTTTTCCCTTATCAGTAATATTTCCTGTGGCATGATGAAAAGTTGATTCATTGTCCCCAACTTAACATACAACAACCGCCTCAAGAGATGAAAAGGATAAACTAGCTCGGCTCCCCTTGATGATAAGATTTTCCCACAAAAATCAAATACTCGCACATCGCAATTTGAAATTGTGTATTCGTAGATCAGCATGCGTTCATGGACAATGGTGAAGCCATTTTCTAGCTGATGGCAATTTTTGTAATTTAAGGGGAGATGTGATCCCATCACGCAAATCCACTTGAGGAGCACTACCCAAGATGATTGACGGAAATATTTTGCATATCACAAAGATGTGGCATTCCCATACTTTGATCCAAAATGGGAAGCAAATATTTTATAATAAAATAAAGAAAGTTAAAGAATAGGATTGTTGCTTATCTCAGATTCCATTGCTTGCTAGAGTGTTTGAGGATCTTTGAGGACATGATAAATAGTACGGCCAGCAACATCTATCATTTGCCATAACCTTTATCATTTTCCATAATGTTGCCAAATTCCGTAATATTTGACCCCGCTTGTCTAATAGCTTCTTCTGCTTTAAACCTGACCTGTTGGATTAAAGAATCCACAAATTGCAAGCCATGCATTTGATGACACCGCAGCTCCCATTCATATGCTTTGGGCTTGGAATTACACGGATGAAGAAATAGGCATTAAAACACAATTGGAGTTGAGGTAAGGAACTTGCATCTGCTAGCTATTGGGGTAGAAAATATGCAGGGCCGCCAATATCAAGACTCAAAAGATCCAGCCCCTTGTCCCATTAACCATTAATAAAACTATTCCAGCAAACCACATTCTTATTAGGACTTTCATCATTCAAGTTGCATGCAACTCGAATGACTAGATCTCCTTCAACGCTTCAAGTGCCTTCTCCGCATTGGTCTCTTGCTAGACTCCCATGGTTAATATCAGAAAAATATCTTCTTCAGATTTATCAATATCAGACGTCTTTGAAGTATGAGTAACTTGTGATAACTTTAAAGGGAAATGATTAAGTGCAGAATTTTTCTTCTGCAAACCCATGGCCGTCTCAGCCGATGAAAACATTACTCCACATCATTTCCCGTGCTCTTTCCTCAAAAAGTCTTAATCAAATTAAGCACAATAATTGGATTGCCATGTCTCTTGCAAGTAGAATTTTCCTTCCAACTGCAAAATGTTGTTCTTCACATGCTACTTGAGATATAATACGAGCACTTTATCTTCCACATGCTTGGAAATCCCCACAAGGATTTCTTAGTGCTAACAACTTGGTCATATTGTTCGAGGAAATATTCATACATGAGGTGCCACGCCAATACAAGAAGTATAATTGCTGATTATAATTTTCTCCAGACTCCCAATTTTCATACATGAGGTGCATGATTATTGTAATTGACTTACAACTACAATGACAATACAATCAATCACTAGTATCAATAAAATCAAGTGTAAAAACCTGAATTAGTCTCCAACAATGTTGGAGAAGAGCTCCCAGTGCAACCAATAATCCTCTCGTCGATCAACAATGTTGTAGAATCTTCAAATGACTTAACCAAAACAAAAGTTTGGCCACGCACGGAAAATGCAAACGGCAAGTGTTCCATCACCTGGTGGGTCCCACTTGGCCTTAGCAATGCACAATTTTCTTATAAGAATCGTAAGAAGCAGAATTGCCTCTCAAAGTTCCTAAATGCATTATTTACAATTCTAAATCGTAAATAAGGCCATGCGCATATATCTTTGAGGATGGCCTGGGCCTCATGCGGCTTGCCTCTTCCGATCAAAGCATTTATCCACTTTGAGAGTATAGCACAAAGGCTCTACGGAGACTGCGAATCCTTTTAATGATTCTTAGATGGCGAAGTCAAAAATTTCTGCACGACTTGATATAGTAGCTAAAGTGATGGCATAAGTAGCTGAGTGCCCTGATGGGAGTTAATATGCACAATTACAAAACACAACATGGATTACATGGCAGAGTATCATACCTGACGGGAGTTAATCCCTCTTCCAGATGGATCATGTCCATATTTATTCCTTTTAATGACTAAGAAATTGAGAACGGGTGCCTTGGTCCTCAGCCTTCCCTCCTGGTTTTTAGGATGAAGCAAAAGTTGTGGACTCCATCAATTTGGATTATCCAGTTTTTCAGCTGGCGCTGGCGCAAAAATCTTGTATGCAGACTCTATACACCCAGATTTTGAATACCAATCCTTCAATGCATTTTCCATGAGTTTATCCGATTGCCTCCTAATTTCCAGAGGAAGCCATGAATTTTACAATCTTCCTTCAATGCTAATAAAATAATTTAAAATGTTTTGCTTCCCCTTCCATGTCCACCCAAGCGTAAACAATTGATCGTTTCTCATCGTCAAATCATGGAATGGCAGCTTTTGCCATGCAAGTTCCCAGATTTTGAAAGACACGTTTTGCTGCTTCAAAATCATCCAAGACATGGTATATTTCTACTGTCTTTTCAGCGAATTGAAAATGCATACTTTTTTCAAGGATTTTCTTTTGAGGCACTGTGGTTATCACGAGGTGTGAAGTGAAATTCATGGACCTCTCCCTTTCGAATCTACTTAATTTGAAGTTCTTTGTCGAGGGTGACCTTTATAATGTGGTGGAGGATTAATGCAAACGGATGAGATGAATGATAACTTGTGTTTGCAAAAAGGATGAACGATAACGATCCCTGTCATAGGGTGAAATTTGCATCTCGGCTACACTTTTCTCTGAGATCCCTGTCTCGGCACCTCTTTATAGTGTTGTGTTGCAGAGAATTATGAGATTCGGATGACGGGATTCTTTGATACATGTTGCGACCCTTCTCCTCATTCCATTGAGATTCGCAAAGCCCGAAGATCTCGTTTAACGCGCTTCATTCCCATTCTTCACAATCAAATTGCATCGTGAAAAGTGCTTCCATCTGTCGGCCTCCAGTTTTGACAAAGTTGAATTACGATGACTTGGTATCTCGGCATTCCATTTGATCATCTCAGCATTCCGACCTTGTATCTCGGAGTTCCAACCTTGTATCTCGGCATGCTCCTGGAAGGAATAAAACCCACCATCTGCATTCTCGTTTGAACTGATCCGACTCTGCTGCTTCTTTCCAACGAACTCACGCACACTGATCGGATCCTGTTTCTTGGATCATGTCGTAGCAGGATTCCGACATACCCACCAAGATTGTGGTGAAGAGCGGCACCCTGTCTGCCAATATTTTTGCCCTCGTGGATAGTTGGGACTCATTGAAAAGCAAGGAAAAATTCACATCTCAAAGATCTCGGCTTTATTGCTATGCGAGGTTGAGCGATCTCGGATGCCGGCCTCGGTTAACGGGTACCTCGGCTTTTAGGCATCTCGGACCCCGGCAACTTGGATAGTAATCTCGGCCATTTATGGAGAGGATCCCGCTATCCGACTTCTCTTTCTTGGAGTGGGTGATCTGGACAATGCCCAATACTCGGAGAAAACCGTGAAGCCTTCAAAGCGTGTTTTATAGCTTCATTATTTGTATTGGTAATGCCGAGCCGAGATCAGTGATCGTGATGATTATGGGATCGGCGCTAATGGGCTAGAACGCGATGAACCTAGAACACAACCCAGAAACACTCGTCGATTAAGCACCCAGAGATCGAGAGTTTCGTCGTTCTTCTTCTTTTCAATCTTCACAGCGTCGTGGTGGAAGTTTAAGCCAGAGAGAACTTGAAACCATCAGATCGATTTCAAGTAGGATTTCCAGATCTGCTTCTTGTGTTACTTCTGCCGCCAGTTAGCTTCATAGGTAACGTTGGCTTTGGAATATTCATGAACTTGAATCATTCACAACTTTTGGTCACGGGAATCGAAATTTACGGTTCCCCACAGACGGCGCCAATGTTCTGTCATAAGAACACAGATGTCTAGCCCTATGTGGGCTAGTATGTTTATGTTGGATCGAATAGCTCCCTCTTAGGTATCTATGGATGAGATACCTTTGAGAACAGAAGATCACTGTACACAACCAAAGGGGGTGGGGTGTGTGCACAGTGTAGGCAGAATCATAGATGAGAGAGAGCTTAGAGATCGTGTACCTTAGGGTTTACCATCTATTTATAGAGGGTACCTTAGGGTTAGGGTTTGGACTGTTGGGCTTCTTGTGCCTCCAAGCCCAAATGTTGTGCCATCACATCTGTGTAATATTGGTTGCCTCCTGTTGGGCCACGCCTTAGTTGGGTCTATTATTTGAATCCATAACACTAGGGGACACGTGTTACTGCGGGATTAAAAAGCAAATAGTAAGTAATGATTACAGGGGTAGAAAAGTCAATTCCTTACCCCTTAAGCGTTAAATTTCATCCACGTAGGAGAGAAAAAGAAAAGTCAAATGATTTTATCCATATTCAGGCCCAAACACAAATGCGGGTCCCACAGGCGTGGGGGTTCTTTTTAGGCCGAATGAGACAGATGTGGGGCCATATTAGGAAAGAGAAGAGGCGTTGCATATGTATGGTCAGTCAGGAGAAAATATCTGAAAAAGATGAAGAAAAGTACAAAAAGAAGTATTTTTGTAACCAACAGGGCCCGATAAGGGCCGGTAGAAGGAGATTGGATCGGATAAAGTGGAAAGTCAGGGAAAAGTGGGGGGACTGGGATGGATTTGGTGGGCCCAAAGTGGCGCCACCCAGCCCCCATAATTATTAAAAACCTGCTTGAAGAAAAATAAAAGCACAATCAGTCAAAAAGTCAAAGTGTGAGACCCACTTGCTGGAAAGAAGGGAATAAATTAGATAAATTGAGAAAAATAAAATAAAATCATGGAATCTGATTTGTCGGGTCCAGGAGGCTCCACCTAGCCCTAGGAAGTGTCTAGAAAACTTGGGGAAAAAGGAAAGAATAATAAAGAAGTTCCAGGCCAAAGTAGGTAATTTTCCCCAAATGAAAGGTAAAAATCTAGATATTTTTCATGGGGAGGTGCCACATGGAAGATCAGGAACTCTCTGGATTTTCTTGGAGAAAAATTCAAAAATTCAGATGAATTCCATTAATTACTGGACAGGGTTTTACTCCAGTTATTCTGGACTGATCAGTTACTTTTACCCTTAATAAATACACATGCTCTCTCTCCCCTAAACCAAGGGAGCACGAAATTTTTACAGAAGAAAGAGAAAGGAGTTCAGCCAAAATCTCCATAGCCAAAACAAGGTCCAAGCTCCTAAGATCATCAACCCAACTTCTGATTCAGGTATACACCGAAAACCCGACCCTTTGAAACTTGAACTTGTGATTTTCGTTCAAGGGGTTAGGGCATGATGTTGCAATCTGATTTTGGTGTTTTTGATGGTCTCAATGTGTTCAAAACGTGATTTTTTGTAGGGTTAAGCAATGGTTTAAGTTTTTGAATCCAAAATCATTGAAAAAGCCTTAAGAACAAGCTTGCCATCAAATCTGGAATTCTGGGAAGCGAGTCTTCATCATGGTCTTAAAAATAGTAAATGAACTCAGTTTTGGCTGAAAGTTTACAAGAATAAAGTACACATCCTAAGGTTTATGGTGATGTATAATTTTGTGTTATTTGGATTTTTCTACTAGGATAAATAAATTTTTGAAAATGGCCCAGAAAGTTACAGGATTTTTCCGACCAGCGAGTAAATATTGGGCTGTGTAATTAAATATGGTTTCTTTTGGGATCTGGAAGTATTTTTCCCATAAACTATACATCTTAATGGTTCATATGGCACTTGGTTCATACAAATATGATTTGTTTGGAATTTATTAACAATCATTAAAGTTGGGCCTGATGCACTCGGAGTTTTCTGGAAACTTGTTTAAGGCTCAGTTTTGAAGGAAAATCAAGGGTATTTTTGGAAAATGCTACTAAAATAAGGTATTTTGGTGTTCTTTAGGACAAGGACATGATTGGAAAAGCGATCAGGCATATTAAAATATTAAGGCTGAACATACCCCATAGGTAGTAACCACTTTACTTAGACACTTTTATGTGATTGTTGTATGTGTTGTTTGCCATATGTGTCTTTGTATGTGTTTTGCCAAATATGCATACAGAGCATGATTGTGATTGTGTTCCTAGCGCTGAAGATGCCTGTCGGGGTGTGCCTATGTGGCGGCTCAATAGATTCGGGCTTGTGATTCTGGTAATTTCAGAGCCTGTCTTGATAAGGCGGCTCAACGGTTTGAAGACGTGTTGTGGTATATGTTTCTTTTTGCATATATGGTGTATTTGGTATATTATCTGTATTTACATATATGACATGGTTGCATGCATACACCTTACACATTTAGGGCCCGTTTGCATGGGCTTTTTTGAGAAAAAAAACACTTTTTTAATGCAAAAAAAAAATGCTTTTTAAATTAATTTATGTGTTTAGATGATATTTTTTTTAAAAAAAGACAAAGTGATCCTTTTTCAATTTTTTAAAAGCTCCAATTTAGAGCTTAAAAAAAAGCACTTAAAAAAAAGTACTTTTTTTAAAAGCCCATCCAAACAGGCCCTTAGTGCATGAGTATTGATGGTCACTCTGGGGCCATTATTGGACTCCAGTTACTTTTATAGATACAGGGCGACGTGCCTGCAGTGAAGAATTTTATTAGAAAAGTAAGAGCTTATCAGTGCAGATTGAAGAATAGGGAATGCCCTATTATGTTTTGTATTATTATTTGGGTTGATTTGTATATATTATTTTGGTATTTATTTTGGATACCTGTACCCTTAACCATTGGGGACTTTTATTTTATGTTTAATTTACTCTAATCAGTACAGTAGATTGTCCAAACCGGTTAAATGCTTTGTTGCGCTCACGCTGATACAAGTTAAATAGACCTAATAATGAAGGAAAGGTAACTAAGTAAAAGAATCCCTCTAACCCGCCATCCGAAAGGGCGAGGCCGGTGGGGGTATAACATAAGGGAATTAAATATAAATGTTGAAATGTCAAGAATATTATTTATAATTGGTCAAAGTTCAGGGGGTTTAATGAAATTAGTAATTCATGGAGGATGACACGTGCCATGTCGTAATGTGATGAGCCATTTTCTATTAGAAAAATAACGGTCACTTAACGGTTAGGGTTAATAATTAAAAAAAATGAAAGTTTAGAGGGTTTAAATTTAAACTTTAAAATGTCATACTGTTACATGCAATTGACCTAAAATTCAAAGGGGTTTGTATAATTTATCTTGACCAATTGCATATAACCTCCTTGATAGGAGCCTGACATATACTCTAACAATGTCATCATCATTTTATTTATTTAAACGATAGTTTAGTCATTTCATTTCCTTTTATTTATTTAAATGAAAATTTAATCTCTTGTTTTGTTTTGTGTTGAAAAAGAATTTTTTTTTCTCCGAAGAGGTGCCAATTATTGGTAATTCATATTTCGAATTAATGAAGTCATATTGGTGACGAAACAATTTTTCCGAGAAAAGAAAAAGACAATTAGTAAAATGTAAATTAAGATTTGTAACCACTTAAGAAACTTAAGAAATTTAACATATTGGGAACAAAATAAAAATATTATTTTTTTTTTTAAATAAACAAAGTGAAATGAAACGTTTGAAATATTTTTAAAATAAATAAAATGATTAGTAAATTGTTAAAAGTATATATTTGAATTTAAATTTCTACAAAAGTACCTCTACGTTATCTTTTTAATTATAGATGGCCATTATAGTCTTCTAACAATATATATATAAATTATATCAAAAAAAAATATATACATAAATTCCTAATGAGGCCTCTTAGCCGTATGAAGAATTTATTAAATGTGCATGGCTGATTTTGGATTTTGGTATTTTGATTAGATTTAAGGGTAAAGGATTTCTCCGATTCTTTGGACATAAAGTTATCTCAGTGATCCCAAAACTACGTCGTTTTGGATTAATGAAGGGTGTTTCCGTAATTTTGTTTATTTTTTTTGTCATATAAATTTTACGAAACATCCTTCATTAGTTCACATAAAATTACTAACACACCCTTCATTAATCCAAACGACGTAGTTTTGGGGTCACTGGAGATAACTTTATCTCCGGTGACTGGAGAAATACTTTTCCCTTTGAGGTAATTAGGATTATCCTTTTTAATTTTTTCAAAATTTTTCAAGCTTTAGAACAATAAGTTTAAAGGAAATTAATTTTTTATTATATTAAAGACCGGATGAGTAAAATTAATATTACAAAAATAGTGTGCCAATATGAGGAGCTTGGAGCATCCCCCGAATTATCATTATTCTTCTGCTATTTTATGTGATTTGGCATTAATATCTCATAAAATTGTAGAAGAATCTGCCATTTATTTGATCTTTATTTTTTTTAATATTTAATATATATTTTTTTAGACCGACTGTTTACCTCCAATTTAAAAAATGCTTGATTTTCTTAAATGAATTAACAATTTAATATTTTCAATATGATCTTATTTTAATAACTATTATTTCTCAATCAAATTGCTAAAGTTAAATAACCATGAATAACGGAGAACACAAAATACATTGATAACGTTAATATATAAGTATTACTATAATCATGGGGCCAATATTTCTTGAATATTAAATTTCTTGCAGATTTAGTTTGAATTATGATTTTCATACTCCTTGATTTACAGACTAAATTGTTATGCTAACTAATAATTGATGAATATATAATATTAAAAATTGATATTGAATTATAAAAAACAGCGAGAAATAATTATGATAGTCAAAAGAGAATTATAAATATGGATAAATATAATTATTATTTTCCAAAAATGGTCACTCACGGGATGGTTTTTAACGGTATTACTATGAGTATTATAGAAGAGGTAGATTGAAGAAGTGAGCTTATAAATTTGTAACAAAGAGGAAATGTAAGATAAAAAAGTATAAAAAATAAATTAAAAACTCTTGCCTCGGTTTTGCTTGAAAGAGTGTTGAATAAAAAAATTCATGTTATTTATTTATTATAAATAAAACGAGTTATTTCAAACTATAGGCGAGATACTTCTAACCCACATGCACTTAAGGAGAAATTGGGGAAAACCTTCCCATTGAAAATTTAAGGATCTTCTTTTTAAATTGTGTTCTTATATCAATTCTTTTTATAACATACAAATAATTGAATTACATAAATCAAAACATTGATTAAATGCAACAAACATGCAAAAAATACAACTAATTTTTCGAAAAACCCCTTATTTATAAAGGGAAAGAATGGGTCAACGAGGTTAATTTTTGGTCCAATAAGTGCAACGAGTTAAATATACATCACATTTTTTGGCCAACAAATACATCAAAGGTATCATGGACTTACAAAAAAAATAGGATAATCATGAGATGTGGCAATGATAATGTTGTATACCTCTGCTTGAGCTAATCCTTGCTTCTTACCCTCTCATTACCATTACGGTTATGAAACTTGGGATGAGTCTCCTGACCACAAGTGTCAGCCTTTGCAAAACCATGAAAAATTAACTTTTGGGAGCTGTTTTGTAGGGGAAAGAAAAAAAAAATTTGAGTTGAATTTAAGAAAAATTGGAGTGGGGTTATAAAGTGAAGACGAGAGATAAAAGGAAAATAAAAATTAAGGGAAGACCCTACGAAAATATCACTTGAACTTTAAAATCCTAAATAGATGGTTTTTCAACAAAACCACTTTACTGTTCTTGTAAATCCCATTATTGTTATTGTCAATAGAATTTTGAAGTTCAAGTAGTATTTTTCTATCATGTCCTCAAAATTAATTAAAATTTTCTTACCCACTTTTCTTATTCTTCTAAATCCAACTAAGAAAAAAATTCCCTCCCCTCATTCCCTCAAACAGTCTCTTGGCAAGCATAGTGGTCTGGGTCAATTGTGATGAAAGAAAACACTTGGACAAGAAATCTTGCACAAATATTGAAATTGATGAGGTATTGTCTAAAATAATACGAGTAATACAAGATCCTTCTCATGATCCAATACATTTGGTAAACAAGGACATTGAGATAAGCAAGCCAAAAAATTGTTTGTTACACATGAAATCATGTCGGAAGAAGAAAAGTTAATTGAAAGGGAGATGATGAAAAAATTCATGTTTAGGAAGAAGAAGAAGAAGATTCTATGATGAATGAGATTGAATGGATTTGTGGGGAAATTTTTACAGAGACTTTGAATTTCCCAACAAAAGTCAGCAAATAATCTTCTAATCTATTTATGATATATCTAAATGGCACACAACCTTTAATAAGGTGGAAAACTATGTACATAAAACTATTTACCTACACAATATGTCACTAGAAATCCACAAACCATAAGCTAAATTATATATATCCATCTTTGAACGAAAACTGAACAGCAGAACAGAAATATTACAGTGACTAAATCTACCTTCAATTATTAAATGTTTCGACTCTTTTATGTGAATTTGAGGAGTTTAAAAGCAAGCATCAAATTAGTCATCCAAAGAGAAATGAAGGGCAAAATTCATAAATGAGTCAAATAAAGATATAAACATCTTGTACTGAATGAAGTTACTTCATCATTCTCCCCTTAACGGCTAATATCTCCCCTTATCCAAAAATTGGCAAAAGACTTTCTGCATGTTGGACAAGAAAGCCACTTTCAAAGCCTACGCCACATCCGTTGATATCAAACCTCTTCAATTGGTTGGTAGAGATATTTAACAGAGCAATTTCTAGTTTATCATTCCACCATAGACTTTCATTTACAAGACAAACGATTTGATTCATCCAAATAGTTAATGGACTTGCCGAGAATGGAATGAGACAACTATATTTCTTGACCCAAGATGCATCTATACCACCCTCCGTCACCCACAAGTTAATCAAAGGTTCAGATCCTTGAGTAGGAGAAAAAGAAAGCAGAGCAAGTTTGTCCTCATGCACAGCAAAACTAGATCTTGATCCTGGATCAAACCCATCTGGGGTAGGTATCAAAGAAAACACTTCATTTGCTATATCAAATGAAACTATAACATCATAAAAACTTGTATCTGGCTCCCGCCCGAACCCAAACCAAAAAATAGCTCCATTGACAGTGGTTTGGTGAGAAGAAAGACCTACGTTTTCTATCCCAAATTCTACTTCCTTCCATGATCCTGATCTTAATGAATACACTTCAACATACGCAACCTCACCATCATTAGACTGATAAGTTAACACTATCTTGTAATCATTAACAATTTGACTGAAGCCAAATCCTATTTGGAAACCGAGATCTACCCCTCTCCTAATTGGGGGCACTTGTTTGAATTCTCTAGTAGCTGGATTCCACAATAAAATGATGGGAGAAAATCTACTATGCCACTGGACATCAAAACAGAGCAAGCCATTGCTAGAACATACGATTAATGGAAATCTATTTGGAGACTGGATCAAAGGGACTTCGCCAACCTTAAGGAATTGCATCCTGCAATCAAGCAACCGTAGGTCATTCCGTTGGAAAAGAAGAGAAGGGTTTTGATGGGTGGAGTGGTGAAGGTGCTCAGAGATAAAATAGGGGGTCTTGATGAGATTTCTCCAATTTTTGCACACACATCGAAATCGGAGTAGGGACTTCACCGGAAGTCTCATGAGAATGTTTCTGATCATTTCTTCAGGAAGAAACAGCGTGTCGCCGGACATTGCAGTCTGCGTCATCGTGCTCGATTGTGAAAAACGAAGGGATCTCAGGAGAAAGATTTCGAATCAATGGATGATTAAGAATCTGTTGCGAGACTTACGTCGCATTCTTATGCTTTATATCTATATTTTACTGAAAATTTTATTTTAGGAATAAAAAACCGTTTTTGTATTTATTTTTGCAGGGATGAACAATTATTAAATCGTTAGAAATTAAAATAATTACAGACGAAATATTCTTTTAATATTTAAACATTTAACGCCATTATCATGTTGGCGGAAAAAAAGGCCATTATCACAAAACAAATTTTAAGTTTAACTTTTTTAATTTGCTTTCCAATTTCAAATGTATCTCCTGTTTTTTGGGTCAAAGATTCAAATGTCTCTCAGGCTAATTAGGTTGATCACAAAAATATTTAGGTTAACTAACAAATCAAATCAAATCCTTGATCAAATAAAAAAATAACAAAATATTAAATTTAATTTTAAATTCGAGAGAGATTGAACATTTTAAAAATATTTATATATTATTAATGTGTTAATAGCATTTTTGTAACCTTATTGGAGAGAATCCCATTAAAATCCATTTGAAATAATCAAATTCAGATTAAGACCTACACTTTTAACAAATCCCTAATTGGGCAAAGAGGCCTCATTAGGGAATATTGTTAAAGGGGTTTAAACTTCTCATGTTGCATGAGAAGAAGAAGATTCCTACACACACATGAAATGGTGGGACCCACATATATATATAATTAGCATTATATATATGTGGGTCCCATCATTTCATGTGTGTGTGACATGAGAATACACTTCTCCTACAACATGAGAAGTGTTTTTCCCATTGTTAAAAGACCATAATGTCACTCTCATCATATCATGAATCATCCGGGGAAAAAAATGGTAAGGCAAACTAAGGGTTTTGAGCGACAGAATCAGAGAAGAGAAGAAACAGCATGAACTGAGAATATCACAGGGTAAATTCTTGGAATTTCTCTTTAACCCTAATATATAGGATCTAGTTAGTACTAATAGAATGATTGAAAGCGTCAACACAATAAATCTGCTCATCTGGAAAAGTCTTCCTTAAAGCATAAGAAAAATTGATTTTATTATAATAATAAATAATTATTTAATTTCATACTTCCACTTTGATGTGATTGAAAGAAAATAATGAAGAAGACCATGATTGATGTTTTACTCGTGCATAATGTTTAAACTTTGAAGTTTGTTGCTTTGTCATGCTGGGAAGAGGAAAGAGGAGTCCGATTTATACAGATATTTTATTAATTAAAAAAAAAAATGAGACAAAGATGAAGCAGAAAAAATATTAGAACATATATATGGGTAAAATCAAATAATTTAGAAATCCTTAATAAAGCCTCTTCGCCTAATCAGAGAGCCTAAATCTAGATTTGAGCATTTCAAATAGATTTAAACTGGATTTTTTTTTTTTTATCATGTTAGTTTTAAAAAAATATATATATATTTCACAAACTTTCAAGCAATAATTTTATAAAAAATTTAATTTTTTTTTTTTTTTTTCTTTTGGCTTGGAAGAGTATTGAATAAAATAGTCATGTTATTTAAACATTATATATAATATGAGTTATTTAAAACTATTGGAGATACCACTAACCCACTTATGCTTTGACGATGATAACAAATTAAAAGTTTAGTATATACTATACTATATGATAACAAAAGTTTAGTGCATGTTATACTAACTACCTTAGTCTAATTAAATTAGATAGATATATCTTTTATTAAAGACAAGGAATGAGTATATACTCCAAATAAAATTTACCTAATTATAGACGGAGGGAGTATTAATTAACTTTTTTTTAAGTACCTATTATTTTATTAATTACCTTTTTATTATAAAAGAAACTTCACTAAAATATGAAAGCTTTATTTATGGAAATAAAACATAGGAAAATTTCACTGCACCCCTCTATAGCTATTTAATATCAAAAAGCAACCAAAACTTTCAGAAGCTTCACTGCACCCTTAGGACTAAATTGAAATTAAGTGTTTTGAGCTAAAAAGACATTTATACCCTTGTCTTGTACATAACCGAGATAATTTTGTAAATTCTCACATCTATCTTGTAAATACCATATATTCTTGTAAATATGCTCTTTGTCTTGTACATGACCGAGATGGCCTTGTAATTTCATTTATTTGTCTTGAAAATAAACATATTTGACTTATAAATTCTCACATGTATCTTGTAAATAATCATATTTCACTTGTAAAGTAAGGCCCCCTTTGTTTGATGGAACCTGGGCGATGGAAAGGGAACATTAGAAGGTTCCCTCCAAAAAAAACTTGTTTGGAGCGCACGTCTTCCGTTGACCAACCTTCCGGCGAGTCTGGATGTTCCATCAACCATGGGAAGCAAGTTTCCCTCCTAAAGAGGCGGGTAGGTTGAAAACTTCCCAGGAGAGTGAAAATTTAGGACAGAAAAAACCCCTTGAAAAAAGTGAACCTCTTCAAAAGGACGAGGAAGGCGCGAACTGGACGAAGCAATCGGTGAAGAAGCTTGGAACTACAATGGGCGCTGGAGGTGAAGGAGAAGTGAACCAAGGGGGAACTGAGAGCTGCAATTGAGGTCAGTATTCATTCGAAACAATTTATGTGTGATTTACTGGTATGTGTCTGAGCTTGGGGAAGCCCCGTTGCTTCGAGCTAGGTATTTTTGTGCGTTCACCGATTGTGGGTCTGTGCTGTGGTTTTCTATTCAATTTCTTCCACTTGGGGACACAGATACAGATTACTTAACGCACTATTAGTTTTTGCGTTTGAATACAAGCGCTTATTAGTAGCATGTTATGTTCGAACTTACGTTTTTTGTTCGAACCAAGCAAGAGCATTGTGGGAATTTCACTTAACCTTCCCACTTAACCAATACCCAATTCTTCATACCAAACATTTTATTTTCCCTCAACTAAGTTCCATTCCCTAGTATAAGTTCCATTCTCTAGTATACCAAACAGTTCACATTATTAAAGTTCCCTCCTAATCTTCCCTTCCTTTTATTTCACTTCCATTCCTTTCCTTTCCTTCCTCAAATCTTCCTTATAACAAATAAGGCCTAAGAGCACAGTTGTCTTTTCACCCACAAATTTTTATTTCAATTTAGTACTAAGGGGTATAGTGAAATTTAGTAAGTTTGGGGTGCTGTTTGATATTGAATTGCTATAGAGGGGGTGAAGTAAAATTTTCCCGTAAAACATTGTTGAACAAAATATACAAATTAGTCCCAAAGCTCAAAGCGTAGGCTGACACGACAATGGAGAAGAAAAGAAATATTCTCATTGAAGTTAAGTTTATACTATACAGTATGCTCTATTTATACACACCTGACAACTCAGTTCATAGCCAAACTGAAGTTTTTTATATAGCAACTAAAAATCTAACTAATTAAGTTACAATGTAACTGAATTCAATTAAGTAACAGACTCCATTACCCCCCACAAGCTAGGGCGTATATATTGATCATGCCAAGCCTAGAGACGAAACCATGAAAATGTTGAGGGTCAAGAGGCTTAGTAAAAATGTCGGCAAGTTGATTAATACTGCGAACAGGAAGAAGTTGAATGAGCCCAGCTTGAACCTTTTCTCGAACATAGTGACAATCAAGCTCAAGATGCTTTGTACGTTCATGAAATGTCGGATTAGAAGCAATATGAATGGTTGACTGATTATCACAGTACAGAACAGTAGGAGAAGGGTGAGAAACATGTAAATCAGCAAGCAAATAAAGAAGCCATTGAAGTTCACAAGCTACACAGCCCATGGTTCGATATTCAGCCTCAGATAAAGAAAGGGAAATTGTGGTTTGCTTCTTAGATCGCCAAGAAACCAAAGAACTACCCATAAATATGCAATAACCAGACAAAGATCTGCATGTATCGGGACATCCAGCCCAATCTGAATCACTAAAAGCCTTCAATTGTAAAGAAGAAGATGTTGGGAAAAAAAATACCTTTGCCTGGCCAGCGTTTAATATACCTTAAGACCCGTAAAGCTGCCTGAAAATGCACAGTGGTAGGAGCATGAGTAAACTGACGAGAGTTGCTGAACAACATAAGAAATATCTGGTCTTGTGGTAGTGAGGTACAGGAGACGGCCAACCAAACGTCTATAAGGAGCAACATCCGTGAGTAAGGTACCATTAGCTTGAGACAGCCGAGTATGACGAGCCATAGGAGTAGAAAGAGGCTTACAGCCCAAGTAGCCTACATTTAGAAGAATATCAAGAGCAAATTTACGCTGATTTAAAGATATGCCAGCTGATGATCGAGCAACCTCAAGAACGAGAAAAAATTTGAGTTTACCAAGGTCCTTAATCTTGAATGTATTGTCAAGAAAGGATTTAATACGGTTGATCTCAAGCAAATCATTGCCAGCCAGAATTATATCATCAACATAGACCAAAAGAGTAGTAAAAGAATCAGCATTGTGTCTTGTAAACAAAGAATAATAGACTTAGATTGAACATATCCAAAAGATAATAAGGCAGAAGAAAGTTTAGCAAACCATTGACGTGAGGCTTGCTTCAACCCATAAAGGGATTTCTACAATTTGCAAACCAAGTTGGGATGAGGAGTAGAGAAGCCAGGAGGAAGAGACATGTAAACATCTTCATGAAGATCCCCATGTAAGAAGAATTAAACAAATTTATTTATTGGATTTACATTGCCTATGTATATTTACAAATGAATATTGTTTGAAAAAATAAACAAATTTACAGAAGATTATTGTTGCTACAGGATATATTTACAAATGAATTTAGGACATTAATTATTGTCCTGACTTTAAGATCAGGTCATACAGATATTCACAAAACACATTGCGTATGTGCTGTACTTCATTATCAAAAAAGGGATCAGGGCAGTCAAACATCTGTAACATCAAAAACAGAAACTGAATTAACTTGCGTGCAAATTTCATATGTAACATAAAGCTAGAAACTGAATCAACTTGCGTGCATAATATGTAACATCAAATCCTCTTACCTTTGCAGTTAATTTAGTCCTTCCTTGCGTGATAATATCATACATGTGTTTCATGACGTACGGGCCACATAAGTTGGACTCCTTTGGTTGCCGACGGGTCTAAAAAGAACAAGAAATATATATAAGAGCATATATAGCTTACTGACCAAGTTTACAAGGCAGTGTGCCAGTGTACAAATATTGTACCAACCTTTGGTGTGAGTCATTTAGGCTCTTTGGCCTGATGATACCCACGCTTTTTCTTTACCTCGATTTGGAAGGTCCTCATGGCACTATCATCAAAATCACAAATTTATAAATAATGTTCACTGAAAATTCACAGCAGAGATTTCAAATAAGAGAATCAAAATGACATACTTACTCGTTGATGGTCTGCGTCAACGTAGGCACTGGATCGCTGTGAGTGGAGCATAAGAAGATAAATTTATTCTCCTCCATGCACATGAGGACCAACTGCCAGTGGCGGCTGAAAATTCATAGCGGTAAAGTACTCAATGATATATGTAGCAAAATTAAGTGAATTGCAGACATTGTGATATGTACCTGTGGAAGAATAGAAACATGTACACCTTTCTTCTCACTTCACACAAACTCTTTGATATGTACTCCTGTCTCTCCTGCATGGATGTTGCACTTGCATAGACAGGGCACAAGAATCCAAAATCGTTGCTCCTGCCCTTTTGAAACAATTCTTGATGCAAGAACCTACAATAATGACATCGATCACGGAATTAGTATATATGTATGTGTGTCTAAACGATGCATTTAAATTATGTACTCATAGAAGAAGATACTTATTTCATAAAAATTTGAACAATTGCATCAGTAAGCTCACTTCCACGAAGCAGCAAGGACTCAACATCAATGGTGTCAACTTGAATCGGTAGAGGATTAGGGACGCCTACTACTTCATTGACAGGGCACGATTTATCTTTAAAATATCCACTCTTCACTAGATCGGATATTTTTTTCGTGGCAGTCAACTCAACAGTAGGGGATAGAGGTTGAGGAGGGGATGTAGCTTGACGAGGGGGTGGAACTTGAGGAGGAGGGGATGAAGCTTCAGGAGGAGTAGAGACATGTACAAGCTTCACTGGCCAAGAGATGAAGGTTCCCTTGACATCACTCACAAGCTTCAGCTGATCAGTTGGGAGAGGGAAAGGTGCATCAATGATCACTTTTTCAACTGACACTCTAACTTCATCATCAGCTATTTTTTGGTGGTGTACAGTTGATCCCAATAAGTTGTGGACAGTCCCTTTTGCAACTAATCGTGTAGGACTATCATGATCTTCCACATATAGGTCACAAGGTTGCTCTAACTGTCCAACAATGCAGCTCCCTCTAGTGCTCTGCTGCACAGGTGCAGGTGAATGTGTGAAGGGAACACTGGTCTCTGGATGATTGCTCAAAAGCAGCCTCATCTAATTCAATTCCTCCCTCATCTGGCTCATCTGATTCAATTCCTCCCTCGTCTAGCTCATCTCGGATTGATGCCTTGCTTCTTTAATTTAGCCGCTACATCCTCACTTAATTTGGCCACTGTCTATTCCATCTCCTCCCGGGTAACCATACTTTGTCTATGACGTTTGGATTTACCAAAGTATTCCTTTAGGCCTACCCGTCCTCCAATCCCCCTTACATGCCCACCATGATATGGTTTTCCAGTCCAACGGTCAGAACATCACTCCTCCCGTCCGAAACAAAAGATCCCTCTGCTTCTTTCTTTTTAAGATCTTCCTGTAAGATACAGATAACAAGAAGCTTAGTAATGAAACATGTTTAGTTACTAAAAAATAACAATAACGATACTTACAATTCTTTCAGCAACTACACGAGTTTGTTCACTCGTGTAGGCATCGCTTGGCTTTTTCTGAATGTGCATCCACAACTCCTCATGACGTATTGGAGATGGCGGATCATGTACCGCAGAAGGATTGGATTCTGCTTCATCTTCCAATCTCTTCCACTTGGCCGCTATCAATTCTTTTTCAGCCTGTTCATATCCGCCGCGAGAAGCCCTATGCGGGCAATCATTCTTTCTCCCTATCTCCTGTGCTCGTTCCCTTCTTTCTTGTGAATCAGAATTGAAAACAACTATTAATTATGAATTCCAGCCATCTCACTAACAGAAATTAGAGAACTTCGCTTGATATGAACCTCAAACACTAGTCATATTCACTTCATCAAGTTTCAACATTTTATGTAAGGAAGATGTAGAATTGTAGAAGAAATTGGAGCTATGTTTTGTACTGCTAGATAGATAGGTTAAGAAACAAAAGAGAATTATGCTTAGAGAATAACACAAACTTGATCTTTTTTAAGGCATCCAGTGGGATCAACAGTCCTCATTAGATAGTAACAGAACTAACAACAATGCCTAACCACTACCTACTATAACATAACTAAGACTATAATAATGGCTTGACTCTTATGCCATTATTATTTTCCTAATTACCTTCTTAGTATTTTACCTTTTCGGGGTTTACATATCGACTTGCATAGACAAAGGCGGAAATGTATACTTCTATTCACACACCAAACAATTTAACTAACAGGATTAGATAAACACAATAACATTCACATATTAGCACAGGTTAATAAGCAAACAAAACTAAATATAAACTCACCAGAGCTTCGGGATTGGTCCTTTTGAACAAATTGTTGCCAAGTTTGTTCATCAATAAATGTGTACTTGTCCCAAGGCTTTTAGTCGCTGAACCTCGGCAAAAATATACTTGTTAGCGAGAGAGGTCTTAAACTTCCTCACCGATCAGCACAATAAGACAATGTCTTGTCTTTCAACTTCTCGAGTCGGGACGTGTACGTAAGCCGGATAGTGTCCCAAATAGGTTGCTTTACATTGCCGAAGTCCACATTTTTCCACTCATCGGTCAAGATGCTAACCCTTGCGTGCAAGATAGCCGACAAAACTAGTATATTTGCTTTTATTAGGACCGAAAGGTTGCAACTTTTCATCAAACTGAATCTCCAGTCTTGACCCAAAAGTCCGACTTAGGGTTATATCCATCATTCTTGTGCCTCTTCTCCCACGACGTGTAGGGCGGTTACGAGGCATATTGTCAGATGAAGAGGCTTCGTTCTGACTCACAACAGTAACTGGCGTTCCCGGAACACGAATGGAATCGTTTTCACCGTTCATTTTCGAGACAGGAAGAGAGGAATGCCTGAGCAAATGAGAGAGTAACAGAGGCTAATGTTACGTGGTTGAGAAAGAGAGGTGATGCAATAGGAAGAGTGGTTTCACAACAAGAAGAGGGGTTTCAGAGTTCAGAGGGACAACATAAGTCGTAAGGTAACGTTTCGCGTGGGTGAGGAAGAGAGGTAATGCAACAGGAAGAGTGGTTTCACAACAAGAAGAGGGGTTTCAGAGTTCAGAGTGATCACAACGTAAGTCATAAGGTAACGTTTCACGCGAAGAAGAATATATTGGCGGTTTATTTTTAAGACCGGATGAACTAAAAAGACGTTCTTAAAGGTTAAGTTTTAAGACCGCCATTTATTAAACTCCGGACTTAAAAGTAATTAACTATTTAGTACCGGGCACAATTTATGTCCGGTCTAAAAAGTATAATCTTTAAGACCATCTGTTATATATATCCGGTCTTAAAAGTTTATTTAATTTTTTCCTTATTATTTTGGACCGCAGAAAATATAAATCGGCCTGTTCGAGATTTCTTTATAAAGAAATTTGAACTTTCAATTTTTTTAATTACATTTTTAAGACCGTTTGTTTTGTTAAGCGGTCTAAATAATATATTTAAGACTCATTGATAAAGGATGCGGTCCAATAAGTTCTTTATATTTACAAAACTGCCACCGATCATACTATTAAGACCGGTGTGTCATTACTCCGGTCTAAATGAGGCGGTCTTAAAGTTCTTTTTTGCACTAGTGTGATAACGTTAATATATAAGTATCACTATAATCGTGGGGCCAATATTTCTTGAAAATTAAATTTCTTGCAGATTTAGTTTGAATTATGATTATAATACTCCTTGATTACGGACTAAATTGTTATTATGATAATTCCTTGAATCATTGGGGCTAACTAATAATTTATGAATATAGTGATAAATAATTATGATAGTCAAAAGAAAATTATAAATATGGATAAACATAATTATTTTTTCCAAAAATTACTACGAGTAGTATGGAAGAGGTAGATTGAAGAAGCGAGGTTATAAATTTTTAATAAAGAGGAAATGTAAGATAACAAAGTATAAAAAATTAAATAAAAACTTTTACCTTTGTTTTGCTTGAAAGAATGTTGAATAAAAAAATTCATGTTATTTATTTATTATAAATAACACGAGTTATTTCAAACTATAGGCGAGATACTTCTAACCCAAATGCACTTAAGGAGAAATTGGGGAAAACCTTCCCATTGAAAATTTAAGGATCTTCCTTTTAAATTGTGTTCTTATGTCAATTCTTTTTATAACTTACAAATAATTGAATTACATAAATCAAAACAGTGGTTAAATGCAATAAACATGCAAAAAATACAACTAATTTTTCAAAAAAAAAAACCCTTATTTATAAAGGGAAAGAATGGGTCAATCAAGGAGGTCAATTTTAGGTCTAATAAGTGCAACGAGTTAAATATACATCACATTTTTTTGGCCAACAAATACATCAAATGTATCATGCACAAAATAATAGGATAATCATGAGAAGTGGCGATAATCTTGTATCACATAAATCTTGCTTCTTACCCTCTCATTACCATTACGGTTATGAAACTTGGGATGAGTCTCTTGAACACAAGTGTCAGCCTTTGCAAAAACATGAAAAATCAACTTTTGGGGGCTATTTGACATGAGGGACTTGTAGGAGAACGAAAATTCTATGAGTTGAATTTAAGAACAATTGGGGTGGGGTTATAAAGTAAAGACGAAAGATAAAAGGAAAATAAAAATTAAGGGAAAATCTCAAGAAAATATCACTTGAACTTCAAAATCCTAAATAGATGGTTTTCCAACAAAATCACTTTACTTTTTTTTGTTAATCCCAAAACTATTATTGTCAACAGGATTTTGAAGTTCAAATGGTATTTTTCTGTCATTTTCCCAAAATTAATTAAAAAAATTTTACCCCACTTTTCTTATTCTTCTAAATCCAACTAAGAAAAAAAAAATTCCTCCCTTATTTTCCCTCGTATCAAACAGTCTCTTGGCGAGCATAGTGGTCTGGGTCAATTGCGAAGAAAGAAAACACACGGACAAGAAAGCTTGCTCAAATATTGAAATTTGATGAGGTACCATCTAAAATAATAGTATTTGGAATACAAGATCCTTCTCATGATCCAATACATATGGTAAAGAAGGACATTGAGATAAGGAAGTCAAAAAATTGTTTGTTACACATGAAATCATGAGCGAAAGAAGAAAAGTTAATTGAGAGGGAGAAGACAAAAAAATCATGTTTAGGGAAGAAGAGGAAGAAGGAATTCTATGATGAATGAGATTGAATGGATTTGTGGGGAAATTTTAGAGGGACTTTGAACTTCCAACAAAACTCAGCAAATAATCTTCTAATATATTAATGATATATCCAAAAGGCACACAACCTTTTGTAAGGTGGAAAACTATTTACCTAGACAATATGTCACCAAAAATCACAAACCATAAGCTAAATTATATATATCCATCTTTGAACGAAAACTGAACAGCAGAACAGAAATATTACAGTGACTAAAATCTACCTTCAATTATTAAATGTGTCGACCCCTTTAAGTGAATTTGAGGAGTTTAAAAGCAAGCATCAAATTAGTTACAACATGGGTCAAAGAGAAATGAAGAGTAAAATTCATAAATGAGTCAAATAAAGATAGAAATATCTTGTACTAAATAAAGTTTATCATTCTAAATAACTTCTTCAACGGCCATGAAGGATAACCAGTAAAGTAATTAGTAGTGAGATTGAACAAAAGAAGGAACAAAAATTGGCGAAAGACTTTCTGCATGTTGGACAAAAAAGCCACTTCCAAAGCCTACGCCACATCTGCTGATATCAAACTTCTTCAATTCGTTGGTAGAGATATTTAATAGAGCAATTTCTAGTTTAAAATCCCAACATAGACCTTCATTTTCAATTACATGACAAACGATTTGATTCATCCAAATAGTTAATGGACGTGCCAAGAATGGAATGGGGCAACAATATTTCTTGACCCAAGATGCATCTATACCATCCTCCGCCACCCACAAATTAATCAAAGATTCAGATCCTTGAGTAGGAGAAAAAGAAAGCAGAGCAAGTTTGTTCTCATGCACAGCAAAACTAGATCTTGATCTTGGAGCAAATCGATCTGGGGTAGGTATCAAAGAAAACACTTCATTTGCTATATCAAATGAAACTATAACATCATAAGTTCTTGTATCTGGCTCCCGCCGAAACCCAAACCAAAAAATAGCTCCATTGACAGTGATTTGATGACAAAAAACACCTACGTTTTCTATCCCAAATTCTACTTCCTTCCATGATCCTGATCTTAATGAATACACTTCAACATACGCAACCTCACCATTATTAGACT
The DNA here is from genome assembly GCA_019022655.1 of Acacia acuminata. NCBI lineage: Eukaryota > Viridiplantae > Streptophyta > Magnoliopsida > Fabales > Fabaceae > Acacia > Acacia acuminata. The sequence goes on from JAFJYI010000035.1 coordinate 1,061,250, forward strand.
GATAAGTTAACACTATCTTGTAATCATTAACAATTTGACTGAAGCCAAATCCTATTTGGAAACGGAGATCTACACCTTTGCTAATTGGGGGCACTTGTCTGAATTCTCTAGTAGCTGGATTCCACAACAAAACGATGGGAGAAAATCCACCATGCCTATGGACATCAAAACAGAGCAAGCCATTGCTAGAACCTACTATTAATGGAATGGTAAGTGAGGAATCGATCAAAGGGACATCGCCAACCTTATGGAATTGCATCTTGCAATCAAGCAACCGTAGGTCATCCCGTTCGAAAAGAAGAGAAGGGTTTTGATGGGTGGAGTGGTGAAGGTGCTCAGAGATGAAATATGGGGTCTTGATGAGATTTCTCCAATTTGTGCACACACATCGAAATCGGAGTAGGGACTTCACCGGAAGTCTCATGAGAATGTTTCTGATCATTTCTTCGGGAAGAAACGTCATGTCGCCGGCCATTACAGTCTGAGTCATCGTGCTCGATTGTGAAAAACGAAGGGATCTCTCAGGAGAAAGCCTTCAAATCAAATGTCTCTCCTGTTTTTTTGGGTCAAGGATTCAAATGTCTCTCAGGCTAATTAGGTTGATCACAAAAATAATTAGGTTAACTAACAAATCAAATCAAATCCTTGATCAAATAAAAAAAAATAAAAAAAATATTAAATTTAATTTTACATTCGAGAGAGATTGAACATTTTAAAAATATTTATATATTACCCCTACCCGCCTCGCCCTCACGGGTGGCGGGTTAGAGGAATTCTTTATTTAGTTGTTACCTTTCCATTAATTATTTCCATATTAACATGTATCAAGAGTGTTACGCGATAGAGCATTGGATCGGTTTGGACGAATACATAATACTGGTAAAAGTATGATAAACAAAAAGTAAATAGTCCCCGTAGGGTTAGGGTACAGTTATCCAAAATTAAAATACAAAAAGTAATAGGGCATTCCCTATTTCTTCAGCCTTCAACTCCATGTCCTACCTCAAATCTCCAGGTCAGCTTAGCTATATTTGCCTGTATCCCTAGCACAATCTGGAGTTCAAAATTTGAACCCCAGAGTAACTGTTAAACTCATATATAATATGTATGCAGTGTATGTATGGAACCCACAATCAAGAAAATCACAAACAACAATGGTACACATACCAGATGCATTCATAATCACAATTAACACATCGTTGGGCTGCCTTACCAAGGCAAGCCCCCGAAAATCCTTAGTACCAGGAAAACAACTGTAGCCAGGGACTCAAACCCTAACTACACTGAATGCATCAATGGCTCGGTGGCGACCCAAGGACACACAGTCCACTAGGCCCTACAGTAGTGACCCAAGGACACACAGTCCACTAGGCCCTACAGCCCAAATCCTCAATCATGGCATCACAAACATACAAAGTAACATAGAGTATGCGAGTAAACAGTTACTACCTGACAATTTTATCAGAAATCAACAATTTTTCCTGGTGCTTGGAAATTTACTCCGTACACGCGTAGACCCTAAATAAAGCAAATAAACTTCATTTTATTCACTTATGCAAACTTCCCTTTTATTCTCATGAAATTCGCCCTTTTCCTAAAATTCCAGAATTTATGCTTCAAATTCAAACATTTTTAATTAATTTTAGAAAAATAATTTTTGAGTGATTCCAATGGCCATTGAACCGTTAACATGTCTATTGGTTACTAAAAATACTCCCAGAGGCCAAAAACAGACGCATATTTTTGCTGTGTAAAATCACCATTTGCTGGTCAGAGGCTACGTTCCATATTCTGGGCTATTTTACAAAATGTATTTCTCCTAGTAGACATCTTGAAAAATTACAAAATTATATACCAAAGTGAATCTTAGGATGTCTACTTTAAACCTGTAAATTTTCATGACCATTGGACTTCATTTACTATTTTAAAACCATTTTTCAAGTAAGATCGCCCAAAACTCGCTGAAGCTGGCAGATCCACTTTTTTTAAAAAGCTTGTTATTTTATGTTTGAAATTCCTTTTAGAAATTCATTCACCAACATATTCCCACTCCATTTTCCATAAGGAACACGTTGGTAAGCTCAGATTTACCAAAATCCAAAACAAAAGTCACAAACAAGCTAAGTTAGTGACTTACCCCTTTCTTGTATCTTGGTTTCTCTTAGATTCCTTCTTCTTTGAGCCACTGACTAAGGTCACCCTTGAGAAAAAAAAAGATCATAAGAATATTAGATGAAGGATTGAGGAAGTTAGAAGGCTTATTTAACCAAGCTTTACACCTAACTCACCTTGTTCTTCAATGTGTGTGCTTCCTATTTCACCTAGTGTATGAGTTTCCTTGCACTCTCTTTTCTCTCTTTTTCCCACAGTTTGGGCAAGCAAAAGAGGAGCTGAATGGTCCTTTAATAGGAACCTTGGTTATGTAATTTATCATAGTAATTAATTGTCCAAGTGTCCAAGTAATTAATGACTTGTTTCCTTTCTTTTTCTCCAAGGTTTATTGACTTTCTTCGACTCCAAAAAGGTGCATGAATCTAATCCAATTTTTGGCAGATTTTATTTACTTCATGTGTCCTTTTACTATACATTTAGGTCTTATACAAGGTACAAGGTAGTTGGCTCTCAACTCATAGTTTTAAACATTGGCTTCCTATCATAAATGCATGACTTTTGCTTCATTTTTTTGTCCTTAAAGCTGATGCAATTTTAATGATCTGCATGAGGTTCAGTTTTTGTCCTCAATTGGCTTCAAAAAGAAGCTTTTATTTATCCCTTGTTGGTACTTTCTTATTGGTTAATTTTTCCCATGTGTTTGACCCTTCATTTTAGCTTTATATTGACTTGAATCATCCCTTTTCCCTTTGCTTCTTGGCTGCAGCAAATTAATGGCTGATGGTTGGGGTAAGATTTTGTCTCAAATAGCTTCATAGATAAGCCTTGTTTGGTCCTTACTTAGTCTCTTCTCATTGGCTACCTTTTTCCCCAAGTACTTGACTTTTTAGTTGGGCTTTATCTTGGCTTTTAATGGGTTTTTGATCAGCTTTTTCTCCCTTTTATTCAGCTGATGCGAGATTCAATTCTTGGTGGCCAAGGATGTTTACTTCAAATGGCTATTAATTCTCTTGTACCAACTTGAACCCCTAGGTTGCCACTTGTCACACTAGGGATAATTGATTGACTTTGCATGGGAATATATGAGTTTTACATTGATCACTCTCGCCCTCTCTCTTGGCTGAGGCATATGGGCTTGTTGGAGAAGATTTTGTTGATTTAATGATGATTCTTGACTCTTATTCAAGAAGCTAGCTTATGTCACTTTGATGATGTAAGCTTAGTTAGCTTCATTCTCAAGTCCTAGTTCCATTGTCATTGATTTTCCTTTAAATTCTAACTATTCTTTTGCATGAAAATATTCTTGACTTAGATCCTCCTAGTGTCATACAAAACTCATGGTCCAAATAGAACAAGAATGTGCTTTTAATTTGAGAATTGGGTCACAATTATAGTGACTTATGTATTGTCTCAAAGCCTCTAAAATAATTAATTTAGAGTAAATACCCTATTTGGTCCCGAAAAAAAACACGGACCCCATTTTGGTTCCTCAAACAACAAAACTCCTTTTTAGTCCTTGAAAAGGACCAATTTCCAACAAACGGGCCCCATTTTGGTCCCTCAAAAATTTCCAAAAACCCTTTTTTAGTCCATAAAAATGTCCTATTTTAGTCCCTGGGGATGAAAAAGGGGTCCGTGTTTTTTTCCAAGGACCAAATAGGGTATTTACTCATTAATTTATTATGTCACTCTAGTTAATTAATTTAGTCATAAGGTTCCAAAGAAAATAAATAATTTACTATAGCCAAATACTTCTCAATATTTCATTAATATATGCTTTATACATTGTTTGCAAAAAATAGGGGTGTTACATTATTTATTTGTGTTAATAGCATTTTTTAAATTTTATTGGGGAGAATCCCATTAAAATCCATTTGAAATAATCAAATTTAGATTAAGACCTACACTTTTAACAAATCCCTAATTGGGCCAAGAGACCTCATTAAGGAATATTGTCAAAAGACCATAATCTCACTCCCATCAATGCAAAAAAAAAAAAAAAAAAAAAAAAAAAAAAAAAAAAAAAAAAAACCCCTACTGGGAGACTCTCCCACTATAGCCAGGTGCGCGACGGGTCGGATCTGGATTTGTCGAGGTGAAGCCCTAATGAACCGGGTGGGCAACCAAAAAAAATATCTTGAATCATCTGGGAAAGAAAAAATGGTAAGGCGAACTAAGGCTTTTGAGCGATAGAATCAGAGAAGAGAAGAAATATCATCAGAGACTATTTGGATCCTCTCTTTTTTTAAGTTAAAACCTACTTTTAAGCTAAAGCTATAAAAAATAAAATCGTTTTTAAAAAAAAACTAAAAGTTGTTCAATGATTTATATAAATATTGTAGCTTAAAAATTACTTAAAAGCTTAAATTAAAAATAAACTATTTAACAAAATTTTTATCATAAGCACTTTTTTTAAAATAAAAATTATCATAAAAGGTATATTATAAAGTAACCTTTAAACTATCAATATAGTCACAAAATAAAAAATACTATAAGAATAGATTTGGTGGAGAAGATATGAATTAGGTATGACGCCGGTTAAGTCCAAATACCAGAGGTTAGTAAGATTCGATAGGGTTGGTGGCATGGCACTGATAAGGTTATTGTAGAGGATGAGGTTGGTGAGGTAGCAAAGAACGTTAAGCAGGGAATGAGTCGGTGATGTTAGAGCTGGAGAGGTCGACCTCAGTGACGGAGGTGTTGGTGGGATCGCAAGTGACGTCAGACCATGAGCAGGGTCTGCGTCGCTGTCGTTCTAGGAGGAGAGGGAGGAGTCTGGATCGTTCATGGAGAGCTTGAATTTGTAGAGGGAGAGACCATCCTGGTTGGGAGAGATGAAGAGGGAGGGAAGGGAAAACAGAGTACCAATCAAAAGCTAATAAGAGCTTTAAAAAACAGCTCCTCTCAGGAACTTTTGGTTTTTGGCTTTTTTCTTCATTGTAAAAAATAAGAGCTCTTTTTATTATAAGAGCTCTTGTAAAAACCTATTTGGCCTAGTTTTTGCTTATAAGGAGAAGAGAAGTTAAAAAAAGAGGACCCAAGAATATCAAAAGGTAAATTCTTGGAATTTCTCTTTAATCCTAACATACAAGATCTAATTAGTGCTAATGAAATGATTGAAAGCGTCAAACAATAAGAAATCTGCTCATCTGGGAAAATCTTCCTAAAAGCATAAGAGAAATTGATTTTATTATAATAATAAATAATTATTAAATTTCATACTTACACCTTGATGTGATTGAAAGAAAATAATGAAGATCCAGGATCCAAATGACGAGTTGTGTCATTAAACAGACCTAGAAGATCTCAAACACGAGACACCAACAATGTCATTGGGACCTTGATCTATTGTATCTAACTAGTTGGAAAACCCAGAAAGTCTGATAAACTAAAAATTATTATATTGAATAGTTACCAGGAAATGCATATATTGATGGAAAGATGCTCAATCCAGTGGACAGTCTGAGCTTCTCGAGACTTACCTCTTGCCCACGCTCTAGGACACTTTAGGATTCAAGCATCTTCCTAATCAAGGCATACAATACTGGCGCATTCAGTATCCTGATTTTCAATACTCTCTCATACTGGATCGTGGTCTTGATTCTGTTCTGATGCACACGTTCCTCTTGAAGAGACAAGTACAGAGCATACTTGGAATCTAAGGAGCAGGTGATACTAACATATTAGAACTTTCGCTTTCAGAAGCAAAAGGGAGAGCTTAGAAGGAATTCATATGGAAACACACTGGAATTTTATTTATCCACTACGATCTGCTTACAACTGAAGATGGGGTCTGCTTTTATAGAGAAGCAGAGTTACAAAGGGACAAACTAAAGATAAAACGTGCTCACAAAAGTAGTGAACCAAAATAAAAGACTCTAGACATCATACAGACAATAATATATAAAAGGACAGACAACTATAAAGTAAAAGCAGAAAACACATCACGCTTATTAAAGTAGCTGACACATATTACACACATATAACACATGACTTAAAAACTGAGAACTGGCTGCCGGCACTGACTATGGGGACCACCCTTTGCAAATAGGCTCATGACTGGGAGAGAGATTGTTGTTATCACTGTCACTGTCATAGTTGAACGGGATGTAACTGAGCGGATCAAAAATATTCTGGTACGGATCTGAGTCTGGACCAGCAGGATTATTGTTTAGGTCTTGGTCTTGGGCCTGTAGTTGAGTGAAATGAATCGGATACTGAGTTGAGCCTGGAAGTGATAAGGTCAGCTAGGTAAATTGGTCTCCACAATCATCTTCGTAAGGATCTTGAGAATCGTAGAGGATATTTCCCTGGGAGTCAAAGGGGAGTTCAGTTGCTTGTGAGGAAGTGGCACAATAGGATGACACAGTGTGGTTATGGCTTGTATAGTTCATCATATGCATATGCCTTGTCTTCACTAGGTATTGGACCGAAGAATGTTGCAGTCTTTTGAGGCTTGGTTGTTGAAGTTCGGCAAGTATGTGGCCAAGTTCTATAAGTTGAGCTGGATTTGGCTTGACCCAATCAAGAGACTAGGACTAGGGTTGTGCACTGGTCTCCAAATGAACACCGTCAGGCTTCTGGGCATGATATTTCCTGCTAAGAAAAAACACACGAGAAACTCTTTTTTGTTTTTTTTTTTCTAAATCCCAAAGTTTATTAGTAGTTAAGATATTATATAAGTAGCCTCTCTAGAAATGAAGAGGATCAAAGAGAGTGAGGAGCTTGATAAGGACAGAGTCCTCATTGTGACTATTATAGATATAATGATATACGGGTAATGGAGCAAGAGAAATGGCACTGGTGTGGAGGATGGTCAATGACCATACATACCAATGAAGTTCATCAGGTGTAGGACCTTGAATGAATGGGATAATAGTGTATGGACATATGGCACTGAAATGCTGAGCATTTGTTATCAGATAGTTTTGCTGAAAGGAAGATGAAGCCAAGAGTAAAGGTGCTCATTGGCATATCTTTGAAAGTGAGTGAAGGAGTGAAGGTCTGTATTGGGAGGAAGGATTTCTGCTCTTCTATAATAGGTCATGGTGATAGGAGGATGACTTTATGAGAGAATTAGGATATACAAGGGCTTGGAAGAAAGGATCTGAGGATGAGGAGGAGGAGTCTTTTGTGGTTTGGATAGGAAGTCTGCAAGGATATTCTATGGACCTTTGAGGTGTTTAACTAAGAATTTATAGCGAGAAAAATAGTCTTTCCACCGGAGTAACTGGGCATCTGGTAGTAGCTTCTTCTTTAGATTAAGCATCTTTGGCTACTCTATATTGTCCATTTCTACTGTGAAGTGGTAGGGGCCCAGATGAAAGCTAAACTTTTCAATGCCTCGTTTGACAGCAAGGATCTCCTTGTAGGTAGCATGATAATGCTTTTCTAAGTCTTTGAACTATCCACTAGCATGCCCACAATAATGTCGTACTCCATTAACTTCTTCAAGAAGTATTGCACCCCAATAATCATCACTTGCATCAATCTGTAAGATCCTTTGTCTTTGATCAGGGATCTTTAATGTTGGAGGATTTTGAGCAATCCTTTTGAGTGTGATCACAGCGTCTGTTTGTACTTGAGACCATGGTGGTGGATTCTTTTTTAACATCTTGTACATGTGGCTGGTATGATGGGACAGCTGAGGAATAAAGTCTCTTAAAAAATTAACAATCCTGAGGAATTGTTGAACTTGTTTTTAGGAGAGATTATCATCAAGAAACTTGAGTAAATCATGAGCAATGTGTGGACCTGGACTATATTTACCATCTTTGAAATGCATTCCAAGATACTGAATGTGCCAGTATTGTATGCCTTGATTGGGAAGATGTTTGAATCCTAAAGTGTCCTGGAGCGTGGGCAAGAGGTAAGTCCCAGGAAGCTCGGACTGTCTACTGGATTGAGCATCTTTCCATCAATATATGCATTTCCTGGTAACTGTTCAGTATAATAATTTTTAGTTTATCAGACTTTCTGGGTTTTCCAGTCAGTTAGATAGGATAGATCAAGGTCCTAATGACATTATTGGTGTCTGTGTCTGAGATCTTATAGGTCTGTTTAATGACACAACACTATCATTCGGATCCTGATACATCCACCCTCCCCGTGTTGTATCAGAACCTGAACGAATTTTGCAGATAGTACTAAAATACTTAGAATAGAGGTGAGTAAGAAGCATGTTTTAAATCATGAGTGAAACAACCAGATCTTTTACATCTGATCCTTCTTCTTCTCTAATTTCCCCTTTTGTTCCTAGAACTGTTCCTCCTTCCATGAAAAGAACCTTAGCCAGTAAAGTAGAAAACCTCAAGAGGTGACTCATCATCCTGACTCTCCTATTGGAAATGCTGAGTTGCCCTTTCTCAGCCCGTACAGTATTTATCACAGAAACAATACCTTCACCAGTTCTATCAGATCCCTGATTCGAAACAGAAGACCTCATGTTAAAGAAGTTGTCCAGTCTACCAGACTTGAACAGTGTACTCTTCCTGTAACTTCTCAAGAACAATACTCCACTATCAAAATCTCTCTAGAACTCATTGATCGTTGGAAATCTGAGGGATATACTCACCTTCATTTTGGTGCTATTCACCTAGTTCTCACTCTCCATGGTAGAAAAGGACTTCCTTTACTGCTAAAGTGGCTCTTTTAGACTCCACCTATAAGAAGTATTCTGATGCTCTTATTGGTGCACTTCTTACCACTCTTAGCAGTGGTAGTGTCATCCTGACCATCTAGCCAGACTAGAATGTCAGTATCTTTGACCGAACTCTTCCCAGAAGACTGAAGGTTCATATCTAGATTATAGGAGCTGAACAAGACTCTCACTCAAGCCATCATGGCTACTCTTTTACTCGTGCACAATGTTGGAACTTTGAAGATTGTTGCTTTGTCATGGTGTAAAGAAGAAAAAGGAGTCTGATTGAGACATATATTTTATTAATAAAAAAATAATGAGACAAAGATGAAGCCAAAAAAATAGTAGAATATATATATTGGTAAAATCAACTAATTTAGAAATCCGTAATAAAGCCTCTTGACCTAATCAGAGAGCCTAAATTTAGATTTGGGCATTTCAAATGGATGTAAACTGAATTTTCTTTTTTTAATTACGTTAATTATTTTTAATATTTCACAAACTTTCAAGTTTCAGAGCTATAAGTATATAAAAAGGTTACTTTTTCTTGGCTTAAAAGAATATGGAATAAAAAAATTTAAAAATTATATATAATATGAGTTAATTAAAACTTTAGGCAAGATAACACTAGGCCACTTATATTTTGACGATGATAAGAAAAGTTTAGTATATACTATACTATATGATAACAAAAGTTTAGTACATGCTATATTAATTACCTTAGTCTAATTAAATTAAATAAATATGTTTATATTAAAAACCGAAAGGGGCATATACTCCAAATAAAATTTACCTAATTATATTTAGGTACAGAGGGAGTATTAATTAACTTTTGTTAAGTAGCTATTATTTTAGTAATTACCTATTTATTATTTTTTTAAAAACTTCAGTAAAATATGGAAATAAAAACATGGGAAAATTTCCCTGCACCCCACTATAGCTATTTGATATCAAAGAGCAACCGAAACTTTCAAAAGCTTCACCGAACCCTTAGGACTAAATTGAAATTAAGTTTTTTGGGCTGAAAAGACATTTATACCCTTGTCTTGTACATTGCCGATGATTTTGTAGATTCTCACATCTGTCTTGTAAAAAACATATATTCTTATAAATATGCTCCTTGTCTTGTACATGACCAAGATGATCTTGTAATTTCATTTATTTGTCTTGTAAATAAACATATTTGATTTGTAAATTCTCACATGTATCTTATAAATAATCATAATTGACTTGTAAACACTACTACAAAAAACCTATAAAAAAAAGACCTAAATAAGACTCAACTAACGTCCCTTTTCAGAGGGACGTCTTGACAGGGGAAACTGTATTTATCATTGAAAATTCAGGACGCCTTATGTAAGGCATCTTGAATTTTATTCAAGACGCCTCATGTAAGGCGTCCTGAATACTTTTCAAGAGGCCTTAATAAACGCCATATATTGTTTTTTTTTTTTTTTTTTTTAAAAAAAAAAAAAAAAAAACCTCCAAACCTCAGGCTTGGGGGTTGGCCGTGGAATTGGAAGAAGAACTAGCAAGAAAAACACATTAACAATGAACATTATTCGAATACGAGCAAGAACAACACATTAGCAATCAACAATAAAAAACCAAAGGACAAGCTATAGATTCGGAGATTGCAATATTATATTATTAGCCACCAAAATTCACAGTTACAGACTTATATCAGAGAAACAAGTTCAAATTCAAGAACAAAGAAAGTAACGCCAACAAAAAATATATACACCATTTTTATGCTCCTGAGCTTCTTCCACCGGCCTAAAATCCAGATCTAGGCAAGGCTTCATTTCATATCCGTTGAAACACATACTCACTGGATTACAACCAGCGCCGACGACGTCATCTTGCACAACTTCGGATCTGGATCTTCGGATTGGTGGCGGCAGATCTGGGCCAAGCGTAGCCTTCAAATCTGGAAGCAACCAGCGCCGACGACGCCATCTCGTCACAGCCTTCCAATCTGGATCTTCGGATTGGTGGTGGCAGATCTGGGCTCTGCACAGCCTTCGGATTTGGATCTCGTCATCTCATAGGCGTCGCCGTGATGGTCTTGGAAGCAGCGTCGGTGAGGAACCACGGTGTGAAGAGATCTACGTGTGATGTTGAGAGCATTTTGGCTTTTGAAGAAATGAAACTAGCGTGTGTGAAGAGGTATTCTTGAGCAAAAAATAAAAGAAAGTTTGTGTGGTGATTGATATATGGGAATTTGACCCCAAAAAAAAGATATATGGGAAGTTGGACGGATTTGGCGCAGATCTCCCAAAACTCAAATAATTGACACCTCACATTCGGATTTGGCGTGGCGTTAAAAGAAAAAAAAAATTGGCGTCCAAATTTAAAATTTAGGGCACTAAAATACTGATTGTGGCGTCCTAAACTTATTCTAGGACGTCAAAAAAATTTATTTTGGCGTCTTGAACTTCTTTCAAGAAGCCAAAAAACTACCCTAGCGCCAAAAAATTTATAAAAATGCACCAAATATTTAATTTTAGGAGTTCTAAATTAGATTTAGGACGCCAAAAAAATTTATTTTGGCATCTTGAACTTCTTTCAGGACGCCAACTATTTTCACCAGCGCCAAAAAACTCCCTTGGTGCCAAAAAAATTTCTAAAAATATGCCAAATATTTAATTTTAGGCGTCCTAAAATTATATTTAGGTCGCCAAAAAAATTATTTTGGCGTCCGAACTTCTTTCGGGATGCCAAATATTTTCACCAAAGCACCAAAAAAACTCCCTGGCTCCAAAAAATTTCTAAAAATGCACCAAATATTTAATTTTAGGCGTCCCAAAATTATATTTAGGGCGCCGAAAATATTTCTAGAGCCAAAAGAATCCTCGAATGCGCCAAAAAAAATAATTTTAGGCATCCTAAATATTTTTTAGGACGCCTAAATTAATTTTAGGCGTCCTAAAATTATATTTAGGACAACTAAGTTTCAAAATTCAGCCAAATAATTACGAGAATGCCACCACCTATACTTTTTACTTCCTTTTTTTAAAATAAGGATGTTTTTTTAGGGAAGTAGTATCCATTTTTTGTAGTAGTGAAAGTAAAAGCACAATTGTCTTTTCACCTACAAATTTTAATTTCAGTTTAGTCCTACGGGGTATTGTGAAATTTAGAAAGTTTGGGGGATGTTTGATATTGAATTGCTACAGAAGGGGTGTGGGAAAATTTTCGCATAAAACATTGCATAACAAAATATTCAAATTATTCCCAAAGCGTAGGCCACAAGCTTTAAGATGTATTCTCGCCTACATACTCTTTCGGTTTTGTAATATAAGACATATTTGAGGAGTTGATATTGGCTTAAATATAAGAACAAGCTTTATATTTGTCAATGTTTTCATAATTTACCTTTATCAAGGAGGAGAGGTAAGAAGGGAAATAAGGAAGATAATTAGAGCATTTTGGAAAATATGTCAAATTAACTAACTTAACCAACTTCCTTAATTTAATTAAATTAGGTAAATATGTTTTATTTTAAAGAGCGGAGGAGTAATTCATTAACCAAAACCCATGTTTAAAATTAATTAAAAGCTTTAAGATGTATTCTGCCCAACAAACCACACAAGAAGACAATTTAATAAAAGTATTCATTCAATCATTCACTTGTACCAACAAAAAACAATATTCATGCACTCATCTTCTTAAAGTGCTTCTAAAATAATAAAATTAGGGCTCAAACCTTTTTGTCAATGCAGCAATTTAGTTGGATCAGATTCAAATATTGTTAGGTTTAATTGGAACTCCTCTCCCAAATATACTTTTTACATTGAGATGGACTCATACTTAAAACCTCATGTTTAAGGTGCTGAAACTCGTTTCTTTAAGACCAACCCCTATTTATAAATAAGGGCTCAAACTTTAATCATAAAAAAATAATCAAATTATGGGAATAATTTACAACCTAGCAGATTCCCATCTTACTCTTTTATAAGAGATCTAAAAATTTAAATCTAAGACAAAATAGACCGTTCTTTAAGCTCTTTTTCTTAAACCTTTTTTTCTTTCAACCTTTAATCAATGATGTCATGCCCTGAAAACTAAGGGGTGATAGGTACGAAAAATGAGTAGACTCATGTTCCTTAAACTGTAAACTTATATATATTTTTTTCATCGAGTAGAGCATCGGAGCGATTGAGTAAGCGATATTTATATTCAAAATGCCGTAAGTCTGGCTGATTACGGTAGTGGTACGTTATACCGAGTGTTTTCAAAAGTAAATAACAAAAGAAGAAAGTCTTGGTGAGTCCCTATGCGTCTTTGCTTGCCTTTCTCCTCGATCCTCGGTCCTCGACCACGACGCTATGTCAAGAGCTGAGGTTCAATGCCCATTGAACCTCAGGTAACGGTTAACCTCATGTTTATATATACAACATAGACAGTATATGAGCATACAAACAAGCTTATCCCAACAGCACACATGCCCCCTGGCAGATATGTCGCACTTAGCATACGTTTCGCACCTAGCAATCGTTTCGCACCTAGCATTTCGCACCAAGCATTTCGTACCTAGCAAACGTATCCCAACACCCAGCAAGCATAATAACGAGTACATTGAACATACCACAGAGCTATCAACTACCTCACATAAACATACCATACACATAGCACATGTACGCATACAATAAACATCAGAGTTAGTGTTACAGTACGCGAGCGTACCTTCGTTGACGGAAAATGGTACTTTTTGATAGCGGTGACGAGCGGTACAACGGGGTACGTGATTACAGATATCCTATAAGGATAATATCATATTATCAAGGCCCAACATCATAATAGGCATTTTAGGTACAAATTACCATTTTGCCCCTAACTCTCCTAATTGGCGGAATTTCGCGGAACTTCGTTACTTTAACTCTAATCTTCCAAAATTTTGACATATCTCCATCTCCAATATATTTTTGAAATAAATATCATATTTATCCCTAAAACATGATATCTAAACTAACTTGGAAGATTAAAGATTAATCTAGCATTTCTACTATAACTAGGAAGGAACTACCAAAGCTTAAGACTAGGGACCGAAGAACTTACCCAAAGACTTCGCTACTTCTTTTCCGAGCTCCTCCTTGCTCTCACTTCTCTCTAACCTCTCTCTAGGATTCCTTTGTGAATTGGTGAGGAATGAAGTGAAGAGGGGTTGCCTATTTATAGAGAATTTCCATGGATCTCAACCCTTGGATCAACTTTTGCATCAACGGTTAAGAAGATGAAGATGTGGCCTCTTGCAAACCATTCACTCTCCTCTCTTCTCTACCACAAATTTCCCCCATGTCACCCCATGTCACCAACATGATGTCATCCATGTGCTTTATGAACTTCTACCGATAAAGTCCCCGTTCGGTGTTCTAATCGCGTAATCTTAGAAAATCTCAAAAATCGGGAACACTGACCTTGAAGTTCTATTCTTCCTCTTTGGAAATATCGAGTTAACTAAATTTTTGATCCCATTAAGGGTATTCCGTTGTCGTTGAACATTTTTCGGACAGACGCCTTTGTCGATTCTGAGAAATTACTTCGGGTAATGCCAAATTCGGGACAAAAATCCTTGATTCATAATATGTCCAGTTGTTTTCTACTTAGTTCAAGGATTTCAAGTTATGATTTATTTTCCATTGGTTCTCACTTTTCTTATCTGCCCTTTGTTTACAAAATATCTTTTCATCGATCCCTTATTCGCCCCTTGGTTACGGAAATGACTTCCGCTAACACCAACTTCGGACAAAAATTCACTTGTTTGTAATATGTCGACCTAAGAAACTTAGTTCATGGTTTTCTAGGTAGGATTTAATTTTATCGGTTCCCTTTATCTAACTGGTTCTTCCACAAATATCTTAATTATATTATTATTTAATTAACAAAATATCATGATATTATTTTTGAAAAACCCACAACCCTTTTCACACTCAAATTTTGGTTTTCTCTTCCCTTTTTATTATTATTTTTTTCTTTAATTTATCTAAATTAGCTAGAAGCTTAATTAGAGCCTTAATCCCATGATTAGCAATCTTTTAGGATTTAGGGTTTTCATGTTCTTAATCTCACCAATTTTTCTTAATCTTTTCTAATTGATTGCACACTTTATGCTAATATTAGCCATAAACACTTAATTAAAGGATTTTCCATAATCTACCTTAAATATTCTCTTGTTCGAGGCTTAAACAATTAGCCATTAATTACTTAACTAATCACTTTCTAATTGTTGATAATTTTCTTAATTAGGATTAATCATTATCTCACAACTATTTTTGATATTGGTATTTTATGCTCCATGTAAAATATTAAAAATCATAGGGCAATTTATGCTCCCAAAATTATATTTAATTTTGCCTCATTATTTTTCAAGGGAAATAATCCCAAAAATTCCTAAAATTAGAGACAACATACTTTCTAATTTTCAATAAATATTTTATTGCCTCTTGGGATTTATCATAATATTTTCGGGGCATTTCATGGCCCATAATTGCATTTAGGGATTTTGACACTTTAATCCCTCTAATTTCATTAGAAATTTCCTAGACAATAGAATAAGTATCCTACAAGGTTTTAAAACCACATATTCACCTATTTCCAAATAGGTATTATTTGCTAAAATATAGTATTCTAGATAGATAATTATCCAAGGGTATTACATTTCTCCCCGTTAATTAAAATTTCGCCCTCGAAATTTGAACATATAAACTCAAAAAGGTTATCTAGACCTCCAGTCTATTCCTTCCCTATACATGCTTACCCAGCACGCATCCTGCTATTCAAAAGTCTCATTTATCTTGTACCCGGGCATAGTACTCAATTTACGGGACTCTTTGGTCCATTCTCACAGTGCTTGGTTACGCAGGCCTCATTGCCTGACTTATTTAGCCTCTTGGCTTAACACACATTGGCCCTCCGGCTCAATATACTACCACAGCACTGGAGATTCTAGCCTTACCGCCTAGGAAATCATCCTCAGGCTTTAGGCACCTCACCTATCACACGATATAATGAATGTTTTGTAGACTTAAGATGTATTTTAGACATACAAGTCTAAAGCCACCATGACAATCCAGCATTTATCACGGTGCTAAGTATCACCGGTCTTATGGCCTAAGGACACCGCCCGTGCACAACTTGCACACTAAGTCTTATTGCTTGGGGCCTCTGCTCGTCTATTTCATCGAGCCTTTCCCATTCAAGCTCTTAGACTACTTTCACTTGCTTAGCACCATAGTTGACAACTACTATCTAGCTTAACTAGTTCAATATTCTAGACCTTTCTAATAGTTCTTGTTCCTATGTTCCTATATCAACTACACCGCTTTTCAACACCATAGCAATGACAAACACGTCATCGCTACCCAAAATCATTTTGTTGTCTCATTTTCAAATTTTCACACATTGAAAATTTTTCCGTGGTCTCGTACATTTCACAATCCACACTATACCAAAAAGTAATAGTGCTATCACATTTATAAACATAATTCTTTGCCAAAAACAATTTTGTGAAAACATATTCACTCTTTGCCGAATCAGTTTTAAAAAAACTTTTACTACCGGCACATATCTTTGAGGGAGATAATTCATTTCACAAAATTTTTTAACAATTGAGAGCTCACGCCACCATTTCAACCACTTGGTACAAGCGTCTGGCGCCCCTCTCCCAATCCCCAAATCCCGGCCTCAAGTCGAGTCACCAGGCATCAACGGTACCATCAAACAATGTGGGAGAACCTCCGCCCCTCCCATAAGAGACCCGTGTTGTTCTTTGGCACATAAAGTAGCAACCTATCTACCGAAACTCGGTCCGGCCATAGACGGTCGGGTCTACTAGACAAAACATACGCCCTAGGCGAAATGTTATGGATTGGGTGCGTTCACTGCTGGTGCGATTTTCATTCTCTCAAACAAAATCCCTCAAAAACTCTTTGTTCAAAAGAGCTTTTATCAAAGGTCAGCGATTTCAACCATTTTAAAACATCTGGAAAGACCCAGCAAACCGTGTACATCTACAAGCTTACGGCCTCCCAATTTGTCATTGACTTTACCACAACAACAGTTGAAAACTTAGTTTCAAACTCGGGTTCTAACAAAACCCTTTTTATAAGACAACACCATTTCAAAATAACCATACTATGGTCTCAAATTCTATTGAAAACATTTCATTCGAAAACTCAGTTTCAAAAATGCATAAGTTTGAAAAATCAATTCCGGAAATTTCAAATATAGTAGGTGTAATGGCAAGTTCAAAAATTCAATTTTTAAACCTTACTCAGGAACCAGACAACTAACCTTAGAAGGTCATCACTAACTAATCGTATCGGACCTCTGTCCTTGGCTATTCAAGCCATTCGTAGAACGCTCAGTCTACTCTTCTTTAATTTTATGGCTATTTCGGACATTGCCTGCTATCCTCAGGTTTCACAAACTTTTCAGGACACTTCTCGTATTTGTCGTCTAACAACTGTGGGCTTCTGCCAGCCTATAGACACAATATATGCTATACAACTCTGGAGCAACTCATGACGATATACTGGATTACGTAAACTTTTCTCTCTAGGGAACCGATTAGATATGGGACTCGCTACAATGTACTTACCTTGAGAATCGATACCTTTGGTAGCTCTACTCTATGGTTCGTTGTGATGGCAACTTCACTCACGGTTTGACGTCACGGTGGCTTCACTCTACAGTACTTCACTCGGCGCTTCACTCAATCCCTCCGATTGGTCAGCACCTCCGGTCAGAACCCTCCGTAGGTAGCCCTTTCCAAACAGATCTCCCCGTAAGTAGCCACCTCCGATCACAACTTCCCATAAGTAGTACTTTCTTCAGTTGACCGTCTCTGAATCATTATAACGAGAACTCAGATCTCTATCAGGTTACTAACCCTTTAGTGGTTTTGTAATTCTGTTGTCTCTAGGTCTGCTACCCTATCCAGGGTCATTTTATTCATGGACTTTCTAGCTCCAGTAAACAACCTTATCTCAATTTAACCACCCACTTCTTTGGGGATCTATTAGCCACTAACATCTCTAAGGTTATCGGTCCACCTTGAAACCATAACTGTGGTCACTGAGGTTTTAGCTATCGTAGGGTTTGTTAAGGAACTAACTCTCGGGTATTCAAACCTAAGGCAACCTCGCTCACATTTTCTCGGGGTTCCTACTCTCGAGTGCTTGGAACCTAGGCAATGCTCGATCATACCTTGACCTAAACCTTGTCTCTCGACTCAAGCCTATTATCACTCTATCTTTTCTCATAGTATCCCAAAGGATTACTATGTTTCATACCGCAAGGTATTCAGGCCTTTGTTTGAAGGATATCAAATTCTTATGCTATATCCCGGGGTTAAGAATCTGAGATTTCTCTCGCTTAAGCACGCTTAATTTCACAATGTCTATCGTATCGGGTACTAATATCGGTACACATACCACGCATACCGACCACTCTCATAGGTGCTAGTACGGCATAACTGCCTCCCCGAAATGCGGGTACTTTCCCCTTTTTATCTAACGGTCACCACCGTCAAGGACTTAGTCAAAAGACCTTCATCCCGGAGCCATGCCCGTTGCACGCATGGTGTACGGTTTTTGCAAGGCGGGGATTTTCCTCTCGGGGTAACTTAGTAAGTTCTTGTTTCTACAAGGAAACTAAATCAATAGTCCTTGTCTACGGGAAAACCTAAGCGTATCGACTTCTCGTAACGATTTCCTTGAAACAATGGGCGGGGATTTAACTCGGACTCCAATTTCTATATCGAAGTCCTAGAGCTTAGCAACGAGAACCCATATTCTATGTTATCTACTATATCTACGAGTCTCATCCGGCGTGGCCCAGACTCCATATATAAGCTCGGTTTAGAATGGAATTAATGCCCAGTACAAACTGGAGATTATCAGAATTATCAGAATTATCGGAATTATCAGAATTATCGAAATTATCATAATTATCAGAGCCTAATATCGATGTAGGTACAGGCGATGGATACACCATCCCTGGTTTAGAGTGGTGCACCAGACGGAGGGTGGTACTGGTTCGGATTGGTTTAGGATGGTATACCGGTTCGGGTGGTATACCAAAGTAAGGTGGTACTCAGACCTAGGCTTATATCGGTACTCATTTTCAAAACATGCTCTTTTAAAAAGGCGTAGAGCCTAACTCCGTTACTCAAACCAAATGGCCGGGTAGGTGTCTATCATGGGAGCCTCACGTGCTAGGGTGACTGATTGGCTGATCCACATAGACTAGCCCTGCCTTCGGCACCAAAAGGTTTGGAATAACTTAGTCAGATCTATGCCAGGACAACTGCTCTGATACCAAAATTGTAACATCCCATTTTTCAAAAGCAGTATATATATTTTTTTCATCAGAGTAGAGCATCGGAGCGATTGAGTAACTGATATTTATATTCAAAATGCCGTAAGTCTGGCTGATTACAGTAGTGGTACGTCATACCGAGTGTTTTCAAAAGTAAATAACAAAAGAAGAAAGTCTTGGTGAGTCCCTATGCGTCTTTGCTTGCCTTTCTCCTCGATCCTCGGTCCTCGACCCGACGCTATGTCAAGAGGCGAGGTTCAATGCCCATTGAACCTCGGGTAACGGTTAACCTCATGTTTATATATACAACATAGACGGTATATGAGCATACAAACAAGCTTATCCCAACAGCACACACGCCTCCGGCGAGATATGTCGCACTTAGCATACGTTTCGCACCTAGCATTTCGCACCTAGCATTTCGCACCAAGCATTTCGTACCTAGCAAACGTATCCCAACACCCGGCAAGCATAATAACGGTACATTGAACATACCACAGAGCTATCAACTACCTCACATAAACATACCATACACATAGCACATGTACGCATACAATAAACATCGAGTTAGTGTTACAAAGACGCGAACGTACCTTCGTTGACGGAAAATGGTACTTTTTGATAGTGGACGACGGCGGTACAACGGGGTACGTGATTACAGATATCCTATAAGGATAATATCATATTATCAAGGCCCAACATCATAATAGGCATTTTAGGTACAAATTACCATTTTGCCCCTAACTCTCCTAATTGGCGGAATTTCGCGGAACTTCGTTACTTTAACTCTAATCTTCCAAAATTTTGACATATCTCCATCTCCAATATATTTTTGAAATAAATATCATATTTATCCCTAAAACATGATATCTAAACTAACTTGGAAGATTAAAGATTAATCTAGCATTTCTACTATAACTAGGAAGGAACTACCAAAGCTTAAGACTAGGGGCCAGAAGAACTTACCCAGCACTTCGCTACTTCTTTTCCAGAGCTCCTCCTTGCTCTCACTTCTCTCTAACCTCTCTCTAGGATTCCTTTGTGAATTGGTGAGGAATGAAGTGAAAGGGGTTGCTATTTATAGAGAATTTCCATGGATCTCAACCCTTGGATCAACTTTTGCATCAACGGTTAAGATGATGAAGATGTGGCCTCTATGCAAACCATTCACTCTCCTCTTTCTCTACCACAAATTCATGTCACCCCATGTCACCAACATGATGTCATCCCTTACTTTATGCATTTACCGATAAAATCCCACGATCGGTGTTTAATCGCGTAATCTTAGAAAATCTCAAAAATCGGGAACACTGACCTTGAAGTTCTATTCTTCCTCTTTGGAAATATCTGAGTTAACTAAATTTTTGATCCCATTAAGGGTATTCCGTTGTACATTGAACATTTTCGAACGAGACATGTTGTCGATTCTGAGAAATTACTTCGGGTAATGCCAAATTCGGGACAAAAATCCTTTGATTCATAATATGTCCAGTTGTTTTCTACTTAGTTCAAGGATTTCAAGTTATGATTTATTTTCCATTGGTTCTCACTTTTCTTATCTGCCCTTTGTTTACAAAATATCTTTTCATCGATCCCTTATTCGCCCCGCCATTGATTACGGAAATGACTTCCGCTAACACCAACTTACGGACAAAAATTCACTTGTTTGTAATATGTCGACCTAAGAAACTTAGTTCACGGTTTTTAGGTAGGATTTAATTTCTATCGGTTCTCTTTATCTTGGTTCTTCCACAAATATCTTAATTATTTTATTATTTAATTAACAAAATATCATGATATTATTTTTGAAAAACCCACAACCCTTTTCACACTCAAATTTTGGTTTTCTTTTCCCTTTATTATTATTTTTTCTTTAATTTATCTAAATTAACTAGAAGCTTAATTAGAGCCTTAATCCCATGATTAGCAATCTTTTAGGATTTAGGGTTTTCATGTTCTTAATCTCACCAATTTTTCTTAATCTTTTCTAATTGATTAGCAAGCACACTTTATGCTAATATTAGCCATAAACACTTAATTAAAGGATTTTCCATAATCTACCTTAAATATTCTCTTGTTCGGGCTTAAACAATTAGCCATTAATTACTTAACTAATCACTTTCTAATTGTTGATAATTTTCTTAATTAGGATTAATCATTATCTCACAACTATTTTTGATATTGGTATTTTATGCTCCATGTAAAATATTAAAAATCATAGGGCAAT
Source organism: Acacia acuminata (assembly GCA_019022655.1). Lineage (NCBI taxonomy): Eukaryota > Viridiplantae > Streptophyta > Magnoliopsida > Fabales > Fabaceae > Acacia > Acacia acuminata. The sequence continues at coordinate 1,082,552 of JAFJYI010000035.1, forward strand.
TTATGCTCCCCAAAATTATATTTAATTTTGCCTCATTATTTTTCAAGGGAAATAATCCCAAAAATTCCTAAAATTAGAGACAACATACTTTCTAATTTTCAATAAATATTTTATTGCCTCTTGGGATTTATCATAATATTTTCAGGGCATTTCATGGCCCATAATTGCATTTAGGGATTTTGACACTTTAATCCCTCTAATTTCATTAGAAATTTCCCTAGACAATAGAATAAGTATCCTACAAGGTTTTAAAACCACATATTCACCTATTTCCAAATAGGTATTATTTGCTAAAATATAATATTCTAGATAGATAATTATCGGGTATTAAATGACGGTCTTCAACTGTTCCATTGAAAGCGCAAGGTCGCAATGCTATCTCGAGACCAAAAATATTTTCCGATAAATAACGTCCAAATTATAGAATTTAATAAAATATTAAAGAAAAAATAATTTAAATAGATTTAACAAGTTTAACTACAACTATAATTATAAATAAAGTTGTATGGAAGATCCTTAGCAAAACCAAATACGTAGTAAAATTGTTCATTAACAAAATCAGTTTAAAAAAAGTAATCTCATATCTTATCTTTTGTAGGACTTCAACAGAACGAATAACAAGCATGGACACAGTCCATGAAGGAAAATAACCAAGCACAGCATGAGGCCATGAAAATAAGCGTGAACACACAATACACGAGGGTAAATAACCAAGCGCAGTATAAAGCCACAAAACAAGCACATCACGAGGCTACGAAACAAGCGCAGGTACAAGACCCACGAATAACAAGCGTGAGAATGAATCCTACGAATATCAAGCGAGCTCGAGGTTAACCATGATGCACCAAGGACTAACAGTACTGCTGTTAGTAACCCGCATTCTGTATTCAGTCCTCTAAAAAAATTGTTACAACCATGCTTGGGGTCATTTTTCAAAGCAATGAAAATGTTATTCTTTCAATACCATAATAGCTCGTATCAAATACAATATAAGAGAATACCCCAACATGAAAGTTTACAAATAACATTTCGAAACTTTCCTTTGAATTTAATATGTCGCCAAAACCCTTCTCATATAATAAAGACTCACTACAAACAATTTCAATATCGACAAAAAATTGAGATAATTCAAATAAATTTTCATCGGTAAAATTGCAACTAGAGAATGTGGTAAGTAAATTAGATTAAAATGTTGCAAATAAAAATATCATTTATAAATTTTATAACCGGACGCTATTCACTTACGCTTCGCTTTCGAATTCATAACTTACTCCAATTTATTCAACTTTGAATTATGATTCCTCCTCAATTCCTTAATACCCCAAAATAAAAACATTAATACTCTAATTTTATATATATATATATATATATATATATTATCACATTAAATCAAATGTTTCATTACTGCTCATGGTAATTATCTTTTCCTTGTTCTTAAACTCATAACTACCACTCCATTAGGTGCAAAGAAATCATTCACTAAATCAATTCCCTTAATTTCAATACAGTACATCCAACTTGTGTGCACCAATCTTCAAATTACTTATCACATTATATGCTACAATAAATCAATTTCTTCCATCACACAGTTGATCAAACACTTTACTGACATTCAACAAACTCACAAAGCAAGCATAAACTTTCAAGCATCCATATAATCTATCAAAGTTTCCTCAAGTTTATTCCTTTAGTAAATTCATCATAAAAACAAAATAAACACCTTTTTAGATTTCAGTATTAAACGTGACAACCTTTACCCAAAGAAGCTCCTCCCATAGATTTTAACAAACACCTTATGTGCATTCTACCAATCAACATAACTTGAATAATCCTAATTCACCCAAATTTCCCTTTATCAAAAACAAACTTTTTATTATTTCAATCAGTGGCAGGCACCAATAAAAGTATAAGGAGGAACCCATTTTAGCCTTCAATATCTAACTAAACTAAACTCTCTATTTCTTTTGTATTCCTCATGCTAAGGAGCTGAAATAAGAAGATAAAATTAAAACCCAAACAACACACTCCATGATACCACGCAAAAATCATGAGGGAGGAGAAAGAATATTAAATATGCCAATATCAATTGCAGAGAACAAAATCGAAGGGATCTGAATTCTTACCCACTCAAAGCTCATAATAAATCGAACAGAGGAGGGAAGAGACGAATCGGTAATGTCAAAACGAAAAGAATAAAACTCCCACATCGATGGAAGAAGAACGATGGCATGGAAGGGCTGGCGGTTCTAAACAACCCCCTTGCTTCAGAGAAGGACAGAAGCTATGGCAGAGATCAACGAAAAATGCAACAGAGTTCTCGAAGCTTCTTTCCATCCACTCTGTTCCTGTGTTTGCCGAGAGAAAGAGAAAGGGAAATGGAAATGGGAATGTGGGAGTAATGGGAAAAAAAAAATCTGATTGGGTATCTTTTATATCATTATTGTTATTTCTCTCTCTCTCTTCTTTTAATCACTGGAAGAAGGGCATTATGGTAACTTTGAATGGTAAAATAAAATAAATTTTTCCTTTAGCATATAGAAAATTTACTCAACAGGGGACATGTCAGGCTCTTTTAATTTAAATATAATGATGAGTTATAAATTGTGATTATTCCTTATATGATTTCAATTTATCTTTCTTCTTCTTTTTTTTTTTATTACAAAAAATCAAATTTAATTATATTTTCATATATTTGGGGAGTTAAGGGGGAAAAAAATTATTATTATTATTATTATTATTACAAAGGATTTCTTCCCATATTCCTCCTCTTTCTCCTTTATTCTCTTCTCCATACAAGCTTCTCTTTCACCCAAATAAATTTATAGGCTAAAATATATATTTGGTCCTTTATGTTTGCCTCCGGTATCATTTTAGTTCCTTAAGTTTGTAAAGTACATGTTTGGTCCCTTAATGTTCACACCATTAATCTGACTTAACGAAAAATACTGACTCAACAATTTTAAGCATTGATTGTGTAATTAAATGTTGATTAAACATGCTAATATGTTAGTATTTTAATAAAATAATATTTTAGATCTTATTAATTGAAAATATTTAATTTTCTTCGACAAAAAAAATATATTTAATCTTCACAAATTGTGAAAAAACACAAAACAGTTTGTGAAGATTAATTTTTTAAAAAAATTAATAGATTTAAAATATTAATTTATTAAATACTAACATATAAACATGTTTGGTCAGCATTTAATTCCATAGTTATCGCTTAAAATTGTTGAGTCGATTAAGTCAAACTAACGTCAAACTAACGGTGTTAACATTAAGGGACTAAATGTGTACTTTACAAACTTAAGGGACTAAAATGATATCAAAAGCAAACATAAAGGACCAAATGTATACTTTAACCTAAATTTATATAAACAAAATTCAATACTACATCCAAGTTATTAAATCAAGCATGAGAGAAATATTAATAATTAACATACACACACATATCCACACACACATATATACGTGTATATGTATGTATGTATAAGAACTATTATCATGCAAACGTCCTATTCCTCAAAACTTAACATGGACTGACAAAAACTACTTGTGCAAACCAATGCATTGAAATCATTTATCCTCTACTTTTCTTCGCTTTCATGATATAAAGAAAATCATAGATACACTACTATGTAAAATGTTTTTTTAAAATATATATATATATATATATATGCACACAGTCGGAACAACATTATATACCCGCATTTGATAGAAAACCAAAAATTCTACAATATAGATAAGTCAAATGCAGCTTAAAACATCCATTAGCTAGATAACTCCTCTAAAAGGCATCAAGGATTATAGGAGCATAATCATCTCAACTGAAGGCCTCATTTCTACCAAAAGTTATTAAACAAAATAAATACGAGCTACAATGTGCTAATAAAAATTTAGGATAAAAACTCTTCAGATGTATGTTGATAATTGGGTATCAGACTATCATCGTCTGCCAAAAGCAAATATCTCAAGTTTGTCGGTATTCAGATAGAACAAAGACATCCACTACACATTCAAAATATCATTAACAAGTCCAAAGCCCACATAATACTGAACCTATTCTTTTTATGTGCGGTTTACTACATTAAACTGAACCAAATGTTATAGTTGACAAAGTTGCAGAGATAATCTTCTTGCGGCACCTTTTTGTCCGAATGGGTACATACTTTAATCCTCTTCTTCTTTTTATTTTTGTTTCGGAAAAAAGAATAAGAAAGAGAATTTCATCAGAAGCATTTTTCTTTTGATGACTTCCGCAGACAAGTTTTCAGGGAAGCCAAGCACTGAAGAATAACACCATTTTGTTGCAAGTGGAGGAGAAATATGATGGCAGATACCATAATAGAAAGATATTTTCAATCTCTGCACAATGATTTGAACCTGATGTATCATATTTTCTTCCCTTGCAAATGATATAAAATCATTGGTATTAACATTATATGGACAAAACAACCAACTTAATCCATACACCAATAGCTTGATAAAATTCAAACTCAATTTTGTCTCCCACCTGACAAAATTGATTCACAACCAGGATTAGTATTATGGGTTGTCAAATAGATGATCAATGCAAGCTGTGTTGTCAATTGGATATAAAATGGCAGCATGAGGTGTCACGTTATAAGAAGAAAAGCAATTCGTTCTTTCTCTCATCCGCCGATAGTCAAATTGAAGAAATGCTGTTGATGAATTGTAAAGCAATTAAACTCTATTTCCAGTGACTATGAAGACTACAATGACGGTACAAGGAACAATTAAATGACATACACGTTGCAAAATTCAGTCGGCTTCCTACACCTATAAATATCTGCGTTTCATTGTTGCAGAATATATGTATGTATCTGAAATAATATTAGATTAGATCAGAAAAAAGAGAGAACAGAGAGTTGTAGGAAAAAACGAAGTTAAGTGCCGAAGCACTTTGAAAGAAGAGGAAGGAAATTATTTTGTGAGAGAGAAATATAAGACTGTTGTTGTGCTTACGTGAGAAGAAAAATAAAAAGTGTATTGTATTTGAATCTATAATAGAATTATTGTTTTTCATCTTCCTATATCTACAATTTCCAACATAGCTAAAGTATATATCCATCTACAAAAGAAAAATGATGAACAGAAAAATTCATTAATGAATCAAATAAAGTTAGAAACACCTGGTACTAAATATGGATGCGCATTGATCATTTTAAAGAAATTCATCAAAGGGCATCAAGGATTACAAGTACGGTCATTAGTAGTAAGATTGAACAAAAATATAACAAATTTTGCTTCTTCATTCTCCACTTACTAGTTAATATCACTTATGACCCTACACCTTATACAAATATCATACACAATGTCTACTCTCCAATTGGAACAAGACTTTCTGCATGGTGCAAAATAAAGCCACAGCCAGTGCCCCTACCACATTTGCTGATATTAAACCCCTTCAATTCATTCGTAGAGATATTTAACAGAGTAATTCTTGGTTCTTGATAACGTTCCCTTTCACTACCATCACAAACAATTTGATTCATCCAAATAGTCATCACTGGATGTACCACACTTGGAATGAGACAGCTACTATATTTCTTAGCCCAAGATGCACCTGAACCATCCTCCATCACCCACAATTCAATCAAAGATTCAGAGTCTTGAGTCGCAAAAAAAGAAAGCACAGCAAGTTTGTTCTCATACACAGAAAGCATAGGTCTTGGAATAGAACAATCAAGTGTTATCAAAGTAAACACTTCATTTGCTATGTCAAATGAAACTATCACATTGTAAAAACTACCTATTGTACTATCCTTCCAACTACGCCCAAGCCAAAACATAGCTCCGCTAACAGTGACGCTTCCATGAAAGAGTGCTACGTTTTCTATTCCAAATTCTACTTCCTTCCATGATTCTGAGCTTAATGAATAAGCTACAACATGCAATAGGGTGGCAAGAGGATGATCAAAATAAATTACCACTATCTTGTAATCATTATCAATTGGACTGAAGCCAAATCCTACATCGGAAAATAGCTCTGTATCTAAAGGGAGCGATAGAACTTTCCTATTTGGAGGCAACTGTCTGACCTCCCTAGTCGCTGGATTCCACAATAAAAGGGATGGAGAAAATACAGAATGTTACCGGAAGTCGTATGAGAATGTTTCTAATGATTTCTTCAGGAAGAAACGGCAGGTCGCCGGCCATTGCAATCTGCTTCATCGCGGTCGATTGCGAAGAACAAACGAGGTATCACTCTGACCGAAGCCTTCCGATCAATGGGACTATTAGTGATTCTTCTGCAGGAAGAATCTATTGCATCGCATTCTTATGCTGTATATTTCTATTTATCTTGAAAAATTTGTTTTTCTATTGATTTTTCCCGGTGAGGATAAGTATTAATTAATTCGACCTCCCATCAGTAAGCAAATTTTTAAAGTTTAACTTTTTTTTGTAGATAAAAAAAAAAAAAAAAAAAAAAAAAAAAAAAAAAAAAAAAAAAAAAAACTTTTTGCCGGATAGGATATTGTTACTACAATTTTTTTACCGTTAGATTAGAATTTCATTTACCTTTATCATTTCTCTCTCCTATTAAGATTTTGATCTAATGGTGAAAAAAATGATAGTGATAATACCATATCCCTAAAAAAAAAAAAAAGTTTAACCTTTTTGTTATCAGATTTCCAATCTCCAATCTTTGGTTTAGGGGCAAAAAAGATTTCAATGTCAAATGCTTTAGTAATTTAAATGTCTCCCCCACTATTCAGGTTGATCATAAAAATTTAAAAAAAAAAAAAAAGTTGATCAATAAAAATAATTAGGTTAGCTAAAAAATATTAAATTTAATTAGAATAGAACGAAATCAAAAAATTTAAATATATTTATCTGTTATTTATTTGTGTAGCATTTTTCTCAAGTTATAAAGCAGTAAGTTTAGGTTAAAATACAAATAAATCCCATCAATTTTAGATCAATTGCATATAACCCCCTTATCTTTAAAAGTTGAAAGCCAACACCGAAAACGTCACCCAAATTTCATATTTTGACCACTAACCGTTAAATCTTTCATTTTCACTAACAAAAGCACAATCCCAAACAATTTGAAGAAAATAAAATTATGAAGAAAATCATCGACGCACTATGTGAACAGAAAACCTCAAATTATGCACGCGCTAGGAACAAAACTATATATCCCCATATTTGATAGAAAACCAAAAATTCTATAATACAGATTAGGTTGAACATTTTTAAAATATTTATCTATTATGTTAATGTTATAAAATTTGTTGGCAAAAAATGAATAAAAATATTTAATTTTTATGACTGATTTAAAATAATTAATTTCAAATTTCATTTATTATTAATTCCATTGACTTTCTCATGTTATACGACGAAATAAATAACCATTATTCCCAGCAACAAAAAATATATAAATAAATAAGCATTAGTTAACATTTAAATATAAAAAACAATTAGGTTGGCCTAAAGAATCTGAATACATTTATGAGGGGTAATATATTGAACTTTTTTCTTGATAAATAACTGTAGATCCTTTTTCTTAGGAAAAGTTTTGAAATTGTTGTTTGTCTTGAAGTATTTTTTATGCCACATGATAACAGATTGAATATATCGTGGCCTTATATATTCTAATAAACGTAAAAAATAGTCAATAGAAATCTCAACTGCATTTTGTAACAAAATTATTTCAATCATCAAGGTTGATTATATATAAACTTATTTTATAATATGAAAAAATAGAGGACTCCTGATTTTTTTATTTCTTTTATTAATTATGGCACCGATATGTTCTGATAAACCAAATAAATAGTCAATAGAAATCCCAACTGCATTTTGTAACAAAATAATTTTAATGGTCAAGGTTGATTAATCATTAATTTATTGTATAACATAAGAAGAAAAAAAATAGAGGACTCCAGACTTTCAATATTCCTTTTAGTTTAAACTTTAAAGTACACTTTTAGTCTTTTAAGTTTACTTAAAGTATACTTTTGGTTTTATAATTCTAACACCGTTAATTTTGCTAATGGAAAACGCTAATGCAACAAACTCAAGTAATAACTGTGTAAACTTAATTAATGACGGTGTAATTATATGCTATTAATTTTAAGTTTAAAATAAGTGTAAATTAAAAAAATATCTAAAAATTCAATAAAACGGACAATATCAAAACTTCCATTGTAAAAATAATCTAAATTGTAAAACGTAGTTTTCATTTGCAGCAATTGATTATCACTTTATGGCAAGATATTTCCCTTTTGTTGAACTTCTATACTTTTGGTTTAATCAAGGTTGCTTTGGATACAGGCTCTAGGACCTTTCGTTTTTTAAATGCTTGTCCTTTTAATTGTTTAGCTGTAAACTGATGTACACATATTTATAACAAATGTATTATGACCAAAAAAAAAACCATTCGTTGAATCATTAAATGCAATTAAATGGCTGGCTAAAAAGCATTAAATAAAATTAGAGGTGTAACAGCATATTTATTAGGAAAAAATTTTTATTTAGCCTATTGTTGTAATCTTTAATTAGTTTTTTCAACGTCGTTGTGCAACATGCCAAATATTCCATATATAATGCAAAAACGTTATCGAAGAGAATTGAACAGCAAAATTCATAAATGAGTTAAATAAAGTTAGAAACACACCTGGTATTGAATGTAGGTGCGCATTAATCATTCTAAATAACTTCATCAAAGGGCATCAAGATTACAAGTCCAGTCATTAAAAGAGATTAAACAAAAAAAGAACAAATTTTGCTTCATCATTCTCCGCTTACTAGTTAATATCACTTATGACCCTTCACCTTATACAAATATCGTACACAATATCTATTCTCCAATTGGAACAAGACTTTCTGTATGGTGCAAAATAAAGCCACAGCCAGTGCCCCTGCCACATTTGCTGATGTGAAAAGCCTTCAATTCATTGGAAGAGATATTTAAAAGAGTAATTTTTGGTTCTTGATAACTTTCCCTTTCACTACCATCACAAACAATTTGATTCATCCAAATAGTCCTCACCGAACATACCACACTTGGAATGAGACAGCTACTATATTTCTTAGCCCAAGATGCACCAGAGCCATCCTCCATCACCCACAATTCAATCAAGGATTCAGAGTCTTGAGTCGCAAAACGAAAAAGCACAGCAAGTTTGTTCTCATACATGGTAAGCCTAGACGTTGAAGTGCACCAATCAGGTGTAGGTATCAAAGTAAACATTTCATTTGCTATGTCAAATGAAACTATTGCATAGGAATAAGTATTTGTGTCTGGATTCCTCCTACACCCAGACCAAAACATAATTCCATTCAAAGTGACGCTTTCATAACCAAGAACAACGTTTTTAAACCCAAATTCTACTTTCTTCCACGATCCTGAGCTTAATGAATACACCAAGACAAGCATAGAGAACAGAAAAACAGGATCAAAATTTATCACTTCTATCACTACCTTGTAATCATTAATAACTGGACTAAAGCCAAATCCTATACTGCAAGGGAGATCTGAATCTTTCGCATTTGGGATATTTGGGGGCAACTGTCTGACCTCTCTAGTCGCTGGATTCCACAATAAAAGGGAAGGATAAATTACAGAATTCCTATCGACCTTAACACAGAGCAAGCCATTGCTGGAACCGACGATTTGAAAGGTATTGGGGGAATCGAGCAAAGGTGCAATGTTAACTTCGTGGAGTTGCATCTTACAATCAAGCAACCATAAGTCATAAGACTCACAATGTCGTTGTAAAAGAAGAGAAGGGTTTTGATGGGTACTGGAGTGGTGAAGGTGGTCAGAGATGAAAGATGGGGATCTGATAAGATTTTTCCAATGTTTGCACACACATCGGGATCGGATTAGCGTTTTTACTGGAAGTCGCATGAGAATGTTTCTGATGATTTCTTCAGGAAGAAACGGCATGTCGCCGGCCACTGCAATCCGCTTCATCGAGCTCGATTGGGAAGAACAAAGAAGCGATCTTCAGAGGAAAGCCCTCCAATCAATGGTCTGATTCTCTCTGTTGGTGTCGCCGTTCTTGTGCTTTATACTCGTATTTCTATTTTACTGAAAAGTTGGTTTTATGAATAAAAATCAGTTTTTGTATTTTTGCCCCTATGAATTAGTTATTATTAATTATTAACTCGTTAGAAATTAAAATAATTACGGACTGAATATTCATTGAATTGTTAAACGTATATATCGCCTGCTATTATCTTAAAACAAATTTGAAGTTTAAATTTTTTATCAGATTTCCAAACTCTGATATGTTATTATTATTATTTTTTTTAAAAAAAAAGATTTTACCGCTTGTTAGTAATTCAAGGATCCCTTTGACAAAAAAAAAAAAAAAAAAAAATTGAAAAGAAAGAAAGAAAGTAATTCAAGGGTCGTCTCTCGTATTATTAGGTTGATCATAAAAATAATTAGAGTGGCTAAAAATATTAAATTTTGTTCTGGTGTAGAACAGAGATATGTCCAGCCTTGGGCGCTGGTGCTTTGATGTTAGATCATTGGGCTCTGCCTGAATATCTATGGAGGAGATAATCAGGGGCTGGTGCTTTGATGTTGGAGAGAATATCTATGGAGGAGATCGGGGAGCGTGTGCACGATATAGGCTCTCGCCAAAAGGGGGTGGTGTGTGTGCACAGTGTGACTGAATGAAAAGAGTGATGAGTTAGAACATGTGCACCTTAGGTTAGGTCCTCTGAATATATAGAGTTTTCCTGGGTCGAATATCTAGCGCTATAACTGCCAGATATCGATCCGGTTTATGCCGATATGCCTAGATTACCGTGGCGTTATGATCTCCCTATAATGTAGGATATCTCTACATTATAAGTGTGTACTGATATTCGATATATCAGTGGTTGGGCCCTTCTGGTATTGGGGCTTAGTGTAGATCCGTAACAAATTTAATTAGATTTAAATATCAAATGTCTCTAGTATTATTGGGTTGAACATTTTTAAAATATTTATCTATTATGTTAATGTTATTTTTTTAGTATTTCAAAACTTTTCCAAATCTTAGAGTGATTAGATTATTTATTAAAAAAAATTCTTTTTGGCTAGAGGTACAATAAAAAAATTCATACTTTATGCAAGATAGTAACCCAGGATACATTTAATGATTTACAATATAAAAAAAGGATGGTTAATAATTATAATTATAAAAAAATTGTTTAATAATCTAAATGGTAAAACCTCAATTTGATTTGCATCAATTTATTGATTTATTTTAATTTAATAATATAAATATATCCCATTAAGAATTTAAGACTTAAATATGTTCTGTTAGCTGTGTATAATTATCACTTAATTAAATTTGTAGCGTCAACATTTTCCTCTAGCATCATTAACGGTGGTAGAAAGATAGTACACAAAGTACTCCTTCTGATCCTCATTATAAGGCACCAACTAGTAAGTTTATTTGGTCTTTTTTTATAAGTCACTTGCTTGGTCCTAAGGAGCATTAATTATTTTTTCAATGTATGCTCATAATTAAAAAGGATTGTGGTGAGAGTAATAATTAATATATTATTAGAGTTTAGTGCAATTAGTAGGGATAATATTGAAAGTTATTTAAATTCTAAAATAACTTTATTGACTTTAATTGTTTTTATTGGTTTGTGAGAATAGTTAGTTGGTGCCTTATAATAAGGATCAGAGAGAGTATATTTTATAAAGTCAATGAATCAAAAGTATACCTCATATAAAACTTGTAGGACTAAAAATATACTTTTACCTTCCTTTTATTAATCATGGCACCTATTCTACTAATTTAAGAAGAGAAAGTATGGCAATTTGTGTCGCTTATTGATACATTATTCGGTTATAAAAATACTACTCTTAAGCATATTTGTAATGGAATTTAACATAAAAGTCAATGATCATCCAATCGTTTTTTAAATGCTTGTCCTTTTAATTGTTTAGCTGTAAACTGATGTACAAATATTTATAACAAATGTATTATGACCTATATGGAGGGAAAAAACATTTGTTGAATCATGAAATGTAATTAAATGGCTGGCTAAAAAGTATTAAATAAAATTAGAGGTGTAACAGCATATTTATTAGGAAAAAAATTATTTAGCTAACACTATTATTGTAATCTTTAATTAGTTTTTTCAACGTTGTTGTGCAACATGCCAAATATTCCATATGATGCAAAAACGTCGTTGAATCATATATCCATCTACCGAAGAAAAATGAACACCAAAATTCATAAATGAGTCAAATGAAGTTAGAAACAGACCTAGTATTGAATATGGATGCGCATTAATCATTCTAAATAACTTCTTCAAAGGGCATCAAGATTACAAGTACAGTCATTAATAGAGATTAAACAAAAATAGAATCTGTTACGGACCTGCGTTAGGGCCCAATGTCAAGGCGGCCCAGTTAAGATAACAGCTTAACAACAATATAGGAAGACCTTATATTGTAGTGGATTCCAACGGAACGTGTGATGGGGGGGAATCCGAACTATATCTGCAGCACGTACTCTCCTAATGCTTTGTCATAGAAATCATGCCCCAACCACGATCCCTTCCATTCTTCCACGGTGACCTCTATAAATACAGAGACCAACTAACTAGGTGCACAGGTTCTAACTCAGACTCATTATATTCAGTCACACTGTGCACACACATCACCCCCTATATTGTGAATAGTGACACCAAGCTCCCTTGAGTATCTGTTCCATAGATATTCAGGTCGAGCCCAAAGATCCAACATCAAAGTACCAGTGCTAGACTGGACATCAAAGTTCCACGCCGAAACATTGGCGCCGACCGTTAAACTTCAATCCCCGTGACCACCGATGGCTAGTACAATAAGCCACAGTCGAAATTCTCAGCCTCCAAACACGCAGCAGGCTGGGGCTAGTCACCAGCAACACGATGTCCAGGAGGGCTACGTATCAGACACGGCGTCCACCCCGGCCATCCCAGACAAGCCACCTCCAGAAGAAACTGAGCAAGAAATCTCCATGCCCGACATTCGCCTTGTTCACAAAACTCAAGAGGCAATGCTGAGGCAAATGGAGAACAATGAGAAGCATCAGGAACTCCAGCGCGAGGAAGACTTCCGAATCATGCAGCAAATGATGGATGACCACGCCAAAAAGATAACAAAATTCAGCCAGAGAGAGGGATGACTTGGCTCACGACAAGATAAACATCACCCGTCAACATCCGACCTAAAAAGGCAGATGCTGGCACGATCCGCCAAGGATGAAGATCGAGAGGTTGAGGGGGACCGAGATAGCAAGGAAGACCGAGATGAGGGAGATGACCAAGATGCTGAGGAAGTCCGATACACGGACAAACCACCCCGATCACGCGACTCTCCCACAAAATACAAAATGAAGTACTTAATGGGATCTGGTAGAACACCGTTCTCAAAAGAGACAGCAGCGACCCCATACCCAAAGAATTTTGATTTGGCCGACCTTCCAAAGTATGACGGGACTCAGGATCCGCGTAATCACCTCGAGGCATTTGAGATGCTCATGTGGATTCGATCGATCAGGGGACCGGTTATACTGCGGCTCTTCTAGGCAACACTGACCGGACCGGCGCATAAATGGTTGAATTCCTTGCCAAATAATTCGGTCCGCAACTTCGAAGACCTGGGAAGGAAATTGAACTAAACTTTGCAACTAGCAAAAAACACCCAAAGTCTCAGTTCACCTTGAGCAGGATAAGGCAGAAAAGGGGGGAGACGTTGCAAAAGTATTTAAACTGGTTCAAAGACAAAGCTCTACAAGTACGCTCGCTCCCTGAAGGAGTCCATGTGCACTGCCTAGTTAACGGCATGGACCCATCATCACGATTGGCCAAAAGTGTGTATAAGAACCGAGTTTACACCTTGATCGAGTTCTACACCCGAGCGAAGCAGTACCTGGACGTAGAGCAAATGGAAATAGCCGACGCCGTGGAGCCCGAGGCGAGAAAGAACGCTTCCCGGACAAACGAAAGGAGGACTCACGAAGGCGGAACAGAGACAGCCGACACCGACCGGAAAAGCCGGAAGGGCGGACGAAGTATGAGAATTACACTCCCCTCAACGTATCTCGGGCGCAACTTTGGAAGGAAGTAGCTCAGACCGAGATGAGGAAAGTCGGAAAATCGAGGTCGCTCAGAAGCCGGCCAACAACCAACCAGTCAAAGTTCTACGCGTTTCATGATGGACCGGGGCACACTACGGATGAATGCTACGAACTCCGAGATGCCATAGAAAAGTTCATAAGAAAGGGAAAACTGCGCCAGTACTTGATCAAAACCCAAGGGAGGAAAAATGGCAAACGAAGTCAGAATGGCCGAAACCGTAGCCCGGCCATGGACCGGAGAAAAGAGGAAAAGAAACGGAAGTCCAATTCCGATGACGAGTACCCAGAGGCCCAATTCCATTGCAACGGAATTAGTAGAGGATTTGGTGGAGGTGGAGATACGGTAAGCGAGCGTAAGAAATACCTAAGGGAAGTGCTTTCGGTCAAAGACTTTTCAAAGTTCAATGACAATCCAGGAAAACCGGCACCACCACCGTTGGTTTTCACCGACGAAGAACTACATGACGTGGCACCCGGACAATAGGACAGTTTGGTCATCTCGGCAACCCTGTTAAATTGTCGGGTCAAAAGGATTTTTGTGGATATGGGGAGCTCGGCCGACATCATTAGCTGGGATGCGTATAAGAGGATGCATATGGACGTAGAAGATCTGAAGCCATGCAAAACAACCCTCATAGGGTTCAACGAAGAACGTTCATTTCCTAAAGGGTACATCGACCTTCGATTGACATTAGGGACTAAGGAGGCATTCAAGTCTGAACGGGTAAGATTCGTTGTCGCAGATTTTCACTCCCCTTACAATGTAATATTAGGGAGGCTGACCATCCACAGCTGGGACATGTTAGTATCTACGAAGCACCAGAAACTCAAGATGGTAAACAGTAAGAACCAAATAATGGTGATATCTGGCGACCAGAAGGAATCCCGGCAATGTTACTTCGAGACCCTCCGAGTCGGAGAAGATGGACCCTCATCTCCACCTCGGCTCGACAAGGGAGAAATTCCATTCGACGTTGGGCCCCGGCGAGCAGTCAACATGGTAGAGCTCGACCTCAGGGAGCCCGATGTCCCACGTCCGGAGCCGGAAGGAGAGTTAGAGGAGCTAATCCTTGGAAACGATCCTGCAAAGATCACCAAAATTGTAAGGGAAATGGAAGCTGAGTTGAAAGCTCGACTGATAGAATTCTTGAGGAACAATCAAGATATCTTCGCCTGGACATCGGCCGAGATACCAGGAATCAACCCGCATTTCTGCTGCCACAAATTGGCCATCCAACCGGACTAGAAGCCGATAGCGCAGAAAAAGAGAAATATCGCAGCCGATAGACAGAAGGCTCTTGATTCTCATGTTGCCGAGCTCTTGGCAACCGGATTCATCTGAGAGGTACAGTATACCACATGGCTTTCCAACGTGGTTATGGTGTTAAAACCAAATGGCAAATGAAGGGTGTGCACGGATTACACCAGTTTGAATAAGGTATGCCCTAAAGATTCCTACCCAATGCCGAATATAGATCGGCTGGTTGACAACTCGACCGGCTTTCAGTTACTATCATTTATGGATGCCTACTCCGGCTATAACCAAATAGCTATGCATCCGGACGACCAAGAGAAGACCGCATTCATGATCGACAAGGCTAATTACTGCTATAACGTTATGCCTTTCGGGTTGAAGAATGCCGGAGCCACATATCAGCGGATGATGAACAGGGTTTTCGAGGATCAGATCGGATAGAATATAGAAGTCTACATAGACGACATGATAGTGAAGTCGAAACACCCAGAAGACCACATCCAAGATCTGGAGCAGACGTTCGAGAAGTTGAGAACGCATCGGATCAGGTTGAACCCGGCCAAATGCGCGTTTGGAGTTCCGGCCGTGAAGTTCCTGGGTTTTATGCTAACCAACCAAGGAATTGAGGCAAATCCGGATCAATGCAAGGCTGTGCTAGACATGCAGGCACCGAGGACTAAGAAAGAGATTCAGCAATTAACAGGCCGGCTAGCCACCCTAACCAAATTTTTACCAAGATCGGCAGAAAAAGCACTACCTTTCTTCAGATTATTGAAAAAAGAGATTCAGGTGGCTGGAACCCGGCCTGCGAGGCCGTATTCAAAGAAATCAAACAGTGTTTAGCAACCCTCGTTCTAACAAAGCCGGATCCAGGCGAAACCTTATTCTTATATTTATCCGTAGGAGATGAAGCTGTGAGCGCCGCCTTGGTAAAGGACACCGAGGCCGGACAAGCACCAATCTACTTTGTGAGTAAGGCACTACAGAGCTCGGAGCTCCGATACCAAAAGCTCGAAAAGGTGGCCTTTGCCTTACTAACAACTGTAAGAAGACTCCGGCCATACTTCCAGGGACATCGGATCATCGTCTGAACCAGTCAACCAATACGCCAGGTGTTACATAAACCGGATCTAGCTGGAAGGATGACTAGTTGGGCAATCGAGTTGTTCGAGTTCAATATCACCTTCGAAGCCCGACACGCCATCAAATCCCAGGCACTAGCAGACTTCGTCAGGGAACTCACCCCGGCGGTAACAACTGACGTCGGCCAAGACAAAGTTTGGAAGATTTACATAGATGGATCCTCCAATGCGAAGGGCAGTGGAGCCGGGGTGATCATCGAGAATCCAGAAGGAGTGGCAACGGAGCACTCCCTACAGTTAAAGTTCCCAACATCGAACAACCAGGCCGAGTACGAAGCTCTACTGGCCGGATTGTTACAAGCCAAAGAGAACGAGGCCTTACGAGTCAAGGTTTTCACCGACTCACAGCTCATTGCTGCGCAAATTGAAGGATCATACCAGGCAAAGGGTCCACTCATAGCTAAATATCTAAACAAGGCCAAGGAAATTATGGCAGATTTCGAAGAAGTTACGGTTACTCACATTCTTAGGGAAGAAAACACTAGGGCGGACATTCTTTCCAAACTGGCAAGTACCAAAGAACCGAACAACCATAGGACCGTGATCCAGCAAAACCTTACGGAACCGAGCTGTGTCATGACCATCTCGGTGGGAACGGATTAGTGGAAACCAATCGAGGATTACCTGGAACGAGGCATCATCCCAACGGATTCCACTGAAGCGAAGAAGTTGATTCGAGAGTTCGCAATCTACACCATGGTCGATGATCAACTCTACGAAAAGGATTACACTCTCCAATGATGCGGGGCTTGGGTGCGTCTAAGGCCGAGTACGTATTGGCCGAAATACATGAGGGCGTCAATGGCCACCACATGGGAGGTAAAGCACTTGCTAGTAAGGCGTTATGAGTAGGATACTACTGGCCAACCATGTCGGCTGATGCTAAAGAAGCCATCATGTGATGCGGCAGCTGTGAGAAACATGCCCAAATCATTTGGCCCCCGCCGTCTGATCTGAAATGCATCTCAGCTCCGTGGCCTTTCTTCAAATGGGGCATGGACATCCTCGGACCATTCAAGCCCGCCCCAGGATAATTCAGGTGGGTCATTGTAGCGGTGGATTATTTCACTAAATGGATTGAGGGCGAGCCCTTGACTACGATTAACTCGGCCAGGACAATGAGATTCTTTTGCCATAACATTGTGTCTCGATTCGGAAAACCGACCGAAATCATGACAGACAACGGGACGCAGTTTGTGGACCAGAGGTTTCAGAGCTTGATGACGGGCTTAGACGTGAAGCAGCACTTCGCCTCGGTCAAACACCCGCAATCTAACGGCCAGGTCGAGGCAGCGAACAAAATCATTATGGATGGCTTAAAGAAACGGATGCAGGATGCTGAATCCAGTTGGGTCGAATAGTTGTACAGTGTCTTGTGGGGCTATCGGACGAGCGTACAGACTTCCAGCCAAGAAACCCCATTCAGGCTAACCTATGGGTGCGAGGCGATGATCCTGGTTGAGAAAAAACAGCCATCATGGAGGAAAGTCAGAGCCCGCCAAGATGGAGATGCATCAAATGACGACGCATTGAAGACACACTTGGACCTAGTAGATGAAATACGAGTCGCGGCACACTACCGAGAGTTAGCCGCCAAGCAGCTTCTCGCGGCAAAGTATAATCGGAAGGTCCGACCCAGGTCTTTTAACTGAGGCAACCTCGTACTCCGACGAGCCGAAATCGGCAATAAAAACGCCAGAGACGGAAAGCTGGCCGCAAACTGGGAATGTCCCTACAGGGTTAAAGAGAAATTGGACGACGGAGCTTACGTACTCGAAACCTTGGCTAGGAAACCTGTGAAGAGAACTTGGAATGCCGACAAGCTAAAGATTTACCATAGCTAGACCTCGGCTAGTCATGTGCTGTTTGGAGTGTGGTTATTTCTTAATTTCAGTATTTTCAGTTAGAGAATTTATGTTCTTATGATTGCATTGAACTACTTGTTAACTCTTTTGAGTAGTTTTTTTTAATGAAGGATCCCTTAGCGAAGATTCGCAAACGTGCAAGGATGATTGCTTAAGCATTACACCGAGGTCTATAAACCCGGTTATAAATACAACACATCTAGATGAATTAAACATCGGGCCTAACCGGCCCAGGTCTAGAGCTCGGCGAGATCGCCATTTATTGGCCTTTTGCGGAATTGACGCGTCAACGCTCGACCCGATTTAAGCTTTCAAATTGTCATGAAGACCCTGATCAGGTCAAAATGTTTAGCCGGTGCGTTGCAGACACCTCGGCAAAACATGTGACTGTTCGCCCTTATCTCGGTTACAATCAATCCCGCCAACGAGGTCGGCACCCGTAGTGTGGTTAAGTAAAACATCCGACGTGGTAAAAATTAAACCTGTGGAAGTTAGAACAGACAACCCTGCCACGGATTCCCAGACTTAGAATCTGGTAGAGTCCCCAATCTAGCACCCATTGCGGTCGATGAATTCCAAACCGTGTGTAGAATTCTAAAAATGAGATGATGATTAATTGACAAAATTAAATCACAAATTATCCTTAAAGTATGTACAACCGGCACACACGCTGGGACATTCAGAATCAAAAGGGCATAGACGCCCGAAGAGGAAAAATAAAATAAAGACTCTGGCCCCTACTTCAATGGTGCCGCGTCGGCAGAAGGTAGAACCTCGCTGGAATGAGTAGCCTCGGACACCGTGTGCCCGGCCTCAGCACTTTGACTCTCCCTACCTCCCTGCTCCCCTTCACCTACCTCGCTTAGCTCATCGTCTTCACATAGGCCCGGTAGTCATAGCCGTCGACGTTCAATGTTAGGGTGGGGTTCAGAACTTGGATCTGCGCCAAGGCCATTTTAAGAGACTCAAGTGAATCCAGATGGGCCTCTTGCTCGGCAATAAGAGTCTTCTTGGTAGAGTCCAGTTCCGTGGCTAGATTAGTGTGTTGCTGTTGAACAGCCTTCACGGCATCCAGGCTAGTCGCAAGAGCATCTTGAAGCCGATGACACTCCGAGGTCATTTTTTCCAACGCCTCTTTAGTGATCAAGAGTTCCTCAGTCACTTTCCCAGCCGAGGCCTTTGTAACGGTCACCTCGTCCTTTAGAGCTTTCACCTTCTCGGTCATAGCCCTGACAGCTGCTGCCTCCTCTTCCAGAGCCTTGGCCTTCTCGGCCATATCTCGGCAGCCACTACCTCCTCCTCCAGAGCCTTCGCTTTGGCGGACAGAGCCTTGGCAGCCTTCGCTTCTTCTTCCGCCAACTTCGCCTTCGACATGGCTTCTTCCTGAGAAAGCTTTAGGCGACGAATCTCAACCTCGGCCCCTACATATTTGGTTTTCAAATGAAGCAGTGCTTGGTGGAGTCCAATAGACTTACAGAGAGACTTCTGAGCGTCATGCACCAGCATCTCATATGTGGTTGATAGGGGTACGGCGTCCATAAACTGACGGGGAGGGAAAAAGGCAACATTGAGTTCCTCGGTTATTCCTTTCTCCCACGCAAGCCCTCAGGGAACCTGAGGAACAACTGAGGAGTTGGCAGAGGTACGGACAGGAGGAGTGGCAGTTACTTGAGAAGAGGACATATCAGCCTCCTTGCCTTTCGAAGCCATAGTGGTCAGTGCCGGAGAGGACCCAGCAGGGGCAGTCCTGCCTGGCACAGGGGGTGCAGGTGGCGGCACAACTGAAGTGACAGCCAAATGAGTAGAGCCCGGAGTATCCGAGGCCTTGGTTTTCCTGGCTCTTGATGGCCCATGAGCCGTCTTTGCTTTCTCTGCCTCTGCGCCCAAGGCAGCGCGTTTCTGAGTTGCCGCAGGCACCGTTGGATTCACGCGGGACAAGTAGCTAGGAAGGTCCGCCATATCCCGAGCTGCAAAAAAGACAACAAAGACAGGTTTAAATATACATGAAGACAAACTGGAAGTAGAGATCAAGCAAAAGCAAGGAAAAAAGCGATAAAGTCAATGACGTCGGGACCATACAATCCGAAGGCACCGGTTAGACCCGACCCCGTTAATAAAGAAGGAGACACTTTGGACCCCGTATTTCTCAACATACGCAGCCAACTGTGTTACAGAGGTGGCCTCATCAGGCGAAAGATCCTCGATCTGGATCTGATACGAGGAAGTGTTCAATTTGTAATGAGTGTCGTTCTAATATAGGGGAAACTCCCACTCCACATCCTCTCCCTCGGCCCCTTTCAAGCACCAGGGCTGCTCTCCAGGTTTAGCGACGACTTTGAAGAAAGCAGTCTTAAAATGCTTAAATGAGTACTAGAACGCACTCATCAATTTCTTATTCGGGTCAGCACGAAGGGAAACCAACCCCTTCAACTTCTTGTCCTCTTTGGATGTCCGGGAAGTAAAAGGGCCAAAATAATGAAAAAACAAAGATGTGGTGCAAGGTATGTGAACGGGAAAAGAGGAGCACAGACGCTCGAAGGCTACTAAATAGGCCCATCCGTTGGGATGGAGCTGAGAAGGCGCCAGCCGCAAAGCCATCAGGGCCAAAATTTGAAACTCGGTAAAAGGAAAACGAACTTGAACCCGGGTTAGACAGTCTCGGTAGAAAAAGAAGAAGTTGGTGTGCCCCACTACCCGAGTAGAGCATATAGGCTCGCCCTCATCCGGAGGACTAACAATACACCCTTCCATGTCGGGAAGTTTAAGACGAGGAATGTCGGCCTCGAACATCAACGACCGAATCTTCAGGATCTCATGAGATACCCATGCATCAAATAAAGTTAGAAACACCTTGTACTAAATATGGATGCGCATTGATCATTTTAAATAAATTCTTTAAAGGGCATCAAGGATTACAAGTACGGTCATTAGTAGTAAGATTGAACAAAAATATAACAAATTTCTAGTCTCCAATTGGAACAAGACTTTCGTATAGTGCAAAATAAATCCACCAATGCCCCCGCCACATTTGCGATATTAAACGCCTTCAGTTCATTCGTAGAGATATTTAACGAGTAATTATTGGTTCTTGATAACGTTCCCTTTCCCTAAAATTCCCTTAATAATAATACCCTTTTTAATTTATTACTTATTTCCTTCCTAATTATAATAATATTTATTTATTTATTTATTATTATTATTATTATCATCATCATCATTATTATTATCATTATTTTCTTTTTACAATTATTTCTCCGGGTTGAGGGGATTCTGGGTTTAGGGGTTTGAAAGGTTCCGAGATGGGGGTGCTGTGATGAGGTTTATGCACTTATATATTTTTATGACAAACAACATTATATATATATCTTGGCATGCTTTAGTTTGATAAGCGATATATATATATATGAGTAACAGCAATATTTGTAATATTTACATTCAATATATATAGAAATAGCAAGATTTAGTGTTTATATATATACTTCAACATACAGTCCAAAAAAAGTTTCAGATTAATAGTCAATTTCAAAAATTCGTATCTTTTTGGATACAACTCCGAATAAGGCGTATAACCTATCAAATTTGGAAAATTTCATGACAAAATTCAATCATTTACTATTCAAAACTTAACATGAAAATCTTTTGTTCATTGCTGGAAAATGACAGTTTTCCGATTTCTTTGTCAAAATTTGAAAAATCATAACTTCCAATCTACACATCTGTTTTGACTCTTCTTTTGCTCGTTTTAAACCTTATTGAGTCTACTATCTACTATAAAACTTTTGTGGAAAAAATCAGACGTTTGACTTTGAAATAGAAGCATGCAAGATTCTCTGTTTCAGACAAGAAAACAGAGCATGATCACGTTTTTCTTCTAACTAAACCACTTGCAGCTGATTAAAGTCATGAAAATAGGAAGGATAATGCTTAAGGAACTCATGTTAGTTGATTCCTCAAGCTTCACGATCAGCTCCTTCGTTTTCTCCAGCCGTGGCTCTCTCTCTTTCTCACTCTCTCAGGTTTTTGACTTGAGTGTTTTGTCTCTCGTTTCCTTTATGTTTCTTGGGTGCTGCTAATATAATGAGGAAGTGTGGGAGTGCATTGGGCTCAAGAAGTATGGTTTACGGTTGTGTGACCCATGGATATCGCTGAGATGATATTAATGTGTTTCAGCTGAATGAGTTGGAGAAGCAAACATTTTGCAAGTTAGGTTGTGTGACCCTTGGATATCGCTGAGATGATATTTTATATTATTTATAGTTCTTTTTCTTATATTCATTTTAAAAAACAAACATCCCTGGTAAGGGAGTCTCGGTCAACAAGTGGTTAATTGGCCGCATATACATCGGTTTTTCCACAACTAGTGTTCTTTGGTGATGCATCTTGCGATGGGAGCTGTGTGATTTAAAGGTGAGCACGGCTAATTAGGCATAGTGCCTGTCTGCTGTGCCATTTAGGATTATACTATTAGTTTTCTTTTGGAGGTGTTTGAGTTAACTCTGAAGTGACAAAGTATCTTCTATTTCCCCTTTGTGACTAGAATTTTCTCCTGATTGTTTTTTCCTTTCTTTTCTTTCTTTTAATCATAAAGGTTCAATTGGTTACAGACAAAAACACAAATAATAAATAGACTTTGTAATGTTGGTTTTGCAGAAGATAAGAAGGTAAAGGCATTAGAACATATGGTGAGGGAGCCCATGTCTGATTCCACATCTTTCTTTTAATTCCAAGATACAATATATCAACCAATTATATTATATGACTTTGTCCATTGCTTCCTTAGGTTATACGTTTTGACTGGTGGCGCCCAATTCCATTGAATGCAAAAAGGCACCAAATCAAATCAAATATTTGGACATAAAACCTTGCTCTTGTGGTCAAAGAAAAGGAAATATATGATAATAATAATAATAATAATAATAATAATCACAAAACTGAATTTATTTTAAACTTCCCATTACTATTATTTATTTCCTAAACTCCAAAAACTTTTATTTTAAATTGACACCCACTAATAATGCATCCGATTGATATCTCTTAAAATCTCAACAAATTCTCTTCAATTTAGCATTGATGACTTCGTAAATATATCAAAATATATCTCAAATCAATTAAAAATAGGAAGTCATCAACAAGGACCAAGCATATTGATGTGAGACATCACTTCATCAGGGACCACGTCCAGAAGAAAGATGTCAAAGTAATGTTCATACCCACACACTTGCAACTTGCTGATATCTTCACCAAACTGCTTGCTAAAGAGCAATTCATGTTCATTCGGAGAGAAATGGGAATGTCAAATCTTAATGAGTTGTAAGTATCCTTTTGTGAATTAATCTATTTTAATAAAAGATATTGACTTTGGCATCGGAGTTTCTAGCTTGTGTTTATGCAGGACGCTCTGTTCATAAGACTTAAAACAGAGAGTAACAGAGACATTCCTGCTCGAGCATGCCAACAACCCTTACTCGAGCACTCATGTGAAAGTTCAATTGAAAACCTGAGTTAAAGAGTCCTGCTCGAGTACCCTCTTCAAGCATACTCGAGCAATAAAGAGAAGCTCAAAAAATACCAAGGGGGAGCAGCCTGCTCGAGCACAGCAGAAACAATGCTCGAGCAACAACAGAGAATAAGCAATGTTCATGGAGAACATTGCTCGAGCACACCTGTCAAGCCCGCTCGAGCAACAACGAGAAAAAGCAAATGAGGAAGTTAAGTAAAAAAGAAATGCTCGAGCATACTCCTTAATCCTGCTCGAGCAAGAGATCCAAAGAATCGAGGACCGAAGAACCATGCTCGAGCACACTCTTCAAGTCTACTCGAGCAATAGCGTAAAACATAAAAGAAAAAGTAGCCTGCTCGAGCACGTCGGTCAAGCCCGCTCGAGCAAGAATGGGAACCGTGGAAGCTATATGAGAAATGAAGAACAATGCTCGAGCAGCATTCTTGAATTTTCCCGAGCATGCCACGTTGATGAATATTCACATTTAAGCAAACGGCTAATCTCATTGCTCCTATATCCCAAATTTATCTATAAATCAAGTGTTCACAGTACACACTTGATGGGAGGTTAGATCTAATCATCTTATTTACATTTCAATAGAAATCAAAATTGCATGTGCTTGTGCATGCTCGAGCAAGACAAGAAGTCTGCTCGAGCATGCGAAATTCCTACTCGAGCAACATCGGCCATCAAGGTTTTAAAAGGCGTATGTTGTTTCATTTCGACGGACAAGCATATTTTCCCTGTTTTCTCCCGTCAAAACCCTAGATTCTTCCTTTCTCAAATTCCCTCATTGGTTACCTTCGTTTGCAAATTGTTACTCCAAATTACACCGTTATGACTGTTCAATCCATCAAGAGTAACCGTTCTAACCGATTGATTTCTTTAAATCACCTCATTTTCCCACTCACACTGTCGGACCCATCACCAAAAATTTTGAACTTTCCATTTTTGATTCTTCCAATGGCTGATTCTGGAGATAAATCTCAGTCTAAACACTCTTGTGGAAAGAAATCCAAATATTACAAGCCTAAAGTTGTAGACTCCGAGAAAACCACCAAACCGAAATCATTGTCGAAAGCGTCAAAGTCGACCACCAAGCCGCAAACAGTAGAGAAGCCGAAGACAAATGTGGTGGTTCAGGAATCGCCAAAGCCGACGACTAGACTTAAGACTGGGTCTCTTCCTACCGGGAAGGGCAAACGCAAAACTTGAGTTTTGGTTGCTAACATTTCAAAGGTTCACAATACACCTTTGAAGTCTAGGTTAGTACCCATTCATCAAAACTCAAGTTTTGGAATGAAAACTCGAGTTTTGGAATGAAAACTCGAGTTTTGTCGAGCCTCTATATATGAGTCACTGTTTAAGTTCTTCAAAAATCGCCCTAAAACTCAAGTTTTAACCTAGGCGCTCTCTCTCTTCTCTCTGATTCTCTCATTTCCCGACCTAAACCCACTGTCTAAACCCTCAAATGTCTTCGAAATCTCAACCTCAAGAGATCCAAGACTCAAATTCTAACGCTGAAGGGACAAAATCGTGGTCTCCTCCTCCTCCTCCCAAACGACCTGTATGGATGAAAACGGTGTCAAATCATTTCCACCACGATGTGGACCATTCAATCAGAGGAGTAAGCGACAAATTCCCTGAGTCCCAGTCGCCTAACCCTAAAGGGAAAGGGGTTTCGTTCAAAGAGCCTGCTAAGTCACCAATAAAGAAGAGGAAGGAACACGAAGTTGAAGACCAAGGGAAGAAAAAGGTTTCTGGGTCTTCTCGACAAGCAAGAACGAAGAGAGCCTCTGCGTCTAAGTCTCAGCAATCGTCTTCCAAGGCTCCTTCATCATCTCAACATCAACAAGAAGATGTGCCTTCTTTTATGGAAAATGTCATTTCAGACATTTATCGGCATCCTTCTCCACCTGAAGGTTTTTCTATCTCTTCTGCCACTCTCACTAAAGAATAGAATGAGAAATTTAGGGAAGCATATATGCAGAGAGAATTCTGTCCTGTGGTAGCCATAATCCTAGAAGATTTCTTAAAAGAATGCCACTTTGATTTATCTCCTTGGCTTAGTCAGTATGAAAATTTCATTTCAATTTCAGCTCCATCTACACCAAATATTGTTCGTTTATTCTATTACAATATGGAGTCTGATAATATGCTGAGCCCAAGAGGTGAGTTAGTTGAGGAACGAATCACCACCTTGGTTAAAGGTGTCAAATTCACCTTGTCTGCTTCCATTTTGAACAAGATTTTGAAAATAGATAATCCCCCTCCTATACCTACTATCAATTACAGTAACCAAGAGATCTTTGAAACTTTCAGACCCAATGAGCCTTTTCCTCAAAACCAGCATCACATGCTTTCTTTTAATCCTGGCTCTCTGTCTGATGAGAATAGAGTTTTGTGGTATGTCTATTCTCGTAATTTCATCCAAAAAGGTGGTAATTACACCCACTTTGCTCAAAAAGACTACCCACTCTTTACTGCTTTTGTGAAAAAGGTGCCATTTAATCTTGGTCACTGGATCTTCCAGGAGATGATCAAGTTCAAATTCTCTCATAGAAAGCTTTCACACATGCCTTTTCCCTCATTAATTTCTGTGATTCTTTTCTATCATAAAATATGGTATGTGGGTGCTGCTGTTGATTCTCTCAAGTATCCTCCCTTCTTTGGGAAATCTCAGTTGAATTTGATGCATATCACCTTTGAGGCTGAAGGGTCTAGTCAATCGCGAGCACCTTCAAGGTCCCAGCCAAGAGCATCTCAAGCTCAAGCCCAATCTCAGGCTCAGGAAGCTCAATCAATTCCTCCTCCTCAGACATCACTGCCATCAGAATTTGAGTCAAGGGTAAAGCAGATTGTGGACAAGGCAATTGCTTCCTTGTCCATCCGATTAGAATTTGAAATTGGGAAGCTGGTCGCTGAGGTGAAAAAAGGAAATCATGAGATGGTGGACGTTCAGGATGCAATGAAGGAGCAAGTTACAGGCATACACAGTGAGCTCTCTAACCAGATATCTGACCTTGATGCAAAGCTATCCACCCAACTAGTTTCTCATGTGAGTTTAAGCGACAAGGTGGACAATCTCCTGAAGCACTTCAGCATTGGTTCCTCTTCTGCGTTTGGGTCTGCTGCTGGTCTAAGCTCATCTCATCCGAAGCCTGACCCTGAGACTTCATCATCACCATCCTTCACCTTCACAAGCCCTCAGATCCCTTCTTCCTTACCTAACCCATCTACTCCCATTTTTCCCTCTTCTACTTCCCCATCCACTCCAGCCACCATTGTTCTGCCATCTCCTACTACCCCAACTACGGAAATTCTTCATCATGCCTCTCCAACTCCATCTACCCCAGCCACAGTGATTTTGCCATCACCTGTCACTCCTGCTACTGAGATCCTTCCTCATGGCTCTCCTCCCTCTGCACCTTTGGTCCATTTTGAAGATGACAAAGAGGGAGAGAAAGGTAAGGATTAGAATTTGAGTTAGGAGAGTTTTAGGGATTGTGCATTGTGCATTGTCATTTTGGTTTATATATTGCATTTCTGCTCTTGTAATTACTGATGTAATGAACTCTTTTGGAAATATGAATTACAATGCTATTTGTTTGCTTCTTCTGTTGCTTATCTCTGACATTTTTTGTGCTTACTCAAAGTGTGTCATTTGCAAACTTGTATCTCAAAATGCCCAAGTTTTTCAAAATGACATTCTAAAACACTGTCAACTGCAAAGCTTGTGTCAAAATAAAAACTCTCTCAAATTCTTAAAGGAGTTTGTTTACAAGTGTTGTCATCATCAAAAAGGGGGAGAATGTTAGTTCTCTAAGGGTTTTGATGATCACTAACAATTGCAAACAAAGCATGAAGTTTTTCTTTGAAAAGTTGAAAAACTTGCTATCAAAGGAAAACTCCAGTTTTGCCCTTACAGAGAAGAACTCAATTTTCTGAACTAAGCGAAACCTACAGTTTTTCAGAGAAAACTCAAGTTTTCATCACACGAGAGATTTCTCGGCATTTTCGAAAACTACAAAACTCGAGGTTTTGTTGAAAACTCGAGTTTTGGCCTTACGAGAGTGTCCTAAGTTTTGAACTTTTAAAAACCTCCAGTTTTCAGTTTAACTTGGAACTTTCCAAGTTTTCACAAAATTTGTGAAAACTCGAGTTTTGAATTGACAGAGAGGATTCATGTTTTAGCCAGTTTTCAAAACCTCCAGTCCTTGTGAAAACCTCGAGTTTTGAGTATGACACTGGTTTCTTAGAGTTTTCATTATAAAATGAAAACTCGAGTTTTGATTACAAAACTCAAGTTTTGCCCAGGCAGAGAGCCTTCATGTTTCCTCAGTTTTTGAAAACTGCCAGTTTCCATGAAAACCTCCAGTTTTGACTTGGCGCAAAATGTTCTAGTTTTCATATTTAAATGAAAACTCGAGTTTTGATTCTAAAACTTGAGTTTTGGCCAACCCGAGAGCATTGCAGTTTTTAATGTTTTGAAAACCTCCGGTTTTGGAAGAGAACCTCCAGTTTTGATGTCTTGGACTTAAATTGATTTCACATACCAAAGTCCATAACTCGAGTTTTGAGAAACAAAACTCGAGTTTTCATCGCTGGATCTGAAATTCAAATTTGACGAATTTGTAAAACCTTCTTGTTTAATCTTAATACTTCCTATCAACATTCTTCTATATTCCTAGCTATGTTTAACCACCTTGTTAGTAAGTTTCAGATATCTTAGAGAATGTTTATTGAAGATTTAAAGCAAAAGCAAAAAGTGACTTCAGCGCATTAAATGCAAAACCCAGAAAGTTGCATACTTTTCGGTAATCTTCCCGCACACTACAAAGAATTAAAGAATGATTTCCACATCCAAAAGCTACTACTCCAACGGATTAATTTGTAGGAAGTCAACTCTGAACTTCTGCACAGCTGGATTAAGTGAAGATTAGTGAGAAAAGAAGACCAAAGCTTAACCAAAACTTTGTCTAATGAAGGAAACGGTTATATTGAAGATTGCAACGGTCATTTAATGCTCTCTTAGTATAAATAGAGTAGCATTCAAGTCTTCTCAACTAACACAACTACCGAAAACGAATTGCATTCAAAGTTCTTCAACTACTTTCAGTTTTCACTTGTAAAGTATCTCTTGATACATTAAGCTTCAATGTTTATCATTATCCACTCTTAGAGAGAGTTATTTCATTGTGAATCATTTATTGTAAAGAATCACAAGTCAGGGGACTTGGTGATTGGGTTCATTGATTGCAACTTGTAAGGGGGAGTAAGTTCTAGTGAGAGAATTACTCTTGAGTACAGAGTGTGTAATCAATTGTGATAGTGAAAAACCCAGAGAGTCTGGGGATTGGATGTAGGTCAATAAGTTGGACCGAACCAGTATAGATATTTATGTCTTGCTCTTCTCCTCTTCACCTCTATTTTTAGTGGTCAAGAACAGAGGAGTTTCGAAAAGTTTTTGAAATCCCCAATTCACCCCCTCTTGGTGATTTAGCTCCACTTACAATTATGGCTTTACGAGTCCTTCCAGGAAGACTCCCAGTCCTACTCCTCATCCTACTCCTCCTCCGAGTTGTGGGTTCTTCACCAGCATAAGTAGCCCTACCTTTTCCTGTCATCAACCCTTCTACTGTTCCTCTTCCCTCTTCCCCCTCTTCTGATTTTCCTGATAGTTCTACGCCATCTCCCTCTGTCCAAGGTCCCCTTTTTGCTGATGACAAAGGGGGAGAGTAGTATTTAGTATTTATGTTTATGTAACTTGGTTGTAGTTTGTTGATTGTTGTTTGCTCTGTTTGTTAAATTTTGTAATCAATGAAATTCATATCAGTAGATGTTGTTCATTAATTTACTTACGAGTACATTGTGTGCACAAACTGATATTACACTACTTAATTCAATAACGTTCCAACTTAATTCTTAGAATTGTCATCATCAAAAAGGGGGAGAATGTTAGTTCTTGTATTTTGATGATCACAATTTCTAAGCTATTGAATTAAAGTAATCCAAGTGTTTCATACCCAAGCAAAGATCATCTGATAAACTGATAAAAGTGTTTCAGGGTAGGTTGCTCGAGTAAAGCATTTATGAATGCTCGAGCAATAACGGATGCAAGGCCAAATCATGTCTTCAAGGAAGCCTTGCTCGAGCAGACTATATAGCCATGCTCGAGCAATATCGGGTTCATGGGAAATCCTCTGGTGTCTTGCTCGAGCACACTTCACTAGATTGCCCGAGCATCATTGAGTAATGGCTCTTGAAGACTTTTGAGTTTTGCTCAAGCAGAAGTCTTAGCTTGCTCGAGCAACATCGTCCTGAGCAAAGAGACACCAAGCAAGAGCAACCATACTAGAGCAAGATGTGAAAGCATGCTCGAACACCATGCTCGAGCAAGCATAAAAGGTTGCTCGAGCAAATTCATGTAACCTGTGTTCTCACCTGTGTAAAGCTCCTGCCTGAGCAAGGAATAAAAGCATGCTCAAGCAGCATGCTCGAGCAAGCATAAAGAGGTTGCTCGAGCAAAGTTGAGCAACGTGCATTCTCATCACTGATTAAACCTTGCCCGAGCAAAGTCTGATAGTTTGCCCGAGCACCAACATTGGCCATTGTTGGTCAATTTCCTTGATGGCAAGTGAACCAGTCGAACAAGTAATAAAGAGTAAGTAGAGTATCGTCCCACAGAGACTGAGATACCGAGGAATGACGCGCAATTGCTATGATAGTTGTGAAAGCATGAAGTAAATATAATGGTTGTGAGGGTTGTGTGCTTATGCTACTAGCAAACGTAAACAAAATAACTGTAACGAGAGAAGATATCAGTGAGAAGTTAGGGTGGACGTAGAATCGTCCTTAAGTGCATCAATCCCCCAGTTTCTCTACCCAATGCTATAACATCTATACTGTACAGCTTCCACAATTGCTACACCATAGCTACCATTCACAAAGCTATTTGGTTAACCCATCTCTATAGTCTACCGAAGTTTCCGCGTTCGATACTTATGATGCTAACTATACTCCTTCCATATTCCTATGGGAACTTTTTAGTCAGAAGATCCATGCTACGCTCAGGGTGTCATGGTTATGAGAGGTAGACCCATTCCTGAAGCCTACAATAATAGGTCTAGCCGTGCACGGGCCGCCTAGCAAACACTGTTTTTCAGATGTCTAACCCCAACTCCTTGCCAGTAAGCTGAGGCCACAAATCTAGCCCTTAACTTCCGTTAACCAACTAGTGATTAAAACACCGATACGCAAACCAAATGTATTGGATTAAGAACTTGCAACTGGGTTCATTTAACACTTAAAGACTCATCCTCGTCCAACCATATAAAGTTCAGTTCATGACGATGAGGGACACACAAAACAGATACTAACAGAATGACCCATGATCGAAAACACAAAGATAAAAAGAAAGGAAAATAGAAAGTTCTGGCAGAATGTCCAACGGCGTGCTCGAGGTCCTGTCACGTCACCACTCCACGTATTCTTTGTTCCGTCGTACTGCAAGGAAAGATGCTGGGTTATTTAGAAATCTCGTGCTCTTGTGAAATCTCTCATTTTTCTCTTGAGTTTGCCGAAAGTTATAATCTGGTTCTAGGGCTCTCTGACTCTGTTAGGGTTGGCGCTGCTGTTTCCTTTTATAATCAGACTTTTCTTGCGACGTAAGTCATAGTGAACTGGGCCTTTCCTAATTCGTCGGGATCTATCATATCCTCTGCTATGAGTAGATTGCTTCTGTTGATTCTACGGGATTCTTCAAATCTTTTAGTTTCGATCCTCCGCATCTTCTATTCCGTTATATCAGCAACTTATCTGTCAATATCGCCATTTATTTATTCCTGAAATCATCTGGATAAACAGTCAGAAAATATGCCACATAGCATTGCGTCTTTTACTTTGCTATAGCATTCGGGATGCCTTCGAATCGCTGTCAGAATGCTATAGCATCGTATCAGCCCTGCTATACGATTTCCCTTAAAACATAGTAAATTGTTCCATTCTTAGCATATGCAAATGATTCCTCCTCTTTAGTCCCCATACCATGAATGTATGCCTTTTTGCTTAGATTATCTACAGTTAAGCTTGTATTTAACATTTAATTCGGTCAATAAGTATAGGGAAAACATGGTACGAATTGTGCTCATCAGATACCCCCACACTTAGCTTTTTGCACTTCTGGGCAAAATAAAATGAAGCGAACAAAAACTCATAGCTGTAGTACTTCTGTCTGTATAACTTTGCTTGCACGCTTGCTTTCAGTTTTCATCCCCTATTCGGCAATCCCACTGCCCAATGCCAACCGCTCATGAAGCGTGGTATTGTTCAGATAAAGAAGTCTCCAGGGGCTCTCAAGTTCAGTGTTTACACTCGCTCACCCAGGGATTTTTGTTTCTCTCTTGTCCAATAGGCCCAGAAGATCCATAGCCTTGTCAAAGTTCTAAGATTACTCTCTAGCATTCTGAGTATTCGTTCACCCAAAGGACTTCTTGGGTTGTAATGTGAGGATGGCCTAGTGTTTGTGAGATGATAAAGGAAGGTGGATGCCATAGCAGATCAGGGAGATAATTCTTTTGGCCTCAGCCGAGTGCTTCTCCTTGAACCTTGTACTTCATGCTGTTCTTCACTCCAAGTCTTTTCTTGGGTTCTCTCTCCTTTTTTTTTTACGCAAAGCAAACCAACAGCTCTTCAGTTCTTTCTGCAGCTTTTCATGGGAGCACTCTGCCATAGCATTTTTCACAGTCTTCTTTAGTTCTCTTATCTATCATGTTCCGCTATAGCATTCTTGTGTGGCTCAAGGGGGTAACAATGTGGAGATGATGATCAATGGGTTGTGTATAGGGATAATGGGTATGACAGGAATGCCTTTTTCCTACGAACTTCAAACTCAGATGCCAAATAGCTATTGGAGAACTAAGACAAATCAAGGATCAAACATAGGCTAGCAGACATGCACACAGAATAAAACAATTAGGCGCAATTCAATCCTTCCATTGGGGGTTCTTCCCTTTGAACTTCCTCATTGTCACTCTATCCCTCATCAGATTGGCTAGCACCGTCAATTTCCCAAGCCTAAAGGTTCAGTTCCCCTAGGCAATTGTGCTATGCTCAGTTATACAGACATTCATTCCATTGCTACAAGATTCTATTCATGCTTTATCATGCAATTTTGAAAAAATTTCCAGTGTGTGCAAGAACTAAATGCAGGTGAATCAGATCACACACTAGTGGAAGATTATATCACATATCCCATCAGTCCCCCCACACTTAAACGATGCAATGCCCTCATTGTGATAGGATGCGAAGCAAAGGTAAACGCGCAGCAAGGGGCGAGCGAGATAAACAGATTATCACCAAGTATTGAGTGGGGCTGGGGCACTGCTCACGGTGTCGTCCTCTTCTGACGAATCGCCAAGGGTATTGACCATGGGAATCACCGAGTGAGAGTGAGAGAGAGACGACCGCAGGCAGGTGACGACGATGGGATTCAAGTTTGGCCCAAGAGTTGCTCTGAAGGGTCTTCAGCTCTGTGCGTAGGCGACGCAGCCGGCGCGGAAATTTGCACAGAGATTTCATATCAGTGGCTGGACGGAAGCAGAGGTGGGCGTGAGTCATGATGTAGGAGCGGTCGGAGGAATCAGTGGGGCCAGAGACGTTAGACGGTTCGGTGGAAGAAGAGGAAGGGGAGGAGACCTGGACGGGGACGGAAGGCGCCGGCACCGTGGGTGGTACACGACGAGGCGGCTGATGAGCGTAGGCCGGTGGGGGCACCCGGCCACGTCGTACTGTGCATTTTTCCGGACCATTGGTGTCTCTGGGTGAGGATATGGGAGAAGAAAAGAGTCGGTGGGTTTGTGAAAAGACGCAAGTGTAAGGGTGGTGAGAAAGGTAGTCTGAAAGATGAAGTTTGAATATGAATCGTTACGGCTCCTTAACCAACGTGGTCTCCTAGTTGGTGCGTAGTGGACCCAAGAAGGTGGCCCACTCAAACAGACTCATGCACGAGTAATTAGAGATGAGGGGCGTACCTGGCGGAAATTGGGCTTTTGCCGCATAGTCGCTCTTGGGACTTGATGCCAAGCCTCGTGCCGTAGCAATTGCCATGCTGGACTCGTTCACTTATGTGTTGATGCTAAAGAACAATAACCTGGGGCTGCCTCCCAATAGCGCTTGCTTTAAAGTCTTCAGCCGGACTTTGCTAGAGCAATTTAATGTTGTGGTAGTGTAGGAGGATCCTCTGTTTCTTTAGTGCTCTTGCAGTCGTCTGTGAAAGTCAGGTACTTCTCAGTCGGGTCTTTGAATCTTGCGGTTTTGAGTATTGAGAAGGTGACTTGATCATCGTTTACACGCATAGTGAGTTCCCCTTTTTCCACATCGATCATTGTACGACCAGTTGCCATGAAAGGTCGTCCCATCAGAATTGGGACGTCATGATTTGCTTCAAAATCCAGGATAATGAAATCCACCGGGAAGATGAACTTATTCACTTTTACCAATACGTCTTCGATCTTGCCCTCAGGTAGCACTATAGAGCGATCAGCCAGTTGTAATGTGACTGTTGTGGGCCTGGCTTCCCCTACTGCCAATTGCTTGAAAATTGACGTGGGCATGAGATTTATGCTAGCACCTAGGTTGCACAGAGCTTTACCAGAGTAATGGGGTCCGATTGCACATGGAATTGTAAAACTGCCAGGATCCTTCAATTTCAGAGGTAGCCATTGGTTAACATGGCACTGCAGTCCTGGGTCAGTAGCGTATCAGCCCTGCTATACGATTTCCCTTAAAAACACAGTAAATTGTTCCATTCTTAGCATATGCAAATGATTCCAAACTCTTTAGTCCCTCTACCATGAATGTATGCCTTTTTGCTTAGATTATCTGCAGTTAAGCTTGTATTTAACATTTAATTTAGTCAATAAGTATAGGGAAAACATGGTACGAATTGTGCTCATCAGCCATGCTCGGGCATAGGAATTGGCTTGCTCGAGCAACGACGATCAATGGTCTTTACAAAGTCTTTCAAATAAGCTTTGCTCGAGGATGATAAAATCATGCTCGAGCAAAGACATTTCCATGCTCGAGCATCAGCGCGAAGATCATTTTTCTAACATGATCAAGAGAAGCTTGCTCGAGCAGAGTCATCTCTGTTTTTGAAATCTCCGACACCGGAAATCTTAAATCTTGTTATATCATTCTATTACTTCAGATTATTACACATTGCTATTACCAAATGCTTTTAACGAGTTTGCTTGTGAGTTTCAAATTATTTAAACATGGATTAACAATAGATTTGAATAAAGCAACTCGTGTGTCAGAAGCATTAAATGCAAGTACCTAAACCGATAATAATCTTGAAAACCAATACTCTGATCGAAGTAAAGCTACCTCTGATATTCTGACTGCGCATTAAATGATATTTCTCAACAAGCAAAACAAAAGGAATGAAGAAGAGAATGTCGTCACTGCAGAATCCACCTGTCATATTCAAACGACGAAAATCTTACCAGAAGCCTCATCTGTTAAACGAACACATTCAAGACTCTCAACGTCTATTCTTCAAGCTTCATCAACGGTCATTAATTACAACATCTATAAATAGCCGAAGCATTGAATTCGCCAACTACCGAAATGCTGTGTATTCAATTCGACTTTATTGCAAATCATTGTTTCAACTGTTTCATTAATATCTTCGGATATTCTCTTGTACTTCAGTGTTCATCTGTAATCTACTCGTGAGGAGTTATTAAACACTTATTCATTTCATTTAGTGGAATCTTAAGGTTAAGGAACCTTAAGTGTGGGTGTATCAGTTACAACTTGTAAAGGGATGTGAGTCCGAGTGAATGGATCATCCTTTGTTTACAGAGTGTGTAATTGTTTGTGACTTTGAATAGTCAGTGAAATCCCAAGGTGTGCTTGGGGACTGGATGTAGGTCGAAGAGTTAGACCGGACCAGTATAAATTGTTTTGTGTCTCCTCTCATTCTCTATCTCTGTTTAATTGTGTTTGTGTGAAAAATTTTAAGATCACCTATTCACCCCCTCTAGGTGATATTCCATCTTCACAAAGAACTTCCAAAAGCTCTACAAAAATCTAGGATTCATAAATGGATCCCAGAGTGACCATTAATTTCATATGTAATGCATAAACAATTTATTTATGTAGCCATAATTAGGAAAACACCAAATAATAGCATTCAGTAACAAACGCGCGGTAACACAAATACAACATACCAAGTATACCGTGTCAACTACGGAAGGACTATATGTCCTAGAAACAAACACAGGACTGCTCAACAAAGCAAGCCTCAGATCCATAGCACTAGGAAAGAGACAGTAGTCGGGCTTCGAACCCAGATCACACTGAATACACACAAACGCATGTCCCTTTTCAGGAGACATGGGTCCACAATCATGGAAAAACAAGCATACAAAGCAGCACAAAGACACATGAGGATTAAGGTTACTACCTGGTAGTTGACCAAAATTATCAGTATAATTTTTCTCTGGGCGCACAAAATCAAAGTGACCCTAAAATAATCAGAATATAAATATAAATAACTCATCTTTAAAATATTTATTGATTGCCTTAAAAATAGGCCTTCTTCGACTAAAAATTCCCTCAATCTTATACTAAGATCCTATTTTTGAACACTTTGAAGGCATTAAAACACCAACAAAATTTATTTTCCCATGTCCATAAGGTTGGCAGACAAATAAATTCCCATTTTCAACAACCATTTTTCTTCTATCATAATAACCTTTCTTCCTAAACTCCAAACCTTAAATTCAATCCTTTATTCATTCATTTTATCTATTATTCAGTCCCATTTTATGAAGAAAAACGTAGGGGTAAAGGTATTACCACTTCCACAACCATAAAATCATAAGGTAGTTGAAATAATCATTTACTTGTTCTTGGTATTTTACCACCTTAAGCTTTAATCTTCAGTGTTTCTTCTTCCTTCTTTCAGCCTTGTCCTTCACGCATCAAGGGAGAAATTTCCTTTAAAAAAAATCCTAACTTACATGCAAGGAAGTAGAAGAAGGTGAAATAAATACCTAAAAACCTTACCTTCCTCTTGGATGTTTTGTTTGGCTCACCTAGTGTCTTCTACTAGTTTTTCTTCTTCTTCTTCTCTCCTTCAAAATGTCACCAGTGAACCCAAGGAAGGATATGGCCTCTTAAATAAATCTCCCAAGTTGATTATTTTGCCTCTTAATTTATCTCCAATATTACAGAAGAATCTAGGGTATTCTATTTCTCTCTCTTTGCCAGCGGTTTTTGAGGAGCCTTGGAGGACATTTTTGAAAACATTTGGTATTCTTCCTCACATATCCAACCACTGACGGAGCTTTTCAGGGACAAGTGGGGCCATGGTCCCCCCCCCAAAAAAAATTGTTCAGAATGAGGAGGAAGACTGCAGTAAGCATCGCCACTGTCTCTACCTTTACCGAATGCTCCGTTTCTCCTAAGAGCTCCCAGAGATATGTTCTTCTATTGCACAATTAACCTCTGGCTGATCTCCAATTCCATCATCTTCATCTGTTCTTCTTCATTACACTTTGCTATCGTCCATTCTTGCATCTGAATGATGCGGCAGAAACAATAGCAGCGTCAGTTTCCAAACTGAGATGGCTCATGAATCCAATGAAAAATGTTCTCACCCAAACGAGGGCGTCAGTTTGCAGTAGTTTCCTTTTATAAGTTATGCACCAAAATATTCCCCACTTTGCATTATAAAATGTTCTCCCCATTCATAACAGCGTCAGTTTCCTTTTATCAGTTATGCACCAAAATGTTCTCCACTTTGCAGTAGTACCATTTTCACTGTCATCTTGTGCATATATTGTGTAAATAGAGAGGTCTAATTTTAATGAGTTAATAAGTATATATTTGGCCCCCCAAATATTTATCCCAAGTTCCGTCCCTGCGTCCAATACTTATGAAATATTAGAGAAAGTTTTCTTATTTCCCATGTGGTTCCTCTTGTCCAGCATGTTGGGAAAATGTTGAAGGAAAGAATAAAAAAATCTGTGTGATCTCCCATCACGTGCTCACTTCTTACTTCCTTCATAAATATTGAATGGCCACATCTTTCCCAATCTCCTAGCCGGTGGTTTTGAGGGGTGGTAAGTAACATTTCTTTTTTATTTTTTTTATTTAGCCTCTCACACGTCTAGCAACATGAGGAGAATACTGGAGAAAGATTTTGTGAGTCTTCCCTTGCTCGTACGATATGCACACTCTCTCCTCCCTTTCTTCATTAATATTGTATTGTCCAATGAATCTTATTTCACTTACTCCCTATCACCTCCGGGTGCTAAGGAAGATATGGGAAAAATTGGGTTCGCTTTCTCTCCTTAGGGCCATTTCTCCTCATCCCTCCTTATCTCTCATAATCAGTATCCTAAAATATATTTTTAGTACCGATTACTATCCTAAAATATTTTTTTAAGATCCTAAAATAATTTCTTAAGATCATGAAGTATTTTTTTTAGTACCATTCAATATATTCAAGTATTTTTTAGTACCAGTCAGTATCTTAAAGTATTCTTTTTGATATCGGTCAGTACAATAAAATATTTTTTCAAGATCCTAAATTTTAGGATCTTGAAAAAATATTTCAAAATACTGACTGATATTAAAAAGTACTTCAGGAGGGTCAGTCAAGATTAATTCAAATCAATGGTCTACATTGGTTGAGGAGGGAAATCAATGGTTGAGATTGGATAAGGAGGGATGATGAAAATATATGATAAGGAGAGGATCCAATTTCAGAAAAATTGTGTGTGTGATCTTCAATCTCCATTGTCTCATTCAACGTACATCTCCCTCTCTCCTTCATTAATTATCTTGCTCCCTCCATCCTTACTCCTGGCTCAATAAGTACACCTAGGCTAAATCATCCTTACCTACTTTTCCCTTTCTTCCATGCGTCAAGATGGATGCTGATGGAGGAGTGGTTTTATTTAATTATCCATTACATGTACAATCCCTCTCTCTTGTCCAGCGGTTCTAGAGAAGTGGGATAATTTTTTGTTTTTTGTTTTTTCATCTGATCTCTCTATTCACGTCAGATGGCCAAGAGAAAAAA
This sequence comes from Acacia acuminata, assembly GCA_019022655.1. Classification (NCBI taxonomy): domain Eukaryota; kingdom Viridiplantae; phylum Streptophyta; class Magnoliopsida; order Fabales; family Fabaceae; genus Acacia; species Acacia acuminata. Next base: position 1,121,519 of record JAFJYI010000035.1, read on the forward strand.
ATATTTTATGTGCTCTTCTAATGCCTTCTAGTACAATTTCATCTCAAGTCCTTATATTGTACTATAACATAGTGTCATATTTCTCTTCTTGTGGTCAAAAAATAATAAATAATGAGGTAAAATACATATTTAGCTTCTTTAATATTATTTACCTCAATTTATTTATATCTGAATTTATTAACCCTCTTTTCGAATAATTTCACATTATTTATCGATAATTAATTTATCTTGTTAAAAAAATGATATACCATCGACCACTTTCGAAATTGACCAAACTTCAAAAATTCATAATTAGTTGTAGAAAAATACGATTGGGGCGTTTCAAAAATCTACATAATCCTTGATATGTCTACTTGTTTAAAAATACTTGCTTCACGTGAAAAATTCCCAGTTTCCGAAAATACGCTTGTTGGTTTTTCAACTCCTTTATTTGAATATTTTCATGCTTTATGCTTTCAAAATTATTCCTTATACTCTTTCTCATACAAAATTTCATTTTAAACACTTTTAAACCATCAAAATCATCAAAATAAAATCATATCACCGAGTCCTAGCTATTGACCATAATTTTCTTATACTTTTGTGAAACTTTCGGGAGGTTGGAGAAAGAAACTTACTTGCTTGAGGTTTCAACTTCCTTAGCTTCTTCACCTTGTCCTCTTTGCAATTATAGCTAGAACTCCAACAATACTATTTAAGATCACTAATTGAAGACTTCTAACATATTTATATGAATTGAAAGAAATAAAATAATTTCACAACTATCTTACCTCAATTTCCTTGTAACTCTTCTTGTATTCCTTCTTGATGCTATCTCACAAACTCACTATTTTCTTCTTTTCTTTATGTGTGTGGCGCCTCTTGATGCCAAGGTGGGGAGGATAAAGTCCTATTTATAGAGTTTCTTGGCTATAAAATATCTCCTTGTGATTTTACATTTTGCCCTTGCTAGTTGTCCCTTTATTTCTCTAGATTTCTCTTTCAGTTTCTAGCAAAATCTGATTTTTTCCCTCTTCCTCCCCCACAAGCACGCCACATGTCCTCTTTTTTTTTATCCAAAATATCTTCTAATTTTATCTCCTACTTGTGGTCCAATTTTCTTGCTTAATGGAGAAGAAGATTAGGTGTCTCATGCCATTAATTAGATATGCACAAGTGTCCCTTACAATTAATTCAAGATGCATATCTGTCCTCAATTTATTTCCCTCAAATATTATTTGGACACTTGGTAGCTTAGGTGTCCCCCACATTTAATTCACCAAGCATATGTGTCCCTCATAATTATTTCACCAAGCATATGTGTCCCTAAAATTATTATGGTGCCATGTGGACTTATCATGAAGTAAAGCTTTATCTTCTCATTTCCTCCCTCTCTCATGCGTAATGCATCAAGAAACAAGGGGATTTAATATCCTCTTCTCAATACTTAAAGTTATGCCATGTGTCTTTGGGTAGTAATATCATCAATAAAGCCACCATTTAAAGTCAAAGATATTTCTCTAATGTTCATTTTAATCTTGCCAAGTGTCCATATTCTTGAACCATCTTTTATTTTCCTATGCCTTCTCACAATAATTATCTCTTACTAGCCAATTAGATGGAACCACATATTATTTACTTTAAATTTAATGAGAATTCCACAATATAATATTATTGAGCTTCATACAATAATTTACATAAAAGTGGGGTTATTACAATGGTTTAAGTTTTCGAAGTCAAAAACACGGAAAGATCCTTAAGAACAAGCTTGCTGCCAATTCTGGGTTTCTGGGCAGCGAACCTTCAAATAGGTTTTTAAAATAGTAAATGGACTTTTGGATTAAGCTGAACTTTTATAGGGATAAAGTACACATCCTAAGGTTCACTTGTGATATATAATTTTGTATTATTTGGATTTTTCTACTAAGAGATAAAAATTTGTAAAGATGGACGAGAAAGCAACAAGATAATTCGACCGAGTGTGGAAAAAGGGCTACACACCAAAATATGAGTCCACTACTAATGGTTCAGATGGCGTTGGTTTTCTACAAAAATGAGTTTTTTGGAATTTATTAAAAATCCTTGAAGTTGGGCCAAATTTACTGGATTTTCTGGAAAATAAGTAAAGGGCTCGGATTTAATTAAAAATGCAAGGGTATTTTTGGAAATACCAAAAATAAGGTATTTTGGTGTTCTTTAGGACAAGGGCATAGTTGGAAAAGTGATCAGGCACATTAAAATATTAAGGCTGAGCATACCCCATAGGTACTAACCGCTTTACTTAGATATATTTATGTGTTTTGTTGTATGTTTGCATTTCCATGTATGTTTTTGCGTCTGTGCCAAATATGCAATCAAAGCTTGTTGGGGTTAGAGTCCCTAACTATGTGATTCCTAGAGCTGAGGATGCCTGCCGGGGTCTACCTATGTGGCGGTCAATGGAGACGGGCTTGTGATTCCGGTAATTCCGAGGCCTGCCTTGGTGAGGCGGCTCAACGGTACGAAGACAAGTTGTTGTATGTTTTTGTTTGCATATGTGGTATGTATGACATATTACTTTTGTTGTTATATCTGACATGGTTACATGCATACACTTTACACATTTAGTATTTGAGTATTAACGGTTACTCTGAGGGCCATTATTGGACTCCAGTTACTTTTATAGAGATACAGGGGGACGTCACTGTAGTGAAGAACTTTGTTGGAAAGGTAAGGGCTTATCGGTGCAGATTGAAGAATAGGGAATGTCCTATTATATTTTGTACATATATTTGAGATGACTGTATATATAATTTTGGTATTTATTTTGGATAACTGTACCCTTAACCCCTCGAGGACTTTTATTTCCTATTTATTTTACTTTTACTAGTAGTGCTCACTCTGATATAAGTTAAATGGACCTAATAATGAAGAAAAGGTAACAAGTAAAAGGAATCCCTCTAACCCGCCACCCCAAAGGGTGAGGCCGTTAAAGGTGTAACAAATATTGTAGTGACTAAAATCTATTTTAGTTATTAAATGCTAATATGCTATTCATTGAGTATTCCTATTTAATTCTGTTAATGCTATTAATGAGACGTGGTACTATTCCACATTTATTTTTTTCCTGTATAAAATATAAATTTTATTTTCATGATTCGCTGCTAACATTATCAAACAAAACAAATGTTTGTTTAAATTATCATTCTATAATAATACATTCTCCACCGCTGTACCCACCAAAGGAAACCAAACCAGCCGTTGAACATTTTATTAGTCACAATATGGGCCATCATGTTTCTGCTCATTGAATGCTTTTTTTTCCTTTTGAGTTGAATTGCGGATTTTAATATTCAAATGGTAATATGGACACAAAGCCCTTGTTGGATTATCTTTATCCGAATCCTCCCTTGAATATGAAGAATTAGTATCAAAGAGTTGTGTAGTGTAGAGGAGTCAAACTGAGGCTGTTAATGAGAAATATTTAGTCTTTTTCTTATTATTTGAGCTAACTCGTTGAATATAGCTAGGTTCATGATTTAATCTTCTTCTTAAGATCCGTGTTTTCAGGAAAAAAGGAACAAGAATGAGAACTTCATAAATTTTCTTTCAATTTCTGCAAACAAGGCTTTTAGGAAGTCAAGTGGGTAAGAGAGACAATTTTGGTATACTATGATGAATTGCGAATAATAAAGATATTTTCAGTCTCTGCACAGTGACTCGCGAATGATATATATAATGCCATTGGTATACTATAATAGGGACAACAAATCTTAACCTAACCCTTACTCCAATAACTAAATTATATACATATATCTACAAAAGAGAAACGAACAGTAAAATTCATAAATGAGTCAAATAAAGGTAGAAACATCTGGTACTATATAAAATTGATCATTCTAAATAACTTCTTCAAAGGCCATTAGGGATAACGAGTAGAGTCATTAGTAATGAGATTGAACAAAAGTTTGACTAATTTTGCTTCATCATTCTTCACTTATTAGTTAATATTCACTAATGACTCTAGACCTTATCCAGAAATTGGATAAGGTCTTTCTGCATATTGGAGTGTAAAGCCACTGCCAATGCCTCCGCCACATTTGTTGATATCAAACATCTTCAATTCATTTGTAGAGATATTTAACAGAGCAATTTCTAGTTCCTGATTCCACCATGTATGTTCATTTTTTATAACACGACAAACAATTGGATTCATTCAAATGGTCAATCTAATATTCTGAATTTTGAGCCCAGGAATTTGAGGATAAACCTATATTAGGCAGACGACTAAGCCCAATTCAGAAAATGTAATATTAAATTTTGGGGAATATTATTTGCTTAAGTTGGCAATTACTTGTTGATTTTGGTTAAGTAAATTTTTAAGGATTTTATATTTACATTGGGATTATTGAAAGATGTGATATGGATATCCTAAGAATACTATTATTTTCGAAATAATGGTAAAGGAAAAGGGGAAAAATGAATTTATTAAATTTTCAGTTAATAAATAATTAAATTAGTTTGATACGAGAACATGTGATTGGAGAAGATTAAAGACAATTTTGGACTCTCTTTTTTATGGTTGATTTCTTCCTAGGAAGAGACAATGAGAGGAATGAAGAATCAATATTATGTGTACATGTGTAAGTTAGAGAATAAGGGATGAATTTTTATATATGGCTAGGGATATTCCAAGTAGACCAAGACATGTTGACACATGAAATGAAAGATTGTAAAGAGAACACATATGCATTATTTCTAATGGAAAATTGGAAAATTAGAATTCTTGTTCAATGAGCCATTATTTTGGCTCTACATGGAAGCATGTGAAAAGGAAGAAGATTCAATAAAATAATATAGGGTTAAAAGAGCAATGAAAGAACCATAGAATTGTTGGGTTAATGTGCTCTTTAGTCACTTAAGTCCAATAAGGCTTAATTGAGACTACAGCCCAAGAACTCTATGGCCCATGTGGTTTAGGGTTAGGTCTTGGGTGTAGTATTATATAAACCTACTTTCACCTCTTGTGACGGCAATATAGACGCATAAGGAGGCTCTCATCAGAAACAAAACCCTAGAGGCAGACGTTCATCATCTGAATGGTTGCCCACACAACCATCCTATTCCCCTCGAGAGATAGTCTGGAAGATCGATCATAGAGCGGACGAGGACTATTCGTGGAGAGGCTTTTAGATCGCTGCTCCAGATCGCTGCATCTTTCTAGGTAATCAAAACGATGAAGGTTTTAACTTTTCCTATATCACGTGGTACGATACGCTCCGCGTTTCGATTAGATTCCTACAATTGGCATCGAGCCAATAGCGATGAGGAAAAGAACCGAGTTTTGATATTAATTTATATTTCATGTGATTCTTTTCGAAAATTATTTTTGAAAATATGGCATCTTTTTCTATATTTGTTATTTATTTCATGATAGTTATTCGTTTATAATTCATATTTGATATTAGTTTTAATTTTAATCGCTTTAATCCATGGTTAGATTCTCTCGTGTATTTCTTGATTTGTAACAAGGAGGCTAATCCCATATGATTAGGTTTCCTCCTTGCTGTTTTTTATTCTTTTTTGGAATTTCTATGTATTTTTTCGAATTTCTGTAAAAGTTGGAGATCAAGAAACTGCGAAGAAGATGACTTCAGCTGATGGCGTGGTAGAAGTGATGGCTAGGGTTCCTCTTTTGTGTCCTAGGGTTTCTAGCCAAGGATTGGGCTTTGGGCCCATAGATACCCTAAAGGGGCTTGAGACAGATGCTATTTGGACGAAAGAGGAATTCCAAAGTTGTAAATTTTATTTTTAAATTTTTATAGGAAAGCCATGGATTAAAGTTATTTGTTTAATTATTTAATGCTTTTATTGAATTGTATGAATTATATTTACGATTAACATGATGTTTGTAATAACATGTCATATAGAATAGGAAGATGTCATATTGTTGCATAATCACATGTCATAATAGCATAATAACTATTATGTTTTCAATTGACTAGTATGATAGTTATTATGCGAGATTATTTAGGTTATCCACTAAATTAATTATCAATTATTATGATTTTAAATTAAAATCTAGAATAATAATTGGATTAATTAATTATGGAATTAAAATCTAGATAAATAATCTAGGAAATTTCCTAAGAGAATTGTATTTTTGAGAGCAATTTGTGGGTTATTTAAAATGATCATGTGAAGCACACTCGCCAATCATGACTAGATTTTAGATACCGAGATGATTTCAATTAAAGTTGTTGATCTCGGACAAAGAATACTCTAAAATGAACAAATTCTTGGAAATTAAAAAATTCTAAATTTAAAATATTGAATGGGTGAAGGTTTTAAATTAAGCTTTTAATTTTAAAACCTACGGGCCCCAATTGTGGGTTTATTAGTGAAATGGTTATCGTTGAAGCCCCATCGGATAAGGATAATCGGATTTATTTGGATTAAACCCTAATATTTTCAAAATTTTAGTAAAGTTTTTTGTACGGCCCATCGTCGGCAACACTTAGAAACTAAAGATAATTTTGAAAGTAAACAATGGTTAAATACATTCAACTTTGGTAAAATTGTTAACCCTCCCATAAAGGCTCTGGCAATGGAACTGAAGGCCCAAATTAACAATATTAGTTTTACAAGAATCTTGCCCATCGTAAGCCTTGTAAAGATAACTAAAGGATTGTTAAACAATAAACGAATAGTAGTTATTAGAATCTACTAGTGATATATCTGTTTGTTGTTAATTATAAGTTTGTAATTAGTATGTTTTTCTTTTTCCTTATTTTCAGAAAAATGTCTCATTCAATCCTTTAGCTACAATCTTGAGCCAAAAACCTATGGATGGTACAAACTACAAACAATGGAAAACTAATTTGGATATTGTTCTTCAATATGAAAAGCTCAACTTCGTTCTCACTACCCCTATGCCATTGCCGTTGCTGCAGATGCGTCTGATGTAATTCGGACTCGACTTCAACAGGATAAGGAAAGATGGGAGAAGGCGAATGTGTCAGTTCGCTGCTACATTTTGGCCAGTCTTACCAATCACCTTCAGGAGCAAGTGAGCATGATTGAGAATGGAGCAACAATGCTCTAGACTCTTGATGGCATGTTTGCTACGCCTAACGGCTACGCTAGGCAAAATGCGCGAATTCGATCACCAAGACGGTGATGTGCGGAGGAAGTGTGCGGGATCATTATCTAACAATGATAGCGAACTTTAAGAAGGCCGACGACCATGGTATCAAGTTTGAACAATAAGTAAAAGTTGACCTTCTCTTACAATCACCGCTCGAGTACTTCAATCAATTCAAGATGAATTATAATATGAACAAGATGAATCTTGACCTCACTAACCGATGCACGAGCTTGAGAGTGCTTGAACAATCTCTAGTCAAGTGGGGAAGTGCATTTTTTGCTGGTGAAAGTTCTGTGAAACCTAAGGGGAAACCCAAGGAAAAGAACAAGAACAAGAAAAAGAAGAAATCAGGTACTCCAGTTGCCAAAAACAGCTTGCAATGAAGCGGCCAAAATCCAAGTGCTTCAAGTGCGGACAAAAGGGGCATTGGAAGAAAAATTGCCCACAAATGAATAAACAAGGTATGGGTAATTTAAATGTGATTGAGGCTTGTTTAGTGGAGAATCACGATGATAAATGGACCGTTGATTCAGGAGCCACTAACCATGTTTGTTACTCTTTGCAAAGTGGTTCAAACATAGCTTGCCTCGTAAGTAAAGGACAAAGAGATTTGAAGCTTGGAACCGGAGAGCTTGTGTCTCCGCACTAGCAAGTGGGACAAGTTATTTTATCTTTTGATAATTACAAAATTTTGGTTTTAGAAGACTGTTTATTTATTCCAGCATTTTAAGAGGAATTTAATTTCGTTAGTTGTTTAGATAAACATGGTTTGACAGTTCAGTTTAATTCCTCGTTTCAATAAGAAGTTCATCTTCTTTTATTTGTTTCGGTGTAAAGTTTAATGGTCTTTATTTCCTTAGTCCTGTTCCTTGTGAAGTTAATCATGTTGAATTAAAAGATGTTGAGCATATTAATTTATCAAAGAAAAGAAAAGTTTCCAATGAAACTTATCTTTGGCATTTGAGATTGGGTTATATTAACTCTAACAGATACAAGGTTTGGTCAAAAGTGAGATTTTAAAATCCCCGAACTTTGAACCGATACCGTATGTGAATCCCGTTTAAAGGGTAAAATGACCAAGAGATCTTTCAAGGCCAAGGGAAAACGTGTCACACTTCAGCTGGAAGTGGTACATACTGATGTATGTGGACCGATAAATGTCCAAGCCAGAGGTGGGTATCAGTATTTCATCACATTTACTGATGATTACTCTAGATTTGGACATGTGTACTTGATGCGTCACAAGTCCGAAGCTTTTGGAAAATTCCAAGAGTTCAAGGCCGAGGCGTAAAAACATCTTGGTGTTCAAATTAAGACTCTTCGATCCGATCGAGGGGTGAATACCTATCCGGAGAGTTCAGGTCTTACTCGATCAAGGAGGGGATAGTTTCACAATTATCTTCTCCAAGGACACCCCACAGAATGGAGTTCTTTGAAAGGAGAAATAGAACCCTTTTAGAAATGACAAGATCTATGCTCGATTATTCATCTCTTTCGATTCATTCGGGGATATGCCTTAGAAACAGCTATGTATCTATTAAACTTACCTCCGTCTAAGTCGGTTTCAAAGACACCAATAGAATTGTGGAAAGGGTGTAAGCCCACCATGAATCATATTCGGATTTGGGGTGCTCCGGCACATGTCTTGAAACAGAAACCAGATAAGATGGACTCACATACTAAAGTATGCATGTTTGTAGGCTATCCAAAAGGAACCAGAGGTTGGTTGTTTTATAGTCCAAAAGAAAAGAAGGTCATAGTGAGCACTCACGCGACTTTCTTAGAGGAGGACTATATGGAAAATTATAAGCCAAGGAGTAAGGTTATTCTTGATGAGCTAGTCTCAGATCAAGTTTCACCACAACCTCAGGCGGTTCCAACTTTTATTCCTGTGGTTGTTCAAAGAGGGGGAAATGTACTTGAACATACACAGGAATCATAGACAGAACCAGAAGTTCAGCATGATGATGAACTTAATGAAGAACAAAATCATGAATTGGTTGATCCACTTAATAAGGGTCCTCATCTAGAAATAGTTAACCCACAAAATGTGGACCCCCTGTAGATGCACAACATCAAGTGCGACAAAGTCGTAGTGGGAGATTGATTCGTAAACCTGCAAGATATCTCTTGTTGGGTGAGTCAAATCACGATGACATCATTGCAGAAGATGGTGATCCCACGAGTTATGACGAAGCACTAAGAGATGTTGATGCTCAGAATGGCTTCGAGGCTATGAATCGTGAAATGGATTCTATGTATACCAACTCAGTTTGGTCTCTTGTAGATAAACCTAAAGGGGTAAGACCCATTAGGTGTAAGTAGATTTACAAGAGAAAGAGAGGATCGAACGGGAAGGTTGAAACCTTCAAATCTAGATTGGTGGCGAAAGGGTACTCCCAAAAAGAAGGTGTGAATTATGATGAAACTTTTTCGTCGGTTGCCATGCTCAAGTCCATCCGGATTCTCTTAGCCGTTAAAGAAATCTTGATTATGAGATTTGGCAAATGGATGTCAAACCTGCTTTTCTAAATGGAAATTTGGAAGAGGAAATCTATATGGAGCAACCAAAAGGGTTTATAGCCAAAGGGCAAGAAGAAATGGTATGCAAGTTGCAAAGGTCCATTTATGGACTTAAGCAAGCGTCGAGATCATGGAACATCAGATTTGATCAAGCCATTGAGTCTTATGGCTTTAAGAAAGTTCTGATGAGCCGTGTGTGTATAAAAGGATCCAAGGTAATGCGGTATCTTTTCTGGTACTTTATGTGGATGATATATTCCTTATCGGAAATGATACAGAGGTATTGTTAGGCATAAAAACCTGGCTGAGCAAGCATTTTGATATGAAGGACCTGGGGGAAGCCAATTATATTCTTGGTATTAAACTCTTGCGAGACCGGAAGAATAGGGTTTTGGCATTATCCCAAGCTAAATACATTGACAAAATACTTGCTAGGTTTAGCATGGAGAATTCCAAGAGGGGTATTATACCCTTCAGGCATGGGATTCATCTCTCTAAGAAGCAATCTCCTAAAACTCCTGAGCAGAGAGAACACATGAGTAGGATACCTTATGCTTCAGCCAGTAGGTAGTCTCATGTATGCTATGCTATGTACCGGACCCGATATATCGCTACGCGATGGGAGTAGTAAGCCGGTACCAATCGAGACCCGGAGAGAAACACCGGGTAGCGGTTAAACATATACTTAACTACTTACGGAGAACGAGAGATTATATGTTGGTCTACTCAAGTGGGAGTCTTGAAACCATTGATTAGACGGACTCAGATTTCCAAGGAGATATTGACTCAAGAAAGTCCACCTCGGGATATGTGTACACCCTTAATGGCGGTGCCATTTGTTGGAGAAGTGTAAAACAATCATGTGTGGCTGACTCTGCCATAGAGGCTGAGTATGTAGCTGCTTCTGAGGCTGCAAATGAAGCTGCATGGTTAAAGAAGTTCCTAACGGACCTTCAGGTGATACCAGGTGTTAATTGTCCTATCACACTTTACTGTGACAACAGTGGGGCGGTAGCACAGTCCAAGGAACCAAGGTGTCACAAGAGACAAAAACACATAGAGAAGAAGTACCACTTGATCCGAGAAATAATTAAAAGAGGAGATACATTGGTAGCAAATATAGCATCAGACAAGAACCTTGCTGACCCTTTTACTAAGAGTTTGCCTGAACGTGTGTTCGAAAGACATGTTTCATCTATGGGTCTTAAGAGGATTCCAGATTTGCTATAGCTTTAGGTAGTTGTTATTTCACTTTGTTATTTTGTGCCTTTTGAGCAAGACATTATGACATTGCATTTTTCTGAATGTTAATAAATGAGCTGTTTTTCATTTATTTCGCACACTATTTACAAACTCTAAGGTCCGGATTAATTTTGGAGTATATGATCATATGAATACGTTCATAGAGGACATGGTCATAGGTTCTCACAATTGATGAATTGGTTCACAGCTATTAAATTAAGTTGGGCACTTTATTTAGGCTGCAATATTTTATGAAATGGTTTTGTTCGAATCATTATAAAATATTGGTGTGAGTTAATACTTATATTGAATGGATCAAGGAGAGATTTGATTAAGGTTGTTCTTTTTCGTCATAAGGAATCAAATCTCAGATAACTATAGTCATGTAGTTGCTCTTAATCCCGAGTTTATTTTAAATAGGTAGTCGAATAGTTTTCATTCTTTGATTTACCAACGGGTGAGGTTTGATCTATATGACAGCCAACAACTCGGTATTTTGGGATTGAGACTGTTTGGTTATCGGTGTTTATGAGGTAAACAACATGGAATTTATAGGAAATGTCCCCTTGATATGTTTCGGTACTGGATATTGAAGACACCTGGCTAGTGCATGTAATCCATTAGAGAAACTATTAAAGTCAAGGGAATAAATAATTGATTGGGTTACGAAAAACTAGTCAATCAAGTTATAGACATTCTATAAAGGGGTAATGCATATTCGTTATAAGTGTCATTATTCTTGGAGATCATGTTCGGGCTTTTAGTGGAGTAGCACCGAACTAGATAATCTTCTCGTAGATTATCATGAGCCTTGATGAATGACAAATGGTAGATCCCCGACTAGCTCGAGACAAGGGATGGGGTATATTATCAGATGATGATGGCTTATGGGCTACATGGTCTTAGGTTTACGAACTCAAGTTTGTATCTTAAAGAGCAAGTGGGAGATTGTTGGGTTAATGTGCTCTTGAATCACTTAAGCCCAATAAGGCTTAATTGAGACTACAGCCCAAGAACTCTATGGCCCATGTGGTTTAGGGTTAGGTCTTGGGTGTAGTAGCATATAAACCTACTTTCACCTCTTGTGACGGCAATATAGATGCATAAGGAGGCTCTCATCAGAAACAAAACCCTAGAGGCAGACGTTCATCATCTGAACGGTTGCCCACACAACCATCCTATTCCCCTCGAGAGATAGTCTAGAAGATCGATCATAGAGCGGACGAGGACTGTTTGTGGAGAGGCTTTCAGATCGCTGCATCTTTCCAGGTAATCAAAACGATGAAGGTTTTAACTTTTCCTATATCGCGTGGTACGATACGCTTCCGCGTTTCTGATTAGATTCCTACAAGAATGCCACATCATTTGGTAGGTAAAATATGTGATGTGGAAGTGGCCAACAATGCAAGTAAAGAAGAGGTAAAGGAGCAACCGATGAATAATAAAAGGTCACATCACATGGTAGGTAGAATATATGAGAAAAAAGTGCCAACAAGGCAAGTATAAAACAAAGAAAGAGGAGGTAAAAAGAGATGACATGTGAGGTGGAAGTGGCCAACAAAGCAAGTACAAGGAAGGAAAAGAGAGTGATGTCACCATTATTTTAACCATAGAAACTCACCATGTGGAAAGGAGACAAGAAGAAGACAATTGTACCACATATTCAAAGTAAAATAAGGAGCAAAAACAAGGGCACGTTTCGGCTAGCACGGGCGAGAGAAAGAAAAGTTACAAGACAAACCACAAGGAGTTATGTCAATAAGGGTAATTTTGGAAATTACCAAGAGGTCCTTAGGTAAATTTCCATTCATCATAAAAATACTTCCTAACCCTCCAATTTTGCTAAGTGTGTTCAAAAACTCCTAAGAAACACCGAGTATAGAGCTTGGACAAAACAAGAAGGAAGGGGAACAAGGAAGCCAAGGTAAGGAGTATAAATTGAGTTCCTATTCCTCTTCTTCAATGTTTATAAGTGTCATAAGGGGAAAAGCTAATGTTCATGGTGATTTCTTAAGGAGGCTGAAAGTTGGAAGAAGTAGAAGAGAAGCCAGGATCATCACAAGTGCAAGTAAGTGATATAAATGATCTTTTGGCACTTGATATGCTACTATTTTTGAATTAATCCTCTCTTATTTTGTAGATTTGAAGACTATAATTTGAAGATAAAGATTCCATACAAAGACTTGCTATATATATTTAAGGACATGTTAGGCCTCAATATGGAGTAAAAAGGTCAAAACTTACATGAAATCATAAGGATTAAGAAGATAAAATAAGTTCCCAATGATTAATGGTAATTTCGACCAGACCAAAGCACCAAAGATCAATATGATTTTGGTTGTTTTGACCTTCCCAAAGTGTTTAGAATGGAAAATAGTGTGGGATTAAGGTTAATTAATAATTTATGGAAGCTTAATGGCTAAATTAAGGAAGTTACAAAACTGTCCAGTGGAAAATCCTGTTGGACCAGTGAGCTTATGACACGTTTTGAACTAATAAAATAAAGTCAAATAATTATGAAATTTTCCAAAATTGAAGCAGACATCATAAGCTTTAATTGGATAGGTAATTTGTAATTTTTCGAGTTTTGTACAAAGAGTTATGAATTTTTCAAGTTGACCTTAATTCTGGAACAACAATCTGAATGGCAAAGATATTTTGGTAAAACTGGAAAATCACGAAATTTTGTAGTTGATGGAGATATGTTTATTTTAAAATAAACATACCAAGGGTCAATTAGGCTTTAGAATCACTTGATTTAGACATGTGGATAACTAATTATGAATTTTTCAAGATTGAAGACAAATTCTGGAAATTCTGGGAAAATCATGAAAGTAAAAGTGACAAGGGCAAAAATGGAAATTTCGGCGTTTGGAAATTAATAAAGGACTTTTAGCTAAAGAAGGACCAAATGGTAATTAAGACAAGTATTATTTGAATTTTTGATGAGTTACATAAGTGATGAATATTATTTAATATTTTAAGAAGTGACAACGCCGAAAGATTTAAGGAAATGAGAGTAAATTGTCGAATTAAAAATTAACCCGGTTGTAACTATAATCTCACGTACTCTGTATAACACTATATACATGTTTTTACCATGATTGTGGATCCATGTTTGTGACACATGATATTGCATTCAGTTGTTATATTCCTAGCACTACGAATCTGGAACTTGCCGTGTGCTCGTGGTCATCTTTGTGAGCATATATGACTGTTTGTTTCGGGATTGGCTATGTGTCTTGCTGTGTGTCGTGTCCTGCAGTCAATGTTGTGTGCGTTATTTGGCTGCTTGTGATATACACTAAATGCTGTATTTGTTATTTTCACGATTGTGGTTGACTATCATATGATGTTTATACATTGTACTTGAGATTAATATATTACTCTAGTATCTAAATTATACACTAGTGCAAAAAAGGGCTTTAAGAGCGCCTCATTTAGAGCGAAGAATCGACACCCCGGTCTTAAAGGAATGAGCGGTGGCAGTTCCGTAAATATAAAGAACTTCTTGCACCGGACCAATTTTTCACCGCTTTTAAAAACATTATTGAGACCGACTAAAAAACAACCGGTCTTAAAAATTGAATTCAAATTTCAATTACTTTATAAATATATCTCGTATAGCCGTACTTATATTTTCTGCGGTACAACATAATAAGGAAAAATTTAAATATAAAAAGTCTAAATTTTTAAGACCGAACTTATTAAAAAGACGGTCTTAAAAGTTTTCTTTAAGATAGGACATATGATACTTCCGGTACGAAAAAAGTTCATTAATATTAAGACCGGTGTTTTACAAGAAACGGTCTTAAAGGTTAACCTTTTAAGATCGAACTTTTAATATGACCGGGATTAATGTAAATATTAAGACCGTCTCTTTTGCATTCGGTCTTAAAAATCCACGCAAGTTATACATTTCTTCGCGAAAGCTTTTGTTACTCGTGGAGAACCTCTGTTCACATTCCGAAACCCTTCCTGTTGCATTACCTCTCTTCCTCGCCCACGTACCATCAGCCCCTGTTACTCTCTCATTTGCTCAGGCATTCCTCTCTTCTGTCTCGAAAATGGATGGTGAAAACGATTCTATTCGTGTTGTCGCAACGCCAGTTCAGTGTGGCGGGTGTGAGTGAGAACGAACCCTCTTCATCTCACAATGAGGCTCGTAATCGCCCGCACGCCGTGGTAGAAGAGGCACACGGATGATGGATGTGACCCTAAGTCGAACTTCCGGGTCAAAGCTCGAGATTGAGTTTGATGAAAGGTTGGAACCCGTCGGTCCTAATAAAAGCAAATATAATAGTTTTGTCGGCTGTCTAGCACGTGAGCAAGGTTAGCATCTTGACGGATGAGTGGAAAAGTGTGGACTCTAAGAAAGTAAAGGATCCTATTTGGGAGACTATCGGGTTACATACACTTGTCCCTAACTATCAGAAGTTGAAAGACAAGACATTGTCTTATTGTGCTGATCGGTGGAGGAAGTTTAAGACCTTTCTCGCTAACACATATATTTTCTCCGAGGTTCCGCCCGCCAAACATCCTTGGGAAGTTTACACATTTATTGATGAACGAATTTGGCGACAATTTGTTCTTTGCGGACCACTCCGAAGCTCTAGTGAGTTTATATTTAGTTTTGTTTTCCCTTTTGTTTGCTTATTAACTTTGTGCGGATATGTGAATGTTATTGTGTTCATCTAATCTGTTAGTTATATAATGGTTCGGTGTGTGAATAGAAGTATACATTTCCGCCTTTGTCTATGCAAGTCGATATGTAAACCCGAAAAGGTAAAATACTTTTGATGAGAAGGTATTAATTGTGTAATGGTTTGTCTTGCAAAGGAGGAAATAAATAGTCTTAAAAGGGGAAACTTTATATACCCTATTGTTATTATCTAATGGGACTGCCGATCCCATTGGATGCCTTAAAAAGGATCAAGTTTGTATTATTCGTAAGCATAATTCTCTTTTGTTTCTTAACCTATCTATCTAGCTAGCACTACAAAACATAGCTCCAATTACTTCTACAATTCTACATCTTCTTTAAATAAAATGTTGAAACTTGATGAAGTGAAGAATTTGACTACTATTTGATTGACGTTCATATGAAGCGAAGTTCTCTAATTTCGTTAGTGACATGCATGGCTGGAATTGATAATTAATAGATGTTTTCAATTCGATTCACGTAAAAGAAGGGAACAAGCACGGGAGATAGGTAGAAAGAATGATTGCCCTCATAGGGCTTCTCGCGACGGATATCAAAAGGCCGAAAAAGATTTGATGGCGGCCAAAGCGGAAGAGATTGGATGATGAAGCGAATCCAATCCTTCTATGATACATGCTCCTCCATCTCCAATATGTCGCGAGGAGTTGTGGTTGCATATTCGGCAAAAGCCAAGCGGCGCCTACACGAGTGAACAAACTCGTCTAGTTCTGAAAGAATTGTAAGTATCATTATTGTTATTTTTTAGTTACTAAACATGTTTCATTACTAAGCTTCTCGTTATACGTATCTTACGGGAAGATCTTAAAAAGAAAGAAGCATAGGGATCTTTTGTGTCGGACGGGAGGAATGATGTTCGGCCCGTTGCGGCCGGACAACCGGATCACCCGGGCGTGTAAGGGGGATTGGAGGACGGGTAGGCATAAAGCAAGTCTTTGGTACATCCAAACGCCATAGACAAAGTATGGCTACCCGAGAGGAGATGGACCAGATACTGGCTGCTAAAGAAGCTTCAATGACTGCAATGTTTCAATCCCAGATGAGCCAGATGAGGGAGGAACTGAGTCAGATGAGGCTGCTTTTGAGCAATCGTCCAAAGACCAGTGTTCCCTTCACACACTCTCGCAACCGTGCAAAGCGAGCACTAGAGGAGCTGCATTGTTGGACGAGTTAAAGCAACCTTGTGACCTTTATGTGGAGGATCGATCATCATGATGGACGATTATTGGTTGAAAAAGGGACTGTTCACAACTTGGGATCAACTGTACACCACAAACAAATGCCTGATGATGAAGTCAGAGTGTCAGTTGAAAAGGTGATCATTGATGCACTGCTCCCTCTCCAAACCGATGAGTGAAGCTTGTGAGTGATGTCAAGGGAACCTTCATCCCTTGGCCGGTGAAGCTTGTACATGTCTCTACTGCTCCTGAAGCTTCAACCCCTCCTCCTCAAGTTCCATCCCCTCGTCAAGCTCCATCCCCTCCTCAAGCTCTATCCCCTACTACTAAGTTGGCTGCTGCCAGGGAAAAAATATCTGATATGATGAAAAGTAGATATTTTAAGGATAAATCGTGGCCTGCCAATGAAGTAGTAGGCGCCCCTCATGCTTTTCCGGTTCAAGTTGACACCATTGATGTTGAGTCCCCGCTCGCTTCCTCGACAGAGCTTCGATGCGGTTGTTTAAAATTTTTATGAAGTAAGTATCTTCTTCTATGAGTACATCATTTAAATGCATCGTTTAGACATACATACATATATACTAATTCCCTGATCGATGTCATTATTGTAGGTTCTTGCATCAAGAATTGGTTCAAAAGGGCAGGATCAACGATTTTGGATTCTTGTGCCCTGTCTATTCAAGTCAAACATCCATGAAGGAGAGACAGACGTACATATCAAAGAGGTTGTGTGAAGTGAGAAGAAAGTTGTACTTTTTGCCATTCTTCCATAGGTACATATCAAAAATCTTGTCCACAATTCACTTAATTCTGCTACATATATCATTAAGTATGTTTACTGCTGTGAATTTTCAGCCGCCACTGGCAGTTAGTCCTCATGTTCATGGAGGAGCATAAAGTTATCTTCTTATGCTCCACTCACATGTGAGCCATTGCCTACGTTGGTGCGGACCATCAACGAGTAAGCATGTCATTTTGATTTCTTGTCTGCGAAATCTCTGCTTGTGAATTTTCGGTGAATCATTGATAAATTTGTGATTTTGATGATAGTGCCATGAGGACCTTCCAAAGAGTAGAAAAGAAAAGGCATGGTACTCAGGACAAAGACCCCATATGGCACAGACCAGAGGTTGGTACAATATTTGTAGCACACTACCTTGTGAACTTGGTCATTAAGCTATATATATGCTCTTATATATATTTCTTGTTCTTTTTAGACCCGTCGGCAACCACCGGCGTCCAACTTATGTGGCCAGTACATAATGAAACACATGTATGATATTACCATGCGAGGGGATACTAAATTAACTGCAAAGGTAAATGTATTTGATGTTACATATTATGCAAGTTAATTCAGTTTCTGGCTTACTATTACAAAATGAAATATGCACGCAAGTTAATTCAGTTGCTGTCTTTGATGTTACAAATGTTTGAATGCCCTGCTCCCTTTTCTCATGATGAACTGGAGCACATACGTAATGTGTTTTGTGAATATCTGTATGGTCTGATCTTAGAGTCACAAAAAAGACAATAATTAATGTCCTAAATTCATTTGTAAGTATATTCTGTAGCAACAATAATCGATCTGCTGTAAATTTGTTTATTTTTTTGAACAATTCATTTGTAAATATACATAGGCAATGTAAAATTCAATAAATAAATTTAGTTAATTTTTTGAACAATTTTCTTGTGTCCATTTTGGGTTTCGAATGTATTATTGGATGGTGGATATAGCTATTTAATTTAGTGTTTGAAATTTGAGACTTTTAGGACCGTACATTAACTGCATGTCCGGTCTTAAAGGTCCGCAAAGTCTTTGGTATAAAAAGTATGAGACTATTAGGACCGTATATTGCTTTAGTGTCCGCTCCTAAAAGCTTAAAAGTCTGCATGAACTTTTAGGACCAGACGTATTATAAAAGGTCGGTCTTAAAAGTCACTCTTCAAAGTCCGCTTAACTTTTAGGACCGTATTATTATAAATAATCGGTCTTAAAAGTCCTTTGCTTACAAGTCTGCTTAACTTTTAGGACCGTATATTTTTATTTGTGCGATCTTAAAAGTCAGTCACCTTTAAATACCTCTTTTCAGACAAATTAAATGGATAGGGTTGAAGACAACCGAGGTTCTGGCGTTCTGCTCAAGCTAGGTCCTTCATTATCGTCATTTTTACCTTTCTATATGTTGAGCAGCATTATCGGTGTCCCTTTTATTTTGTCTTTTTTCTTTTTGTCGGAAAAAGAAGAAAGATAATAAAAAGGACACTTTGTTTCAAATATGGGGAGGTAAAACCGACGATAACGAAGGTCCAACCTTGAGAAGAATAGTCACTTTGTTTGTTCTTAATCAAATAAGGTAAATGATCCTTTTTTGTATGTTCTTAATTGTATTTTGTGAATTTCTGTTGTTGATTTACACGAGGACAATGTTTTGTTTTTTCCTTTTTGTCGGAAAAAGAAAGACGATAATGAAAAGGACAAGAGGCAATCGGATATGGAAACCAAAGCCGACAAAAAATGGCGGTGTTTTTAGGACCGTCGATTTACTAACAAAAGTCTTCGTTCTTTTATTTTAGGTTTTTTAGTCGCCATTATCCATCCTTCATAGTTGCCTTGTTTATTGCTTTCTAGGTTCGAGATAATGGATAAAGTACTAAACTCGCACGAGAACAAAATTTAAAATGATTTTATTTACTAATTTTTTTACGCGCCCTATAGGGGACAACAATCACAAAAAAACAAAAAAAAGCAACAAAATAAAAAAGCAACAAAAAAAAACTAATCCCTCTCGTAGTCGGAGAGGGAGGGGCGCGTCGAAGTCGTCGGAGTCATCTTCTTGGGATCGTACTCCACATCATTGGCGTGGAGTACCATGTTCAGCTTGTTGTTCATGGTATGAGCAAGCTGAACCAATTGGCCCAAGTGTCGATCGATTTGATCGACGCGGGCCACCAGTGACTGCACCAACTGCTTCACAGTCGGATTTGGAGGAGGCGGTGGCGGAGGGGCTGAGGTTGAAAAGGAGGAGGAGGAAACGGAGGACCTGGGGGAGCAGCCATTACAGTGGAGGCTAGGCCGTGGAGGAGGCCGTGTATAAGTGATGGAGAAGAATGTGAAGAAAGTACAGTAACAACGGGTTTAAATAGAGAACTCATCCTCAACAATGTGAATGCCGGAAACTTTAATGAGGAGACGCATTGTTCATCAGAATACGAGGAGACGCCTAGTTGGAAAGTTTATCTGGAAGCCGAAGAGACTCGCATCATTCATTTGAACGGTGTGTAAGTCGGGTAAATGATAAAAGGTCGGTCTTAAAAGTAAGACTTTTAGGACCGGACGTATTATAAAAGGTCGGTCTTAAAACAAAAAAATTAAATAATATAATTTTATAACGCATACCTATAAGTACTAGGGTACATTATAAAAGGTCGATCTTAAAATTAATTGAATTAGAAAAAAAATAAATAATAGAATTTTATACCGCATACCTATAAGTACCGGGTTAATGATAAAAGGTCAGTCTTAAAAGTAATTTAGACTTTTAGGACCGGATATTTTATAAAAGGTTGGTCTTAAAATAAATTGAATTGCAAAAATATTAAATAATGAAATTTTATACCGCGTACCTATAACTCCTTATTAATTCCTCACTACCTCGTAACTCCAAACTAGTACGTGGCTATCTGAGAACATCTCTCTGCCTTTATTAAGTAAATCCTCATACCTCTCTGCCCCACCCAACTGCTCAAACCATGGTTAGATACAAGATCACCGCTCGTAGGGGTACTCTTACTCGTGATGCTCGTGCCTTCCATCGATCGTTATACGGTGCGCCTCCTCCATCGAGAGTGCATTCTATTGTGACAGAAGAGTCTCGGGTCATTGGACCCATTGTTATTTCTTCGGATGATGAAGAGATTGCCACACCCCCCTCCATCATGCTCCCCCTCTCCAACCAGTTGGCCCCAGCGTACCTCCCACTGACCCCTTTCCTCTTTCCTCTAGTGATGCATTGTGGCTGATGCAACGAAGACGAGAACTTGCTGATCTCCGGTGGGAAATTAATGTTGTTCACGCTGAAATCGCCAAGGCTTTGGAGGATAATAAGCTTTAGGAGATGTTTAGTCGATTCTTGTTTTTGATAATTTTCTCGCTTGTTTTTCTTTTGTATTTTTTCTTGTGTAAGTGCATATGCAAGTAATATATGTAATTAAAGAAACTCCAATTTTGCTTTAATTTTTATTCATTCAGTTGTTGCGCTCGCCAAATCCTTTTTTTTAAAAACACAAAAACGAGGACTTTTAGGACCGGAGTATTATAAAACTTCGGTCTTAAAAAGTTTTATATATAGAACCGTCTACTTTTTAATGAACCGGTCTTAATTGTCTCAATTTAGGTCCGGAGTATTATAAAACTCCGGTCTTAAGAAAATCCAAAATATAAAACATGTCTCGCTCGTCACGCGGAATATTAAATTTCCTCTCGAACTTCTCTTGTTGCGCCTAAAGTGTTACTCGGGTTACGTCGCCACTTCATCATTTGGTTTGCGTTGCTCTCTCGACAATCACTTTATAGTTCCTTAGCTAAACGTCTATAGACCAAACTGTAAGAGTGTGTTTCGGTTATATAACTTTATGATTTTCCTGCTCATCGTTCCGGGTTTTTCCTAGGTTGAGCAAAATCGATCAAATGTTCTTGTGGGTTTTCGTGTTGTTAATGGATATTGTATTTTGAAGATTATAATTGCACTTTAGACCTACCCAACCGACCAATAAATGTTTTTAGGTTACTCTTCTTGCCGTACGCAACATCAACGTTTGTGGCGGGAGAAGAAAGACTCAAGCAAACGCATTTGAATTTATATGCTACGGGTGAGTCCACAAGACCTTCATGCGATGCATTTAATTTCCTCGTCATGCATTTATTTTGGTTCTTGGATTCACTTGTGATACATTTATGACCAAAAGTGATTCTTCGTTCTGCATTTAATGCGCAAGTTTATCCAAAAAAGGAAAAAAAACATAACCGACATTTGAGCATATATATGTATGTTAAATCTTTCCGTCTATATATATAGGAATTCTACTATGGATCACGGTTGGATAAATGTTAAACGGACGAGTATTGAATATCGAATGGGGTGAGGGACTTTATAAAATTTGCTAAACAAAATGCCCATGATGAGGTGGGAAGTTTTATTGCCCTTGTGTAAAATGTTTGAATGAGAGGCGACTAAGTCCGAAGTTATACACACACATTTAATTTGTGAAGGAATTTGTAAGACTTATACGGTATGGGTATGGCATGGTGAAAAAATACCAAGTGGGTCTCAACATAGGGAAGTGGCCTTTGATGATAATGACACGGATATGGATGATCACATAGAGGACATTATCCGTGATGTAGGAGAAGATGCTTTTCATCAATCACATGCATATGGTAATATGTGTAGTGATGCGAGACCCCTCTATACCGTGGGTGTAAAAAATACCAATTGTTGAATCTGTATTGAAATTGGTAAGCTTGAAGGCACGTCATGGATGGAGCGACAAGATTTTCAGAAATGCTCGAGGCTTTTAAGGACATGCTTCCGGATGATAATATGTTGCCGCATTGATACTATGATGCTAAGAAAATACTTTGTCCACCGGGGATGGAGTACAAAAAGATCCATGCATGCCCGAATGATTGCGTATTGTATAGAAAAGAGTTTGAAGAGGAGCAGAATTGTCCGCTATGTGAAACCTCAAGGTACAAGTCAAATAAGGGGCCTGCAAAAGTGTTGCGGTATCTTCCAATCATACTAAGGTTCAAGCGGTTGTTTGCGAATGAAAATGATGCAAAAAATTTGAGGTGGCATGCGAGATGAGAGGATTTCGATGGAAAGCTTCGACATCCGGTCGATTCTTCTCAATGGAAGAAAATCGATCAATTATTTCCGAACTTCGGCGAAGAATCTAGGAACCTTAGGCTTGCCCTCAGCACGGATGGCATGAATCCATATAGAAGCCTTAGCAGCATACATAGTTCATGGCCTGTACTACTGATTATTTACAACTTATATCCAATGTTATGCATGAAACAAAAGTACATCATGCTGTCTATGTTGATTTCAGGACCGAAACAACTCGAAAATGACATTGATGTTTACCTTTAGCCCTTGATCGAAGACTTGAAGGAGTTGTGGGCAGAAGGTGTTGATGTTTTTGACTCTTTCAAGAATGAGGTGTTTAAAATGCGAGCCATGATATTTTGTACTATAAACGACTTCCAAAGCATATGGGAACTTGTCAGGGTATAGTGTAAAAGACCATAAAGCATGTCCGGTTTGTGAAGAAGGCACACGCTACCATCAACTTCAACATGGAAGAAAGACGGTTTATCTTGGACATAGGAGATTTCTTAAACGGGGCCACCCATATCGTCGATTAAAGAAAGCCTTTTTGGTGGCCAAGAGTATGAAGATGCTCCGGTGGCATTGACTAGGGAGCAAGTTTATGAAAAGGTGAAAAATATCAATGTCGTCTTTGGTAAGACTGCAAAGAGTAGAAAAGAAACAAATATATGGAAAAAGAGATCTGTATTCTTCGATCTTCCATATTGGCGCAATCTTGATGTAAGACACAGTATTGATGTCATGCATGTGGAGAAAAACGTATGTGATAGTATTGTCCGCACGCTTCTCAACATACAAGGTAGTTCCAAGGATGGTGTGAAGGCAAGATTGGATCTGATAGCAATGGGAATACGAGAAGAGTTACATCCAAGGCCAGATGGGAAGAGAACTTATTGTCCCCGGCTTCTCATACTTTGTCTAAGGATGAGAAACGAAGTTTTGTGAGTGTTTACATGGCACAAAAGTTCCCACGGGGTATTCTTCAAATTTGAAGAGGCTTGTATCGATGAAGGACTTGAAATTAGTAGGCCAAAAGTCTCATGATTGTCATGTCTTGATGCAACAGCTACTACTCCCAATAGCTATTCGAGGCATCACCGAATATGATCTTGGTCATTTTGACTAGACTTTGTGTCTTCTTCAATGCGCTTTGTAGTAAAGTTTTCGAGATTGAAAAGTTGGATGAATTGGAGAATGAATGATATCTTATCTTGTGCCACCTTGAGAAGCTTTTTGTTCCTACATTTTTTGACATCATGGTTCATCTAATTGTTCATCTAGTGAGGGAGATAAAGATGTGCGGCCCTATCCATTTACGGTGGATGTACCCAATTGAAAGATCTATGAAATTCCTAAAAGGGTACGTGAAGAACGCATACCGGCGAGAAGGATCGATTGTTCGAAATATGTTTTGAAGAAGCCATGGAATTTTGTCAAAATTATTTGGCCAAAGTAAGACATATTGGGCTTCCAAAACGTCAAAGCATCTTTGATGGGGGTAGACGAGGGGCTTCGTAAAGAGTGTGGATCCCGATGAATTGTCACAAGTGCACTTATACATCTTGAATAATGTCGATGAAGTTCAAAAAGCATAGCTGCACATAAAGCATTTGTAAGGGAAGAAAATCATCGAATGAGTGAACAAAGGTTGATTAGGGAGCATAACGAGAACTTTTGCAAACTGGTTCAAACAAAAGGTCGAGGGAGAGGAATGTGTTTCGATACAATCAAATGTTTAGCGAGGTGGTCCTAAGGTTGATGTCATAAGTTGTAATTCATATGTGATCAATGATTATACATTTTACACAAAGTCCCTAGATGATACAAGCACGGTCCAGAACATTGGTGTTATGTTAGAGGCTGAATCTATGCACTTCTCCAGTTCGAAAGACAAGAGCCCTTTATTGGCAGTCATGCCATATTATGGGGTTATTGAAGAGATTTGGGAGGTGGACTATGTGAAAATTAGATTTCCCATTTTCAAATGCAAGTGGGTTAATGTCAATAATGGTGTTCGGATCGATCAGCTAGGATTTACATTAGTCAATGTCAATTGTAGAAGTTTTGGAGATGAACCTTTTATTATGGCAGACCAGGCAAGACAAGTGTTCTATATCACCGATCAAGAAAATAAAATGTGGTATGTAGCTCTCCAAGGAAAGAGGGTCATTGATATTGATGAGGAAATGAATTCAAATTATGGTATTCCGAGAGTACTCTTTTTCAAGGGGTCTACCGGACATGAACAAAGAAGATGAAGCGGATAATGAACCCGGCATAAGAAGTGATCATCAAGAAGGGATATGGGAAGATATCACTTTATAAAAGAGTCAATTCATAAGGTAATATTCATATGCAGATTTCTTTGAAGACTTTAAGGCTTTAACTATATATATATATATATTATATTCCTTCTATCTATGTTCATAGTTAATGTCACTGACTATGAATTTTGTTCTTGTTTTATTTTTGTGGCAGGATCCGATCCAAAGGGGCATGTTATATAAGGGGATGTTACGTTGTTGGGTGGGGGAATCAGATGAAGGCATGGTGAATATTATTTTGGGTGCATGTATGTTGTACTTGTATCTTATTGTATTTGTAAGTAAGTTATCTTATTGTATGAATTAATTTAGGTGTTGTAGTCATAGTAATCATTAATTAAGAGGCCAAATAGCTCATGGTGAATAATATTTGTATTCTTTTTCCAACAATTTATTCAAATAATTGTTCATAGCTTGTAGCTTAAAGTATCGACTTTTATGTGCTGGATTGGGTGGTGGATTTGTGTATATATATAATCAGGAAGAACAGCAGGGAAAAATTTGGGAAAATTTAGACCGGAAATAATAAGCCGGTCTTAAATGTTCACTTGTTAAGACCGGATGTAATTATATGACGGTCGGTATATTTAGACGTCCGGTTTTAAATCAAAATCTTTAAGACCGGATGTATTTATCAAGGTCGGGACCACCGTATGTGTTTTGAGTTTTGATATTAAACAAAAAATATTTCGGCTTCATTTAGTACAACTTTTAAAAGTTGGACTTTTAAGACCGGTTTTAAATGATATTTAGACGTCCGGTTTTAAATCAAAATCTTTAAGCTCCCAAGGGCCAAGGGATGTATTTATCATCCACTATTTCAAAGATATTTGTATAAAATTTATGTGATTATGTTTTAAAATTTATAACCAATATTTATAATATATTATCAATATACTACGCTCAAATCATTTTATTCATTGTGCTATGCTATGATGCTCTAATGTATGTATAATTAGGTTGTCGTCAATTTAATTTATATATTATTTCTTTGTGTAAATAGTATTTTTGAAATTTTTATGATGTGAATGTTATAGTTTTAATATTTCAAAAAATTTTTTCAGAGCAATAAGTTTATAAAAAAATTATTTTTCTTATTTAAGGAAAGAAAATAGTTTGCCGATTTGAGGGATGCTTTTTTTTTCCTATATTTATCATACCTGATCTTGAATTAAGATCTCATCAATTGTAGTAGAGTATCTGCGATTTTATTTGTCTAAAACATATTTTTCTAAATTAGTAATAGATTCTTCATCAAGGTCAATCTTCAAGTTTCAAAACCGGTTAAAACACTTTTTCTAAATTAGTAATAGCTCTTCATTAATTCCGTTTGAGTTTTAAAAATTGAGTTTTAAAAATTGTATACATTTGTGAAGATGATGGATGATCATAACATACCATAGTCCATAGGTAAGTCTTGGCTTGAAAGAGTATTAAATTAAACATTCATGTTATTTAAAAATTATATATAATATGAGTTATTTAAAACTTTAGGCAAGTTGCCACTAACCGACGTACACTTTGATGATAAAGCGTTACGGAAATGAAAGATTGGGAATCCAAAATATACAAATTAGTCTCAAAGCCCAAAGCGTAGACCACGAGCCGTAAGATGTATTCTGCCTATATAATTCTTATTAACAAAACCCATGTTTATAATTAAAAAAGGACAACTTACTAAAGCTATCTAATTGGTTCAAATTCAAATATTGCCAGGCTTAATTAGAATAGCTCTTCTAAAAATATTTTCTACATTCACATGGATTCAAACTTAAACCTCATACTCAAGCACTTATGCCCCTAAAAATTCTTTCACTAGAACGAACGCCGGTTGATAAAAAGGGCTCAATCTTGTGGGAAGGGGATGGGATGGGTGGGATAGGACCTCTTTCTTTCATTTGGTTTAAATTTTTAGGTGGGAGGGAATGCAAAATTTTAGGTTAAATTCCCTTCCTTACCTTTATTTTGGGTTCAAATCTTTTCCTTCCCCTTCCCGACCCATAAACAAACCAAACAAGGTAAAATACTCTCACATTTCTCCCATCCCCTTCCCTCTCATCCCTTCCCCTCAAACCAAACACACTCTTAAAGTTAAACTTTCGGGGTTGGGGGAATTTCAATGTAAAATGTGTAACACCCCATTTTTAAAAAGCGGAATAATATCATTTAATCAGAGTGGCGCATCGGAGCAATTCGAAATAGTGAGTACCGATGAGTATGTTACAAAACATTAACCATGGTTGGTTATAGTAGTGGTACAATTATCCCAATAATTCAAAATAATATACAGTCCAAAACAAAACTCCGGCTTGGTCCTTATGCGGGCTGCTTACCCCTGTCGTTGGCCCTCGGCCCGCTAGACCCTGATGCTATAGTAAGAGTTGAAGTCCAATGCCCATCGGACCTCAGGTAACGGTTAACCTCATGTTCAAGTAATACAGTTTATGTATGATAGATATTCATGACATTACAGCAGTAATCAATACATAAGCACAGCAGATGCAAGATTAACACATAACAGTACATAGCACACAGCACATGTAAAGTCACCCACGTTTGCACAAACCGACGCCACGATAGCTGGTCGTGTCCTCAGCGCTAGGAAAACTCAACGGTATTATCAAGACTATAACCCGTGTAAAGCTGAATGTATAAATAGTGATATAAGACAGAGTCTTAGTCTATGAAATCATCTATCACATATAAGCATACAATAAGCATCAGTGTTAGTGTTACAGTACGCGTACGTACCTTAGTCCGTGTGAGTGGTGGTACGTTTAGCTGTCGGTTCATTTCCTCATATTGCCTATAAATGTATAACTGTATTATTTCTTTATAAACCATAGTCTAAGAGGTACTTTAGCCACTACTGACCCCTCCTATCCTTGATGGATTTATTATTCCAATTATGTTCCTTAATTTTCGTAAAAAACACTGTTCCAGCATTTCTGGGCAGATTTTTTGATAACTTTGAAAATTCATAACTAAATCCACAAACATTGAAATGAGGTTTTGTAAAATTCCTTGGAAACCTTAGCATGTATATTTTTGAGGAAAAATAATGGTTTTTACCCAGAATTAGTGAATCATTCCCAGTTTAATGATCTTCAACCTCTGCCCAGAATTTTCCCAGAAAATGTAGCCTTATTTCCAGAATTTTTATCTCTCTCTACAGATCTCTATTTGATACATATTTTATATAAATGGAAATATATACATGTCCACTATGACCATGAATTATTTCATATTTTTTGAATATAAATTTACTCACAAAATAATGCCTTCTAACTGACTGACTCTCAAAGCCCAACAAAACTCCACAATTCCTATCTTACTCTAACTTGTGTTATTAATCCTAAAAGTTACTTCCCAACTTGTTTCCACCTTGTCAGGCATCTTTCAATGCAATAAGGCTTGAAAACACTTATGGGAAATTACCTATTTTCTAGATTAAACTAACATGGGTTAAGGACCATTTTTGCCAACGAACTATTGGGCCAGGTGCACACAACACAATATACTTTTTGTTGGACCTTAAATGCAAATAAACCTTTCAAAACAGCAAATTTTCACAATGCCGTTAAAGCTGAGTTAACGTCCGTCTCCCTCTCTCATTCGTTGCCTCTCCCTCTTTCGTTTTCTTCATCCTCTTCACTGCCTCTCCCTCTCTCATTCATTCCCTCTCCCTCTTTCGTCTTCTTCATCCTCTTCACTGCCTCTCCCTCTCTCATTCATTCCCTCTCCCTCTTTCGTCTTCTTCATTCCTTTTGCTTATTAATCTCTGCACATCGCATATGACGGTGAGATTGAATTGAAAGAAGCTTCAACCCATATGAGCGAAATATTAAAACAGATGGGTATGCTCTTCCAAAAATGGATCAGGCAATCATGTGGACCCAAAACTGAATGTGTTTCACTCCAAAAGATCTGAAAATAGGCAAAAGAAGATGCCAATCTCAAAAGTAACAAGTTATTTTCGCAAACCAAGACCCTTCAATTTGAATGAAATAAAATCGAGCTGAATAATCTTGCGCCAATTCTCGACTAAGAGGTAGTGAAGAGGATGAAGAAGATGAAAGAGGGAGAGGGACGTTTTCATGAGATAGATCGGAGGAAGAAGATGAAGAAGAAGGTGTTTCCGGTGAAGAGGAAGGAGGATCCGGTGAAGAGGATGAAGAAGACGAAAGAGGGAGAGGTGGTGAAGAGGATGAAGAAGACGAAAGAGGAGAGGCAATGAAGGGGAGAGAGAGGATGAAGAGGACGAAAGAGGAGAGGCAATGAATTAGCTCGTTAACTCGGCTTTAATGGCATTGTGCATATTTGCTGTTTTGAAAGGTTTATTTACATTTAAGGTCCAACAAAAAGTATATTGTGTTGTGTGCACCTGGCCCAATAGTTCGTTGGCAAAAATGATCCTTAACCCAACTAACATTTATACTAAGAACTATAAAAACTAAAGGCTAGAAAACTAAAAGCAAGCTTACCTCTTGAAGACTCTTGCTACTCCTTCCTCCTTCTAGCCCCAAGAGAACTCTCACTCTCACTCTCACTCTCTTAATCAAAGGATCAGAGGTGTTTGTGGTGATGGTGTGAAGAATTGTGAAGAGGTTGGGGGTCTATTTATAGGGAAAAATTGAGGACACAATTGGCATTTAAATGTGACCAAAATTCACCCTATCCCTTAGATTAAAATGCACTTTTTGAAAGTTAATCCTAGCCCTTGCACATGCCACTCAATAACTCAAGTCTCTAATTGGTTGATTTATTTACATAAGGATTAAGCCCCCTTTTTTCCTATTTTCCCATTGGCTAGTGGATATCTTTGACTTTTCAACTCTAGTTGATTAAAGCTCTCATCTATTCTTTCCCTCTTCAACCGTGCTCTCCTCTCTCCCTTATCTTCTTCCACTTTATTCAATTACCTTATCCTATCTTATCTCTTGCATGTGCTGCACTATCCCATGTGCTCTTATACAATTATATTAGATAATCTCTTATCCTCTTCCATGCTATCCTCTTCCATTCTATCCTCTTCCATGCTATCCTCTTCCATTTGTTGACTTAAATTCCAACATGTGTTTGATTCAAATAATATCTAGATATTATGAGCTCAACCTCCTCCCATTGGTTTTTTCATTATCACATGGATTACGCTTATTTGTGTAATTAATTAAGGCCATTAGATTACACTTTATTAAATCAAATATTGTCCTTCAATTTTTGTAGAAAAATCCTACAACTATTGAAGATCTTTTATGATCCCTAAATGTAGCCTTAAAATTAGCCTTTGGTTGTTTTAATTCTAAGAGAAATTGCTTAAAATTATAATTAACAAATTACAAAAATTTTAGACCACATATTCACCTATTTCTAATAGGTATTATTTATCAAAATTTAATATTTATGATAAATATGAATTTTAGGGTATTACATTTCTCCCCCTGTTAAATAAAATTTCACCCTCGAAATTTATTCTATCGTAACTAGACTTCGGGCCATAAACTCGGGGTATTTCTCCCTCATGTCTTCTTCCATTTCCCAAGTTGCCTCCCTAGGAGATAAACCCTTCCAGACCACCTTCACGATCGGAATACTTCGGTGCCTAAGTCGCTTATCTTGATGTTCGAGAATTCGTTCCGGTTTGACCTCAAAAGTGTTGTCATGTCGCACCTCGACTTCTTCGTATTCAATAACATGATCGTGGTCTGGTTGGTATTTCTTCAACTGAGAAACATGAAAGACATTATGGAGGTTGCTCAGGTTCGGGGGTAAGGCTATTTGGAAAGCAACGGGTCCACGCTTTGCCAATATTTCAAAAGGCCCTATGTAACGAGGACTTAGTTTTCGCCTCTTAAGTGTTCTACCAACACCGGTTACTAGGGATATCTTTTGAAACACATGGTCTCCGACTTCGAACTCTAGAGGTCTTATCCTCTTGTCGGCGTAGCTCTTCTGTCTACTTTGTGCTGTTGGAGTCTCCTCTTGATCAAAGCAATTTGTTCGGAGGTCTTATCAACTATATTCGTTCCGAGGAATTCTCTCTCAGATAACTCCATCCAGCATATAGGTGATTGACACTTTCGCCCGTACAATGCTTCAAATGGAGCCATTTGTATGCTCGCATGATAGCTGTTGTTGTATGCGAATTCTACTAATGAGAGATGTTGATCCCAACTCCCTTTAAAGTCCAATACACACGCTCTCAGCATATCTTCAAGCGTCTATATTGTCCTTTCTGACTGGCCGTCGGTCTAAGGGTGATAAGCCGTACTGTGTCTCAGCGTTGTATCCAACTCTTCATGCAACGCTTGCCAAAATCGGGATGTGAATCGCGGATCTCGGTCAGAGACAATGCTCTTGGGTACACCGTGGAGTCTCACGATCTCCTTGATATAGATCTTTGCCAACTGTTCTGGGGAATAGTTGACGCTGATGGGGATAAAATGTGATGACTTAGTTAGTCGATCAACAATTACCCAGATCACATCGTGGTTCCGGATCTTGGGCAATCCCACCACCAGATCCATAGTATGTTCTCCCACTTCCATTCCGAAATTTCTAACCCTTGAAGAAGACCAAGGGGTCGTTGATGTTCGATCTTCACTTTTTGGCAAGTCAAGCGTCTGGCCACATATTGGGTTACATCTTTCTTCAACCCGGGCCACCAAAACTCAGATTTTAAGTTATGGTACATCTTGGCCATTCCTGGATGTAGGGTGTATTTACTCTTATGAGCCTCATCCAGTATCTTCCGCCGTAATTCATCATCCTTTGGTTCGTAGATTCGCTTCTTGTACCTGACCAAGCCACTAGGCGATAGATCGTGGTCTTGAGTCTCGCCCCGTGAGATCATCTCCCGTGCGGCAATGGCCCACTCATCTTGCCTTTGAGCTTCCTCGACTTCATCTCTCAGGTCGTATTCTCCTTGACTGGCAAGAAGATTTGCAAGATAGGCTTCACCGGGCGTACTATAATTCATGCAAACCTGATTTGACAGATTTTGGTCTCTGAAATCTTCAAGCAGTCTCCACTCTTGAATCATCATGTATGCCACATGCACCGACTTTCTGCTGAGAGCATCTGCAACGACGTTCGCTTTACCCGGATGATAATTGATCTCCAGGTCATAAACTTTTAGCAACTCCATCCAGCGACGCTGCCTCATGTTGAGTTCTTTCTGATCAAACAAATATTTCAAACTCTTGTGGTCGCAGTACAATTCTACGATCGCACCGTATAGGTAATGCCTCCATATTTTCAAAGTAAACACGATAGCCGCAAGCTCTAAATCATGCGTAGGGTAGTTCAACTCGTGAGGCTTCAACTGACGAGAGGCATAAGCCACCACTCTGCCCTGCTGCATCAGGACACATCCCAATCCATACCCACTAGCATCACTATAGACCAAATAAGTCTCATTCAGATCTGGGATAATTAACACTGGTGCTGTAGTCAACCTCTCTCTCAGTTCCAGGAAGCTCCTCTCACAGTCCTCATCACATACAAACGCTTGATTTTTCCTCGTGAGCTTTGTCAATGGTAAGGCAAGACGCGAGAAATTCTATATGAATCTGCGGTAGTATCCCGCCAGACCCAGAAAACTACGTATCTCCGTCACTGACTCTGGTCTTTTCCAGTCCAAAACTGCTTCCACTTTGCTAGGATCAATGGCAACTCCGTCGCGTGATATAACATGGCCCAGAAATCTCACTTCTGGTAGCCAAAACTCACATTTTCTTAGTTTAGCAAAGAGTCTCTTTTCCCTTAGTACACTTAGTACTATTCGCAGATGTTCTTCGTGCTCTTCTCTGGTCTTTGAGTAGATAAGAATGTCGTCAATAAATACTACAACAAATTTGTCTAGGTGCTAATGAAATATTTGGTTCATATAGTCCATGAACACAATAGGTGCATTTGTCAAGCCAAAAGGCATCACCAAGAATTCATAATGCCCATATCTGGTCCTGAAGGTCGTCTTCGGAACATCATTAGCTTTAACTCTCAGCTGATGGTATCCCGAGCATAAATCAATCTTTGAAAAGACACAGGAACCAGATAATTGGTCGAGTAGATCGTCGATCCTGGGGAGTGGATATTTGTTTTTGACGTTCACCTTGTTCAACTCTCAGTAGTCGATACAAAGTCGCAAGCTCCCATCTTTCTTCTTCACGAACAACACTGGGGCTCCCCATGGTGACACACTGGGTTGGATAAACCCTTTCTCCAGCAATTCTTCAAGTTGCTTCTTCAACTCTTGCATCTCCTTTGGTGCCATTCGATACGACGCTTTTGATATTGATCCCATTCCCGGCATTAATTCAATGGTGAATTCAACTTCCCTTTCTGGAGGTAGCTCTGTGAGATCCTCTGGAAATACGTCAGGGAATTCATTTGTGACCGAGATGTCTTCGAGTGAAGGTTTGGCTTCCGTCTTGATTGAGAAGAAAACCATATAGGCTTGGCATCCGTGCTTTATGCATCTTTCAGCTTCCGCAACAGAGAGAAAATTTAGGTTCACATCAATTTTATCTCTGCCTCGTGAATATGGGAACAATATCTTCTTATTACCACAGTCCATCATTGCATTGTTCGTCGTTAGCCAATCAAGACCGAGAATGATGTCGATGTCATGAAGTGGTAATCGGATAAGGTCTATATTAGACTCTCGTCCATTTACACTCACAATACAATTAAGACATGCATCAGAAGCTAAAGATTTCATGCCAAGGGGTGTAGCTACTATCAAGTCATAAGGTAATCTATAGGCATGCATACCTAAGCGATTTGCACAATCATATGAAATAAACGAATGACTAGTACCCGAATCATATAATGCCTGAAGTTGATTTCCACTAAGAGAGATAGTACCTTGGACCATTTCTGGAGACTTTCTGGCCTCCTCATTTGTCAACGCAAAAACCTGACCTGGGTTCTGTGGCCTTATCTCTGGAACCCTTTGAGGATAGTTCACGCTAATGTGCCCCAGTTTCTGACATTTGCTTTCCGTATTTTGCACACGATCGGGATTCCGGCATTCTAGCATAGCTCAGCTATCCATGCTGGAATGGTTTATTTCCGCCACCTCGGATGTTGTTCCAGGGTGCCTTCCTCTTGTGTGAGGAATCTTCGCGGCTAAAGCCGCCACGACTTGCACTGCTGCTGTTAAAATTCCTGGAGGTGCATAGTTCCTTCAAGTTTCGTTTGATCAATCGGAAAGATTCCACCGCTTGAATCAACTCTTTAAACTGCTGCGAAACAAGCCTTTCCCTTATCTCATGCTTAAGCCCATATATCAGTATGTTTTCCATACTGCTTCCACCATCATCATGCTTTATGTACAATGAATACCGTGACAAATTGGTAAATCGGGCATAGTAGTCATCGAATGACTCCTCATGACCTTGTCGGATGTGGAGGAATTCCGACTCTTTGATCACTTGCACCGAGAGAGGAAAGTATTGTTCGTTGAATTTCTCCAGAAACTTCTCCCAAGTAATGGGACAATAACGTGCTCGTAAGGTTACAGCGACGCTTCTCCACCATCTATCCGCATCTCCTTCCAACTTGTAGATTGCAAGTTGGGCCTTTCAATTTTCTGGACACTCTATGACCTCGAAGATCTTGTCTAGTCTAATTAGCCAATCCTCAGCTGAGTCGAGCCTGCCACAGAAAGCTGGTGGCTTCAGTTTACAGAATTGAGTGACCCAGTACTGTGTGTTCTCAGCCACTCCGTTGGGCAATACCGCCATCACTCTATTAGGTGGAGGAGGTGATACAGATCTCTTTAACCCCTCAGCTTCCTCCGTGTTTTCTTCGTCTCGTTCTTCCTCTTAGAGTTATCCTGCTCCGTATTTCCTTGTCGGTTTGCATCAGCTTGCTGTTGTTCAACCTGTCTTTCAACTTGTCTCTCCTGCCTGTTCGTGAGGAGTTCGTCAATTAGGGCCCTTTGTTCTTGCAACATTCTCCTCATCTCTTTCAACTCGTTCTGCTCTGGTTGGTTAGGTACTCGACCTTGTTGTTCAGGATCTGGTACTGGGATTTGTACCATTCGTGGTTGTCTACCTCTACCTCGGCCCCTGGGGACTCCAGCTCCACGTACAATTGCCATTTCTTAACTTCCTTATTTATTTAGAAACAACAGATATAAATGTTTAGAGAGAAATAGTCATAGAAAACATAAACACATTCATATTCAACATATCATTAGTAAGTCATAGTCATAAGAACTTCCTAACACATTTATCAAACCAGCTTATATTACAGGCCCCTTCGAATATTAGGTATTTTTACAACCTTTCGGGGTTTTTAGGGAAATGTCATCACACACCATAGCCTACACTGCCACAACATAGCTCTTACTACTTCCTTCCACAGCTTTGTGGCACTGGTCTTTCTTCCGTTCTGCTACTACATGTTCTGGTAGACCAAGCATTTGAGATGGAAGAGGTAGGTATAAACGTCTTGGATAGGTCCTTCATCTAAAAGTTTGTTTGTTTTCCCTATCCAGTAACGGGTTCGGGGAAAGTAGTACAAAGTGGATCTAATCCAGTCTCCGGGAGAGTAGGGGATTAGAAAGCGTGAGTTTATCTCGTAGTAGTCCTTGACTCGGTCCAGGTATAGCAGGTATTTCTCTCGAGTAGTCTCACGAAGTCTAACCGCAATGCTGCGTCAGCATTGTATTGTCATCCATAACGTATTGCAAGTTTTCGGAGTTGGCGTCGGCCTCTTCGTCAAGGTCTCTTATCTGTGGGTAATCAAAGTTGTCACCTACTGAGGAATGGTACGATCCCATGGGACTTCCTGGTGCATGCGCTGGGTATACTATGTTTAAGGGTATTGCATGATAAGGCTTAGGGTCGTAGTTAGGTTCATCCGGATATTCTGACCCGAGGTGATATTCAGGCTAGGGTCGTACTCTGGTGCATGATAGTATCCAGGTTCGGGGTCGTATTCTGGTGTGGGATACTGCTCAGGTTCGGGTGGAGGATATATAGGGTCGGGATTTAGTCTACGTCCAACTAGCTCTGGATTTACGGACTTACGGGCCGTACGCCTCATCTTTCCGTGATAGTTCATATAAGGGTTTGGATCCCTGTCCATTTCTACAACAATTCACCAAAGTTATATCAGTACTTATTTTCAAAACATGTTCTAATTTTTAAAGGCTTTAAACCTAACTCCGTTAATCAAACAATTTGGGCCGGTGTCTAGTCGGAGTACTCAATTTGGCCAGAATGAATTGCTCTGATACCAAAAGTGTAACACCCCATTTTTAAAAAGCGGAATAATATCATTTAATCAGAGTGGCGCATTGGAGCAATTCGAAATAGTGAGTACTAATAAGTATGTTACAAAATATTAACCATGGTTGGTTATAGTAGTGGTACAATTATCCCAATAAATCAAAATAATATACAGTCCAAAACAAAACTCCAGCTTGGTCCTTATGCGGGCTGCTTACCCCTGTCGTCAACCCTCGGCCCGCCAGACCCTGATGCTATAGTAATAGCTGAGGTCCAATACCCATCGGACCTCAGGAAACGGTTAACCTCATGCTCAAGTAATACAGTTTATGTATGATAGATATTCATGACATTACAGCAGTAATCAATACATAAGCACACAGCAGATGCAAGATTAACACATCAATAGCACATAGCACACAGCGCATGTAAAGTCACCCACGTTTGCACAAACCGGCGCCACGATAGCTGGTCGTGTCCTCAGCGCTAGGAAAACTCAACGGTATTATCAAGACTATAACTCATGTAAAGCTGAATGTATAAACAGTGATCTAAGACAGAGTCTTAGTCTATGAAATCATCTATCACATATAAGCATACAATAAGCATCAGTGTTAGTGTTACAATACGCATCCGTACCTCAGTCCGTGTGAGTTGTGGTACGTTTAGTTGTCGGTTTGTTTCCTCAGATTGCCTATAAATGTATAACCGTATTATTTCTTAATAAACCGCAGTCTAAGAGGTACTTTAGCCACTACTGACCCCTCCTATCCCTGATGGATTTATTATTCCAATTATATTCCTTAATTTTC
Organism: Acacia acuminata; assembly: GCA_019022655.1. Lineage (NCBI taxonomy): Eukaryota > Viridiplantae > Streptophyta > Magnoliopsida > Fabales > Fabaceae > Acacia > Acacia acuminata. The sequence continues at coordinate 1,158,560 of JAFJYI010000035.1, forward strand.
GTAAAAAATGCTGTTCGAGCATTCTGGGCAGATTTTTTGATAACTTTGAAAATTCATAACTAAATCCAAAAACATTGAAACGAGGTTCCGTAAAATTCCTTGGAAACCTTAGCATGTATATTTTTGAGGAAAAATAATGGTTTTTACCCAGAATTAGTGAATCATTCCCAGTTTAATGATCTTCAACCTCTATCCAGAATTTTCCCAGAAAACATAGCCTTATTTCCAGAATTTTTATCTCTCTCTACAGACTCTATTTGATACATATTTTATATCAATGGAAAGCTATACATGTCCACTATGACCATGAATTATTTCAGAATTTTTGAATATAAATTTACTCACAAAATAATGCCCTCTAACGGACTGACTCCCACAGCCCAGCAAAACTCCACAATTCCTATCTTACTCTTACTTGTTTTATTAATCCTAAAAGTTACTTCCCAACATGTTTCCACCTTGTCAGGCATCTTTCGATGCAATAAGGCTTGAAAATACTTATGGGAAATTACTTTACCTATTTTCTAGATTAAACTAACATTTATACTAAGAACTATAAAAACTAAAGGCTAGAAAACTAAAAGCAAGCTTACCTCTTGAAGACTCTTGCTACTCCTTCCTCCTTCTAGCCCCAAGAGAACTCTCACTCTCACTCTCTTAATCAAAGGATCAGAGGTGTTTGTGGTGATGGTGTGAAGAATTGTGAAGAGGTTGGGGGTCTACTTATAGGGAAAAATTGAGGACACAATTGGCATTTAAATGTGACCAAAATCCACCCTATCCCTTAGATTAAAATGCACTTTTTGAAAGTTATTCCTAGCCCTTGCACATGCCCTCAATAACTCAAGTCTCTAATTGGTTGATTTATTTACATAAGGATTAAGCCCCTTTTTTTCCTATTTTCCCATTGGCTAGTGGATATCTTTGACTTTTCAACTCTAGTTGATTAAAGCTCTCATCTCTTCTTTCCCTCTTCAACCGTGCTCTCCCTCTCTCCCTTATCTTCTTCCACTTTATTCAATTACCTTATCCTATCTTATCTCTTGCATGTGCTGCACTATCCCATGTGCTCTTATACAATTATATTAGATAATCTCTTATCCTCTTCCATTTTATCCTTTTCCATGCTATCCTCTTCCATTTGTTGAGTTAGATTCCAACATGTGTTTGATTCAAATAATATCTAGATATTATGAGCTCAACCTCCTCCCATTGGTTCTTTCATTATCGCATGGATTAAGCTTATTTGTGTAATTAATTAAGGCCATTAGATTACACTTTATTAAATCAAATCTTGGCCTTCAATTTGTGTAGAAAAATCCTACTACTATTGAAGATCTTTTATGATCCCTAAATGTAGCCTTAAAATTAGCCTTTGGTTGTTTTAATTCTAAGAGAAATTGATTAAAATTATAATTAACAAATTACAAAATTTTGAGATCACATATTCACTTATTTCTAATAGGTATTATTTATCAAAATTTAATATTTATGATAAATATGAATTTTAGGGTATTACAAAATGCATTGGTAATTCAAACGTCTCTCCTACTATTTAGGTTGACTAGAAAAACAATCAGGTAAGCTAAAAAATATTAAATTTAATGAGAATACAAAGAAATTGAACATTATTAAAATAAAATTTGAAGGACCAAAATCTCTACTTCAAAATTGGAGGGATTAAAGACCAAATGAGAGTAAACATGGGCAATTATAGATTATATCAATCCTTGGTTATAGGCTAAATTATACAAAAAAAAACCATATACTTATGTTAGTTGAATATAACGCCATGACATTTTAAAGTTTAAATTAACCCCCTCTGACCTTTCATTTTTAACTATTAACCTCATACCGTTAAGTAACCATTATCTTTTTAACAGAAAATGCCATGTTAGATTATGAGATGACACATGGTATCGTGTCATAAAACCCCCTAAACGTTTACCAGTTGCAAAGAACCCCCATAAACTTTTATTAGTTACAAATAATCCCTTGACATTTCAAAATTTAAATTTAACTCCCTTTAAAATTTTTATTTATATATTAAACCATATGCTGTTACTTTTATCATTTTAGTAAATTTAATGAAAATTGGATTTAGGTCCTAGGCAAGAGAAAATACAATAAAATGGTCCCTTTAGATCTCAACATTGCATTTAAGTCCCATCTGACTTTTTTTACGACAAATTCCAATTCCGCTGACGAGTCCATGGGCGTCCATTGACAAGTTCATGGGTGCTTACACTGACAAGTTCATGGACATCTATTGACAAGTCCTAGGTGTCCATTAACAAGTCCATTGGCATTTGACAATTGAAATTTGTTGGAAAAAGGTCTCATGGGACTTAAATGCAATTTTTAGATTTCAATGAACCATTTTGTTGTATTTTCTCTTGCACAGGACCTAAATGCAATTTTTCCATAAATTTAGTAAGATTTTTACTATCATTTGTCAATTAAAAATAGAAGAATAATATTTAAAAAAATATAAAGATAGACATTGTGTAATACCCTAAAAATCCTATTTAGCATAGCAACTATATTTTAATAGAAAATACCTATTAAAAATAGGTGAATATGTGGTCTCAAAATTTAGTAGCTTAATTTAGGGAATTTTGTCCTAGAAGTAAATAAACCAAAGACCCAAATTTTCTAATTTGGTTTAGAAATCATAAAATACCCTAAGATTATTATATTACAATATATTTTTATTTAATTATAGAAAGTCATAAAATGTTATGAAAACACCTAAATCAATTAATGGAAATTACCAATAAATAAATGAACAAGTTAGCTTGCACTAATTGGGATTAGTTGCAAAATAATCAAGAAGCAAAATAAAAGTATAAAATGAGGGTGAAATAATACTTTCCTAATTAATTAGCACTAATTTTCATGATTAGTTAAATCAATTAATCAAGGGAGAAGATTTAATCTAAAAAAACTAACACAATGAAATCCAATGGTTGTGATTAAACCAATAATTAATATTAATCCTTGTGAAATTGAATTGGCCAATGATAAATCAAGAAAATATTCTTAATCCTCATGAAATTAATTGGACCAATAAGAGATTAGCATAAATTGAAGGTCAATATTAAATCTAATAAAGCTAATAATCTAAAGGCTTGAAAATGGATTTCATAAAGTGTAATCCTTGTGAAGTAAAATCCACCAATGAGAAAAGAGTTGTGTATGTGTTTGTGTGCAAGTAAGAGAGAGAGTGTTGTGAGTGTGTGTGTGCGCAAATGTTGTGAGGGTTGTGAGTCTAGTGTGTGAGAGAGAGAAAAAAAATAAAGCAAATTTGATAAAGTTTGAAATCGTAGAGTAAATTGGATAATGGTTTGAAATCCAGTAAATATCTAATGTACACAATAAAAACTCAAAACAACAAATAAAGTGAGAATTTATACAAATTTAAATAGTTGTGAAGAAGTAGGAACCCTGGAGAAAATATAAGGACTTATCTTGAACCCACATAATTTAACTTCGAAAGTAAGCCTAGTAAAGGTTATTTTTGCAAATGTTGAAGAATAAGCTTAGTACAACTAGGGGAATCTCATTAGACCATAAGTCTGGATATCCAACTACTAATCAAAAATCATACTCAGAATTTAAAAGTATTAGTGATTGATCAGACAACCAAAAATGAATTTCGTTAAAGTAAAACCGAAGACTCAGTTAGAAGAAACTTACAAAAGAAGACTGCACTTTACTTCTTGATGAAGTAAGGAAAAAGATGATGGAAGAGAGAGAAAGGAGAGAGAAAGAGCTTATCTTATTAAATAAAAACTAAATAATAAATTGAATTTCAAAAAGCAAAACTTAGAGATTAAGTTAGGGTTTACTAATCACATGGATGGATGAGATTAAAACTTCTTTACTAAGTTTAGATCCAAGGGTTCATACACAAGAAGAGTTAAGTTTGAAATATTTACCAAGGTGCCATAGCCTTTTGCTATAAATAGGGGGCTTTGGTCTTCATTACTCTTCACCAATTCACAAAGGTATTAACCATATTTAAGAGAGTAAGGAAGAGGGTGAAGAGCTTCTTGAAGGAGTAGCAAGGTTCTTGGTAAGTTCTCTAGCTCTAGCTTTAAGTTCTTTAAGTTTTAGTTCTTAAATTCTTAGATAGAAGTAGCTTAGATCTTAAATATCCTAGAGTAGTTGTATTTACATGTTTTTATGGTCAAAATTAGCTTTATTTCAAAAAAATGATGAGGAAAGTTATATAGCAAAATTTTTGAAGAGAAACATCAAAGTAACGAAGTTCTGGCGAAATTTCATCGGTTTTGAAAATTTTGGAATCAGTGATGAACATGCCAAAATTTCATATTGAAAATATAGTCACAAAATTCTGGGAAACTTCATGGTTAAAGTAGACATATAGAAATTTTCAAATATGTCTAGAACGTATTAATTTGAGCTCTATACAGTGAGATAAAAATTCTGCAAAATGGGCTACGAAATTCTGGAATGTTTCTGGGCAAGGGATGAACACGTGCAAACTGGGAATTTTTCTTAAGTTCTGGGTAGAAGCTAATATTTTTACTCCAAAATAGACATCCTAAGGATTCCAATGAATTTTACGGATCTTCGTTTCGATTTTTGTAGAATTAATTATGAGTTTTCAAAGATAGATGAAAAATCTGCCCTAAATGCTGTAATTAGCGTTTTTACGAAATTTAAGGGGAATAAATTGAAAAATAATTCCACCAGGGGTAAAATAGTCATTAGAGACTAAGATATATATTAAGATATTATTTTTGAATTAATAAAATGCGATATTACCATTATAGGATAAGCGTGACCACAGTCCGATCAACAAACGTACCAAAATCATCAACGAAGGTACGGACGCGTATTGTAACACTAACTCTGATGCTTATTGTATGCTTATATATGTGATAGATGACAACTGTACATGCGATGTGTACATGAACAACTTTACATGTGATGTGTACTGTTGACATAAATAACTATACATGTGATGTGTATTGTTAACTCGGATAACTGTACATGCAATGTGTACTACTAATATATTAAACTTACAACTACTGTGTGAATGTGTGTTGATTAATGTTTTAATACTTGTCATACATATCTTGCCATACATAAGCATGAGGTTAACCATTACCCGAGGTCCATTGGGTATTGGACCTCAGCCCTTACTATAGCTTCGTGGTGCGGAGGACCAAGGGCCGACGACAAGGGTAAGCAAAGACACCGGTGAAGACCCAAATAGGAGAATTTCTTTTTGGATATGTATTAGCGTATTTTTGAATATTTGGATAAATGTACCGCTGTTTAAAGCAACCAAATACACTAACAAGTGAAAGTTGATCAGATACTCGCTCTTTAAAATTATTCGATGCTCTACTCGATCAAACTATTTGAAAACGCTTTAGAAAATTGGGATGTTACACGTTGAACCTCTTATCCAAGAAAAAATATGCATTACTAGTAAAAAATTAATAAGGGCAAAAGATATCCTCTAACAGAAATGCAATATTTAAACTATTAATGTTCAATCATCCTAAGAATATATTTTATATAAATGATAACATTTTTATACTATCAATTTATAATTATCCCAATAAAATAAGTAAATTTAGTTCCAATGATGACAATTTTATTTTAAATAATTTTCTTCTAGTTTTTGTCATACAAGAAGACTATTTTAATTGACAAATGATAGTAAAAAACTTCATAAATTTATTAAAATGATAAAAGTGATATGAGGTTTAATATTATAAATCAAAATTTTAAGGGAATCAAATTTAAATGTTGAAATGTCAAGAATATTATTTATAAGGGATTAATATTTCTCCGTCATAGGAGATCAGGTTCTCTCTAGTGACCCCAAAACTACATCGTTTCACACTTAAAAAAAAACATCTAATTTGCTCGCTAATTACACTATAATTGGATAAATGTGAAATAAATTTATACTTATCACCGATCAATAACGATTCGACGATGAAGGATATGATAGTCTTGGTGGGATTATACTTTTAATGCACAGGTGAAGCAGGTCAAGCCAAGTGATAGATCTGATCGACCTCCAAGAGGATTGGTTCAACCACATCATGACGAATAAGCTCAAATCGTGGGTTCCCAAAGAGTACGATGGGGACTCTCCCCAATTTGCCACCCAAACTATACGAACGGGAAACTTCATCATGTAGCGTCAAGCCCGTAGAGAAGGATTTGGGAACGAAGGGATGAGATTCAGATAGGGAGAGACGAGAGAGGGTGGGTTGAACGATGAAGAATGTGGAGCCGATAAAAATGCCCACCAAGATCCAATTCCGGACTACTAGAGGATTTTTGGTTTTTTAAGTGTGAAACGGTGTAGTTTTGGGGGTCATTGGAAAGAACTTTATCTTCGGTGACTGGAGAAATATTAATCCCTATTTATAATTGATCAAGTTCAGGCGGTTATACAAATCTGTTTAAAGTTCAAGGGGTTTTATAAAATTACTAATTTATGAAGCATACCACGTGCCATGTCATAATCCGATGAGGTATTTTCTACTAAAAAGATAATGGTCACTTATCGACTGGGGTTAATAGTTAAAAAATTAAAGGTAGTTTAACTTAAACTTTAAAATGTCATAGTGTTATATGCAACTGACCTAAAATTCAAAGGGGTTTGTATAATTTATCTTGACTAGTTGCTATAGACCCTCCTTGACATTTCAAAGTTTAAATTCAAACCCTTGACATTTTAATTTTTGACATTAAGCACCTCGTCGTTAATTATGTCGTTAAGTTACTGACGGGAGCTAACACCTCAGATTAATGAGGATGACATGACATCCTACATGGCATCTCCATAAGTTAATTATTCTATGATAATTATCATATAGTTACTAAAATGTTATTTTATGATTAAAAAACCCCAATCTCCATCTTCTTGCGGCACACATGGCTTTCAATCCTTAAAAAAGGGAAAATTGCAACCAGGTCTCAATTAACATAATTAATTATAATCAGGTCTCTTGAAATCATCAAATTGGAGTGATGTCCCAAGGGAACTGGGTGCTATTAATTCCATATGTGAAAGCAGAATTTTGCCCCAATAACAAGTTTAGAGCAACTAATGACAAGTTATATGGCAATCAATGACAAGTTTAAAGCAGCCAATGACAAGTAAGCATGGAAATAGGCCAGCCAGGCAAGGCTTTGGCTAAATATAATAGGCCTGAACCTAAATTTAGATATTTTTTAGGCTCGAGGCCTGAGTCTTTTTAAATGCATACTTACAATGTAGGCCTTTTAAAAGGCCTTATATTGCAGATTTTAGAGGCCATAAATAGGCTTTGTACACTTTGAGCTTATCAAAAACTATATGAATATAAATTGAAATTAGAATATAAGAATGAAAAACAATAAATATTATGTTATTTATATGATATAAATATAATTATATTTATTTAATAAACGGGTCAAGCCTAAAGGCTTATAGGTCCGGCCTTAACAAAAAAAGCCTAGCCTTTTTCCACTTTAGGCCTTTAAATATGCCTTGACTTGACCTTTTTAACAAACAAGTTAGGCTAGAGTAGACCCTAAACAGGCCAGGCTATAGGCTGCTTGATAGGGACCTGACCTATTTCCAACCCTAGTAACAAGTTTTTGCCAACAAGTGACTACATAAAATATAGTTCAAAAAGATAAATTAGAGGTACCTTTAACCAAAATTTTGATTTAGGCATATACTCTAACAATGTCCTCATCATTTAAGTGGCAAATCTATCCCAGAAGTACACATCCAGGAGCAATTTTGCCCTAAATTTTTTTTTTCAAGCTCAATGTTGCTAAAAGGTTTAAAAACGTAGCAATGTTGCGATTTTCCATTAAAAAGTTAACCGTCAATGTTAATTTTTTAACGGTCAACGTTAGTTTTTTTAATGACAAATGGCAAGTTTGCTACGTTTTTAAACTTTCGGGTAACATTGAACCCAAAAAAAAAAAAAATTTCTAAGGCAAAATTGCTCCCGAGTGTGTACTTCTCGGGGCAGATTTGTGACTTAACCCTTTTGTTTATTTAAACAATAGTTTAGTCATTTCATTTCCTTTTATTTATTTAAATAAAAATTTGATCTTTTATTTTGTTTTGTATTGAAAAATAAATTGTTTTTCTCCGAAGAAGTGCCAATTATTCGTAATTCATAATTCGAATTAATGAAGTAATATTGGTGACGAAACAATTTTTCCGAGAAAAAAAAAGACATTTAGTAAAGTGTAAATTAAGATTTTCTAACCACTTAAGAAACTTAAGAAATTTAACATATTGGGAACAAAATAAAAATATTATATTGTTTTTTAAATAAGCAAAATGAAATGAAACGTTTAAAATATTTTTTAAATAAATAAGATGATTAGTAAATTGTTAAAAATATATATTTGAATTTAAATTTTTATCAAAAGTACCTTTACGTTTTATTTTTAACTATAGATGGCCATTATAGTCTTCTAACAATATATACATAAGTTCCTAATGTGGCCTCTTACCCTTATCAAGAATTTATTAAATGTGCATGCCTGAATTGGGATTTTGGTATTTTGATTAGATTTAATTAGGATTCTCCTTTTTTATTATGTGAATGTTATTTTTTTAATTTTTCAAAAATTTTCAACCTTCATAGCAATAAGTTTAAAAAAAATTAATTTTCTTTTATATTAAAGACTGGGTGAGTAAAATTAATTGTATGAAAATAGGATTTGGCTTACATCCGTTACTCTCCATATCCGCTGTTGTCGGTGCTTTTAAACGGTGCCATTTTTTGTATTGAAAAAATATTTTAGGATACTGACTGGTACTAAAAAGATACTAACTGGTTCTGAAAAAATAATCTATGATCTTAAAAAAATTAATATCATTCAATATCCTGAATTATCATTTTATTACCTGCCAGTGTCCTGAATTTTTTTTTTTTAAAAGGACCAGGTGTGAGGGTGTTTAATGCCAAAAACTGCACTGTTTAAAAGCACCGGACGATAGCAGATATGGAGAGTAGAGGATATAAGCCAAATCCACGAAAATAGTGTGCCAAAAACTGCGCTAATCCTTGCTTCTTACCTTCTCATTACCATTACCGTTATGAAACTTGTTGGGATGAGTCTCTTGGCCAAAAGTATGAAAAATCAACTTTAGGGGAAGGAAAATTTTTATGAGAGCGGGGTTATAAAGTGAAGATGTAACATAAAAGGAAAAGGAAAATTAAAGGAACATTTTAAGAAAATATCACTTGAACTTCAAAATCATAAATAAATAGTTTTCCAACAAAATTAAACAACCTAACATTGAGAAAGAAAAGATGAAACAGCAGAACAGAAATATTACAGTGACTTTAATATTTGCAAAAGACTTTCTGCATGTTGAACAAGAAAGCCACTTTCATAGCCTACGCCACATCCGCTGATATCAAACCTCTTCAATTGGTTGGTAGAGATATTTAACAGGGCAATTTCTAGTTTATCATTCCACCATAGACCTTCATTTTTAATGACATGACAAACGATTTGATTCATCCAAATAGTTAATGGATGTGCCACGAATGGAATGAGACAACTATATTTCTTAACCCAAGATGCATCTATACCATCCTCCATCACCCACAAGTTAATCAAAGATTCAGATCCTTGAGTAGGAGAAAAACAAGGCAGAGCAAGTTTGTTCTCATGCACAGCAAAACTACATCTTGATCCTGGATCAAACCGATCTGGGATAGGTATCAAAGAAAACACTTCATTTGCTATATCAAATGAAACTATAACATAATAAGTTGTTGTATCTGGCTCCCGCCCAAACCCAAACCAAAAAATAGCTCCATTGACAGTGGTTTGGTGAGAAAAAAGACCTAAGTTTTCTATCCCAAATTCTACTTCCTTCCATGGTCCTGATCTTAATGAATACACTTCAACATACGCAACCTCACCATCATTAAACTGATAAGCATTATTAGACTGATAAGCTAACACTATCTTGTAATCATTAACAAATTGACTGAAGCCAAATCCTATTTGGAAACCGAGATCTACCCCTCTCCTAATTGGGGGCACTTATTTGAATTCTCTAGTAGCTGGATTCCACAATAAAATGATGGGAGAAAATCCACTATGCCTATGGACATCAAAACAGAGCAAGCCATTGCAAGAACATACGATTAATGGAAATCTATTTGGGGACTTGATCAAAGGGACTTCGCCAACCTTAAGGAATTGCATCTTGCAATCAAACAATCGTAGATCATTCCGTTGGAAAAGAAGAGAAGGGTTTTGTTGGGTGGAGTGGTAAAGGTGCTCAGAGATGAAATATGGGGTCTTGATGAGATTTCTCCAATTCTTGCACACACATCGAAATCGGAGTAGGGACTTCACTGGAAGTCGCATGAGAATGTTTCTCATCAGTTCTTCCGGAAGAAACGTCATGTCGCCGGCCATTAAAATCTGCGTCATCGTGCTCGATTGTGAAAAACGAAGGGATCTCTCAGGAGAAAGAATTCGAATCAATGGATGATTAAGAATCTGTTGCGAGACTTACGTCGCATTCTTATGCTTTATATCTATATTTTACTGAAAATTTTATTTTATGAATAAAAAACCGTTTTTGTATTTATTTTTGTCAAGATGAACTATATTGCCCGTAGACAGATTTCCTATATTCTCTCTAATTGAATCAGAATCTGTCTAAGGGCAATTTTGACAGATTCAAATAGAGACCAATTCAAATAACTTCATTCTTTTTCAATTGCATAAAGAGTAAAGAACCATTGAAGACCCTCCAAGACCCTGTGCTTCCTTGGCTAGAAATATCAATGCTTTTGCTATCTTGCTCGTCACTCTTTGTATATGGCTTTTCAACACCATCATTCATGATTTTGATTCCTCCTTAGCAGAATAAACTGAAGGAGCAGCAATAACAGCTTTCTTTATTTCCTCTCTACTCTCTAAGTCAATTAGTTACTGAGGCCTGAAAAATAATTGCAAATGAGATATAATATAATATATATCCCACCAAGCAGAAACCTAAACCTTCAAAGTATAGATATCTTTTTGGGACATTCAAGGAGATCAGAAACTCCATATGCATCGGTAGAGAAAGCTAATGTGCAATGTATTATAGTTCCTGCATTAAGGGCAAAAGGTGCAGCACCTAGTGAAAATGGAGGAGGAAGGCCAGATCCAGGAAACCTTCTAAAATTCTAAGGACAATTTATTCTTTCTATTTTAATGTTTTAATTTTTGATCCTTCAAAATAATTACTATTTTTATAGTCTTTCTTAATAAATATTATTTTTTTTAGGTCCTTTATTATAATTTTCCCTTAATTCATTTATCCTCTAATTTTCTTCGCTTTCATGATATGGAGAAAATCATAGATACACTACTATGTAAACAAAAATCTCAAATTATGCACACTGTAGGAACAACATTATATACCGGCATTTGATAGAAAACCAAAAATTCTATAGCATAGATTGGTCAAATACAGCTTAAAACATCCATTAGCTAGATAACTTCTCTCAAAGGCATCAAGGATTATAGGAGCATAATTATCTCAAGCGAATGGCTCATTTCTACTAAAAGTGTTTAAACAAAATAGATATGAGCGACAATGTGCTAATGCAAATTTAGGATCAAAACTCTTCAGATATATGTTGATAGTGGGCATAAGACTATCATCATCTGCCAAAAGCAAATATCTCAAGTTTGTTCGTAGTCAGATAGAAGAGAGACATCCACTTCACATCCAAAATATCATTAACAAGTCCAAATCCCACATAATGCTGAACCTATTCTTTTTATGTGCGGTGTACTACACTAAACTGAACCAAATCTTATAGCTGACAAAGTTGCAAGCGATAATCTTCTTCCGGCACCTTTTTGTCTGAATGGGTACATACTTTAATCTTCTTCTTCTTTTGGTTTTGTTTCAGAAAAAAAAAGAATAAGAAAGAGAATTTCATCAGAAGCACTTTTCTTTTGATGACTTCCGCATACAAGTTTTTGTGATAACCCACTTTTATGTAAATTATATGAAGCTAATTAATATTATATTATTGAGATATATGGAATTTTCATGAAAAATAAGACAAATGATATTTGTTTTAATTTGATTGGCTAATAAGGATTATTATTGTGAGAGGGACACATGGAAAAATGAATAATCATGGAAGGGGACACCTAAGTAGACACATGGAAGATAGAAAATTATGCAAGGGACACCTAAGCACCCATGTGACAAAATAATATTTAAAGGAGAAAAGTTGAGGACACATATGCATATTTAATCAATTAAGGGGAAACCTAAGCTACTTAGATGGCAACATATACTTTAAAGAGGAAAAGCATGGGGACACTTGGATGTATTTTATGGATAGTTTAAGCCACCTAACCACCTTACCCATTAAGCAAATTATAATAGCCACAAAATAAGGCCTATGACTACAAAGCATCTTGGATAAGGAAAGAACCATGTAGCTTGGCGTGACATATGGAGGAAAAAGGGGCAAAATAATAATCAGATTTTATCTCAAGAAATAAGAAGCTAGAGAATTCCAAGAAGCATTGGAAGGGCAAATTAGTAAAAAATACAAGGGGTGCCTTACCTCTATAAATAGGACCACACTCTCCTCATTTTTGGCAAGAAAGAAGCACCACCTACACTAAAGAAAAGAGAGAGATAGGAGAGTGTTGTGAAGATCATAAGTAAGAAGAATTTCAAGAGAAGAAGAGGTAAGGAAGTTATGAGAATTATTTCTTTCAAATTCATACAAGTATGTTTAAGTCTTCAATTAGCAATCTTGTATGATATTATGGAAGTTCTAGCTATAATCACAAGGAAGATCAAGGTGAATTAGCCAAAGAAGATAGAACTTCAAGCAAGTAAGTTCTCTTCCCTAACTTCTTGAAATTTTGCAAAAGTTTAAGGAGGTAGAAAAACCAACAGGGGTATTTTTGGAAACTGGGAATTTTTCACTTGTTTCTGGACTTAGCAAGTATTTTTAGACAAAAATAGACATGTCAAGGATTATATAGATTTTTGGAACACCCAAATCGGATTTTTCTACAATTAGCTATGAATTTCTGAAGTTGGGTCAATTTCAGGAATTTTCTGTACTATGTGCGAAAATAAGCAAATATTCACCAAAGAAAGAATACTCATTAATAAAGGAAATTAATGAGTTATAAAGTAGGAGGACCCTTTTTGAAAGTGTATCATTATAAGGAAGAAGTTATATTAGCAGTGACACTATTATATTACCTTATTTTAAGTCTATCATTCTTACACAATAGCTGGGTCTTTGTTATTTCACTAATCAACTACCTGCAGGTAAGTAACCTTAATTTCATGTCCTTTGTGTGACTTTGTATGTATGATTTATCATGATTGGTTATGCATTCGATGTTATGTGTTCCAAGCGCTTTGGATACCGGAACCACTGTGTGCGACCCCCGACATGGTTATGTGCCTTATTAAGTAGTATATGTTATGTGTAACTGCTTGTTCCGGTTTAGCCTGTGCCTCGCTGTGTGCGACTTGTGAATGCTGTATGTTTTATGGTTATCTTACATACTTTGTGAATGCTTTGTATATGAAGTTAACAGTTACTCTGGGATTCATTTATGAATCCCAATCTATTATAAGAATACAGGAAGTGCATCAAGAGCGGAGCAGGAGTCTGGAGGTAGGACAGGAGGACTTAATTGAGGATCTATTGGGTGTGGAGCAGCTTTTTGTTATTGCATCTTTAGTTTTGGATGACTGTATATATATATATACTATATATATATATATATTGTTATTTTGGGACATTTTATCTGGATGACTATATAATAACTCTTTGACGGACATTTTGTTTAAGTTTATTTACTTTATCGGTAGTATATTATCTAAATTATTTGCCTTGCTCTGCTACGATGTGTATTTAATTATTTGAGAGTAAAAGCCACTCTACCTGCCACCTGAAAAGGCAAGGCTAGTAGGAGTGTAACAGTTTTCATGGAAGCCAACCATTTTGTTGCACAGAATGGAGGAGAAATATTATGGCAGATTCCATAATAGAAAGATCTCTTCAATCACTGCACAATGATTTGAACCTGATGTGTCATCTTTTCTTCCCTTGCAAATGATATAAAATCATTGGTATTATTGTTATATGGACGACAAATCCAACCTAATATCCATAGACCAATAGCTAAAGTATATATCCATCTATAAAAGAGAAATGAACAGACAAATTCGTAAATGAATCAAATAAAGTTAGAAACACCTGGTACTAAATATAGATGCGCGTTGATCATTTTAAATAAATTCTTCAAAGGGCATCAAGTATTACAAGTACAGTCATTAGTAGTAAGATTGAACAAAAATATAACAAATTTTGCTTCATCATTCTCCGCTTACTATTTAATATCACTTATGACCCTACACCTTATACAATATGGTACACAGTTTCTATTCTCCAATTGGAACAAGACTTTCAGTATGGTGTAAAATAAAGTCACAGCCAGTGCCCCTGCCACATTTGCTGATATTAAACGCCTTCAATTCATTTGGCAGAGATATTTAACAGAGTAATTTTTGGTTCTTGATTATAACGTTCCCATTCACTACCATCACAAACAATTTGATTCATCCAAATAGTCATCACCGGACGTACCTCACTTGGAATGAGACAGCTACTATATTTCTTAGCCCAAGATGCACCTGAACCATCCTTCATCACCCACAATTTAATCAAGGATTCAGAGTCTTGAGTCGCAAAAAAAGAAAGCACAGCAAGTTTGTTCTTATACATGGTAAGCCTACATGTTGAAGTGGACCAATCAGGCGTAGGTACCAAAGTAAACACTTCATTTGCTATGTCAAATGAAACTATTGCATAGTAATAAGTATGTGTGTCTGGATTTCTCCTACGCCCAGACCAAAACATAATTCCATTCACAGTGATGCTTTCATAACCAAGAACAACGTCTTTAACCCCAAATTCTACTTTCTTCCATGATCCTGAGCTTAATGAATAAGCTACGACAAGCAGAGGGTAAAAAGGATAAACAGGATCAAAATTTATCACTTTCAAGTAATGATAAGTTATCACTACCTTGTAATCATTAATAACTGGACTAAAGCCAAATCCTATACTTAAAGGGAGATGTACACCTTTCGTATTTGGGGTATTTGGGGGCAACTGTCTGACCTCTCTAGTCGCTGGATTCCACAATAAAAGGGAAGGATAAAATTCAGAATACTTACCGACCTTAACACAGAGCAAGCCATTGCTGGAGCCGACGATTTGAAAGGTATTTGGGGAATCGAGCAAAGGTGAAATGTTAACTTCGTGGAGTTGCATCTTACAATCAAGCAACCATAAGTGATAACGTCGTTGTAAAAGAAGAGAAGGGTTTTGGTGGGTACTGGAGTGGTGGAGGTGGTCAGAGATGAAAGACGGGGATCTGATCAGATTTCTCCAATGTTTGCACACACATCAGGATCGGATTAGGTTTTAACCGGAAGTCGAACAAGAATGTTTCTGATGATTTCTTCAGGAAGAAACGGCATGTCGCCGGCCAGTACAATCCGCTTCATCAAGCTCCATTGTGAAGAACGAAGAAGCGATCTTTAGAGGAAAACCTCCAATGAATGCTCTGATTCTTCTGTGAGACGAATCTGCTGGCGTCGCAATCTTGTGCTTTATTATTAATAATTACAGGATATGATATTATCACTACCAATTTTAGTCACTACCACCTTTCCAACATTATATCAGAATCTCAATAGAAAATATAAATGATAAAGATAGATGACATTCTGAACTAAAAGATGGAAAAGTTTATTATATCCCTAATTACAGACTGAATATTCCTTGAATTGATAAACATATATGGCTTGCTATTATCTTAACACAATTTTAAAGTTCAACTTTGTTTTTATCAGATTTCCAAACTCTGATATCTTATTTAAAGGAAAATTTTTTTTGCCACTTGTTAGTAATTCAAGGGTCTCTCGTATTGTTAGGTTGATTATAAAAATAGTCAGGGTGGCTAAAATTATTAAATTTAATTAGATTTCAATATTAATTTATCAAAGGGAAAATCTCATATAAAGCTACTTAAAATAGGAAAATTTTAAATTAGGTTAGTAAATTCAAAAAATCATTAATTGAGTTATAAACCCAATTTAGAATTTTAAAATGTGCTTAAAACTTCTTTAATGCCCTCTAATTTCTTCTCTCCCCTCTTAAAAGAGTTTTATTGCTCTATGACTTTATTTTATTACTTTACATATCAACACTAACATATAATAAAATAAAATATGATTTGCTAAATGAAAGGATTATTTTAAATATTCTAAAGGATTTAATTGAAAAATAATTAATTGATACTAATAATAAAAATAAAAATAAATGAAGAAGAAGAAGAAGCAGCGTGACACATGTCATGACAATATCATTGATATCAATTAGATGATTTAATTGAAAAATCAATTAATTGATACTAATAATAAAAAATAAAAATAAATAAATATATGTGAGTTTCTTAAAAAATATTATAATTATTTTTATTAGTTGAGACAAGACAAAAAATGGAACGCATAACACATACCAATTAGCAAAAATCAATTAAAATAAAAGTCACTTTTACCAACATTAATCTAAATAAACTCTGAATAATTTTCCCTAACACATAAATGTGTGTTTTTAAAAAAATAATTTAGTTAAGATTTCAATGTTTTATCTTTTTCATTCTTTAATACAAATCTTTAATAATATTTTTTTTCTAATCAGAGGCCTGTAAATTTGATATACTTCTAAGGATATGTTAGATAATTAAAAAGATATTAAATATACTAAAAATTTCATAAAATGCTTTGCATGTTGAAATATAGAACTTTGAAAAAAAAAATTATAAGTAAAATTTATACCTACTATATTTATTAAAAAATTATATTGACATATATTAAAATTTTTCTTAAAAAAAAATTCATTCGTGAAAATAAAATGGAATCCTACTTGTATGTTTTTCTCTTACTATTATGGTTAATATATTTAAATTATAGATGAATCCTATTTTTGATTTATATATATATATATATATTTTGAAAAAAATAAGTTACAAAGTAAATGAAACTCTTTAATGAGAGGAGAGGTCATTAAAGTCATTTTACCCATATTTTGAAATCTTAAATTGGGTTAATGACTCAATTAGGGATTTGTTGAATTTAGCAACCTGATTTAGAAATTTTCTATTTTAAGTGTCTTTATATGGGATTTTCCCTTTATCAAATGTCTCTCGTATTATTAGGTTGAACATTTTTTTAAATATTTATCTATTATGTTAATGTTATGTTTTTAGTATTTCAAAATTTTTCCAAATCTTACCCTGATAAGATTATTAAAAAAAATAAAAATACTTATTTTTTGGCTGGAAGTAGAATAAAAAAATTCATACCTTAAGAAAGATAGTAACCCACGTATACTTAAATGATAACAAAAGTTTGGCATACATTAATTGATTTACACTAAAAAAGACTCTAAATTTCTTTTGAACGAGACTCTAAATTTTTGTGTTTTTATTAGTACCACCCAATTCTTTATACACAATCGCAAATTCGATTGCTGAAATGCACAAGAGGGTCTAACTTCTATATTCCTATTAGTTTCCTATTTTAGTAGACTTTTTTTTTTTTTTTTTAAACTACAAATGAAAAAAAAAAAAATTCTTTTATCAATAATAATATAAAAACAAAAAAGAGAGAAAGAGATAGAAATAGAATTTTGAAATTGCAAAATTTCAAATTAAGTTGGTTACCAAGAGTTTATAAGGGAATAACGAAATTTAATAAGAAATCCATGCACTAGGAACAAAACTAGTTCCCTCCTCTCCCCTCCTAAACCAAACAAGCTAGTATTAAACTCTTTCTTATAAGATAAGGGTAAAATTGTTCATGTAAAAATAATTTCTCTCCCCTTATGAACCAAACACGGTAACATTAAAATTCCTCTCCTCCCCTTTCTTCTGATAAATCCAAACAAGGTAATATTAAAATCCCTCATATCTCCTCCCATCATTAAAATCTCTCTCATCCCCTCCCCTCCGTTAAACCAAATTGGGAGTTCCATTTTGGAGGGAAAAGAAAGGGAAGGAGGGTTTGAGTAGTCTCTTCCCTTGTTTGCAAGTTTTAAAAATAAGAGAGGAGGAAATCGGGATTTTTACAAGTTCCCTAAAACCTTCTTTCTTCTAAAAAAATAAAGTTCCCCCAATATAAGGGGTTTTAAGAGGGAAAATAAATTAATTACTTTTACTCTCGTTCACCACCACCACCACCGCCACCGCACCACCGCCACCACCGCCACCACGCGCCACCACCAACACCACCGCCATTAAGTATAATTTTATATTTTAGGTTTGTGTTTTATATACTTAAATCATTATGTACTAAAAATATATATATATAAATCATTATAGAGAGAGAAATAACTTTTAGAGAGAGAAAAAAATGTAGGGGAAAATATTTTTGAATATAAAAATTACATAAATAATTTTTTTAGAAAATTTAAATTTAAAGTTATTTGTATAGTATAATAATTATATTAATTTTTAAAGAAAACAGACAAAATGGTAAAAATAACTCATTAATCCTTCATTTTCCTTCCCTACTATTTTTTTAACTCCCAAACAAGGGGAGGAAATATCCCCTCCATTTCCCTTCCCTCCCTTCTCCTTACATCCCCCCTTCCCCTTCCCCTCCCCTCCAAACTCCCAAACAAAACCTAAAAGGCATCAAGGATCAGAAGGCTTATTTCTACCAAAAGTGTTTAAACAAAATAAATATGTTGACAATTGGTACAAGACTATCGTCTGCCAAAAGCAAATCTCTCAAGTCAGATAGAACAAAGACATCCACTTCTCATCCAAAATGTCATTAACAAGTCCAAACCAACCTAAAACTGAACCTATTTTTTTATGTGCAATGTACTACATGAAACTGAACCAAACGTTATAGTTGACAAAGTTGCAAGAGCTAATCTTCTTGTAACATCTTTTTGTTTGAATAGGTACATACTTCAGTCTTATTCTTTTGATTTGTGTTTTTGAAAAAAAAGGAATGAAAGTGAGAACTTCATAAGTTACGAAGTAATTTTCTTTTAATGACTTCTGCAGACAAGTTTTCATGGAAGTCAAGCACTGAAGAATAAGACCATTTTGTTACAGAGTGGAGAAGGAGAACTATGATGGCAGATACCATAATAATAACATCTTTTCAATCTCTGCACAATGATGTGAACCCACCTGATGTGTCAACTTCTCTTCCCATCGGAATGATATAAAATCATTGGTGGACAAAAGAAATGAACAGAAAAATTCATAAATGAGTCAAATAAAGTTAGAAACACACCTGGTACTGAATATAGATGTGCATTAATCATTCTAAATAACTTCTTCAAAGGGCATCAAGTTACAAGTACAGTCATTAATAGAGATTAAACAAAAATAGAACAAATTTTGCTTCATCATATATTCTCCACAAAACAGTTTAATGCTCCCTCCGGTCCTAATTATAAGACATATTTAACCGATTTTAAGAGATTAAGGAGAGGGGTTAAAGTAGTTAATTTTACTAATTTTCTAAAATACCCTTATATAAATTTAAAATGACATAAGTAAAAGTGAATTTACAACCCCGCCACATATCACTCCAACCTAGAATTCCTTTTCACACTTTTTTTAATTGAAATAATGGTCTTGTTATATATATGTGTGTGTGTGTGTGCGTATATATGTATACATATAAATCTATACACACACATACCCATATATCTATACACATATATATATGCACACACACACACACATATATATATATATGTAACACCCCATTTTTCATGCAACTAATATATTGGATTAATAAATGAAGTATATGAATTTTCATCAAGGTTATAATCAAGGATATTTATTTATTATTCATTTGTTTTTCTTTCAACATGAATAATTAATTAAAGGAAAAAGGTAGTGGAACAATACTTTGGAATTTGGTAAATTATTATTTTCCTATGGACAAATTGATATAGGAGATGACAATAGAGGTCAAAACACATTTTATTTTATTTTTCCATTGTGCCCTTGAGTATTTCGCCAAAAAAAAAAAGAAGAGAAAGAGAAGAATTGGATAAAAATGTATAAAATTCCAAAAATGCTCAATAAGTTGTCATCATGGGCTTAACTAAGGACTTAGTACTATTGGGTTAAGTAGGAAGGACAATTTTGGAGCCCAAAGATATTCTCATGGAGAGAGGGAAGGATGAAGCAAAAATCTTGCTCGTAAAAAAATAGATTTTCTAGAAGCCATTATTTTGAAGATTGGAAATTTTATGACATCATCTAGCACATAATCTCCTCTTCATAAATGCAAGAGATATGTAATAAGACATATAATCTCTTCATCCCTCTCCATTTTCAAAAATTGCAAGAGAAAGAGAAGAAAGAAAAATAATATAATATACCATCATATCACCTAAGAGCATCATCAATGGAGTGTGTAAGAACCAATGGGTAAAGGAAATCATATTTTCTCCCATTTCTTTCTTTCTTTCGTGCCGCAAGGAGGGAGGAGAAGGAAGAGGGGGAAAAAACTGATACGATGAAGAATGAAAAGACAATTTGTGAAGTCATTTTAAGTGCCTAATACCTATAGCTAATGACACTAGTGCAAAAAAAGGGCTTTAAGGCCGCCTCATTTAGACCGGAGATTCGACGCACCGGTCTTAAAGGAATGACCGATGGCAGTTCCGTAAATAAAAAGAACTCTTTGGACCGGATCATATTTTCATCGGTCTTAAATATATTATTCAGACCGGACACAAAAACAACCGGTCTTAAAAATGTTATTAAAAAAATTCAAATTTCAATTACTTTATAGAGAAATCTCATACAACCGTACTTATATTTTTTCGTGGTCTAACATAATAAGGAAAAATTTAAATATAAAAGTCTCAAGGTTTTAAGACCGCACATATGTAATAGGCGGTCTTACAAGTTAAACTCTTAAGACCGAAGATATAATAAGGCCGGTCACAAAAATTTAATTAATTTTAAGACCAGACGTTCATAAGGACAGATCTTAAAGGTTAACTTTTAATACCGTCTTATAATTTGTTCGTTCGTAAAGTTAAATATTTTAATCCGGACTTAAATTGTGGCAGCCAGTACCTCGATATTGAAGAAAATTAAACAAATAATTAATTACTTTTAAGGCCGGCCTTAAATATGAACGGCCTTGATTTTAATATTAAGACCGAACTTTATTTTTTGTTCGGTCTTAAAAATGAGGCACCAACATAACATTTCTTCGCGCGAAATCTTTTGTTACTCTCATTGAAGAACCTTTGTTCCCGTTGCGAAACCCTTCTTGTTGCATTGCCTCTCTTACTCACCCACGTACCATTAGCCTCTGTTACGCTCTCATTTGCTCAGGCATTCCTTTCTTACTATCTTGAAAATGAACGGTGAAAATGATTCCATTCATGTTCCAAGAACGCCAGTTACTGGTATGAGTCAGAACGAACCCTCTTCATCGACAATGTGCCTCGTAACCGCCCAACACGCCGTGGTAGAAGAGGCACAAGAATGATGGATGTAACCCTAAGTGGACTTCCGGGTCAAATTTGGAGATTCGGTTTGATGAAAAGTTGCAACCTTTCGGTCTTAATAAAGCAAATATACTAGTTTTGTCGGCTATCTTGCACGCAAAGCAAGGTTAGCATCTTGACCGATGAGTGGAAAAATGTGGACTTCGGCAAAGTAAAGCAACCTATTTGGGACACTATCCGACTTACATACACTGTCCCTGACTCTAAGAAGTTGAAAGACAAGACATTGTCTTATTGTGCTTATCGGTGGAGGAAGTTTAAGACCTCTCTCGCTAACAAGTATATTTTTGCCGAGGTTCAGCCTAACCAACATCCTTGGGACAAGTACACATTTATTGATGAACAAACTTGGCAACAATTTGTTTCACCGCGGACCACTCCGAAGCTCGGTGAGTTTATATTTAGTTTTTTTTTTGTCCTTTTGTTTGCTTATTAACATGTCTTGATATGTGAATGTTATTGTGTTCATCTAATCTGTTAGTTAAATTGTTTGGTGTGTGAATAGAAGTATACATTTCCCGCCTTTGTCTATGCAAGTCGATATGTAAACCCCGAAAAGGTAAAATACGAGAAGGTAATTAGGAAAATAATAATGGCATAAGAGTCAAGCCATTATTATAGTCTTAGTTCGGTTATAGTAGGTAGTGGTTAGACATTGTTAGTTTGTTACTATCTAATGAGGATTCGTTGATCCCACCTGGATGCCTTAAAAAGGATCAAGTTTGTATTATTCTGTAAGCATAATTCTCTTTTGTTTCTTAACCTATCTATCTAGCAGTACAAGACATAGCTCCAATTTCTTCTACAATTCTACATCTTCCTTACATAAAATGTTGAAACTTGATGAAGTGAATTTGACTAGTGTTTGAGGTTCATATCAAGCGAAGTTCTCTAATTTTTGTTAGTGAGATGGCTGGAATTCATAATTAATAGTTGTTTTCAATTCGATTCACGGGAAAGAAGGGAACGAGCACAGAAGATAGGGAGAAAGAATGATTGCCCGCATAGGGCTTCTCGTGGCGAATATGAAAAGGTTGAAAAAGAATTGATGGCGGCCAAGCGGAAGAGATTGGATGATGAAGCAGAATCCAATCCTTCTGCGGTACATGATCCGCTATCTCCAATACGTCGCGAGGAGTTGTGGTTGCACATTCGGAAAAAGCCAAGCGGCGCTACACGAGTGAACAAACTCGTGTAGTTCGAAAGAATTGTAAGTGTCGTTATTGTTATTTTTTAGTTACTAAACATGTTTCATTACTAAGTTTCTCGTTATCTGTATCTTCCAGGAAGATCTTAAAAAGAAAGAAGCAGAGGGATCTTTTGTGTCGGACGGGAGGAGTGATGTTCTGACCGTTGCGACCGGAAAACCGGATCATGGTGGGTGTGTAAGGGGGATTGGAGGATGGGTAGGCTTGAAGGAATATTTTGGTAAATCCAAACGCCATAGACAAAGTATGGTTACCCGGGAGGAGATGGAACAGACGGTGGCCAAATTAAGTGAGGATGCAATGGCTAAAGAAGCAAGGTATCAATCCGAGATGAGCCAGATGAGGGAGGAATTGAATCAGATGAGCTAGATTAGGGAGGAATTGAATCAGATAAAGCTGCTTTTGAGCAATCGTCTAGAGACTAGTGTTCCATTCACACATTCACCTGCACCTGTGCAGCAGAGCACTAAAGGGAGCTGCATTGTTGGACAGTCAGAGCAACCTTGTGACCTACATGTGGAGGATCGTGATAGTCCTGCACGATTAGTTGCAAAAGGGACTGTCCATAACTCGTTGGGATCAACTGTACACCACCAACAAATGGATGATGATGAAGTTAGAGTGTCGGTTGAAAAGGTGATCATTGATGCACCTCTCCCTCTCCCAACCGATCGGCAATGTCATCAATGAAGTAGTTGTGAAGCTTGTGAGTAATGTCAAAAGGAACCTTCATCTCTTGGCCGGTGAAGCTTGTACATGTCTCTACGTAAGCGGGGTGAATAAGGGGATCGGTCCTCAAGCTTCAACCCTCCTCCTCAAGTTCCATCCCCCGTCAAGCTCCATCCCCTCCTCAAGCTCAATCCCTATCGCTAAGTTGATCGCACTAGAAAAAAATATCCGATATAGTAAAGAGTGGATATTTTAAAGATAAATTGTGGCCTGTCAATGAAGTAGTAGGCATCCTCATCCTCTTCCCGTTCAAGTTGACACCGTTGATGTTGAGTCCCCGCAAATAATACCTATTGCTTCCTCGAAATTTCTAATGAAATTAGAGGGAGCTTCTGATGCAATTGTTCAAATTTTTATGAAGTGAGTATCTTCTTCTATGAGTACATAATTTAAATGCATCATTTAGACACATACATATATACTAATTCAAGAGATCAATGTCATTATTGTAGGTTCTTGCATCAAAATTGGGTTAAAACATGGCGAGCAACGATTTTGAATTCTTGTGCCAAAAATGTATTGAGTCAAACATCCATGGAGGAGAGACAAAATAGGAATGGGATCAAAAATTTAGTACATATCAAAGAGGTTGTTTTCAAATTTTTGTGAAGTGAGAAGAAAGGTGTACTTGTTGCCATTCTTCCGTGGTTATGTCACATACGAGGTTATGTTCTAGCTATTGTTGTAGCATACGTGGTACATATAATCTTTTAAATGCATCACATACATATATACTAATTCCCGATCGATATCATTATTGTAGGTTCTTGCATCAAGAATTGGGTCAAAAAGGCGAGGAGCAACGATTTTGGATTCTTGTGCCCCGTCTATTCAAGTCAAACATCCATACATATATCAAAGAGGTTGTGTGAAGTGAGAAGAAAGGTGTACTTGTTGCCATTCTTCCACGAGGTACATATCACAAATTTTGTCCGCAATTCACTGTGCTACATATTTTCTTTCCGCTTTGTGAATTTTTCACCACCGGCGGTTGGTCCTCATGTGCATGGAGGAGCATAAAGTTATCTTCTTATGCTCCACTCACGGTGAGCCGGTGCCTTCGTTGACATGAGACCATCAATAAGTAAGCATGTCATTTTGATTCTCTTATCTCGAAATCTCTCTTGTGAATTTTCAGTGAACATTATTGATAAATTTGTGATTTTGATGATAGTGCCATGAGGACCTTCCAAATCGAGGTAAAGAAAAGGTGTGGGTATCAGGTCAAAGACCCCAAATGGGACAAACCAGAGGTTGGTACAATATTTGTATACTGGGCACACTGCCTTGTGAACTTGGCCATTAAGCTATATATGCTCTTATATATATTTCTTGTTATTTTTAGACCCGTCGGCAACCAACGGCATCCAACTTATGTGGCCAGTAGTCATGAAACACATGTATGATATTATCACGTAAAGGTAAATGTATTTGATGTTACATATTATGCACGCAAGTTAATTCGATTAATGCGGCTTAATGTTACATATGAAATATGCACGCTAGTTAATTCGGTTTCGTATTTGATGTTACGAGATGTTTGACGCCCGATCCCTTTTCGATGATGAAATGGAGCACATATGCAATTTGTTTTGTGAATATGTATGATCGATCTTAAAGTCAGGACAATAATTAATGTCCTAAATTCATTTGTAAATATATCCTGTACAACAATAATATTCTGTAAATTTGTTTATTTTTCCGAACAATATTCATTTGTAAATATACATAGGCAATGTAAAATTCAATAAATAAATTTGTTTAATTTTTCAAATAATTTTCTTGTGTCCATTTTGGGTTTCGAATGTATTGGATGGTGGATAAAGCTATTTAGTGCTTGAAATTTGAGAAAGATCTCGACTTTTAGGACCGTATATTAATTAAAAGTCGGTCTTAAAAGTCCGCATAATAAACATCCGATCTTAAAAGTGTTCGTTTTAAAAAATATGACATTTTTAGGACCGTATATTAATTAAAAGTCCGATCTTAAAAGTCCACATAATAAACATCCGGTCCTAAAAGTGTTCGTTTTAAAAAATATGAGACTTTTAGGTATAGATAGACTTTTAGGACCGTATATTGTAAACATCCGGTCCTAAAAGTCTTATGAGACCATATATTATTTTACTATCCGCTCCTAAAAGTCCTCTTATTTTTATTTTAGAAAGTTGGCTTAACCTTTAGGACCATGTAATTGTTAAATGTCCGGTCTTAATAGTCTTCCTTTAAATAGAAATGTTCACTCACTTTCAGACAAATCATTATGGTTCGAGACAACTGAGGTTCTGGAGTTTTGCTCAAGCTAGGTCCTTCATTGTAGTCGATGTTACCTCTCCTGATCTTGAGCAGCATTATCGGTTTCCCTTTACTTTGTCTCTTTTCTTTTTGTTGGAAAAAGAAGGAAGATATTGAAAAGGTACTTTGTTTCAAATCAGGGGAGGTAAAACCGACGACAACGACGGTCCAACCTTGAGAAGAATTGTCACTGTGTTTGTTTTTATTCAAATAAGGAAAAGATGTTTTTTGTTTTTTGTATGTTCTTAAGCGTATTTTGCGAATTTCTATTGTTGATTTACATGAGGACAATGTTTTGTTTGTTTCCTTTTTTGTCGGAAAAAGAAAGACGATAATGAAAAGGACAAGGCGATCGAATATGGAAACCAAAGCGACAAAAAATGGTAGTGTTTTTTGTTAATTAATAAATGAAATACTTTTAGGACCATAGTTCTTATAACCGGTCTTAAAATTAAATGAATATTGAAAGTTAGACCGGAGTATTCTTAACATTGGTCTTAAAAATTAGTTAATAAATATTTGACTTTTAGGACCGGACGCTTTATAAATCTCCGGCCTTAAAATTAAATGAATACTAAAATATGACATATCTTTAGGACCGTATACTGTATAATTAACCGGTCTTAATAAAATCTAAAATATTAAGACATGTCTCTATCACAGGGAAAATTAAATTTCCCTCTCAGAACTTCTCTTGTCACACCGAAAGTGATTACACAGGTTCTGTTTCTAGTGTGTGTTGCGTCGTCGCTGCTTCGCGTTCCTCTCTCGAGATTAACTCTCTGGTTCCTTAGCTAAACGTCTATAAACCAAGCTGTACGAGGTGTTTCGGTTATATAACTTTATGATTTTCCTTCTAATGGTTCTGGGTTTTTCATGGGTTGAACGAAATTGATGAAATATTATTGTGGGTTTCTCTGTTGTTAATGAATATTGTATTTTGAAGATTATATTTGCACTTTAGACCTACCGAACTGACCAACTAGTGTTTTTAGGTTACTCTTGATGTCTGCAACATCAACGTTCGTGGCCGGAGAAGAAAGACTCAGCAAACGCATTTGAACTTATATGCTACAGGTGAGTCCACAAGACCTTCATTCGATGCATTTAATTCCCCATCATGCATTTATTTTGCTTCTTGGATTCACTGTGATACATTTATGACCAAAAGTGATTCTTCGTTCTGCATTTAATGGGCAAGTTTATCCGTAAAAAAACAAAAAGGAAAAAAATGGCATAACCAACATTTGAGCATATATATGCATTTGGAGTTGTCTTATTTTATATGCAAGTTTCAATTTTTTGGGATTATGTATGTTAAATCTTTCTGTCTAAATATAGGAATTGTACTATGGATCACAATTGGATAAATAATGCTTTATGGACGAGTGTTGAATATCAGAATGGGGTGAGGGACTTTATAGAATTTTCTAAACAAATTGTCCATGATGATAGTGGGAAGTTTTATTGCCCTTGTGTAAAATGTCTGAATGAGAGGCGACTAAGTGTTGAAGTTATACACACACATTTAAGTTGTGAAGGATTTTGTAAGACTTATACAGTATGGGTATGGCATGGTGAAAAAATACCAAATGGGTCTCAATATGGGGAAGTGGCCTTTGATGATAATGACACGGATATGGATGATCGCATAGAGAACATTATCCGTGATGTGGGAGAAGAGGCTTTTCATCAATCACATGCATATGGTAATATGTGCGGTGATGCGAGACCCCTCTATACCGTGGTTGTAAAAAATACCAATTGTTGAACGCTGTATTGAAATTGGTAAGCTTGAAGGCATGTCATAGATGGAGCGACAAGAGTTTTTCTGAAATGCTTGAGGCTTTTAAGGACATGCTTCCGGATGATAATGTGTTGCCGCCTCGATACTATGATGCTAAGAAAATACTTTGTCCACTGGGGATGGAGTACAAAAAGATCCATGCATGCCCGAATGATTGCGTATTGTATAGAAAAGAGTTTGAAGAGAAGCAGAATTGTCCGATATGTGAAACCCCAAGGTACAAGTCAAATAAGGGGCCTGCAAAAGTGTTGTGGTATCCTCCAATCATACCAAGGTTCAAGCGGTTGTTTGTGAATGAAAATGATGCAAAAAATTTGAGGCGGCATGTAGATGAGAGGATTTCTGATGGAAAGCTTCGACATCCGGCCGATTCTTCTCAATGGAAGAAAATCGATCAATTATTTCCGAACTTCGGGGAAGAACCTAGGAACCTTAGTCTTGCCCTTAGCACGGATGGCATGAATCCATATGGAAACCTTAGCAGCATACATAGTTCATGGCGTGAACTACGATTATTTACAACTTATCTCCAATGTTATGCATGAAACGAAAGTACATCATCTTGTCTATGTTGATTTCGGGACCTAAACAACCCGAAAATGACATTGATGTTTACCTTTAGCCCTTGATCGAAGACTTGAAGGATTTGTGGGCGAGAAGGTGTCGATGTTTTTGACTCTTTCAAGAAGGAGGTGTTTAAAATGGAGCCATGATATTTTGTACTATAAACGACTTCCCATCATATGGGAACTTGTCAGGGTATAGTGTAAAAGGCCATAAAGCATGTCCGGTTTGTGAAGAAGGCATACGCTACCATCAACTTCAACATGGAAGAAAGACGGTTTATCTTGGATATAAGAGATTTCTTAGACGGGGCCACCGATATCATCGATTAAAGAAAGCCTTTTTTGGTGGCCAAGAGTATGAAGATGCTCCGGTGGCATTGACTGGGGAGCAAGTTTATGAAAAGGTGAAAAATATCAATGTCGTCTCGGTAAGCGCAAAGAGTAGAAAAGAAACAAATATATGGAAAAGAGATGTATTCTTGTATTCTTCCATATTGGCGCAATCTTGATGTGAGACACAGTATTGATGTCATGCATGTGGAGAAAAACGTATGTGATAGTATTGTTGGCACGCTTCTCAACATACAAGGTAGTTCCAAGGATGGTGTGAAGGCAATATTAGATTTGCAAGCAATGGGAATACGCGAAGAGTTACATCTAAGGCCACATGGGAAGAGAACTTGTTGTCCCCCGGCTTCTCATACTTTGTCTAAAGATGAGAAATGAAGTTTTTGTGAGTGTTTACATGGCACAAAAGTTCCGTCGGGGTATTCTTCAAATTGTAAGAGGATTGTATCGATGAAGGACTTGAAATTAGTAGGCCAAAAGTCTCATGATTGTCATGTCTTGATGCAACAGCTACTCCCAATAGCTATTTGAGGCATCGTCGATATGATCTTCGGGTCATTTTGACTAGACTTTGTGTCTTCTTCAATGCACTTTGTAGTAAAGTTTTCGAGATTGAAAAGTTGGATGAATTGGAGAATGAAGGATATCTTATCTTGTGCCACCTTGAGAAGCTTTTTGTTCCTACATTTTTTGACATCATGGTTCATCTAATTGTTCATCTAGTGAGGGAGATAAAGATGTGCGGCCCTATCCATTTACGGTGGATGTACCCAATTGAAAGATCTATGAAATTCCTAAAAGGGTACATGAAGAACGCATACCGGCCAGAAGCATCGATTGTTCATAAATATGTTTCTAAAGAAGCCATGGAATTTTGTTAAAATTATTTGGCCAAAGTAAGACATATTGGGCTTCCAAAACTCAAAGATTTGAAGGGGGTAGGCGAGGGCTTTCGTAAAGAGTGTGGATCTTGATGAATTGTCACAAGTCCACTTATACATCTTGAATAATGTTGATGAAGTTCAAGCCGCATAGCTGAACATAAAAAGAAGTTTGTAAGGAAAGAAAATCATCGAATGACCGAACAAAGGTTGATTAGGGAGCATAACGAAATTTTGCAAACCGGTTCAAACAAAAGGTCGAGGGAGAGGAATGTGTTTCTGATACAATCAAATGGTTAGCACGTGGTCCTGAGGTCGATGTCATAAGTTGGAATTCATATGTGATCAATGGTTATACATTTTACATGAAGTCCCTAGATGATAGGAGCACAGTCCAGAACAGTGGTGTTATGTTAGAGGCTGAATCTATGCACTTCTCCAGTTCGAAAGACAAGAGCCCTTTATTGGCAGTCATGTCATATTATGGGGTTATTGAAGAGATTTGGGAGGTGGACTATGTGAAAATTAGATTTCCCATTTTCAAATGCAAGTGGGTCAATGTCAATAATGGTGTTCGGATTGATCGGCTAGGATTTACATTAGTCGATGTCCATGGTAGAAGTTTTGGAGATGAACCTTTTATTATGGCAGACTAGGCAAAACAAGTGTTCTATATCACCGACCAAGAAAATAAAATGTGGTATGTAGCTCTCCAAGGAAAGAGGGTCAATGATATTGATGAGGAAATGAATTCGAATTATGGTATTCCCGAAAGTACTCCTTTTTCAAGGGGTCTACGGACATAAACGAAGAAGATGAAGCGGATAATGAACCCAAAGATAAGAAGTGATCATCAAGAAGGGATATGGGAAGATATCACTTTATAAAAGAGTCAATTCATAAGGTAATATTCATATGCAAATTTCTTTGAAAACTTTAAGGTTTTAACTATATTATATTCCTTCTATGTTCATAAACAATGTCATTGACTATGAAGTTTGTTCTTGTTTTATTTTTGTGGCAGGATCCGATCCAAAAGGGCATGTTATAAAAGAGGATGTTACTTTGTTGGGTGGGAATCAGATGAAGGCATGGTGAATATTATTTTGGGCATGTGTGTTGTATTTGTAACTTATTGTATTTGTAAGTAAGTTATCTTATTGTATGAATTAATTTGGGTGTTGTATTCATAGTATAATCATTAATTAAGAGGCCAAATAACTCATGGTGAATAATATTTGTATTCTTTTTCCAATTCAATTTATTCAAATAATTGTTATAGCTTACGGCTTAAAGTATCGACTTTTATGTGCTAGATTGGGTGGTGGATTTGTGTGTAATACAATCAAGAAGAAAAGAACAGGGAAAAATTCAGGAAAATTTACACCGCAAATAAATACGCGGGTCTTAAATGGTGAGTTTTTAAGACCGGATGCATTTATATGTCCGGTCTTAAAGGTCGTGTAACACATTTCATAATAAGCGCCGGTCTTAAAAGTCGGTCTTTTTAAGACCGGTAAATTTATACATGCGGTCTAGAATCAAATTTTTAAGACCGCATTTATTTATCATCCAGTCTTGAAAGTCAATCTTTTAAGACCACGTATAATTAGTCAGTCTTAGAAGCCGCTAAGTTTAAGACCGTATTTATTTTTGTCCGGTCTTAAAATTCTATCTTTTAAGAGCGGCCTAATTATTAGCCGGTCTTAAAAGTTGAGTTTTAGGACCGAACAAAAAGTATTTCAGGTTTATTTTAGTACGACTTTTAAGACCCAATGTTTTAAATGTTGGGTCTAAAATATTTTCTTTAAGACCGGTCGTAGTCCGATCTTAAATGGAGACTTTTAATACCGGATGGAACAAGACCGGTCGTGGGTCCGGTCCTACGATACCTCTTTTGTCCGGTCTTAAAAGCCTTTTTTGCACTAGTGTGATGGCTAGTAAAAGGGAAATGACACAAGCATTAAATGAGGATTTTTGGGCAAATTATCTAAGCAAAATCAAGACTTATTTTTTCTCTCCCAATCAGCCCAAAATGTCGATCAAGAGAAGGGTAGGGAGAAAAGAAAAATTTTCAAAGAAAACTCTAGAAAAATGTGGAGAAAATAAGGGTATAGAAGTAATTCACCAACCCACAAGCAAGGATCATTTTATAAAGGCCAACACTTCCCCATTTTTGAGCTTCCTATTTGGTTGAAGAGGAAGGAAGAGTGAGAGCAAGTGGTTCCAAGCAAAGGAGCAAGAGGAAGCTCAAGTAGAAGAAGGAAGTTGAAGCTAAGGTAAGTGTTTGACCTTGGAACCTTAATCCACTCTCTCCTACCTCTTCTAATGTGTCTAAGACATCAAAGATCATCTTTTCCTTGGTCTTTTGACGTGTAGTTTGAAATTGAAGAAGGGAGACTCAAGGAATAAGTGGGTCAAAGGTGTTGGGAAGCTATCAAGTAAGCCATTTTTGAATTTTTCTATCATTTTTCTTGGTTGTTTGAGCTAGGAAATATCTATCTCCTTGATCATGCATGTATATTTGGTTGAGTAGCTAATGAAGAGAAGGAACAAAGTTTTAGAGTTAAGTTTCATGGTCTTAAATGGTGGATTAAACTTAGTATATGAATTATACAAAGCTAGAATGGAAGCTTGGTATTTTGTTGATTAATAAAGGAATTTCGTGCAGTTGAGTTTTCATGATGATATGAGTTGATTTTGGTGTTTTTAATGGTATTAAAGTGTTTAAAATGATATTATGTATAAGGGTGAACTTGAAACATAATTTTTGGAAGTACAAATGGAAGTTGAAAAACATTGGGTTGTTGATTTGTGGAATTCCTGTGGAGTCAGCTGGGTTTAACTTGATTTTTGACTTAGTAAATGGACTTGTAAAATTATGAAATTTTATGGGAGAAATTAGACATCTCAAATATTATTTCGGTATATTATTTGTAATTCTATGAGTTCTGGATTGGGAGAAATAAATTTTTGAAAAATAGCCTCTGTTTGTGGACTTTATTTCACACAGTAGAGATGTTTTGGGCTACAAATGGATTTTCGGATGTGGCTGGCTCAAAATATATTTTTGGTTGAAACTAGACATATTAAGGGTTAAATGGGTTTTGGAACCAACCCAAAATAAGTTTTCTAGATTTAGTTATGAATTTTTGAAGTTGAGTCTTTATTTCTGCAAGTTTCAGAATTTGAACGAAAATGAAAGAAATTTAAACCCATATTTAATTCCTTAACAAGAAAAGGAATTTAATAAATATGGACTCTTAAAGGGGCTTATTTTATGACAGAAATAGAAAACATTTTTTTAGAAGGAAATTAATTATATTTATATTTTATTATTAATATTAGGGCTATTTGAGGAATTGTGGACCAAGAAAGGAAATTATTATTTGTAAGAGTAGTCAACCAACAGGTAGTAATCTTAATCCTCATATGTCTTGTGTTACCTTGTATGTTTGTTTTTCAATGATTGTGGACCCGTGTCTCCTAAAGAGGGACATGCATTGTGTGCATTCAGTGTGGTCTGGGTTTGGAGCCCGATTATTGTGATTTTCCTAGCTTTGTGGATCCGGGGCTCGCTTTTTTGAGCAGCCCTGCGTTTATTTCTAAGACATGTAGTCCTTCCGCTTGTTTCTAGGACATGTAGTCCCTCCACAGTTAACACTGTATACATGGTATGTTGCATTTGTGTTACTGCGCATTTGTTACTGAATGTTGTTATCTTGTGTTTTTTCGATCATGGTTACATACATGCATTTCATAGACATTACATATGAGATTAATGGTTACTCTGGGATTTAATTATGAATCCCAGGCTATTGTAAAGCTTCATGTAGTGCTGCTAGGGCGGTGTCGGGTGATAAAGGTAAGTCTGCGAAGCTGGATTGAAGTGGTGACAGTGGAGGCTAAGGGTGACTTGATTTTGGTTATCTATTATTCTTGAGATGATTGTACAATATTTTAGTTGTGTTGGTATCATATTTGGATGATTGTATCATTAACCCTTCGGGGAAATTTACTGTTCAGTATTTTATTTACTTTACCAGTATATAGTTGTCCAAACCGATGCATGCACTGCTATTAACACTCTGATGCATGTCGTAATTAACCTGTGAAATTGAATTAAGATAAAGGATCACACTACCCGCCACCTAAAAGGGCGAGGCCAGTAGGGGTGTAACAATATATGTGTGTGTTTTATATATGTACACACACACACATATACACATATATATTGACACACACACACAAATATACATATATATGTACACACACATATATACATACATATATACACAGACACATATATATACACACAGTGGTGAACCTTAGAATAAATATTTGAAAGGCCAGATGTATAAGTTTTTGGGACAAATAATTTTTTTTTTTAAAAAAATCCAATTTACATTAGATATTTAGGACTTTTTTTTTTTTTTTTGGCCATGGTCCCCCATTGTCTACAATGAAGATCCGACACACACACACACACACACACACAAACCCACGCATGCGCGCGCACGCAGAGAGAGATATGTACACAGACAAATATATAAACACACACACACATATATGTATATAGACACACATACTATGTGTACGTGTGTGCATTAGCAAATTAACATCAGCTGATCGATAAATAAATTAAATCCCACAATTTAAAAGTTTTACTGACTGGAAGAGTCTACACACTCACATATATATAATTACCAAAAAAAACCAAATACACTTGGAAGAACAAAATAGGGGTATTTTAGGAAGAAATTGACCAAAAACTAAAAAGTTGTCCTAGAATTAGGACCAAAGCCAACTCTCAAATGTTGTCCTATAATTAGGAAGAGAGTATCACTAATGGCTCTGGACCTCATACAAATATTGTACACAAATTCTTTCATCCAATTGGCACAAGACTTTCTACATGGTCGTAAATTTAGCCATTGCCATTGGCCCTGCCACATTTGCTGATATTAAACGCCTTCAATTCATTCGTAGAGATATTTAACAGAGTCATTTTTGCTTCATGATAACATTCGCTTTCACAACCATCACAAACAATTTGATTCATCCAAATAGTCATAGCCGGACGTACCACAATTGGAATGAGACAGCTACTAAATTTCTTAGCCCAAGATGCACCTGAACCATCCTCCATCACCCACAATTCAATCAAAGATTCAGAGTCTTCCATCTCAGAAAAACAAAGCATAGCAAGTTTGTTCTCATACACAGAAAGTGTAGGTCTTGGAATTGAATAATCAAGTGTTATCAGAGTAAACACTTCATTTGCTATGTCAAATGAAACTATCACATAGTAAAAACTGTTGGGTTAATGTGCTCTTTGGTCACTTAAGCCCAATAAGGCTTAATTGAGACTACAGCCCAAGAACTCTAAGGCCCATGTGGATTAGGGTTAGGTCTTGGGTGTAGTAGCATATAAACTAACTTTCGCCGCTTGAAAAGATACGGCCGCACAAATAGTTAGGAGGCTCTCATCGAAACAAAAACCTAGAGGCGTACGTTCATCATCCGAACGGTTGCCCACACAACCATCTCATCCCCCTCGAGAGATAGTCCGGAAGATCAATCATAGATCGCACGAGGACTGTTCGTATACGTAGACAAGGTTTGCTCGTGGAGAATTTTTTTCGATAACTCTTCAATATCCAGGTAAGCAAAACGATGAAGGTTTCTCTTTTCCTACATCGCGTGGTACGATACGCTTCCGCGTTTTCTGATCAGTTTCCTACAATTGGCATCAGAGCCAATAGCGATGAGGAAAAGAACCAAGTTTTGAAATTTCATGTGATTATCTTCGAAAATTATTTTTGAAAGGATGGCATCTGTTTCTATATTTGTTATTTGTTTCATAGTAGTTATCGTTTATAAATCATATGAATACTTTAATCCATGGTTAGATTCTCTCGTGTAATTCTTGATTTGTAACAAGGAGGCTAATCCCATATGATTAGGTTTCCTCCTTGCTGTTTTTATGATTTCCTTTCGAATTTCTATGTATTTTTCTAATTCTCGTAAAAGTTGGAGATCAAGAAACGTGAAGAATATGAGCAAACAACACCGTACGACACTTTTCGTGGACTTCGGATCTCGGATTTGGACAAACCATATATGGATGGAAAGAGGACGGAAAGACGAACAACTTGGCGGTCGGAACACCGCCAAAGGACAACCCACGCGCCGCCACACGCCTCCACAAGTGGCTGCGCATGGCCGTCACGCGCCGGCAAACGGCCGGCGCTTGAGGGCGCGTGGGCCACCCTTTTGGGGTGTTTCCGGCGGCCGTTTGATCGTCTCTCCGTGACGGTGCTTCCCCGGAGTTTCGTGCTAAGATGACTTCGGGCCGCTTGCGTGGCAGGCGAAGGCTAGGGTTCCTCTTTTGTGTCCTAGGGCTTCTAGCCAAGGATTGGGTTTTTGGGCTTTTGGGCTCATAGATACCTGAAGGGGCTTCGATAAATCCTATGGGCGGGACAAAAGAGAAATTCCAAAGTTGTAAAATTTTTTTTTTTTTTTTTTTTTTTTTTTTTTAGGAAAACCATGGATTAAAGTTATTTGCTTAATTAATTTAATGCTTTTCTTGGATTGTATGAATTATATGTACGATTAACGTGATGTTTGAAATAACATGCAATATAGAATAGGAAGATGCCATATTGTTGCATAATCACATGTCATAAATGCATGATAACTAATATGTTTTTTCAATCGACTAGTATGATAGTTATTATGAGAGATTATTTGGGTTATCCAGATAAATAATCTAACAAATTTCCCAAGAGAATTGTATTTTTGAGAATATCTTGTGGGTTATTTAAAATGATCATGTGAAGCTCATTCGCCAATCATGACTGGATTTTAAAGTACCTAATGATTTCAATTAAGATGTTAATCTCACTGAGAATATTCTAAAATGAAAAAATTCTTGGAAATTAAAAATTCTAAACTTAAAATATTGAATGGGTGAAGGTTTTAAATTAAGCTTTTAATTTTAAAACCTACGGGCCCCATTGTGGGTTTATTAGTGAAATGGTTGTCGCCGAAGCCCCATCGGATAAGGATGATCGGATTTCGCTAGATTAAACCCTAATATTTTCAAAATTTTAGTAAAGTTTTGTACGGCCCATCGTCGGCAACACTTGGATACTAAAGATAATTTTGAAAGTAAACAATGGTTAATTACATTCAACTTTGGTAAAATTATTAACCCTCCCATCGAGGCTCGCAATGGAACCGAAGGCCCAAATTAACAATATTAGTTTTACAAGAATCTTGCCCATCGTAAGTCTTGTAAAATAACTAATGGATTGTTAAACAATAAACGAATAGTAGTTATTAGAATCTACTAGCGATATTTCTGTTTGTTGTTAATTTTAAAGTTTGAAATTAGTGTGTTTTTCCTTATTTTCATAAAAATGTCTTCATTCAATCCTTTAGCTACAATCTTGAGCCAAAAGCCTATGGATGGTACAAATTACAAACAATGGAGAACCAATTTAGATATTGTTCTTCAATATGAAAAGCTCAACTTTGTTCTCACTACCCCTATGCCAAGTACGTCGCTCGCGAGATGCGTCTCCGATGCAATTTGGACTGTTTTCAGCAGGAGAAGGATAGATGGGAGAAGGCGAATGTGTCGGTCATTGCTACATTTTGGCTAGTCTCGCAAATCACCTTCGGGAGCAAATGAACATAATTCGAGTGGAGCAACAATGCTCCGACTCTTGATGCCATGTTTGCTACACCTAGCGCTTCGCTAGGCAAAATGCGCTGAATTCAGGCCACCAAGACAAATATGTCATGTCCGGAGGAAGTGTATGCGGGATCATTGTCTAACAATGATAGCAAACTTCAAGAAGGCCGATGACCATGGTATCAAGTTTGAACAAGAAGTAAAAGTTGACCTTCTCTTACAATCACTACCCGAATACTTCAACCAATTCAAGATGAATTATAATATGAACAAAATGAATCTTGACCTCACTCAACTAATGCACGAGCTTGAGAGTGCCGAGCAGACTCTAGTCAAGCAAGGAAGTGCATTGTTTGTTAGTGAAAGTTCTGTGAAACCTAAGGGGAAACCCAAGGGAAAGAACAAGAACAAGAAAAAGAAGAAATCAGTACTCCAGTTGCCAAAACAGCTTGCAATGAAGTAGCCCAAAAGGCAAGTGCTTCAAGTGCGGACAAAAGGGGCATTGGAAGAAAGATTGCCCACAAATGAATAAACCAGGTATGGGTAATTTAAATGTGATTGAGGCTTGTTTAGTGGAGAATCACGATGACAAATGGATCGTTGATTCAGAGCCACTAACCATGTTTGTTACTCTTTGCGGTGGT
This sequence comes from Acacia acuminata, assembly GCA_019022655.1. NCBI lineage: Eukaryota > Viridiplantae > Streptophyta > Magnoliopsida > Fabales > Fabaceae > Acacia > Acacia acuminata. Next base: position 1,196,402 of record JAFJYI010000035.1, read on the forward strand.
TCAAACAAAGCTTGCCAAGTGAGTAAAGGACAACGAGATTTGAAGCTTGGAACAGGCAGCTTGTGTCCGCACTAGCAAATTGGGACAAGTTGTTTTATCTTTTAATAATTATAGAACTTTGGTTTTAGAAGACTGTTTATTTATTCCAGATTTTAAGAGGAATTTAATTTCGTTAGTTGTTTAGATAAACATGGTTTGACAGTTCAGTTTGATTCCTCGTTTCAATAAGAAGTTCATCTTCTTTTATTTGTTCGTGTAAAGTTTAATGGCCTTTATTTCCTTAGTCCTATTCCCCGTGAAGTTAATCATGTTGAATTAAAAAATGTTGAGCATATCAATTCGTCAAAGAAAAGAAAAGTTTCCAATGAAACTTATCTTTGGCATTTGAGATTGGGTCATATTAACTCTAACAGATCCAAGGTTTGGTCAAAAGTGGGATTTTAAAATCCCCGAACTTTGAGCCGATACCAAAGTGTGTGAATCCCGTTTAGAGGGTAAAATGACCAAGAGATCTTTCAAGGCCAAGGGAAAACGTGCCACACTTCACTGAATTGGTACATACCGATGTATGTGGACCAATAAATGTCCAAGCCGTAGGCGGGTATCGTATTTCATCACATTTATCGATGATTACTCTAGATTTGGACATGTGTACCGATGCGTCACAAGTCCGAAGCTTTTGGAAAATTCCAAGAGTTCAAGGTCGAGGGAGAAAAGCATCTAGGTGTTCAAATTAAGACTCTTCGATCTGATCGAGGGGGTGAATACCTATCTGGAGAGTTCAGGTCTTACCTGACCAAGGAGGGGATAGTTTTGCAATTATCTTCTCCAGGGACACCCCAGCAGAATGGAGTTGCTGAAAGGAGAAATAGAACCCTTTTAGAAATGACAAGATCTATGCTCAGTTATTCATCACTTTCTCGATTCATTCGGGGATATGCCTTAGAAACAACTATGTATCTATTGAACTTAGCTCCGTCCAAGTCGATTTCAACGACACCAATTGAATTGTGGAAAGGGTGTAAGCCCACCATGAATCATATTCGAATTTGGGGTGCTCCAAGCACATGTCTTGAAACAAAACTGACAAGATGGACTCGCATCGAAGTATGCATGTTTGTAGGCTATCCTAAAGGAACCGAGGTTGGTTGTTTTATAGTCCAAGAGAAAAGAAGGTCATAGTGAGCACTCACGCGACTTTCTTAGAGGAGGACTATATGACAAACTATAAGCCAAGAAGTAAGGTTATTCTTGATGAGCTAGTCTCGATCAAGTTTCACCACAACCTCAAGGGGTTCCAGCTTTTGTTCCCGTGGTTGTTCAAAGAGGGGAAAATGTATCTGAACATACACAGAACCAGAGACAGAACCAGAAGTTCAGCATGATGTTCAACTAAATGAAGAACAAAATCATGAATTAGTTGATCCACTTAATGAGGGTCCTCATCTAGAAGTTGTCAACCCACAAAATGTGGACCCCCGTAGATGCACGACATCAAGTGCGACAAAGTCGTAGTGGGAGATTGATTCGTAAACCGCAAGATATCTCTTGTTGGGTGAGTCAAATCAGGATGACATCATCGCAGAAGATGGTGATCCCACGAGTTATGACGAAGCACTAGGAGATGTTGATGCTCGTGAATGGCTCGAGGCTATGAATCGTGAAATGGATTCTATGTATTCCAACTCGTTTGGTCTCTTGTAGATGCACCTAAAGGGGTAAGACCCATTGGGTGTAAGTGGATTTACAAGAGAAAGAGAAGATCGGACGGGAAGGTTGAAACCTTCAAAGCTAGATTGGTGGCGAAAGGGTACTCCCAAAGAGAAGGAGTGGATTATGATGAAACCTTTTCGCCGGTTGCCATGCTCAAGTCTATTCGGATTCTCTTAGTCGTTGCGGCCAATCTTGATTATGAGATTTGCGAGATGGATGTCAAAACGCTTTTCTAAATGGAAATTTGGAAGAGGAAATCTATATGCAAAGCAACCAAAAGGGTTTATAGCCAAAGGGCAAGAAGAAATGGTATGCAAGTTGTAGAGGTCCATTTATGGACTTAAGCAAGCATCCAGATCATGGAACATCAGATTTGATCAAGCCATTGAGTCTTATGGCTTTGAGAAAAGCCCTGATGAGCCGTGTGTGTATAAAAGGATCCAAGATAATGCGGTATCTTTTCTGGTACTTTATGTGGATGATATACTCCTTATCGGAAATGATACATAGGTATTGTTGGGCATAAAAACCTGGCCGAGCAAACATTTTGATATGAAGGACCGGGGGAAGCCAATTATGTTCTTGGTATTAAACTCTTGCGAGACCGGAAGAACAGGTTTTGGCATTATCCCAGGCTCAATACATTGACAAAATACTTGCCAGGTTTAGCATGGAGAATTCAAAGAGGGGAATTATACCCTTCGTGCATGGGATTCATCTCTCGAGAAGCAATCTCCTCAAACTCCCGAGCAGAGAGAACGCATGAGTAGGATACCTTATGCTTCAACAGAGGTAGTCTCATGTATGCTATGCTATGTACCATACAGATATCCGCTATGCTCGGGAGTAGTAAGCCGGTACCAATCGGACCCGGGAGAGCAACACTGGTAGCGGTTAAACATATACTCAAGTACCTACGAGAACGAGAGATTATATGTTGGTCTACTCAAGTGGGAGTCTTGAAACCATTGGTTATACGGACTCGGATTTCCAAGGAGATATTGACTCAAGAAAATCCACCTCGGGATATGTGTACACCCTTAATGGCGGTGCCATTTGTTGGAGAAGTGTAAAACAAACATGTGTGGCCGACTCGCCACGAGGCCGAGTATGTAGTCGCTTCCGAGGCCACAAAGGAAGCCGCATGGTTAAAGAAGTTCCTAACGGATCTTCAGTGATACCAGGTGTAAATTGTCCTATCACACTCTACCGTGACAACGGTGGGGCGTAGCGCATCCAAGGAACCAAGGTGTCATAAGAGACAAGCACATAGAAAGGAAATACCACTTGATCCGAGAAATAATTAAAAGAGGAGATAAAGTGGTAGCAAAGATAGCATCGACGAGAATCTCGTCGACCCTTTTACTAAGAGTTTGCCCGAGCGTGTGTTCGAGAGGCATGTTTCATCTATGGGTCTTAAGAGGATTCCCAGATTTGTAGCTTTAGGCGCTTTTTTTTACTTTGTTATTTTGTGCTTTTGAGCATGACATTATGACATTGCATTTCTTTTTTCGAATGTTAATAAATGGAGTATTTTTTTCATTTATTTTGCACACTATTTACAAACTCTAAGGTCCGGATCAATTGTGGAGTATATGATCATATGAATACTTTCATAGAGGACATGGTCATAGGTTCTCACAATTGATGAAATGATTCACATGCCTATTAAATTAAGTTGGGCACTTTATTTAGGCCGCAATGTTTTATGAAATGGTTTTGTCCGAATCATTATAAAACATTGGTGTGAGTTAATGCTCACATTGAATGGATCAAGGAGAGATTTGATTAAGGTTGTTCTTTCGTCATAAGGAATCAAATCTCCAGATAACTATAGTTATGTAGTTGCTCTTAATCCCGAGTTTATTTTAAACAGTAGTCGAATAGTTTTCATTCTTTGATTTACCAACGGGTGAGGTTTGATCTATATGACGGCCAACAACTCGGTATTTTGGGATTGAGACTATTTGGTTATCGGTGTTTATGAGATAAACAACAAGGAATTTATAGGAAATGTCCCCTTGATATGTTTCAAGCACTGGATATTGAAGACACCGGCCAAGTGCATGTAATCCATTAGAGAAACTATCAAAGTCAAGGGAATAAATAATTGATTGGGTTACGTAAAACTAGTCAATCAAATTATAGACATTCTATAAAGGGGGGTGCATATTCTTGTTATAAGTGTCATTGTTCTTGGAGATCACGTTCGGGCTTTTAGTGGAGTAGCACCGAACTAGATAATCTTCTCGTAGATTATCATGAGCCTTGATGAATGACAAATGGTAGGTCCCCAGGCTAGCTTGAGACAAGGGATGGGGTATATTATCGATGATGATGGCTTATGGGCTATATGGTCTTGGGTTTACGAACTCAAGTTAGTATCTTAAAGAGCAAGTGGGAGATTGTTGGGTTAATGTGCTCTTTGGTCACTTAAGCCCAATAAGGCTTAATTGAGACTACAGCCCAAGAACTCTAAGGCCCATGTGGATTAGGGTTAGGTCTTGGGTGTAGTAGCATATAAACTAACTTTCGCCGCTTGAAAAGATACGGCCGCACAAATAGTTAGGAGGCTCTCATCACAAACAAAAACCTAGAGGCAGACGTTCATCATCTGAACGGTTGCCCACACAACCATCTCATCCCCCTCGAGAGATAGTCCGGAAGATCAATCATAGATCGCACGAGGACCGTTCGTATACGAGGACCGTTCGTAGACAAGGTTTGCTCGTGGAGAATTTTTCGATAACTCTTCAATATCCGGTAAGCAAAACGATGAAGGTTTCTCTTTTCCTACATCGCGTGGTACGATACGCTTTCGCGTTTTCTGATCAGTTTCCTACAACCTATTGTACTATCCTTCCAACTCAACCCAAGCCAAAACATAGCTCCGCTAACAGTGACGCTTCCATAAAAGAGTGATACGTTTTCTATTCCAAATTCTACTTCCTTCCATGATTCTGAGCTTAATGAATAAGCTACAACATGCAATAGGGCGGGAAGAGGATGAGCATAATAAATTACCACTATCTTGTAATCATTATCAATTGGACTGAAGCCAAATCCTACCTCGGAAAATAGCTGTGTATCTAAAGGGAGCGGTAGAACTTTCCTATTTGGAGGCAAATACAGAATAAACCATTGCTGGAACCCACGATTTCAAAGGTAGTTGAGGAATGCATGAAAGGTGCATTCTCAACATGGAGTTTGCAATCAAGCAACCATAAGCCATAACGTCGTTGTAAAAGAAGACAAGGGTTTTGACGGTTACTGGAGTAGTGGAGGTGGTCAGAGATGAAAGATGGGGTTCTGATAAGCTTTTTCCAATGTTTACATACACATCCAAATCGGATTAGGGATTTTATCGGAAGTCGTATGAGAATGTTTCTAATGATTTCTTCAGGAAGAAACGACAGGTCACCGGCCATTGCAATCCGCTTCATCGCGCTCGATTGCGAAGAACAAACGAGGGATCCCTCTGAGCGATGCCTTCCGATCAATGGGACTATTAGTGATTCTTCTGCAGGAAGAATCTATTGCATCGCATTCTTATGCTGTATATTTCTATTTATCTTGAAAAATCTTTTTTTCTATTGATTTTTGTCGGTGAGGATAAGTATTAATTAAATTTAAGTTTAACTTTTTTTATGTATTAAAAAAAAAAACGTTTAACCTTTTTGTTATCAGATTTCCAATCTCTAATCTCTTGTTTAGGGGGAAAAAGATTTCAATGTCAAATGCTTTAGTAATTTAAATGTCTCTCCAACTATTTAGGTTGATCATAAAAATAAAAATTAAGAACTTGATCAATAAAAATAATTAGGTCAGCTAAAAAATATTAAATTTAATTAGAATAGAACGAAATCAAAAATTTTAAATATATTTATCTGTTATTTATTTGTGTAGCATTTTTCTCAAGTTATAAAGCAATAAGTTTAGGTTAAAATTCAAATTAATGCCATTTTAGATCAGTTCCATATATAGAAATATACAGCATTTGACATTCCCCCTTATCTTTAAAAGTTAAAAGCCAACACCCAAAACTTCATATTTTGACCACTAACCGTTAAATCCAACGTAACACTCTCTTTGGTTTTTATTATAAAGCATCCTTAACTAACAATTCTCACAAACTAATAAAAACAATTAAACTCAATTAAGTTATACTAAAATTTAAGTAATTTTTAATATTACCCCTACTAACTGCATTAAACTCTAATATCATATTACTTATTACTCTCACCCACTACCTTTATTAATTATGGGCATATATGGGGAAAAAAATTTAATGCTCATTGCGAATAAGAAAGTGCCTTATATAAAGGACTAAATGTACTTGTTAGTTGGTGTTTTATAATAAGGACTAGAAGAACTATGTTCATTTTCACTAACAAAATCACAATCCCAAGCAATTTGAAGAAAATCAAATTATGAAGAAAATCATCAACACACTATCTAAACAGAAAACCTCAAATTATGCACGCACCAGGAACAAAACTACATATCCCCATATTTGATAGAAAACCAAAAATTCTATAATACAGATTAGGTTGAACATTTTTAAAATATTTATAAATTATGTTAATGTTATGTTTTTAGTATTTCAAAAATTTTCCAAATCTTACGTTGATACGATCAAGGTTGTCAAACTCACGAGTTTAAGCAAACTCGTGACAATGACGTAAACTCGCATCGTGAACTCGAATCGTAAACTTGTAAGAGTTTACTTTTATTATTAAATAGGTATTACTAGTGTATAATTAAATAATTAAAATATAAAAAAACGACAACAATTTGATTTAAATATATTTTAAATCTAAATAATTGAAATTAAATCCATCAACATTCATAATTTATAATATTTAATAAAGAAATTTCTATAAAATTTCTATATAAAGCCACTGAGCATGATCAAATCAAAAAAGTTAACACAAATTTAAGAGTAAGTTAACACGGTTTTATAGGCTAAAAATGTAAAAACGGTAAACTCGGCGTATAAACTCGTGAGTTTAATCAAGTTTACAACTAGCACGAGTTTACCACTGACTCGACTCGTTTTTATAAGCTAGAAGCGTAAAAATGATAAACTCGGAGAGTCAACTCGTGAGTTTGACAACAATGGATACGATTATTATAAAAAAATTAATTAATTCTTTTTTGGCTGGAAGTAGAATAAAAAAATTCATACTTTAAGCAAGATAGTAACCCACGTATACTTAAGAGATCACAAAAGTTTAGTATACATTAATTGATTTACAATAATAATAAATAAATAAAACTCTAAATTTCTTTTCAACGAGACTCTAAATTATTGGATTTTGATGAGTAACACCCAATTTTTTAAATAGAGTCGCAAATTCGATTGCTGAAATGCTTTAGAGGGTCTAACTTTTATAGGATAGGATATTGTTACTACCATTTTTTGTTACTACCATTTTTCCACTGTTAGATTAGAATCTCATCTACCTTTATAATTTCTCTCTCCTATTAAGATTATGATCTAACGGTGGAAAAGTTGTAGTAACACTGGTAGTAACAAAAAATGGTAGTAACAATATCCTATCCCAACTTCTATATTCCTATTTTATTAGACATTATGTTTTTTTTTCACTCCCAATGCAAAAAGAAAGAAAATTCTTTTGTCAATAAAGAGGTTTTTTCCAACATCAATAATAACCAAAAAAAAAAAATAAGGGAAAGAGACTTAAAAGAATTTTGAAATTGTAAAATTTTAAATTAGATTTGTTACCAAGAGTAGATGAAAAAATACGGATGCACTAAAAATTAATTAATTTGAAACATTGAATGTTATTTAAAACAAAAAGTACTTTAGGATGTTAAATACAACTTAACTCAAACAAATAAAAAAAAACTAATGAAATAATAAAATAAAATTAAAAACCTCTCATTTTGAAGATGTGATGAGCACGGAGGGTGATCCGTTTTATACCAATTGAATAAATCTTATTTGTTTGAAATCTTAACTAGATCTTTTTATTTTTATCCTCATTAAATATATCACTGATTATCTATTTACAATAAATTTTCACCCATTATCGATCTCATGTATATTATTTCTAAACAGGGCTATAATTAGAAAGAAATATATATAAATTACATATTTATTACTTTTAATTAATATTTTGAACCATGTGATTTTAGTAACAGAGTGAATGTGTGTGCGTGCGCGCATTGTTGTATAAAATCTTTGCCTGCCTAAAGCCATCTATTGCATAGTGCTAGAAGGTAGAAGGGTTCTCTTGTAAGAAAATCTCTTTTTTTCTTTTATAAACAAACTAAGCGGTCTCTTCGAGGAAACACCAGTTCGAAGGATCAAATAGACCATACCCCTGGAAAAGGAGATAACAGTTTTGATGATGAGTGGAGTGGTGGAGATGGTCTGCCATGAAATATGGGGAATCACTTTCCCTGCCTATCCTTTGGATAGGTAGGAGAGCTTTTCTCTCCGAACCATCCAGATTAGATTTGGACGGTCCAGGATCTTTTTTTTTTACTTTATATATTTTCAAAAAAAATATTTTAATGAGTAGAAAATCTAAAATAAAGATAATTTCTCAACTAACATTTTTTTTAAATGATTTTTTTATTTAAAAAGAAGTTAGTTTAAAAAAATCAAATCTGGACCGTCCAGATTAGATCTAGACGGTCCAGATAAGATGGGTAGATGGTGCCTATCCCAAAGATAGGCACCGAAAGTGGATCCATGAATATGGGGACTTGATGAGATTTTTTCAAAGACTCGTTGAAATCGGATTAGGGACTTTATGATTATGACATCTGCCTCGGAGGACTCAACTGAGTAGATCACATTCCTCGGAGGAAAGGTTTATGCTGATCAAAGGGTTTAAGAAAGAAGAAGAGAGCTGCGTCAAACGCTTTATAAGGTTTAATGTTTTTGTTCCAGAAATATTTTTTCTTCCACATCATCATAAAAGTAAGTGGGTCCTATTAATATTTTCTCTTTCTTTTCTTTACAATAGGACCTATTCACTTTTATGTAAATGTGATAGAAAAAATTTTTGATAGCAAAAGTAAAAATATTAAACCCTTATTTGCAACTAAAAAGGTTTTTTTTTTTTTTTTAAGGTGTTAAATGTTTCTTCGCTATTAATATGGGAAAAAAAAAGTAGTTAAAAACTGAAACAATACAGGCTATATTATACACACATATTATGGTATGGTTAAATACATACCTAAAGCCCCTTTTATAAAATTAATTAAAATTTGTTGGCAAGAAAAGTAATAAAAAATATTAAATTTTGTATCACTGATTTAAAATAATTAATTTCAAATGTCATTTATTATTAATTCCATTGACTTTCTCATGTTATACGACGAAATAAATTACCATTATTCCCAGCAACCAAAAATATATAAATAAATAAGCATTAGTTAAAATTTAAATCCTAAAGAATCTGAATACATTTATGAGGGGTAATATTTCTTGATAAATAACTGTAGATCCTTTTTCTTAGGAAAAGTTTTGAAATTGTTGTTTGTCTTGAACTATTTTTTATGCCACATGATAACAGATTGACATTGAATATATGGTGGCCTAATATATTCTGATAAACGTAAAAAATAGTCAATAGAAATCCCAACTGCTTTTTGTAACAAAATGATTTCAATCATCAAGGTTGATTATATATAAACTTATTTTATAATATGAAAAAATAGAGGACTCCTGATTTTTTTTTATTTCTTTTATTAAGTATGGCACCGATATGTTCTGATAAACCTAATAAATAGTCAATAGAAATCCCAACTGCATTTTGTAAGAAAATGATTTCAATGGTCATGGTTGATTTGTCATTAATTTATTTTACATAAAAAATACAGGACTCCAGATTTTCAATATTCCTTTTAGTTTAAAGTATATTTTTAGTCTTTTAAGTTTACTTATAGTATACTTTTAGTCATATAATTCTAACACCTTTAATTTCGCTAACGAAAAACGCTAACACAACAACTCAAGGAATAAATGTGTACACTTAATTAATGATTGTGTAATTAAATGCTATTAATCTTAAGTTTAAAATGCGTGTAAATTGAAAAATATCTAAAAATTCAATGAAGCGGACAATATCAAAACTTCGATTGTATAAAAAAGAATTTGTTTAATAATCTAAATAGTAAAAACCTTGTTTTCATTTGCAGCAATTGGTATGCTTGGATATCCCTACAATCATGGAATATGGAGCTCTTTGGTATGCTTGGACCACATTAATATAAGTATTAATATAATTATAATTTATGATTTAACCTTAATTTCAAATTCAAGTTGCTTCTTTCCTTAATAGTCAAACCCCAATAATTATGGATGGGCAATTTTGATGGTGTGATTATCCCACCCATTTTTGAGTTAAACGGGTTACTAACCGGTATATATAACAATATTTCTTTTTTTTTTGATACACATAGTAGGGGAGGGGGGCAGGGTTCGAACCACGGACATGGGAGGGGAGCCAAGCTCCCATGCCACTGCGCTACTAAGGTGCTGGCTATATAACAATATTTCTAATATAAAGTTGATTGATTGATTGGTTACATCACAAAGAAAGTGGAAAATTAAAACATATCCATACAAGAATTTCTCATAAATTAAGAAGGAAACTCTTCTGCAAGTCTTAGATTATATTTGCTATCAAGGCCAATCAATACAGTTTAGAAGCATGTCTTCACAGGATCACAAACTCAGTTCTCTTTGACCACAGGAGGAAGGACCTCCTAGGGGCTCAAAAGGACTATGTTATCACTTTATGGCAAGATATTTCCCTTTTGTTGAACTTCTATTCTTTTGGTTTGGTCAAGTTTGCTTTGGATACAGGCTCTAGGACCTTTCGTTTTTTAAATGCTTGTCCTTTTATTTGTTTAGCTCTAAACTGATGTCCACATATTTATAACAAATGTATTTAACCATTCCTTGAATCATTAAATAAATGCAATTAAATGGCTGGCTAAAAAGTATTAAATAAAATTAGAGGCGTAACAGCATATTTATTAGGAAAAAAATTATTTAGCTAACACCATCGTTGTAATCTTTAATTAGTTTTTTAAACGTCGTTGTGCAACATGCCAAATATTCCATATGATGCAAACCAAAAAAAAAAAGTTCATTGCTAACTTTAGTCCATATGATGCAAAAACGTCGTTGAATGATATATCCATCTGCCGAAGAGACATGAACAGCAAAATTCATAAATGAGTCAAATAAAGTTAGAAACACACCTTGTATTGAATATAGATGTGTATTAATCATTCTAAATAACATCTTCAAGGGGCATCAAGATTACAAATACAGTCATTAATAGAGATTAAACAAAAATAGAACAAATTTTGCTTCATCATTCTCCGCTTACTAGTTAATATCACTTATGACCCTACACCTTGTACAAATATTGTACGCAATATCTATTCTCCAATTGGAACAAGACTTTCTGTATGGTGCAAAATAAAGCCACAGCCAGTGCCCCTGCCACATTTGCTGATATCAAATGTCTTCAATTCATTGGTAGAGATATTTAACAGAGTAATTTTTGGTTCTTGATAACGTTCCCATTCACTATTATCACAAACAACTTGATTCATCCAAATAGTCATCACCGGATGTACCACACTTGGAATGAGACAGCTACTATATTTCTTAGCCCAAGATGCACCTGAACCATCCTCCATCACCCACAATTCAATGAAGGATTCAGAGTCTTGAGTCACAAAACGAGAAAGTACAGCAAGTTTGTTCTCATAAATGGTAAGCCTAGATGGTGAAGTGGACCAATCAGGTGTAGGTATCAAAGTAAACAGTTCATTTGCCATGTCAAATGAAACTATTGAATGGTAATAAGTATTTGTGTCTGGATTCCTCCCAAACCCAGACCAAAACATAATTCCATTCAAAGTGACGCTTTGATGACCAAGAACAACGTTTTTAACCCCAAATTCTACTTTCTTCCACGATCCTGAGCTTAATGAATACACAAAGACAAGCATAGAGAACATTAAAGCAGGATCAAAATTTATCATTTTGACGTAATGATAAGTTATCACTACCTTGTAATCATTAATAACTGGACTAAATCCAAATCCTATACTGCAAGGGCGATCTGGATCTTTCGCATTTAGGGTATTTGGGGGCAACTGTCTGACCTCTCTAGTCGCTGGATTCCACAATAAAAGGGAAGGATAAAATCCAGAATACCTATCGACCTTAACACAGAGCAAGCCATTGCTGGAACCGACGATTTGAAAGGTATTGGGGGAATCGAGCAAAGGTGCAATGTTAACTTCGTGGAGTTGCATCTTACAATCAAGCAACCATAAGTCATAAGACTCATAACGTCGTTGTAAAAGAAGAGAAGGGTTTTGATGGGTACTGGAGTGGTGAAGGTGGTCAGAGATGAAAGATGGGGATCTGATAAGATTTTTCCAATGTTTGCACACACATCGGGATCGGATTAGGGTTTTTACTGGAAGTCGCATGAGAATGTTTCTGATGATTTCTTCAGGAAGAAATGGCATGTTGCCGGCCACTACAATCCGCTTAATTGAGGTCGATTGGGAAGAACAAAGAAGTGATCTTCAGAGGAAAGCCCTCCAATCAATGGTCTGATTCTCTCTGTTGGTGACACCGTTCTTGTGCTTTATACTCGTATTTCTGTTTTACTGAAAAGTTGGTTTTATGAATAAAAATCAGTTTTTGTATTTTTGGATTTTTTGCCCGTATGAACTATTATTAATTATTAACTCGTGAGAAATCAAAATAATTACGGACTGAATATTCCTTGAACGGTTAAACATATATCGCCTGCTATTATCTTAAAACAAATGTATAGTTGTTATGAATATTAATGTGGATTCCATTGGCTTCCTCTACAAGCCAACAAAAGGCTTCTTCTCCAAGCCAATTTTATCACCAAGTTTCCTTTTCTTGTTCCCCAAGTATAAATTGGGAGGAATATTATATATGGATGAAAAATCTTCATCTAACAGGATACTTGAAGTATTTCAGTGCTGGGAAAAAAAGGGATTTCCTTTTCTATTTGTGATTATCTATCAATCTCTCGAGATTCTGATTTGATTTCTATTTATGATTATCCATCAATCTCTTGAGATTCTGATTTAGTTTCTATTTGTGACTATCCATTAATCTCTCCAAATTCTGATTTAATCAGAGAGAATATAGGAAATCTGGTTACGAGTAATTTAGTCTTCTTTTTTAATGTTTTAATTTCTAATCCTTCAAAATAATAATTATTTTTATGGTCCTTCTTAATAAATATTATTTTTGTTAGATCCTTTATTAGAATTTTCCCAGTTGATAATATTCAATAATCTTCTTTTTGTATATTTCCAAAAATCTATAATGCATCTAAAAAATAATAAATTTTTCTTCTTGAGGTCTAATTAGTTGTTCATGCGATAATTAATTATTATCATTCATGAAAGTCAAAATCCAATTTATTTTTAAAGTCAACCATATTATTTTGAAAAAAATTTAGTTTCTCAATTAATACCTTCATTTTAATTATTGTGATATTAAAATCCCAATTATTAATCAATATTCGAAAACTCCATTTTCCACCTATTAATACCAATGATGGAGACATAATCTTTGTTCACCAATAACAAAAACTAGGAATCACTATTTCAAAATCAAATCATTGTCATTAGGACATAATTTTTAAAAATTATTACACTAATATTTAATTATAAATATAATTTATGGGGTTTAAACTTTTTATGTTGCATGAGAAAAAGAAGATTTCTACACACATGAAATGGTGGGACCCACATATATATAATGCTAATTATATATATATATATATGTGGGTCCCACCATTTCTTTGTGTGTGACATGAGAATACACTTCTCCTACAACATGAGAAATGTTTTTCCCATAATTTATTGCACTAATAACCTAGTTACAGAGACCCCTACAATCATGGAATATGAAGCTCATTGGTATGTTTGAACCACATTAATATAATTATAATTCATGATTTGACGCATAATTTCAAATTCAAGTTGCTTCCTTCTTTATAGTCAAATTCCAATAATAACGGGTGGATAATTTTGATGGTGTGATTATCCTAACTATTTATTAGTTAAACGGGTTACTAAGTGGGTATTACAAGATTTCTAATATATAAAGTTAATTGATTGAATGATTTGTTAGACCATAAATGAAGTGGAAAATTAAACCATGTCCATACAAGAATTTCTTATAAATTAAATAAAAAACAAAGTCAATAACTTGTTGCAGAACTACAAATTTAGGAGGAAACTCTTCTTCAACTGTTTCTGCAAGTCTTAGATTTGCTCTCAGGGCCAATCAACACAGTTGCTAGTATGGAAAAAAAAAAAATTAAAAAAAGAAAAAAAGAAAAGAAAAGAAAATCTCCAGCTCTCTCTCATTTTGGTCTCTGTTGTTTTAGAGCATGTCTTCAATGGATCACAAATTCAGCTCTCTTTGACCACGGGAGGAAGGACCTCCCACTGGCTCAAAAGGACTATGTTATCACTTTATGGCAAGATAATTCCCTTTTGTTGAATTTCTTTACTTTTGGTTTGGTCAAGGTTGCTTTGGATACAGGCTCTAGGACCTTTCCTTTTTTTTAAATTCTTGTCCTTTTAATTGTTTAGCTGTAAACTGATGTATACATATTTATAACAAATGTATTATGACTTTTATTATTAAAAAAAATAACCATTCGTTGAATCATTAATTAAAATTACTTCGGCTAGAAAGTATTAAATAAAATTTGAGGTGTACAGCATATTATTTAGGGAAAAAATTATTAAGCTAACACTATTGTTTTAATCTTTAATTAGTTTTTTTTAAAGTCGTTGTGCAACATGCCAAATATTCCATATGATGCAAACCAAAAAAAAGTTCAGTAAAAAAAAAAAAAAAAAAATTTAATTAAAATAATGATTGGAACTTTTAAAAATAGCTTCTTCTTTTTTTTTTTTTTTTTTTTTTTTACCGTATATTGGGTCGATATCCACTTGATGATAAGCAGCTTCAAACAACCATTTAACTAATTCACTGTCACTTATTTTCTTGTGACTCAGATTTTTGAGAAACTCTACAATTCATTTGTGAAAGTTTATTGTTTTCAGCTTTTAATTTTTCGACTATTTAAATCAATATATAAAATAAAGTAATGTATTTTGCAAACATGGGTCTCCAAATTAGCCATCAGAGACCATTTATACTTCTTCTGGCTCTAAATATAAGACATAGTTTATAGTGTAATTTGCCTATAAACTATATCCACAAATAGAGACTTGACTCATCACTGAAACTCTATGACTGAAGTTGGGCAACTATTCATAGCCTCTTGAACAAAAGAAACTTCAACAAGACCTAGCAGCTGGGTTATCTTAAAGAAACCCATGAATGCAACTGGCTCTTTTTTCCCCTTTTTATAATAAAAAGGCAAGATCTAATCTTGAAAGTAAGAACAAAGCGTAGAACATAGTTATATCAAAAAAAAAAAAAAAAAAAGCCTAGAACATACTAGAAAAACACTCAAATGAAAACAAACAGAGCAACTTAGCAGGCCAGTTTGGATGGGTTTTTTTGTTTTTGTTTTTCCTTAAAAAAAGCATTTTTTTAATACAAAAAAATGCTTTTTTTAAAATAAAAAAATTAATGTGTATAGATGATATTTTTTTATTAAAAAAAAAACAAAATAAAAGTCACAAAAAAAAGTCAAAATAATACTTTTTTTTTTTAACTTCAATTTGAAGCTTAAAAAAAAACACTTGTTTTAAAAGTCTATCCAAACAGGCTCGAGAGCTTAAAAAAAAAAACTACAAAAAAAGTATTTTTTTTTAAAAGCCCAACCAAACTCCTAAATCTGATAGAATTTGGCCCCATCAACAAGCAAGCTGGGGGTTCATGAAGAGTAGAAATAGCATTGCTCGCACATGATACACTTCAATGCTTCTCTGCTTGTGTGTGTATAATCTCAAGCTCCCAGTTAATCCAGAAGAACACCATTTCAACACTTCATGAAGCTGCACTGAAATTGGGACTAAAATCTTCGATTTCGTTGTCACTTTGAATCTAAAAGAGAACCAACTATAATGCATGTAAGGATCTAAGGCAGAAAGAAGTTCAAGTAAACTAAATAGGTTGAAACCGGAAATTTGGGTACTGTGTTGGAAATTGAACATAGGATATTTCAAAACAAAGATTTCCCCCTTAGGAGATTTAACATCACTTTAAAATCATACGTATAACTTATAGTTCAGCAAGACAGACTGACAGAGTAGATAAGGTCAACTAAAATCCAGCAAAAAAAGAAAAAAAAAGCCATTAACATAATCACTTAGTTCAGCAAGACACAGATTGCAAACCACTGATGATACAACTGTTAATGGCCTAATAAAGCAATGTTGCATCTGAGATTGGAAGAGACTTGCAACTGCAGAGTAGTAATAAGGTCAACCAGAAGATTGTTAAGCAATTCTAGAAGGGAAAATAAAGAGTGTTATGACCCACCATAGCCCAAAAGCTTATAATTATACTTTGAGTTGAAGAACTGTACCAATCATAAAACTCAACTATCTTTTTTTTTTTTCAAAAGAAAAATAAAACATTCTATTTAGAGAATTGGAAGTGAATAAACCATTCATGATCAAATAAAGAAATGGCTCAGCTGAGTTTGCAAAAGACTTAACTACATCAGTGAAATTATACCAGGGCGGCCATAAGATTGATAACCGATTGGATAAGGGACAACAAAGTACCCTAGCCAAAAGGCAAGTCAACCAAATTACCACGCCAGCTGTTACACTTGAAATTTCAGCCGCAGAAGTGTAACACTAAGCAAACTCCATCACAAGCAAAAAAGGAAGGCAACTGTTGATGACTTCCGCAGACAAGTTTTCAGGGAAGCCAAGCACTGAAGAATAAGACCATTTTGTTGCAAGTGGAGGAGAAATATGATGGCAGATACCATAATAGAAAGATATTTTCTTCCCTTGCAAATGATATAAAATCATTGGTATTAATATTATATGGACAACACATCCAATTTAATCCATACACCAATAGCTAAAGTATATATCCATCTATAAAAGGGAAATGATGAACAGAAAAATTCATAAATGAATCAAATAAAGTTAGAAACACCTTGTACTAAATATGGATGCGCCTTGACTATTGTAAATAAATTCTTCAAAGGGCATCAAGGATTACAAGTACGGTCATTAGTAGTAAGATTGAACAAAAATATAACAAATTTTGCTTCTTCATTCTCCGCTTACTAGTCAATATCACATATGACCCTACACCTTATACAAATATCTTACACAATGCCTACTCTCCAATTGGAACAAGACTTTCTGCATGGTGAAAAATAAAGCCACAGCCAGTGCCCCTACCACATTTGCTGATATTAAACCCCTTCAATTCATCCGTAGAGATATTTAACAGAGTAATTCTTGGTTCTTGATAACGTTCCCTTTCACTACCATCACGAACAATTTGATTCATCCAAATAGTCATCACTGGACGTACCACACTTGGAATGAGACAGCTACTATATTTCTTAGCCCAAGATGCACCTGAACCATCCTCCATCACCCACAATTCAATCAAAGATTCAGAGTCATGAGTCGCGAAAAAATAAAGCACAGCAAGTTTGTTCTCATACACAGAAAGCATAGGTCTTGGAATAGAACAATCAAGTATTATCAAAGTAAACACTTCATTTGCTATGTCAAATGAAACTATCACATCGTAAAAACTACCTATTGTACTATCCTTCCAACTACGTCCAAGCCAAAACATAGCTCCGTCAACAGTGACGCTTCCATGAAAGATTGCTACGTTTTCTATTCCAAATTCTAGTTCCTTCCATGATTCTGAGCTTAATGAATAAGATACAACATGCAATAGGGTGGCAAGAGGATGATCAAAATAAATTACCACTATCTTGTAATCATTATCAATTGGACTGAAGCCAAATCCTACATCGGAAAATAGCTCTGTATCTAAAGGGAGCGATAGAACTTTCCTATTTGGAGGCAACTGTCTGACCTCCCTAGTCGCTGGATTCCACAATAAAAGGGATGGAGAAAATACAGAATGTTACCGGAAGTCGTATGAGAATGTTTCTAATGATTTCTTCAGGAAGAAACGGCAGCTCGCCGGCCATTGCAATCTGCTTCATCGCGGTCGATAGCGAAGAACAAACGAGGGATCACTCTGAGCGAAGCCTTCCGATCAATGGGACTATTAGTGATTCTTCTGCAGGGAGAATCTATTGCATCGCATTCTTATGCTGTATATTTCTAATGATTTCTAATGTTTCTAATGTTTTTCTATTGATTTTTGTCGGTGAGGGATAAGTAAATAAATTTAAAGTTTAGCTTTTTTTATGTATAAAAAAAAACGTTTAACCTTTTTGTTATTAGATTTCCAATCTCTAATCTCTTGTTTAGGGGAAAAAAGATTTCAATGTCAAATGCTTTAGTAATTTAAAGGTCTCTCCAACTATTTAGGTTGATCATAAAAATAAAAATAAAAATTAAGAAGTTGATCAATAAAAATAATTAGGTTAGCTAAAAAATATTAAATTTAATTAGAATAGAAAGAAATAAAAAATTTTAAATATATTTATCTGTTATTTATTTGTCTAACATTTTTCTCAAGCTATAAAGCAATAAGTTTAGGTTAAAATACAAATACCTCCCATCAATTTTAGGTCAATTGCATATAACCCGTTATCTTTTAAAGTTAAAAGCCAACACCCAAAACTTCATATTTTGACCACTATCCGTTAAATCTTTCATTTTCACTAACAAAAGCACAATCCCAAACAATTTGAAGAAAATCAGATTATGAAGAAAATCATCGACGCACTAGGAACAAAACTATATATCCCCATATTTGATAGAAAACCAAAAATTATATAATACAGATTAGGTTGAACATTTTTAAAATATTTATCGATTATGTTAATATTATAAAATTTGTTGGCAAAAAAAGAATAAAAATATTAAATTTTCTATGACTGATTTAAAATAATTAATTTCAAATTTCATTTATTATTAATTCCGTTGACTTTCTCATGTTATACGACGAAATAAATAACCATTTTTACAAACAACTAAAAACATATAAATAAATAAGCATTAATTAAGGTTGAATAACTGTAGATCCTTTTTCTTAGGAAAAGTTTTCAAATTAACTGTACATCCTTTTTCTTAGGAAAAGATTTGAAATTATTGTTTGTCTTGAGGTATTTTTTATGCCACATGATAACAGATTGAATATATCGTGGCCTACTATATTCTAATAAACGTAAAAAATAGTCAATAGAAATCTCAACTGCATTTTGTAACAAAATGATTTCAATCATCAAGGTTGATTATATATAAACTTATTTTATAATATCAAAAAGTAGAGGACTCCTGATTTTTTTTATTTCTTTTATTAATTATGGCACCGATATTTACTGATAAACCAAATAGCTAGTCAATAGAAATCCCAACCGGATTTTGTAACAAAATAATTTTAATGGTCAAGGTTGATTAATCATTAATTTATTTTATAACATAAAAAAAAATAGAGGACTCCAGATGCGCATGCCAAATATTGTTTTAACACTATTGTTGTAATCTTTAATTAGTTTTTTCAACGTCGTTGTGCAACATGCCAAATATTCCCTATGATGCAAACGCAAAAAGAAGTTCATTTCTTACTTTATTCCATATGATGCAAAAACGTCTTGACCAAAAAAAAAAAAATGATGCAAAAACGTCGTTGAATGATATATCCATCTACCGAAGAGAAATGAACAGCAAAATTCATAAATGAGTCAAATAAAGTTAGAAACACACCTTGTATTTAATATAGATGCGCATTAATCACTCTAAATAACTTCTTCAAAGGACATCAAGATTACAAGTACAGTCATTAATAGAGATTAAACAAAAATAGAACAAACTCTATTCTCCAATTGGAACAAGACTTTCTGTATGGTGCAAAATAAAGCCACAGCCAGTGCCCCTGCCACATTTGCTGATATCAAACATCTTCAATTCATTGGTAGAGATATTTAACAGAGTGATTTTTGGTTCTTGATAACGTTCCCTCTCACTACCATCACAAACAATTTGATTCATCCAAATAGTCATCACCGGACCTAGCACACTTGGAATGAGACAGTTACTATATTTCTTAGCCCAAGATGCACCTGAACCATCCTCCATGACCCACAATTCAATCAAGGATTCAGAGTCTTGAGTCGCAAAACGAAAAAGCACAGCAAGTTTGTTCTCATACATGGTAAGCCTAGATGGTGAAGTGGACCAATCAAGTGTAGGTATCAAAGTAAACAGTTCATTTTCCATGTCAAATGAAACTATTGCATGGTAATAAGTATTTGTGTCTGGATTCCTCCCAAACCCAGACCAAAACATAATTCCATTCAAAGTGACGCTTTGATGACCAAGAACAACGTTTTTAACCCCAAATTCTACCTTCTTCCACGATCCTGAGCTTAATGAATACACAAAGACAAGCATAGAGAACAGAAAAATAGGATCAAAATTTATCACTTTGACGTAATGATAAGTTATCACTGCCTTGTAATCATTAATAACTGGACTAAATCCAAATCCTATACTGAAAGGGTGATCTGGATCTTTAGCATTTAGGGTATTTGGGGGCAACTGTCGGACCTCTCTAGTCGCTGGATTCCACAATAAAAGGGAAGGATAAAATACAGAATACCTATCGACCTTAACACAGAGCAAGCCATTGCTGGAACCGACGATTTGAAAGGTATTGGGGGAATCGAACAAAGGTGCAATGTTAACTTCGTGGAGTTGCATCTTACAATCAAGCAACTGTAATACCCGAAAAATCATCATTTATTTAAATACAATATTTTGATAAATATTACCTATTTAAAATAGGTGAATATGTGGTCTCAAAATTTTGTAGATTATTTTTTTTAATATTAGGGAATTTTCTCTTGAAATTAAAAGGAAAAAAAAAAAAAAGTAATAGGCAAATAAATTTATATTCCTGATTAATCTTAAGGCAACTAAAAGACATGGGAATACCTAAATCAATTAGAAAATTACCTACAACTAGCAGGCAACTAAAATTGCACTAATTAAAGAGGATTTTAGTAAAGTTCATAATTAAACCATAATTAAGTCAAGGAGCATAATTAAGAATATATGGGATTAATTAGTGATTAAAGGCTAATAAAGGAACAAGATTAGCATAAAATACATATCTCATGATCATGGCTGACATAGTAACCTATCATACTTTGACAGTTAAGCCTAACAATATCTAAAATATTATAGGGTGAAGGTGCAGATTTGCCAACCAACTATTACCCGAGGAGCGCCTGGGCTAAATAACTATTGAGGGGACCAAAATTGCCAATCAACAATTTAAACGTGAAAAAAAAACACCAAATAACTATTAAAAGTGAAAAAAAAAAACACCAAATAACTATTACAAAAAAAAAACACCAAATAATTAAGTTAAAATATGAGGCATGGCGTAGGACTCATTATGAAACGCTTATTTGGAGAAAAGAGCGGTTAAACCTTCTTGTTGGAAAAAGAAAACACCAACAGAGATGGGACCCATGGGAGCAGGCATTGTGGTAGCAACGGTTGCTACTTGTGGCATCAGAGGGATGGAACCAGGGTGCAAGGTGCGTGCCAATCAAACGCTGTGGACTATTGGATGAGTTCAAGAGGGTGAGTGGAACACCCAGCAACAATAGAAGCTTTGGAAATGCCGACGTCGCCGACATTGTGACAGTCAATGGAAGAAGGAGACACCAAGACAGTGACGGGGTAATAGTTCGTTGGCGAATCTGATCCAAATTGTGTTTTTTTTTCACTTTTTAATTGTTGATTGGCAATTTTGGTCCCCTCAATAGTTATTTGGCCTAGGGCGCTCCTCGTAATAGTTAGTTGGCAATGCACCTTGACCCAACATTATATTGGAATTAAAACCAAGACTAATTTAACTTCCTCTAATCTATGCATAAGGGGTGAAATTTTACACATGAGAGGGATAGGATGATGACACTAATTCTATATCACTAGAGCATATTAATTATGTGCAAATTATCATTAATAAAGGTAGGACCTTTTCAACACAAACTAAGGGCTTGGATTAAATGTACTAAAGCTAATCTAAGGGCTTTAAAATTAATTTAATAAAGCATAATCCATGTGAAATTAAATCCACCAATGAAGGGTTTTCTTCTTGATTTCATGAGTCAAATGAAACACACATACAAGGGTAAAACAAGGGAGTAAATTTCGGTGCATACAAGTTAGAAAAGGGTGAGTGAATTGTTTATTATAAAAACCCACATGCAAAATTAATCACATGCAAGACTTAATGGTGGAAGAGGATAATGTACTTTCAATTAAGAGACTTTATGATCATGGAAGAGGATAATGAGAGATAAAAAGGGGGAGGTGTTGTGTGTGTGTGTGTGTGTGCAAGTGTTGTGAGTGTTGTGAGCCTAGTATAGGAGAGAGAAAAGTGTGTATTTCTTTAATTTGAGAACTAAAAAGCATTGGGATTAATTCAAGACACAAGTAAATGAGAATCTATAGAAAATAAATTGTATCCGAGATACGTTAATCATAGATCAAATATAAGGATTTATTATAAACAAGCATATTTTAAGCTTGAGATAGGTTACCTCCAAAATCTTTTTCTCAACTTTTGGGATTAATCCTAGAATGATTAAAGGGCTAGTAAAGACTCCTAATGAAGCCATGATTTTGAGATTAGTGAGCTGAAGAAGAAAACTTGATTAAAACTACCATTTTTCTACTAACCATTTAAGCACTTGGTGTAACTAGAAATTTAATCAAATAATTAAAGGAACCAAAGGGAAGGGGGACCAAAATTGTGGCTTGTGTAAGGGGTAGGAGAGTTGTTTATTGTTTAATTATACACACATGTTAATTGACATTTATGAAAGGAGCAAATTGGAGAGATAAGAGTTACTTAAGATAAGATGAATTAATGAAAATGGAAGAGGATAGGGGAGTGAGAGAGGGGGACAGTTTTGAGGGTATGAATGGTGAGGATGAGAGGTTTCTATCTAACCTAGATCCCATGGCTCAAAGTGAACAAGAGGTAGGTTTAAAAGAACTACCAAAATGCCATAACATTTTACTATAAATAGGCACTTTGAGTCTTCATAATCTTCACACCATCACAAGCAAAAAACATCTGAATATAGAGAGAAAGTGAAAGTTGGTGGGAAGCAACAAGGAGTAGCAAGGTTCTCCAAGGGTAAGTTCTCTAGTTCTTAAGTTATACTCCCTCCGGTCCTAATTATAAGAACTATTTACCAGAATTTGGAAAGATTAAGGAGAGAAGTTAAATTAGTTAATTATAATTATTTTCCAAAAATATCCCTTCACCATCCATGTCAGTGCGCCATTCATATGGTTTAAAGATCCTTTCTATCTTTAAATTTTAAAAAATGGATGGTGGAGTCTAATATTTTATATAACTATACTATAATTTTAACGGCTTAAATTTATGTTTATAAAATATTAAATTCGAATTACCCAAATTTTTATCTAAAAATATATAAGATCCTATAAAGCAAATGAGCCGATTTGACCGAAAAAGAATTGAGTTGGAAAGAATAAAATGACCATAAAGAGTTTCATTAAAAAAAAAAGGGGGACGTATAAAATATAAATAGGAAAAACAATAGGAGGCTGCTGGTGCAGAATAAAGATGAATAAGAGGGGATTCATTAGGTTATTAAAAAAAATTTCACAACGCAACATTTTAATAATTTTTCACAACTTATCCAAATATTAAATAACTCCCTGACTGAACATAGTTTGTATAATTATTGTTTATCTACTAAAACAATTATTTTAGTGAGGTATATTATCTGTTATTTTTCCACATTGGGAAAAAATAATTTGAAGAAATAGAATTTTTTATAAGTCATAATATATCCTCCATTGACCTAGGTCAAATGTATTATATCTTTGTCCTAAGGCATCAGTCTCCGTGCTCAAAACTTAAGAGCAATTATCATTTTAGTATAAATAGGGGTATTATAGGAAAAAATTGACAAAATTTAAAAATTTCTCTTATAATTAGAACCAAAACCAACTCCAAAAAGTGTTCCTATAATTAGGACCGAGGTAGTAGCTTTTTAGTTTATAGCTTAAATGTTGTTTTGATCTTTAATCTTCCAATATATTCTTGTTATCATGTTTTTATGGTTAAAAGTGGTTTTAATTCGAAAAATTGATGAAGAAGGTATTATAGCAAAATTTTTGGAAGATTATGATCAAAATAGCGAAGCTCTGGCGAAATTTTATCGGTTAGCGATTTCTGGAGTCAATGATAAAAACACCATAATTTTATGTTGAAGATGAAGTTATTTAATTCTGAAATTTTGCATGGTTAAATTATAGATATAGACCTTTCCAAATATACCTAGAATGTGTCATTTAGAGTTTTGTGCAAGGAGTTAAAAATTCTGGAAGATAAGCTGCGAAATTCTGGAATTTTTCTGGGCAGAGTATAAAAGAACGAAAACTGGGAATTATTATTGAGTTCTGGGTAAACCTTAGTATTTTTACTTAAAAATATACATCCTAAGGATTCAGAGAATTTTGCGGATCCCCGTTTCGATTTTTTAGAATTAATTATGATATTTCAAAGTTAAGCGAAAAATCTGCCCGAAATGCTGAAATCAGCGTTTTTCTACGAAAATTAGGAAATAAATAGAGAAATAAATCCACCAGGGGTAAAAAGGTCATTAATGGTCAAAATATATCTTAGGATATTATTTGGGTATTAATAAATGCGATATTACTACTATAGGCTGTCCGAAAAACGCATACGATCGACGAACGTCATTGTCACCGACCAAGGTACGGACGCGTCTTAACAACACTAACTCGATGCTTATTGTATACTCATATGTGATAGATGTATTCATAGACTAAGACTCTATCTTAAAGTTTTTCATATACATTCAGCTATACACGAGTTATGGTTCTGATAATACCGTTGAGTTTTCCTAGTGCCGAAGACACGAATGTACATCGTGGCACTGGTGAATAGTGCAAACCATAATAACATTCATATGTGATTATTGTTGTAATGTCATGAATATCTGTCATACATAACTGTTACATAAGCATGAGGTTAACTGTTACCTGAGGTTCAATGAACCTCAGCTCTTGCTATAGCCTCAGGATCTGGTGGGAATAGGACCGAGGACAAGGTGTAAGCAGCTCGTGTACGGACATGGGCGGAGAATTTCCTTTTGTTTTTGTATTAACGTACTATATTCGGATAACTGTACCGCTGTATAAGCAACCAGATATAACAAACAGTGAATGTTTATCAGATACTCACTCTTTTGAATTATTCCGATGCTCTACTCTAATTAAAATGTTTTGAAAACGCTTTCGAAAATTGGGATGTTACAGCAACCATAAGTCATAAGACTCATAACGTCATTGTAAAAGAAGAGAAGGGTTTTGATGGGTACACACACATCGGGATCGGATTAGGGTTTTTACTGGAAGTCGCATGAGAATGTTTCTGATGATTTCTTCAGGAAGAAACGGCATGTCTCCGGCCGCTACAATCCGCTTCATCGAGCTCGATTGGGAAGAACAAAGAAGCGATCTTCAGAGGAAAGCCCTCGAATCAATGGTCTGATTCTTCTGCGAGAAGAATCTGTTGGTGGCGCCGTTCTTGTGCTTTATACTCGTATTTCTATTTTACTGAAAAGTAGGTTTTATGAATAAAAATCACTTTTTGCATTTTTGCCCGTATGAATTATTATTAATTATTAACTCGTTAGAAATTAAAATAATTACGGACTGAATAATCCTTGAATGGTCAAATATATATCGCCTGCTATTATCTTAAAACAAATTTAAAGGTTAACTTTTTTATCAGATTCCCAAACTCTGATATGTTATTTAAAGAAAAAAAGATTTTACCACTTGTTAGTAATTCAAGGATCACTTTGAGGAAAAAAAAAGAAAAGAAAAGAAAAAAGACAGTAATTCAAGGATCTCTCGTATTATTAGGTTGATCATAAAAATAATTAGAGAGGCTAAAAATATTACATTTAATTAGATTTAAATATCAAATGCTCTCGTATTATTGGGTTGAACATTTTTAAAATATTTATCTATTATGTTCATGTTATTTTTTTAATATTTCAAAAAATTTCCAAATCTTAGAGTGATTAGATTATTTATATAAAAAAGAAATTACTTCTTTTTTGGCTAGAAATAGAATAAAAAAATTCATACTTTAAGCAAGATAGTAACCCACCCTTGAATTGGGGAATTTTTTTAAAAAAAATTAATACATGTTTGAATGATTGTTTACCCTTAAATTAAGTGCCCACCCTTAATACATCAAAACTGCACTTCGTAATTGGATGGGGGATGAATGGTTGAATGATTGTTTAATGCCTTATATTGAAAAAGATTTATTTGATAGCATTGATAATAAGACAATTATGATGGAATTCCAAAAAATACGGCCTAGAAAGATGATATTGTAATTATTTTTATTGTAATATACTTTTGTTATTAAAATATATATACTTGAACTTATTGAGTACACACTCTTTATTCTAATTTATGTAATCGCATTTCTAACAACACTTAGCCTTGCTTTTCTAAATCACAGGTTTATAAAATAAGCGCTTCTCTTATTACATCATCGTATTCACTTGATTTCATGAATATTTTTGTGATATTCTTTTTTTTTTTTTTTTTTTTTTTTTTGTTTATATTCTTTTGTTTTTTAATGCATTTAAAACTTTCCTTAACTAAAAAATTCTCCCATGTCATTGATACTCACCCTTCATAATTTTTCTGGATCCGCTCTAATTGGTACAAGACTATTATCTGCCAAAAGCAAATCTCTCAAGTCAGATAGAACAAAGACTTCCACTTCTCATCCAAAATATCATTAACAGGTCCAAACCCTACCTAAAACTGAACCTATTCTTTTTATGTGCAATGTACTACATGAAACTGAACCAAGCGTTATAGTTGACAAAGTTGCAAGAGATAAACTTCTTGTGACACCTTTTTGTCTGCATAGGTACATACTTTAATCTTATTCTTTTGATTTGTGCTTTCAGGGGGGAAAAAGAATGAGAAAGAGATCTTCATAAGTTACGAGGCAATTTTCTTTTAATGACTTCTACAGACAAGTTTTCTTGGAAGTCAAGTACTGAAAAATAAGAGAGAGTGGAGAAGGAGAACTATGATGGCAGATACCATAATAATAACATCTTTTCAATCTCTACACAATGATTTGAACCCACCTGATGTGTCAACTTCCCTTCCCTAGGGAATGATATAAAATCATTGGTGGACAACAAATCCAAGCTGATCCATATGCCAATAACTAAATTATATATGCATCTACCAAAAAGAAATGAGCAGCAAAATTCATAAATGAGTCAAATGAAGTTAGAAACTCAAAGGACTCTATTCAGACAAACCTATGAAAGAAGACCTAAGGCATAGGAAGACAAAACTAGCACAACAAAGGGGCAAGATGCTTTTCTAAGGTTCAGGTTTGACTTTCTATATTAGAGTAGTAGTAGGATACTAGCTGTATTGTAGGGTGGCTTTTTGGGTACTGTGTATGATGTTTGTTTCTCCTATATTAGTTGTTAGGAGTCTTTTTGAAAGGCATGCATTATTTTGTAAGAGAGTTGAGATAGAAGAGGGAATCAAGTCTGTATAAGCTTGAAACTCGTCTTGGCTGAGGGGGTGGTTTCACTCATTTCAGATTGTGTAACCTTTTGGCTATTAGTATATCAACTGATTTATCATCATTTCCTAAGTTTCTTAGCTGATTCCTAACAATTGGTATAAGAACAGTGAGATCCTAAAGCTTTAGAAGCAGAGTAGAATGGAGGAAAGAGACTTGAGTGTGCTTAGCCTAAAAGAACTCAGGCAAATGTTGGAGGAAATTACATTTAAACAGAATAGAGATGGAGATGCTTTAAGGGACAATGAAGGAGTAGAGGAGAAATCTGAGGCAGAATTTGAGGGGGAAAATTGTAGAGTTGAGAAAAGCGAACGAAGAGGAGATTCCTATTGAAGCAACAAAGAAATCAGGGACAAGAATGGGAGACGAATATGAGGAAGTAGATGATCAAGAAAATCCTGCCGCTGAACATTCGTTAAAGTTACAACCTTTTTCAAGGGAAGGTGACTTTGAGGCAGATTCTGGTAACTATCCAAAAGAAAAGGTGAAGCCAAACTTGCAAGTTGTTAAATTGGCACCAAGCAATCCCAAAATAGGGGTGCTACAAATAAATGTGTTAAGAGCAAAAGCAAGTGTGAAGATAAACTGTGATGCTGAAAAGACATGGGCAAAATGCTAGAGATATGATAAACGATGAAGAGATAGATGGAAGATGGAGTTGAAACCTTCGCATGTCATGACTCAGCGAGGCATTATGGAAGAAGGCTTATGCTTCGATGGAAGAGGTTGGTCGACGCGATCAAGTAAGGAAGAGAAGGGTTTTCGATTTAACTTAACCCAACGGTCCACTATTGGGCTTAGTTTATTTTCGGCCCAACCCTATTACTCACAGATAAGGCACATGACGGAAATAAGTAGAGGAGCGCCCCCAGCTATTTGTAGCTTAGAAAACATGAAGAGAATAGGGGCAAAGGCAGCAGAGAGGAAGCAATAGGTTTAGATCTTGTGTCTCACAACACAACATGACTTAATGGTAAAGGAGCATTCGATCTCCACTACAACACTGAACAAGATAGAGAGACGTTCATGGAGGCGACGAAAGGGTTGTCACCAGCAAGACCCGCTCGTATATCTAGGGTGAGTTCGACAAAGGAAGTCTCGAGAGGAAAGGGTTCTCATTCTTTGTAAATTTAAAGATGTCAACAGTGAACCAGCAACTATGGCTCCTAAAAGAAGTGGAAACGCTCCCGTTGCTGCTGCTAAGAAGAAGCCGGACAAGCCTGTCAACCTACTATCTCAGAAGCGGCACAAGCAGTTTGGAATTAGAGGGGTCTTGCCTCCTAAGAGAGAGCCTAGACATATGCGATTTTCTCTTGGGGCAAATGATGCATTGAACAAGCTAGAAGCCCTGTCCGATTGAAAGATAATGTTAGAGATAGATTTTGGGGCTTTTTCATTTGGAAAATCTGCATTGTCAAAGAGGTACCAGGTGTGCTTTGTTCTGTTTAAAAAAATATTTTGGTTGAGCAAGAAAAATGAAGTCGCATATGCCAAAGCTAGTAAAGATGAAGGGCTGGGTGAAAACGCTACTGTGTGTGTTGGAGGCATTGTTGGGGAATTCAGGACAACCCAAAGGAGACTGACCATACATCTTCAGTTAGGAATTATGTTGAAGAGTAAAAGTGTCATTGGGCTGGAGAACAACCTATGGGTTATCATAAATTCAAGTCAAGGGACACTAATAATGACTTTCAAGGTCCGAGTCGTTGAAGAATCTGTTGAAGAGATTGTGTCATCTAGACCAAAGGTTCAACATGAAATCTAATTATTCCTTTTGCTGTACACTAGCAAACATAAGAAGTTGAGTTGTACAGGCAGGAAGCCATCAATGCTTACTGCTAATTTTCACCTTGAGGACGAAGTGAAGCTTTTAGGGGAAGGTAATGAAAGGACTCTATTTAGACAGACCTATGAAAGAAGACCTAAGGCATAGGAAGACAAAACTAGCACAACAAAAGGGCAAGATGCTTTTTTAAGGTTACAGGTTTGACTTTCTATATTAGAATAGTAGTAGGATACTAGCTGTATTGTAGGGTGGCTTTTTGGGTACTGTGTACAATGTTTGTTTCTCCTATATTAGCTGTTAGGAGTCTTTTTGAAAGGCAGGCATTATTTTGTAAGAAGTTGAGATAGGAGAGGGAATCAAGTTTGTATGAGCCTGAAACTCGTCTTGGCTGAGGGGGTGGTTTCACTCATTTCAGATTGTGTAACCTTTTGGCTATCAGTATATCAACTGCTTTATCATCATTTCCTGAGTTTCTTAGCTGATTCCTAACAAAAACACACCTGGTATTGAATATAGATGCGCATTAATCATTCTAACTAACTTCTTCAAAGGGCATCAAGATTAAAAGTACAGTCATTAACAGAGATTAAATGAAAATAAAACAAATTTTGCTACAACTGCTTCATCCATGGAATGACTGATACAATATACTTCAACGGCATGAGAGCAATACCAGAATTCCCGCTAAAAATGCAACAAGCAATTAAGCTCTACAATGATAAATTTGGAAGAAACAGAGAACTATTTCTCCGCACTTATTCAAGTTACCCTGCCAGGAAGAAGTTCTCGTACCATCCCTATGCTTAGGACTTCTAGGTATAGCAGGAGGAGACTATCCATATAAGGATGAATTTCCAGACATGACACCATCAGCAGAATTAGTGACAAAGATGCTCGCCGGAGTCCACTTTGCTACTCGACAACTTGGACCAAGAGAAAATAACAAGAGTAACTAGAAGAAGTAAATATACCGAACAAAATACCATACTCTGCAAGAGATGTTTAAAAATTTAAAAAGGAATGGTCTGAATTATTAGAAAAAGGATTAATAAGACCAAGCTATAGTCCACATTCTGCACCATCCTTTTATGTAGAAAATCATAACGAAATTAAAAGAGGAAAAAGAAGAATGGTAATAAACTCCGAAAAGATGAATGATGCAACCATAGGAGATTCCTATAAATTATCCAGAAAGGACTATATTCTTGAAAAACTGAAAGGAAATACTTGGTTCTCAACACTAGATGCGAAATCAGGATATTGGCAGTTAAAACTATCAGAAGAAACAAAACCCTTAGCAGCTTTTTCTTGTCCTCCGCAGAAACATTATGAATGGAATGTCATATCATTTGGACTGAAACAAGCACCTTCAATATATCAAAGATACAGGGATAATAATTTAGCAGGATTAGAAAACATATGTCTAGCATATATAGATGATATAATAATATTCTCCTCTGGATCAGAAGAACAGCATATAGATTGCGTTCTTACAGTATTAGAAAGATGTAAGGAAAAAGGACTAGTAATCTCTAAAAGAAAATCCAAGATAAAACAGAAAGAAGTCGAATACTTCTTTCTGTTTTCATCAAGATTACAAGCACAGCCATTAATACAGATTAAATAAAAATAGAACAAATTTTGCTTCACCATCCTCCACGTAACAGTTTAATATCACTGATGACTCTGGACCTTATACAATATTGTACACAATTTGTTTCATCCAATTGGCACAAGACTTTCTGCATGGTTGTAAATAAAGCCACTGCCATTGGCCCTGTAATACCCCTTGTAAGTACGACACTTTTCAGAGTATTTCAGCGATTGATAGTGAGCAACACAGGGATAGAATAGTAAACTGATAAATAAACATACTTGGTTGTGTGCAGGAATAACCTACTGAGTTCTTAATACAGTAATCCGTGAATGTATCGGTACCAAAATATTAAAATTACAAAAAGGGAATCAACCAAAACATGTATGTAAATTCCCAAGCCTATTAAAATCTAACTGGGAGCCATCAGTAGTCTGCGCTTGCTGCCTTTCCTTTGAAACTTCGTCTGTTGGAGTGGCCGTGCCCGGATCCTGAGCTCTTAGGGACATCTGGGATTCAATTTGAATCCCAGAGTAACAGTTAATCTCACAAACAGAGTATAAACAGTATATGACAGTCAATCATAACAAGTAGTCCACAACAGCATATCATTCAGTAAATATATGTAGATCTCATGCAGTTAAACACAGATCACAAACCATAACGCTAGGTATACCCTGTGGCCTGTACCGAGAGTCCCCCTGTACACTGGAGTTCTCAATCGGAACACCCAACAAGGATTGATAGATTAGGACCCACCGAGAGTCCCCTGGAACCGCCAGAGTTCTCAATCAGAGCATCCGAGTCATCTGAATGCAACTAGGTTAGTCACCTAAGGACTTTCATCCATTAGGCCCTACCCTAGTCTATCCATCGGGAAGGTACTCTATGGTCAGTCCTTCCGCTCAATCGAGCCGCGAGTGGTGCTGGCCCACACAGGACGGGACAATCATGTATACGATTTAAACAGACATACACAGCCATACAGAGTGTGTGAGGAATAAGTTACTACCTGACTGCTTCAAAATCTTCAATTGGTTTCCCGTCCATTTAATTGTCTCGGCAACTATCGCGTCCTATAAATATACATTTACAGACGGCGGGTCATTATTTGTCTAGACTTCTCATAATCTCCAATGTTATGACACTAGGCTTAATGTAAGACTACCAAGCTGGACATATATTAACTCTCTAAGGTCTATTTTAATTTTTGAAGGCCGAATGAATATTTCGGGCCTTATTTTCATTTTTCCTCTTGGGCCCAATTTTGACAATTTTGTATTATATCATCATCATCATTATCTTCCTATTTATTATGATCCTTCTACAAAACTATCACCTACATTTTAGTGCATAATTAATATCACTAATTAATGTATTTCTCAACGTTTTCCAAATACTCAATGAATTAGTATATCATCTATATATATATATATATATATTTACGTAGCTTTTCATATATATGTATTTATGCAAAATAGTAAACAAGATTTTCTTTTTGGTTACTTTGACATATATATATTTATACATATAAAAATTACCAAGTCAATAACATGCTTAGTGACTGTAGAAGTAAATGATTCAAAAATTCATGAATCAATGGCATCATATAAAATATTCAATAGGGAAGTTTCTTTCTTTTCTTTTCTCTTTCTTTCTTCTTCTTCTTTTTTTTCTTCCTTTTTTTTTTTTTTTTTCTTTTTATTTTTATTATACAATAATAATGTATATATGTGTGTACCAGACAATGGTTTACATATACATACCATATCATGCAATGTCTATTTGTTTTTTGTTTATTTTTTTTAAACAACAACTATATATGTATATGTGCACTTCTTCATGCAGTTAACTCTTATATGTATGGCGTGAAGACTTATATGTTAGTATGTGTGCACAGCAAGCAAATTCTTTTTCATTCTCCCCTTCCAAAATGCAACGACTAACAATATATATATGATAGTAACATTTTTCCCCCTATCTTCTTTCTCTCTTTTTATATATATCTATATACATATAGCCTTAAGAGATACATCTTTATACAGTTTGGAGCCAAAACGCATACATATATATATATATAATAGCCATGCATACCTATCATGTTTTCTTCTCTTTCCTTTCTCGTTCTTATGTAGCTATATATATATATATATATATCAGTAAATTACACACACCCGTACAGTAGTTTTTTTTTTTAAAAGGGTTGTACCACTACACTTGTAGTACTAAGTAAATAAGAAAAGCCTCAACAAAAATAGTATACTCTTTGTACTTGCCAGTAAGAAAACCTCAGTAAAAAAAAAAAAAAAAAAAAAAAAAAAAAACTATAGCCTTTTGAACCTAAAACTGGCTTTAGGATTGGTTTGGCAAAACTAAAAAAAAAACACGTGATGATGGTTATTGGTTGAGCCACTATATTTTATTGTATAATGATGCATTTAGGCTCAGCGTTTTTTTTTTTTTTTTTTTTTTTTTCTGGAAGAGCTCTATTTGTCTTTTACGTAACAGTTACAGAAACGCATCATTTGTAAACAAAGTATCATGAGTAAACTAGCAAAAGCAGCTATTTTATGACAGGGAGATAACAAAAGAAGGGGGACCTTAATTATTTACCTTATATATAGTTTCGCTATTTCCCCCCAGCAGCAGCGATATACATATATATACCTAGAACCATATACTCAGACTTTTCCCTAAGGCAGCAACGTATTATGGAACAAGAAGAAAGAAAAAGCTTATACCTCTGTTTTTCAGGGTCCAAAACAGAGCGAGCTAGATGGCTGGTTCCTCCCTCACGTTCTCTCTCTTTGTTTTCAGACTCTCTCTCTCGGTTGGTTGAAGCACACAGGAGGGGAATGAATAAGAGTCAGGAGGGTATTTGAAGACTCATGGGTTCGGTTAAAGATGGAAGAAGAGACCGAAGAGGAAAAGTATGGACTGAGAGGTAAACATTGTGCGTCTCAAGAAGCATGGCTCGCTGATTCGCTAGCACAGTGGAGGCCGGAAGTGAGATACGCTGACGTGGGAGAGCGTGGTTTGTTGGCCATGATCGACGCTGTGATTTTCTCTGTGCTTGTGTGATCTGCTTTTGCTGTTATTATCTTTTGTTAATATCTTATTGTTGCATTTTGGTGAAAGCTGAAGCAATGTGTGATCTGGTTTCTTCTCTCTGCTTCTGCGTTCCGTAACGTGTGGGCATCACGTTATGGTCTCCCTCGGTCTGACCTATTTCTGTTTAACTTGTTGCAGCTGGTTAAGGTTTTAATTGAATAGATACTAGGTTGAATATAGGGTCAGGCCGAGCTATGATGATGGTGAGGGATGATCTTTATTTTGTTGTCACGTGTTCAGTTGGATTGGAGTGATATGGGTTGAATTGAGTTGGGTTGAGCAATATACATATGTATATTGGGCTTGAGATGAGAGGGGATACTCCACTGGAGGTTAAAATGGCTTATATGGCCATTGAATAAAAAGGGTTGTACGCGCTGGGCTAGCATGAAGATAATGGGTCCAAGTGTTTATATCCAAAATGCTCATGTCCAAATAATTCTAATTATAGGGGCACATGATTTGCCCATGGGAAAGAGGTGAATACATGTTAGAAATTCTTCCTTAATTCCGCATACGGATTTGTTGTCTATTTATTATTATTATTATTTTTTTTAAAATCTATTTGAGTCTTAAAATATAAATCTTTGAATTTATTACTTTCTTGTAAATTTCTAGGGAAAAATAGGCCTTAATTTCCAGTACTTAATTTCATAATTACTTTAGGGAAAATTTCACAATTCAATTTCCCATAAAATATTTAAATTTTAAAATCTTGAAATTTAGGATGTTACAGGCCCTGCCACATTGTCTCGATATTAATCGCCTTAAATTTATTGGTAGAGATATTTAACAGAGAAATTTTGCTTCATGATAACGTTCCCTTTCACTACCATCACAAATAATTTGATTCATCCAAATAGTCATCACCGGACGTACCACACTTGGAATGAGGCAGCTACAATATTTCTTAGCCCAAGATGCACCTGAACCATCCTCCATCACCCACAATTCAATCAAAGATTCAGAGTCTTCCATCTCAGATAAACAAAGCATAGCAAGTTTGTTCTCATACACAGAAAGCATAGGTCTTGAAATTGAAAAATCAAGTGTTATCAAAGTAAACACTTCATTTGCTATGTCAAATGAAACTATCACCTCGTAAAAACTACCTATTGTACTATCCTTCCAACTACACCCAAGCCAAAACATAGCTCCACTAACAGTGACGCTTCCATGAAAGAGTGCTCCGTTATCTATTCCAAATTCTACTTCCTTCCATGATTCTGAGCTTAATGAATAAGCTACAACATGAAATAGGGCGGCAAGAGGATGAGCAAAATAAATTACCAC
This sequence comes from Acacia acuminata, assembly GCA_019022655.1. NCBI lineage: Eukaryota > Viridiplantae > Streptophyta > Magnoliopsida > Fabales > Fabaceae > Acacia > Acacia acuminata. The sequence goes on from JAFJYI010000035.1 coordinate 1,231,739, forward strand.
TATCTTGTAATCGTTATCAATTGGACTGAAGCCAAATCCTACACGGAAAAATAGCTGTGTATCTAAAGGGAGCAGTAGAACTTTCCTATTTGGAGGCAACTGTCTGACCTCAGTAGTCGCTGGATTCCACAATAAAAGGGATGGAGAAAATACAGAATCCGGATCGACGTCAACACAGAGTAAACCATTGCTGGAACCCACGATTTCAAAGGTAGTCGAGGAATCAACAAAAGGTGCATTCTCAACTTCATGGAGTTCCATCGTGCAATCAAGCAACCATACGCCATAACGTCGTTGTAAAAGAAGAGAAGGGTATTGATGGGTACCGGAGTGGTGGAGGTGGTCAGAGATGAAAGATGGGGTTCTGATAAGATTTTTCCAATGTTAACACACACATCCAAATCGGATTAGGGATTTCACCGGAAGTCGTATGATAATATTTCTAATGATTTCTTCAGGAAGAAACGGCAGGTCTCCGGCCATTGCAATCTGCTTCATCGCGCTCGATTGCGAAGAACAAATGAGGGATCACTCTGAGCGAAGCCTTCCGATCAATGGGACTATTAGGGATTCTTCTGGAGGAAGAATCTATTGCATGGCATTCTGTTGCTGTAAATTTCTATTTATCTTGAAAAATCTGTTTTTCTATTGATTTTTGCCCTTTTTGTTGTCAGATTTCCAATCTCTAATCTCTTGTTTAGGGGGAAAAAAGATTTCAATGTCAGATGCTTTAGTAATTTAAATGTCTCTCCAACTATTTAGGTTGATCATAAAAATAAAAATTAAGAAGTTGATCAATAAAAATAATTAGGTTAGCTAAAAAATATTAAATTTAATTAGAATAGAACAAAATCAAAATTTTTAAATATATTTATTTGTGTAGCATTTTTCTCAAGTTAATAAAGCAATAAGTTTAGGTTAAAATACAAATAAATACCATCAATTTTAGATCAATTCCATATAACCCCCTTATCTTTAAAAGTTAAAAGCCAACACCCAAAACTTCATATCTTGACCCTTAACCGTTAAATCCAACGTAATACTCTCTTTGATTTTTATTATAAGGTATCCCCAACTAATAATTCTCACAAATCAATAGAAACAATTAAAGTCAATCAAGTTGTCCTAAAATTTAAGTAATTTTCAATATTACCCTACTAATTGCACTAAACTCTAATATCATATTACTTATTACTCGTACCCTACCCTTATTAATTATGGGCATATATGAAAAAATAATAATTAATGCTCATTGGAAATAAGCAAATGCCTTATAAAAAGGATCAAATGCAATTTGTGTTTTATAATAAGGGCCAGAGGGACTATGTTCATTTTCACTAACAAAATCACAATCCCAAACAATTTGAAGAAAATCAAATTATCAAGAAAATCATCGACGCACTACGTAAACAGAAAACCCCAAATTATGCACCTACTAGGAATAAAACTATATATCCCCATATTTGATAGAAAACCAAAAATTCTATAATACAGATTAGGTTGAACATTTTTAAAATATTTATCTATTATGTTAATGTTATGTTTTTAGTATTTCAAAAATTTTCCAAATCTTACAGTGATAAGATTATTAAAAGAAAATAAATTCTTTTTTCGCTGGAAGTAGAATAAAAAAATTCATACTTTAAGAAAGATAGTAACCCACGTATACGTAAGTGATCGCAAAAGTTTAGTATACATAATTGATTTACAATAAAAAATACTCTAGATTTATTTTAAACGAGACTGAAAATTATTGGATTTTGATGAGTAACACCCAATTTCTTAAACAGAGTCGCAAGTTCGATTGCTGAAATGCTCTAGACTCTAGAGGGTCTAACTTCTATATTCCTATTTGTTTCCTATTTTATTAGACATTATGTTTTCTTCACTCCCAATGCAAAAGGAAATAAAGTTCTTTTATTAATAAAGTGGTTTTTTCCAACATCAGAAATAACAAAAATACATAAATAAATAAATAAGGTAAAGAGACTGTAAAATAATTTTGAAATTGTAAAATTTTAAATTAGATTTGTTACCAAGAGGTAAAATGCGACCGACGAAAGTTTATAAGCAATTCACAACTCATTGAATATTTTTTCCATGGTGCTAGATGAAAAAATACTCTATGATGTTGGATGCATTAGAAATTAATAACTATTACTAAAAATGTACATGTTAAATACAACTTAACTCAAACAATTAAGAAAATAGTGAAATAATAAAATAAAATAAAAACAGTGTGGATTCGTTTTATGTCAATTGATCAATAAATCTTATCTGTTTGAAATCTTGACTAGATCTTTTTATTTTCATCCTCATTAAATATGTCACTCATTATCTCTTTACAATAAATTTTCACCTATTATCGATCTCATGTGTACTATTTCTAAACAAGGCTATAATTAGAAAGAAATATATATAAATTATACATTCTTTAGTTTTAATTAATATTTTGAACCATGTGATTTTAATAACAAAGTGAATGTGTGTACACACACTATTGTTATAGAAGATCTTTGCCAACCTAAAGCCATCTATTGCATAGTGCTAGAATATGGGGACTTGATGAGATTTTTCCTGTCTTTGCAGACACATTGAAATCGGATTAGTGACTTTATGATTATGATGTCTACCTCAGAGGACTCAACTGAGTAGATCACTTTCCTCGTAGGAAAGGTTTATGCTGATCAAAGGGTTTAAGAAGGAACAAGAGAGCTGCGTCAAACGATTTGTAGGGTTTAATGTTTTTGTTTTTGCTACATAAATATTTTCTTTGTCGTACTCACATAAAAGTTAGTGGGTCCTACTAATATTTCCTCTCTCTTCTCTTTACAATAGGACTCACTCACTTTTATGTAAGTGTGATAGAAAAATTGTCTATAGTAAAAGCAAAAATTTAAATCCTTATTTCTAACCGAAAAGGTATTTTTTCGGGGTTAAATATCAATTTTTCCACGGAAGTATTAACTAGGGAGCATTCAGCACTCGTAAGTTTTTTTTTATGGGGTTTTATTTTTGCCCTAAAAGTTTAAAAACATAGCAATCTTGCCCACAGTGGGGGCGTCAATACTTGCCACTACGAACTCAATTCTAATTGCATCCTGTAACCTCTCGTTTGGGTGCATATTATACCTATAATAAGGTCAGTAGGGACCAGGCATAGGACGACCTCTTAACTCAACCTCCTCCTCTAGTATCATAGAATGCCTCAGAAAGACCCATGGTTGTTCCATATCTCCTACTGAAGATCTGTCAAAATCACCACCACACCTAGCTCCAAAGCAATTACAGGACATCTTCTAACTACCGCTCTTTGGGCCCTCCTATGGTTGTCACCCACATTTTTCCATACAACCATAGTTCCTTACCTTTTTATTTTAGGGTAAAGGAGCAATTTTACACATGAACTTTGCCTCAGGGAGCGCTCAGCACCACGAACTTTTTTCTGGAGCAAAAGTACACACGTGGTTACGTTTTGGGAGCAAAAATACCATGGGCCGTTAGTTGACCGTCAACTTGGATGGAGTGAACAGTAACACTGGTGAAATTACCCTTTTGTCCTTAGTTTTTAATTTTTTTATAAAAAAACTAAAATACCCCCCGGTGGGCCCCTCGAGCAAGGTTCATGTGTAAAATTGCTCATTTACCCTTTATTTTTAAATAATACCAAGTATTATCCAAATACCCCTACCGGCCTCATCCTTTCGGGTGCCAGATAGAGGGATTCCCTTTTAATAGTTACCATATATCATCTAATTACTATTTATTAGCATGCATCAGAGTTTATCGCAGCAGAACACTTCCCGGTTGGATTTCAGACGATACTAGTATAATTAAATGCAAGTGACAAAATATAATTCCTGAAGGGTTAAATATACAGTCATCCACCACTGCCTATAAGGCCAAAAGAATATATAGTTATCCAATTTCAAAATAAATAATAAAATAGTCTTCTTCTGCCATCAATGACTCCAACCACTCCTGCACAGCAGTCTTACCCTTTTCTCCAGATTCCACCCTCAAAGAACTTCTAGAAGCTCTACAAAAATATGGGATTCATAAATGGATCCCAGAGTAACCATTAATCTCATATGTAATGCATAAACAGTGTATTTATGTAGCCATAATTAGGAAAACACCAAATAATAGCATTCGAACAAACGCGCAGTAACACAAATACAACATACCAAGTATACGTATTAATCGGAAGGACTATATGTCCTAGAAACAAACGCAGGACTGCTCAACAAAGCAAGCCTCGGATCCACAGCGCTAGTAAAGACACAATAGTCCGGCTTCGAACCCAGACCACACTGAATACATACATATGCATGTCCCTTTTCAGGAGACACGGGTCCACAATCATGGAAAAACAAGCATACAAAGCAGCACAAAGACACATGAGGATTAAGGTTACTACCTAGTAGTTGACCAAAATTATCGATTATAATTTTTTCTCGGGCGCACAAAATCAAAGTGACCCTAAAATAATAAGAATATAAATATAAATAACTCCTCTTTAAAATATTTATTGATTGACTTAAAAATAGGCCTTCTTCAACTAAAAATCCCTCAATCTTACACTAAGATCCTATTTTTGAACACTTTGAAGGCATTAAAACACCAACAAAATTTAGTTTCCCATGTCCATAAGGTTGGCAGACAAATAAATTCCCATTTTCAACAACTATTTTTCTTCTATCATAATAACCTTTCTTCCTAAACTCCAAACCTTAAATTCAATCCTTTATTCATTCATAAGTAAATTGAGTGTAAACACAAGCCTATACACTTTTAAGTGAAGAGTGACATACACTGAAGAGGGATTTCTAGCTTAGGTTTCCCTTTGTCAAGTGAATTGCCATGATGTTTGTTTTCTTGATTCATGAGAAGATCACTTGGACATTAGAGGTGTTGAAATGCTTTTTTTTACTTTTTGCTTGTGATTGGAACATTGCTTTTGAACCTTTAGTTTGGTTTGGTTTTTTTTTTTTTTTTTTTTTATTCCCCTTGGTCTTGATTTGTTTTGCCTGGGAGTGCAAATGATAAGTGTGGAAGAGTTGATAAATCCCAATTTTCATATATTTTATGCCACCTTATTCATTTATTTTGGGGACTATTTTAGGCTAATTTGGAATTAATAGATAATATTTGGATTGTTAGCCTATTTTAGGAAATAATATAAATCAGAATTAATTATGAGATTATTAGACTTAAATTATTAATATTCTGATTGATATCTTGTGATTTTATAATAATTCTGAATATATGATAGATCACGATTTTATTTTATTATTGTAGCACAAGGAAAGACAATCAGAACATCCTACGATGCATAATTAACCTTGGATGCTGAAAGGAAATCTAATGGTGGAATTGTATTGAGCTTCCTAAATTTTAATGGGCTCGAGTTGGTACCCAAAAGCCCTCTCTTCCTCTCATTAATTGACCTAGCTGCTACCTATAAACAAGACGCACAACACTCTCATTGAGAGCCGAGCCACATAGACACACGACGCGGGAAAAACACGTGAAGGAGGAAATTCGATGGTAGCTTAAGCTCTTTAGGAGGCAACTTGGGAGGAGCATGGAGGAAGCTAAAGCCTAGGAACTTACACTTGAAGACCACAAGGGAGTGTTGTTCTTTTTATCATCTTAATTCAAACTTGAGATTCTTTAGTTTTAAAGGGTTTCAAATTGTGTTAATTGAGAACAATCTACTTTTAGATTGAATTGATAATTTGAAGTTTTTATGTTTGAGACAACTGCGGATTTTTGTTTGCAACTTTTGAATTGTCAATACTCAATTGAATTATTAATTGATTTTTCGTTATTAATTTAATTGACAATTTGGTTTATCGTCTTAATCGTTTGATTGGGTTGATAAGTTGTCTAGTTGTTCAATTGGATAATTGTAAACAAGATTTCCAAGATTATTTTATGATTGGTTTTTAATGAGTTTAATTAGCCACCACTTATTTCATTATGAGTTTTCTAGTGGAATATGTGTTATTGAGCTAGAGGGTTTTTCATGTTCGGTTAGGTAATTAAATTCATTAATCTCCCTTTGGTCTAATTAATTGGTTTGGGCTAAGGAAGTTAACTCCATGCAATTCCTAAGTTTTCCGCTTCATCATCTTAACTGAACTAAATCTTTGTTATTTGATTTGATTTTAATCAATCTTCTTTTTAGGATTTTAATTATTCGCTCATAACAAAACCCCTAAAATTGCATTCAAATTCATATAGGTCTTAGAGTCTATTTTCATCTTGCATTTAGTTAGTTATTTGCATCTAGATAGTAGTGTCTTGCATTTTAGTTTAGGTTCATTCCATTGCATTTTTATCACCTAAAGAAAAACCCACAGATTGCTCCTTGGGAGAATGACCCAGGTCGCCACTATATTACATTATTAGTTGGTCCTGGTTTAATTGATTGCTTTAGCGACAAAAGCAGCTCATCAATTTTTGGTATGCCCAGTGGGACCCAAACAGTTTGATTGACATATCCAAGGGAGAAATTTCCTTTAAAAATAAATCCTAACTTACATGCAAGGAAGTAGAAGAAGGTGAAATAAATACCTAAAAACCTTACCTTCCTCTTGGATATTTTGTTTTGCTCACCTAGTGTGTTCTACTAGTTTTTCTTCTTCTTCTTCTCTCCTTCTCAATGTCACCAGCGAACCCAAGGAAGAATATAGCCTCTTAAATAAATCTCCCAAGTTGATTATTTTGCCTCTTGATTTATCTCCAATATTCCAGAAAAATCTAGGGTATTCTATTTCTCTATCTTGGCCAGCGGTTTTTGAGGAGCCTTGGAGGAAATTTTTGAAAAAATTTGGTATTCTTCCTTACACGTCCAACACTTACGAAAAATATTAGAGAAAGTTATCTTATTTCCCATATGGTTCCTCTTGTCCAGCACATTGGGAAAATGTTGAAGGAAAAAATAAAAAAATATGTGTGATCTCCCATCACGTGCTCACTACTTACTTCCTTCATAAATATTGAATGACCACATCTTTCCCACTCTCCTAGCCGGTGGTTTTGAGGGGTGGTAAGTAACATTTCTTTTTTCTTTTTTTCTTTTTATTTAGCCTCTCACACCTCTAGGAACATGAGGAGGATACTGGAGAAAGATTTTGTGAGTCTTTGGAAGAGGATTCTCTCCTAATCATTTGTCTCATTTTCCCTCATTAGCACTATCTAGACCATTGATTGAGAAGATGAGAGAAAGGTTAAAATGGTATTGTAATTGATTGGATGGATATGATTTAAAGATGATAAAGGATAATGAGAAAGAGATTATGAGAGAAACCCAACCCTGAGTCTTCCCTTGCTTGTACGATATGCACACTCTCTCCCCCATTTCTTCATTAATATTGTATTGTCCAATCAATCTTATTTCACTTACTCCCTCTCACGTCCGGATGCTAAGGAAGATATGAGAAAAATTGTGTGTGATCTTCAATCTCCATTGTCTCATTCAACATACATCTCCCTCTCTCCTTCATTAATTATCTTGCTCCCTCCATCCTTACTCCTAGCTCAATAAGTACACCTAGGCTAAATCAACCTTACCTACTTTTCACTTTCTTCCATGCGTCAAGATGGATGCTGATGGAGGAGTGGTTTTATTTAATTATCCATTACATGTACAATCCCTCTCTCTTGTCCAGCAGTTTTAGAGAAGTGGGATAATTTTTTTTTTCATCTGATCTCTCTATTCACGTCAAATGGCCAAGGGAAAAAAATATTTTATGTGCTCTTCTAATGCCTTCTAGTATAATTTCATCTCTTCTTAAGTCCTTATATTATACTATAACATAGTGTCATATTTCTCTTCTTGTGGTCGAAAATAATAAATAAATAATGAGGTAAAATATATATTTAGCTTCTTTGATATTATTTACCTCAATTTTTTTATATCCGAATTTATTAACCCCCTTTTTGAATAATTCCACATTATTTATCAATAATTAATTTATCTTGTTAAAAAATGATATACCACGACAACTTTCTGAAATTGACCAAACTTCAAAAATTCATAACCGAGTTGTAGAAAAAATCGATTGGGGTGTTTCAAAAATCTACATAATCCTTGGTATGTCTATTTTTGTCTAAAAATACTTGCTTCACGTGAAAAATTCCCAATTTCCAAAAAATCTACATAACCCTTGTAGAAATACCCTTGTTGGTTTTTCAACTCCTCTATTTGCATATTTTCATGCTTTATGCTATCAAAATTATTCCTCATACTCTTTCTCATACAAAATTCCATGTTAAACACTTTTAAACAATCAAAATCATCAAAATAAAAATCATATCACCAAGTTCTAGCTATTGACCATAATTTTCTTATACTTTTGTGAAATTTTCGGGAGGTTGGAGAAAGAAACATACTTGCTTGAGGTTTCAACTTCCTTAGCTTCTTCACCTTGTCCTCTTTGCAATTATAGCTAGAACTCAAACAATACTATTCAAGATCACTAATTGAAGACTTCTAACATATTTATATGAATTGAAAGAAATAAGATAGTTTCACAACTATCTCTTAACTCAATTTCCTTGTAACTCTTCTTGTATTCCTTCTTGATGCTATCTCACAAACTCACTATTTTCTTCTTTTCTTTATGTGTGTGGCCCCTCTTGATGCCAAGGTGGGGAGGATAAAGTCCTATTTATAGAGTTTCTTGGCTATAAAATATCTCCTTATGATTTTACATTTTTGCCCTTGCTAGTTGTTGAAGAACTGGCTATCACCCAAGAGGGGGTGAATTGGGTGTCGATAAGACTTTAAATAACTTTGAAAATATTTTCGCAACTTATCGAAAGTAGTTCGAATGATGTATTAGTTTATAAAGCAACAATTAGTCATTCAAACATATATGCTAGAAATGTAAGAGTTTATGGAAGAGAATATGCAAGCGAGATTTATCTCGGTTCGGCCCAATCCTTGACCTACACCCAGTCCCCAAGCTCCACTTGAGATTGTCAATCCACTATCTCCTTGTTTAACCGGGCACAAGAAAAAGCCTTTACAACCTCACAAGTTTAGTCGGGCACTTGTGCAGCCTTTACAATCTTTTACCGAGATACTCCCCCTTACACACTGTAAGGATACAATTACACGCTCTGTACTCAGGATGATCCTTTCACACTAGGACTCACTCCCCCTTACAAGTTGTAATTGTACACCCACACTCAAAAGTTCCACAACCTTGAGATTTAATCACTAAACGGATAATCAAATAAGTGTTTAGACTCTCTCACAGAGTAGATGAATAATAATCACTGAAGTACATAATCGATCATTTCACTCTCTATGGTAAACTATGTAAGCATTGAAAACAGAGAGTAAGTGAATATCAGAGTATTGGCATTTTTAAGATGTAAGCTCATGTCTCTGTGTTCGCCGTTTTGAATGTGTCTCTACTTATAGACAATTGATATTAATCCGTTGAAGCATTCGTCCATTGTAGAATATGAATAGTGACCGTTGCTTATTTGAATATCAATCTGTTGGAGAATAGCCGTTGTGAGCTAATTTGAATATCAATCCGTTGAGAAATATTACCGTTGGGATATTCAAGTCATAGCATTTGAAGCCGATGAATCTCTTCGTAATTCCATTAGGCACAGTTGATTTTTGTTGACATTGTTAATGCTATTTGTCCGTTGAGACTCAAACAGAGTGTTGACTAGAAATGGCCGGAATGCTTTATAGTTGCTCAGAAGTCCAATTTCCACTTTCATGTTTCATCTCTGCTTCGTCACTTAATGTGTCTGACACATATTTTCTTTATGAAAATTTGATGATTAAAACATGTTAATCATATCTGAAAAACACTAGCAAACTGATTAAACTTGGTTAGAAGAAGTATGATCAATAATATGAAGTACCCAAGCTATAATTAATGACTTGCAGTTTACGAGAACAGAGATTTCAAATGCAAATATACATTCTCGAGAATTGATCATGACATTCTCGAGAACTATCAAAGTCCAGAGCGCATTGAATCATTAGTGTTTAATCATTCTCGAGAATTAGTTCATTCATACTCAAGAATCATGTCCTCGGATCAATGACGCAATACTTGCGAATAATAGCATTTAAGTGTTGGACCGTGTATTCTCGAGAATCATGTTGATATTCTCGAGAATCAGCAAAGGGAGAATAATAAGATTATCGAATGTTTACCGCACATTCTCGAGAATTAACTTACGCATTCTCGAGAATCACCTACCCATTCTCGAGAATAATATCAGAGTTGCATGAAAATTTGTCAAATCACCCATGCTCAGAAAGCTCTTCAAGTCTTCTTTCCATTACAAGAAGAATCTACTCCAAACTCATTGTATTTTGTCCGTTATCATCAAATGAATGGAGGTTGTTCTTGACCAACATTTTTTGCAGCATCCTGAACTGATCGTCAGCTTCAAAACATCATATCTCCTTCAATTGATCTTTGTTTTTCGTGATCTTGATGTTTTTGGAAAGATATGTGAGTCTAGTTTCAAATAGCATGGGTTTCAGCTTATTTGGATTTTTTCGTTTGTGAGATACACTCAAAATACCGAAGCTTGGTTTGCTGTGTGGCGTGAATTGATGTGCCAACTAGTGAAATTCATAGCTCCTTCATCTAAAGTCCTTTGGACTTGAATTTTATATCAAAATGACGCATTGGGAGTCTAGTTTCCAACAAAATTGGTTTTGCCTCAATCTAATCTCTGGTTTAGGAGATATCTTTGAATTACTAGACGTCGCCCGAGTGAAACGTGAAACAAAGCTGAACAGAGTAGCTGAAACACGACCATTCTCGAGAATTACAATACCATTCTTGAGAATTGATGCTTCATACTCGAGAATGACTTGAAAGTTTCACTTGAACAGTATCATTCTCGAGAATTACACTGTCATACTCGAGAATGACTTCAGGAATGCAATTGTAGCTTATTTTAACTCCGAATTGAACCATTCCAACTTCCATTTGATCATGGAGACTTCTAGAATCAATCTAGGAACTTGAATAATGATATTCTCATTCCATTCAGCAAGTTCTTCCTTCTTCCATCCCCCATCTTGATCATTCTTTATCATCGACTTCTAATCTTCTTTGATTCAATTTCTTTCGCTAATTCAATACTTCTTTATTGTTCTTCTTCTTGAACATTCTTCACATTTTGATTCTACATTAAATATAAGAATTAGTCAATGTATATTATACAATCTTTTAGCTCTTAATAATGACATCTATATAAGACATCATCGAAACTAATCATAACTAACAGTTGTCCCTTTATTTCTCTAGATTTCTCTTTCATTTTCTAGCAAAATCTGATTTTTTTTCCTCTTCCTCCTCCACAAGCACGCCACATGTCCTCTTTTTTGATCCAAAATATCTTCTAATTTTATCTACAAATTGTGGTCCAATTTTCTTGCTTAATGGAGAAGAAGATTAGGTGTCCCATGCCATTAATTAGATATGCACAAGTGTCCCTTACAATTAATTCAAGATGCATATGTGTCCTCAATTTATTTCCCTCAAATATTATTCATACACTTGGTAGCTTATGTGTCCCCCACATTTAATTCACCAAGCATATGTGTCCCCTAAAATTATTATGGTGCCATGTGGACTTATCATGAAGTAAAGCTTTATCTTCTCATTTCCTCCCTCTCTCATGCGTGATGCATCAAGAAACAAGGGATTTAATATCCTCTTCTCAATACTTAAAGTTATGCCATGTGTCTTTGGGTAGTAATATCATCATTAAAGCCACCATCTTAAAGTCAAAGATATTTTTCTAATGTTCATTTTAATCTTGCAAAGTGTCCATATTCTTGAACCATCTTTTATTTTCCTATGCCTTCTCACAATAATTATCTCTTATTAGCCAATTAGATGGAACCACATATTATTTGCTTTAAATTTAATGAAAATTTCATAATATAATATTATTGAGCTTCATACAATAATTTACATAAAAGTGGGGTTATTACAATGGTTTAAGTTTCCGAACTAAAAAACACGGAAAGATCCTTAAGAACAAGCTTGCTGCCAATTAAGGTTTCGGGCGCGAACCTTCAACTAGGTTTTAAAAATAGTAAATGAACTTGGATTAAGCTGAACTTTTACTGGGATAAAGTACACATCCTAAGGTTCACTGTGATATATAATTTTGTATTATTTGGATTTTTCTACTAAGAGATAAAAATTGGTAAAGATGGACTAGAAAGCAACAGGATAATTCTGACCAGAGTGTGGAAAATGGGCTACACACCAAAATATGAGTCCACTACTAATGGTTAAGATGGCGTTGGTTTTTTACAAAAATTATTTTTTTGGAATTTATTAAAAATCCTTGAAGTCGGGCCAAATTCATTGGCTTTTCTAGAAAATAAGTAAAAGGCTAGGATTTAATTAAAAATGCAAGGGTATTTTTGGAAATACCAAAAATAAGGTATTTTGGTGTTCTTTAGGACAAGGGTATAATTGGAAAAGAGATCAGACACATTAACATATTAAGGCTAAGCATACCCCACAGGTAGTAACCGCTTTACTCAGATATCTTTATGTGTTTTGTTGTATGTTTGCATTTCCATGTATGTATGTTTTTGTGTTTGTGCCAAATATGCAGTCAGAGCTTGTTGGGGTTAGAGTCCCTAACTATGTGATTCCTATAGCTGAGGATGTCTGCCGGGGTCTGCCTATATGGTGGCTCAATGGAGATGGGCTTGTGATTCCAGTAATTCTGAGGCCTGCCTTGGTGAGGCGGCTCAACGATGCGAAGACAAGTTGTTGTATGTTTATGTTTGTATATGTGGTATGTATGGCATATTACTTGTGTTGTTATATCTGACATGGTTACATGCATACACTTTACACATTTAGTATTTGAGTATTAACGGTTACTCTGGGGGATTGGACTCCAGTTACTTTTATAGATACAGGAGGACGTCACTGCAGTGAAGAACTTTGTTGGAAAGGTAAGGGCTTATCGGTGCATATTGAAGAATAGGGAACGCCCTATTATGTTTTGTACATATATTTGAGATGACTGTATATATGATTTTGGTATTTATTTTGGATAACTATACCCTTAACCCCTCGAGGACTTTTATTTCCTATTTATTTTACTTTTACCAGTAAGTGGTTGTCCGGCCAAACCGGTCATATGCACTGTTGTGCTCACTCTGATATAATTTAAATGGACCTAATAATGAAGGAAAGGTAAGAAGTAAAAAGAATCGCTCTAATCCGCCACCCTAAAGGGTGAGACCGGTAGGGGTGTAACAAATATTGTAGTGACTAAAATCTATTTCAGTTATTAAATGCTAATATGCTATTCATTGAGTATTCCTATTTAATTCTTTTAATGCTATTAATGAAACGTGGTACTATTCCACATTTATTTTTTTCCTGTATAAAATATAAATTTTATTTCATGATTTGCTACTAACATTACCAAACAAAACAAATGTTTGTTTAAATTATCATTCTATAATAATACATTCTCCTATGGACGGAAAGATTTAATATATACATAATCCAGAAAAATTGACACTTGCATATAAAATAAGCCGGAGAAACTTTCCCATTAAATGCATAACGAAGAATCACTTTTGGTCATAAATGTATCATAGTGAATCTAAGAAGCAAAATAAATGCATGACGAGGAAATTAAATGCATCGTATGAAGATCTTGTGGACTCACCTGTAGCATAAAAATTCAAATGCGTTTGCGGAGTCTTTCTTCTCCAGCCACAAACGTTGATGCTGCAGACAACAAGAGTAACCTAAAAACATTTTTTGGTCAATTGGGTAGGTCTAAAGTGCAAATATAATCTTGAAAATACAATATTCATTAACAAAAGAGAAACCTACAAGAACATTTTATCGATTTCGTTCAACCCATGAAAAACCCAGAACAATAAGCAGGAAAATCATAAAGTTATATAACCGAAACACCTCTTACAGCTTGGTCTATAGACGTTTAGCTAAGGAACCAGAAAGTGATTGTCGAGAGAGCAACGCGAAGCAGCGATGAAGCAACACACAAACGGTGGAGACAAAACCCGAGTAATCACTTTAGGCGCGACAAGAGAAGTTCGAGAGGGAAATTTAATATTCCGCGACGAGAGACATTTAGTATTTTGGATTTTATTAAGACCGGTTAATCATAAAGTAGTCGGTCCTAAAAATATAATTAAATTTTAAGACCGGAGTTTTAGAAGACTCGGACCTAAATTATAAAGTAGCGAAATTTTTAAGACCGGAGTTTTATAAGACTCGGTCCACAATTTTTTATTATTAAGTTAATTTTAAGACCGTAGTTTTATAAAACATCCGGTCCTAAAAGTCCTCATTTTTTTTAATAAAAAAAAAGGATTGGCTTTGGCGAGCGCAAAGAATGAATGAATAAAAATTAAAGGAAAACTGGAGTTTCTTTAATTATTGTAGAATATGAACAAAAAAAAAAAAGACACAAGCTTAGTTCTTAATGCTACATATATTACTTGAATATGCACGTACACAAGAAAAAATACAAAAGAAAACCAAGCAGAAAATTATCAAAAACAAGAATCTGACTAAACATCCTAAAGCTTATTATCCTCCAAAGCCTTGGCGATATCGATGTGAGTAGCATTAACTTCCCACCGGAGATCAGCAAGTTTCTGTCTTATTTGCATCAGCGCATCATGGTCTGAAGGCCGGGGGGTGCGGCAATCTCTTCATCATCTGAAGAAATAACAATAGGTCCAACGACCCGAGACTCTTTTGTCACAATAGAACGCACTCTCGCTGGAGAAGACGCACCGTATAACGATCTACGGAAGGTACGAGCATCACCAGTAAGTCTACCCCTACGAGCGGTTCTCTTTTATCTAACCATGGTTTGAGCAGTTGGGGCATGCAGAGAGGTATGAGGAGTTAATAAAGGCAGAGAGTTCTCAGATAGCCACGTACGTTGTTTGGAGTTACGAGGTAGTGGAGAGTTAATAAGAGATGAGGTACTTTAAGAGCGGATTTTATAAATATGTGGTCTAAAATTCTATTATTTAAATTTTTCAATTCAATTGATTTTAAGACCGACCTTTTATAATATATCCGGTCCTAAAAGTCTATTATTTATTTTCTTAATCAATTCAATTACTTTTAAGACTGAAATTTTATCGTTTATCCGGTCCTAACATACATTTTCACCTATTTTGACATTTCTACCCTTGGTGGATTTGTTATTACAATTTTGCCCTTACATTTTCTTAAAAACGTATTGCTGGATTTTCTGGACAGATTTTGCAGTAACTTTGGAAAATCATAGATAATTACAAAAAAATCAGAATGAGGTTCCGTAAAATTCCTCATGACCCTTGACATGTATATTTTCAAGGAAAAATATTCCAAGAACCTAGAACACAATGGATCATTCCCATTTTTCATGTTTTTTCAACGCTGCCCATATTTTCGTTCAGAAAAATAGCTTAACTTTAAAAATATGTTACTCCTTGTGTAGAACTCAAAATGCTTCATATTTTATATATTTGGAAAGCCCTACATGTCTACTTTATTTCTGAAAAATTTTATGATTTATTTGCTTCATTTTCTACATAAAATAATAGCATCTCTTTCGTTGGCTGCACAAAGCTTAACAACCGAAAATCTTACAATTTTCACAACATTGATCTATTGCTTTCCAAAAATTATTCCCTACTATGTTTTTACCTCATTAGGAATTTTTCAACGTAATGAGGCCTAAAAACAAGTATAGGAATTTTCCTAACAATTTAATGAATTAAACTACATTTATACTAAGAATTAAAAAGTTAAAGACTAGAGCTCAAGAACATTACCCTTGAAGCTCAACTCCTTCTTCCTTCTTGCTCCTCGATCTTTGCCTCTCACTCTCACTACTCTACAATCAGATTTGATTGTAGTTTTTGGTGTGACAAATTGAAGAAGGGTTCATGGCTATTTATAGGAAAATAATGAAGGTTAAGGTGGTCTTTTACCAAGCAATCCAAAATCCCTTCTTTCCTCTCATCCATAGGATCAATATTCACTTTATGAAATTCAATCTCCACCCCTCCATTGTGTGCCGACATCCCACTCTTCTAATAGCCATTTTTAATGTGTCTTTTAATTAACAAAACACCTCTTGCTTCAAGCCTTCTAATTGGTTAGTCCAAATATTTGACTTTTCAACCTACTTTATGCTTTATTACTCTCCTCTTCCTTCCCATTTGTGTACCGGCATGGCTCACTCTTTCAGCTCTTTCAATTGCTTTTTATGTGGCAAATTCCTTTGGTTCAAGTGTTCTCATTTGTCCAATTAATTTCACAAGGATTTAGCTTAATTAGGTGATTAATTGGGACCATTGGATTTGAATTATATGGGCAACAATCTCAACCATTGATGCTAGTTGCAATTGTTGATTTTTGGGGCTGATTTGATTAAGCTTAATTACCCCCTTAATCAAGTTGAAATCATAAGCCACTAATAATCTCATTAGCATAAGCTAATTTGCTAATTATTAATTACTAATTTATATTAATTTAGCTGTCTTCATAACCCTTTCTTGATCTCCTTTGATTATAAATTAGTTACTATTTTATGTGCTATTTATATCACATTAAATAGCCCCTAAATAATGTCTCATAATTAACCTTTGGTTAATTAATTCCAAATTGAAATTTGGATGAGAATATAATCAATAGATTATAATTCTTTGAGACACATATTCACCTTTGTATTTTGCTAATTTATTTACCAAAAATACAATATTTACATGAATTATGAAAATTAGGGCATTACAGAAAGAATGGATCAAGGAGGTTAATTTTAGGTCTAATAAATGCAACGAGTTAAATACATCACATTTTTTTGGCCAACAAATACATCAAAGGTATCATGAACTTACAAAATAATAGGATCATCATGAGAAGTGGCAATGATACCTCTGCTTGCGCTAATCCTTGCTTCTTACCCTCTCATAACCATTACGGTTATGCAACTTGTTGGGATGAGTCTCTTCACTACAAGTGTCGGCCTTGGCAAAAGCATGAAAAATCAACTTTAGGGGAAGGAAAATTTTTATGAGTTGAATTTAAAAAAAGTGGGGTTATAAAGTGAAGATGTAACATAAAAGGAAAAGAAAAATTTCAAGAAAATATTACTTGAACTTCAAAATCCTAAATAAATGGTTTTCCAACAAAACTGAACAACCTAACATTGAGAAAGAAAAGATGAAACAGCAGAACAGAAATATTACAGGGACTAAAATCCACCTTCAGTTATGAAATGTTTCTGCTCTTTTAAGTCAATTTGAGGAGTTTAAAAGCAAGGATCAAATTAGTCACTACATGGGTAATCATGTTTCTGCTCATTAAATGCCTTTTCGGTCTCTGTACAATGACTTCAACCTGATCTGTCATCTTTTCTTCCCTCGCGAATGATATAAAACCCTTGGTATATTTTATTACAGAAGCAAACAGTGACTTTCTCACACTGGGTGCCAGCTCTCCAAGTTTGGTACATCTTCCAAAGAGAAATGAAGAGCAAAATTCATAAATGAGTCAAATAAAGATAGAAACATCTTGTACTAAATAAAGTTGATCATTCTAAATAACTTCTTCAAAGACCATCAAGGATAACCAGTAGAGCAATTTGTAGTGAGATTGAACAAAAGTAGGAACAATTTTGCTTCATCATTCTCCACTTAACGGTTAATATCTCTAATGACTCTAGACCTTATCCAAAAATTTGCAAAAGACTTTCTGCATGTTGGACAAGAAAGCCACTTTCAAATCCTACGCCACATCCGCTGATATCAAACCTCTTCAATTGGTTGGTAGAGATATTTAAGAGAGCAATTTCTAGTTTATCATTCCACCATAGACCTTCATTTTTAATTACATGATGAACGATTTGATTCATCCAAATAGTTAATGGATGTGCCACGAATGGAATGAGACAACTATATTTCTTCACCTAAGATGCATCTATACCACCCTCCGTCACCCACAAGTTAATCAAAGATTCAGATCCTTGAGTAGGAGAAAAAGAAAGCAGAGCAAGTTTGTTCTCATGCACAGCAAAAATAGATGTTGATCTTGCATCAAACTGATCTGGGGTAGGTATCAAAGAAAACACTTCATTTGTTATATCAAATGAAACTATAACATAATAAGTACTTGTATCTGGCTCCCGTCCAAACCCAAACCAAAAAATAGCTCCATTGACAGTGGTTTGGTGAGAAAAAAGACCTACGTTTTCTATCCCAAATTCTACTTCCTTCCATGATCCTGATCTTAATGAATACACTTTAACATACACAACCCCACCATCATTAAACTGATAAGCATTATTAGACTGATAAGCTAACACTATCTCGTAATCATTAACAATTTGACCGAAGCCAACTTCTATTTGGAAACCGAGATCTACCCCTCTCCTAGTGGGGGCACTTGTTTGAATTCTCTAGTTGTAATACCCTAAAATTCTTATTATCATAAATACCATGTTTTGGTAAATAATACACATTAAATAATGGAGAATATGTTGTCTCTAAATTTTGTAGATTTTTTTATTAGATTTTAGACAATTTCTCCTTGGGATTAAATGAACTAAAGATTAAATTTAAGATCACATTTAAGGATCATAAAATACAAAAATAATTATCATATTAAACTATGGTTCTTAAATAATCAAAAGGAGCAAGAAAATGTTATGGAAATACCTAAACCAATTAAAAGAAATTAACAACAATTAGTAGGCAATTAAATTTGCACTTGGTAAAAAAATTGTTTAAGTTTTCATAATTAATCTGGTGGCAATTAAGAGTCATCAATTATGGATGTTTTAACCTAATTAAAAATCAAGAGCCAATAAGGGTTCACCATTAGCACAAAATGAGTTTCTAATGACCATGATTAATCTAGGAACCAACCACAACTTGACAAATATACCTAATGGCACCTAAACCACCATATTAGGAATGCTAATTAGGATTACAAATGGAAGGCCAAGATTAAATCCTATAAAGCTAAAACCAATGGTTCTAATTAATTATGTAATTAAACTAAATCCATGTGAAATTTTATGGACCAATGAGGGAGTTTTAAACACAATCTATTAGACTAAATGAAACACAATTTGAGAGCTAATGAAAGGAGGGAGTACACGGTTTTTCTTCAAGGAAAAGATGAAGAGGAATTGTTTATAATATAATAACACACACATGGTAATTAAGCATATGGAAGCATTTAATCAAGGGGACAAAATGGAAGAAGCAATTAAAGGAATCACATGGGGTCTTAAATGCAAAATTGATGGAGGAGAGAGGGAGAGTTGTTTGTGTTGTGTGTGTGTGTATGAGTGTGTGCAAATGTTGTGAGTGATGTGAGTCTAGTATAGAGAGAGAGAGAAATGTGTACTTTCTTTGATTGGAGAGTTAAAAACCATTGCGATTAATTCAAGACACAAGTAAATGAGAATCTATAGAAAATAAATTGTATCCTGAGATACGTTAACCATAGATCAAATATAAGGATTTATTATGAACAAGCATATTTTAAGCTTGGGATAGATTGTCTTCAAAATCTTTTCCCAAACTTTTCTGATTAATCTTAAAATAATTAAAGGGCTAGTAAAGACTTCTAATGAAGTCATGATTTTTGAGATTAGAGTATTAAATAGGAAAACTTGAATAAACTACAAGAAATAAGTAAGGTTAAATCAATCTTAATTTGAAATCCACCAATAGGAAAAATTAAGAGAAATGTTTTTTAAATTAAATTGAAACTTCTTCATTAAGTATGGATCCAATGGTTAAGATTAAAAATTCTTAACTAAGCTTAGATCCCATGGCTCCAATTGAAGAAGAGGTAGGTTTGAAAGAATTACCAAAGTGCCATGACCTTTTACTATAAATAGGCACCTTGGGTCTTCATAAAATTCACACCAAACTCAACCAAAGTAGATGAGTTTAAGAGAAGCAAGAGTAGAGAGAAAATCATAGTGGGAAGCAAGAAGGAGGAGGAAGTTCTTCAAGAGGTAAGCAAGCTTTTAGTTTCTAGTCTTTAGCTTTTGTAGTTCTTGAAGTTCTAGTTTAAGTTCATAGTCTAAATGTTGTTTTGATCTTTAATCTTTCAATATATTTTTGTTATCATGTTTTTATGGTTAAATATGGTTTTATTTCGAAAAATGGATGGAGAAAGTAACATAGCAAAATTATTGGAAGATTAGGATCAAAGTAGCGAAGCTTCGGCAAAATTTCATCGAGTTAGCAACTTCGAAGTCGGTGTTAAAAATGCCAGTATTTAATGAAGAATATGAGGGTACAAAATTCTGGGAAAAATCATGGTTTTTAGTAGACATACAGGGCTTTTCAAATATGCCTAGAATGAATTAATTTGAGCTCACGTATAGTGAGATAAAAAATTGTTAAAGTTGGGCTACGAATTTCTGGAAAATTCTGGGCAGAGGCTCAAAACATACCACAAAGTAATAGTGCTATTACATTTTCAAACTTAACCGTTGCCAAAACAAATTTGTGAAAACACATTCACTGCCGAATCAGTTTTAAAAACTTTTACTACCGGCACATATCTTTGAGGAGGATAATTCATTTTACAAAACTTTTAATAATTGAGAGCTCACGCCACCACTTCAACCACTTGGTACAAATGAGCGTCTTATCCCAATCCCCAAATCCGGCCTCAACAAGATCAGTCAAAAAAATGTGGGAGAACCTCCGCCCCTCTCATAGGAGACCCAGTGTTCACATTGGCACATAAAGTAGCAACCCTATCTACCGGAACTCAGTCCACCCATAGACAGTCGGGTCCTACTAGACAAAACATACGCCCTAGGCGAAATGTTATGGATTGGGTGCATTCACTATTGGTGAGATTTCCATTCTCTCAGACAAAATCCCTCCAAAAACTCTTTGTTCAAAAAAAACCTTTATCAAAGGCCAGCGATTTCAACCATTTTAAAACATCGGCAAGACCCAATGCAAATTGTGTACATCTACAATGACTTTCCTCGTCCTTCCGGTTGCATCGCTTTACCACAATGCGGTTGAAAACTCAGTTTCAAACTCGGGTTCTAACAAACCCTTTTATAAGACAACATATTTTCAAAATTACCATCACTGTTGTTTCAAATTCCGTTGAAAACATTTCATTCGAAAACTCAATTTCAAAATTCACAAGTTTGAAAATCAATTCTGAAATTTCAAATATAGGAGGTGTATTGGCAAGTTTAAAAATTCAATTTTAGAACCTTACTCCAGGATCAGACAACTAATCTTAGAAGGTCATCACTAACTACACGCATTCGGACCTTTGTCCTTGCCTACTCAAGCTATCCGTAGAATGCTTAGTCTGTTCTACTCTAATCATCGGCTACTCCGAACATCGCCCGCTATCCTCGGGTTTCACAAACTTTTCGAGATTTAATTCAGACTTCGATTTCCA
This sequence comes from Acacia acuminata, assembly GCA_019022655.1. Classification (NCBI taxonomy): domain Eukaryota; kingdom Viridiplantae; phylum Streptophyta; class Magnoliopsida; order Fabales; family Fabaceae; genus Acacia; species Acacia acuminata. Next base: position 1,253,224 of record JAFJYI010000035.1, read on the forward strand.
TATCAGAAGTCTTGGAGTTTCGCAACAGAACCCATATTCTGTGCCATCTATTCTATATCAGGGTTTTAACTTCCCGAGCCTAACCCTTTTCCTTAGAGTATACGTCCTTTCTGTATCACAATACCAGTATTATATTAGTACTCATAACCTAGATATCCAAACCATGGCCTGAAACAAGCTAAGATACCAAAGTGTAACACCCCAAATTTCATACTTCAAAATGTGTCGGTTGACACTTAGTTTTAGAAAACAGAACAGAGTTTGAGGTGCTACCACTCAGAGTAATGCAAAAACGGAGAGCATGCGCTAATGTTTGGACGATGAGTAACTGATACAAAATACCCAGGCATATGCTGATGCCCTGACATATGCTGATATATTAAAAATTTTCCGAAGGAATATTCATGTGATACAACAATACAGAGCTTTGTATAATTATAAATCTTTATACAATCTTCAACCAAGCCATAGCTAGACTTGGGGAAATGAACCTAACTCAGTTAATCAAACAATTTGGCCAGGCTGGTGTCTAGTGGAAGTCTCCCCGAATTCACGGTGACTCACTGACTAAACCACATAGACGAACCCTTTTCTAGACACCAAATGGTTTGAACTAACCTTATTAGATTCATGCTAGAAGGTAGGCTTTGTTAAACTTCTTCCGGTATTTGCTTTGACTGGTGCCTCTTCACGACTCTATCTACCAGTGCCTTCTCTGTTCCAGGTCCCTTTCCCTGAACCTTTAGTCAATGCTGAGATTCAATCGAATTGAATCTCAGGTAACAGTTAACCTCATATGAAAAGTATAAACAATATATATGACAGATGTTCACAGTTTAGAAAAACAATCAATCATGAATCAACCAATCATATCAAAGCCATACAAGATATATGAGAGTCAAAGTTACTGTACGCGAACGTTATCAAATCCATACAAGACATATGAGAGTTAAAGTTACTGTACGCAAACGTACCTTTCACCGTGTAATGGCCAAACGTCCGGCCTTTTGATCAACTATAAGTAATTGGTGATGTTAATCAAGGAGTGAGGACCAGAAAAAGTACTTTAAATGAAGTAACATTTTCTGCCTTTATATCTCAAATTGAACCCTCTAAGATCGATGAAACCCTATCAGACAATGACTGGGTAATAGCGAAGCAAGCGGAATTACACCAATTTGATAGAAATTAAGTTTGGGATTTGGTACCTAGGCCTAAAGACCATCCGATTATTGGCACCAAATGGGTATTCAAAAACAAATGAGATGAATCCGCAATTATAGTCCGTAACAAGGCTAGATTGGTCGCCAAAGGCTATAATCAGGAAGAAGGTATTGATTATGAGGAAACGTTTGCTCCAGTGGCCAGATTAGAGGCAATACGTATACTCTTAGCCTTTGCGTGTATCAAAGGTTTCAAACTCTATCAGATGGATGTAAAGAGTGCCTTCTCAAATGGTTTTATTCAGGAGGAAGTATATGTAGAAAAACCTCCTGGTTTTTAAAATGAACATCATCCAGACCACATCTATCGCCTTAAGGAAGCGTTGTATAGTCTCAAACAAGCTCCTAGAGCTTGGTATGAACGATTAAGTAAATTTCTTTTAGATTAAGGTTTTGTTAGAGGAAAAGCAGACACAACACTTTTTATCAAAACTAATAAGCTCAATGAACTCCTAATTGTGCAAATATATGTAGACGATATAATTTTTTGTGCTACTAATGATTCTCTTTGTGAGGAATTTTCCAAAAAGATGCAAGGAGAATTTGAGATGTCTATGATGGGGGTTAAACTACTTCCTCGGTTTACAAATAAAGCAACGGAAGAATGGAATATTCATTTCCCAGACAAAGTATCTCCGTGATCTGCTCAAAAAGTTTGGGTTGGAGCATTGTAATGGTGCAGACACTCCAATGAGCTCAATAGCCTCGCTGGATGCAGATGAAGAAAAAGGCAAAGGCTTCAATATAACTAAATATAGAGGAATGATCGGGTCTTTGCTCTACTTGACTACTAGTAGGCTAGATATTCAATTTAGTGTGGGAATGTGTGCGAGATTCCAATCAGCTCCTAAAGAATCACATGCCGAGCACGTCAAGAGAATCTTTCGATATCTCTCAGACACAAGGAATTGGGTCTCTGTTTTCCAAACGGTCAACAAGAATTCCTGGTTGCATACTCAGACGTTGATCATGCTGGATACAAGACTGACAGAAAGATCACCAGTGGACAATGTGAATTTTTTGGAGGCTCACTGGTATCTTGGTTCAGTAAGAAGCAGACTACTGTAGTTGTGTCGTCAACTGAAGCTGAGTATGTTGCCGCCTCAAGCTGCTGTGCACAAGTCTTATGGTTGAAACAACAATTATCTGACTTGGGAGTCCACTTGAGAGAAATTCCAATTCTATGTGATAACACAAATACGATTAGCTTGGCGAAAAATCCAGTTCAACATACAAGGACCAAGCATATTGATGTAAGGCATCACTTTATTCGTGATCACGTGCAAAAGAAGGACATCAAAGTAATGTTCATTCCCACACATCTTCAACTAGCCGACATCTTCACTAAACCGCTAGCTAAAGAGCAATTTTTATTCATTCGGAGAGAACTAGGAATGGCTAATCCCAACGAGTTGTAAGTATTTTTCCTTAATTAATCCAAGTTAATAGAAGATTACTAACTTTGGCATCGGAGTTTCTTGTTTATGTTTTTGCAGGATACTCTGTACACGAGAATTAAAATAGAGTCTAACAAAGAAAGAGTTGCTCGAGCATCTAAGTAGATCCTACTGAGCAATCACACAAAAATTATGTTGAGGAAACAGAGCTTAGGAAGTATGCTCAAGCACATCTTCCATGTTTGCTCGAGCAATAACGAGAAGCTGTGAAAAATCAAGAAAGAAAATGTTTGCCCGAGCACACTAAAATTATGCTCGAGCAATATCGAAAAGGACGCAAGATTAATGAAGAACGTTGCCCGAGTACATGTGTCCAATCTGCTCGAGCAATGTTGGGTGTTGACTTAGAGCAATATTGGCTGTTGCTCGAGCAAACCCAAAAGCCTGCCTGAGCAACAACAGAGGTTAGGTATTCTGTCTACATTTTATCTAATTCGTCGCCTATACTCGAGTAAGTCAAGACATCTGCTCGAGTAATAACCCTGCTCGAGCACGCAGAAAACTCTACTCGAGCAACATCAGCTAACAAGCCTTCATAAGATGCGTGACGTTTCAGTTCACGGAAAAACCCCTCTTTGCTTATTTCCGTTGAAACCCTAGTTCTGATTTCCTCTCAAATTTCCCCATCGGTTACGTCCGTTTGAGAATCGTTACTCCAAATTTTTCCGTTACGACTATTTGATTCACCAATATTAACCGTTTCAACCGATCGTTTTCCTTAAATTTCTCCATTTCCCTCCAATTCTCCCATTTTCTCAATCGGACCTCTCCTCTTCGAAACACTCAAATCTCCTCTTCTTCATTCGATCGATGGCTGGTTCAGGAGACAAATCTCCTCTACTCAATCCCCCTCGAAGAAATCACGATACTTCAAGCCCAAAGTCGAAGATTCAGAGAAATCTTCAAGACCCACCAAATCTAATCCAGCGTCAAAATCATCAAAATCGTCCTCCAAGTCCAAGCCTGTTGAGAAGCATAAGACGGTTGTGCAACCTCCGGAATCACTAACGACTAGACTCAAGACTGGGTCGCTTCCTACCGGCAAGAGCAAGCGGACAAGGTCGCCATCTCCACCTTCTTCGAAAATCGTCGACACCGAGAAGTCGTTTGATGAGATTCGCGGTAAATCAAAAGAGGACAATCCTCAGCCTCTCAAGCCATCCCTCAGTCAGAAATCACAAGGCTCCGGAAGCAAAAAGTTGAAGGTTTCATTCTCATTCAAATCAGAGGAGTCTAAGAACAAAAAGGAGGAATCTTTGACAAGTCGTCCTAAGGATGGCCAACTCCCAGAACCTTCACCGGGAATGATTACGTAGAGATATTGCCGTTGATGATCATCGTATGTTTGCACGGTATTTCGAGTCTAGACCCTTCTGTCCAATTGTATATGTTGATCTGGTCCATTTCAAAGAAAAATTCAACTAAGACTTGATAGACTGGCTACTTCAGTTTATGCCTCTTCTCAGTATAAGCAAGCCATATTCCCCAGTAGTTGTATGAGTATTCTACCACAACATGCATATGCAGGAAAAGGCAAACAAATCTGACGAGGATGTGTTGATTACAAAGGTGCGAGATCAGGAAATCAAGCTCACGGCTCATGATCTCAACGTCCTTCTGGGTATCGTGGACATTCCTGAAGATCCTCCTAGACTTTCTCATGTTGAATGTCATCAGATTCTTTTTTCGGATGTTCAAATGGAAGGCACAAGAATTAATGTAACACCAGCTATGATGAAAGACGAGTACAAAGTCCTCTGGTATGTCTACAGTCGAAGCCTAGTTCATAAAGGCCAGAGTTTTACTCACTTTGTTCGAAAAGACTTTGAACGGTTTGCCTCACTAGTCGCCATGGAGCAACGGAATATAAGCAAGTGGATCTTGGAACAAATGATGACATTCATCTCAGAGGCTAAGGTTCGGCTTCGTGCCACGATTCCCTATCCTTCTTTGGTTTCTTGGATACTAGAGGTAAACAATGTTTGGTATCTCTCAGACGACTAAGAAGTGTATCCTCCACTATTCGGGAAGGAAAACATGAAAAATATGAGGATCTCCTTCAGAAAAGCTCAATCAAAGAACAAGGGAAAAGCATTAACTCGAGCCAAGGAACTCATTACCTCGAGTCGGGGTCATCTCGAGTTAGAAGCTTCACTACCTCGAGTCGGGGTGATTTTTAAGCGTTTTTGGCATCGGAACACCTTAACTCGAGGCAACCAACTTACTACCTGCCTATTTCAAGTCAAAGTGCATTTCTTCAGTTGCACTCTGTTCCACGTTTCTAAGCCCTTTGTTTCGATGACATCCAACACGTCATTTTGATATATAATATAAGTCCAAATGATCTCAGATAAGAGAGATATGAGTTTTACAAGTTGACACAAACATCCAGTCAGAACCAGCTTCAATATTTTGAGTGTATCTCACAAACTACAAATCCAATTGAGCTAAAATCGGTGCCATTGGAAAGCTGACACACAACCTCGAGGATGAAGTAGCATAGTCTATATCTAAGAAAGATTGAACAATGGTCCATCTACTCGAGTCAAAAACCATTCTCGTTTGTTCAGTTTGGATATTAATGATTCACTCTCTATTCTATTACCTCGAGTCTCTCACACTTACATCATTTTCACAAGCTGCCACTCAAGCCCTTGTTGAGGCCATCTTGAATTCTCATCAACACCGTTCAAAAAGCCATGGCTCCACGTGGTTTTCTTCACCGTGTGCGAAATCTTGTGAGATCTTTGGATATCTATCAAGAGTAGACAAGGAAGATGATTTTGTCATTCACCGAAGATATGAAGGGGTTCAAGTCTAATCTCAGCATGTACATTGACACTACCTTCAAAGATTTCAAATCAGAATTGGACTAGCGTTTATCCATCTACATCAAAAGAATTTTTGAGATCTATATGATCAACAACAAGAACTCAAGACCGAGGTCCGTTGTGAGACTCTTGTCAAGGAAGATGATTTTTTCAACATAAAAATTTTGATGCAATTTCTCGGATGCTTTAGCGACAAGCCTTGGCTACATAAAAATTTTGATGCAACTCGGATGTACCTACTCGGGTTCCTACGAGAAGCCTCCTAGTCCTGCTCCTCATCCTCCTCCATCTTCTCCAGTTGTGGATCCGGTTCTTCCTCCGCCTGCCATAGACCCTTCCACAGTTCCTCTTTCATCTTCCTCTTCTTCTGACTTCCCTGATAGCTCCCCTGCTTCTCCATCTGCTCAGGGATACCTTTTTGTCGATGACAAATGGGGAGAGTAGGTAGCTAGTTTGTTGGTAGTTAGTTTGCTTTTGTAGCTATTTATTTTTGGTAGTTGATTGGATGTATTGGAACTTATTCTGAATCAAATCACATTGTCAATTTACTGCTTCAGTTTAATTATCAGTCACTTGGTTTAACAGTTTGCTCAAATTTATTGTCTTATTCTTTTTCAAACTAGCTCTTGGAATTGTCATCATCAAAAAGGGGGAGAATGTTTAGCTTGTGTGTTTTTGATGATTACAATTTCCAAGTTTTTGAATTAAAATAAGCAAGGAACATTTGATATAATCTGATGAAAGCGTCTTCAGAAGGTTACTCGAGCAAGGTATCAAGCTTGCTCGAGCAACATCGTGTGCAAGGCTAAGCAAAGGAATTTTAGAAAGCCTTGCTCAAGCAGACTATGTAGTCCTGCTCGAGCAACATCGGGTTCATAAGGAAAAACATTATGGAGAGTCTGGGGTCTTGCTCTAGCGAAGAATTAGCTTGCTCGAGCAATATCGCGTAAAGCAAATGAACCAGGCAAAGTTCTGTCATACTCGAGCAAGAGGTGAAAAGCATGCTCGAGCACCATGCTCGAGCAGGCTTAAAAGGTTGCTCGAGCAAGGTCGAGCAACCTATGTATTCTCGTCTGCATAGTCCCTGCTCGAGCAAGGAACAAAAGGTTGCTCGAGCAGCATGCTCGAGCAAGCATAAACAAGTTGCTCGAGCAAGGACGAGCAACATGTGATTTCATTGAGTAAATGGAGCTTGCCCGAGCATGATCTAATTCATGCTCGAGCACCATACTCGAGCAAGCAGAAAAGCATGCTCGAGCATCAGCGAGTTTCAAGTATTTTGAACTGATTCATTAAGGGCTTGCCCGAGCATGATGAATTCATGCTCGAGCAACATGCTCGAGCAAAGGAATTTTCCTGCTCGAGCATCGGCGATCAAAGTGCACTTTCCTGAGCATTTCAAAGGAGCTTGCTCGAGCAAGCATGGATCATTGCTCGAGCAATATAATCCCTGTTTTTCAAAGATCACCTATTCATCCCCCTCTAGGTGATATTCCATCTTCATCTCCTCCATAGATATTCAGGCAAAGCACATCGATCTAAGATCAAAGTACTAGCCCACTGGCTAGACATCTGTGTTCTACACCAGAACATATACTAATAACTTAATTATTAATATAATTTAGGGAGATTCCTACGATCATAGAAGATGAAGTTCCTTGGCATGCTTGGATCACCATTATATAATTATTAATATAATTATGATTCCTGATTTAATGTCTAATTTCATATTCAATCTACTTCATTCCATATATTCAAAACTCAATGATTGTGTAAGAACAATATTGTTTAACCCAACAAAAGGCGAGTTGACTAAGAAGCAAGGCCCACAAAAGGCTGAGTGGATTCAGGTTGGAGTTAAAAGGAAGAACTCAAGTAAGGGGAAGGCTAAAGGCAAAGAAAATAGGCCACCTGCACGTGATAGAGTCCAGCGAACAAATGGTAAGGGTCTTGGTATTGGGCCCATAATTATGAATCCGTTTAGCTCTTTGTAGATGCCTGAGGCCCAAACAAACAGACAGATGGTTATTTCTTTGGAGAAGCCTGAGGCCCAAATGAACGCATAGATGGTTGTTACTTTGGAGAAGCCCACGGATGGCACTAAAGCAAATGGTAATTCGAGCATCTAGAGCGTTGTGGTGCATTCGAATGCGACACCTATTAATCCTGAGGGGATGACGTTGGGTCTTGAGGAGTCTTGCATGGATTCTCAACGACAAGCCCCTCCACTAATACAGGCCGATGAATGCATGGTTGACTAGGATAAGTCCGAGGGGGAGGCTGCCAAATCCCAACCCACAACTATTGTTTCCCATTGAATTTCTTGATATGGAACTCTAGGGTCACTGGAGCACGAAGCTTTCCTGCTCTTGTTCGTGACCTTAAATCTCATTATCAACTAAATTTTATTGTGATCTTGGAAACAAGGTGTCCTAAAGAGATGTCTGTAAGAAGAGCCAGCCAACTGGGTTTTTCTAATATAGAATTAATGGACTGTGAAGGATGTAGTGGTGGCATTTGGTGCTTATGGGATCATAGTATTGACTCTATTGATGTGCTTGAACGTCACCATCAATTTTTGCATTTGCAGGTTTTTGGAGCAGCGGGCAGTAGTTGGTACCTCATTGTGGTCTATGCTAGCCCCTCTAGTGTACCTCGCCGGGTTTTTTGGGACAGGCTTTCTAGTCTAGCATCTTCGATTCAAGGGCCCTGGATTCTAGGGGGAGATTTTAATGGTACGCTTCTTTTCTGTGAAAGACGCTCTTCGGCCACGTTTCGGTGCTCTATCGATCGTGATTTTCTTGCTTGGCGTGATTCCCATGAGATGAGGGATGTAGGATTTGTTGGTTCTGAATTTACCTGGAAACGTGGAAGCACCGAGGCAAGACTAGAGGTGGGTTGGGGCTCCGGCACACGAGTTCTTACAATCAAGCGTATCTAATGAAGATTGGGTGGCACCTAGTAGCTAAAAGAGATGAATTTTGGGTAAAGGTACTTCGAAACAAGTACAGTTGTGGCTTGGATGTGTTACCAAAGATTGACATGGGTAAGCCCAGGTCGAATTTGTGGAGTGGGATTAAATGCACGTGGAATAAAGTGCGTGAAGGAATTGAGGAATTACCGCATGAGAGAGTTTAGTGGAAATGGAGTAAAAGTGGCACCTTTTCAGCAAAGTCTACTTATGACAATATCATTCAAGATGGGGCCCATCCGAATCCCATGTAGAGTAAAATCTTGAAATTAAAAATTCCAGAGAGGTGTAAAATGCTCCTTTGGTTGGTTCTCCATCAGCGCATCTTAACTAATGTCTCTAGATGTAAACGGGGCTTGGTGTGGATGATGGATGTCAGGTTTGTGGTATGGCGTCCGAGTCATTATTACACTTACTTAGGGATTGTCCAGTTACACATGGGTTGTGGCAACAGATTCTGCGTGCCGGCCAAGTTTCACAGCAAATTCTTCTCCTTACAACTTGATCGGTGGCTCAGCTAGAGCCTGAATTCGAGAGGGGATGACCAGTCTACAGAGATATGGAGGTAGAGGTTCGTCATTACCTGTTGGTGGTTGTAGAGAAGGCGAAACACGACAATTTTTGAAGGAAAGGCATTGTCCAACCACTCTATAATCTCTAGCGTTTCCGCCATGATTGGAACCATGAATGAAGCGTAGAGCCAACTTTGCCCAACAGCGACAATGAGGCTGCGTCCAACAGATCACGGGAAAAATGGCAACCACCTCGGCCGGATGGGTGAAGGTAAACACTGATGGTGCTTTCTCAGCATTGACTCCAGTGTGGCAAGTGGTGGTACCTTGCGCAACGATCGGGATGAGCTCCTATCTGCGTTCATGTTTAAAGGGGAAGAAGGCGATAGCCTGACAGTAGAACTTTGGGGCTGTCTCCATGTAATCAAGCTAGCGTGGGACTTGGGAACTCGAAATGTTATCCTGGAAGTTGATGCTGCAGAGGTCGTTACACTGTTGCAGAGCCCGGTGTCTGAACTTCATGAAGATAGCCGGCAGAGGTTAAAAGTGTTTTAAATAGAGAATGGATGGTTGAGGTTCAGCTTATCTCCAGATGGGCGAACAGAGTAGTGACAGGTTAGCTAAATCGAGCCTCTCCGCTATGCCTGGGTTTCAGATCGTCTAGGTTGCTGATGTTGTGCTCGAAAGGATCCTTTTTCTAGATAAAGCTTAGTTGCTGTTTGGTTTCTTAAGTGTATCAAAAAAAAATGTTTAACCCAAATTTGATGACATTAATATAATTTATAATCTAATTTATTGCACTAATAACCTCATTATGGAGATCCCTACCATCATGGAATATATAGCTCCTTGGTATGCTTGGACCACATTAATATAATTATTAATATAATTAAAAGTCATGATTTAACATATAATTTCAAATTCAAGGTGCTTCCTTCCTTATAGTCAAACTCCAATAACAATAGATGGGCAATTTTGAGCATCCGGTTTCTCTCACCGGCGAGTCTCTTATCATCCCTCATTATCCTTAAATCTAGACTGTCCAAATTTAATCCAAGCATTCAGAAAGAGATACATCATCTATTTCAATTACCGAATAAGTTATTTTTTACCACGTGCGGTAATTTGAAATAGATGATTGTCTCCCTTTGGATGGTTGAATCAAAATTGGACGGTCCAAATGGAAGGATGATGAGGGATGATGAGAGAGACGTCAATGAGAGTATTTGCTTCCCACCGTGGTGTAATTGGGTTACTAAGCGGGAATGACAAGATTTCTAATATAAAGTTAATGTTGATTGATTAGTTAGACCACAAATAAAGTGGCAAATTAAATCATGTCCATACAAGAATTTCTCATAAATTAAATAAAAAAACAAATTCAATAACTTTTTTGTTTTTGCAGAAATACAAATTTAGAAGGAAACTCTTCTGCAAGTCTTAGATTTGCTATCAAGGCCCATCAATACAGTTGCTAATATGAGGGGGGGAAATCTCCAGCTCTCTTTCATTTTGGTCTCCACTGTTTTACAGCATGTCTTCACTGGATCCCAAATTCAGCTCTCTTTGAACTTCTTTACTTTTGGTTTGGTCAAGGTTGCTTTGCATACTGGCTCAAGGACCTTAAAAAAAAAGACCTTTCGTTTTTTAAATTCTTGTCCTTTTAATTGTTTAGCTGCAAACTGATGTATACATATTTATAGCAAATGTATTATGAACTTTATTATTAAAAAAAAAAAAAAAAAAAAAAAAAAAAAAAAAACCATTAGTTGAATCATTAAATGCAATTAGGCTGGCTAAAAAGTATTACATAAAATTAGAGGTATAACAGCTTAATATTTAGGGAAAAAATTAAGCTAACGCTATGTTTTTATCTTTAATTAGTTTTTTCAACGTGGTTGTGCAACATGCCAAATATTCCATATGATACAAACCAACAAAGTTCAGCCAAAAAAAAAAAAAAAAAAAAAAAGAATTTATTTAGAATAATAATTGAAACTTTTAAAAATAGCTATTTAATCATAATCACAAATGTACTTATGATAAGCAGCTTCAAAAACCACTTAAGTTATTCACTGTCACTTATTTTCTTCTGACTAAGGTTTCTGAGAAACTCCATACAATTAATTTGTGAAAGTTTATTGTTTTGGGCATTTAATTTTTGGAATATTTAAATCAATATATAAAATAAAGTGAATCGATGTATTTTGCAAACATGGGTCTCTAGATTAGCCATCCGACACTATTTATAAATATATATGATAAAGTTAATATATTGGAAAACGCCTTGCACTGCAAACTAAATCAAAAAGGGATCTTCCACAAATAGAGACTTGACTCATCACTGAAACTTTCTAACTGAAGTTGGGCATTTATTCATTGCCTCTTGAATAAAAGAAACTCCAACAAGACCTAGCAGCTGGTTATCTTCTCAAAGAAACCCATGAATGCAACTGCCTCTCTTTTATTCCCTTTTATAATAAAAGGACAATATCTAATCTAGAAAGTAAGAACAAAGCGTAGAACATACTAGAAAAACACTAAAATGAAAAGAAACAGTGCAATTTAGCCTAAATCTGATAGAATTCGGCCCCATCAACAAGCTGGAGGTTCATTAAGAGTAGATACACTTCAATGCTTCTCTGCTTGTGTGTGTATAATCTCAAGATCCCAGTTAATTGGGCCACACAGGAAGGAAATGTCAATTATATTGATAAACAAATTCATTATAAAAACCAGAAGAAACCGAAAAGTTTGAAGAGAGAGAACCAAACAATATGAGGCAGTAAGCAGAGGCTTTTTGCACAAGGAGAAGTTTAGCACTCAACCCCAAATATTAACTGATGAGTGACCTCACATTATAATAAGCAGATAGATGAGAAGAGTTCAGGTCGGTCAATTTATTAAACCTATATAAAAGTAACCACAACAGGCAACAAAGGCAGCACATTCATGGCAGAATATTGAAATTTAAACTTAATCCAGAACAACACCATTTCAACACTTCATGAAGCTGCACTGAAATTGGGACTCAAATTTTCGATTTGGTTGTCATTTTGAATCTAAAAGAGAACCAACTATAACGCATGTAAGGATCTAAGGCAGAAAGAAGTTCAAGTAAATTAAATAGGTTGAAACAGGAAATTTTGGGTAATGTGATGGAAATTGAATATAGGATATTTGAAACAAAGATTTTCCCCTAGGAGATTTAACATCTCTTTAAAATCTTACGTATAAGTGTATAACTTAGTTCGGCAAGACAGACTGACAGAGTAGATAAGGTCAACTTAAATCCTGCAAAAAAAGCCATTAACATCATCACTTAGTTCAGCAAGACACAGATTGCATTGTTAATGGCCTAATAAAGCAATGTTGCATCTGAGTTTGGAAGAGACTTGCAACTGCAGCAAATGGAAGGGAAAATAAAGAGTGTTTTAAGGTCAATCAGAAGATTGTTAAGCAAATGTAGAATCGGGGAAAATAAATGAGCAATTTTGTTTTGACCCTGATTTCAACATTGTGAACTCATTCATGTCGGATGAGTCAAATGGTCATAAGCAATTTTGCAATTTTTCAGAACCTGCAAGTATAAATTATAATCATTAAAATAATGTTTAGTTGTGCATAATCCACAAATTCATTGTTTTTTTGGAGAACTGTACCAATAATAATAAAACTCAACTATATTTTTATTTCAAAAGAAAAATAAAACATTCTATTTAGAGAATTGGAAGTGAATAAACTATTCATGGTCAAATAAAGCAATGGCTCAGCTGAGTTTGCAAAAGAGTTAACTACATGTCTACATCAGTGAAATTATACCAGGGCGGCCATAAGATTGATAACCGATTGCACAAGGGACAACAAAGTACCCTAGCCAAAAGGCAAGTCAACCAAATTACCATAGTGTAACACTAAGCAAACTCCATCACAGCCAAAAAAGGAAGGCAGCTGTTATACTATCTTTGGTCCTTAATATAAGACATGGTTGACTTTTTTTAGAAAGATAAATAAATTACTTCAAAGTATTTATAGTCTGACTCATAATCTGATATATAATCTAATGATACACAACATATGTTATGATTAAGTAATTTATTTTTCTTCCTCAATTTTACAAAAAAGAAGTCTAATATAACTTATAATAAGAGGACCAGAGGGAATATCAGATAAAGGGATGGCTCAGTTGAGTCTACAAAATGTCCAGAACTGCATTAGAGCAGTATATCAGGGTTACGATTGACTTCCAATTGCATAAGGAAAAACAATGCCCCCAGCAAAAAGGAACCTCAATCAAATTACCATGGCAGCTGTTATACTTGAAACATTAGCTGCATAAGTGCACTAAGCAAACTCCATCACAGCCTTTAAAAATAAATAATAAAAGCACTTGATGTTGGGTTCATTTTTGAAAAAACCACATGTGTATTTTTGCAGCTTAACCCATAATAAATGCACCCACTATAATTTACGTGGCAGAAGTGTATCAAGTGTTCATGATCTTATAAAGACACAGCTCAGGTTGAGTTTGCAGAAGACTTACAGCTGCATCTTAAAACTATATCAGGGCAGCCATACAATTGACTACCCATTGCATAAGAGAAAACACAGGGACTTATCCAAAGGGCATGTCAATCAAATTACCAAGCCAACTGATACACATGAGATGTCAGCTGCCGGAGTGTAACAAAAAGCAAACTCCATCATAGCCAAAAAAAGAATGAAAGAAAGAAAGAAAAGAAAAGGAAGCCTTTTTAAGTTTTGTAATACTTGATTCACGGACTTGCATCTAGCAAATTGGAAGTGAATCAACTATTCATGGTCTAATAAAGCAATGGCTCAGCTGAGTTTGCAAAAGACTTGAAACTGCACCAGTGAAGCATATCAGGGCGGCTATATGATTGAATACCAATGGCACAAGGGAAAACAAAGTTCCCAAGCCCAAAGGAACCTCAATCAAATTACCATGCCAACTGTTACACTTGAGGTGTCAGCTACAGAAGTGTAAGACCAATCAAACTCCATCATAGCCAATAAAATGGCCTCTGCATTCCATTGCCTGTAAAAGAATTGGACTGAGCCCAAATCTTAAACAGTAATCACCCTCAAAATCATAAACAGAGCAAGCCATTACTGGAACCAACGATCCTAACATGCGTCAAGTAATCATAATCATTAACAATCAGACTGAATCCAAATACCACAAAGAAATGGCCCTCAAGATAAGTAATAGCTCGGTGCACCTGTCTGACCTCTCTAAAGCTGGATTCCACAATATATCAACAACAACAACCATGGGTGGAATGGTGCCCCCTTGAATTTGACACTTTCTCAAAAAAAAAAAAAAATAAAAAATAAAAAATAAAAAAATACTAATACATATTTGAACTATTGTCCACCTTTAAATTAAATATTCACCCTATCAAAGCTGCACTTTGTAATCAAATAAGATAAGTGAAATAGCTCGGTGCACCTGTCTGACCTCTCTAATAGCTGGATTCCACATTAAAAAAGGAGGAGATATATCAACAACAACAACAACAACAGAAAGCATTATACACTAAGTGGAACCAAATCTCGGTAAAACACCGTGCTTATCGATTTTAACACAGACCAAACCAGGAACCAACTGTTCATGATATGATAAAGCAATTGCTCAGGTGACTGTGTAAAATGCTCACAGCTGCATAAGAGAAGCATAACAGGGCGGCCATTTGATTGAGTACCAATCGCATGAGGGAAAATAAAGTCCCCCAGCCAAAAGTCACCTCAATCAAATTACCATGCCAGCTGTTACCCCTGAAACCTCAGTTGCACCAGAGCACTACGCAAGCTCCATCATAGCCTTTGGAGGAAAATTCAGCCACTATAATTGCATAGCGGAACTATGACATGTTCATGATCTTATATAAAGGCACAGCTCAGTTGAGTCTGCAAAAGACTTACAAATGCATCTTAAAAGTATATCAGGGCGGCCAGAAGATTGATCACCGATTGCATGAAGAGAAGGCTAAGTGCATTATTCAAAAGGCATATAAATCAAATTACCAGGCCAACTGATGCATTGCAAACTCCATCATCGCAGCCTTGTATATCTTTGGAATACAGATTCACGGACATGCAAATGGAATTCGCAATCAAGCAGACGAAAGTGCAAACGATGACCCCTGACATTCCGTTGCTCCAATGAACGGAGTGGTGGAGGTGTTCAGCTATGAAAGATGGGGCTTTGAAGAGATTTTTCCAATGTTTGCACGCACATTGAAATCGGATTAGGGATTTCACAGGAGGCCGTTTGAGAATGTTGATGATCATTCCTTGGGGCAAAAAAATTGAGCGTCGCCATCCATTGTCACCCAAAACCCAGTAATAAACATAGAACTGCAAAATAAATAATAAATTTTCTTTTTTATCAAGAAAGAAAGAAATAGTATCTATCTTCTTAGGGACTGTTTGGTACGGAGAAGATTTAAAGAGGGAAAGGAACTTAAAGGAGGGAAAGGAATGGAAGGGAAGATTGAGAGGGAATTTAAAAAGTTGAGTTGTTTGGTAGACATGGGAAAGGAACTTAAATTGAGGGAAAATGAATTGTTTGATATGAAGAATTGGATGTTGGTTAAGTGGGAAGGTGAGGTGAAATTCCTAAAATGCCTCTCTGTTACGTTCGAACGTAATAAGCACTCAATCGCCCGCGTTCGAACGTAAAATTTGACAGTAGCTTACAGACGAGAAAACCGGACTACAAGAACACGAAACTAAACGAGAGACGCATGTAGAGGAATGGATGAAGGAACAGTTTAAATGGAAAGAACAGAGGGTTGAGAAGAATTCAAAAACAAAGGAAGCCGACGGTGGTGGTCTAGTCTTTCCTCTCCGGCAACGGTGCTTGGTAGAGAGGAAGAAGACGGCGAAGATGATGGAAGAGAGTCGAAGCTCTCTGTTCTCCTCGGCACTTTGGTTCTGCTTCTGATGTCGATCTGTCGTGGCTGTGGTGGAGGGTGAGGGAAGAAAGGAATGTCGCCGACGACGATGAAGAAGAAGGTGGGTCGCCGATGTGACGTAAATGCGAAGGAGGGCGGAGAAAGGAAGGATCAGATTCAGATATGAAGTCCGTCACGCTCTGGTTTTTTTTTTGTAGATTATTTCAGAAACAGATGAAAGGGATTTTTTGTCAACCAAATTCACTCTCCCGGGAAGATGGCGCTATCCCGCCAGTTTTTGAGGGATTCAATTTTCGCAGCTTTGTGGGAAGATGGCACAGGCGGGAAATGAGCGTTCCGGGAGAGCAACGTACCAAACAGTTTTTTTCAGTGGGAAAATAGCCATCTTCCCATTCCCTCAGGCAAATTCAGCGTACCAAACGGGCCGTTATAGTTTTGACCTGGATGGGAATGTCAGGGGAAGGAAAGGGGAGAAAAAAAAATTGGGGAGAAGAAAATTGTACCAAAATTTAATCTAGTTGAACCCACAAAATTTTCCTCTCCTTCATTTTTTTCCTCCCCCTCCCCCTCCCGATCCAAACTAACCCTAAGGACGAACGTGACCCTGTGCTTGCGACCTGTTCATCACCAAATGCGCCACTCTCGTTGGATCTCATTGTTAGGGGTCGATATTTTTGGTTTTTTGAGCTGAGTCCAACATTGTATCTTGTTTGAAATGTGCTTCTTATATGTTTGTCCCTCTAAACACATTTTATTTATTTTATTTTTTTTTTATAAATTTTGTTTATTAAGATTAAATTTATTGTTAGTTTCGGAATTTTTTTACCCGGTATGTCAAATTAATTAGTTTCCGGTTCGCATATAGAAATATCTGTCATGTAATACTAGTATCTAGAAAATTAATTAATTTGAGATTGGGTGCAAAAAAAAAAAAAAAATCGAAACTAACATATAATTTAATCTAAATAAATAAAATTTATAAAAAAAAAATTAAAAATAAAATAAAATGTGCTTGTCCCTCTAATTAGAGGGACAAGCACATAAGAAGCACATTAGGACAAACACCTAATGTGAACCCATGAATAACCCCTCGTTATGGGTTCAACTGAGGAAGGGTCGGATTTTTCTATCTAAAGGGGGGTTTGATCCTGGAGTTGGTCACACTGGAGGAGGCATCCTAGGAATCTAGGAAGCAGTGGAAACGCAGGGAAGAGGTAGAGGTATGTGATAAATCTCAATTTAATATATTTTATCCCGCCTTATTCATTTATTTTGGGGACTATTTTAGGCTAATTTGGATTGTTAGCCTCTTTTAGGAAATAATATAAATCAGAATTAATTATGAGATTGTTGGACTTAAATTATTATTATTCTATTGATATCTTGTGATTGAATAATATTTCTAAATATATGATAAATCACGATTTTATTTAATTCTTACAGGACAAGTAAAAGTATATTAGAAGATCCTACAATGCAGAATTGACCTTGAAAGTCAAAAGAAAATCTAATGATGAAATTTTATTGGGTTTCTTAAGTTTTATTGGGTTTAAGTTCACACTGAGACGCTGAGCATTAATTTGATTAATTCCTCCATTCATCTCATTTCTTCAACTCACGGGACCCACACGATTCCTTCTTGTGCAATCACTTGAATCATCAATCACCTCAATTCAATTTCTCCCGTGGGTGAGTTCGCAAGGACCAAGGAATTGGATTAATCAATCAAGTCTTCTCAAGTTTCCTCATGGCCGTGACTTGCTTTTTCACATGTGAAGAAAGAATTTTTATGGAAGCTTAAGCTCTTTTGGGAGGAAACTTGGGAGGAGCAATGAGGAAGCTAAAGCCTTGGAATTTACACTTGAAAATTATAAGGGAGTGTTGTTCTTTTCATCTTTTTATCTTCTTAATCCAAACTTGAGGTTCTTTAGTTTTAAAGGGTTTCAAGTTGTGTTAATTGAGAACAATCTAGTTTTAGATTGTAAACATATTTCTTTTGGATTGGATTGATAATTTGAAGTTTTTATGTTGAGACAATTGCTGGATTTTTGTTTGCAACCTTTGGATTGTCAATTGAATTATTAATTGAGTTTTTGTTATTAATTTAATTGACAATTTGGTTTATCATCTTAATTGTTTGATTGAGTTGATAAATTGTCTAGTTGTTCAATTGGATAATTGTAAACAAGATTTCCAAGATTATTTTATGATTGGTTTTAATGAGTTTAATTAACCACCGCTTATTCATTATGAGTTTTCTAGTGGAATATGTGTTATTGAGTTAGAGGGTTTCCCATATTCAAGTAGGCAATTAAATTCATTAATCTCCCTTTGATCTAATTAATTGGTTTGGGCTCAAAAGTTAACTCCATGCATTCCCAAGTTGTCCCCTTCATCATCATAATCTTTGTTGTTTGATTTGCTTTTAATTATTATTCTTCTTAGGATTTTAATTCCTCTCTCATAACAAACCCCCCCCAAAAAAATTGCATTCGAATTCATATAGATTAGTTTCATTCTCATTTAGGTTTTAGAGTCAATTGCATCAGCATCTTTAGTTAGTTTCATTTTCATATAGGTAGTGGAGTCTTGCATTCTAGTTTAGGTCCAATTCCATTCCATTGCATTTTTCATTACTTAAAAGCCAATCCTAAAGAAAACCCACAGCTTGCTCCTTAGGAGAATGACCTAGGTTGACTCTACACTGCATAACAAGTTAAGACCTAGTTTAATTGATTGCTTTAGCGACAAAAGCAGCTCATCAATATGTGTAGGGGTGTGCAATCGATTTTCGATAAAAACCGAACAACCGAAGTGTTGAAATAACCGAAACCGAACAACAGACCAATTTCGGTTCGGTTTTTGGTGTAGTTCGGCTATTTGGGTTTTTTTCTCGCTACAAGCTTTGTCAAAGTCTAAAAAAAAAACTGCAACCCAAGGAAAAAATTTTAGCAGCAAAAATGATTACCACAAACCAATATTTTAGCAACAAAATTCCAGTGCAAATCGTAGTCTGAAAATTAAGTTTTTTGTTTGAAATGTGAAGGTTTATGCGTGGTACACCATACCGAAGAAGCTGAAGATGGAAGGGGCAACGTTGCTGTTGTGTGCGGGGTTAACGGTGTTCAGCCCGATGAAGTATCACAGATCGGTGGAGAGCGGGGGGGAGGATTGGAGTGGTGGTGAGCTTCATCGTCCTTAGATCTGCGCAGTCTGAAAACCAGAACAAGATCCACGATCCTCAGGAACCTTACCATCGCTAGTTACCAAGATGATAACCGCTACCATTCTATGATGGCAGTCGTAGTGGGCGACCACCAAGAACGCACGTGTAGGTCTGACTGCTCAAGGAGAGAGAGAACGCAGATGGGTTTTCAATGTCAATGGAATGAAATGAAAGTGAGGATGTGGAGTGCGGCTGTGACTGTGCGAGTAGGGTTTTCAATGTAAGTGAGGATGTTTTTTTTTTTTTTTTTTTTTTTTTTTTTTTTTTGATAATAATGAAGCAGATGGGTATCTAAGCAAAAGTAGAAATGGGCTAGGCAAAACAAAAAAGAAAGGAAGATGGGTTTGGTAATGGGCTAGGCCGGTCCAAGTAAAATTAGAAGGAAGAAAAATAGAAAAGAAAGGCATGATACGAAATCGTTTTAATATTAATTCGGTTATTCGGTTTTAACCGAATTAATTTTTAAAAAACCGCACCGAACACCGAAAACCGAAAACCGAAATAAGCATATTTTAAGAACCGAAAAACCGAACACCGAATTAGTCAGTTCGGTTTTGATTTGCTCACCCCTAGGTCTGTATATTCTCTAACCTAGTATACCCTGCGGATTGGGCTCCAAGGTCTTGTCCTTAGACTGTGGGTAAGCCCAACCCCTTCCTAAAATTTCTTTATCAAAAAAAAAAAAAACCTATGAATATGATGGTGTCACTTGGTTCATAACATCAGGATCTCAACTTGTACGATAAGGTTATATTATTATTTAGAGTGTCAGTTGCAAATAAAAAAATATTTTAGGATATTAAGGGCCGTTTGGATGAGCCTTTAAAAAAAGTGCTTTTTTTAAGTGCTTTTTTTTAAACTCTAAATTGGAGCTTTTAAACAAACTTTTTTTTTGTAACTTTTGCTTTTAAAAAAATATATCATCTAAACACATATATTAATAAAAAAACATTTTTTTGCATTAAAAAAGTGCTTTTTAAAAAATCAAAAAAGCTCATCCAAACAGGCCCTAAATGAATATTAGTCCTTTTTTAATCTATTTTGGATGAAATTTTTTTTAACATTAATTCTTACATTTAGTAATTCTTATATCTATAAAAAAAAATATTCCAATGGATAAATGGCTCTTCCTTTTCTTCCATTTTCTTAGAGCTCTCTTTAGTAGAAAAAGGTGCATTTTTTTTTTTATAATGCAATAGAAAATATGTGATTTATTTACATAAATTAGAAAAATTAGTATTTGAGTTCCAACATTATCAACTTAATTAAGTATTTTTTTAATATTTATCTTTTTATCCAAACAATTTAATCTCCCAATCTTATTTAAAGGATATCAACCTCCATTTTTTGGCAAGACTCCAACCTCCTTTTTTAGCCTAATTATCACAAGTTTTATCCTTCTAAATTTTATTTCCCCTCAGTCACCTCCTAAAGGCAAAATCTGCCAACTGACTAAGAAATCAAGGTTAAGATATAAAAACATACATGTGGTTTTTCTAAAAATGCATTTACCACCAAGTGTTTTTTTTAGCGTAAAAGTGATTATGTGGTTATAAAAGTAAAGCAAAAGTTACATATTCTATTAAAGTGACCGAGGGCCCCACCAACGTAAAGTAACAGAATATATGACTTTTACTCCATTTTTATAACTACATTGTCAATTTTACACCCAAAAAATATTTGGTGTTAGACGCACTTTTAGAAAAACTACATGTATATTTTTACATCTTTATAATTGTCATTTGGCAAAAGATGTTATTGAACTTGATCTTCAAATAAAAATCTCATTTGTTTTCTTATAATTAAAAGCCACATGGCTCATGTTATTGATCCCAACTTCACAACAGGATTTAAGTAATAATTATACTCCAATTAGCCAAAAATAAACATGTTGAAATATATGGATCCTTTTTATAAGGTACTTGCTTGTTTCTAAATAGCATTAAATATTTTTATGTATACTCATAATTGAAAAGGTAGTGAGTGGGAGTAATAATTAATAAAAATTAATTATTACTCTTTTTTTGAGCAAAAAAAAAGAGTAATAATTAATATGATATTAGAGTTTAGTATAATTAATAGAGATAATATTAAAAATTACTCACATTTTAAGACAAATTTAATGACTTTAATTGTTTTTATTGACTTGTGAGAATTGTTAGTTGGTTTCTTAAATAAAGACCAGAGGGAGTATTTACTAAATAGTACTCCTACTGGTCCTTATTATTAGACACCAACTAATAAGTTTATTTGGTTTTTAAGGCACTTGCTTGTTCCCAATAAGCATTAATTATTTGTTTCCATGTCTACCCATAATTAATTAGGGTAGTGTGTGAGAGTAATAATTAATATAATATTAGAGTTTAGTACAATTAGTAGGAATAATATTGGAAGTTACTTAAATTGTAGGGTAACTTTATTGACCTTAACTTTTTTATTGGTTTGTGAGAAAAGTTAGTTTGTGTCTTGTAATAAGGACGGAAGGAATGTCAAATAACCTTGAAAATATAAATAAATAATAATTGATAATTATAAATCAAAACAATATTTAAGATGATACTAACTTTTTGGTATCTCACACAAGAATTTTACTTTCTTTTCATAGCCCAATGAACAATAAAACAAACATTATCTTTACTGAGAGAAGATAAAAAATTATTTCGGGGCCAAATTTGTGGCCAAATAAAATATCATATCATAAATACATATATATTTTCACAAATTTTATAAGATCGATCGAGAAATTTGGGGCCAAGGCAGCCATCACATGGTTCCGCCAGTCTCAAACATAGTCCTCCTTCTTATTTTAAATCTAGGACAAAGTTTTTAACATAATTGCATTATAAATTTTGTCATATATTTAAAATCAAAGACAATATTAAATTTAACATGAAGTGAAAGATTGACTAAATTCTCACCTCAGAATGTTGACTATTAACAGAACCATTCATTCATTGTTGATGAATAAAGGGAAAATCCTTTTCAATGCCCTTTTTACCAAAAAAATTCCAAAAAAGGCCCTTGAGAATTTATGGAGTTGTTAATGTGGCTGATATAGTTGTTAGCGGGATATCGATATAGTTGTTAAGCGGACTGATTTAGTTGTTAAAAAAAAATTTAACAACTAAATCAGCCAAATTAACAACTATATCAATACCCCGCTAACAACTATATCGCCCCATTAACAACTCACGTTGGGCCTTTTCTGGAATTTTTTGAATCTTGGGGCCTTTTTTGAAATTTTCAGAATTTTAGGGCCTTTTCTTGATTTTTTTTTTTTTTGGTAATATGGGCCTTGAAAAGGATTTTCCCATGAATAAATAATTGTAAAATATTTTACTATTCATATCATTGGGTGTTGAATGAACCATGACAGATTTATATTCAACTAGGCCTCAAATGGAAATAATTTTTCGATATCCATAAATTGAAGATATGATTTAAAGTAGCGTTAATGCATAAATTTACCAAACACTATAAATTATTTTTGAGTGTAAAATCACACATAAAGTTTTTAAAATAGTGTAAAAATATTAGGTCCTTTAAATCAACTAACGTTGATTGTTTAGCAAATCTGTCAACTAAAAAAATAATACAAAAAAACGTGAATTTTTTAAGATAGTGCAAAAATATATATAAAGTTACCTACAATTGTGGCATTTTGCACAATTTTAGAAATTTCATGTACATATCTTTTGCACCATTTTCTTGGCATACATATTTACAAAATAGTCAACGATAATTGATTTAACAATTATGACATTTTTGCACCATTCTAAAAATTTGATGTATACTGTTATACTTAAGAAAAAGTTCATGGTGTCACATGCTCATGAAAACATACATGGATAAATTTGCATTTTAACCTTTAAATGTAGGGATAGGATATTGTCACTACCAATTTTATGTCAGTACGAAGTCATTACCACTTTTTCACCATTATATCAGAATCTCAATAGGAGAGAGAAATGATAAAGGTAGATGAGATTCTGATCTAATGGTGAAAAAGTGGTAGTAACTTCGTACTGACATAAAATTGGTAGTGACAATATCCTATCCCTTAAATGTAATAGTAGGATATAATTTGAGTTTTGAAGGAGAGTGAAAAATATAGGAAGCCACATTTTTTTTATCACATATGGAGCCACATTTAAACATTACTTACATAAAAAAAATGCACAAATAAACATTAATTATTTCCAAGTAAGTAATATTATAAATCGGGAGGAATATTATATATGGATGAAAAAAATTTCATCTAAAAGGAGACTTGAAGTATTTTGGTGTTAAGGGAATAAGGGGAAAATACTCTCAATCCTTAATATAAGAGTTGATTGACTTATCTACATTGTATGACTTGGGAGCTTCCCCAGGAGTGGTCTAAGTAGTTATCTATGGCTAAATGGTAGTATAATACCACTTATCATTCCTCCACCAGAACTACTCCACATGAATTACTCTATGGGCAGCAACCTCCACTATATGTGCCCTATCTCCCCTAGATCAACAATAGTAGAAACCGTGGATGATCATTTGTGGCAAGAAAAAAAGCGTTGTTAGTGGCTAAACATCATTTCTCACGTGCTATTAATATGAT
Source organism: Acacia acuminata (assembly GCA_019022655.1). Lineage (NCBI taxonomy): Eukaryota > Viridiplantae > Streptophyta > Magnoliopsida > Fabales > Fabaceae > Acacia > Acacia acuminata. The sequence goes on from JAFJYI010000035.1 coordinate 1,276,982, forward strand.
GAAACAGAGGGCTGATTCTCACAAAACAAATCGTGGGTTTCAAGAAGGTCAATGGGTGTTTTTGAAACTTCAATCCTATAGGCAAATTTCTGCGGCATCCACGAGCAGTCAAAAATTGGCTCCAAGGTTCTTTGGGCCCTATCGGATTAAGCAACGTATAGGGGCAATTGCTTATAAAGTAGATTTGCCTGTGGAGACGCGTATTCATGATACATTCCACATTCCATTACTAAAATTGTGCCCTGATCCGTCAGTCAAGGTCAAGAATCCGCCAGAAAGTTGGCGAGAATTGCCAAAATTGTAAGGAACCTGATTATATTTTGCAACGAAGAATGGGGTGTAGGAAAGGAAAGATTGTAAATGAAATCCTAGTCAAATGGAAGCGTCTACCGAAAGAGGAAGCCTCCTGGGTACTGCTGTATCAGTTTCAACAGCAATTTCCCAGCTTTCCCATTCTGACCCTTAAGGACAAGGGACCTTAGGGGGGTATTGTTATATAAAGCATAAACAAAGTTAGGGCAAAATAATTAGGATTAAATTGGCATAAAATTGATCCTATGAGGCCATAATACTTAGTTAGTTAGTTAATGGTTAAACTGATTCTATAAGGCCAAGGGGTAGTTATTAGTTAGTTGTTGTTATTGTTAGTTAGGTAGTTATTCATAGGGTCAGTTATTTCTGTTATTATATAACAGTTAGGATTTATCTTGTGAGTCTACAGTCTCTATACTATATATATGAGGCTTGGGCTAATAGAAGGATGTATGTTCAGATATTGTGTATGAATGGAATGAGCAGTACATTAGAGTATGGTTTCAAATGTGTCTCTTCTTCCAATCTTCTAATTTTCTACAATCTTCAAAACAGTTGACGATTGGTACTAGACTATCATTTGCCAAAAGCAAATATCTCAAGTTCGTCAGTAGTCAGATAGAACAAAGAAAGACATCCACTTCACACCCAAAATATCATTAACAAGTCCATACCCTACCTAAAACTGAACCTATTCTTTTTATGTGCAATGTACTACATGAAACTCAACCACACGTTATAGTTGACAAAGTTGCAAGAGATAATCTTGTTGTGGCACCTTTTTGTCTGAATAGGTACATACTTTAATCTTATTATTTTGATTTGTGTTTTCAGGGGAAAAAAGAATGAGAATGAGAAATTCATAAGTTACGAAGCAATTTTCTTTTAATGACTTCTACAGACAAGTTTTCATGGAAGTCAAGCACTGAAGAATAAGACCATTTTGTCATGGAGTGGAGAAGGAGAACTATGATGGCAGATACCATAATAATAACATCTTTTCAATCTCTACACAATGATTTAAACCCACCTGATGTGTCAACTTCTCTTCCCTTGGGAATGATATAAAATCATTGGTATATTATTACATGAACAACAAATCAAAGCTAATCCATACACCAATTATTAGTGTTAGTTGATATGGGCCCATACAGGAAGTGTACAAGTGTGTGTGTATGGGTGAGCCTATATAAGGCAAACTATGTACATTTGTATCAGTGATTGAATAAAGATCCAATTGATTTAACATGGTACTAGAGCCATTTCAATCCACTATTTTGGGCCACCCATTTCCCTGACCCGGTTCCCTTTTTTTTCTTGATTCCACGATTGGCCTGACCCGGTTCCCTTTCTTGATTCCACGGTTGGGGTTAGCCGCACAGGCAACACATGTGTCTTCTCCTCCCTCGCACGATGCGCCTGTGGTTCTCGTCGGTGTTCTGCTCGACGGTGGTTGGCATCCTCCCCTGACCTTCGTCAGTGGTTTTCGGCGGTTTCAGAATCTTCACCGGTGGTCTACGACTACCTTCATCGCGATCTTTGCGATGGATCTACAATCTCACTGACGGTGGTGGTGGTGCGCGATTTTGAACGCGATTTTGAACTCGCGGTGGTTCGTGGTTCTGTTTGGTGGACGGTGGTTCAAGAATCATCATTTATTTGATTCTGCCGATAGTTCGACGGTCTCTGATTCTTCAAGACCAACGGTTCTTCACCGTTCACGCATTTCTTCCTTGCAATTCACAGTGGTTCACGGTGGCTCTCTGGATTGGATTCTTTTTTTTTTTTTTTGCTCATCGTGGTTTCTGGTTGGTCATCTATGGTGGTTCTCTGATTTTGCATTTCATCGATGGTGGTTCTCTGAATTTGACTTCACGGTGGTTCTGTTCGCGCTATGAATTTCTTGTTGAATTTCACACGATTTACATATAGGTTCTGGTTTTGAATTTCACGGTGGTCCTTCACGGTGGTTCCGTTCGCACTCCGAATTTCTCGGGTTCTAAATTTGTTCTCGGTTATCTCGATTTTGCATTTCACGGTGGTTCCCCCTTTGTCATCGATGGTGACTTTAAATTTCAAGACGGTTCGACTTTTTCCTTCGATTAAGGGCCTATTTGGATAGACTTTTTTAAGAAAAAAAGCACTTTTTTAATGTAAAAAAAATGCCTTTTAAATTAATTTATGTATTTAGATGATGTTTTTTTCAAAAAGCAAAATGCCAAATGTGCTTGCTTTTTTTTAAAAGCTTCAATTTGGAGCTTAAAAAATAAGCACTTAAAAAAAAAGCACTTTTTTTAAAAGCCCATCCAAATGGGCCCTAATCCCCTCTGATTTCGCTCATTCTGACTATTTTGTTTCACATTGAACTAGTTCTGAAAGTACTCTTCTCGATCATTGTGAGATTTTGCTACTGGTTTGTCATCTCTTTCGAAGACCATGGCTGGGGATGGTCAAAATTCAACCCGTGCTGCTGACCCAGGGCACCTTGGGTTTAATCACCCTTTGTTCCTTCATCCTTCGACACTCAAGCCACCTTGTTGGTATCTCGTTGTCCATCGCTCGAAAATTATCACATTTGGAGTCGCTAATATGTATAGCTTTATTGGGGAGGAACAAATATGGGTTTGTTGATGGAAGTCGTGTGCCGTAGGGATCACGATAATCTCAAGAGCACATGGGACAGGTGCAATCGTGGTTCTCTCATGGCTAATAAATTCTCGCGATAAATCGCTCGTGGAGGTATTTCTTTTTCTGAAAATGCCAAATCTGTATGGGATGACTTGAAGGAACGTTTTGATAAGTCTGATGGTTCCAAAACGTTTAGCATTCATCGTGCAATCAACACACTGACCCAAGGTAACCTTTCTATGGCTGCCTATTACTCTAAATTGAAAGATCATTGGGAAGAGTTTGATAGTCTTGTCCCACTGCCTTTATGTGAATGTCGTACTTCTCAACAATATACCAAAATCGTGGGTGAACAACGGCTGTTTCAATTTTTAATGGGTCTTAATGAGAGCTATTCCCAAGCCCGAAATCACGTTCTGATGTTAAGTCCTCTACCCGTTGTCAATCACGCATTCTCTATGATTTCTCAACATGAGACTCATCGCTCTCTTGGCACTAGTCACATTGAACCTTCTCCCGAGAATACTATCATGTTTGCATCGAATGGAAGAGGGGGACGTGGCAGAGGTCGAACCTCTTATCAAGGAAGAGGATATCAAGGAAGAGGAAATAATCAACAAGATGAGTGCTCGCATTGCCACAGGAAGGGACACAAAAAGGAACAATGTTTCCACATTATTGGCTTCCCAGCTAATTGGAGGCTGAGACTTGTACGAGAGCCCTCACCTCGTACTACTTCTGCACTTGGAGCTTCTGAAGCCATTGGAGTTGCAGGGAACCTTACCGTTCAACAATATGAGCAGTTGCTACGTTTACTTCAGAAGGACTCTCATGATCAGAAGAAAGATACCCCTCAGGATCTAGTGGATACTACTGTGGGAGCTGTTGGAACTTCATCTACAGGTTTGATTAATGTTGTTTCTTCTCATCTTGTATGGTTGTTAGACTCAGGAGCAAATATACATGTTGTTAGTAATCTAAGTTATTTGCACACTTACAACATTTATCATGGCCCAATTAAGAGAATTAGGGTACCTAATGGTGAGAGATTAACCGTCACACACATAGGGAATGTGAAAATTGGTAATAATATTACCCTAGAAGGTGTTCTATATGCCCCTGGCCTGAAATTCAACTTAATATCTATTTCTCAACTCACATCTCATGCACATTGTATAGCTTTGTTTTTTCCTGATGTGTGTGTTTTGTAGGACACCTTGAGTGGGACGATCAAGGGGATTGGTAAACTCACTCATGGTCTTTATATGCTGCAAGAAAACGTTCAATTAGATTGCCTATCTGATTTCCAGAATTCTTTTCTTTCTTCTTTGCAATTTGTATACACTTTGAAAGATGTAAAATCTGATAGATGGCATCATAGACTTGGCCATGCGCCTTTACATGTTCTCAAACATTTGGTTGAAATAAAGAAGCATGTTGCACTCTCTCGATAATGTCCATTGTGACGTTTGTGTCCAATCAAAACAGACTCGACTCCCCTTCCCTGTTAGTACAATTAAGACTACCTGTTGTTTTGAAATGTTACACATGGATGTTTGGGGACCCTATAAGGAACCCACACATCAAGGTTTCCGTTATTTCTTAACAATAGTGGATGACTTTTCACGTGGGGTTTGGATATTTCTTATGTCACATAAATCTGAATCTGTTTTGCATATCAAGACATTTATTACCTATGTTTCTACTCAATATAAAGCAAATGTCAAAAGAGTAAGGAGTGATAATGGATTGGAATTTGTGAATTCCATTGTCAGTTCTTTCTTTCATGACAAAGGTATTTTATATCAAACTTCTTGTCCTTATACTCCCCAACAAAATGGGGTTGTGGAGAGGAAACATAGACATTTGTTAGAAGTTACTAGATGCTTGATGTTGCATGCAGGTATGCCTACTAAGTTTTAGGGTGAGAGTATTAGAGCTGCATCTTACTTGATTAATAGAACACCTAGTAAGGTACTGCACTATAAGACTCCATATGAGTTGATTCATGGTAATGTGCCTTCTCTGGGATTTCTGAGAGTGTTTGGTTACTTAGCCTATGCTACTAAATTGCATGATATTGATAAATTGTCTTGTAAGGCAGATGCATGTGTTTTCATGGGTTACCCCACAACTCAAAAGGGTTATCTTTTATATAATTTGAATACGAAAATGATGATGGTTAGCCGACATGTAAGCTTTGTAGAAGAGAGGTTTCCTTTCAAAGAGAGGGATGGTTACAACCCAGGGGGAGTCTCTGCTTCACTACCTAACCCTTTTGTATATGATAATGATTGTTTGCCACGGGGAACATTTGAAAATTTGGAAGGCAGGACTGAACCAAATAACCTACAAACATCTCCGCCTCCCTCAAATAGGCGCTCTATAAGAGATAGGAGGCCACCTAGATGGCTGAGTGATTATGAAACTTCTAATCTTCCATCTCAACAATTGGAGGCAAATACTAGGTCTAATCAGCATGAAGCTAGGATGGTTAAACAGGGAGTTGTTCGTTATCCTATACAAAATTACTATACTTGTTCCAATTTATCTTCCTCCTACAAGGAGTTTGTATGTTGTGCTGATACTTTCGTTGAACCTAGGACGTTTGAGGAAGCCGTCAAAGACCAAAATTGGAAAACGGCAATGAAGGATGAGATTGAAGCACTAGAATTAAATCACACTTGGGACATTGTTGAACTCCCGGAAGGAAAGCATCCAATTGGGTGTAAGTGGGTGTATAAAATTAAGTATGACTCGAATGGTAATGTAGCAAAGTATAAGGCACGTTTGGTGGCAAAGGGGTACACTCAAACGGAAGGTGTAGATTATTATGAGACATTCTCACCGATGGTAAAAATGGTAACGGTGAGGGTCGTTCTTACTCTTGCGGCTGTTCATCATTGGGATATCTTCCAAATGGACGTGCATAATGCTTTCTTACAAGGAGATCTTCATGAGGAAGTATATATGGTGATTCCTAAAGGTTTTAAATATGTTGGAAAGGGAAAAGTATGCAAGTTAACCAAGTCTTTGTATGGATTGAAGCAAGCTTCAAGGCAGTGGAATGCCAAGCTCACACATGCATTGGTGAAAGGAGGTTTCAAGCAGAGTTTGCATGATTACTCTTTGTTTATAAAGTGGAAGAAGGGTGAGATGATTGTGGTGTTGGTTTATGTGGATGATTTGCTCATCATAGGAAGTAATAGAAAAGCTATTGAGGAGACAAAGACCTATTTACACACTCAATTCAAAATCAAGGATTTGGATGCTGCCAAATATTTCTTGGTGTTAGAAATAGCACGGTCAAAGGTGGAATAGTTTTAAATCGAGAAAATACACCCTTGATTTGATTAGTGATGTGGGGTTGAGTGCTTCCATTCCAGCACCAACACCAATGGAGCAAAATGTAGAATTCGTGGAACACCCACGAGCAGATGTGACAGAAATAGATCAAAATCCAAAGAAAATAGCAAAGAAGCCGAAGAAGATTGATAAGAAATTACAGCATCCTGAGATATATCGAAATTTAATTGGTAGGTTATCGTATTTGACTGTCACCCATCCTGATATCTGTTATCCTGTGCAGGTATTCAGTCAATTTCTCGTGGAGCCAAGGGAGTCGCATATGAATGGAGCAATGAGGGTGCTGCACTATTTGAAAGGAACACCGGGGCTGGGTATCCTCTTGTTTTCAAACAGTAAAATGCAGCTGGAATGTTATTGCGATTCAAATTGGGCTGCATGCAAAGATAGTAGACGATCAGTGATAGGATATGCGGTAAAGCTGGGAGGATCCTTAATATCGTGGAAGTCAAAGAAACAGAACACAGTGTCCAAGTCCTCGGCAGAAGCTGAATACCGAGCAGTTGGGCATGTGACTTCAGAAATAGTTTGGATTGTTGGTTTATTAAAAGATTTACATGTAATTAATGTAGAGCCTGCGAATGTATTTTGTGATATTAGTGCGGCAATACATATTGCTAGCAATCCTGTATTTCATGAAAGAACGAAACATATTGAGATAGATTGTCACTTTGTTAGGGAGAAGTTGCAGGAAGGTTTGATAGATCTAAAGCATGTCAAGTCAGAAGAGCAATTGGCTGACATATTGACAAAGAGTTTAGGAATAGAGGCTCATAAATATTTGTTGAGCAAGTTAGGTGTCTTTGATATCTATAGCCCTAACTTGAGGGGGAGTATTAGTGTTAGTTGATATGGGCCCATACAGGAAGTGTACAAGTGTGTGTGTGTGGGCTGAGCCTATATAAGGCAAACTATGTACATTTGTATCAGTGATTGAATAAAGATCCAATTGATTTAACACCAATAACTAAATAATATATCCATCTACCGAAGAGAAATGAACAGAAAAATTCATAAATGAGTCAAATAAAGCTAGCAACACACTTGGTATTGAGTATAGATGCGCATTAATCATTCTAAATAACTTCTTCAAAGGGAATCAAGATTACAAGTACAGTCATCAATAGAGATTAAACGAAAATAGAACAAATTTTGCTTCATCATTCTCCACATAACAGTTTAATAATACCACTGATGACTCTGGACCTTATACAAATATTGTACACAATTTCTTTCATCCAATTGGCACAAGACTTTCTGCATGGTTGTAAATAAAGTCAGTGCCATTGGCCCTGCCACATTTGCCGATATTAAACGCCTTCAATTCATTGGTAGAGATATTTAACAAAGTAATTTTTGGTTCTTGATAACGTTCCCTTTCACTACCATCACAAACAATTTGATTCATCCAAATAATCATCATCGGAAGTACCACACTTCGAATGAGACAGCTACTATATTTCTTAGCCCAAGATGCACCTCTACCATCCTCCATCACCCACAATTCAATCAAAGATTCAGAGTCTTCCATCTCAGGAAGAGAAAAACAAAGCAAAGCAAGCTTGTTCTCTTACACAGTAAGCATAGGTCTTGTAATTGAACAAGCAAGTGTTATCAATGTAAACACTTCATTTGCTATGTCCAATGAAACTATCTATTGTACCATCCTTCGAACTAAACCCAAACCAAAACCTAGCTCCATTAGCAGTGACGCTTCCATAAAAAAGTGCTATGTTTTCTATTCCAAATTCTTCTTCCTTCCATGATTCTGAGCTTAATGAATAAGCTAAAGCATGCAAAACGGCAAGAGGACGAGCAAAATAAATTACCACTATCTTGTAATCATTATCAATTGGACTGAAGCCAAATCCTACATCGAAAAGTAGCCGTGTATCTAAAGGGAGCGGTAGAACTTTTCTATTTGGAGGCAACTGTCTGACCTCCCTAGTCGCTGGATTCCACAATAAAAGGGATGGAGAAAATACAGAATACGGATCGACCTCAACACAGAGTAAACCATTGCTGGAACCGATGATTTCAAAGGTAGTCGAGGAATCCATAAAAGGTGCATGAACGTATGAACAATGGAGTTCCATCTTGCAATCAAGCAACCATATACCATAACGTCGTTGTAAAAGAAGAGAAGGGTTTTGATGGTTACTGGAGTAGTGGAGGTGGTCAGAGATGAAAGATGGGGTTCTGGTAAGATTTTTCCAATGTTTACACACACATCCAAATCGGGGGTTTTTGGTCAAAATAAGGTTTTTTTCAAAAATATTTAGGGATTTACTGCTGGTCAGAAGTTATTTGGGGAAGTAATGCAGTCAATGGCGTGGTTTGACCAACGCCATTGACTGCGCCAGTCGGGGGCCGCCACGTGGAGATGGCGTCCGAGGGGGGACGCCAGCTCAGCTGCTGGCGTCCGCGTGGGCACGCCATGAGTGGCGTGCGTTGACCCACGCCATTGATGGCGTGGGTCCGGCACGCCACTCGGGGAATCGACACGCCTCGGGATTCCCGGCGGATTCCCGAGGACGGACAGACCCCAATACACGCAAGCTCCCCCACCCCACACCCGGGTCCCTCCCCCCAAAACTCCCCATGATGCCACGCAACCCCCCTCCCCAAATTATCACCTACACGCCCCCACCCCCAAAACACACACACACACTCCATTCCCATCTCCATTCCCATCTCCATTTCCCCTTCTCCGAGCGCGCACACACACTTCACCTCGATCTTCATCCCCAAGCACCCCAACCCCCAAACACACACACTGACCGCCCCCAAGCAACTCCTTCCCTCTATTTTCTGCATTCTTTTTCAATCATCTCATTTTCTTCACTCAAAAAACTCCCTCCGTCCTCCATTTTCTTCATTCTTTTCCACTCTCCATTCGTTCTCCTTCCTCGGAGCTGAGAAAACGTTGACAAAGAGGCGAGAAAGGAGGCTCAAATTCACTCTCTCACTCCCGACTTCAAGTTTGCACCGGTATTCCATAATTTTTTTTTGTTATGTTTAATGTTTAGTAATTTTTTTTGTTATTTTTAATGTTTAGTAATTTGATTTAACTTGTTGTTTATTTTTTTTGTTATGTTTAATGTTTAGTAATTTTTGTTGTTATGTTTAATGTTTAGTAATTTTTTTCTTATGTTTATTGTTTAGTAAATTTTTTTGTTATGTTTTTTATTTAGTAACTTGATTTAACTTGATCTATAATTTTTTTGTTATGTATGTTTAGTAATTTTTTGTTGTTATGTTTAATGTTTAGTAATTTGATTTAACTTGTTCTTTAATTTTTTTGTTATGTTTAATGTTTAGTAATTTTTTTTTTGTTATGTTTATTGTTTAGTAATTTGATTTAACTTGTTCTTATGTTTAATTTTTTTGTTATGTTTAATGTTTAGTAACTTGTTCTTTAATTTTTTTTCTTATGTTTTTTTTTGTTATGTTTAATGTAATTTTTTTAGTAATTTTTTTCTTTTGTTTATTGTTTAGTAATTTTTTAACTTGTTATTTAATTTTTTTTTGTTTAATGTTTGTAATTTTTTTTTAATGTTTAGTAATTTGATTTAACTTGTTCTTTAATTTTTTTGTTATGTTTAAGTTTTTTTGTTATGTTTAATGTTTAGTAATTTTTTTTAACTTGTTCTTTAATTTTTTTGTTATGTTTAATGTTTAGTAATTTTTTTTGTTATGTTTATTGTTTAGTAATTTGATTTAACTTGTTCTTTATTATTTTTTGTTATGTTTAATGTTTAGTAATTTTTATTTAACTTGTTTTTAATTTTTTTTTGTTATGTTTAATGTTTAGTAATTTTTTTCTTATGTTTATTGTTTAGTAATTTGATTTAACCCATTCTTTAATTTTTTTGTTATGTTTAATGTTTAGTAATTTTTCCGATGACTTTATGTTTATTGTTTAGTAATTTGATTTAACTTTTCAATTTTAATGTTTAGTAATTTTTTCTTTTGTTTATTGTTTAGTAATTTGATAGGAACTTGTTCGGGATTTCGAGAATTTGAATTTTTTGTGTTCCATGTTTTAATGTATTATTGTTTCGTAATTTTTTTCTTATGTTTATTGTTTAGTAATTTTTTTCTTATGTTTATTGTTTACTAATTTGTATTTGTTATGGGATTGTTTTTATTATGTTTATTTTTGATATACTATATTTGATTGTATGTGTTTAAAATTACTAAATTATCCTTAGTCAATCCTCCTACATTATCATCAATATGTTTTTAAATTTTAACAAGTCCAATATTCATATAATCACTAAATAATTTAATTAAGGAACATATCATCAAGTTTTCATATTTATATTAGCATGTATCTTTGTTGATATCAATTAAGCCATATTTATTAAGAACATAAGTATCAAATCTAATTAAAAATGAAGTACACAACATAAGCACATAAGTATAAAACCAATCAAATGAAATTATGAGAACATAGAGGTTAATTAGATGTGCGCGTCATAGGACATGAACGCATATTATGTCCGAACTGTTTACATATCGTACATCTAATTCGACTTGAGCTAGGTTGGACCTCCTCCTCATCCATTTCATTGCGAATGCGTGTAGAGGCGGCCCTTACCACGTAATTTCGATTCGTCGGGGATGATCTTTGGTTCGGACGAGGACGGTATTCCTTGTTCGCTACCAATCGGCTGAAATTGTGAAGAGTAAACATTCATAATATTGTAGATTGAGAATCTTTGGATCCACGTCTTGTGCGGCATTATGGGATACCGCCGAACATGCGGCTATTACATGACTACATGGGAATTTGAATGCACGAAACTTGCCACCGGCATTTCCCTTGGGTCAAGTTCACCGAGTATGTATCGTCCGATCGTCAACCTCAAACGTGGTACGAGCAACATCAAACTCCCGAACACGCATCGATGTAGCACGCTCTCCATTCTTTGCCATAGCTTGTCCAATAACACTCGAAAAATACTTTCCGGTCATTGCATCTTTTTGTCTTTGTGCTACCCTTTTCACCCAATAACGAACAAGCCATTTGTAGGTGCATTTCACCAAGGATGTTATGGGCATGTTCCTCGCTCCCCTAAATACCTTATTGATTGATTCCGCCAAATTGGTTGTCATATGACCGTATCTTCGTCCATCCTCATCATAACTCCTACACCATTTCTCTTTTGGAATTCCTTCAATCCATGTAGCCACTTCACCGGTGATCGCGAAATTCGGCATACAATGCATCGAAGTGTATTTTGTTCGGAACATATCTGTGAAAAAACCAAAAAATACACAGCATTATAAGTTTGTAGTAATGAAAAACATGAACATTAGTGCACATCTAATTGGAGTATATTACCTAATCTCATTAACTTTTTCTTCAACTCCTTGTCCTTGAAGCGGGTATTGAAATTGCTCGCAACGTGACGAATGCAAAATACATGGTAAGCATTAGGAGGCTGCCAACCAATTGCCTCATCGGATACCGCGATATTATGCTCTTGTGACGATCAGAAATAAGACATAGCCCAACCTTACTTGTAACATACAGTCGTATGGAAGCCAAAAAATACTCCCATGCTTCCTTAGTTTCACCTTCAACAATTGCAAATGCAATAGGAAGGATCTCATTATTTCCATCTTGGGCGGTGGCAATCAATAATGTCGCCTTATACTTTCCGTATAAATGCGTCCGTCCACTGTATGACTGGTTTGCACCATTGGAAGGCCTCACGACATTGCACGAATGTCCAAAATGTACGTTGAAAAACCCGAACCCCATTAACAACCTGGCGATCAACAATGTACGGTCCATGTTGAATATGGTAAACAGATCCGGAGAAAATTTCAACATGTGATCAAACCATCTTGGCAAGAACGCATATGACTCCTCCCAATCACCGTAAATCTTAGCAATTGCCTTTTGTTTTGCCTTCCATGCCTTCCAATAAGAAACATGATAACCAAACATTCCAGTCACCCTTTCTTGTATCATGACCTTGGTACCGAAGGTGTTTCTTTGACCATGTCGCAAAACCAATCGCAAAAATTACACATTAGGAATGTTATTTATGTTCACTAACACACACAAATATATTCACAAATTATCAAAGGATATTGTGTATCATACCTATTATGGCCTCGGAAATAATTTGAGAATCAAGTTGTTTGTGATCTTGGGAAAGAACTGGCTCACACAACTACGATTTCCAACCCATTTAGTTATCACCCAAGTGTTGCTACTCTTAGGTTTAATTGCTCTTACTCTCCAATTGCAACCTTGTACATCATTCTTACATTTCATTACGTACTTGTTTGTAGTACTCTCAACCACTTGAGCTTCATGATGTTCCTTCATGCAATAATGTTTTATTGCGGCTTGGGCATCATTCTTGGACCCAAACTCTTGTTTCAAATATAGTCCATCTCCTCTTGCCCATGGACCCCGACCCAAGCCTTCCACATCCAGTATATCCTCATGCATGTAATCTTCATGAACAGCCTCATAATGCGGAATGTTATTCCAAAACGGTGTAACATCTTTATATTCACACATAATACAGTTATGCGACAACATGCAAACTAATAAAAAATTAATTTAAATATAAATAAAACTCCGTAACTAACTTAATTGTAACATACCAGTCTGTTGTGACATGGGATTATCATGATATTCGATGTCTGTATCACTATCATTCTGATCATGTTCATTAAACAATAATGTTTCCTCATCTTCTTCCTCTTCCTCCTCCTCATTGTCAGGTTCTTCATCTAGCATATAGTCGATCCTTCTCCATGCACAACGGTTGATTGTGTTGGTTGAGGTGTGCGGTCGAGCACGAGTCGGTATTTGTACACCCTCCTCTAACGTCTCAATATCCACATACAACTCAGCAAATTCGGACGCAGAGTTTTCCTTGAAAGTTTGAAAAAAAACATTCACATCCTCATCATCGGATATCTCAAAACCCGCATAGTGGTTTCCATAAGGCACTCTACCCGTCGAAGATATTACCCGATTTTGTTGCGGCTTCAACTTTCGACGGATCTTTTCATATAAATCTTCAACGGACATGTCTCGACTAATAAACATTGCTTTATTTTCACCTTCAAAGCTCAATCCGTTTGCAACAATATTTTTAGAACCATTATAATATATAAATGAACGAATTTGGTTCATTTTTTACAAAAATAGAAAGGAAGAAATAGAATAAGGGATATGGACGACGGAGGGAATTTTACAGATGAGTGAAGGAGTGAATGATAAGAGGGAGAAGGAAGGACTCACGAATGAGGAAGTTTTGCGCGTATGATGAGAGAATGAAGGAGTTAAATAGGAGGGAGTCACGGGGAAATAGTATTTTTCTTACACATAATTTGCAAACTCTAATAGTGTAGTCAATAGTTGTATCATATATGCATGTACGGTAATAAAATATTGTCGAGATAAAGTAGTATTTGTGTTGTTCACGTGTTGGGGAGGGTCACGGGTTGGGGAGGGGAGGATAGTGTTGCTGAAGGGGGTCACGGGTTTTGGGTGGCTGACGCCTTGATGGCGTCAGCGTGGCCACGCCAGTTGTGGCGTCAGTCAAGACACGCCACAACTGGCGTGGACTTTTTTACGCCATCCAGTGTGGCGTTGCCACGTGGACGCCATGTCCACGTGGCGTCCAGTGACTGGCGCAATCAATGGCGTGGGTCAACCCACGCCATTGACTGCATTACTTCTCAAATTACTTTCTGACCAGCAGTAAATCCCTAAATATTTTTTAAAAAAACATTATTTTTGTAAAAAACCCTCCAAATCGGATTAGGGATGTTACCGGAAGTCGTATGAGAATATTTCTAATGATTTCTTCAGGAAGAAACGGCAGGTCGCCGGCCATTGCAATCTGCTTCATCGCGGTCGAATGCGAAGAACAAACGAGGGATCACTCTGAGCGAAGCCTTCCGATCAATGGGACTATTAGGGATTCTTCTGCAGGAAGAATCTATTGCATCGCATTCTGTTGCTGTATATTTCTATTTATCTTGAAAAATCTGTTTTTGTATTGATTTTTGCCGGTGAGGATAAGTATTAATTAATTCGACCTCCCATTAACGGTAAACAAATTTAAAGTTTAACCTTTTTTTATGTATATAAAAAAAAAAAAAAAAGTTTAATCTTTTTGTTATCAGATTTCCAATCTCTAATCTCTTGTTTAGGGGGAAAAAAGATTTCAATGTCAAATGTTTTAGGCTTTGTTTGGGAGTTTGGAAGGAAAGGGGAAGGAAATGAATGCAAGGAGAATGGAGGGGAGGGGAGGGGATGGAAGAGAAATGGAGGATATTTCCTCCCCTTGTTTGGGAGTTAAAAAAATAATAAGGGAGAAAGATGAAGGATTGATGAGTTATTTTTACCATTTTGTCATTTTCTTTAATAATTAATATAATTATTATACTTTACAAATAAATTTAAATTTTCTAAAAAAATTATTTATGTAATTTTTATATTCAAAAAATTATTTATGTGGCGGTGGTGGTGGCGGTTGGGGTGGTGAACGAGGGTAAAGAAGTAACTAACCTCTTTTCCCTCTTAAAACCCCATATTGGGAGAACTTTATTTTTGGAGGAATGAGGGTTTTGGAGGATTTGTAAAAATCTCGATTCCCTCCCTTCTTATTTTTAAAACTTGCAAACAAGTGAAGGAATTACCAAAACCCTTCCTTCCCTTTCCTTTCCCTTAAAATGAAACTCTCAAACATAGCCTTAGTAATTTAAATGTCTCTCCAACTATTTAGGTTGATCATAAAAAAAAAAAAAAAAAAAAAAAAAAAAAAAAAAAAAAAAAAAAAAAAAAAAAAAAAAAAAAAAAAAAAAAAAGAGTTGATCAATAAAAATAAAGCAATAAGTTTATTGGAATAGAACGAAATAAAAATTTTAAAATATGTATCTGTTATTTATTTGTGTAGCATTTTTCTCTAGTTAGAAAGCAATAAGTTTAGGTTAAAATACAAATAAATCGCATCAATTTTAGATCAATTGCATATAACCCCTTTATCTTTACAAGTTAAAAGCCAACACCCAAAACTTCATATTTTGACCACTGACCGTTAAATCCAACGTAATATGTTCATTTTCACTAACAAAAGCAAAATCCCAAACAATTTGAAGAAAATCATCGACGCACTATGTAAACAGAAAACCTCAAATTATGCACGCACTAGGAACAAAACTATATATCCCCTATTTGATAGAAAACCAAAAATTCTATAATACAGATTAGGTTGAACATTTTTAAAGTATTTATCTATTATGTCAATGTTATAAAATTTGTTGGCAAAAAAAAAGAATAAAAATATTAAATTTTCTATCACTGATTTAAAATAATTAATTTCAAATTTCATTTATTATTAATTCCATTGACTTTCTCATGTTTTACGACTAAATAAATAACCATGATTCCAAATAACCAAAAACATATACATAAATAAGCATTAATTAAGGTTGAATAACTGTAGATCCTTTTTCTTAGGAGAAGTTTTGAAATTAACTGTAGATCCTTTTTCTTAAGGAAAAGTTTTGACATTATTGTTTGTCTTGAAGTATTTTTTATGCCACATGATAACAGATTGAATAAACGTAAAAAATAGTCAATAGAAATCTCAACTGCATTTTGTTACAAAATGATTTCAATCATCAAGGTTGATTATATATAAACTTCTTTTATAATATGAAAAAGTAGAAGACTCCTGATTTTTTTATTTCTTTTATTAATTATGGCACCGATATGTTCTGATAAACCTAATAAATATTCCATAGAAATCCCAACTGCATTTTGTAACAAAATGATTTCAATGGTCAAGGTTGATTAATCGTTAATTTATTTTATAACATAAAAAAAAAAAAAAAAAATAGAGGACTCCCGATTTTCAATATTTCTTTTAGTTTAAAGTATACTTTTAGTCTTTTAAATTTACTTATAGGGTAAAGAATTTCTCCAATCACTCGGAGATATATGTATCTCTAGTGACCGCAAAACTACATCGTTTTGGATTAATGAAGGGTGTTTCTATAATTTTGTTTATTTTTTAATCATATACATTTTACCAAAATATCCTTCATTAATTCACCGAAATTACTAACAAACCTTTCATTAATTCAAAACGACGTAGTTTTAGGGTCACTGGAGATAACTCTATCTCCAGTGACTGGAGAAATACTTTTGGTTTTATAATCCTAACACCATTAATTTTGCTAACGAAAAACGCTAATGCAACAAACTCAAATAATAACGAGTAAACTTAATTAATGATGGTGTAATTATATGCTATTAATCTTAAGTTTAATACTTGTAAATCAAAAAATATCTAAAAATTCAATAAAACAGAAAATATCAAAACTTCCATTGTATAAATAATCTAAATAGTAAAACGTAGTTTTCATTTGCAGCAATTGGTTATCACTTTATGGCAAGATATATCCCTTTTGTTGAACTTCTATACTTGTGGTTTGATCAAGGTTGCTTTGGATACAGGCTCTAGGACATTTCGTTTTTCAAATACTTGTCCTTTTAATTGTTTAGCTGTAAACTGATGTACACATATTTATAACAAATGTATTAATGACCTATATATGGAGGAAAAAAAATTCGTTGAATCATTAAATGTGATTAAATGGCTGGCTAAAAAGTATTAAATAAAATTAGAGGTGTAAGTGTGTAACAGCATATTTATTAGGGAAAAAAAATTATTTAGATAACACTATTGTTGCCAAATATTCCATATGATGCAAAAACATCGTTGAATGATATATCGATCTACCGAAGAAAAATGAACAGCAAAATTCATAAATGAGTCAAATAAAGTTAGAAACACACCTTGTATTGAATATAGATGCGCATCAATCATTCTAAATAACTTCTTCAAGGGGCATCAAGATTACAAGTACAGTCATTCTTCGCTTACTAGTTAATATCACTTATGACCCTGCACCTTGTACAAATATCGTACACAATTTCTATTCTCCAATTGGAACAAGACTTTCTGTATGGTGCAAAATAAAGCCACAGCCAGTGCCCCTGCCACATTTGCTGATATCAAACACCTTCAATTCATTCGTAGAGATATTTAACAGAGTAATTTTTGGTTCTTGATAACGTTCCCTTTCACAAACAATTTGATTCATCCAAATAGTCATCACCGGACGTACCACACTTGGAATGAGACAGCTACTATATTTCTTAGCCCAAGATGCACCTGAACTATCCTCCATCACCCACAATTCAATGAAGGATTCAGAGTCTTGAGTCTCAAAACGAGAAAGCACAGCAAGTTTGTTCTCATACATGGTAAGCCTAGATGTTGAAGTAGACCAATCAGGTGTAGGTATCAAAGTAAACACTTCATTTGCTATGTCAAATGAAACTATTACAAAGTCATGAGGATATGTGTCTGGATTCGTCCCAAACCCAGACCAAAACATAATTCCATTCAAAGTGACGCTTTCATAACCAAGAACAACGTTTTTAACCCCAAATTCTACTTTCTTCCACGATCCTGAGCTTAATGAATACACCAAGACAAGCAGAGAGAACAGAAAAAGAGGATCAAAATTTATCACTTCTATCACTACCTTGTAATCATTAATAACTGGACTAAAGCCAAATCCTATACTGCAAGGGAGATCTGAATCTTTCACATTTGGGATATTTGGGGGCAACTGTCTGACCTCTCTAGTCGCTGGATTCCACAATAAAAGGGAAGGATAAATTACAGAATTCCTACCGACCTTAACACAGAGCAAGCCATTGCTGGAACCGACGATTTGAAAGGTATTGGGGGAATCGAGCAAAGGTGCAATGTTAACTTCGTGGAGTTGCATCTTACAATCAAGCAACCATAAGTCATAACACTCATAACGTCGTTGTAAAAGAAGAGAAGGGTTTTGATGGGTACTGGAGTGGTGAAGGTGGTCAGAGATGAAAGATGGGGATCTGATAAGATTTTTCCAATGTTTGCACACACATCGGGATCGGATTAGGGTTTTTACTGGAAGTCGCATGAGAATCTTTCTGATGATTTCTTCAGGAAGAAACGGCATGTTGCCGGCCACTACAATCCGCTTCATCGAGGTCGATTGGGAAGAACAAAGAAGCGATCTTCAGAGGAAAGCCCTCTCCAATCAATGGTCTGATTCTCTCCGTTGGTGTCACCGTTCTTGTGCTTTATACTCGTATTTCTATTTTACTGAAAAGTTGGTTTTATGAATAAAAATCAGTTTTTGTATTTTTGCCCGTATGAATTAATTATTAACTCGTTAGAAATTAAAATAATTACGGACTGAATATTCCTTGAATGGTTAAATATAAATCGCCTGCTATTATCTTAAAACAAATTTAAATTTTAAATTTTTTTATCAGATTTCCAAACAATGATATGTTATTTAAAGAAAAAAAGATTTTACCACTTGTTAGTAATTCAAGGATCCCTTTGACCGAAAAAAGTAATTCAAGGGTCTCTCGTATTATTAGGTTGATCATAAAAATAATTAGAGTGGCTAAAAATATTACATTTAATTAGATTTAAATATCAAATGTCTCTCGTATTATTGGGTTGAACATTTTAAAAATATTTATCTATTATGTTAATGTTATTTTTTTAGCATTTCAAAATTTTTCCAAATCTTGGAGTGATTAGATTAGTTATAAAAAAAAAAATTACTTCTTTTTTGGCTAGAAGTAGAATAAAAAAAATCATACTTTAAGCAAGATAGTAACCCACCCTTGAACTGGGGAATTGGGGAACTTTTTAAAAAAAAAAAAAAAAAATTAATACATGTTTGAATGATTGTCCACCTTTAAATTAAATGCACACACTTAATATATCAAGACTGCACTTTGTAATTGGATGGGGGATGAAGGGTTGAATGATTGTTTAGTGCCTTATATTGAAAAAGATGTATTTGATAGCATTGATAATAAGGCAATTATGATGGAATTCAAAGAAAAAAAAAAAGCCTAGAAGGATGACATTTGTAATTATTATTTTTTTTGTAATATACTTTTGTTATTGAAATATATGTACTTGAACTTATTGAGTGCACACCCTCATTGTAATTTATGTATTTGAATTTCTAACCGCCCTTAACCTTGTTTTTCTAAATCACGGGTTTATAAAATAACCGCTCTCTTATTACATTATTAGGATTTCATGAATATTTTTTTGATATTCTTTTCTTTTCTTGTTTATATTCTTTTGTTTTTAAATGTATTTAAAACTTTCCTTAACAAAAAAATTCTCCCCCCGACACTGGTGCACACCCTTCATAATTTTTTTGGATCCGCCCCGATTGGTACAAGACCATCATTTGCCAAAAGCAAATCTCTCAAGTTTGTTAGTAGTCAGATAGAACAAAAGACATCCACTTCTCATCCAAAATATCATTAACAGGTCCAAAACCTACCTAAAACTGAACCTATTCTTTTTATGTCCAATGTACTCCATGAAACTGAACCAAGCGTTATAGTTGACAGAGTTGCAAGAGATTATCTTCTTATGGCACCTTTTTGTCTGAATAGGTACATACGTTAATCTTATTCTTTTGATTTGTGCTTTCAAGGGCAAAAAAAAAAAAAAAAAAAAAAAGAATGAGAAAGAGATCTTCATGAGTTACAAAGCAATTTTCTTTTAATGACTTCTGGTAAAAAACAGGTGCTAGTGAAATCTCTATCCATATCTGGTACTAGTAATCTGTGTCCATTTGTACGAAATGCTAGCTGTGCCGCCGATTGGTCCCAATAGATACTTTAACTATAGCTCTTTTTGCAAGTGGATGAGATCGTTAGATAGATCGACTTCATTTTTCCCCGACGGACCAGTTCTATGCCCGGATGCCCTATTTGATTTGGCTTACGATTGCCCGGAATCGAGGTAAACTTTTGGCCCATGGTCCTCGGTGAGGAAAGGACCTAGAAAAAGCGAGAGAGGAGGGTTGGAGAGTAAGTAGCCGATAAAGTGGATGATGGCATGAAATTAAGGATCTACCGCCCAACGACCCGAGGTACAGCACGTTACAACAATAAAGTTGCATATTAATTCTTAAGGTATCCCACAAAAAGAAATATTAACGGCCGCGTTATAGTTTTTTTTCTTTACCCAGATTGGAGACCCATTTTCTTTTAACCATGCAACCCCACTACGTTGTCACCAAAGCCATGTGAGAATGCTTCTTTACCCTTGTACGCACAAATCTAGCTCATAGCAGCCTTTAGATAACAAGCGAGTTCAGTTACTTAGTACAGAGATTGGAACAACTTAGAGCGGGAAGGTATATTAATAGAATAGTGACCCTCGACAAGTTTTCATGGAAGTCCAGCACTGAAGAATAAGACCATTTTGTTACAGAGTGGAGAAGGAGAACTATGATGGCAGATACTATAATAATAACATCTTTTCAATCTCTGCACAATGATTTGAACCCACCTGATGTGTCAACTTCCCTTCCCTTGGGAATGATATAATGGGCCTGTTTGATACAAAGAACATTTAAGGAGGGAAAGGAACTTAAAAGAGAGAAAGGAATGGAAAGGAAGATTGAGAGGGAACTTAAAAGGTTGAGCAATTTGATAGACATGGGAATGGAACTTAAGTTGAAGGAAAATAAAATGTTTGGTAAGAAGAATTGGTGTTGGTTAAGTGGGGAGGTGAGGTAAAATTCTCAAAATGCCTCTAAAATAAAAAAGGCAAAAAACAGATACAAATGTTCATAATCAAACGCAAGAATCTGATAGCAAATTTCATTTTCAAGACAGCTACCTGAATGTGCATATGAAAAACTTCTCCAAATGATTAAAATCCTACGAAGAAAAAAATAACCATAAAACACTAGAATAATAAACAAATTGACACCAACTATAGCCGATTAATACATAAACAGTAACTTCATTCTCAAATTCACTATTCACACCACTATGTTCGACTCTATTTTGCATTTTATATGGACGAGGTTCAGTAGTTTGATAATATCTTTCAAACCCTAGATCCGATTGTGGTGAAACCTTTTTCATATGAAACTAGAGTCCTAATGTGTCACATAGACACTAAAAGCAAGCTCAAAGGAGTTCAGATGAAAGAAATATGGATTTCAGAAGTTGACTCTAAAATTCTCGTGTCATATCAGACAGTTCTGTAATTTGGATGACTTGGTTCGAACAAAGTTGACAAGTTCGAACGTAACACTCACCTAAAAGAGTCTGTGTTCGAACGCATAAACTGACAGCAGCTAAAAATGTGCTGCAATAAATTTCAACATATCAGAGAATGTAATACCCCTTGTAATTACGACACTTATCAGAGTATTGCAGCGATTGATAGTGAGCAACACAGGGATAGAATAGTAAACTGATAAATGAAACATACTTGGTTGTGTGCAGGAATAACCTACTGAGTTCTTAATACAGTAATCCGTGAATGTATCGGTACCAAAATATTAAAATTACAAAAAGGGGAATTAACTAAAACATGTTTATAAATTCTCAAGCCTAATAAAATCTAAATGGGAGCCATCAGTAGTATGCACTTACTGCCTTTCCTTTGAAACTTCGTCTATTGGAGTGACCGTGCCCGAATCCTAAGCTCTGTTTGAATCCCAGAGTAACAGTTAATCTCACAAATAGAGTATAAACAGTATATGACAGTCAATCATAACAAGTAGTCCACAACAGCATAGCATTCTGTAAACATAATGTAGATCTCATGCAATTAAACACAGATCACAAACCATAGCGCCAGGTATACCATGTGGCATGTACTGAGAGTCCCCCTGTACACCAGAGTTCTCAATTGGAACACCCAACAAGGATTAGTAGACTAGGACCTACCAAGAGTCCCCTGGAACCCCAAAGTTCTCAATCGGAGCATCCGAGTCATTTGAATGCAACTAGATAAGCCACCTAAGGACTTTCGTCCAATAGGTCCTACCCTAATTCTATCCACCGGAAAGGTACTCCATGGTCAGTCCTTCCGCTCTATCGAGCCGCGAGTGGTGCTGGCCCATATGGGATAGGACAATCATGTGTATGATTTAAAACAAACATACACAGCCATACAGAGTGTGTGAGGATTAAGTTACTACCTGACTACTTCAAACTCTTCAACTGGTTCCACGTCCTTTTAATTGTCTCGGCAACTATCGCGTCCTATGCATATACATTTATGGACGGCGGGTTATTATTTGTTCCAACTCTTCATAGTCTCCAATGTCATGGGACTAGGCTTAATGTAAGGCTATTGGGCGTATACTAACTCTCCAAAATCCATTTTAACTTTTTGAAAGCCAAAATATATATTTTGGGACTTATTTTCTTTCTTTTTTTTTCTCTTAGGCCTAATTTTGATAATTTACTATTATATTTTTAATTACTATTATTATTTCTCCATTATTAATTTAAGCTTTCAGGGGCTATTCTAACACTTTAATTAGGAGTTTATAAACACCAATCATTATGCTTTAATACTTTACATATAATGTTTCTCATGTCAATCAAAGGTTTAAAAAATATATATATAATGGAAGAATTAAAAAAAAAATTGTGCATAAATAATAATAATTTTCTTTTCTTTTCTTTTTCCTTATTTTACATAAAAATTTCAAAGGACAAATAAAATAACCTTAAAATATTTTTCGCACAATCAGATTGGAATAATAGTTTCTTAAAAATATATATATATATACACACAAAACACAACAATACACATTACTACCATTATATTATTATTACTACAGATTGGGGTAACAGTGATGGGACAACCAGCAGGATCACGTGCTCATTACTACCATTATATATACAAAACACAACAATAATAAATTTCTCTTTCTTTTTTTTTTTTTTTTTTTAACGTGAGCAGCGTTTTTTTTTTCTTTCCTTCTTAAATTTGGTTATTACTTAGACTACAATTGATATATATTATATACACACACACGGCAAATATATATACACACACACAAAGTAGTGATATAGATATATACACACACACACACAAAATATAATCATTAAACTTTAGCAATGCTCTGTTTCATTATCCATTAGCAGAGCATATCCATATTTAGAGCACCAACGTTTTTCCTTCCTTTCTTTCCAAGTGCAATGGTATGTGTGTGTGTGTGTGTATATATATATCCATGACAATAAGCTTTGGTTATTAATATACACACACACCAAATACCATATAAGATAGCAAGCAAATATCACATATACATATGACAGCAACAAATACCATCTAGTTTCTCTCTCTCATTCCATGTGTAGCAACACACATATATATATATGATCAGTAAGTTTTTCCTACTCTCTCCATATGCAACAATGCAACACAACAAGCAAAGTTTTGGTTTTTAATTATCATTTGCCACGTTTTTATATATATACATATTAATATATGTGCAGCAGATAGAAAAGGACAAACACAATGAATGAATTGCCTAGAGTACTGTTCATGCTCTGGCTATTTCCTTTATATATAATGAATTAGGTCTACAAATGTATTTGGACCTTACATTTGGCATATCTACAATATTACACAAAGTAATGCTAAAGACTATTTTGTCCTAACATTCCCTCTCAAACGAGAGGGTATGGAACATACACCAAATTTGTTTCTAAAATAAGAAAAACGAGAGTGAGATAAGGACTTAGTGAGACAATCAGCTATTTGACTAGATGAAGAAATATATCTGATTTCTATGGAACCAGAAAGGACTTGATCTCTGATGAAATAAACATCTATGTCGATGTGCTTGCTTCTAGCATGATGGACAGGATTTGAAGCAAGAGCTTGTGCATTCATATTGTCACACCATATAATGGAGGGTTGCCTACTATGAAGACCAATTTCAGTCATAAGGGAATGAAGCCATTTGAGTTCTGATGCTCCATCGGATAGAGACCGATATTCTGATTCTGAGCTAGATCTTGAGACTACTTGTTGTTTCTTAGATCGCCATGATAAGAGTGTGCCTCCTAAATATACACAATAACCACCAATGGATTTTCTGTCATCAACATCAGTGGCCCAATCAGCATCAGTGAATGCCATTAACTGAAGAGATTTTACTAGCTTGATATGTAAGCCATGACGAAAAGTTCCCTTTAGATATCGTAAAATTCTCTTAACACCTTGAAAATGAACCTCAGTGGGTTTAGCAATAAACTGACTAAGCTTGTTAACAGAGTAAGTAATGTCAGGTCTGGATGTTGTTAAATACTGTAAAGACCCAATAGCTCTTCGGTATAAAGACGGATCAGCCATCAATTTTCCATCATTTGCTGAAAAAGACCTACCAGTGACCATAGGAGTAGGCATAGGAGCACAATCATACATACCAAATCGCTTTAACAAGTCTAAAATATATTTGGTCTGAGTCACATAGATGCCAGAACTATCTCTATGAATTTCTAAGCCTAGAAAATAATAGAGAGGACCTAAGTCCTTTAGAGAGAAAACCCATTAAGCTTGGAAAATGAATTTTTGAACCAGAAATAGATTATTCCCAGTTATAATAATGTCATCCACATAGATAAGAATAAATACCATGAACTTTTTAGTCTGGAGAAAGAACAGAGAGACATCACTACAAGCATTCTGAAAGCCCTAACTGATCAGTGTGTGGCGTAGTCTGTCAAACCACGCTCGAGGTGCCTGTTTGAGTCCATATATTGCCTTGGTCAATTTACAGATATGATGCGGATGGGTAGAATCTCTAAACCCAGGTGGTTGAGTCATAAATACCTCTTCTTTGAGATACCCATTTAAGAATGCGTTGTTAACATCTAACTGGCGGATGTCCCAGTGATATGTAGCAGCAATGGAGAGAATGAGGCGAATGGTTGTGGGCTTCACAACGGGACTAAAAGTCTCTTCGTAATCAATGCCTGGTGATTGTTGAAAACCTTTAGCCACAAGACAAGCCTTGTGTTTCAGAATAGAGCCATCAGCCTTAAATTTAGTTTTGAAAACCCATTTGCAGTCCACAAGCTTCTGGCCAGTGAAAGGAACGAGGACCCAGGTGTGATTACGACAGAGAGCTTCATACTCATGCTTCATAGCAGTCAGCCAAGAAGGAGAGGCAAGAGCTTCGGCAAGTGTTTGGGGTTCTTTGGTAGAAAGAGAGGAAAAATTGATGTCACAAAGTCCTACAAAAGGGTGTCTAGGTTTGAAGATACCTGATTTTCCATGAGTGACCATAGAGTGGAGATTGGTGGAAGAGGGATGTCGATGGAGATGACTGGGTAAAGACACAGATGAGGAGTTTGAAGAACTAGGCGAGGGATGAGGGTCAGAGTGTATAGAGGGAAGGGTTGGTGGAGGTGGAGACAAAGTAGTACGAGAGAGGCCAGAAGAGGAAAGTGGAGTTGAGGGAATTGGGTGGGCTGAGAAGGAGTCGAAGGAGGGAGATTGAATATTGGAGGTGGGTGAAAGGGAGGCCGTGAGTAGCATGAGAGTAGGGGTGGGTGAGTGAGGTGGAATTGATGAATGGGTTGGAGAAGAAGAATGGGCCGAAAGAGGAGAGTGGGCCGAGGAAGATGAGGAATTAGGAGAGGAGGTAGTTGGCTGACCTGGAGAAGACCATGGCTGATTGTGGTTTGAGGAGGTAGTAACGTCCTCATGCAATTAGGCTGGAACAAAAATAGAAGACTGCATAGTGGGCTCATTTGAGGAGCTGGAGGGGTCCATAAATCCTGTATAAAAAGGAAAAGCAGATGTGTCAAAAATTACATGACGAGAGACATAAATTCGGCCAGTGGATCTGAGACAACGAGAGCCCTTTTGATTAGAAGCTGGCCCAAGATACACACATCTTTGGCTATGATAGTCCAATTTGTGAGAATTGTAAGGCTTCAAGCAAGGATAACATGTACATCCAAATGGTTTCAAAGAGTGATAATCTGGTTCTTTGTTAAAAAGACATGCCATAGGGGTTTTCCCTTTCAAAATGGGAGTAGGGAGACAATTAATTAAATATACTACCATTTGAAAAGCTTCAACCCAATAAGCTAGAGGAACTTTAGCTTGAGCCAAAAGTGTCAACCCCATTTCCACAATATGCCGATGCTTCCGTTTTGCCCTACCATTTTGAGAAGAAGTATATGGACATGTAAAACGCATAATGATGCCAGAATTTTGAGCAATAGGAATGAAAGGTTTATATTTAGTCCCATTATCACATTGAATTGTCTTAATCTTAACTTGAAATTGAGTCTGAACCATGGTATGAAAGTGTTTGAAAGCGGTAATTGCATCTCCTTTTTGCTTAAGAGGATAAAGCCAAGTAAACCGACTAAAATCATCAATAAAGTGGACGTAATACCGATAGCCATGTATTGATTGAATAGGAGAAGGACCCCACCCACAAGTCTATATGAACAAGCTCAAATAATGAAGAAGCATGAGACAATGATGGTGAGAAAGGTAATTTCCTAGACCTGCCAGACTGACAAGCCTCACAAACAAACGCAGAATTAATTGGGACTTTAACATTACAATTAAGCAAAACTTGTTGTAACACTTTATTGCTTGGATGACCAAGCTTGTAATGCCAATTCAGAAAATCAGACTCATTCAAAACAGCAACATGAGCCTGGGGCTGCGACTGCAAACTTAGCCTACTCATCGGATACATTCCTCGCTTTGGTGGCCCTTTCATGAGCAGGGTTCCCGTTAGTTTGTCCTTCACAATACAACCTTCATCAATAAATACTACGGCAACATTGTTATCTGCAACAAGCTTATTCACACTAAGCAAGTTTTTAGTGACGTGAGGAACAACCAGAAATGAGAATCAGAACAGGGTAAGTAGGCAGAACTAGTACCACAAATTTTAGTTTGAGACCCAGTACAAGTGAGTAAATGAGAATGTGCCTTACCAACTGGAGTCATAGAGTCAAGCTGGGTGGAGTCATGAGTAACATGATGAGTGGCTCCACTATCCATATACCAATCAGAGTCAGAAAACGTAGGAGAATCAACAAAGTATGCTTGAGGAGCAGAATGAGATGAAGGATGAAAGCTACGATCAAAACATTTGTAGCAGTTGGACACACGGTGGCCAGGGCTTTCACATAAATCACAAAATGGCCTACCAGAATTACCACCGTTAGAACGACCTCTGGAGCGTTGAGACCTACCACCACGACCACCACGCCATGGACCACGTGGGGAAGAGCGATCAGGAGCACGATCAGACACACGGTCAGAGGTGGCTGTAGCAAGATTCACAGACAGCTGTATTGAAAGAGCTGAGAAATGGTTCAACTATTCAATGCGTGTCTCAAACGCAAGAAGGGCAGATTGAGCCTTCACCCAGGTAAGACTGACCTGATTGATAAGTTTAACGACAATAGGATTGTAATCCCCATCCAGGCCATTCAGAGTATGGAGAATGAGCTCATCGTTCAAATAGGAGCACCGGCGAGAGCGAGATTGTCGGCGGTGGTTTTCATTTTCATCAAATAATCAGTCATTGAGAGACCATTCTTACGAGTATTATGGAGTTCGGACTTGTAAATCATGACCCGAGACTTGGATACTGCAGAAGTAAGAGTTCAAGCTTCACTCCACAATTCCAGAGCCGTGCGACAGTGGAGGAGTTGAGTCACGATATCCCGGCTCATTGTATTCCAGAGCCGCCCAATAAGCATTCGATCGACTGAGAACCAGTCGTCGAACTCTGGGTTGGGGATAACCTCTTTGGTGGTTGCGAAGCTACTGTCATCGGAGGAACCAAAGCAGTAGCGTCGATATGAGATTGAAGGCGATTTCCTTCAATTAGAGGGAGAACCACGGAAGCCCAGACCAAGTAGTTCTTTCGATCAAGCTTAATCGACGAAGTCTGGCTAAAGGACTGAAAAAGAGAGTAAGTTTTGAAAGCAACAGGCGGTGGTGCCGAGAAATCAGAAGTGACCGAGGGAGACGAAGCCATTTTCAGCGAAAGAAAAAAAAAGGTGGAAATAGGCGCAGCTGGAAAGGTGAAATAAAGACCTAGGCACTAGCTCGTGATACCAAGATAGAAAAGGACAAACATAATGAATGAATTGCCTAGAGTATTGTTCATGCTCTGGCTATTTCCTTTATATATAATGAATTAGGTCTACAAATGTATCTGGACCTTACATCTCGCATATCTACAATATTACACAAAGTAATGCTAAAGACTATTTTTTCCTAACAGCAGCACATATTTCCAGCGTGATATATATAACATCAAGTTCCTTTTTGTTCTCTAATGGATTGTGTAACTTAAAGACATATTTTGGAATTTTTATACGTAAGGAACTTGCTGAAATTTCTCTGTTTATGCTTCCAAAAACAGAGTGTCGTTATGCATAACCAAAGTCATATCACGTAAACTTTGAACAGATAAACCAATGCGCAGAAATTGCATAAACTAGAAGGAAATAGACTCAACAACTCACCTAGGTTGAAACTCAAGCTTGCTTGCGATATGAGTACTATTTTTACCTTTGTTTTCCTTCTCCAGTGCTCCCTCTCGTCCTCAGTTCTCTACCCCTATTTTCTGTGCATTTCGAAGAGCAAGGAAAATGGCTAAGCTCTCTCACTTTCTCTCCTTCCTCGGTTCCTCTCCTTATCACTTATGTGTTCTCTCTGCCTCTTGTTTATCTATGGCCGAAGGGTTATAAAGAGAGAGTATGGAGTGGTGATCTCTCCGAGGATGATTAAGTACAAAGGCGGAACTTAGAAGGGGCTAGGGGGCCATGGCCCCCCCCCAAAAAAAAAAAAAAAAAAAAAAATTTAATGGAATTTTTTATTTTTTAGTGAATAATACAACTTTGGCCCCTCCAAAGTAAAATTAAATTTTGGCCCCCAATTTCTTTTTTTTTTTTTTACATTTTCCCTTCTTTTTATATCTTTGGGCTTATAATTCAATCTTTGTTCCATGTGGAGTCTCGTATGATTTATGTTAATCTTGTCATTTTTTTCTATATTTCATTTTAATTACCCGAAATTTTTAGCTTATCAGTGAAATTTACTTTTGTGGTGTATCACTTACTAGTTACTATACTTTTACCCATTCTACACGACACTTGTAGATGAAGTTAATTGACTTGATTTCATGAATATTTTTTTTATTCTTTTTATTTTTAATGCATTTAAAACTTTCCTTAAAAAAATTTCGAGGCGCGCCCCGAATCCCCCCACCACTATTTAGCCCCCCAAACTTTTCCTCCAAGTTCCGCCAATGATTAAGTAGGTATGATCTTTTGCTACCTACTCCTTCCCTCTACATTTCCGTGTAAGAAGAGAAATAATGAGTCCGGAAATATGGGCTTTGCTAATCTCTTTCGACTCTTCTCCATTTGCGTGTTGATTGAAGAACGTGAAGGTGAGAAATAGAAATGGACCTTACTGGTAAAGCTAGGAAATCGGGCCAAGCCCATCGAGCCTGCTTGTTTAAACCCTAGCCCTGCAGGACTTGGGCTTGAAAAATAGGCCAAAAATTTGAAATAAGCCCTGCAGGGCCGGCCTTCTAGGGCCTCGGGTTTAATCGGGCCGGCCTTGTAGGGCCTCGGGCTTAATTGGGCCGACCCGTTAGGCCCGTTTAACTATAGCTTTTTAAAAAAAATTAATTACTTAGACTTCCACTTAATGAATGTGTTTATTTATAATTACTTAAATTTTTTTAGTTGAAACTATAACTCTTTTTTTATGTTTATTATTATTCTGTATTAAAACACATAATTAGTTATTATAAATTTGATTTTAAAAAAGGGATATTTTCATATTAAATAAACACATACTTTGGTATTACAATATTATATAAGTAATAAATTATAAATATATTTTGTGTAAAATAAGTATAATTATTTTTACCGTCAATAAAATCATGCATGAACCTAAGGAATTTGCGACACACACAAAATTACGAGAGAAAAAAGCATTTTGTCATACATAAAGCAATTCCGTTGTTTAATTTTTTTGAAAAAAAATAAGGAAAAAAAACATATTCTTTGTGTTTATTTGTTTTTTTATTACGAATTAATGAATGTGTTTATTTGTTGAATAATTTATATTGTTTAGATATTAATGTTGATAACATTTATTTAATAGATTAGAACTTTAATGGTTGCAATTTACTAATTATATTATTTTTTAAACGAAGGAAAAATAATTAAAATTTGGAACAGTAATTTTCAGGCCCTGTAGGGCCGTCTTGCCAGTACTATCGGGTAGGGCTTTGAAAAACAAATGTTTTCCTTACCCTAAGCTCTGTCGAGCCGGACCGGTCCTGATTCCTAGCTCTACTTACTAGTGATCTCTTGCCCTCTGATGGCGTGTACGAGCTGATTCATTAATTAAAGGATGATTAAAGTGTGCATAGGCCAAATGATAATGGCTATTGGGGGGGAGTACGGCTAAATCTGATTTGCATTGGAGGTAATGGGTTTTATAGATAATAGGTTGATTTGAGCTATATGTGGAGTTGGGCATGGTGTCGTGGTTGGGCCGAGAGATGAGAATGTGAGTGAGTATATTGGCATTGGAGGTAATGGGTTTTATAGATAATAGGTTGGTTTATTTCTACTTTGCCATGGTCTCACGTGTTAGGCCTAAATGAATACATGTAATGGTTTAATGGATCAAAATGAAGAAATGGAATAATGGGTTTTAACTTATCATTTCATATCTTGCCAATATTCCATAATTTTATAATTACATATTATAAGTAAATAAATTCCCAATTAATTTAATCTTTTAGCCAAATCCCACTGCTTAATTCTCATGCATTAATTCTCTAATTTTTAGGCATAATTTATTCCTTAATTGAATTATTCTTTTCCAAAAATAAATTAAGAAGAAAGAAGCCTAAGTCTCAAATAATTATTCTCATAATTATTTTGAGCCAAATTTTATAATTAATTTCTCACATAATATTCAAATTTAAAATCATGAAATTTGGGATGTTATAGAGAAGAAGGCTGGTCACAAGGAATGGAAATAAGTAGCGAGAAATTGAAAGTTGTGAAGCTAAGAAAGATGGATTCTTGCTTTGCAACTTTACGACAATTAAATCTCCTTTCATAGTTTCACTATCCACATCGATCACTCGCTGCTAGCTCTTTCTTTGTGATTTCTTCATTCCTCATACCACCATGAGAGAGTTAGAACTAGACCACCGGCAACCTTCTTGCATCTCCGACAAGCCACCACTGTTGTCCTCCTCACTGTCATCGTTGGGAACGAGAAGGCCAGAGAGTTGAGTTTGGAGTTGTGATTGCGTCTTTAGAAGGAGAGCGATTTGGGGACGAAGAATTGAGCTCGGAGAAGCACAGAGAGACCACCTTTAGAGAGGCTTTTTTGTCCCATTAATTCACCTTCCCAGGAAGATTTTGAGATCCAGCCATTTTTGGAGGGATTTCAATTTCCCACGTTTGTGGGAGCTTGGAGCTAGGCGAAATCAGCATTGACAGAACTCTGCGTGTTGAACGTGTTTTTGCTATAGGAACTCTATTAAGTTCTCATTCCCTCCCATCAATTCTCTGTACCAAACAGGACCAAAGTCATTGCTGGACAACAAATCCAAGCTAATCCATATGCCAATAACTAACTTGTACTACTTCTGGTCTTTATCATAAGGCACCAACTAATAAGTTTATTCGGTCCTTTTTATAAAGCACTTACTGATTCCCAATGAGCATTAATTATTTTTTTCCATGTCTACCCATAATTAACCAGGGTAATTGGTGAGAGTAATAATTAATATGATATTAGAGTTTAATTAGGGCAATTAGTAGGGGTAATATTGGAAATTACTTAGATTTTAGGACAACTTTGTTAACTTTAACTACTTTTATTGGTTTGTGAGAAAAGTTAGTTGGTGTCTTATAATAAGGACCATAGGAAGTATATCCATCTCCCAAAGAGAAATGAACAGCAAAATTCATAAATGAGTCAAATAAAGTTAGAAACATGTAACATCCCATTTTCAAAAGCAGTATATATTTTTTTCATCAGAGTAGAGCATCGGAGCGATTGAGTAACTGATATTTATATTCAAAATGCCGTGAGTCCGGCTGATTACATGTAGCGGTACGTTATACCGAGTGTTTTCAAAAGTAAATAGCAAAAGAAGAAAGTCTTGGTGAGTCCCTATGCGTCGCTTGCCTTTCTCCTCGATACTCGATCCTCCGACCACGACGCTATGTCAAGAGCGAGGTTCAATGCCCATTGAACCTCGGGTAACGGTTAACCTCATGTTTATATATACAACATAGACGGTATATGAGCATACAAACAAGCTTATCCCAACAACACACACGCCCTGGCGAGATATGTCGCACTTAGCATACGTTTCGCACCTAGCAATCGTTTCGCACCTAGCATTTCGCACCAAGCATTTCGTACCTAGCAAACGTATCCCAACACCCGGCAAGCATAATAACAAGATTACATTGAACATACCACAGAGCTATCAACTACCTCACATAAACATACCATACACATAGCACATGTACGCATACAATAAACATCGAGTTAGTGTTAAGACGCGAACGTACCTTCGTTGACGGAAAACGGTACTTTTTGACAATGTGTGGTACAACAGGGTACGTGATTACAGATATCTTATAAGGATAATATCATATTATCAAGGCCCAACATCATAATAGGCATTTTAGGTACAAATTACCATTTTGCCCTTAACTCTCCTAATTGGCGGAATTTCGCGAGGAACTTCGTTACTTTAACTCTAATCTTCCAAAATTTTGACATATCTCCATCTCCAATATATTTTGAAATAAATATCATATTTATCCCTAAAACATGATATCTAAACTAACTTGGAAGATTAAAGATTAATCTAGCATTTCTACTATAACTACGAAGGAACTACCAAAGCTTAAGACTAGGAACCGAAGAACTTACCCAAAGACTTCGCTACTTCTTTTCAGAGCTCCTCCTTGCTCTCACTTCTCTCTAACCTCTCTCTAGGATTCCTTTGTGAATTGGTGAGGAATGAAGTGAAGAGGGTTCTTTATTTATAGAGAATTTCCATGGATCTCAACCCTTGGATCAACTTTTTGCATCAAGGGCTAGGATGATGAAGATGTGGCCTTATGAACATCACTCATTTTCCTCTTCTCTCCACCACAAAAATGTCCCCTTACTTTATGCATTTGCCGATAAAATCCCGATCGGTGTTCTAATCGCGTAATCTTAGGAAATCTCAAAAAGTCCTTAGCAACTCACTGAAGATCTAATCTTCCTCTTTAAGAATAGTTGGGTTAACTAAATTTTTGATCCCATTCGGGTATTTCGTAACTGTTGAACATTTTCGGATAACCGCCGTCGGTTACGGAAATTACTTCGGGTAACATCAACCGGGACAAAAATTCACCGATTCATAATATGTCCAGTTGTTTTCTACTTAGTTCAAGGATTTCAAGTTATGATTTATTCTCCATTGGTTATTACTTTTCTTATCGCCCTTTGTTTACAAAATATCTTTTCATCGATCCCTTATTCGCCACGTTCACGAGAAATGACTTCCGCTAACACCAACTTCGGACAAAAATTCACTTGTTTGTAATATGTCGACCTAAGAAACTTAGTTCACGGTTTTAGGTAGGATTTAATTCTATCGATTCCCCTTTATCTAAGCTGGTTCTTCCACAAATATCTTAATTATATTATTATTTAATTAACAAAATATCATGATATTATTTTTGAAAAACCCACAACCCTTTTCACACTCAAATTTTTGTTTTCTCTTCCCTTTATTATTTTTTTCTTTAATTTATCTAAATTAGCTAGAAGCTTAATTAGAGCCTTAATCCCATGATTAGCAATCTTTTAGGATTTATGGTTTTCATGTTCTTAATCTCACCAATTTTTTCTTAATCTTTTCTAATTGATTAGCAAGCACACTTTATGCTAATATTAGCCATAAACACTTATCTAAAGGATTTTCTATAATCTACCTTAAATATTCTCTTGTTCGGGCTTAAACAATTAGGCATTAATTACTTAACTAATCACTTTCTAATTGTTGATAATTTTATTAATTAGGATTAATCATTTTCTCACAACTATTTCATTGACATTGGTATTTTATGTCCCACATATCATATTTAAAAATCATGGGGCAACTTATGCTCCCCAAAATCATATTTAATTTTGCCTCATTATTTTTCAAGGGAAATAATCCCAAAAATTCCTAAAATTAGAGACAACATACTTTCTAATTTTCAATAAATATTTTATTGCCTCTTGGGATTTATCATAATATTTTCGCAAGCATTTCATGGCTCATAATTGCATTTAGGGATTTTGACACTTAAATCCCTCTAATTTCATTAGAAATTTCCCTGGACAATAGAATAAGTATCCTACAAGGTTTTAAAACCACATATTCACCTATTTCCAAATAAGTATTATTTGCTAAAATATAATATTCCAGATAGATAATTATCCGGGTATTACAAAACACACCTAGTATTGAATATAGATGCGCATTAATCGTTCTAAATAACTTCTTCAAAGGGCATCAAGATTACAAGTACAGTCATTAATAGAGATTAAATAAAAATAAAACAAATTTTGCTTCATCATTCTCCACACAACAGTTTAATATCACTGATGACTCTGGACCTTATACAATATCGTACACAATTTGTTTCATCCAATTGGCACAAGACTTTCTGCATGGTTGTAAATAAAGCCACTGCCATTGGCCCTGCCACATTTGCTGATATTAAACGCCTTCAATTCATTCGTAGAGATATTTAACAATGTAATTTTTGGTTCTTGATAACGTTCCCTTTAACTACCATCACAAACAATTTGATTCATCCAAATAATCATCACCGCAAGTACCACACTTCGAATGAGACAGCTACTATATTTCTTAGCCCAAGATGCACCTCTACCATCCTCCATCACCCACAATTCAATCAAAGATTCAGAGTCTTCCATCTCAGGAAGAGAAAGACAAAGCATAGCAAGTTTATTCTCATACACAGAAAGCATAGGTCTTGGATTTGAACCTCCAAGTGTTATCAAAGTAAACACTTCATTTGCTATGTCAAATGAAACTATCACATAACTATCTATTGTACCATCCTTCGAACAAAAACCAGACCAAAACATAGCTCCGTTAACATTGACGCTTTCACCAAAAAGTGCTACGTTTTCTATTCCAAATTCTACTTCCTTCCATGATTCTGAGCTTAATGAATAAGCTACAACATGCAAAACGGCAAGAGGACGAGCAAAATAAATTACCACTATCTTGTAATCAATTATCAATTGGACTGAAGCCAAATCCTACATCGAAAAGTAGCCGTGTATCTAAAGGGAGCGGTAGAACTTTTCTATTTGGAGGCAACTGTCTGACCTCCCTAGTCGCTGGATTCCACAATAAAAGGGATGGAGAAAATACAGAATCCGGATCGACGTCAACACAGAGTAAACCATTGCTGGAACCCACGATTTCAAAGGTAGTCGAGGAATCAACGAAAGGTGCATTTTTAACAACATGGAGTTCCATCTTGCAATCAAGCAACCATACGCCATAACGTCGTTGTAAAAGAAGAGAAGGGTTTTGATGGGTACTGGAGTAGTGGAGGTGGTCAGAGATGAAAGATGGGGTTCTGATAAGATTTTTCCAATGCTTACACACACATCCAAATCGGATTAGGGATGTTACCGGAAGTCGTATGAGAATGTTTCTAATGATTTCTTCAGGAAGAAACGGCAGGTCGCCGGCCATTGCAATCTGCTTCATCGCGGTCGAATGCGAAGAACAAACGAGGGATCACTCTGAGCGAAGCCTTCCGATCAATGGGACTATTAGGGATTCTTCTGCAGGAAGAATCTATTGCATCGCATTCTGTTGCTGTATATTTCTATTTATCTTGAAAAATCTGTTTTTGTATTGATTTTTGCCGGTGAGGATAAGTATTAATTAATTCGACCTCCCATTAACGGTAAACAAATTTAAAGTTTAACTTTTTTTATGTATATATAAAAAAAAAACGTTTAATCTTTTTGTTATCAGATTTCCAATCTCTAATCTCTTGTTTAGGGGGAAAAAGATTTCAAGGTTGCTTTGGATACAGGCTCTAGGACCTTTCGTTTTTTAAATACTTGTCCTTTTAATTGTTTAGCTGTAAACTGATGTACACATATTTATAACAAATGTATTAATGACCTATATATGGAGGAAAAAAAAATTCGTTGAATCATTAAATGCGATTAAATGGCTGGCTAAAAAGTATTAAATAAAATTAGAGGTGTAAGTGTGTAACAGCATATTTATTAGGAAAAAAAAAAATTATTTAGCTAACACTATTGTTGCCAAATATTCCATATGATGCAAAAACGTCGTTGAATGATATATCCATCTACCGAAGAAAAATGAACAGCAAAATTCATAAATGAGTCAAATAAAGTTAGAAACACACCTTGTATTGAATATAGATGCGCATCAATCATTCTAAATAACTTCTTCAAGGGGCATCAAGATTACAAGTACAGTCATTAATAGAAGATTAAACAAAAATAGAACAAATTTTGCTTCATCATTCTCAGCTTACTAGTTAATATCACTTATGACCCTACACCTTGTATAAATATCGTACACAATTTCTATTCTCCAATTGGAACAAGACTTTCTGTATGGTGCAAAATAAAGCCACAGCCAGTGCCCCTGCCACATTTGCTGATATCAAACACCTTCAATTCATTCGTAGAGATATTTAACAGAGTAATTTTTGGTTCTTGATAACGTTCCCTTTCACAAACAATTTGATTCATCCAAATAGTCATCACCGGACGTACCACACTTGGAATGAGAAAGCTACTATATTTCTTAGCCCAAGATGCACCTGAACTATCCTCCATCACCCACAATTCAATGAAGGATTCAGAGTCTTGAGTCTCAAAACGAGAAAGCACAGCAAGTTTGTTCTCATACATGGTAAGCCTAGATGTTGAAGCGGACCAATCAGGTGTAGGTATCAAAGTAAACACTTCATTTGCCATATCAAATGAAACTATTGCATAGTAATAAGTATCTGTGTCTGGATTCCTCCTACACCCAGACCAAAACATAATTCCATTCACAGTGACGCTTTCATAACCAATAACAACGTTTTTAACCCCAAATTCTACTTTCTTCCACGATCCTGAGCTTAATGAATACACCAAGACAAGCAGAGAGAACAGAAAAAGAGGATCAAAATTTATCACTTCTATCACTACCTTGTAATCATTAATAACTGGACTAAAGCCAAATCCTATACTGCAAGGGAGATCTGGACCTTTCGTATTTGGGATATTTGGGGGCAACTGTCTGACCTCTCTAGTCGCTGGATTCCACAATAAAAGGGAAGGATAAATTACAGAATTCCTATCGACCTTAACACAGAGCAAGCCATTGCTGGAACCGACGATTTGAAAGGTATTGGGGGAATCGAGCAAAGGTGCAATGTTAACTTCGTGGAGTTGCATGTTACAATCAAGCAACCATAAGTCATAAGACTCACAATGTCGTTGTAAAAGAAGAGAAGGGTTTTGATGGGTACTGGAGTGGTGAAGGTGGTCAGAGATGAAAGATGGGGATCTGATAAGATTTTTCCAATGTTTGCACACACATCGGGATCGGATTAGGGTTTTTACTGGAAGTCGCATGAGAATGTTTCTGATGATTTCTTCAGGAAGAAACGGCATGTCGCCGGCCACTACAATCGGCTTCATCGAACTCGATTGGGAAGAACAAAGAAGCGATCTTCAGAGGAAAGCCCTCCAATCAATGGTCTGATTCTCTCTGTTGGTGTCGCCGTTCTTGTGCTTTATACTCGTATTTCTATTTTACTGAAAAGTTGGTTTTATGAATAAAAATCAGTTTTTGTATTTTTTGCCCGTATGAATTAATTATTAACTCGTTAGAAATTAAAATAATTACGGACTGAATATTCCTTGAATATTAATGTGGATTCCATTGGCTTCCTCTACAAGCCAACAAAATGCTTCTTTTCCAAGCCAATTTTATCACCAAGCTTCCTTTTCTTGTTCCCCAAGTATAAATTGGGAGCAATATTATATATGGATGAAAAATCTTCATCTAATAGGATACTTGAAGTATTTCAATGCTGGGAAAAAAATGGGAAAATACTTTTGGTTTTTAATATAAGTTTCCTTTTCTATTTGTGATTATCCATCAATCTCTCGAGATTGATTTGGTTTTATTTGTGATTATCCATCAATCTCTTGAAATTCTCGATT
This sequence comes from Acacia acuminata, assembly GCA_019022655.1. Classification (NCBI taxonomy): domain Eukaryota; kingdom Viridiplantae; phylum Streptophyta; class Magnoliopsida; order Fabales; family Fabaceae; genus Acacia; species Acacia acuminata. The sequence goes on from JAFJYI010000035.1 coordinate 1,315,558, forward strand.
TAGTTTCTATTTGTGATTATCATTTAATCTCTCCAAATTTGATTTAATTAGAAAAAATATAGGAAATCAGTTACGAGTGATTTAGTCCTCTTTTTTAATGTTGTAATTTCTAATCCTTCAAAATAATTATTATTTTTATGGTCTTTCTTAAATATTATTTTTGTTTGATCCTTTATTAGAATTTTCCCAATTGATAATATTCAATAATCTTCCTTTTGTATATTTCCAAAAATCTATAATGCATCTAAAAAATGATAAATTTTTCTTCATGAGGTCTAATTAGTTGTTCATGCGATAATTAATTATTATCATTCATGAAAGTCAAAATCCAATTTATTTTTAAAGTCAACCATATTATTTTCAAAAAAATTTTAGTTTCTCAATTAATACCTTCATTTTAATTATTGTGATATTAAAATCCCAATTATTAATCAATATTCGAAAACTCCATTTTCCACCTATTAATACCAATGATGGAGACATAATCTTTGTTCACCAATAACAAAAACTAGGAATCACTATTTCAAAATCAAATCGTTGTCATTAGGACATAATTTTTAAAAATTATTACACTAATATTTAATTATTAATATAATTTATGGAAATCCCTAGAAGATGAAGTTCTTTGGCATGCTTGGATCACAATTACATAATTATTAATATAATTATGAATCTTGATTTAATGTCTAATTTTGAATTCAATTTACTTCCTTCCTTATATTCAAACCCCAAAAATTGCGCAATGACAACACCATTCAACCCAAATTTGATCACATTAATATATTTTTTTAATATAATTTATGGGGTTTAAACTTCTCATGTTGCATAAGAAGAAGGAGATTTCTACACACATGAATGGTGGGACCCACATATATATATATATATATATATAATGCTAATTATATATATATATATATGGGGTCCCACCATTTCATATGTGTGTAACATGAGAATACACTTGTCCTACAACATGAGAAGTGTTTTTCTCATAATTTATTGCACTAATAACCTAGTTATAGAGACCCCTACAATCATGAAATATGAAGCTCCTTGGTATATTTGGACCACATTAATATAATTATAATTCATGATTTGACGCATAATTATCAAGCTAACACTATTGTATTAATCTTTAATTAGTTTTTTCAACCTCGTTATGCAACATGCCAAATATTCTATATGATGCAAACCAAAAAAGAAGTTCAGCAAAAATAAAGGAGTTTGTTTATAGTAACGATTGGAGTTTTTAAAAATATCTTTTTAATCATAATTTATTATATATTGGTTAGGTATCCACTTATATAAATGTATTTATGAAAAAGAACGTCAAACAACCTGTTTGGAAGTTATTTTTTGAGAATAGTTTTGGGATTTAAGAGGTAAAAATGACTCTTAGAGAATAGCTTTTGGAAAAAATAATTGTGTTTGAATGTTTTTATCGAGAATAAGTTTGTCACTTATTAATGATTGGAGTTTTTAAAAATATCTTTTTACTCACTGTCACTTATTTTCTTGTGAGTAAGGTTTTTGAGAAACTCTATACAACTAATTTGTGAAAGTGTATTGTTTTGGACATTTAATCTTTTGAATATTTAAATCAATATATAAAATAAAGTGAATCAATGTATTTTGCAAACATGGCTCTCTAAATTAGCCATCCGAGACTATTTATACTCCTTCCGGTCCTAAATATTAGACATAGTTTGTAGTACAACTTGCCTATAAATTATATCTTATATTTAAGACCAGATGTAGGAATATATATGATAAAGTTAATATATTGGAAAACGCCTTGCACTGCAAACTAAATTAAGAAGGGATCTTCCATAGATAGAGACTTGACTCATCAGTGAAACTCTATGACTGAAGTTGGACAACTATTCATAGCCTAAAAAGAACCTCCAACAAAACCTAGCAGCTGGGTTATCTTCTCAAAGAAACCCATGAATGCAACTGCCTCTCTCTTTTTTCTCTTTTTATAATAAAAAGACAAGATCTAATCTTGAAAGTAAGAACAACGCGTAGAACATACTAGAAAAATACCAAAATGAAAAGAAACAGTGCAACTTAGCCTAAATCCGATAGAATTTGGCCCCATCAACAAGCTGGAGGTTCATGAAGAGTACAAATAGCATTGCTCGCACATGATAAACTTCAATGCTTCTCTGCTTGTGTGCGTATAATCTCAAGCTCCCAGTTAATTAATTGGGCAACACAGCAAGTAAATGTCAATTATACAGAAAAAACATATTCATTATAAAAAAGCAGAACAAACCGAAAATTATGATGAGATAGAACCAAACAATATGAGGCAATAAGCAGAGGCTTTAGCACAAGGAGAAGTTTAGCACTCAACCCCAAATATTAACTGATAAGTGACCTCACATTATAATAAGCAAATAGATGATAAGAGTTCGGGTCGGTCAATTTATTAAACCTATATTAAAGTAACCACAACAGGCAACAAAGGCAGCAAATTCATAGCAGAATATAGAAATTTCAACTTAATCCAGAACAACACCATTTCAACACTTCATGAAGCTGCACCGAAATTGGGACTCAAATCTTTGATTTCGTTGTCACTTTCATTCTAAAAGAGAACCAACTATACTGCATGTAAGGATCTAAGGGAGGAAGAAGTTCAAGTAAACTAAATAGGTTGAAACCGGAAATTTTGGGTACTGTGATGGAAATTGAATATAGGATTTTTTAAAACAAGAATTTTTCCCCATTATGAGATTTAATATCACTTTAAAATCGTATGTATAACTTAGTTCAGCAAGACAGACTGACAGAGTAGATAAGGTCAACTTAAATCCAGCAAAAAAAGCCATTAACAAAATCACGTAGTTCAGCAAAAACACAGATTGCAAAGCGCAGGTGAAACAACTGTTAATGGCCTAATAAAGCAACGTTGCATCTGAGTTTGGAAGAGACTTGCAACTGCAGAGTAGATAAGGTCAACCAGAAGATTGTTAAGCAATTGTAGAAGGGAAAATAAAGAGTGTTTTGACCCACCATAGCCCAAAAGCTTATAATTATACTTTAAGTTGGAGAATTGTACCAATAATAAAACTCAACTATCTTTTTTTCCCCCAAAAGAAAATAAAACATTCTATTTAGAGAATTGGAAGCGAATAAACTATTCATGGTCAAACAAAGCAATGGCTCAGCTGAGTTTGCAAAAGACTTAACTACATCAGTGAAATTATACCAGGGCAGCCATAAGATTGATAACCGATTGGATAAGGGACAACAAAGTACCCTAGCCACAAGGCAAGTCAACCAAATTACCATGCCAGCTGCTACACTTGAAATTTCAGCTGCAGAAGTGTAACACTAAGCAAATTCCATCACAGCCAAAAAAGGAAGGCAACTGTTATACTATCTTTGATCTTTAATATAAGAAATAGTTGACTTTTTTGGAAAGATAAAGAAAGATGAATTAGGTGCTATATTGGGTTTGAATCAGATTTCGGATCAATCTATATTGATTGACTGCCTCCATTATGTTGTTGCTAGCAAATACCACTATTTTTGGTTTTGGATCTTCCAAATCATTTCCCGCAAGAGGAAATTACTTAAAAGTACTTATAGTCTAACTTATAATCTTATATATAATTTAATGATACACAACATATGTTATGATTAAGCAATTTATTTTTCTTCCATAATTTTACAAAAAAGAAGAAGTCTAACATGTTTTATATTATGGACCTAAGAGAATATCAGATAAATCGATGGCTCAGTTGAGTCTACAAAATGTCCAAAACTGCATTAGAGCGGTATATCAGGGTGGCCATATGATTGACTTCCAATTGCATAAGGAAAAACAATGTCCCCAGCCAAAAGGAACCTCAATGAAATTACCATGCCAGCTGTTATACTTGAAACGTCGGCTGCATAAGTACACTAAGCAAACTCCATCACAGCCTTTAAAAATAAATAAATAAATGGACCCACTATAATTTGCATGGCAGAAGTGTATCAAGTGTTCATGGTCTTATAAAGGCACAGCTCAGGTTGAGTTTGCAGAAGACTTACAGCTGCATCTTAAAACTATATCAAGGCAGCCATCAAATTGACTACCCATTGCATAAGAGAAAACACATTGCCTTATCCAAAGGGCATGTCAATCAAATTACCAAGCCAACTGATACACATGAGATGTCAGCTGCCAGAGTGTAAGAAAGAAAAGAAAAGGCAGCCTTTTTATTTTTGTAACACTTGATTCACGGACTTGCATCTAGCAAATTGGAAGTGAATAAACTATTCATGGTCTAATAAAGCAATGGCTCAGCTGAGTTTGCAAAAGACTTGAAACTGCACCAGTGAAGCATATTGGGGCGGCTATATGATTGAATACCAATGGCATAAGGGAAAACAAAGTTCCCAAGCCAAATGGAACCTCAATCAAATTACCATGCCAACTGTTACACTTGAGGTGTCAGCTACAGAAGTGTAAGACCAAGCAAACTCCATCACAGCCAATAAAATGACCTCTGCATTCCATTGCCTGTAAAAGAATTGGACTGAGCCCAAATATTAATAACAGTAATCACCCTCAAAATCACAAACAAAGCAAGCCATTACTGGAACCAACGATCCTAACATGCGTCAAGTAATCATAATCATTAACAATCAGAAATCAACGACAACAGCAGCAGCAAGCATTATCCACTAGGTGGGAACCAAATCTCGGTAAAACATCGTGCTTATCGATTCTAAGACAGACCAAGCCAGGAATCAACTGTTCATGAGATGATAAAGCAATGGCTCAGGTGAGTTTGTAAAATGCTCACAGCTGCATAAGAGAAGCGCAACAGGGCGGCGATTTGATTGAGTGCCAATAGCATGAGGGAAAATAAAGTCCCCCAGCCAAAAGTCACCTCAATCAAATTTCCGTGCCAGCTGTTACACCTGAAACCTCAGTTGCAGCAGAGCACTACGCAAGCTCCATCATAGCCTTTGGGGGAAAATGCAGCCACTATAATTTGCATGGTGGAACTATGACATGTTCATGATCTTATATAAAGGCACAGCTCAGTTGAGTCTGCAAAAGACTTACAAATGCATCTTAAAAGTATATCAGGGCGGCCATAAGATTGATCACCGATTGCATTAAGAGAAGGCTAAGTGCATTATTCAAAAGGCAAATGAATCAAACTACCAGGCCAACTGATACACTTGAGATGTCATCAGCAGAAGCGTAAGGCAAAGCAAACTCCATCATCGCAGCCTTTTATATCTTTAAAACACAGATTCACGGACATGCAAATGCAATTCGCAATCAAGCAAGCGAAAGTGCAAAGGATGACCCTTGGCACTCCGTTGCTGTAATGAACGGAGTGGTGGAGGTGTTCAGCAATGAAAGATGGGGCTTTGAATATATTTTCGCAATCTTTGCACACACATTGAAATCGGATTAGGGATTTCACAGGAAGCCGTTTGAGAATGTTGATGATCATTCCTTAGAGCAAAAAAATGAAGCGTCGCCATCAATTGTCACCCGAAACCCAGCTATAAAAATAGAACTGCAAAATAAATAATAAATTTTCTTTTTTATCAAGAAAGAAAGAAAGAAACAGTATCTATCTTCTTTTAGTTTTGACCTGGACGGGAACGTTTTCAAACGTTCATGTGACTCTAAGACGAACGTGATCCTATGCTCGCGACCTGTTCATCACCAAATGCGCCACTCTCGCTGGATCTCATTGTCAGGGGTTGATACTTTTGGTTTTTTGAGCTGAGTCCAACATTTTATAGCATTTTGAGAATAATCAATACCTATGAATAACCCCTAGTTCTGGGTTCAACTGGCGAGGATCGGACTTTAGATGAGGGAGGGCTTTGATCCTTGGAGTTGGTCACGTTGCGGAGGTATCCTGGGGCTCCGCGAAGCAATCGAAACATTGGGAAGAGGTAGAGGTATATGTACTTTCTAACCTAGTATATTCTATTCTCTAACCTAGTATATCTTACATATGGTGAATGGCTCTTCCTTTTCTTCTTTTTTTTAGAGCTCTCTTTGATAGAAAAAGGTGCATTTTTTTTTTTTTATAATACAACAGAAAATATGTGATTTATTTGCATTAAATTTAAAAAATTAGTGTTTGAGTTCGAGCATTATCAATTAAATTAAGTATTTTTTAATATTTATATTTTTATCCAAACAATTTAATCTCCCAGTCTTATTTAAAGGATATCAACCTCCATTTTTTGGCAAGACTCCAACCTCGTTTTTTTAGCCTAATTATCACAAGTTTTATCCTTCTAAATTTTAATTCACCTCAGTCAACTCTAAAGGCAAAATCTGCCAATTGACTAAGAAATCAAGGTTAAGATATAAAAACAAACATGTGGTTTTTCTAAAAATGCGCCCATCACCAAGTGTTTTTTTTAGCGTAAAAGTGATTATGTGGTTATAAAAGTAAAGCAAAAGTTACATATTCTGTTAAAGTGACTGAGAGCCCACCAACGTAAAGTAACGGCATATATGATTTTTTTTTTCCCTATTTTTATAACCACATGGTCAATTTTGCATCTAAAAAACACTTGGTGTTAGACGCACTTTTAGCGTATGTATTTTTACATGTTTATAATTGTCATCTAAAAAAGATGTTATTGAACTTGATCTTCAAATAAAAAATCTCATTTGTTTTCTTATAATTAAAAGCCACATGACTCGTGTGATTCGGTGGCGGACCCACACTAGTGCCAATGTGGGCAAGTGAACGCACAAAATATATATAATTTGAGGGGAACTTTTACAAAGTGTATCGGTGGAACAGATGGTAAAGCTTCTACTCTTTTCTCTTACCCACAAGTCGCGTGTTCGAGCTCCCAAAGCACGTTTTGCCCTTTTTTTCCTCCATTTCCATTCCCTTTTTCCCCAAAATTTCCATCGTTCCCCTCTGCCTGCCCGAGCCCGACGTTCCCCAAACCCTTTTCCCCCAAATTTTCGCCGCTCTCTGCCTCGTCCGCCGTCGCTCGTTTGCTCTCTCTCTCTCGTCACCTACTTCCCCCTCCCCCAAAATTCCATCGTCCCCAAATTTCCATCGTCCCCAAATTTCCAACGCTCTCTGCCCTAATTTCTTTGCCTCGCCACCATCCCTCGTCCGCCCTCTGCCTCGTCCGCTCTCTACCTCGCCGTAGTTGCTCAAATTTGCTCTACGCCTCGTCCGTCGCTCAACCTCGTCCAACCATTGAATAGCATAGAATCGGCTCAATCGATTCTGCTCAACTCTTAAGGTAATTTTCCAGTCTCTATGTTCCGGTTTCTAGGATTGCATGCGGTGTCTAAAGTTGATCCTACGAGTAATTTTTCAAGTATGGGAAAATCGAGTATTAGTGTATTACATTTTCCTTATCTATAAGCGATGGTGGGTCTTTGAATCGATTTTAATGGCTTTGTTAAGAAGATTAACGTGATGTAGCCTTGTTTCCAGTTTGTCGTTTGATTTCCTGTTGATTTTAGCCAATTTAAACAAAGGTTGTGATGTTCTATGAGTGATTCTGCTGATTTCTTTAGATTTCCAAGAAAGAAGAGGAAGATTATAAGAAGTTGGCATGAGAACTTAGTAATGCTTCCCTCTTGAAATAATTGATAAAGCCCTGGAGAAATTCGGCAACAACATTGCTATTGCTTTCAGGTAGGCATTAGAAATCAATGTAATAATCTTGTTGGTAGTAATCCTTCTCTAGTTGTAGAAATTCTATTGGCTATTGCTATTGGCTATTAGCTTATTAATTATGACTTCTTTTGATGTAATCCTTCTCTAGTTGTTGAAATTCTATTGGCTATTGCTATTGGCTATTAGCTTATTAATTATGACTTCTTGATGTAATCCTTCTCTAGTTGTAGAAATTCTAATGTAATAATCTTGTTAGTGGTAATCCTTCTCTAGTTGTTGAAATTCTATTGGCTATTGCTATTGGCTAATAGCTTATTAATTATGACTTCTTTTGATGTAATCCTTCTCTAGTTGTAGAAATTCTAATGTAATAATCTTGTTGGTGGTAATCCTTCTCTAGTTGTAGAAATTCTATTGGCTATTGCTATTGGCTATTAGCTTATTAATTATGACTTCTTTTGATGTAATCCTTCTCTAGTTGTAGAAATTCTAATGTAATAATCTTGTTGGTGGTATTTTTGTGTGATGAGCTTCATTCTAATGTAATAATCTTATCTTATAAAAAAGCCATTGCTTTTCAAATGATTATTTCAATTCTACAAGTTAAACGGTTTGGAGAAGGTTCGTGATTGAATTTTACCAACTAATCAATGTATTTTGCAGCTGGAACTACAATTCTTTTGAGGGAGTTCTTTATTGCAAGCCACACTTTGACCAACTTTGGTAGTCTTGACAAAAGCTTCGAAGGTAACAAAGCTTTCATTGATTAGCTTTCTTTAAATTTGATTGCTCTACGTTAGCTTCATTGATTAGTTTTATTTAAATTGCTTTGGAGTTGGAAATCATAGTTTTAGTTGCTTAGTGTCCTTGTATGAAAAAAGATACAATCTTATAGGTTTCGATAGAGGAAGCATTGAGATGAGCTAGTTTATAGGTTGCAACATGTTCCCTAATCTTATCAAACTTTTTTTCTCCCAGAAAATGTCAACGATACAATCTTATTTCAAACGTCTAAAACCCACAAATACCGAACCCGAATCTCAAAGTGAGCAACTTTCAAATAGTGTTTCAATTCCAATTTTCCAAGAATCCTCCCAACCACCACAAGCATCTCAACTTCAAAGTTTTCAATCACCACCTCAAGGAAAAGTTAATATAGAAAATCTTGAAGCGGATCCGGGAAAAAGACCTTCAATTTATTCAATGACATCAAATCCTATAGAAAGAGAGGATATTCAGAGAGGATATAGCTTATTTTGGTACGATTACAAGTGTTATCTCATTATTTTCTCTAATAATTTCCTTGATGAACTTTATTGAAGACGCAGCCGAAAAATGATCTTTGCAAGAACCGATGCGAGTTGCATTTTGTATGCCATGGAGGATTTTGAATTTGCATTCTTGTTGCATCTTATGAAATTGATCTTGGGGATTTCTTATGAGTTGTCACAAGCACTACAAAGAAAAGATCAAGACCTTTTAAATGCAATTGGTTTAGTGAAGGTAATCAAGTCTCGTTTACAAGAGATGAGAGATAATGGTTTTGACGAATTGCTTCAAGAAACGAAGATTTTTGCAAATAAATATGATATTGACTTTTCAGATATGAATGATGTTTATTGTCTTAAAGGGAGATCGAGACGGAAATTGGAATCGTTCACATTCTTCCACTACTTTAAGGTGAAGTTATTTAATACAGTGATAGATACTCAAGTTCAAGAGTTGAGCGATCGATTTGATAATGTCAATACCAAGTTGCTTGAGTGTTTGAGTTGTCTTGATCCTCATGATTCATTTGCTAATTTTAACAAAGAAAAGTTGATTGAGTTTTTTGGATTCTATCCTTTGGAGTTTGATGAGCTTGCAGATATTCCTTTTCTATCTTCAAGTCTCCGTAATTTTATTGTCGATGTGGTGATTCGATTTTGTCAATTTGCAAACAATTTCGACCTTGCTTTGAAGATGGTTGAGAAGAAAAAGAATATTGTTTATCCTTTGGTCTCTTTGTTGATAAAGTTGGCATTCGTTCTACCAAGAGCAAGCTTTGCTAGTGTTGAGCGAGTTTTTTCTCGCAATGACTTTTGTTAAAGACAAGTTGCGCAATCGGATGAGTGATGATTGGTTTAACTCATGCATGCTAACTTATGTTGAGCGTGATATATTTGATACGATTGATGATGAAGCTATAATGCAATATTTTCAAAGAATGAAGAATCGAAGAATGCTTTTGAAATCATTCTGATATAAAGGTTAGTTGACTCTTAATTATTATTTTTCTATATTAAGTTGAAGTTTTCTTTTCTTTTAATTCATAAGCAGTAGCGATTACTGTACTTTACAAAATAAAATATTGCTGATATTTAATTCCTTGTCGCAATTTTGAGTGAGTTTTGTATTAGTTACACAAATGAAAAGCTGCAACGCTTCAACCAGGTATGAGGTTAGTCTTGATTATTTTAAAATTGATTTTACAACTTGGGTTATAACTTTTTGTCCGAACATGCAATCTCGAGGTTGATGATGATATGCGGCATATGTTTAAGATGGAACAAGGCGAATATACAAGAGAAGGAATTGGTTTGAGCTACTTAGAATTTGTAGATAATCAAGATGTATTGGATCTCACTGAAAAGGTTTTTACATTTTTATGTTTTCTTTTTGCCATAAAAAGTATTTTTCCCCTTAAAGAATCTCGTTACTAATTGTGCACCCACAAATTTCAAATCGGGTCGCATTTGGTGTGATTGATCCCAACTTCATAATAGGATTTAAGTAATAAGTATAATCCAATTAGAAGGAAGTATATGGATCCCAGTCTCAAACATAGTACTTCTTCTTGTTTTAAATATAGGACAAAGTTTTTAATACAATTGCACTATAAGCTTTGTCATATATTTAAAACCAACGATAGTATTAAATCTAACATGAAGTGAAAGGTTGACTAAATTCTTACCTTAGAATGTTGACCATTAACAAAACTATTCATTCATTGTCGATGAATAAATAATGGAAAAAACACTTCTCATGTTGTAAGAGAAATGTTTTCTCATGTCACACACACATAAAATGGTGGGACCCACATATATATAATGCTCGTTTTATATATATATATATATGTGGTTCCCACTATTTCAGGAAGGTTTAAAAATCTTCTTCTTCTCATGCAACATTTTAAACCCCCATAAATAATTGTACAATATTTTACTATTCATATCATTGGGTGTTGAATGAACCGTGACAGATTTATATTCAACTCGGCCTCAAATGGAAATAATTTTTCGATATCTATAAATTCAAGATATGATTTAAAGTAGCGTTAATGCATAAATTTACCAAACACTATAAATTTTTTTGAGTGTAAAATCACACATAAAGTTTTTAAAATAGTGTAAAAATATTATGTCCTTTAAATCAATTAACGTTGATTGTTTAGCAAACCTGTCAACTAAAAAATAATGCAAAAAAACGTGAATTTTTTAAGATAGTGCAAAAATGTATACTATAAAGTTACCTACAATTGTGGCATTTTGTACAATTTTAAAAATTTCATGTACATATTTTTTGCACCATTTTCTTGGCATACATATTCACAAAAAAGTCAACGATAATTTATTTAACAATTATGACATTTTTGCACCATTCTAAAAACTTGATGTATACTGTTATACTTAAGAAAAAGTTCATGGTGTTACATGCTCATGACAACATACTGCATGGATAAATTTGCATCTTAACCTTTAAATATAATAGTAGGATATAATTTGAGTTTTGAAGGAGAGTGAAAAATATAAGAAGCCACATTTAAACATTACTTACATGATCAAAATGCACAAATAAACATTAATTATTTCCAAATAAGTAATATTATAAATTGGGAGGAATATTATATATGGATGAAAAAAATTCATCTAAAAGGAGATTTGAAGTATTTTGGTACTGAGGGAATAATGGGAAAATACTCCTGGTCCTTGATATAAAAGTTAATTGACTTGTCTACGTTGTATGACTTGGGAGCTTCCCCAGGAGTGGTCTAAGTAGTTACCTATGGCTGAATGATAGTATAATACCACTTATCATTCCTCCACCAGAACTACTCCGCATGAATTACTCTATGGGCAGCAACCTCCACTATATGTGCCCCCTATCTCCCTAGATCAACAATAGTACAAACAGTGGACAGATCATTTGTGGCAAGAAAAGAAGCCTTGTTAGTGGCTAAACATCATCTCTCACGTGCTATTAATATGATGAAATAGAGGGCTGATTCCCACAAAACAGATCGTGGGTTTCAAGAAACTCAATGGATGTTTCTGAAACTTCAACCCTATAGGCAAATTTCAGCAGCATCCAGGAGAGTCAAAAATTGGCTCCAAGGTTCTTTGGGCCCTATCAGATTAAGCAACGTATAGGGACAATTGCTTATAAAGTAGATTTGCCTAGGGAGACACGTATTCATGATACATTCCACATTCCATTACTAAAATTGTGCCCTGATCCGTCAGTCAAGGTCAGGCATCCACCAGAAAGTTGGCCAGACTTGCCAAATTGTAAGGAACCTGATTATATTTTGCAGTGAAGAATGGGGCGTAGGAAAGGAAGGATTGTAACTGAAATCCTAGTTAAATGGAAGCGTCTACTGAAAGAGGAAGCCTCCTGGGTACTGCTGTATCAGTTTCAGCAACAGTTTCCCAGCTTTCCCATTCTGACCCTTGAGGACAAGGGACCTTGGGGGTTATTGTTATATAAAGCATAAATAAAGTTAGGGTAAAATAATTAGGATTTAATTGGCATAAAATTAATCCTATGAGGCCATAATACTTAGTTAGTTAGTTAATGGCTAAACTGATTCTATAAGGCCAAGGGGTAGTTAGTTGTTGTTGTTAGTTAGGTAGTTAGTCATAGGGTCAATTATTTTTGTTATTATATGACAGTTAGGATTTACCTTGTGAGTCTACCGTGTCTATACCATATATATATGAGGCTTGGGCTAATAGAAGGATGTATGTTCAGATATTGTGTATGAATAGAATGAGCAGTACAGCAGAGTAACTGCTTCGAATGTGTCTCTTCTCCCAATCTCCTAATTCTCTACAACCTTCACAACAGTTGACGATTGGTACAAGACTATCATCTGCCAAAAGCAAATATCTCAAGTTCATTAGTAGTCTGATAGAACAAAGACATCTACTTCACACCCAAAATATCATTAACAAGTCCATACCCTACCTAAAACTGAACCTATTCTTTTTATGTGCAAATGCAATGTGCTACATGAAACTAAACCAAACGTTATAGTTGACAAAGTTGCAAGAGATTATCTTCTTGTGGCGCCTTTTTGTCTGAATAGGTACATACTTTAATCTTATTCTTTTGATTTGTGTTTTCAGGGGAAAAAAAGAATGAGAATGAGAAACTCATAATTTACGAAGCAATTTTCTTTTAATGACTTCTGCAAACAAGTTTTTATGGAAGTCAAGCACTGAAGAATAAGACCATTTTGTTACAGAGTGGAGAGGGAGAACTATGATGGCAGATACCATAATAATAACATATTTTCAATCTCTGCACAATGATTTGAACCCACCTGATGTGTCAACTTCTCTTCCCTTGCGAATGATATAAAATCATTGGTATATTATTGCATGGACAACAAATCCATGCTAATCCATACGCCAATAACTAAATTATATATCCATCTACCGAAGAGAATTGAACAACAAAATTCATGAATGAGTCAAATAAAGTTAGAAACACACCTGGTATTGAATTGAATATAGATGCGCATTAATCATTCTAAATAACTTCTTCAAAGGGCATCATGATTACAAGTGCAGTCGTTAATAGAGATTAAACAAAAGCAGAACAAATTTGTTTCATCATTATCCGCTTACTATTTCATATCACTTATGACCCTACACCTTGTACAAATATCGTACACAATCTCTATTCTCCAATTGGAACAAGACTTTCTGTATGGTGCAAAATAAAGCCACGGCTAGTGCCCCTGCCACATTGGCTAATATCAAACGCCTTCAATTCATTGGTAGAGATATTTAAAAGAGTAATTTTTGGTTCTTGATGACTTTCATTTTCACCACCATCACAAACAATTTGATTCATCCAAATAGTCATCACCGGACGTACCACACTTGGAATGAGACAGCTACTATATTTCTTAGCCCAAGATGCACCTGAACCATCCTCCATCACCCACAATTCAATGAAGGATTCAGAGTCTGGAGTCGCAAAAAAAGAAAGCACAGCTAGTTTGTTCTCATACATGATAAGCCTAGATGTTGAAGTGGACCAATCAGGGGTAGGTACCAAAGTAAACACTTCATTTGCCATGTCAAATGAAACTATTGCATAGTAATAAGTATTTGTGTCTGGATTCCTCCCACGCCCAGACAAAAACATAATTCCATTCACAGTGACGCTTCCACAACCAAGAATAACGTTTTTAACCCCAACTTCTACTTTCTTCCACGATCCTGAGCTTAATGAATACACCCCGACAAGCAGAGAGTATGGAAAAACAGGATCAAAATTTATCGCATTGATGTAATGATGATAAGTTATCACTACCTTGTAATCATTAATAACTGGACTAAAGCCAAATCCTAAACTGAAAGGGAAATCTGGACCTTTCGTATTTGGGGTATTTGGGGGCAACTGTCTGACCTCTCTAGTCGCTGGATTCCACAATAAAAGGGAAGGATAAATTACAGAATGCCTATCGACATTAACACAGAGCAAGCCATTGCTGGAACCGACGATTTGAAAGGTATTCGGGGAATCGAGCAAAGGTGCAATGTTAACTTCGTGGAGTTGCATCTTACAATCAAGCGACCATAAGTCATAAGACTCACAACGTCGTTGTAAAAGAAGAGAAGGGTTTTGATGGGTACTGGAGTGGTGAAGGTGGTCAGAGATGAAAGATGGGGATCTGATGAGATTTTCCCAATGTTTGCACACACATCGGGATCGGATTAGGGTTTTTACCGGAAGTCTCGTGAGAATGTTTCTGATGATTTCTTCGGGAAGAAACGGCATGTCGCCGGCCACTACAATCCGCTTCACCAAGCTCGATTGGGAACAACGAAGAAGCGATCTTCAGAGGAAAACCCTCCAATCAATGGTCTGATTCTCTCTGTTGGTGTCGCCGTTCTTGTGCTTTATACTCGTATAGTCGTATTTCAATTTTACTGAAAAGTTGGTTTTATGAATAAAAATCAGTTTTTGTATTTTTGCCCGTATGAATTAATTATTAACTCGTTAGAAATTAAAATAATTACGGACTGAATATTCCTTGAATGGTTAAACGTATATCGCCGGCTATTATCTTAAAACAAATTTGAAGTTTAAATTTTTTTATCAGATTTCCAAACTCTGATATGTTATTTAAAGAAAAAAAAGATTTTACCACTTGTTAGTAATTCAAGGATCCCTTTGACAAAAGAAAAGCAAGTAATTCAAGGGTCTCTCGAATTATTAGGTTGATCATAAAAATAATTAAAGTGGCTAAAAATATTAAATTTAATTAGATTTATATATCAAATGTCTCTCGTATTATTGGGTTGAACATTTTAAAAATATTTATCTATTATGTTAATGTTATTTTTTTAGTATTTCAAAAATTTTCTAAATCTTAGAGTGATTAGATTATTTATAAAAAAAACTACTTCTTTTTTGGCTAGAAGTAGAATAAAAAAAGTCATACTTTGTCAGTTGTGCATAGTTATCACTTAAACTTGTAGTGTCAACGTTTTCCGCTAAAGCATCATTAACGGTGGTAGAAAGATAGTACCAAAAGTACTCCCTCTGATCCTTATTATAAGACACCAATTAGCAAGTTTATTTGGTCCTTTTTATAAGTCACTTGCTTGTTCCCAGGGAGCATTAATTATTTTTTCAATGTATACCCATAATTAATAAGGGTAGTGGTGAGAGTAATAATTTATATGATATTAGAGTTTAGTGCAATTATAGAGATAATATTTGAAATTACTTAAATTCTATGACAACTTTATTGACTTTAACTGTTTTTACTTATTTGTAAGAATAATTAATTGGTGCCTTATAATAAAAACCAGAGAGAAAGTATATTTTATAAAGTCAATGAATCAAAAATATATCTCATATAAAACTTATAGGACTAAATATATACTTTGACCTTCCTTTTATTAATCATGGCACCTATTAATTTAAGAAGAGAAAGTATGGTAATTTGTGTCGCTATTTGTAATGGAATTTAACGTAAAAGTCTATGATTATCCAATCTTTTTTCTGACTAGAACAATTATTCTTATTTTTGCTTCATTTCTATCAAAGTATCTGAGTTGATAGGCTCGATTTGGTTCAGTTTTGGGCAAAAAATAAAAATAAAAATAAGAAACTCAGTCTGTTCACAGATCTCATCATGAACTTGAAAAGATTTAAAAAAATGTTTGGTGTCAGTTGACCTTAAAGGTGTGGAAAAATCATAAGCTAGACTGTAGCATTAAAATGATCCAAGACATAATAAAACAGAAACAGCAAGTGGCATTCTCAGGCATGAAAGGATCTTCATCCAATAAAAACACACAATTTCTGATTAAACTCAACAAAGTATGCATGTAGAGCACAATAGTCAGTTGAAACATCAAATCCTTAACTTCATGCTCAAATCTTCACAACGTGATCTCAGCCATTAGCATCACTTGCAGTTGCAGAATTCAAAGTCAATGTCAGGACACAAGGAAAAGCAATTTTAGAGAGAACATATTAATAAGAAATCTTTGCACAAGATTGAAAAAAGATGAGATATAAGTACTTTTTTTCAAAATTTTCAGAAGTAATATAGCATAAAGGATGTTGTTTTGGTCCATTGTTATCTATATCATTGGCAAAATTGAAAGGAAGAAGACAGAAATTTAATTTTAGTAGCACCATCAAGAGGTAAGGAAGAAATGAAAATACTATAAAAAATGAGATTGAATGGATTGGGGGAAAAATTACAGACTTTATACAGTGAACTTTTATTCTTACACAGCAGTGATCCAAAGAGCAAACAGCCTCAGGTAAAGTGGAAAACTACTTATATTAACAATTGTATTTAAAATCACACACACATAGACTAAACTATATATCCATCTTTGAATTGAAAGATTACCGAGCAACCTGATCATAGATAGGCAAGTCATATAAAGCAACTTTTGGTATAGAATATCTCTGTATCCACTGTTTTAGATAAAATCTCTAAAGGGCATCAAGCCTCATAGGTACAAAATGATAATGACCCTAGTTATGCTACAGGTTCTTTCAGCAAAATAGCTGAGAGTAAATATGCAATAGGTGATTAATATTTAGGATCAAACCTCTTGTATGTGATTGTTACCAGTTGGTACAAGACTTTCCATATAACTGAAAATACGACCATCAAAGTCATATCTCCAAACAGCAACCATCTTAGATTCATGGGTAGCGAGATTGAACAGAACAATGTTCCATTTATCATCATCCTTCACTTCAGATCAGGAGCAACAAAACCACAAACGATTTCGTTCTTCCAAATAATCCCCGGAAGCAAGAAACGAGTACTATATTTCTTAGTCCAACTCTATCTTTCCCCTGATGCGCCTGTACTCTCTTCCATCACCCACAAATCAATAATAAAAGATTCATAGGTTCCATTCAGAGTCTCAGAAATCACAGCAAGCTTATTCTCATGCACAACAAGCTTGTTGCTGCACGATTTAGGGGTTGAACTAGGAAATGGTATCAATGTAAACAATTCTAATGCTATGTCAAATGTCACATCCTTCCATGTCCCTGTTCTTAATGAATATACTTGCACTTGTTTAATGGGAAAATCAAGATTTCTCACCATCTTGTAATCATTAACCATTGAACTGAACCCAAATCCCACAAAGGATCTGCTGGCGTCAAAAGAATTACTAGTTTCGGAAACCTGTCTTACCTTTCTAATAGAAGGATTCCACAATAGTAGGGATGCATTATGGAGTTGAACACAGAGCAAGCCGTTGCGGGAACCGACGATCAAAGCACCGCGCAAGGAATCGATCGGAGGTGGGCTTTGAATATTAAGGACTTGCATCTCGTGATCTAGCAAAGATAAGAGCAAATGATTAGATCTGCTACACCATTCGAAAAGGAGACAAGAGTTTTGACCAGAATGGCGGAGATGGTCTTCGACGAAAGTTGGGGATCTGATGACACAGCGGAATCGGATTAGTCATTTCACCGGAACTCGTTTGAGAATGTTTGTGATTATTTCTTCGGGAAGAAATCATCACAAACATTCTCAAACGACTTCCGGTGATGATTTCTTCGGGAAGAAATGGGGTGTCGCTATGCACGATCTTCTGCTTCATGGTGCTCGACTGGGAAGAAAGGATTCAAAGGGAGACACTGGACTGTTTGGCTATCTAACTTTTGTAAACGTCCGGTACGGAAAAAAATTAGGTTGAAAATATGATTTGCGTTTAGAATGTCTATTTGGTTTTTTTTTAAAAGTTATTTTTTTTTTCAAACTGAAGAGTGTTTGAATTATTATTTAAAAAGTGAGTTGAGATGAAAAATGATGAAAAAGGTACTACTCCTCCGGTCCTAATTATAAGAACTAGTTGACTTTCTTTGGAGAAATTAAGGAAGCTAAATAAGTTACCACTCCTGGTCCTATTTATAAGTCAGGTTTGAAAAAAAATTTGGTCCTATTTATAAGTCCAATTTAGGAAATAAATGATATTGTGACAATTTTACCCATATTAATTGCACCCATAAAGATAGAGAGAGAAGAAACAAGTCAAAAAGTACCCAATCATAAATGAGGCAAAATTGAAAATTTACCCCATAATCATTGTATCAACTAACTTTTCTTGGTATGTGATTTGGTCAAAGTGGACTTATAAATAGGACCAAAGTAGTACTTAATTATTTCATATGTTATGTATCATTAAATATATATTAATTTATTAGTTAAACTAATTAGTTTGAAGAAAAAATAAAAATAAAAATAATCTAAATTAATTTAATTAGTTTCCTTAATCTCTCTAAAAAAGTCAACTAACTCTTATAATTAGGACCAGGAGGGAGTATAAATTTTATTGAAACAGTGTATATATATATATATATATTAATTGTATATATTATGATAATTGAAGATAAAAATTTTAAATTTGATAAAAAGGTTAAATTATTACTCCTAATCCTAAATATAAGACAAATTTAACTTTAGAGAGATTAAAAAAGTTAATTCAAATTATTTTAGAGTATTTATATTTATATTTTTACCCAAATAATTAGTTTGACTAACTAAATTATTATTATTTTTTTATTTTGTCACATATTCCCCTTTTTTTTTCCTCTCTCCAAGATATTTTTCCGGCCAATTACATGAAAAGGATTTTTTTTTTTCCCCCTATTATGGTGAACTGTTGAAGCAGGAGTCACGTGTTGCACCTGCCAACAGTTCTTCTTCTTTCTTTCACAGAATGGCTCTTCTCCCTCCTCGTCGCGTCTCTCTCCCCAACGCCTCAACGCGATGTTGCCAAAGCTCCTAGGGCTTGCTTTTGTGGTACTGGGCTTTTTTTTTGGAAAAGTTCAGTCACTGAAACGCCAATCCAAACAGCCCTACCACGGCGTTTTTGAGCCTACTGAGCTTTTCCACTGCCACCACTCGCCTACCGCTCGATCCAATCTATTTGCCTGAAAATTTGTTTTGATCATCAAATTAAATCAGCATTTTGGGCCCACAGCAAAGATCCTTATGATTAATATTAAATACATAATGTCTATGTTGCGAATTCAAATTAAATCAAATACGGATTACAGACACCAAGCACTTAGTAGTGCGGTGGTATGACGCCGGCCTCTATCCATCAGACTTTGTATCGAGGGGTTCGCCTGCACTGGGACCATTAGGTCCCCAATTCCAAAAAAAAAATACGGATTACAGACTAAATATATTCTCCATATGATTAATATTAAATACATAATGATGTTAATGTAAGCCTAATTTTAAATTTTATTTTTAATCAAACCAAATTTTCAATCATTGATTTACAATAGTTAATAGGATTTCAGTGTTAAAGGTCTATATTACTAATTCAAATGCATCTATTATTATATAATAAATTAAATAATGTAAATTATGAGAAATTCTTTCTTATTATATAATAAGTTAAATAATGTAAATTTTGAGAAATTCTTGTGAGAACCTGATCTACCACGTGATTCGTTGTTTGACTAGTTAGAATACAATCTCAGTTAACATTAATCCTAATTAGCTGCTCATGTACTTTATATTTATATTTTTCTTTAAATAAATGAATTTATTAATTAAAATTTTACGGATAATAAAAAAGTGAATCTTGTGAAATCTATTAGTTGTATTAATATCAGCTAATATGTAGGAGATGCTAAATCAGCTCATAAGTTGTTGTATTTTAACAAGTTATATCTAATGTTGCTCAAGGTGAGATAAACCATATTTGATTTAGACAAATAAGAACAAAATTCAGTAAGAATCACTATTTATTTTAAAAATTATGAATTTATTGTTTGGAAATCAGATTAGTTTGTGAAAGTTTATTGTTTTCAGCATTTAAT
Source organism: Acacia acuminata (assembly GCA_019022655.1). NCBI lineage: Eukaryota > Viridiplantae > Streptophyta > Magnoliopsida > Fabales > Fabaceae > Acacia > Acacia acuminata. The sequence goes on from JAFJYI010000035.1 coordinate 1,335,801, forward strand.
TTTTTGAATATTTAAATCAAAATATAAAATAAAGTGAATCAATGTATTTTGCAAACATGGGTCTCCAAATTAGCCATTCAAGACTATTTATAATATGGGAATAACATATATGCTTTTATTGCAGAAAAATCATTCTGCAACAAGCCAAAAACAACGCTGTTTTATTTTTTTCCCCTTTATGTATCTAATTTTGCCTCTGATTTTCAGACCTATTTCAATCTTCCTTAAAAGCACTTGGATCAGATCAAACTAAAGTAAGAAGGGATCTTCCACAAATTTTTTTTTTTTGCTCAAGGAGATGTATATATATTACTGGAAAAACCGGTTACATATCAGAATCATAAGCTAAAAACAGACAGCAACATAAATATCAACTAGAGAAACAGCAACACCACTGAGACTAAAAACCAGAACCATACCAGAAAACGAATGAAAACAAGCTAAGCGTAAACACAGTTAAAAAATTAAAACAAAGGAAACTAAATCAGCCTCCATTCAAGACCAGATTAGAGATGATAACAGCCCCATTAAACACATCAGCTTCTTGCATATCCAAAGTTAGAAGAGAAATTAAAGCAGGTGATGGTCTCACGACCCACCCAATCGGGTACACCTCTTTATGAGCATCGTCTGCAAGCGAATCAGCCACACGATTCCCCCTCCTGGGGGTAAATGAAACAGAGAACCCAACCTTGGAATTAAGAGAACTGAAAATGTCCAACATGATGCTCCTACATCTCCAATCTGCTAAATCAAAAGACCTTGCAACAACACATTTATGCAGATGAAGACAATCTGTTTCAAAAATAGCCATATCCACTCCTATATCAATAGCCAACATCAAAGCCTTCCTCAACGCAAGGGCCTCGGTCATAAAAGCTGAAATTGATTTAACCTTATCCACAAATCCCCAAATAAAATGGCCAAAGTTATCCCAGCACACCACTCCAACCGAAGCACGGTTTGAGTCGAGTAAAAAAAGATCCATCATAGTTAATTTTCAATAACCTAGGGGTCGGTGCAATCCAATGTGGTACCTCACTAGTCCTAGCATCCGGCGTGACTACTACATCAGGAATCAATGTTGTTGCTGACCAATAATCAGAGTTACTAGTCCTAGCAGAACTGAGGACAGCAATAGGGTTGAGTTTTTCCTGATTAAAATTTTTTCCATTTCTTTGCTTCCAGATATACCAAAGAATCCAACAAATGAGGGAAATATCTTGGGAAATTAAATCTGATTTACCTGTAATCTGTAACCACCAAGAGTTGAAATTTGTTATTCCCATTGCATCAAAGCGAGCACCTAAGAAGCTGCCAAACCATACTCCCCTCGTCCATGGGCAGTGGAAAAAAAGGTGTTCAATGCTTTCCACAGCCACTCCGCACAGAGAACACATACAGGACAATGATCTCTTTCGTCGGTACAAAGCTGCATTAGTAGCTATTACACTGTGCAAAACTCTCCAGATAAAATGTTGCACTCTAGGAATAGTTTTCAGTTTCCAAACTGCCTTCCATGAAGACTCAGGGACGACCACTGAAGGCCCAGCTTGAAACATTCCCCCAAATGTTTTCCCTTTCTCATTGCGATACCCCAGTTTAACTGTGTACAGCCCGTTAGGAGCATTAAGCCAGATCAGCTTATCAGATAGCCCGTTACTAGGGATAGGGATGTTATAGATGGCCTGCTGGACTTTGGCTGAAAGGTATTGTAAAATTGGAGATAAATCCCAAGACCCATCCACTATAAGGTCGCTGACCATTCCTTCCGTAACGTAAGGATCTTCGCTATCAGGCGGCTTTGCCGGGAAAGTCACATTAGGAACCCAATTATCCCCCCCAGATTCTAATATTTGCCCCTGATCCTACATCCCATTGAATATCCTTTTTCAAAAAATCGCGGCCCTCAAGAATACTCCCCCAGCACCAAGAAGCCCTTGAACCTTTCTCTGCATCAATCAGTTCCCCTTTTGGAAAATACACACTTTTTAATACTCTAGCCCACAGATCATTAGGTTTAACCATCATTCTCCAAGCAGTCTTAGCCAACAAAGCCCTATTCATAACCAGCAGATCTCGAAATCCCAAACCACCATCACATTTACTCTCAGAGATTTTAGCCCAAGTCTTCCAGTGTAAACTGCCCCCAGTAGCATTCCCTTCCCACCAGAAATTGTTGAAAATCCTATTCAATTCATTGCAAAGCTGAATAGGGAATTTGAAACAATGCATCGAGTAGATTGGTATGGCTTGCAAAACCGCCTTGATCATTACTTCTCGTCCCGCAAACGAGAGAAGCGAGTTCCCCCATCCCTGAATCTTCTTCACCACCCGCTCCCTAATGTAAGCTAAGGCCTGTGTCTTCGTCTTCCCCCAAATACTTGGAATGCCCAGATACTTCCCCGGATCTTCAACTGTTGGAATACCCAAGATAGAACCCACCATCTCCTTGACATCCTCGGTGGTATTATGAGAGAAAAAGAGGCTGGATTTGTCTAAATTGATTACTTGCCCGGACGCTTTACTGTAGGTATTCAGGATAAAAGACAAATTAGAACATGTCTCACGATTAGCACTCATGTAAAGCAATGCATCATCCGCAAAGAAGGTGTGTGTAAGAACAGGGCAGCCAAGACTGAGTTTAACTCCCTTAATCGAACCACCCAAATGACTCTTGGTAATCATCAGCGATAGAACTTCGGCCACTAAGATGAAAAGGTATGGTGAGAGGGGGTCCCCTTGCCGTAAACCTCTAGTAGGGAGAATGGAGCTCACAGCTTCTCCTGATAAACAAATATTGAGGCGTCTTGACTTTACACAATTCATGATCAAGCAACACCCATCTATGTGAAACCAAATCGCAGTAGAGTATGCTCCAAAAAATCCCATTCCACTCTGTCATAAGCTTTACTCATGTCCATCTTTAAGGCAAATTCAAATTTCCCTCCAGATTTCTTCCGTCTCAGATAGTGGTAGACTTCATGAGCAATTATTATATTATCTTGTATGCAGCGGCCAGGGACAAAAGCTCCCTGACTTTGAGAAACACAACAATCCAGAAGTGGTTTCATCCTATTGGCAATGATCTTCGAGATAATTTTATATGAGTAGTTGCACAAACCAATAGGGCGGAATTGAGAAATATGCTCCGGTCTGTCCACCTTAGGAATGAGAGTCAAATTGGTAACATTTAAGTCCTGAACCGAAGAATTACCTTCAAAGAAGTCAAGTACCATGGCGCAAACTGTCTCACCCACCTTCTCCCAAGCATCTTGATAAAAGATACCTGAGAATCCATCCGGCCCCGGGGCTTTTGATTTCCCAAGACTGAAAACCGCTGCTTTAATTTCCTCCTTAGATATAGCTTGCATTAATCCTTGATTCATATCCTCCGTTATTTTAGGATCAATATAATCAAGGACACTAGTCATCTCATGGATGTAACGTCCCATTTTCAAAAGCAGTATATTTTTTTTTTCATCAGAGTAGAGCATCGGAGCGATTGAGTAACTGATCTTTATATTCAAAATGCCGTAGGTCCGGGTGTTGAAGCGGTACGTTATACCGAGTGTTTTCAAAGTAAATAACAAAAGAAGAAAGTCTTGGTGAGTCCCTATGCGTGCCGCTTGCCTTTCTCCTCGATCCTCGGTCCTCCCGACCCGACGCTATGTTAAGAGCGAGGTTCAATGCCCATTGAACCTCGGGTAATGGTTAACCTCATGCTTATGTGTGACAAAATATGTATGACAAATATTCATAACATTACAAAGCATTAACCAATACATACCACACAACGAGATGTAAGGTTACAACAATACATAAGCACACAGCGAGATGTAATGTCAATCACAACAACAAGTACATTGCACACAAAGACATGTAAAGTCATCCACGTTTGCACTAACCGGTGCCACCATTGACTCCTCCTCGTGTCCTCGCGCTAGGAAAACTCAATGGCATTACCAAACTGTAACCCGTATAAACAAAGCTGAATGTATAAACAGTGAACTAAGACCGAGTCTTAGACACGGTGCATGACCCAAGACAAAGTCCTGTCCATGACTCTATGAAATAGTCTATCACATATAAGCATACAATAAGCATCAGAGTTAGTGTTACGATGCGAACGTACCTTCGTTGACGGAAAACGATACTTTTTGACATGCATGGTACGACAATGTACAACGGTAAGTGATTACAGATATCCTATAAGGATGATAACGTTTCTAATCAATGGTCAACATTATACAAGACATTCTAGTCCCAAATTACCATTTTACCCCCGACTCCCTAATCGGCGGAATTTCGCGAACTTCGTTACTTTAACTCTAATCTTCCAAAATTTTGACATATCTCTATCTCCAATAGTAAATATCATATTTATCCCTAAAACATGATATCTAAACTAACTTGGAAGATTAAAGATTAATCTAGCATTTCTACTATAACTACCGAAGGAACTACCAAAGCTTAAGACTAGGGACCGAAGAACTTACCCAGCACTTCGCTACTCCTTTTCCAGAGCTCCTCCTTGCTCTCACTTCTCTCTAACCTCTCTCTAGGATTCCTTTGTGAATTGGTGAGTTTGAAGAGAAATGTGAAAGGCTATTTATAGCAAAAGCCAAAGGATCTCATCCCTTGGATCAACCTTTGCATCAAGGGCTAGGATGATGAAGATGTGGCCTTATGAGCATCACTCATGTTCCTCTTCTCTCCACCACAAAAATGTCCCCTTACTTTATGCATTTACCCGATAAAATCTCGATCGGTGTTCTAATCGCGTAATCTTAGAAAATCTCAAAAATCCAGGAACACTGACCTTGAAGTTCTATTCTTCCTCTTTGGAAATATCCGAGTTAACTAAATTTTTGATCCCATTAAGGGTATTCCGTTGTCCGTTGAACATTTTCGATGAGACGTTTGTCGATTCTGAAATTAAATTACGGGTAATGCTAATTTCGGGACAAAAATCCACTGATTCATAATATGTCCAGGTTGTTTTCTACTTAGTTCAAGGATTTCAAGTTATGATTTATTTTCCATTAGTTCTCACTTTTCTTATCGCCCTTTGTTTACAAAATATCTTTTCATCGATCCCTTATTCGCCCCCGGATTACGGAAATGACTTACGGTAACACCAACTTCGGACAAAAATTCACTTGTTTGTAATATGTCGACCTAAGAAACTTAGTTCACGGTTTTAGGTAGGATTTAATTTCTATCGGTTCCCTTTATCTAACTGGTTCTTCCACAAATATCTTAATTATATTATTATTTAATTAACAAAATATCATGATATTATCTTTGAAAAACCCAACACCCTTTTCACACTCAAATTTTGGTTTTTCTCTTCCCCTTTATTATTATTTTATTTATCTAAATTAGCTAGAAGCTTAATTAGAGCCTTAATCCCATGATTAACAATCTTTTAGGATCTAGGGTTTTCATGTTCTTAATCTCACCAATTTTTTTAATCTTTTCTAATTGATTAGCAAGCACACTTTATGCTAATATTAGCCATAAACACTTAATTAAAGGATTTTCCATAATCTACCTTAAATATTCTCTTGTTCGAGACTTAAACAATTAGCCATTAATTACTTAACTAATCACTTTCTAATTTTTGATAATTTTCTTAATTAGGATTAATCATTATCTCACAACTATTTTCTTGATATTGGTATTTTATGCTCCATGTAAAATATTAAAAATCATGGGGCAACTTATGCTCCCCAAAATTATATTTAATTTTGCATCATTATTTTTCAAGGGAAATAATCCCAAAAATTCCTAAAATTAGAGACAACATACTTTCTAATTTTCAATAAATATTTTATTGCCTCTTGGGATTTATCATAATATTTTCGGGGCATTTCATGGCCCATAATTGTATTTAGGGATTTTTGACACTTTAATCTCTCTAATTTCATTAGAAATTTCCTAGACAATAGAATAAGTATTCTACAAGGTTTTAAAACCACATGTTCACCTATTTCCAAATAGGTATTATTTGCTAAAATAGAGTATTCCAGATAGATAATTATCCGGGTATTACAATGGATACCCAAGGAAGAAGTGAAAAGATTTTGGAAGTATTGAGTAATATTCTGAGTAATATCTACCTTCTCTGAAAGCCATGTGCCAGAATCATCCTTGATGCATAGAAGGCTATTCCTCCGCCTTCTCTTTATGGTAGCACTATGGAAAAAACTTGAGTTCCTATCCCCTGCTGATAGCCAATTCACTCTTGATCTCTGCCACCAATACATCTCCTCTAGAGTAAGAGTCTGTTCTAACTTCATCTTCAGATCATTAATAGCTTGAACAGAAGGGGCAGTCAGTTCCCCTTAAGTAAGAGAAGCCAACTTGACTTTTAGCTCATTGATAATTTTAGCCGCATTAGGAAACTCAGACTTACTCCAGTGAATCAGATCAGATTTGCATCTGTTCAATTTACCCATAAACTCAGCAAGAGCTCCATACCAACCCCCAGACAGTTTCCACCAGCTATTTTTGACCACCAGATTAAAATTTTTATGCATAGCCCAAGAAGCTTCAAACCGAAAATTCTTTTTCGCCCGGACACCCTTTGGTTGACACTGAATCCACAAAAGGTGGTGATCGGACCCAGCTGGATCCACATGCATAACCTACAAATTAGGAAAGGAGACTCTAAGAGGGTCATTCCCCAAAGCCATATCTATGCGTTCTCTGATTGTTTGTGGATCCTCTCTCTTATTGCACCATGTAAAGTGAAATCCGTTATATCCCAAGTCTTTCAGGTCACAATCTGCCAAGAAGCAATTAAAATTCCAAATCTTGCGCCACGTCCGCAATCTGCCCCCACTTTTATCATCCTGATAAATAACCTCATTAAAATCTCCCACACACAGCCAGGAGTCCCCAATAGTCTGTCCAAACCTTCGTACTTCATTCCAACATTGAGTGCGTTGCGCCTCATCCGGAGGACCATAAATGAAGGAGATGTAGTGAGGTGTATCGAACTCTCCTGACTCAATAAGAGTATCAATCCAGTTAGAAGAAGAAGATAAGATGTTTACCTTTATATTGTCTGACCACCACAAGGCAAGCCCGCCGCTATAACCCACAGGATCAACTATCCATTCCTCACTAAATCTGCATCGACGACGGATCTTGCGTACAAAACGTTGCTTTTGTTTTGTCTCCATTAAGAAGACGAGATGGGGCTGTTTTCGTAGACATTCGTCTTTCAGATTCTGAACTGTCAAGGCAGCCCCCAGCCCTTGACAATTCCAGGATAAGCAATTCATTGTGCACCGGTGGTTGGTCCCATCTAACCACCGGCGTTTTGGGGAGAAGCAGATAAGATCAATTCATCAGAAACAGCAGAGCCACTCAGCCAACTATCGGGAAATTCAATATCTTCTGTTACCTGGGGTTCAAGTCGCGGAACAAATGGGGGAGAATGATTAGATCGCCGAGCCAGAGATTTCAATGATCTATGAGTAAGACGACGGCCACGCTGTACTGAAGTCCCAGTTGATCGCGGCGGAGAATTAGACACAGGGTTATCAAAGTCTAGTTTACGCTGTCTTTTAGTACTTTCTGGGGAAGCTTCAGATTCATAAGGCCTTTTAATTTGGAACCTCTTCAGAGATAGAGCCACAATTGAAACAGGGGAGAGCCCACACGGTGGGATAGAACAATTAACAATGGGCTCTGTATCACATGGGAATTCCACAAAGTATGGTTGACCCACCTCCTGACCATACTTCCTCTCAACCCCCACAAACTCTTGGGTTTTAGTCAATGAAATGGGCTTCTCCTCTTGAAGTGTCTGGGACGTATGAGAGACCGCAGCCCAACCCGATGGACCCACATCCTCTAACCCTAACGGTTGTATCCTACCACTATCTTCCTTTATTAAATCCACATTAAATCCACCCGATGGACCCACGCATTTATTTGCCTTGGAAGTCAAACATGTTTCCAAATCAGGAGAAAAGGTCTTACCCCCTTGCGACCCCACCATTACCTTTATTTTCAAAACTTCATCTTCTTTGCTCGTGATCTTCAAATCTTCATCCACACCTATTATATCTTCACACTCCTTTGTCAACTTACTGGACCCCACCACTACCTTCATTTTCAAATCTTCATCCACGGGTTTCACTATCTTCGTTCTCACTTCCATCTCTTTATCATTATTTACTATTACAGTTGCACCTTTTGGTGGAAAGTCAAGCATTGATTGTGTAAACTCCCCTAAGGTGGGACCCTCCTTCGATTTATCCCCTTCCGACCTGGGACCTTCCAGTGCTTTTCCCCTTCCCATATTGACCGGCGAGTCCTGTGACCAGTTCCGATGAGGAGAGCCAGGCTGAGAAGACTTATCCAGGAAAGAAGCCTCAACCCAGTCAGCCTTACACACCTCCATTGATTCATCAATAGACCGAACAGCAGGTGTACTCAACCAGCTCCCATACACAAAATTGTTGTCCGACCCTATCTTCCTACACATTGCCTCCTTGCACCCACGGCCTTCATGCCCAATTCTGCCACAATTGTAGCAGAGGTTTTGAAGCCTTTCATACCGAACTGAGACCCAAGCTGGTTCTTTATCCTCTCTCGGAATCCAAAAACCATGAACCAGTGGGTTGTTCAAACGAATAAGGGATCTAACCCTGATAAAACTTCGGTCCATTCTGTCACCCATCATCGGCTTCTCAAACATGACAGCTTCCCCCACTACATCCCCAAGAGTTTTTGCATTGTCATTATCAAAGGCTTCTAATGGTAGGCCATGGAATTGGACCCAGTACGGTGCCTCCGCAAAGCTAACATCGCTTGGAACCATATAATCCTTCCACACCTGTAGGTTGAGAAGATAGCCCTGAATGGACCACGGCCTACCTTTAAGTATATGACCATAATCCGAAATATTACGAAAACGAAAAAGAAAAGTAAGTTGGCTCTGATCTAGCTGGTGCACCTCCAAATCATCATCTACTTGCCACCCCTTCCTGATCATGGAGATAATCGTGGGGACATTCAGGAGCTTACTAGTTAACAGCTTTCCCACTAGAGTACCACCGGGTTTATCTACCTTCTTACCGAGCTTCAAAACTACATGCGACATTGTGCCAGCATCGCTACTTTGTCCCACCTCCATTCCTCTCCTCTGAATATCAAATTATGATAACCAGAACCCTCTACAGAAACAAGAAAATCACACAACGCCTCACCTCTTCTGCATACCAAGAAATGATAAGCAGAAACACTCTATAATACGGATCTCACAGTAGGTGATATCCGAGGTAACCTCCGTCCACGACAAAGAAGAAACCACCCTAACGATGGCGAAGAGCTCTCCCTGTGGAGAGAGATTTCCACAAATTGACTCATCACTGAAACTCCATGACTGAAGTGGGGCAAACTATTCATAGCCTCTTGAACAAAAGAAACTCCAACAAGACCTAGCAGCTGGGTTATCTTCTCAATGAAAGCCATGAATGCAAAGCAACCGCCTCTCCCCCCTTTTATAATAAAAAGGCAAGATCTAATCTTGAAAGTAAGAACAAAGCGTAGAACATACAAGAAAAACACTAAAATGAAAGGAAGCAGTGCAACTTAGCCTAAATCTGATAGAATTTGGCCCCATCAACAAGCTGGAGGTTCATGAAGAGTACAAATAGCATTGCTCGCACATGATACACTTCAATGCTTCTCGCTTGTGTGCGTATAATCTCAAGCTCCGGTTAATTAATTGGGCAACATGACAAGTAAATGTCAATTATACAGATAAAACATATTCATTATAAAAAAGCAGAAGAAACCGAAAATTTTGATGAGATAGAACCAAACAATATGAGGCAATAAGCAGAGGCTGTAGCACAAGGAGAAGTTTAGCACTCAACCCCAAATATTAACTGATGAGTGACCTCACATTATAATAAGCAGATAGATGATAATTGATAAGAGTTCAGGTCGGTCAATTTATTAAACCTATATTAAAGTAACCACAACAGGCAACAAAGGCAGCACATTCATAGCAGAATATAGAAATTTAAACTTAATCCAGAACAACACCATTTCAACACTTCATGAAGCTGCACCGAAATTGGGACTCAAATCTTTGATTCCGTTGTCACTTTCAATCTAAAAGAGAACCAACTATACTGCATGTAAGGATCTAAGGGAGAAAGAAGTTCAAGTAAACTAAATAGGTTGAAGCTGGAAATTTTGGGTATCGTGATGGAAATTGAATATAGGATATTTGAAAACAAAGAATTCCCCCCTTAGGAGATTTAAAATCACTTTAAAATCGTATGTATAACTTAGTTCAAGCAAGACAGATCGATTGTGAGTAGATAAGGTCAACTTAAATCCATCAAAAAAAGCCATTAAAATCAACACTTAGTTCGGCAAGACACAGATTGCAAAGCGCAGGTGATACAACTGTTAATGGCCTAAAAAAGCAACGTTGCATCAGAGTTTGGAAGAGACTTGCAACTGCAGAGTAGATAAGGTCAACCAGAAGATTGTTAAGCAATTGTAGAAGGGAAAACAGAGTGTTTTTGACACACCATAGCCCAAAAGCTTATAATTATACTTTAAGTTGGAGAAATGTACCAATAATAAAACTCAACTATCTTTTTTTTTTTTTCAAAAGAAAAATAAAACATTCTATTTAGAGAATTGGGAGTGAATAAACTATTCATGGTCAAATAAAGCAATGGCTCAGCTGAGTTTGCAAAAGACTTGACTACATCAGTGAAATTATACCAGGGTGGCCATAAGATTCATAACCAATTGGATAAGGGACAACAAAGTACCCTAGCCAAAAGGCAAATCAACCAAATTACCATGCCAGCTGTTACACTTGAAATTTCAACTGCAGAAGTGTAACACTAAGAAAACTCCATCATAGCCAAAAAAGGAAGGCAACTGTTATACTATCTTTGGTCATTAATATAAGACATAGGTGACTTTTTTTGAAAATATAAACAAAGATGAATAATTACTTCAGAGCATTTATAATCTGACTTATAATCTGATATATAATCTAATAATACACAACATATGTTATGATTAAGCAATTTATTTTTCTTCCTGAATTTTACAAAAAAGAAGTCTAATATGTCTTATATTAAAGACCAGAGGGAATATTAGATAAAGCGATGGCTCAGTTGAGTCTACAAAATGTCCACAACTGCATTAGAGCAGTATATCAGGGTGGCCATACGATTGACTTCCAATTGCATAGGTAGAACATCCCAGCAAAAAGGAACCTCAATCAAATTACCATGCCAGCTGTTATACTTGAAATGTTAGCTGCATAAGTGCACTAAGCAAACTCCATCACAGCCTTTAAAAATAAATAATAAAAGCACTTGATATTTGGTTCACTTTAAAAAAACCAAATGTGTATTTTTGCACCTTAACCCATAAATAAATGCACCAACTATAATTTGCATGGCAGAAGTGTATCAAGTGTTCATGATCTTATAAAGGCACGACTCAGGTTGAGTTTGCAGACAACTTACAGCTGCATCTTAAAACTATATCAGGGCAGCCATACAATTGCCTACCCATTGCATAAGAGAAAACACAGTGCCTTATCCAAAGGGCATGTCAATCAAATTACCAAGCCAACTGATACACATGAGATGTCAGCTGCCAGGGTGTAACAAAAAGCAAACTCCATCATAGCCAAAAAGGAAAGAAAAGGAAGCCTTTTTATTTTTGTAACACTTGATTCACGGACCTGCATCTAGCAAATTGGAAGTGAATCAACTATTCATGGTCTAATAAAGCAATGGCTCAGCTGAGTTTGCAAAAGACTTGAAACTGCACTACTGAAGCATATCAGGGCGGCTATATGATTGAACACCAATGGCATAAGGGAAAACAAAGTTCCCAAGCCAAAAGGAACCTCAATCAAATTACCATGCCAACTGTTACACTTGAGGTGTCAGCTACAGAAGTGTAAGACCAATCAAACTCCATCACAGCCAATAAAATGACCTCTGAATTCCATTGCCTGTAAAAGAATTGGACTGAGCCCAAATCTTAAAAAGTAACCACCCTCAAAATCATAAACAGAGCAAGCCATTACTGGAACCAACAATCCTAACATGCGTCAAGTAATCATAATCATTAACAATCAGACTGAATCCAAATCCCATAAAGAAATGGCCCTCAAGATAAGTAATAGCTCGGTGCACCCGTCTGACCTCTCTAATAGCTGGATTCCACATTAAAAAGGAGGAGATATATCAACAACAACAGCAAGCATTATCCACTAGGGGGGAACCGAATCTCGGTAAAACACTGTTCTTATCGATTTTAACACTGACCAAGCCAGGAACCAACTGTTCATGATGTGATAAAGCAATGGCTCATGTGAGTTTGTAAAATGCTCACAGCTGCATAAGAGAAGCATAACAGGGCGGCCATTTGATTGAGTACCAATCGCATGAGGGAAAAGAAAGTTCCCCAGCCAAAAGTCACCTCAATCAAATTACCATGCCAGCTGTTACCCCTGAAACCTCAGTTGCAGCAAAGCTCTACGCCAGCTCCATCATAGCCTTTGGGGGAAAATGCAGCCAGTATAATTTGCATGGCGGAACTATGACATGTTCATGATCTTATATAAAGTCACAGCTCAGTTGAGTCTGCAAAGGACTTACAAATGTATCTTAAAAGTATATCAGGGCGGCCATAAGATTGATCACCGATTGCATTAAGAGAAGGCCAAGTCCATTATTCAAAAGGCAAATGAATCAAACTACCAGGCCAACTGATACACTTGAGATGTCATCAGCAGAAGCGTAAGGCAAAGCAAACTCCATCATCGCAGCCTTTTATATCTTTGGAACAAAATTCACGGACATGCAAATGCATTCGCAATCAAGCAAACGAAAGTGCAAAGGATGACCCCAGACATTCCGTTGCTATAATGAACGGAATGGTGGAGGTGTTCAGCTATGAAAGATGGGGCTTTGAAGAGATTTTTCCAATCTTTGCGCACACATTGAAATCGGATTAGGGATTTTACAGGAAGCCGTTTGAGAATGTTGGCGATCATTCCTTAGGACAAAACAAATGAAGCGTCGCCATACATTGTCACCCGAAACCCAGCTATAAAAATAGAACTGCAAAATAAATAATAAATTAAATAAATAATAAATTTTCTTTTTTAAAGAAAGAAACTTCTTTTAGTTTTGACCTGGACGCGGACGTTTTCAAACGTTCATGTGACTCCAAGGACGAACGTGACCCTGTACTCGCAACCTGTTCATCACCAAATGCGCCACTCTCGCTGGATCTCATTGTCAGGGGCATGATATTTTTTGAGCTGGGTCCAACATTTTAGAGCATTTTCAGAATAATTAATAAATTAATAGATTTAATGTTTTCTTTTTTTTTTTTTTTTTTTTTTTTTTTTTTTTTGCTACAATAATTTTTTTTGTCATACTCACATAAAAGTGAATGAATCCTACTAACATTTGTTCTTTCTTCTCTTTACAATGGACTCACTCACTTTTATATGAGCGTGGCAGAAAAAAATTCAGCAAAAGCAGAAACATTAAACCCTTAATCAATACTCCCTCCGGTCCTTATTATAAGGCACCAACTAACTTTTCTCACAAACCAATAAAAACAGTTAAAGTCAATAAAGTTGCCCTACAATTTAAGTAACTTTCAATATTACCCCTACTAATTCCACTAAACTCTAATACTCCACACACTACCCTCATTAAATATGGGCGCATACATGGAAACAAATAATTAATGCTTATCGAACAAGCAAGTGCGCTTTATAAAAGGGCGAAAATAAACTTGTTAGTTGGTGTTGCTTTATAATAAGCGACCAAGGGGAGTACCTATGATGGTGTCATTTGATTCATAAAAGCAAGATCTCATCTCGTACAATAAGGTTATATTATTATTTCAAGTGCCCGTTGCAAATAAAAAAATATTTTGAGATATTAAATGAACCTTAATCAATGTTCAAAAAAAAAAAAAAAAAAAAAAAAAAAAAAAAAAAAAAGAGAACCTTATCCTTTTCTAATCTATTTTGGATGATTTTTTCTTACATTAATTCTTCCATTTAGTACTAAAAGTAATTCTTATATCTGAAAAAATATATTCCAATGGACAAATCGTTCTTCCTTTTCTTTACTTTTTTAAAGCTCTCTTCAATAGAAAAAGGTGCAGTTTTTTTTTTTATAGGGAAAATCCTTTTATGGTCCAAACGAATCTAAAAAATATTTTAAAAAAATCCTCCAGAAAATTATAATGTGAAAAAGATCCCAAATAGTTATTAAAACCCTCGAAGAAATTGTCAATAAGACTTTTTTAACATCAATTTTTTCGGTGAAACTTTTTTGATATTTTGTTAGTTCTTTAGAATCTTAAAGTGATTTTTCCTTTTTTTTATAATACAATAGAAAATATGTGATTTATTTACATTAAATTAGAAAAATCAGTATTTGAGTTCGAGCATTATCAATTTAATTAAGTAGTTTTTTAATATTTATCTTTTTATCCAAACGATTTAATCTCCCAATCTTATTTAAAGGATATCAATCTCCAATTTTTCGCAAGACTCCAACCTCGTTTTTTAGCCTAATTATCACCTCAGTCACTTCCTAAATCCAAATCTGCCAATTGACTGAAAAATCAATATAATTGCCATTTGGCAAAAGATGTTAATGAACTTGATCTTCAAATAAAAAATCTAATTTGTTTTTTTATCATATAAAGCCACATGGCTCATGTTTTTGATTCCGACTTCACAACAGGATTTAAGTCATAATTATACTTCAATTAGAAGGAAGTATATGGATCACAGTCTTAAACATGATTATGAGGTGAATTTTCTCTCTATTTTCATTGATCCAATTAATATGAGCTTAAAATTGTCACAATCTCATTTATAAGGGGACTTATAAATAGGACCAAAGTTAACTTATTTTTCAGAGAGTGGTACTTCCGGTCTTAATTATAAAACAAAGTTGACTTTTTTGAAGAGATTAAGGTAGTTAATTAAATTACTTTAGAGTATTTGTATTTGTATTTGTTTTTTTTTTTAAGCTAACTAGTTTGACTAATTAACTAATATATAATCTTAAGATATTATAAGTTCTAATTATCTTACTTTTTTTTTTTTTGGAGAAATTAAGGAAGTTAAATAAGTTACTTAATCATTTCATATGTTGTATAACTTTAGATTATATATTAGTTTATTAGTTAAATTACTTACTTTAAAGAAAAAAATAGAAATAAAATTACTCTAAAGTGATTTAATTAGCTTCCTTAATCTCTCCAAAAAAGTCAACTGGGTTTTATAATTAAGATTAGAGGAGTACAATAGATGATATGATTAAGAAACTTACTTAGTTTTCTTAATTTCTCCAAATAAAACTGTCTTATAATTAAGACAGAGTACTATTAAATTTAACATGAAGTGAATGGTTGACTAAATTCCCACCTCAGAAATTGAATTTTAGCAGAACTATTCATTCATTGTCCATAAATAAATAATTGTACGATATTTTATTATTCATATCATTGGGTGTTGAATGAACTATGACAGATTTACATTCAACTCGGCCCCCAAATGGAAATAGTTTTTTGATATACATAAATTCAAGATATAATTTAAAGTATAGGAAATGCATAAATTTACCTTTTAAGTATCCTGGAGAGGCACCAAACATTATAAATCATTTTTTATTGCAAAATCACAATTGAAGTTTTCAAAATAGTGTAAAAATATCATGTCCTTTAAGCCAATTAAGGCTGATTGTTTAGTAAATGTGTTAACTAAGAAAATAATGCAAAACACATGGAATTTTTAAGATGGTGAAAATATATATATATAACTGCCTACAATTGTTGCAAACTTTATGTGTATTTTTTTGCACGATTTTCTTGACCTACATGTTCATAAAACATTCAATGTTAATTGATTTAACAAGAATGACATTTTTGCACCATTCAAAAAAAACATGATGTATGCTTTTTTACTTAAGAAAAAGTTTATGGTGTTACCCGCCCATGACAATATATTTTATGGATAAATTTGCATCTTAATCCGTAAAATAATAGTAGAATATAATTTGAGTTTTGAAGCAGAGTAAAAAATATAAGGAGCCACTTTTTTTACCAGATATGGAGCCACTTTTAAACATTACTTACATGAACAAAATGGACGAATAAACATTAATTGTTTCCAAGTAAGTAATATTTTAAATTAGGAGAAATATTATATATGGATGAAATTTATCAAAAAAAATATATGGATGAAAAAATTCATCTAAAAGGATACTTGAAGTATTTTGGTGCTTGGGAAATCATGGGAAAAATACTTTCACAGGTTTTTAATATAAAAGTTAATTAACTTTTTTAGAGAGATTATAAAAATTAAATAAGTTACTTACTCATAACATATATTATCCTAATTATAGGAGCAAATTTTGGAGTTGGTTTTGGACCTAATTATAAGAACAAGTTTTAACTTTTGTCAATTTTTTCCTATAATCTACTAATAAACCAATAAAAATAATAGAAAAGATTGAAACAATAATAAACATTAGGGATCAAATGTTATATATAAACTATTGCAATTATTCTATATAATACAACAAAAGTCAAATAAATAAATTATCATAAAAAAACTTTAATATCATAATTATTTTTATCACATGATTATATATAAATTTTAAATATAGCATGTCACTGTATTGTTAATTAATTTATAGCTTGTTTGAGAAATGAGAATACTTATCTGATCATTCCTCGTCAAATCCGGAACATTACTTCATAGGGACCATATTGCTCTTGTACATCTATTAAATTTTAGGTAAGGATATTTTAGGAAAATACATATAATTAACTAAGTCTTAATCCCTTAGTGCGTAAATAGCTCCTTATAATAGAATTTGGAGGGAGTATTATGTATTATCCAATTATATTGACAATTAGTTTAGAGAAAACCCATAAATATTAAAACTTTAATATAAGTTTTTTAATCTTAGAGAAAAGTCAACGGACTCTTACTGCTTATATTAAGGAATAGAAGTGGTAAGACCAAATGCAGAACCCAAAGTGACCACTCATTGTGGATGTGATGGCATTCATGCAATTTCGTGTAAAATCATTGGACACTACAAGGATAGTGAAACAGACAAAGAAAAAGATTTTTTTCAAAAAAAAAAAA
Source organism: Acacia acuminata (assembly GCA_019022655.1). Taxonomy (NCBI): domain Eukaryota; kingdom Viridiplantae; phylum Streptophyta; class Magnoliopsida; order Fabales; family Fabaceae; genus Acacia; species Acacia acuminata. The sequence continues at coordinate 1,353,016 of JAFJYI010000035.1, forward strand.
AATAAAAATTTGTCTCGTCTCCATAGTCATCTTCCTCTGTATGTGACACCCTGTCTCGTTCCTTCGCTGTTCTGCACACAGATTTGTTATATCTTCGTGAGTCATTTCTTCTGCTACACTGCTCTTCTCCTTCACAATTTTGCCCCATCAAACGACATCCTCAACTTCGTCTTCCATCTGGGTGGTCCACCTCCACCCAACTTGCACTGTTATTCTCTGAGAGACTGACACTGACCGAAGACATTCATAGCAACCATGCCACTTCACTCATATTCTCTCTCTCGCATTTATTTCGTCGCCACTCTTCTTGGTATCCGACATTTTGAACCGCCTCTTTCATTTCTTTCACAAGTAAACGTCCTCATCAAAGCCACGCGGTAGTATCCCATGCCAAGGACTTGTCTCCGATATATTTAGATATTAGATTAATTGCTTCTCTTGTTCACGCTACTGTGTTCTTCTTTATGATTTTACAATTAAGTTTGTACAAACACAAGGCATCATTCAGGTTCTCTGGGAAATTTCTCGACGTCTTTGCCATTTCTGGGAAATTTGGTCTTGTTTAATCTATGGGCTGCAATCTACGAGGCTTCACAAAGAATGAGAAGCGTGTAAGGAGCAGCGACCAGGTGATGCAGTATCCGAAGCAGTCACTGGAGTCTGAGAAGCTTCTTCTTGGGTTCTATGAGGCCTCCCTGTTCCCTATAAGGATCTTCTTTGGAGTCTCTCGATACATTCATGTGAGTTGTTTTTTCTTCCGTTGAACCATTACCAGTAGCACAAAACATCAGCTAATTTTCATGTTCAAATTCGTGAAATTTGGTGCCTGATGATTCCCCAGTCTGGTCCAATGAGACATTTGTTCCTTAGTCTTCTGGTTCTTTCGTGGATTTTGTCTATCCCAAGAACCCATGAACTACAAGTTGCCCAGAGTCAAGTCTTGTTACAGATGAGGATGTATTTAGAGTACCCTGCTTCGCTGCAAAGTTGGGGAAATTATTATGGTGACCTCTGTAACATTTCTTCTTCTACACATATGAGCATTAAATGTCAAGATAACTCTGTATCTGAGCTTAAAATAAGGGGAGACAAAACTTCAAAATCTGATGAGTTCAATGGATTTGCAATTCCTAATCAAACGCTGTCGATGAAATTCTCTATTGATTCTTTTATCACTACCTTAACGAGGTTGACTAACTTAAGGGTTCTTAGCTTGGTGTCCTTGGGAATTTGGGGTCCTCTTCCTGATAAGATTCATCGATTATCTCAGCTCGAAGTTCTGGACTTAAGCTCAAATTTCTTATTCGGTTCAATTCCACAGAAAATCTCCACTATGGTAAAGCTCAATACACTGAAACTCGACGACAATTATTTCAACGACACAATGCCAGACTGGTTTGATTCGTTGTCTAATTTAGATGTCTTGAGTTTGAAAACCAACACCTTGCGGGGTTCATTCCCCTCGTCATTGCGCAAAATCAAGACCCTCACCGATATTTCTCTGTCTGGCAATGAATTATCTGGTAAATTACCTGATTTGAGCGCTCTCACTAGCCTACATGTACTGAATTTGAGAGAAAACCGTTTAGGTTCTGAACTACCATTGATGCCCTCAGGAGTGGTCACAGTTCTGCTAAGCAATAACTCATTTTCTGGGGTGATACCAAAGCAGTTCGGTGAATTGGGTCGGCTACAACATCTAGATCTGTCTGCAAATCATCTGAGTGGAATGCCTCCACCTTCCTTGTTCTCATTGCCAAGCATCAGTTACTTGAATTTAGGTAACAATGTGCTTAGAGGGTCACTTCCAGATCAACTAAGTTGTGGCAGCAAACTTGGTTTTGTCGATATTTCTAGTAACAAAATAATTGGTGGACTTCCTTCTTGCTTGGCTAACACGTCTGATGGAAGAGTTGTCAAATATGATGGAAATTGTTTAACTCTCGATTCTCAAGATCAGCAGCCAGGGTCTCATTGTAAAGAATCCAATAAATCCATGGCTTGTAAAAAAACTGTAGCAGGGGCCATTGTTATTGGACTTGTTCTCGTCCTTGGGATTTCGGTATCAGGAGTTTTTTTTTGTAGAAAATGTCAGAGTAGAAAGAAAACTAAGCATCGTTTGTTGCCAAATACTGTACAAGATAATTCCATTACAGGGTTTTCATCTCAACTCCTCGCAAATGCCAGTAAGTCTGCTTTAAAGGATAAGGTTCTATTGTTCAATCTAAGAGTAAACTTAGAGAGTCTTCAAGTCTGAAGTTTTTTTATTGGAAATGCACATCTGAAATGGTTAATGTTCTGTTTTCAATTTCTTTAAGGGTTCATTTCTCATGCTGTAAAGCTAGGGGCACAAACTACATCAATCTGTCGACCAATTTCAGTTGAAGAGTTGAAGGATGCCACAAGAGACTTTGACTTGTCAGCGTTTATCGGTGAAGGCTCCCTAGGAAAGGTACCCTTCAAGGACTTAAAACGTTACTTTAAAACTGTTCTTGCTTCTTCTTTCTTTTTCCTTGGTTTCCAATTCTTTGTTGCTTCCCCATTTCAGCTATACAAAGGTAAACTAGAGAATGGATCCTACGTGGCAATACGATCTTTAGCTCTGTCAAAGAAATGCTCAATTCAAAATCTTAAAGCTCGGTTAGACTTACTCGCAAAGCTTCAGCATCCAAATTTGGTCAGCCTCTTGGGTTACTGTATTGATAGTAGTGAACAAGATGATCCAACCACCAACAAGCTTCATCTTGTATATGAGTATGTGCCCAGTGGGAGTTACCATGCCTATCTGTCAGGTCGGTGTGGCATCATAGTGTATTCCTTTGTTGCTCTCTTTAAGATATCTTGTTTATTTTATCTGGAACTACAATTATATGGAACTCCCTACTCAGGATGAAACTCAGTATATAGAACTCATGTCCAATTTTCATAGCCTCTCTTTATATGGCATAGCTTTAATCTTGAAGTTCTGGACCCATTGATCTAGCTTTATTTATACATGCAGAGTTTTCTCTAGAGAAGCCGCTCAAGTGGTCTGATAGATTGGCCATTTTAATTGGGGTTGCCAAGGCTGTGCACTTTTTACATACTGGGGTTATTCCAGGTTGTTTTAACAACCAATTGAAGGCAGACAATATTTTGCTTGATGAGCATCGATTTCCCAAATTAAGCGACTATGGAATGTCCATCCTCGGAGAAGAGATTGAAAGGTTTGAGGTATGTTTGCTAACTATTCAACTCAGCGATCTGACCTACATGCCGATGAGAATGATTGTGTAATGACTACTTTCTTTCTATTGGACAGGCAAAGAGACATGACACCAAATCAGGGTATGGATGCTAATAGTAGCTTATTTTACTGCACAGTTAGAGTTATAGCTGTATTTTAAAATTATCTATATGGTCTGGTTCAATTACGCTCCCTCATTGCCCTATTTATGTATTGAACTTATATCTTGTTCTCACAGCCACAAACATAATTGTTACTCCCTAATTTGTAGTATGATTTGCTATACAAATTAGGTCTTACATTTAGGGCCGGAGGTTGTACTATTTTTTAGTTGACTCAATATCTTAGCCATTCTATTCTTTTTGACCTTCTTCAACCCTTTTTTATGTTATTATCCTTTCCCTAAACCACATTACCCTTTCATCGTTGTCTCTATCTTTAAGCCCATGTGGTGTTAGGCCAATAATCATCTCCCTTTTCTGTACAAATTAACAATTACATGAAAAATAGAATGAAGGTTGTTGACTATAGTTTAAAATCCTTTTTCTTCAATGATATATTGGCTGCTTTGGTTCTATTTGTTTTGTTGATCAATGACAAACAAATCATCCTGCCCAATTGTTCTTGCAGCCAAAGGGAATCATTTGAGGATGATGTTTATAACTTTGGATTCATATTGCTTGAATCACTTGTTGGACCCATAGCAAGCGGACAACGGGAAACCTTTTTTCTGAATGAGAAGGTACATGAAAACTTCTCATTGAACATGTTAAATGTCTGGGAAATCCTTTAGTTTGTAAAGTTGTTTCATATTCTTCAATCTTCACTATAAGGATGCTTCCAACTCTTTCTAAATTTTCATCCTTGCCTGTAACATTCAATTCTGGTCAAATTACTAAGAAGTCTCGAATTTTAAATTTGTTGGATGATTGACAAAATGAAGAGGTTTTGTGATACTGATTTGTTTATGTGAACAATAGGCATCCTTTGGAAGCCAAGATGGTAGAAGAAAAATTGTGGACCCCATAGTTTTGACATCTAGCTCTCAGGAGTCATTATCCATTGCGATAGCTATAACAACCAAATGCATATCACCAGAACTTTCCTCTCGCCCCTCATTTGAGGATGTCTTGTGGAACTTACAGTATGCAGCTCAAGTGCAGGCCACAGCAGACGCGGACCAGAAATCGGAGTCTCCATCAGAATCTCAAGATTATAAGAGGGACAAAACGTGGGATTCAACTGGTCCACATCTTTCTTCAACAAAGCAGATTAATAAACCCCAGAATCATCATCAGGATCCATAAGTAAATGCAGTGTCAGATTGCAAGAACAGATGTAAAGTTGTAAATGTTGGTTTTTCCATGTACTCTATAGGGTTTTGATAGGTACAGGTAGAAGGGATTAATTAATATTCTTTTAAGAAATTGGAACAAGAGTTCAAATTCAGGACAATAAAGCAAGTAATGTACTTGTTTAACTGCTGCTAGCATGAGGTTGTAAACAAATAAAGTTTGGGGATATATATGTTTATCACTTTATCTGATTACTAGCTTTGATCAGCTTCTCGTCCCAACTTTCAATCTTACGCAAAAGGAAAGGGAAGGAGGGGTGTCAAATCCCACCTCAAGGACAGACAAATCTATAGCTTTTTATGTTGGCAAAAATTAAATTGTATACCATAAAGGCAAAGAATAACATGATATATTTAAGGTTTAGTTTAGTCAGTCATGATCTGGAAGTGGATATTGCAACCCATGCCACTATATACTTTGGAGAATGAAGTCAACATTATTATGCCAACAAAATAAAATGGATTTGCAGGCTGAGATTTACAAGGCAAACTAGTTAACTAATATTGATTATGTGCTATTCCGATGGAGACTAGTGCACTCAATCTTTTACCATATTTGGATGGAGGGAAAAGTGAGGAAAATAGGAGGGAGGGAATACTTGAAAGGAAAACTACTTAAAATAGTAAAAAAATTAACCCTCATAGTATTTTTTTTTCCTTCCTTATTTTCTTTCCATCCAATCATAGGGTTAAGGAGCATAAGCTGTGCTTTTGCTACTCTCTAGCTTTGATTATTGCAGTTCAATGGAGCACTAATACCATAATCTGGTAAATCTATGACAGCAGTTCCCAATAACTGACCATTAACGGCCTTATCTCATGGAGGCTCACACAATTCGAAACAAAACACAGGCAAGAATGATAAGAAGCATCCATTGGCCTTGGAAACAAGGATTGAAAATTTTGAATATAATATCACAAGATACATACATGTAGAAAGAGAAATTCACCATCTCAATAAGCGAATTTATCATCTGATCTTGGGAGTCCACTAAACGGTCAAACTTTTACGAGTTCTAAACATAGTTCAGTGACATCCCAAAAGCATGAAGCCCAAATAAATTCTGATACAAGTAGAAAGTTCTCATGGTTATCTTAGCAAAAAGGCATCCCCAGATAGTAATCAGTGTATGGGAAAGAATCCTGCCAATCCTTGCTACATGAGAGAAATGATATTTTCGTCATAAGCTCTGCCAGCTGATTGACCTCTGGCATAAAGCTACAGGTTGACATTTGGTTTTCTAATTCTGTTAAAGAACATTTATATGCCAAGCCACCAAAAAAGTGGTGCCCGTTTGACTTTTGTTGCTGCTCTCCCAGAAAAAGTGAAAATACTTCTGTTGAGCAGGTAGGTTTCGGTAGGTGGGATGGTCTCTTTGTATACACATCAGCACTGGAAAATGGTACTAGAAGCTTGGATCTTCTTTTGCATTGTGGAAGCTATGTTTGGCATGGCTTTCGCCTCACCAAAACTGAAACCCAATTTAAACCTAAAATAATGTTTAGCATGGCTTTGGAAGCAAATAACTTTGTGCCCAAATGCCACTTTGAAATTAAAGTCTTTTTTCCTATTTATAGCTTTTTTTTCCTTTTTAAAAAAATTAAGCCTTTTAAAGCTGACTTTTCTTCTTTTGAATCATAAAGTGACATACTAATTGGTTCTTGAAAGTCTTCGTTTTTGTGTAGAAGCAAACTCTCCAAATTTATGAAAAATGAGTGTTCATTTGTTAAAGATTTCGGTCAAATATTTATAAAATTCTATTGGCATATTATGTGAATTCTTCTTAGTCTATATCCAGACTATGGCCCTTCCTTATGAAAAACACCTTTGCAATGTTGTTTAACTTGAGATCATGAACAGGGGATGTTTTCACAAGATATTTGGAAAGAATGCTTTTAGGGAAGCCTATAAAAAGCTCTGTGTCTCTGACCTATTTGAGCTTGTGAACATGAGTGGCTTTTTGCTAGTTTTGTCTATAGTTTGGTTGGTCCATTACTGTTCCTGATTTCAAAGTTCTCTGTCTATGGAATTTAGGGACCCGGTTTCCTTGCTAAACAAAGTGTTTAGCAGGGAGTGTTAATCACCCAATCAACGACCACATTATCCCCCGCTCTTTTACTCTAACTTCATCAACGGCTAGGATTTTGTTTAGGTGATTAAGGATCCTTACTAGAAAAACCAGGTCTTGTATGTGACGATGGCAGTTACGAGGGTTTCCTCTTTTTATATCTGGTCCAATCTTTGATTCACTTGAATCAGGGTTGGTTGGCTTGCAAGGTAACTCCATGCTTATGATCTGTGCAAATTGCTTACCACCGTGTACTATTTATAAGTCCTTTTCAACTGATTATGGAGTAAATGATTATAAAGTAAATTTTTAACTTTGCTCTCATTTATAAATGAGTATTTTTCTACTCTTTCTTCTCTCCATATTTTCATTAGTACAATTAATATGGGCAAAATTATCATAATTTCATTTACTACTCTGAAATTGAACTAATAAATAGAACTAAATTTTTTTGGTCAAATGACTTATAAATAAGACCGGATTGGTATCATGTAATTAAGAACAAAGCTCCTGAACTACAAATGTATGTTTTAGATCAAAAATCAATGAATAATTTTCTTTCAATACTCCCTCCGGTTTTAATACTGCACTCAAATTAATGAAATTCGTTAAAATTAGTTTTTTTTTTTTTTTTTGGGGGCAAAATATCAAAATTACCCCCAATAAGAATCAATATAATAGTTTGGCTAATAACTTATAAATACTAGGTAAAGTGGAAATTGGGGAAATTGGAGTTGCAAGCAATGGGTTTCTAAACTGATACATGACGTTATTACAGTGCATGATTGCTTGCGGAAAGTGGATAGCCAAATTAGACAAATATAAGCAATTCATGTAGTTATTTTATTGCTAAACGAAAATAAAATAAACAGTCATATCGACTTATTTTTTGTTTCTTCTAAGATGAAAATCAACATTAAACCCAAAAGCGATCCGTTTTCAAAAAATCATGTCAATATAGGGACTTGTGTATAGTTTGAAAATCACAGGCCTGAGAAGAGATTGTTAAGTCAGTAAATAATGTCTCACGTATTTGGGACATCTTATTTCTGATTTAAACAAAAATTTAACAAGCTCCTAGTCTCTTCATGCACCACTGGAGCTGAACATGTTCGGGTCATATCTTATAGCCAACGGGGAATAACACCTGAAGTGAAAATGAAGGTTGTGAAAGAAGCTAGCTAGTTGACGACATCAAGAACCAGCTTGCGAGACTTGAGAACGGACCATCTCAATCGACGGAAATAGGCGGCTTGAAGAAGAGCCAGCGATAGTACAAAAATCCATTTGAATCCCATCTGCATTTAGTAAGTTTTAGTTAGGAAAAAACATGACATTCTTCATCCATCAGAAGGTAAGGAGAAAAAAAAAGGTATAGAAGGAAACAAGACCAGTTTTCTCTCTTCCATCTCAGGTTCAGCGGCCCAAGTCAAGAATGACACGACGTCTTTTCCCATCTGCGCACCGAAAAAAAGACATGAGCTTCCCAATCACAGAGTCCATGGATATTGCATTTTGAGAAGATTTACTAAAGGCACTCAAGCTTATACATATTGTTAACGGTTAATAATATACCTGAGATTCTGTAGCAGGGGTGCCATCTTCATATTCAACAGCACCATCATTCAGCATCTTAGGCATGGCAATTGCTCCACCAGGAAAATATGGATTATAGTGCAATCCGTCTCTAATCTACAAATTTATTAAGAGAGATAATCATATGATTAAGAGTTGAAGAACAATATTTCAGGTTGGTGTGGTGACTGGCATTCATGAACTTGTACTGATAATTGGATTTGAAGAGAAATGGAAATTCGATTCAGCTTCCATGGTTTGTCAATATATACATATGACTGATAACTGGTTCATTTCCACCCATTACCGTTATGCTCCAGAATATGAAACAGACTTTACCTATTAACCATTATATGCTTAACATAGACAAAATAATGCAGCTCCAAAAACTGGCAAAAATAAACATTCCCAACAAAACAATTTGTAAATGTAGTTTAAAGAATGAGCTATTAAGGTGCTGTAAAGAAAAGAAATGCCAAGGCAAGGGCTCTTGAACTGCCCACCGTGGGTATAAACATGCATGCAGATGCAGGTAAAGATTTATGTGCCAAAGCGTTGATATTATTCTTGCATCCCCAAAATTCTAGTAAACACACAAAGTGACTTCAGCAAGCATCGTAGAAATTCAAACAATCTTAGATTAGAATTTACCGAAACACCAGCAGGGGGATCACGATAACCAGTAAGAAGGGAAAATACATAGTTTTGACCATTGTGGCGGGCCTGCAAAGAAAATAAAGTTGATATTTTTGCATATATACAAAAGAAAATTCTAATGACATCACAAAAAAAGTACTGGAGTTACTTTGGTAATAAGACTTAGATCTGGAGGATAAGCTCCTCCATTAGCAAACCTAGCTGCTGCTTCATTTGCATATGGCTGAGGAAAGCGATCACTGAGTTTACCAGGGCGTGTAAACATCTCACCCTCATCATTAGGGCCATCAACCACCTCAATCTCAGCTGCCATAGCCTTTACCTCATCTTCTGTATAAGCAACACCAACCAAATCACGGTACGATACCAAAGACATAGAATGGCATGAAGCACAGACTTGTGTATAAACTTGATGACCACGGCGAATCCTGCTCATCAAAAATTAGTTTAAAGCATTAAGACCAACAGTATACAATGGAAATGATTACTGTAGTGTTCATGTGAAATTTGCTCACAACACAGGATACCTGCATAAAGAAGAATGCACATCCTAACCTCCCCAAAATTAAAAACACAAGGTCGAGACAAATCAAATAATGCTCACCTCACAAAATGGTAATTCGAATTAAAATATAGCAACTGCCCACTGCTACCAACTACATTATACAACTCCAAAATGTAGCATGGGAAAAAGTCAAAAAGGATTGAATTTCTGTCCCGTGAAATCGTATAAGAATGTTGAGTGTACATTGTCGTGAACTTGCTACAAGACATTGTTTAATAAAAAGAAGGAAAATATAGGGCATATAAGTATATTCAAGAAAGACTCACGAAGCATGATCATATGAACTGAGGATGCCCTTGTGAGGCCATGGATAGCTTGGACATTCAAGGCCATGCTCAGCCTCATCAGCTGAAGCTGTAGTAGCAAAACTCAAAAACCCTGAGACACTAGCTCCAATTAATGCAAGTGCTCTCAAGGACCTGCTGCCAGTAGAGCCAGCATCATCTTTTCTTGTGATGATGGATGACAAAAGGGATGGATTCTGTGGAAAGCATAGAGAAGAAACAAATTGTTAGATGTGGACTAAAATAGAATATTACTAGGCCTACTCTCCCCATAAACCCTTAGGACATCGAGTAGAAATAGATTTACCTGAATCCCAATAAAGCAGAGTTTAATAGCAGCGCAACAACCAAAAAAAAATGAGTCCTTAAAGATTCAATAACAGTTAGTGAGTTAGCAACAATTTGGGTATCATAAACACTATGCTATGAGTCATTCATTTAAAGAAAGTGCCATCTGCAGTGTAGAAAAGATGCACCATGAGAAAGAATAGTTACAAATGGTAAAGACATAATGACATAAGCAATGAGACAGAAGAAAATTCTTAAAATAATTGTAAAAAGAGTAAGGATTTGATTAAATTTAGTATTTTGTAAGTTGCATGAAAATTCTGATATGTAAAGCATAGAAAATATATTAGAGTTAGTTAATTAGTTAGGGAGTTAGGAAGTTAGAGAGGTAGTTAGTTAATATTGCTGATGTGCTGTTACTACCGTAAGATAAGGGCTGACTGAAGTCTGAGGCTATCTTACATATAAGGGAGTCTAGATTAATGTGATAGGGCTGTGAATTGTTATGATGAATGAATGAAGGAATTCCAGATTGGATTCTGTGTTTCTCTCTTTCTCTTCTCAAACCCTCTGATTTCTATCTTCTTTCCCAAACCTTCTATCAATTTCCCTCTCACCAATCACAAATTTTAACTCTTGTGTAGAAATATCTATTAGAATGTCCACTAGGAACACTCCAGTTCCAACACTGGCTGTTCACAAATCATTGACTGTAAATTAAAGTTCAATCATGGAGATACTTCTCGTAATTTTATGACCCTAAAGACCAGTTTGATGAATTCTTTCACAAATTAGAAGAAATAATACTACTTCACGACAAACATAAAATTCTAGACAAAAGGAAAAAAGAAAAACACTGAGCTTCCCTTATCTGCAAGAAATCCAATCTATAATGCATCTTCTCCAAATATGTATAACAACTGAACACCGCGTTTTCCTTTCTAACCCTAAACTGTTATTCTAAAAGCCCATTATGGTTCACACAGGCTACAGAGGACAGAAAAGTCCATTTACTAAATTCTCCCAAAAAAACATAAAAGCAGTAAGGAAAGGGAAGGCCAAAGCTTACAGTGTGTTGGGACTGAAGTTTTCTTCTCAATAATTGCTGAATAATGCCTCCAGCCATCTCAGTCCACACTGTAAAATATTCATAACAATATACAAACGGTAAATAAATAACTAAATCATAGGTGATATTATCCAGCGTAATTCAAATTCATTACAACATTAGTCCAAGTGTAGATTACACAATTATTGGAAGTAGCCTACATCCGGTTCACACAAGTCACATCAAAATCCTAATCAGGTGAGAACATAAAGTTCAAAACATATTTTTCCTAAAGCATAAGCAGATAAACAAGCAGCTTTACAGCAGACGTCACGTTTTCACATAGTTCATGCTAAAGAGGATGAACACTAGTAGTAATAAATTTCATCTATTTTACCCTCAACATTAAAGAACTTTTTCTCATTCCAGCAGGGGAAAACTCGGTAGAAAGGTGTATAGGTTATTGTTCACAAAAATACTTCCAAATATTCACACTTCTATGTCCTAGTAGTAGTATCACTGTCAAAATTTTTCCAGAGCCCTTTATGCAAATGACCACATAGATGAACAAGCCCATCTTCATAACCGCGCCACAACATACATTTCAAATAAAATAGGACCACAATTAAAATAATTTTAAAATAAAATGGCATCCTAAATCCAGGCACAGGCACAATATGATGGGTTTCAGGCATTTCAGTTCCACGAATCTTGGGATTAAGCAAAAGGGCGAAGCCCCCGGCTTTCACTGGGAGAGGTGCGAATAGAGATAGATGTGCACTGATTCATAGCTCAAGCATATACATTTACGATATAAATTATGAAAAATCGGAGAACACAGAATTACAAAGCAGTTCATAGATCCGAGGATGTATGGAAATGGGAGAGAGAGGAATGGAAAAAAGACTCACCAAAGGAAGGCGATAAATCCGAAGATGAAGCTTAATTGAGCTCTCGCGGTCAAAGGAACAAAGGCAGGTCTGAGATCAATGAAGAAGGAAAAGAGGAAGAATTCGAAGGATGAGCAGCAGCGAGAACCTAGTGATGCCGGAGGAAGATGAGACACAAAGCACCTATTATGGCCACGAGATTTTCTGGGCCTTTTGGGTTTGTTAATGGGCCTTTCAGATGACAATTTTGTTTTCTTTATTTCTTAGTTGACCGGATACAACTCAAATAATTATTTTTAAAGAAAATTGTTTTAAAAAACCTCATTATAAAATTTATGGGAAAATTCCTTTTTGATCTTAAGGGATTAAGAAAATGTCAAAAAATCTCAAGATAAATTCAGATGTCAGAAAAGTCTCAAAGAGTTGTTAATCCCACATATAAAGTTGTTAATCCTGATATCGAGTTGTTAATCCTAGGATGAGTTGTTAACGAGACTTTTCTAACATTTGAATTTCCCTTGAGACTTTTTTATCATTTTCTTAGAACCTGAAATGAATTTTCCTTTTTATTGTCAAAGGTACTAAGAATTGAAACCTTTGCGCAGGACAACTCTTTTCACACAGATAATTTCTAAGTAATGTTTTCTAGTTTTGGCCAAAAAGCAAATAATAGCGAAAATTGTGAAAGTTAAAGAAACAGCTACAGCAGACTTCTTATAACTTTATAATTAAGCCACATGGTAAATATTCCTTTTTAATCAATTATAAGAACATGCTAAATATTTTGAATTTGATTTGATATTTGAATATATATATATATATATATAGGTTTATCGTTTGTCATGTCACTTAACATAAGGTTATGTCAAAGTCACCCTAAAACTACATTGTTTTAGGAGTTAAAAGAATTAATAAAGGGTGCTTTTGTATTTATTATATGAATTTTACCAAAAGATACTTCATTAATCCTCCTAACCCCAACACTACGTTGTTTTGAGAGTTCATTAATTCCTCTAACCACAAAATGACGTAGTTTTGGAAAGAGTTGACGTAACCTTATGTTAAGTGACATGATAAACGATAAAATATATATATATATATATATATATATATATATAATGCGGCTTTTATTAAAAAAAAATCATATTCAATTTTTAGCTAATTTTCAATCACGATTTCAAAATAATAATTAATGGCATTTCGATGACAGACGTAATCTATTATTCATTCAAATTATATTTTTTTCCCAAGAAATATACTTGAAAACAAATAGCCATTAAGGACTACAACCCATATTAAAAGAGGTATTATAAAAAAACCAATATACCTGTATGTCAAAAAAGAAAGTACTAGCACGCCACAACCAAAACCAAATATTCATGCTTGATTTTTTGCTCAGAAAGATATTTATATTAATACTAAAAATAGGTACAATATTTGGATACAAGTAAAGCCAGATCTAGTACAACAAAATACATCCAAGACAAAAACAGTCAAATCACCGTACATAAAATATTTAGAAGTAGAAGTATAATCATAGACAAAGCAGTCTCCTTAATATTTGGGGTTAGAAGTGATAAGGAAGAAGGTGATGGTTGTAAAACCCACCCAAACAGGCACACCTCCTCATAAGCATTAGCTGCAACGAGAGCAATCATGACAGTACCCCATGCGGGGTTAAGAACACAAAAAACCCAACCTCGACGTAAGAAGACCCATGATGCCCGAAGAAATCTTCTCGCTCCTCTGTTGAATCGATCCGGTGACCTTGGCCACACAACAAGCAACGCCTCTTTAGATCTGCCCCCAGGAATGCAGATCCGAACTACCAAGGGAGAATCGGATCTTATAATGTTCATACAGTCGTCCACCCAAGAAGATATGAACGCAGATCTTACAGATTTGCTTATTTCATGAGACAAAAATACCACCAGACAATCCAGTATCACAAAAAAGTAATAAAAAAAACTGATAAATCTCATCTCCACATATCAGATCTGGAGAGGAGAGGAAAGGGCTCGCCATAAGTACGAGAGAAGGCCACATCTGACAGAACTCTGAGGGAGAGGACCATAGATCAAGGATTTGGACTCCAAAACACTTGGACCGCTGATCAAAGATATGGACTTGCAACAACCACTCGAACTCGTTTGTGGCACAAAGGTGGTGGTCGTCGGCGGCTTGTGTGTAAGGCACAAGCCGCCGGCGAGGGAGCATGCGATGAAGAAGATGAAGTGCAAAGAGGAGGAGAGAAGGAGGAGAAAAGAGAGGAGAGAGAAACTAGCCATCTTGTACCATCCTTAAAATATTCATGCTTGATTAAACATTAAATAAATATTCTGTAAAAAGTTAAACATTAATTATTAATATTTATTTTTTATTTTGACCCTCAATTGTGGCATGCGATATTTTTCATAGAAAGCCTGTTGGCTGTTGTCTCAAACCTTCTCATTCTGTGAAATATATGACCAAACATACTTAATAGTTAATATACAATGAAGCTAATACACACACCAACAACCAACATAAAGTTGGTTTGGCGGTTAAGACCCAACTAGATCTCTTTGGGTTTTCGGTTTAAGTGTGAGAGGAAATACATGGTGAGATAGACAGCCACAAATCCCGAAACTAGACTAGTCGGTTACTCCGATACCTATATAATACATGCATTGACACTAGCAAAATTATGGAAAATAAGGCAAGCAAGTGTTTTCAAGATAATATATTTTCAAAGGATAGACGCTCATTTTAAAAAAGTTCTGCAGTATGGAAAATATTTTAAATATTAACCCATAGTCAAGAAAGAAGAACAAACAAGCATGAATGAATCACTAATCTGACATTAAGCCAAGTTTGTAAGGAAGATAAGAAATTAATACTTGATGGAAAATGGCTCATTGGTGCGATTCTTTCAATCTGTGGCACAGAGATAGAAATCTGAAACTGAGGAATCTCATATTCGTTTGAACATATCTACAATAACAAATGAGGCATAGATCTATTGCCATGCATTTCACAGTCCTAAAGGACTTCCTCATAAGGAAGTGAAAAAAAATTGTGTCCAGACATCATGAAACTCTGTATCATCATGAACTTGAGAACTTCACAGCAAACTTTAATCAAATACTCTCTTAATCCACAAAATGATCCAAAAAGCATAGACCCTCTTGTTAGGTGGAAAACAATGAAATGAAATTGCACGTCACTTACTTTTCTTCCCTCTTATCTGATACAAAATTTCATATAATTCACACACCAGCAACTAAATTATACATCCATACATCCCTCTTGAAAGAGAACAGAACAACATTATAGGACCAAATACAGTGATGTGAAACACGATCTTATTGATATCAGAATGATACAAACAGAAAGTGAGAGGAGGAAGAGATAAGAAATAGGGGCTAGGCTAAATGAACAACATAGGCAGCAAAAATATTCCATTCATCAAAAGTCTCCTTCAATGAGTTGCATATTAGCTATTTCTAGAAGCCACTTGCTATGTTTTCCTTCTCATGAAGGAAACATAAAAACAAAGTAAATAAAGCATGATGTCATTTCAAGGCAAGTCCTTAACCTAAGCAAATCTGCAATATAATAATAAACACTTCTAGGCTCTTCAATGTGGATGTGGCCAACTCGTAAATGCTTGCTACATACCCTTTCATTGATACATCTGTGCATAGAAAACACATTGAAATCATTAGTGGTGAGTTTGAACTGAGATAGAATAGCTTTTGGTTCATCAATTTCCCCTTTACCATCAATATCAATAAAAAATCCAGATGCTACACAAACATTGTAGGTAATTACATTCCTCCAACTGGTATAATGCTTTCTACATAATTGAAAATATGACGAACATAGTCACTTCTGCAAACAGAAAGCTCTGTAGATTCTCTTGTGGTAAGATTGAACAAAACAGTGTTTGGATTATCATTCTCCCTTCCACGTGCAGTTGAAATTTTGCAAACAATCTCATTCTTCCAAATAGTCATAGGGCGTAAGAAGTGTGGATATGGGTTACTAGTATATTTCTTGGTCCAACTCCATCTCCCGCCGGATGCAACAACAACCTCCTCCATCACCCACAGTTTAATAAAAAAAGATTCATAATTTCTTATGCCATGGCAAGAAAGTATTGCAAGTTTGTTCTCATATGTAGTGAGTCTATTTTGATATGATCTAGGCGCTAAAGCAGGCCTTGGTAGCAATGTAAACACTTCCATTGCTATGTCAAATGAAATTATCACAGGATAACTATTTCTACCCAAAAGATCCCGCTTAAACCCAAACCAAAAGATAGCTCCATTGGCAGTGAAACGTTCTGAATTAATACCTGCACCATTTAAGATCCCCAATTCTAATCCCTTCCATGATCCTGTCCTCAATGAATACACTTCCACTTTTTCAACATCAAACGCCCCATCAACATAAATTTTTACTATTTTGTAATCATCAACAATTGGACTGAATCCAAATCCTACAAAGCCGTGAAAATCAGTACAAATTGTGGGCACCTGTCTGATTTCTCTGATAGCAGGATTATACAATAAAAGGGAATGATGAGATATAAAATCCACCATACTAATGTCAAAGCAGAGCAATCCATTACTCGAACCAACGACCCAACCGCGCTTAAAGTAATCAAGCAAAGGATGGTTCGGTGCCCGACGTAGTTGCATCTCACAATCAAGCAAATGTAAGTTCAAAGTGCCATTGCGGTCAATCGGCTCGAAGAGAAGGCAAGGATTTTGATGGGTAGAGTGGTGGAGGTGTTCGGCAGTGAAAGATGGGTTCTTGATGAGACTTTTCCAATGTTTGGAGACACATTGAAATCGGATTAGGGATTTTGCTGGGAGTCGTTTGAGAATGTTTATGATGATTTCCTCATAAAGAAATGGTACGTCGATATCAAATACGATCTTCATCACTGTGATCGATGGGGAAGAACAGATATCTCCGAGTAACTCCTTTGTAACCAACGAAGGTTTTCTATTTCCTTCCCAGAATCAACGAATGTTTGATAAGCAATTCGAGGAGATAGTGGCAGAGAACCAGCCCAGAAATGTCGAGCAGTTAAAAATTTTCGCTTTGCGAAAATCTATTCTTTTCTCTTTTTAAGGCACAATTTCGTGGTGGAAGTTTTTTTTTTTTTTTTTTTTTTGTTGCTCACCCAGTTCACAAGGTCCTCACCCCGACTAGTCCGGATCCGACCCGCGTCGCGCACCCGACCATGGTGGAAAAGTCTCCGGCGTGGATTTTTTGCATTCACATGGCTCAAATCAAGGCGCTTTTAAGCGACATGGCTCGCATTTACCACTAAAAGAACCCTCGTTAGTTCGTGGTTGAAGTTTTTATTGTGAGGTAATTTTATCCTAAAAGGTTTTTGGATCCATTTTACGTCAAAAGTGTAAAAATCTCAAAGAGTTGTTAATCCTACAAATAAAGTTATTAATTCCACATATAGAAGTTGTTAATCCTATAAGATGAGTTGTTAACGAGACTTTTCTAATATCTGAATTTCCCTGAGACTTTTTGAAATGAATTTTCCTTTTTTTGCCTTACCATTATTTTAGTTAATTAAGTGTCAATTAATTAAATATGTTAAGTTAGCAATATATATATATATATATATATCATCACATCATTTTTATTAAAGTGTAAATTTGTCTAGAAGTCCATATGTCATTTACTCCATTTTTTTTAAAGTTAACTTTAAAATTTTCGGGTCCCTTTGCCAAAGAAAAATGTCTCTATTGATCTCTCTTTATTACGTCTCTATTGGATGTCTAGTTTAATGCTATATAAAAATATTGATACAACATTAAATATAACATTAAATCTCAATCATTAAAACTTGATCAACGGTGGAGACATTCAATAGAAAGGAGAGAGAGAAATCAATAAAAACATTCTTTTCTACAAATTTGCACTTCAACAAAAATGATATATAAATGATCAGCTTAGCATATTTAATAAATTAATGGTCAAAATTAATTGAGATACCAGTAAGAGTGAAATTATCCCATTTTTTAAACTTCCGAAACAAAATTACCCGTTATCCCCTTTTTTCATTATTATTTTTTTTTCTTTTTAATAAAAAAATAAATCGGAATTTTTTATGTCAATGTCTAAGAATCGTGCCTTCGGCTGAAAACACACACAATTTATAGATTGCTATATATTTTAAACAATTTTTTGCCTACGTTAAAAAATTTAGCTCATACTACTATATATTCAGCATTTCATTAAACATTTAAATACAGAATGCTATTATCATTTGCATTGTTGTGAAAAAAAAAAAAATTGTGAAAATGTAAAAACACTAGAGTGATAAGTGTTAAAATACAAGTAAAACCTATCTTCAATAAAAACGCCGTGTAAAAATGTAAGTTTTTACTATTTTTAATTAAGAAAATTGAGAAGATATAGACAATTTAGATGATATTGATGCCTATGATGATGAAAGCTTTTGATTGAAGTTGAAGTGAAGAAACCTATGAATGGTCATGATTTAGATATTTCAAATTTTGCAAATAAACTTGTTATAAAAGTAAGAAAAAAGAGGACAGTGAGGATATGCAACTAATACAAAATAATGTGTTCGATTGAATCAATTAATATAATTTAGGAATTGTTAAATTTTATTCTTTTGATGTTTTGGAACTTGGTTGTAGGAGTTGTTAAACTCTTTTTTTGTTTTTGGACTTGTGTTTTATATGGTTATGTGACTTATTTATTTTAAATATAAAGTTGTTGATTGAATTTTGAGTAGTGATTTATGTTTTTTTACATGCATATATATAATTTTGTATTATGACCTTGGAGAGTAAAAACTTTACATTTCGTGTCATTTTTATAATTTATGTTTCTATCAATCTCTCCATTTCTATATAGAAACTTGATTTTGACAACATTGATCATTTGTCGTCCCCAAAAAGAAATTTTTTGATATTACGATAATAATTAAAAATAATTGTTTTAAAGAAATTTTTGACTCATTAATTGTAAATAATAGATGAGAATACATTGACAAATACTGTTTAAATTTTATAATGTGTTATTTATTCTAGCCTCTGTGTTTGGTGGAGAGAAATAAAAAATAGAAAATTGAAGAAAATTTTGAATGATTTCAGTAAAAAAAAAAAAAAAAATTGCAGATATGGGCACGAAATTTTTTATGGAGGGATAGGTTATCTTTAGAATTTTATATTAATTACTTTGAAATCTTTAATTTCTTACCGATTTGGTTCTAAGTTAGCTCGGTTCGACTCGGTCGACTGGTAACCCTTGACCCTTGATCGGTTTAGTGACAGGTTCGAGTTTCACAACATTAGACAAGTATTGGTTATAGAGGGAATGAGAGAGAGAAAAATTTCCTTCCCACTGCTCCTGGTTTTAAAAGCCAAAGTAATTAAATTATTTCCAATTTTTATTCACGATAAATTAACTTAATGACTTTGTTGTGGACCTCGGAAATGGGCCAGACCAAGTCAAACCCACTAGAAGGCCAAATACCCCACGGTTATCCCCACTACCTTAGTAGTCTTTGGAAGTGGGGGCACAACGCACTACATCATGGGAACGTGCTACCTAGTGAGTTGGACCAACCCGGCTTGGTTATAAATAGGGGCACAGGTGAACGGTACACACGTATTCTCCCTTACTCTTTAGATATCGTCCCACTGTGCACACACCCCACACCTCTCGTTGTGTACGGTGATCATCTTGTCCACCGTTATCCGTGCCATAGATAACATTGGATAAGCCTACCAGATCCTATATTGAAGTTAACCGGCCTCCGTGGTGAGACATTTGTGTTCCACTAACGGAACATTGGCGCCGTCCGTGGGGACGAATAAACTTCGAATCCCATACCATAAAGCCACGAACCTATCATAGCAAATGGCGAATACAAGAGGACGTGGTACAACAACTCGGCAAAATCAAGTGCCAGAAGAACAACCAGAGCAACACGAAGGACAAACATCACAACCGGGGGGCCCGATGAACCCGGACAAAGAACCAGTGTTGGTAGAAACCGAAGAGGAGACATCGGACATAGCGAAATCTCCACCCCTTGAAGATGTCGCTATCCGGCAAACCAACACCATTGAAGTGGTCGACCCCGATATTCAGTTATTACGAACCACCCTTGGTTCCGTATTGGACGAATAGACGAGATGGAAACACGGAATCGATTACAAAGGGAAGAGGACGTCCGGACTATGAGAGAAGAGATGTACCGCCGCGAGGAAGAATTCGGGGAAATTAGTCGGACGTCACGCGGGACCAACCCAGGATCATGACGGCAACGCTGGAAAGAGCAATGTGGACCCGAGCCAAAATGGCATCCCAACTCCTCGGAATATTGGGACGTCACAGACAGCTCATGAAGAAGACACTCCCGAGATGAGGAATGATACACGGGAAGCCAGAAGCAAGAAAAAACAAGATCGGATAATGGCTAATCATGGCAACACCGATAACACTCGAAAGGAACGATCATCGGTCGGAACGTCGAAAAAAGACAAAGAGAAGGTCCTCTCTAATAAAGATGTGGCGTCGCCGTCATCGGATGCAAGCTCAGATGAGGAGGAGAAAGTCGCGACTCCCTTCACGGCCAAAATAATGGCCGCGCCTTATCCAAAAGGCCTAGACACCAAAGATTTCCCGAAATACGATGGAACCCAGGACCCACAAGTGCACGTGGGCAATTTCAAAATGGAGATCATGGTTAAAGGATACTCGGGGCCCGTGGTACCCCGGTTGTTTGCGGGAACGCTACGTGGACCAGCCCAAATCTGGTTCAACACCTTGCCAGAAAACTCAATCCCAGACTTGAAGGATTTGGAGAACAAATTCTTGCTCAACTTCGCCACGAGTAGGAAGCAGCCCAAAACCGAGTTCCAATTAGATCAGGTGAAGCAATCACCCGGGGAGACGGTGCAAAAGTATTTGGATCGCTTTAAGGACACGGCAATACAAGTGCCGGGGTTAAAGGAAGACGTACATTTGCATTGCATCATAGCCGGCTCGGACAAGTCCTCACGTTTGAAAAAGTCCGTTGTAAAGCGACGTCCCAAAACGCAGCGAGAATTCCGAGATCGATCAAAGACGTACATAGAGCCGAACAGATGGATATTATGAGCCATGCACCACGGGACAAGCGGAGGAGTTCGTCTCCATGAATGAAGGAACGATACAACCCGAACAGACAAGAATCCCGAGGACAAAGGGACACTAAACCTCGAAGAGCAGAAGGAAGATATGACCGATACGCTCCATTGAAAGTATCTCAGGCCCAAATCTGGAAGGAAGTCTCCCTCACCGAGATGAAAAAAGTAGAACGACCACGGCCGCTGCGGAATGAGCATACCCTAGACAAGTCCCGATATTGTGAATTTCATGACCAACACGGACATACAACGGATGTCCGTTGGGATTTGAGGGACGCCATAGAGAAATTCATCCGAGAGGGAAAGCTCGTAAATATCGATCCAAACGCAAGGGCGGGGGTAAGCGGAGGAGAACGAAGTAGAAGTCCGCCGGCCGAAAAAAAGAAGACGAGAACAGAAAAAAGGAAGAGAAGCGCATGATGAGTTTCCCGAGTCGAAATATGACCGCAATGGGATTGTTGGAGGTTTCGGCGGAGGAGGAGATTCCGCCAATCAAAGAAAAAAATACTTGAAAGAGGTTTATCTCGTAGTGGATCGTCCGAGATTTAAAAGGGAGTACGCAAAACCAAATTTGCCAATGCTCGGGTTTGCGAAGAAGACTTGGAGGATGTCATGCCGGACACCACGACGGGCTCGTCATAACCGGAATTGTCAAAGATTGCCGAGTTAAGAAGATTTTTATAGATAATGGAAGCGCGGTGGACATAATCCTCGGGATGCGTTTAAACGCATGCGGTTCGATTCGGAAGACCTCAAACCATGTAGGACCACCCTGAAAGGCTTTAATGGAGAAGACACCCGTCCAAAGGGATACATCGACCTCAAATTAACGTTGGGGACGAAGGAGGCATTCAAATCAGGGATAGTTCGTTTCATTGTGGCCGATTTCCGTCTCCATACAATATTATCCTCGGACGACGACCGACTATCCATGACTCGGAACATGTTGGTATCTTCTAATCACCGAAGTTGAAATTTTATGACAAAGAGAATCAAGTCGTTACCATTAAAGGAGATCAAAGAGACTCTCGGCAATGTTACTTCGAGGCGGTCAAGGAAAGCAAAATTCCAAAGACGGACCCTGCCAAGGGAGGTGACAAGAAAACCGACAATAAGCCTGTTTACATAGTAGAGTTAGACTTGAGGGAAGAAGACAAGATGCAAAGGTCCGAGCCTAATGAAGAGACGAGAAGATTTCGTCCGGGGATGAACCAGAAAGCACCACCAAAATCGGAAAAACATTGGATCCCGAGATGCGAACAAAATTGGAGTTGTTCTGCGAGAAAACAAAGACATATTTGCATGGACGCCATCGAAATTCGGGATTGACCCCGAGTTTTGTTTTCACAAATTGGCCATCCACCATGGGTCAAACCCGTAGCTCGAAAAAGAGGAAACGGGGG
This sequence comes from Acacia acuminata, assembly GCA_019022655.1. Lineage (NCBI taxonomy): Eukaryota > Viridiplantae > Streptophyta > Magnoliopsida > Fabales > Fabaceae > Acacia > Acacia acuminata. The sequence goes on from JAFJYI010000035.1 coordinate 1,375,557, forward strand.
TGCGGGACCGGGTAAAGCCTTGGAAGCGCATGTCCAGGAGTTGATCACAGCCGGATTTATTAGGGAAGTGCAATACATGACGTGGCTATCCAACGTGGTCATGGTTAAAAAACCGAACGGCAAATGGCGCGTGTGCACGGACTACAAAGACTTGAACAAGGTATGTCCTAAGGATGCATTTCCCATGCCTAACATTGACCAATTGGTTGATCCGGCCCGGCTTTCGACTTTTGTCATTCATGGATGCATACTCGGGATACAACCAGATTGCCATGCATCCCGAGGATCAAGAAAAAACGGCCTTCATCACGGACAATGCGAACTATCAAGCTACAACGTGATGCCTTTCGGCCTCAAGAATGCGGGGGCGACTTACCAGAGAATGATGACAAAGGTCTTTTCGGATCAGCTGGGAAAAAATGTGGAAGTCTACATTGACGATATGATAGTGAAATCTAAAGAACAAAATGACCATGTTCATGATCTGCAAGAAACATTCGAAAAGTTGAGGAAGCATCGAATCCGTTTGAATCCGACAAAATGTGCTTTCGGAGTTCCATCAGGAAAATTCTTGGGTTTTCTCTTGACTAACCGAGGCATTGAAGCTAACCCGAGAAAAGTGCGCAGGGCCGTGATGGAAATGAAACCCCGGAAAACAAGAAAGAATTACAACAAGGTGACGGGGGCGATTGGCGGCCTTGACAAGGTTCTTGCCCAAGTCGAGAAAAGTCCCTCCCATTCTTTAAACTCTTGAAGAAGGAAGCTCAGGAAGGATGGAACTCGGAGTGTGAAGAAGCATTTAGCAGAATAAAGCAATGCTTAGCATCTCCGCGCATTATCCCGACGAAGTCGGGGAGAAATTGTTTCGTATTTGTCGGTGGGGGAAAAAGGCGTAAGCGCGGTTTTAGTTCGAGATGCGAAGACGGGCAAAAACCAAGTATACTTTGTAAGTCGGGCTCGCAAAGTTCCGAGTTGAGGTATCGAAACCTGGAGAAAATGGCCTTTGTACTATTAACGACGGCAAGACGACTTCGCCATTATTTCCTTGGCCATTCGATCGTAGTAAGAACGAATCAACCCATCCGACAAGTTTTACATAAACCAGACTTGTTGAGCGGGAATGATAGCTTGGGCAATCGAATTGTCCGAGTTTGATATCACCTATGAGGCCGGCAGGCAATCAAGTCACAAGCTTTGGCTGATTTCTTAGTGGAGCTAACCTCGTTTCGAATGGGAAGAAGGGAGCCGAACCATGGAAAGTGTTCGTGGACGGATCGTCTAACATAAAGGGAGGTGGTGCCGGAGTTATTGTGGAAAGCCCCGAGGGCGTGGCTATGGAATTATCTCTCCGACTTGATTTCCCAACATCAAATAATCAAGCGGAATATGAGGCCCTCATTGCCGGGTTCTGCGCAGAGCTAAAGAAAACGGAGCTCGGCAAGTGCACGTCTCCACGGACTCTCACTGGTCGTTTCCCAAATCCAAGGGACCTATCAAGTGAGGGGGCCCCCGTTAGCTAAATACTTGACAAAGGTGAAAGACATTATGACATATTTTGACGAGGTGACAGTGGCGCACATTCCTCGGGCAGAAAATACGAGGGCCGACATTCTCTCGAAGCTAGCTAGCACGAAGTGCCCGGGAAATCTCCGCACAATTGTCCAGCAGAACCTACCGGAACCAACTTGCGTGATGCTGATTTCAAATTCGGGGGATTGGAGAAAACCGATTGCTGATTATCTAGAAAGGGGGATAACCCTAGAGGATGCGGCCGAATCAAGAACTCTAGTCAGAACAGCGGCCGCCTATGTGATGGTGAACGATCAGTTGTATCGTAAAGGCGTGCATTCCCCCATGGCTAAATGTCTCAACGAAGATCAGGCTCAATACGTTTTGGCGGAAATCCACGAAGGCATAAATGGACAACACATGGGGGCGAAAGCTTTGGCCCGTAAAGCGGTTCAAAGCGGGATACTATTGGCCTACAATGGCGCAAGATGCTAAATATCATGTGCAGAGATGCGGTAGTTGCCAGAAGCACGGCAAGATATTGTGGGTTCCACCATCCGAGTTGACGCAGATCACGACTCCATGGCCATTCTACAAATGGGGCATGGACTTGTTGGAACCGTTTAAACCAGCTCCAAGCCAATTGAAGTGGTTGATCGTCGCAGTCGATTACTTTACTAAGTGGATCGAAGCTGAACCTCTGGCGACCATCACCTCGGCTAGAGTACAGAAATTCCTACAAAGGAATATTATATCGCGATTTGGGATCCGGCGAAATAGTCACGGACAATGGAACGCAATTCATGGGCGGAGAGGCTTCCAAAGAAATGATGTCCGCCCTTAATGTGAAGCATCATTTCGCTTAGTGGAACACCCACAATCCAATGGACAAGCGAGGCGGCGAACAAAGTCATCGTCAACGGACTTAAAAAGCGAATGACCGAGGAAAGGGAAAGTTGGGTGGAACATCTCTATGCGGTCTTATGGGGTTGTCGGACCACAGTTCAAACATCCACGGGAGAGACGCCGTTCAGCCGACGTACGGCCGTGAGGCCATGATTCCAGTAGAAATCGGCGAACCCTCATGGAGAAAAGCGACAACTTCGCGAGCGAAGGGCGGGAAAATGACGAGGCTATCGCAAGTCGAGCTAGATCGATCGACGAAGTTAGAACCACGGCTCACTTGCGAGACTTAGCCACAAAGCAACTCGTCGCGGCTCGGTTCAATAAGAAGATTAATCCCCGATCCTTCAACAAGGATGACTTGGTGCTGCGAAGGGCCGATATAGGCAACAGAAATGCCCGAGACGGAAGCTCGCGCAAATTGGGAAGGTCCTTACCGCATCCGACATGAACTCGGAAACGGTGCTTATGTGTTAGAATCACTGAAAGGGGAAGCAATCAAAAGGACTTGGAATGCCGACAAGCTTAAGGCTTACTATAGCTGATTATCAAAGTCGATGCACTCGTTTGTTTTCAATGTTTTGTTTTCAGTTAATTTCAGTATTTTCCTCTATTAACTTGACTTTCAGGCTTACTTCATCGTGAATATGTATCAAATTCCTACGGGAATCGAGTCCTCGATGTAAAGCCGAACAGTGAATGAATCAAAAGGACGGGCATTAGTACCCGTATTCCGCAACTTGTTCAAAGGAAGTCGGGCATAACATGTATGGACCAAAGTTCATAAATCATGTAAAAGAAACTATCTCGCGTAAGTTCAAAGGAAGTCGAGCATAACATGTATGAACCAAAGTTCATAAATCATGTAAAAGAAACTCTCGCGATTTGTTCAGAGGAAGTCGGGCATAACATGTATGGACCAAAGTTCATAAATCATGTAAAAGAAACTATCTCGCGTAAGTTCAAAGGAAGTCGAGCATAACATGTATGGACCAAAGTTCATAAATCATGCGCGTAAGTTCAAAGGAAGTCGAGCATAACATGTATGGACCAAAGTTCATAAATCATGTAAAAGAAACTCGCGATTTGTTCGGAGGAAGTCGGGCATAACATGTATGGACCAAAGTCCATGAATCATGTAGCCGAATAAATATCCTAGTAAGCACATTTACAGGATCGTGGCAACAAAGAGCCAAATGATAGGAACTCGGATTACTCAATTCGTGTTTATCAGATTATCCACGTTGGCCAAAGTAAACATGTGCGAATTGGCAAACGCCCATTTTCGTAAATCATGTAGCGGCATAGCCGCCAAGTTTAGTGTATACACCATTTAAATGCCGAATATGTCAAAACTAGGCATACCAGAAAGGAGTGTTTCCTTGACCTTGATCACGTCAGGAAACCTTCAATTCGAAAGACGCTAAATAGAAAATAAGCGCATATGATTAAAGCGGTCAAATCAAACGTTTACAAATTAAAGCCCTACACGGGCAAAGCAGCGTTTACATAACCTACAGACGAAGCCGTAAGGTGCAAAATGGCAAATTGCCGACTATTGTTGAACAGACGGAGAATGGCCGCCGGCTTCTTCTTCTTCAACCGAACCGTCTCGCAATACGGCATCATCAACCACGGGCGGAGCGGAATAAATATTCCGTCTTCAACGTACGCGTTCATGTGCACTCCTTCTAAATTCAAATCGATTGAGGAATTCGGGAAGCGAACTTGTTCCACGGCATTCTCGAAGGCCTCCTTAACGCCCGTTAGCTTGGAAATATTAACCTCGACGACATCAAGGGCGCCTCGGTTAACCGAGATTGGCTCGAGCGGCCGTGAGGGCTTGCTTACAAGCGTTGAGCTCCGTCGCTTGTTCGTCAATAAAGTTTTTATATCCGGCAATGGACTCCATGTCACTCTCGTGGACTGCGCCCTTCGAGTAAGCTCGGACTCGGACAAGTGCGGCGTGTCACGGACTTTAACCAGCTCGTCAGAGAGGCTTTCCTTCTCGGCTCTAGCCACTTGCAGATCCTCCTGTGCTTGAGTTAATGCCTCGTCGGCCTTCTTCTTCTCTTCCTCAAAGAAGTCCAGATCTTTCTCATTCTGTCCGACCTTCTCTTTGAGATGTGCCACCGATTGACAAAGGCCGGCGTTCTTCAAGTTCGCATGCTCAATTTCCTTCAATTTCCGCCGTCTCGGCCTCGACAATGTCCGCCCGTCATACCAATGGTCGGCGGACGAATGCCCTTACGGAGGGAGTTGGGAATTTTATGTCCCCAAAAATAAGAACGAGGGAGCTGAATTGTTGGACGGACATCAGGGGCTAAAGTTTCAGGCTCATGATCCCCAGGATCTTGAGCTGGAGAAGTCAAGGCAGGAATATCCTTGCTTGTTGAGGGATTGTCGTTCTTCTTCCTCTTCGGAGCTTTGGGTTTCTTGGCGGTAACAGGTTCATTAGGCTGTCCGCCAGGCGCTTTCCGTTTGGAACCCGGAGTTGTTGGACGAGCGACAGGAATAGTCACATCCAGATACTCGGGTCTTTTACCCATCGATGTACCTGAAAAGCAAAATCAAAGAAGTCAAAGTCCGACCAAACAGGCACAAAAGAATAAAATTGGGGAAGGGGAGCCCTATAAACACCTACGGGGTGTAATGTACTCTTACCGAATCCACCAAATTGTCTTTACGGACTAAGGCAATAAGGGCGCGATGGTTTCTTTCTCAGCGGCGGATAATCGCGACTTAGTTGGCAAAAAATCTTTTGCGTCAAACTTGTGGTGTTCGTCGGACCAAGTATAAAGGAAGCGTTCTCGACTTCCCCGGACGTCCGGGTTCGAAGGAACCACGGTATATCCCGGGCCAGCGATAACTTTGAAGTAAGATGTTTTGAAGCCTTTCCAGAATCTTTAAAAGGCCTAAGAAACTTGCGACCATGAGACGCCCGAAATGAGGTCCAACAAAACCATTTCTTTTCCCCGTCCGTGGTAGTCTTAATATCTAAGGGAGTGAAGAAGCTACAAAACACGGAGACGGAACACTCGAGCTTATGAGTCGTGCAATACTTTTCAAAGGCAACGGCCGCGGCCCAACCATTGGGGTGTAACTGAGAAGGTGCAAGGTGGAAATGGGTGAGAAGGCTCATTTGGAAGTCGGAAAAGGGGAATTCAACCCCAAGATAGGTGACCAAATCCTTGTAAAAATAAAAAAAGTGGCGGGACTCATCGTTGGATCGACTGAAGCCACGGACTCGGGCCGGAGGCAAGCACACATCATACCCCTCTCCACTTCGGACAATCCGCGAAAGCACTTTCCCAGACATCTTATTCTTACAGTCAAGTACTATGTTGCTCACAGCATAGTCTCTGATGGAAGACATTCGTGAAGGTCCTCCGGAAGGGGCGGACTCTCCAGTCTCGGATTGAGTGGTTTGGTGTGAAGACATTTAAACCTAAAATAAAAACAAAGGCCAGAATCAGAACTACGAAGTATACCTGACAAGACAGGAATTTCAGGATGAGCTTGAACAAGCAAGGGCCCAAGTGAAGAGGTATGCGTCGGTTTATTGCAGCGGCATTTATCCAATAGAGACTCGGCTTCTCTGTCATGGCCATGACGAGCAAGCTCGATCGCTTTGTGGCAACAACAGTCTTCACAAGGACCAGAAGGGCCCGTGTTCGAAGACGGGGGAATAACCTCGGGAGAAGCCGACAATCTGGGCGAAGGAGAATTAGGGGGTTCGGCATCGGGTGAAGAAGGATCTCGTACGCTTGTCCTACTCCCACTTCCCGAGATCGGAATAAATTTTCCATCCTCTCTTCTTCCGTGGGAAGAATGGACCATAGCCAAAGTTTGGTTCGACCAGTGCACGTGTTCAAGAATCTCTATCTTCTTCTCGGAATAGGATTACCATACATATCTACTAGTGGGGGTTTTGGATCCATCTTGGGAACAAGTTACATAGCATGTTAAAACATGAACGAATATATGCATATCAAACCCGGATAGCCCAGTTGCCCAAATTTGCCCAGATTGTGAAGAACTCAACAAATCAAAATCACTCAAATGTAGAATGGCAGACCATAAAGCATCGAATAATTCAAAGCCAGAAGGAGTGAATGAGCAAAAAAAAATGGTGTCGAAGCAACTCAGACAAGCAGAGTTCAAAATGGCGTTCGACATTTTTTAGTTTGGAGAGGAATTCACAGTCATCACAGTCGTTCAACACCTCAACACCCAGTACTAAGAGCAAAATACAAATTATAACATGCGCGTGTTTCAAGAACAAGCGAGAAAACAATACCGGGAAGCAAGAGAACGAGAGAGCAAGAAGTAGATTCGGAAAAGGGAAGTCGGTACGATTCTTCAAAGTTGAGAAGACGAAGAAGAGTGATGAGGAAGGGTGTGAGGAGCACTTATAAGAGTTCTAGAGATATGACGTTTCAAAGCCGAGACGTTACATCGTTTCTGAAGGGGTAAAAGAAAAACCCTAGAAATCTATGATGACGATATGACGTAGGACATTAATGGGCGCGTTAACCAAAGGCGGCGCTTGAAGGCACGTGTCATTATGATCGGAAACAACGGTTATACGATGCGACGCGAGCAAACGAAAAGACACTTAGCAAGGCGAATGGTCACGTTTGCTGGTATGTCGGCATCATTACTCAAAACCTCGAGCCGAATACCAAGTCGTACAACGGCCGAGATAAGTTGATCAATTCAGATGAAGATCCTAAAACGACGAGACCGAGGCGGATTGTGGAAACGGACGAGGTCGGGATCTTGGCGGCAACGCCTGTGCAAATCTCTACTCAACACAAATATAGGATACGGTTACAGCCAATTGAAATTAGAACCCAAAATGGTTCTAAGAGAAATAAGGGCCTGGAAAATCGGGGCCAGCACCGGAGTAAAACTCGGCAATTCGTAAGCCCGAGTAGCCGACTTTGGGGGCAACTGTTGTGGACCTTGGAAATGGGCCAGACCAAGTCAAGCCCACTAGAAGGCCAACTACCCCACGGTTATCCCCACTACCTTAGTAGTCTTTGGAAGTGGGGGCACAGCGCACTACATCATGGGAATGTGCTACCTAGTGAGTCGGACCAACCCGGCTTGGTTATAAATAGGGGCACACCCCGGTGAACGGTACACACGTATTCTCCCTTACTCTTTAGATATTGTCCCACTATGCACACACCCCACACCTCTGTTGTGTACGGTGATCATCTTGTCCACGTTATACGTGCCATAGATAACATTGGATAAGCCTACAGATCCTATATTGAAGTTAACCAGCCTCCAGGGCTGAGACATTTGTGTTCCACTTCGGAACAGACTTGTTATTATTATTATTGCTTCAAAGCCATCAACAAAAAATACACATAGAAGAAATGCGTTTTTCTTAATAGCTATTGGAAAAAGGGTACATGGGACTCAATTATTCTGGACATGATCATGTGTCTCTTTTCCCATAGTATCAAAGGACCCATGTCATGAGTAATAATGAAAAGATCTGCAATGTTTTTACTAGGAACTCCCCTTGATCCATACTTTGAATATCACAAAAGGGAAATTTATCTTCTTAGAAAATAACATATCTAGTAATGATCAAGGACTTCAGGTTCATCCCTTGGCTGAAACTTGTTAATACAATTCAAATTAGTAGCATATGCTAGACACCTTAACACTTTTAAGTGATCGACAAAAGGAGATTTATCATATAATGTGCATATTTGGTATGACTTTGGAGATCAATCAAACATATGAACTGTTTGAATCGAAGTTATGGGAAAATGCATGTTTGGTTAAGAAGTTGTTCCAATCGCACTTATGGACCAAAAGTAACTTATTTGAAAAGTTACTTTAGGGAGCTTTTGTTCCAATCGAACTTATGGACCAAGATCAAAAGGTATTTTTTTAGTACCGTTCAGTATCCTGAAGTATACTTTTAATACTATTTAGTATCTTAAAAAATATTTTACGGTACTGACTAGTACTAAAATTAACTTTTTTAAGATCCTAAAATATTTTTCAAAATCATGAACTATTTTTTTTAGTACCGTTTAGTATCCTGAAGTATATTTTTAGTTTCATTCATACCCTAAAAAAATAATTTTCAAAATCATGAACTATCTTTTTTTTAGTACCGTTCAATATCTTGAAATATATTTTTGGTATTTTTTAGGTAGTGAATGGTACTAAAAATATTTTTTAAAAAATTCTAAAATAATTTTTCAAGATCATGAAGTATTTTTTTAGTACCGTTTAGTATCTTAAAGTATATTTTTAGTACCAATCAGTACCCTAAAAAATATTTCAAATTGACTATAATTTTAAATATCAAAAGCTACTTATGCTACCGCCAACCCAAGCATAAATCACATTTCACAATCTAACTTTTACCCAATTTGACTTTTCCATAAGTCTAATTGACTATAAGTCATTCTTCCACCAGTATCCCAAACAAGTCAATAAGTCACGAGGTGTAAGATAAGCAAGAACTTTGGACGAAGTTCTATTAAATCAAATATGTTGCGGCTCTAATCCCTTCCCCCCAAAACTTAATAGACAAATTAGATTAAAACATGATACTTTTAGCAACATTTAAGAGATGCCTATATTTTCTTTCAACAACTCCATTTTTTTTGGGGGGGGGGTAAAATGACAATAAGTTTTATGAATAATACCATTTGATCAAGGTATTGTCTTACCTCATAATTTACAAACTCCTTACCATTATCAGTTCTCAAGGTCTTGATTATGACCCAAAAAAATGATTAGCAACATAGGACAAAAATGCTTTTAGCAATTTAGGAACCTCTGATTTATAATGCATCAAGAAAACCCATGTAGAATGAGAAAAATCATCTATTAATGTAAGAAAATATCTATATCCTTGGTCTGTGGGGATTCAATAGAGGCCCCCCACATCTGTATGCACCAATTAAAAACAATAATGAGATTTGGAGGAGCTAGAATGAAAAGACAATCGAGATTATTTTCCTTGAATACAAATTTCGCATTTATCATCATTCAAGGTACAATTACTAATTCTCAAAAGATTTAAATGTTTCAAAACATTCATAGGGGCCTCACCAAGTCTATAGTGTCAAAGAGAATCCTTCTTAGTATCTAGACAACTATGTCAATCAGTAATATTGACATATTCTGGTTTAATTATTTTCCTTTTGCAGAAGATATAGTCCTCTAGTAAGTTTACCAATCCCTATGATCATCCCATTGGACATGTCCTATATCACACACATATTAGAGAAAAAGGAAAACACATACATACTGTCTATAGCAAGTTTAGCAATTGAGATCAAATTATAACAAAATTCTTTAGCATATAAAACATTTCTCAAGTGTATAGAATCAGTGATTTTAACTTCTCCTATATGAGTTATCCAGATTCCCTCCCCACTAGGAACTTTTACACACTTTGGTGTACCTAAAAACATGGTTTATATTTTCTAGATATGTTAACCTACTAACAATATGACAACTTTCTCTAGAATCTAAAATCCACTCAGATAGAATTAAGAGGCAATATGACAACTTTCTCTAGAATCTAAAATCCACTTTATGAAAGTAAGGAATTTCTTTATTGTTTATCTTTGGTTTTGAAAACAAATTTTTTTTATTAGAATTAAAACCTGGATTAGCCACTTGGACACTCATAGTAGCTTCATTTGGGTTAGAATCCCGTTTCAGCAATTCCAGAATTTGCTTGTATTGTGCTAGAGTGAAAAATGCCCTTGGGACCCATCAGGATCTTGCTCTCCTTCCACCTTAGCAACTAATTCATTAACGATGGGATTTGCTTGATCTTCTTTCTCCTTATTAAATTGGAAGGGGTCGAAGTCCTGGTGGAAATCTAACCAACTAGTAGCATTTCTCCTTTTGCTGGCCCTTTTTCCATAATGGCCACATGTTGCTTAGCAACGACCTCTACCTCTTCCCCTACCATGACCACGACCTCCCGTGTCGTATTAGAGATCACGATTTCTCCATTTAAGAGATTTCCTTGAACCACATAAGAAAGGTTTCACCGAGTTTCCTCTTGAACAAGCATTGAGTAAGCTTGGTTGGATGAAGGCAATGGATTCATCAACATTATTTGGCAGCAAACATGATAAACCCATGAGGAATTGGAACAACCATTGCTTCTAAGCAACTTTGGCATAATCCTTTGAAGAGTTACATTGACAATTAGGGATAGGCACTAGGGAAGCATGCTCATCTAAAAGTTCCTTAGGCTATGTTTGCGAGTTTGGAGGGGAAGGGAAGGAAGCTTTGTATAATAGACAGAAACATTAAGGGTTTATTTGAGAGTTCCATTTTGAAGGGAAAGGAAAGGGAAGGGAGGATTTTGGTAATCCCTTCCCTTGTTTGCAAGTTTTAAAAATAAGAGGGGAGGAAATTAGGGATTTTTACAAATCCCCCAAAACTCTCTTTCTTCTAAAAAATAAAATTCTCCCAATATTAGGAGGTTTTAAGAGGGAAAATAGGTTAATTACTTTTTTACCCTCATTCAACACCACCCCACCACCACCGCCACCATTAAGTATAATTTTTTATTAATTTGTATGACTATTTCAACCACCACCACCATTAAGTATACTTTTTTTTATTAATTTGTATGCTATTTTCAATTTTCAATTTTTATTGTTATTTTTTCATTTACCACCACCACCAAACCACCATTATTAAGTATAATTTTATATTTTAGGTTGTAGTTTTATATACTTAAATCATTATGTACTAAAAAAAATATATAAATCATTATAGAGAGAGAGAGAAATAACTATTAGAGAGAGAAAATATTTTTTTAGGGGAAAATATTTTTTAAATATAAAAATTGCATAAATACTTTTTTTAAAAAATTTAAATTTAAATTTATTTGTAAAGTATAATAATTATACTAATTTTTAAAGAAAATGACACAATGATAAAAATAACCCATTAATCCTCCATCTTCCTCCCTTACTATTTTTTAACTCCCAGCGTAAGGGGCGGAAATATCTTCCATTCCCCCCCTCCCTCCTTTCTCCTTGCTTCCCTTTCCTTCCCCTCCCCTCCAAATTCCCAAACAAAGCCTAAGAGTCCCTTGAATGACTGAGTTAATTGACCGATATAGAGAAAATATAGCACCATCAACGACATAGGAAAGCACTGTGAGAAAATACCAACTCACTTGCAATCTCCTTGTCCATAGAGTTAATAAGTCATGCCATAAAAACACTATTGCATCCCTATTGATTCTTGTGGCTAGACCTTTGATCTTCATGACGACATATCTTGTCTGCAATACCCAGTTTGTTCTTGGCATAGAGAGCTAATTTCATAGCCCTACTCCAAACAGCGTAGTTATGTGAACCGACAAGAACCTGACATACCAATGTCACAGCAAGAGTATTACTAGAATGTACGTAGAGAGGTTGTTGGAAGTCAATACTCTATGAACCTACTTCTCAGATTGAATAACCCACGGCAATACCAGACAAAGAGACCCTACTGTCCGAGGATGTCTATCTAGCGATTAGAGAATCAAAATTAGCACTTTCCCAAGCGCCGTCAAAATCCATGTCTCTCTGCCAATTCCTTGTTGTATCATCAAATCATAATCGGATTATTCCACTATAGAGAAGAGAGAAACGGAGATTGCGATTGTTGATTTTGAGACTTTGCAACGACATCGTTCCTGATTTTTGAGCCTTCGTCTAGTATGGTAGCAAATAGGCCTCAAAGCTTAAAAGAGGCTTCGACGATGAAGAGGAGCCTCAACAAGAAATACAAAGAACCCAAAGGAAGATCGTGACAGAAACAGAGAAATGAGCCACAACCTTTGAAGAAACCCATATTGGCGGCGAAACATGCTTCAATGGCAATCGACGGTGTTCCTTGAGAATCAACAATCTTGGACGGCGAAATAGACTTTAGTGACGATCCAAGTGTATTTGACGATCGATAGTTTTCCTCGAGAATCAGCAATCTTAGATGGCGAAACAGACTTCATGTCGATCATAGTGTGTCTGACGAGGATGGCGTACCACGGCTAAACCACATAAGCGATGATAACAGAAATAAACATTGGAGGAGACGAACCTTGACATTCTCCAAATTACTTCTCATTTCTACAAGAGATCTAATCATATTGTAAGTCATTGAGAGAATTTTCTGCAAATATTTGAGGCTTCGTTTGAGAAGGATAGAGTTTCCGATTTCAATGAAAAGTGGAGTTAGAAATGCTAGACGTTAGATCAATCCTACGGACCAGTATTTGTAGTGGACCTAGGACCAGTATGTTGATTTTGTTTGAAACCAAGTGCCTCACTAGGAGACTGCTTCGTCCTCTACTGTCCTGGGGCTACGACTTATTGAGTTTCGTTCCAAATGAGTCCGGAGGTTTGGCGGTGCTGTGGTAAAGTAATATTGTGCAAGTTAAAATTCTCGAAGAATTGCGATAGCTGAGACATATGGAATGCAAGTTTAATGGTATTCCCCCTTTCCTCCTATCATCGGTATACGCTATTCCCCACTCTAACTTGTGATTGGCGTTATGGTCCTCCCTGCGTTAGTTCTCTTTGTCTGTTAATTTGCCGTGGGTCGTCTACAATGACTTTAATGATATTATATCTCTCGTCTACAATGACTTTAATGATATTATATCTCCAGGCGGAACGTTGGGCGGGCGTTATGGGCGCAATCTAGCTAGAATCAAGTGGTTTAATGACCGTGTAGTTGAATATGGCCTCTCTGATCTCGGATTCCAGGGACCTAAGTTTACTTGGAAAGGTCCAAGGAATGCCAGTCTTAAACGTTTGTTTGAAAGACTGGATTGGGCACTAGGGAATAATCTCTTCCTGAATGCTCTGATTGACTATGTCGTTAAGGTACTCCCTTGTACTTTATTTTCTGATCATGATCCCCTGTCATTGTCTTTATCGGTGGGCAATAGATGTGATGCATCTCGGCCTTTCAAATTTGAAGCAATGTGGCTGTCCCATGAATCTTTTAAGGATTTCCTCAAGTCTTGTTAGGAAAGAAATGCTGGAATGATAGATCTTTATATAAAGTCCAATCCGCTCTAGAATATTGGAACAAAGAATGTTTTGGCCTTGTGGAAAAAAGCAAGAGAATTTTGTTTGCTAGATTGAGGGAAATCCAAAACTCCCCTAATTATCCCTATTCTTCTTATCTAAGATTTTTGGAGATTTCATTGCAAAATGAGCTTGATTTAATTTTAAAGAGAGAAGAGATCAAATGGTTCCAAAAAGCTAGAACTGAATGGATAACTAAGGGAGATAGAAACACTCAATACTACCACCTCAAGACGTCTATGAGAAGAAGAAGGAATACGATTCGTAAGCTTAAGGATGACTCAGGCACATGGATTGAGGATGAATCAAAACTAAAAGAAATGGTGGTTACTTGTTTCAGGTGGAGGATAGTTTTTCTGAAAGGATAATTACCAGGAATAGTTTTCCGGAACTGGCTCAGGCTGACCTAAGAGACCTTAATTGAGCCCCTTCGATGAAGGAAATCAAGAATGCATATTGGTCCTCATAAGGCTCTTGGCTTTGATGGTTTCCCTGCAATTTTCTACCAATCCAACGGGAAGGTAGTAGGACCATCTTTGTGCAAGTTTGTGCAAGATGCTTTTGAGGGGACGTAGGCTTTAGAGTTACACAATAAGAATCTAATTTCCATAATCCCTAAAAGAGATAGACTTGCGGTTGTCGAACACTTTAGATCGATTTCACATTGCTCGGTATATTATAAAGGCATTTTGAAAGTAATCACTGGCACTACTACAAAAAGTTGATACTACTTCCCTAAAAGACGTCCTTATTTTTAAAAAGGAAGTAAAAAGTATAGATGGTGGCATTTTCGTAATTATATGGTTGAATTTTGAGACTTAGGTGTCCTAAATATAATTTTAGGATGCCTAAAATTAATTTAGGCGTCCTATACTATATTTAGGACGCCTAAAATTATTTTTTTGGCGCATTTTGAAGAATTTTTTGGTGCCAGGAAATTTTTTGGCAACCTGAAAACAAAATCAGGACGCTAAAATTGAATTTTAGGCGTCCTAAATATAATTTAGGACGCCTAAATGAAATTTTTGGCGCATCTTGATGAATTTTTTGGCCCGGAATTTTTTTGGCTCATTTTGAGGAATTTTTTTGCGCCAGAAATTTTTTTGGCGACCTGAAAATTAAATCAGGACGCCAAAATTGAATTTTAGGCGTTTTAAAATACATGTAGGACGCCTTGGCACATCTTGATGAATTTTCTGGCGCTAGGAATTTTTTGGCGTCAGGAAATTTTTTGGTGACCTGAAAATTAAATCATGACGCCAAAATTGAATTTTAGGCGTCCTAAAATACATGTAGGACGCCTCAAATGAAATTTTTGGGGCATCTTGATGAATTTTTTCGCACTAGGAATGTTTTTGGCGCATTTTGAGGAATTTTTGAAATTTTTTGAAGACCTGGAAATAAAATCAGGACGCCAAAATTAAATGTTAGACGTCTTATAATATATGTAGGACGCCTAAAATGAGTCATTAATCCCGCAGATCACCCTTGGGAGTTTTTTTAATTTGTATTTATCAGCGAATCAAATCACTTGCAACTCCCCATGAGCTTGTCAGTACTTTGAGACCGAAGGCTAACGGCATCGAAGAAGAAAGGCCCTAAAAACTGTTGTGTACTTATTCTCACCTGGTATTAGGACTAAGAGTCCATAAGTTGAGACCTTCAATGCAGTGACCTATGATGGAGGACACTGGCACATACAATTTTTCTTGAAGATCTTCAGTTCCATCACCGTCATGGTTCAGGTGGTCATCTCCAGCTATGTGAGCGACAATATCAAACATGGTCACCATCCCTATGTAATGCTTCCGTGGGGTTCCTGTTTGCTTATCTGTTTCCACTATTACAATTCAGGACGCCTTACATAAGGCGTCCTAAACAAAATTCAGGACGACTTATGTAAGGCGTTCTGAATTTTTTGTAGGACACCAAAAGTCAAATTCTTTGACATCCCCCTTCGAGACGTCCCTCTAAAAAGGGACGTTAAATGGGCTTTATTTAGGACGTTTTTTTAGCTTTTTTGTAGTAGTGTGGGAGACTGAGAAGTTTGATGGATTATGTAATTTCACCGTTTCAGTCAAGTTTCATCAAAGGTAGACAAATCCATGATAGTATCATAGTTGGGCAAGAGGTAATGCATACTATGAAAAAAATCAAAGCAAGGAAGGGTCTAATGGCACTTAAGATTGACCTGGAAAAAGCTTATGATAGGATCCGCTAGGAGTTTGTGGAATAAGTTTTAGAGGAAGCATGTATGGAACCCCAGTTTATTCGTTTGATTATGAGTTGTGTGTCATCAGTATCGCATAATATTCTGTGGAATGGATCCCAAACGAAGTACTTCTCAGCTAAGAGGGGTCTTAGACAGGGAGATCCAATTTCCCCCCTTTTATTTGTGCTATGTATGGATAAACTATCTCATATAATTTTTTATGAAGTAAATATGGGAAACTAGAAACCTATTTTGATTTCTAAGCATGGTCCTGACATTTCTCATCTTATGTTCGTGGATGATATCTTGCTCTTCAGTTAGGCAACGGTGAAGCAAGTGAATTATATGATGAACTGTTTAGATAAATTTTGTGCTGTTTTTGGGGATAAAATCAGCAAGTAGAAGTCCTCTATTTTTTTTTTTTTTTTTTTTTAGGGTCCTTATGCATTCTAAACAGTCTATTGCTTCCTTAACTGGTATGCACATCTCTACTGAAATTGGAAGATATTTAGTCTTTCCCTTGTCAAGGAAAAGGAAGCCTTCTAACACATTCCAATATATAGTTGATAGAGTTAGATCCAAACTCTCAACTTGGAAAGAAAAATACCTTTCAAGAGCAGGAAGGATTACTCTAGCAAAATCAGTTCTTACCGCGGTTTTGTTGTATCCAATGCAAGTAGGTCAACTTCTGATTTCAATATGTCACGAGATAGAAAGAATTCAGTGAAACTTTATTTGGGGGCATGGTGAATCGTCAGGTGGATTTCATCCTAGAGGATGGATCAAGTAATCTTATTGAAAAACCAAGGGGGATTGGGGTTTAAAAGACTATCGTCGCTGAATAGTGCGTGTGGGGCTAAGCTAACTTGAAAACTCCTTTCTGGATCTACCGGGCTATGGGCGGATGTGCTGTGGAAGAAATATATGTTGAGGGATGAAAAGGGGCTATTCAAACAAGGATTTATGATTCCCCCTATCGAAATTCATTGCTAAACAGATGACTCTTGTTGAAAGTGATTCAGGTTGGAATATTAGAAATGGAATGAGTTTGAAATTTTTCACTGATAAATGGCTGTTGAAAGATACCAATCTTATGGAAGTTTGTAATAGACCCCTTGATGCGCTGCTTTTGTCGCTAAAGCAATCAATTAAACTAGGTCCTAATTAATTATGCAATATAGGGTCAACCTAGGTCATTCTCCCAAGGAGCAATCTGTGAGTTTTTCTTTAGGTTGAATTTAGGTGATGAAAAATGCAATAAAATGAAACTAAACTAACTAAATGCAAGATGCAATTGACTCTAAAACCTATATGAGAATGAAACTAATTTATATGGATTTGAATACAATTTTTGGGGGTTTTTTTTTGTTATGAGAGAAGAATTAAAATCCTAAGAAAAATATTGATTAAAATCAAATTAAATAACAAAGTTCTAGTTCAGTTATGATGATGAAGGGGACAACTTAGAAATTGCATAGAGTTAACTTTCTTAGTACAAACCAATTAATTAGACCAAAAGGAGATTAATGAATTTAATTACCTAATTGAACATGGGAAACCCTCTAGCTCAATAACACATATTCCACTAGAAAACTCATAATGAAATAAGCGGTAGCTAATTAAACTCATTAAAAATCAATCACAAAATAATCTTAGAAATCTTGTTTACAATTATCCAATTGAACAACTAGACAATTTATCAACAAAATCGAACAATTAAGATGATAAACCAAATTGTCAATTAAATTAATAACGAAAACTCAATTAATAATTCAATTGACAATCCAAAGGTTGCAAACAAAAATCCAACAATTGTCTCGGACATAAAAACTTCAAATTAGTTGCCTCCCAAAAAGATTAAGCTTCCATGAAAATCTCCTCTTCAAACTCTGCATGTGTCTCTCAATCCCAAGGTCAATTAATGAGAGGAAGAGAGGGCTTTTGGTACCAACTCGAGCCCATTAAAATTTAGGAAGCTCAATACGGTTCCACCATTAGATTTCCTTTAGCGTCAAGGTTAATTCTGCATCGTAGGATTTTCTGATATGTCTTTCCTTGTCCTACAAGAATAAAATAAAATCGTGATCTATCATATAGTCGGAATTATTATTCAATCACAAGATACTCGTTTATCAATCCAATCCAAAAGAAATATGTTTACAATCTAAAACTAAATTATTCTCAATTAACACAACTTGAAACCCTTTAAAACTAAAGAACCTCAAGTTTGAATTAGAAGATAAAAAGAACAACACTCCCTTGTGATCTTCAAGTGTAAGTTTTTAGGCCTTAGCTTCCATGCTCCTCCCAAGTTGCCTCCCAAAAAAAGATTAAGCTTCCATGAAAATCTCCTCTTCAAACTCTCTGCATGTGTCTCTCAATCCCGCGACTCTGTCTTTTTTTATAGGCAGCAGCTAGGACAATTAATGAGAGGAAGAGAGGGCTTTTGGATACCAACTCGAGCCTATTAAAATTTAGGAAGCTCAATACGGTTCCATCATTAGATTTCCTTTCGGCGTCAAGGTTAATTACGCATCGTAGGATTTTTCGATATGTCTTTCCTTGTCCTACAAGAATAAAATAAAATCGTGATCTATCATATAGTCAGAATTATTATTCAATCACAAGATATCAATCAGAATATCAATAATTTAAGTCCAATAATATCATAATTAATTCTGATTTATATTATTTCCTAAAATTGGCTAACAATCCAAATATTATCTAATAATTCCAAATTAGCCTAAAATAGTCCCCAAAAAAAATGAATAAGGTGAGATAAAATATATGAAAATTGGGATTTATCACCCCTAACTGCAGAAGAAGAGAATAGTACTGTCGCAAGCTGGGCGTCTGATGGAGATGTTGGAACTATGTCCAACTGTCTCGGCTCCTTCCTGGGAATGTCATCATAAATTAATTTCCTTTATTCCTCCATCGGTGCAAGCAGGGAATGATATTCTTCCATGGAAAGAAACGAACAATGGTATTTTCTCAGTGAAAAGCCCGTAAAATTTACTGGAAAATACAGATAGCAGAGCGATGTGATCCTCTTCAAGAAGATTTGGAATTGGCAAGGAGCTGAGAGAATCAAGCTATTTATGTGGATTGCATTTAAGGGTCGTTTACCTACAAAGTTAAGGAGGAGTTGCTGGTCACAGGAATCACCTATATGCCCCCACTGTAGGAATGGTCTTGAAGATGTTCTTCAGTCTTCACGTTCTCGGGGACTGTGGCTATGCTAAAATAGTATGGCATACATTTATGAATCCCAATCATTATGTGGAGTTCTTCTCCTTTTCCCTGGAGAATTGGGGAATTTTAAATCTTCAGAAGGACCTAGGATGCCGAGACCTTGGTAATTGGCTGCAGATCTGGGGAGTAGCGATTTGGAGACTATGGTTATGGAGGAATGAAGCGATCTTCGAGGAAGATTTTGAGAAACCTTGCAAGCCTGCTGAGGTCATTTTATTTTCTTGGAGAAACTACATTCTGATGCAGGAGGATGTTAATCAACATCAGAGCTCATCAGCTCCCACTGGGAAATGGACTTCTCCGGAGGTGGATTGGATCAAACTAAATGTGGATGGCGCAGTCACTCATACTTCTGGTCGACCAGGATGTGGAGATGTGATAAGAAACCACATGGGCGAGTGGGTGGCTTGTTTTAAACATCATATTGGGTCTGTTCAGTTTTCAAGGCGGAGGAATGGGCAACTTGAAGGGTCTCATTTAGTATGGAAGTTGGGCGCTAGGATGGTGATTGTAGAATCAAATTCAAAGGACCTTGTTGACTTGCTGGATGTTGACAGAGAGAACCCCGCAGGTGAGCTTATTTTCTGGGAAATCTGGAAAATGAAGAAGAAGAATTGGGAGATAAAGTTTCGATTTACCCCAAGAGAAGGCAACAGTGTGGTTGACGTCCTTGCTAAAGAGGGAATATCTTCATCTGCGTTTCTAGATGTCTGTCCAGAGAACCTATGAAGTTTGATTAATTTCCCCAATTTAGTTTTCTGTCTTTAATTTCCTTTTCTCTCTTGTATCAAAAAACAATAAATACATTATGGGATATGATATTATCACTACCAATTTTATGTCACTACCACTTTTTCACCGTTAGATAATTTCATCTACCTTTATCATTTCTCTTTCCTATTGAGATTCTGATCTAACGGTGTAAAAGTGGTAGTGACTTGGTAGTGATATAAAATTGGTAGTAACAATATCCTATCCCATAAATTATAAACTCTCAACCATAACTTCTTGAAATTTTTAGTCCCTTAAAGTCTGTTTACATTTAGTTTTATCCATCAATTTTTATTTGTTTGAAGCATAAATCAATGAACCTTATACAAGAAATCTTGTAATACCTGCTTAGTAACCCATTACACTCACAAACGGGTTAGATAGTCACGCCATTAAAATATTTCATCCATTATTATTGGGGTTTGACTATAAGAAAGGAAGCAAATTGAATTTGAAATTATACGTTAAATCATGAATTATTATTATATTAATAATTATGTTAATGTGTTCCAAGCATACCAAGGAGCTGCATATTCCATGATTGTAGGGATCTCCATAAATAGATTATTAGTGCAATAAATTATATTAATGTGATCAAATTCGGGTTAAACGGTTTACTTTATATTTCATTAACAAGGCTCATAAGAAAGGGATAGGATATTGTCACTACCAATTTTATGTCACTACCACTTTTACGAGTTAGATCGAATCTCAATATCCTATCCCCATAAGAATTTGTGAAAAAGTGGTAGTGATAAAAATGGTAGTCAATATCCTATCCCCATAAGAAATACTTAGGTACTCTGAAAGTACCCGCTCAGATCAATTCTTCCCAATTAACATACAACACCTCAGTAAATTTTTATCCTGGTTGGCATCCTATAATCCTATCTGGAATTTTGGGTGGGATATGTTTGTTTGTATTGAAACAAGTCACTAGAGAGTGGTTTGATTCTTGCTGTCGAGTCAAGACCTTGTAAAATTTGTCTTAACGGTTTTTTTTTCTGCCAACTGAAAGAAAATAAGAAAAATGGCAAGAAAATTCTACTTGAATTTCAAAATTACGTTGACAACAACAATAATGAGATTAACAAGAACAAGTAAACAATTGACAACTTATTTTGTTAAGAAATCACCTATTTGACATTTTGAAATTCAAACGTCATTTTTTTTTTAAAAAAAGTTCCTTAGAAAATATATCTAAACTGAATCTCTCTTTTTATTTACAAGAGTATATCTCTCAATCAAAGCAATTGCTTTATAAATAATTAGGTTTATTTTTTCTATTTTTGTTGCAGAATTTTTTTTTCCCACACTCACATAAAAGTGTGTGGGTTCAATTGTAAAGAAAAGAGAGAGAAAATATTAGTCGGACTCTCTCAATTTTATATAAGTATCGTTTAAAAAAAAAAAAAAACTACTACAGCAAAACATTAAACCCAAAATATTTTATGCTAATGGATATTGGTAAAATTAATTACTTCTTAGTACCTGAAGTTAAGAAGTCAGATTATACACAATTTTACTTATCTCAATGTTTACACATCTTATATTTGCTTGACCATATAATGGAACTGTGTTTGCTGAGGGTTTTGCTACAACCATAGTCACACTACAACAAAGCTATCAAAAGGTGAAACCAAACTTATATCTAATATATATAAATTCTATATATCAGTTGTAGGGGAGGCAACAACATGCCACAATCACCTGGCCTAAGATCGCACATAGTGAAAATAAAGGAAAAATCTATTAAAAATAAACAAAAAATCCTCATTCCAAAATTTATTGCCCAAAGTACCTGAAATTTATTTTAGGATTAAAGTACAACCTATCTTCAAGAGGTACAACTCTTTTTTCAATAATGTGCAACCCATTTTTAACTATGTGTAAAACAGAAGACATTTACATGTAATTGAAAATATGTTGCATATAACTGAAGAAGAGTTACACCCACTCAACCATCTAACCACATGAGTCCTTAGTTATCTTTAGGTTCTAAATTTAACAATGAGTTGTTTTTCAGTAGTTTTCCTGAAAATAAAATCTCAGTTATATAAAGTCTATCAGTATATTCTCATGAGTTATTTCAGGTTTTCTTTCCACAAATGCTAAATCTATAAATGTTAAATTTTATGGTCTTGATTCTCGTACTCCATTGTCTGAACAGGTACATGCGATAACCTTCTTCTGAATTGTGTTAAGCAAAATACAGACACAAATCAAATAAACCATTTTGTCATAAATGGCCCTTTTGGGTTTGGCAATAGACAAGTTTGTCAGAATTTCTCTATCATGCCAGCTTCTTACTTGGTTGGTTCTCTAAGGATTCTTAAACTTCCAAGTAAAAAAAAAAATGTTGCTTTTTTATCAGACAATTTGTAAACCATAAAGGTCCATAAGAAATTTTAGTTATTGAGATGTTATATCTTATTTGTTTGAAAATAAAAGGAGAAACCCAAATGAAACAGAGTTGCAAGTGGTACCCTCACATACATATAAGAGGATCTTCACCCAATCACAATACACACAGTTTTAAAAAAATTATACCCACTCTTATGAGGGGAAAACCCTAAAATTTGAATTCTCTCTCCTCTGCCTCATAACCCTCCTTCATCTCTTTCTTGCCGGCGGCTTGTGATGGTGCCACAAGACGCTGGTGAGTGGTAGATCGGTTTCCAGATTTTAGATCTGTGGCCTTCTCCCTTTGATTTCTGGGGGTTGTGGACTACTCTCGTCCTTGTGGTGAGTTTTTCCTTCTTCTTCTTTAGATTTGTTCTGCGGCGATGAGAGCTATTTGTCTTTTGTTTCTTTTTTTGTGGTGCTGGGTTTTGTGGTGGTGTTCTTGTTTTCTCAGGAAATAAACAAGATCGTGAGATTGAGTATAAATCATCTTGGTTGGATGGTTGTTCGAACGTTATTAGATTCGACTATCTCCTGGTGGCTCGGATCTGCGTTCTTGGGGGAAGATCTCAAGAGGTGTTATTCGGTGTTTGGTCGAGGTCACCATATTTGCTTGAACGGAGGAGTAGAAGTGTTGTTCAGGATATCATGGGTTTTCTTCCTTCTGAGGTTGGATTTTCTTTGATATTTACCCCAAGTCAGGGTGTCATGACAAAGTGCTCTAATTGCAGCTAATGCTTATAAAAAGGTGTGCCCTTTAGGGTGGGTTTTACAACCAACACTTTCTTTCACGTCACTGCTAACTTTGGATATCGAAGAGACCGATTTTGTCTATGCTTCTACTTCTACTCTTAAATCTTTAATATATGGTGATTGGCTGTTCTTGTATTTGGCTTATTTTGTTGTATTTGATTTTGCTTTGTTTGTATTCCATCTTCAGTTTGTTTTCATGTATTGCACAGTTTCCAGTAATAATATAAATAGCTCTTGACCCAAAAAAAAAAAAAAAAAAAAAAAATCACAATACACACACACATATTTGAAGAATGTATAATTGATTAACTCAAGACTCAAATTTCTATGGAAGTCAAACAATTAACACTTGTTACAAAAGTATGAGTGGCACAAAGAATGAAAGATGACTTATTGGTAGGAACTTTTTCAAACATCAAACAAAGATTGAAATGACAATAAATGAAAGTTGGGGCGAAAGCCAGTGTCATATGATATATTGATATCTAAAGATAATAAAAGGGTTAAGAGTTAGTTAGGGGTTGTTAGGAACTATATCTGTTAGGAAGTTAGTTATTTTAGGTTTGGCTTGGTCATTAAGTCACTCTAGACTATAAATAAGGGCCTAATCCCTATTGTATGGCAGATTATGATTGATGATGGAATAATAGTGTTTTCTGATTTCTTTGTCTCTTCTCCTATTTCTGTCTCTAGTATCTCTTCTACCTCTATTTCTCAAATATATTGCAATAAACATAACAGTGACATATATGCATATTACAAAAAGGTCACAACTTACAAATAATCCACACACCAGCAACTAGAAAATCCGTCTTGGAAAGGAAACAGAAAAAAACAAATCTTATAAGTAACACAAATACAGGTAGAAACATTTGTCATTTACTACTTACCTTCATCATTCAGGATAACATCGCAAAAGGACTTTAAGCTTCAAAAGGAATAAAATAATCTAACCTGAAATAATGGGTTTATTTCTACCAAAATTGCTTAAACTAAATAAGTGTGCAAAATAAACATTAAGATTTAGGAGTAAACATCTTAAATTCCCTTTGCGTTAAAATATCATGAACAAGTCCAGGCCCTACAGAAAAATTGTGGATGATTTCATTCCTCCCACCGGTACAAGACTTTCAGCATAATTGAAAATCCATTCCTTAAAGCCATACTTGCCAATAGCAAACTTCCAGGTTTTTTTAGTAGTGGGATTTAAGAAAACAACTGTTGATTCACGTTCCCCGAGAGAATAGCCGACAATTTCATTTCTCCAAATAGTCATCGGAGATAAGAAGCAAGGATAAGGGTTGATACTATATTTTTTGGTCCAACTCCATATCTCTCCAGACACACCTACACCCTCCTCCATTACCCACAGATCAATAACAGAATGTGTTGAGTCTTCGATCATCCAAGAAAATAGGGCAAGTTTTTCCTCATACACAGCAAAGCCTGAATGCTCGTGTAGCTGTGGTGCTGGTGTCACTGTAAACTCTTCCACTGCTAAGTCAAATGAAACAATCACATTCTCAAAACCATCCTCCCCAACCTTGTAACCCCAACAAAACATAACACCATTGACAGTGACACCTGGAGATGTTACACCTCCGGTGTCATTGAGCCTAAATTTTTTTTCCTTCCATGACCCTGAGCTCAAAGAATACACTTTTACTGTAGAAACATCAGCATGATGGAAAGGAAAATAACCTATCACTATCTTATAATCATTAATAATCGGACTGAACCCAAATTCTATAAGTTTGTAACAACCATCCTTACGAATATTAGTTTCGGGCACTAGTCTGACCTCTCTAATAGCTGGATTCCACACTAAAAGAAAATGAGGAGATGCATCATGCTTACTGATTTGAACCAAAAGCAAGCCATTGCTGCTGCCTAGTATCTTACCTTGCTTCAAATAACTGAGCAATGGTGGGTTCTGCAATTCCCAAATTTGCATCTCAGAGTCAAGGCAATGCATGTTCGAAAGATCATTATCGATGTCAAAATCTTTGATAAGAAGACAAGGGTTTCGATGATTCGAGTGGTAGAGGTGATCTGCGATGAAAGATTGGGTCTTGAAGAGAATTCTCCATCCTCTGCACACACGTTGGAATCGCATTAACGATTTCACCGGAAGTCGTTTCAGAATGTTTCGGATAATCTCTGGAGGAAGAATCGGAAAGTCGTCATCCATGGTGCTCGAGCTCGATTGGGGAGGACGAATTTATCAGAAGGGTTCGCTCTCAACGAAGGCGTTAGGGTTTACAGGAAACGGTATTTAAAAGTAATCTTTTGTTTTTTGTTTTTCAATCTGTATACGTGTAAGCATTTGCCTACTAAATAATCTGTATTTGATAAATTTACAAGCGCAATATTGAAATTAGTTTATAAACTTTTAAATTCTACGTATATTCAAGTGTCAAGCTGATTTACCAGGTCAAGTTGTGGTTTAGCTAATTAAAATACAACAACCTAATTAATATTAATCCTAGTTTTTTTTTTTTTTTTTTTTTGATACTAAGGAGAAAGCATTAACATTAAATACCAAATACACTAGGGGATTGAGATCCCATTGACTCATGTGAGACTACAGCCCGTAAATACATCGGGCAAACATCCAGGAAGCTCGATGAATCAAGCCCTTAATATTAATCCTAATTAGTTATTCATGTAATTCACATTTTTATTTTTTTAAGAAAATAAATTTATTAATTAAGATGTAAATATTTAAGCTGTCTAATATTTAGGAGATATCAAATCAATTTATAGTTATTGTATTTTAATTAGTTAAACTATAAATGATGTGGCAATATAAGATCATACAAGAATTTATCAGAAATTTTAGGGATAGGATGTTGTTCTTTATCGCCAATTCTGGTCACTATTAATGTCACTATCATTTTTTTCACGGTTACATCATAATCTCAATAGGAGAGAGAAATGATAAAGGTAGATGACAAAATTTGTGTTATTATTATTATTATTATTTTGCCGGTAGTGACAAAATTTATGTTATTACTCATTCGGTCTTAATTATAAGAACATTTTTTAGAACAAATTGCACTACAAAAGTATTCCTATGATTAAGATCGGAGGTAGTACTTATGACTAATACTTAATTTGATTTTTTTTTTTTTTTTTTTTCAACAAGTATCGGATTAGTGACAAAGACTTCGGTTCCACACATGGTTGTGATTTTAATGAAACCAATTTCCCCAATGGTTTAGAGTGATAGGACACTTTATATGATTTGGATTTAAAAAATTTTGGAGAAGTGAGATTATAAAATTTTAATAAAGAGAATATGTAAGATGAAAAAATTAATTAAAAACTTCAACCCCACATCTCTAATATTTTTAAATCAAACTCAAAATTTTTTCTCCCCCACCCTCAAAGTCTCTCATACCAAAGAGCCCCTTACCCATCATTTTGGTATCAATTATAGCACCAATGTAATTAAATAATTTAATTAACCACAACATATCATCTTCACCCAAACATTTTCATACTTAAACAGGGAAATGTTTTGCATTAAGAAAACAAGGGAATTTATAGTAAAAATAAAGGTTGGCCAATAAATTTTTCACCACACAAAATTTCCTTGAAATTCATAGAAGGGGCATGATAATTCTCATCTAGAAATACTTTTAATAACACATCTAATAATATTAAACTTGTATTTCTGTTGCTAGTCACATTTTCCTGGAAAAAAGAAAGTGAAGGAGAAAGCTAGCTACCCAATCCCCCCTTCTTTTTGTAACCTACCGAAACATAAGACATCAATAAGGCAGGAAGCTCTAATCATGTCAAAAAAAAAAAAAAAAAAAAAAATAATTACTTATAAAAGTTTTGAAACTTGTTTTTCACCCCAGCATGTGCCTTTCTACATATCAGGATTTAAGGTTCCACCTCAAAGCCAACCAATGAATACTTGTTGCAAAAGCATGGAAATGCAATTTGGTAAGCAGAGTAGGTAGTTATGGAGTACTATGATGAAATATGACATATTGATGAGATTTATTCCAGCATAGCACAGATATTGGGAATATGAGGACATAATTCCACAAAGTCATAAATGAGTGTATGAATGAAGATGCAAGAAAACTGTAACCTGATATAATAGATAAGTCAAATAAAGCTACAAACATCTGTTACTATTGCACATCTGATTTCATCATTATAGATAACACCTCTAAAGGACATCAAGTGTTCTAGTTACAAAATGAACTAAACTCCCATGGGTTCAATTCCACCATAAGTGCTTAAACAAAGTAAATATGATAATATAATAACCGCGATTTTAGGATAAAGACTGTTCTTCAATGTGGATGTTGCCAATTGGAACAAGGCTTTCAGCATAATTAAGAATACCATAACCAAGGCCAGCTTTACGAATAGCAAACATTCTAAACTCATTATTGGTCAAATTGGACATAACAGTTTGTTGTTCAGCATTCTTCACTTTGGCTTTACTTTCAGTAAAGATTTCAGGCAATTCAGTAGCATTGAAGATAATTTCATTCTTCCAAGTAGTCACTGGAAGTAATCGTAAGCCTGGATGGGGCCTGCTAGTAAATCTCTTATGCCAATCCCAATCGTCCTCCATCACCCACAACTCAACCAAAGAGGAATCAAAGTTTTCACTCAGGGTGTGAGAAAGCATAGCAAGTTTGTTCTCATATATAGCAAGACCATTGTCATATATAACATGTATAAAGGCAGCAGGCTCTAGAATCAATGTAAATACTTCCATTGCAATGCCAAATAAAAGTATCAAATCAGTATCACCTTCACCATCCTCTTCTACACCTAGCGTTAAACCAGACCAAAAGATAGCTCCGCTTCCATTACACACACATATTTGAAGAACATATAATTGATTAACTCAAGACTCAAATTTCTATGGAAGTCAAACAACTAACACTTGTTACAAAATTTTGAGTGGTACAAGGAATGAAAGATAACTTATTGGTAGGAATTTTTTCAAACATCGAACAAAGATTGAAATGACAATAAATGAAAGTTGGGGAGAAAGCCACTGTCATATGATATATGTATATTACAAAAAGATCACAACTCACAAATAATCCACACACCAGCAACTAGACTATATATCTGTCTTGGAAAGAAAACACAAAAAATGAATCTTATAGGTAACACAAATACAGCTACAAAAAGTCCTTAAACTAAAAAAGTGTAAAAAATAAACTGAATAAGTCTACAAAATAAAGATTAAGATTCAGGGAGTAAACATCTTAAATTCACTTTGCATTAAAATATCATGAACAAGTCCAGGCCCTACAGAAAAATTGTGGATGATTTCATTCCTCCCACCGGTACAAGACTTTCAGCATAATTGAAAAACCATTCCTTATAGCCAAATTTGCTAGTAGAAAACTTCCAAGTGTTTTTAGTAGTGGGGTTTAAGAAAACAGTTGTTGATTCATCACCTTTCCCGAGAGCAAAGAAGACAATTTCATTTCTCCAAATAGTCCCAAGAGATAAGAAGCTAGGAAAAGGGTCGATACTATATTTTCCGGTCCAATTCCATATCTCTCCAGACGCACCTACACCCTCCTCCATTACCCACAGATCAATAACAGAATGTGTTGGGTCTTCGATCCAAGAAAATAAGGCAAGTTTTTCCTCATACACAGTAAAGCATGAATTAGGGTGTAGCTGTGGTGTTGGTATCACTGTAAACACTTCTACTGCTAAGTCAAATGAAACAATCAGATTCTTACCATCATCCTCCCCAACCGTCTTGTAACCCCAAAAAAACATAACACCATTGACAGTGACACCTGAAGATGAGACACCTCCGGTGTCATTGAGCCTAAAATTTTTTCTTCCTTCCATGACCCTGAGCTCAAAGAATACACTTTTACTGCAGAAACATCAGCATGATCGATAGGAAGATAAGCTACCACTATCTTATAATCATTAATAATTGGACTGAACCCAAATCCTATAAGATGGTAACAACCATACTTACGAATATTAATTTCGGGTACTAGTCTGACCTCTCTAATAGCTGGATTCCACACTAAAAGAAAATGAGGAGATCCATCATGCTTATTGATTTCAACACAGAGTAAGCCATTGCTGCTGCCTAGTATCTTACCTTGCTTTAAATAACTGAGCAATGGTGGGTTCTGAAATTCCCAAACTTGCATCTCGGAATCTAGGCAGTACATGTTCGAAGGATCATCCAAGTCATAATCTTTCAGAAGGAGACAAGGGTTTTGATTTGAGTGGTCGAGGTGCTCTGCGATGAAAGATTGGGTCTTGAAGAGAATTCTCCATCCTCTGCACACACATTGGAATCGCATTAACGATTTCACCGGAAGTCGTTTCAGAATGTTTCGGATAATTTCTGGAGGAAGAAACGGAAAGTCCCTATCCATGGTGCTCGAGCTCGATTGGGGAGGACGCATTTATCAGAAAGCCTTCGCTCCCAATAAAGGCGTTAGGTTTTACAGGAAACGGTATTTTTTTTTTTTTTTTTTTTTTTTTTGGGTCAAACAGGAAACGGGATTAAGGGTAAGAATAAAATACTATATTTTCTCCTAATTACACAGATCTTTATAAAAATATATACTTAAATTCAAACAAGAATATTCTAAAAATATTTTAAAAATATTTTAAAAATATATTTTTTAATTAAAGTTTATATAAAGATAAAATTTATTTACTTTTTTTACAATTAATACTAAATCCACAGTTTTACACTTTTACTTTTATCTTGCATTTATTTATTTTGTCTTGCACATTTTGACTAAAATTATTTTAAAGAATTTAAGATTTTTTTTTTTAATATGTTCCCTAATTTCTATTTTTATCTTTACAAAGAGTTATTTGTTTGATGATTTTATCATTGGTTAATGTACACGTTGAATAGTTAAGTAAGTTTTTAACTAAACATGTGCTTGATCAAATGTGTTTATAAATATTTATGAAAAGAGTATTAAATTATAAATTTAAATGTCACATACAATCCCAAACTTATATAATTTATTATATTTGATAAAAATATATTTATTTAATATATATTTGATAATTTATTATATTTGTGAAAAAAATACATTTGTGTAATTAAGGCAAAATATGAAGGTGGTCAAAGTATTTTACTTTAAAAGTAATCTTTTGTTTTTTGTTTTTCAATCTGTATACGTGTAAACATTTACCTACTAAATAATCTATATTTGATAAATTTACAAGCGCAATATTAAAATTAGTTTATAAACATAGTTTAACATTTTTGTTTTTTGTGTGAACTTGGTTTACCACGTCATTTGTGGTTTAACTAATTAAAATACAACAACCCAAAAAATATTAATCATAGTTAGCTTCTCATGTAATTCACATTTTTATTTTTTTAAAAAATAAATCTCTTAATTAAGATGTTATGAAACTAAGTAAAATAGCAAGAGAGATTATGATGAGGGAGATGAAGAAATGCAAGAGAGAGAAATGGAGAGCAAGGAGGAGTGATTCTTCTTTTCTATTATTCACTTCTCTTTAACCTTTGATACATGCCTACTATATATAGGCAAGGAATCCTTACTTCTATTACAAGAGTTACAAAAGAATAAATCTACATAATGGTATATTATGAGGTTTTGTAAGTTATTTACATTAGTCATATGAAACTCCCATGTCATCATGTCATAGGTTACATAGCTTTAGAAACTCCAAAAGACTCTTCTTGAAAAGGTTGTGGACATTCACACAAATATTGGAATATTCATAACACTCCCCTCGAATGTCCATTATGAATGTGCTTCATTAAAAACTTTAACTAGGAAAAACCCAAAGTGGGATAAAAACCTAGCCAAAGAAAAGAGTACAACATCCATTGATAACCTTTGTCCCGTCTTTGCCTCATTAAAAACATTTCTAGGAAAACCCGTGGGACAAAACCTAGATAAGGGAAAAAGAGTATAGCGTGTATCGACTCCTTTTTTAACAACATCAAGTATTACTCCCCACGATGACTACATTACTTTCAATGTCTTTTGAGCATATCATCCTTTTTGTCATCAAACATTCTATTGTGTACCTGCAAGAACTAAATATTTCCAGCAAAATTATAATAATACTAACATGATTTCTAGGCATTCTTGTAAGATATATCTAGACGCATATCAACAGATATTCATTAAAACGATTATATCATACATGCTTTGATAGCTTTAAATCATACAAAACTTATTAAGTATTGTTCTTGAGAACTTTGAATTAGATGCTTCTGG
Organism: Acacia acuminata; assembly: GCA_019022655.1. Taxonomy (NCBI): domain Eukaryota; kingdom Viridiplantae; phylum Streptophyta; class Magnoliopsida; order Fabales; family Fabaceae; genus Acacia; species Acacia acuminata. The sequence goes on from JAFJYI010000035.1 coordinate 1,406,717, forward strand.
CATCTTGAGTCCTTCAGGGACATGCGCTACTAGCACTCTTGGATCCTTTGAAGATTCTTATGCAATCTTCATAATTTAATAAGTCATATGCATATGTTATATAACAATATCTAATAGACGCATAATTTATCATTCATAAACTGCCAGATTTATCGTATCCATCACAAAATCATTATTCGAATTTCGACTTCAGGTCCTTAACTATCATATTATGATTATATTTGCGTCATTCTCAATTTTACTTATCGTCTTGGCCAATAATCTTTATATAATATCCTCATTTGATCATGTGATATCATCATCAAAATTGTTGTCGACAACTTTATCTTTTCGGTTCTATTTTTCCAATTCGACATAACAATATCAATATTACTCAGGTACCTGAACCTCTCTTGAGGTTGTGCAATAAGTTATGTCTCGATACTCTTCTGGAGTATTTACCTCCTTAATATAATTATCTTAATTATTACTCCAATTTATCCATAACGTTTATATTTGGAACCGAATACTCACTAATGCTTCAGGCATGTTACTAATTGGAGCATTTTTAGCTGGAATATGAGATTTAATAAATCTCATTTGGGTCAGTAATTCTATCTGGCAAATATATTATGAATGCATAACTTGATGAACTTCTGGTTCATACTTCTTTATTCGAGGATATATACTTTGTTGTAATGCACCCCATGTATTCTCTTGTCCAGCTATTCAATTTCTCCTCCTCATGTTGAGAAAATGATGTCAAATATCAATTGACTAATCATATAGTATAAGTCTCCTCAATCCATTTGTTTCCTTTAGAAACATCATTTTGTTTCATATAGAGACAAACAAGAAGAAGAAGGTCCTTATACAACATTTATCTCAACTTTCTTTCCATATCCATCTATGTGCATTGTGGTGGATTAATAACCATTGTACATTCAAACTTTATAAGATGGAATTTGTCTGGCTCCTGACCTAAAGCCAATTATATCGGGAGAATTTTGTTGGCTTATAGGTGCTGCAATATGTAAGATCAAATATACCAACATAAAAATTTTGTTCTCATAAGAATTAATCTAACTATTTATGGAGGCTTTACATGATCAATGATATTCTCATAAACAATTTGTTTTGAGAACAAGTAGCACATAATTCATAAATAATATGTTGGTTATTCTTGAAGAATCTTCTGGTTCTTCGATGGATGTCAAAATATGTAATCTTATTTGTATTATATGACTTGGATAATCAAACAAGTCATGCCAACAATAAATTTCTTTCAATCAATCATAAACTTTTGATCATAATCGACATCCATTTTGGGAGATATATTAGGCTTTATGTGAGAAGTATATAACTTTTCAAAAATTAGCTCATACTTGTATTTGAACTCACACTTGTTTTCTAACAATCTCCCCTCAAGTGAGTCATATAAAAACTTTATATATATATATATATATATTTATATATATATATATATATATATATGCATTTCAAAATCACTTTAAAACCCTTTAAAGCTCGAAATAAAAAATCTATGTTGATTCGTCGGGAACAAATATATAAGATTACATCACTAGATAATCTCATTACTCTTTAATAATATACTTTAATTTACTTATATATGCAAAATATATACAGTCCACCACATATAAAGATATTCAGGATAAAAATAACTCAGAATCCCACAGATTTAGAATCACACATATGAAAATTCTCCAGCAGAAAATTGTCATGGCAACAGATTTATAAGACGGGATCATAATAAATATAAATAATAATAATTTTTTTTAATAAGAACAGAAACTAAACATCGTATTACCTTACGGACTTATTTGTTATTTGTCTTGGCTTCAAAATAAATCTAGAGATATTTCTCTGCAGCTCTTTGCCTCTTTGATATCCCATTGTGAGCATTAGCAAACATTTCATTTCCTATATTTGTAAACTTCTAGTTTACAATTATAATTTCTTGCATTATTATTAGTAGTAAACTTACGGTTTACAATAGCGTGTTTTCTATGATATCCATTTCTATAGATATCTTTGAAACTTAATAAGTTTCTTTTATACTCGGTAGAATAATTAATGCATAATTTTGTTCCTTCGGAGTAACGAAATATTAACTCTAGGAGCCTTCAATCAAATTTATACTAGCATATATTGTCGAACATTAGCCTCTCTTTTAAAATTGGGTAAAATATGCTAATTAGTCTCCAGGACTATTAGCCTTTAAGCTTATTACGACATAAATCTCGCAAGTTATTGTCTTCTGGGCAATATTTTTCCAATGCTATCAAAATCTTTTTATACAATATTTGAAACATAAGTTTTTAGAGCTTTGATATTAATAACAAACAAATATCACTTTCTTGTCCACCGTTCATCTCTAGATGTGAACAAGCTCCCATACCTCTTTCGTAGGTATAAAAGACTAAAGACCAAGTATCTCATAAAGTTCAAATGAAAATTCTTAAAAGGTTGGTGTGCGTAGTAAAGTAGTATGTAAATAGTAATAATAATATAATATAATATATTATATATTATCTTTACTTCAATTTGTCTTATGGCTTGAGGCCAAATTATCACATTGCTCGGCGAATTTGTGTTTCCTCATAGGGCTAAGCCAATTTGTGTCTTCTCATGGCTTCAGGCCAATTTGTTTCATAAGAAATTAAATCAATATGGCTTCTAGACATTTATCTTCAGGATAAATAAAATATATATACATATATATATATATGGCATCTGGTCATATAATAATGAATCAAAGAATATGAAAAAAACAATAAAAATTAAAGGTATTAAAATTAAAACTTTATGGCTTCTGGCCATTTAGTTCTCAAAATGAGAATTTAAATTTATATGGCTTCCGCCACAAAATAAGAAATTAAAGTGATATGACTTGGTCATATAATTTGAGAATATGAAATCGAGGTGTATGGCTTCGGCCATAATATCAATAACATAAAGAGTTTGTATAAAATAACATAATATTAAAAGTTAGTCATAATAACATAACAATAAAAGGAAAATGTTATGTTAGCAACAATAAAAGTAAAATGCTTAATTTAAATGTTATGTTAGTAACAATAATATAAATGTTATGTTAGTAACATAAAAGTAAATGTTTAATGTAAATGTTATGTTAGTAACAATAATATAAATGTTATGTTAGTAACATAAAATTAAAATGCTTAATTTAAATGTTATGTTTAGTAACAATAATATAAATAGTAAAACAATCGTAAATTACTATGCAATTCTTGTGCATGAATAAAATTTATGGATGAATAATGATAAATAGTAAAATTACTATATAAAATAGTAAATAATCTCCAATCTTAACCATGGAACCCAATGTATAAAAACAATCAGTAAAGAGTATTTTTAATTCCATATAGTGGTTTAGATTATCCCGGATATGCAAATAAACATATAATAAAATCATTAGAGAAAGTAGATGAAATCGTTAAAGAAATTATACTTTCGTTATAGCAATCGTCTTGATAACGTGTTATGAAACTAAGTAAAATAACAAGAGAGATTAAGATGAGGGAGATGAAGAAATGCAAGAGAGAAATGGAGAGCAAGGAGGGAGTGATTCTTCTTTTCTATTATTCACTTCTCTTTAACCTTTGATACATGCCTACTATATATAGGCAAGGAATCCTTACTTCTATTACAAGAGTTACAAAAGAATAAATCTACATAATGGTATATTATGTGGTTTTGTAAGTTATTTACATTAGTCATATAAAACTCCCATGTCATCATGTCATAGGTTACATAGCTTTAGAAACTCCAAAAGACTCTTCTTGAAAAGGTTGTGGATATTCACACAAATATTGGAATATTCATAACAGATGTAAATATTTTGACATTTTTTAATTTTATTAATATGCTAGCTAATATTTAGGAGATGCCAAATCAACTCATAGTTGTTGTATTTTAATTAGTTAAACTATGAATGATGTGGCCATGTCAGTTCATGGAAGAATTTATCTAAAATTTTATTGTAAGCATATTTTATTAAAGGGAAAAACACTTCTCATGTTGTAGGAGAAGTATATTCTCATGTCACACACACATAAAGTAGTGGGATCCACATATATATATATATATATATAATGCTGATTATATATATATGTGGGTCCCACCATTCATGCATGTGTAGGAATCTTCTTCTTCTCATGCAACATGAGAAGTTTAAACTCATTTATTAAAACCGTTAAAGTTGAATGGTTGAGAAAACATTTTGTAAAGTTAAAGAACAAAAACTCTCTCTCTCTCTCTCTCTCTCTCTTATTTTGTACTCATCTAATCCTTAATATAAAACATATTTATTTAATTTAAAAATATTAAAGATGTTAAATAAATTACTTAATTATAATTATAATACGTATCGATCGTATTTTTGTGTAACATTATATTATATATGAAAATCACTAGCATGAAATTATTTCCAAACACAACTAAAGTGCCATGGCATTATTGCCAAAGAAAAAGCATGATATTTAACTTTCTTTTTACTAAATATTTGTTGCTATTATTTCCTTTTCTTAATAGCCTTTTTGGAATTTTTAATGGGGTGGCTAAATATATTGTTTGCATAATTGACAAATAGAGTTGACAAAATTTATGTTTATTTTTTTGCCAGCAGTGACAAAATTTGTGTTATTACTTATTACTAATACTTAGTTTGATTTTTTTTTTTTTTTTTTTGGAACAAGAACAACAACTAAGTTTTGAGCATCCCAAAAAGTCTCTTGTTTTCTCTAAAACAAATTCCAAAAGGTCGGTTTTATTTTTGTTGCAAACTCTGTAAAATGTATCTTTATTGAAAGCAATGACTGGCCAAAAATTTCAATGAGGGGGCGAATTTTGTGAAATGCTACATTTATTGTTCACCGTCAGCCTCATTTACTACTTTTTATTGTTATGATGAAAACCATTAAAAATCTTGTCAAACTTATTGTAAATTTTGAGTATTGTTGTGTAATAGTCCTCAAAATATGTATGACTTATGTTATTTTAGATTTTTCAATTATTTATGCAATTTTTATTATTTGTTGAGTGTTCCTTAAGTTTAGAATGAGTAAATTTAGACACTAGCAAAGTTAAATTAATAATTTTATTTATTTATTTTTAAGTAGTTACTCACATAAGCTAAGTTGTAGATCAATGGATAATTTTAGGATATCGTAATAATATTTGAATGAAGATATTGGGATTATCTTTTAGTTTTTATTTTTATTTTTTTGCCTTTAATTGTTTGCATTATTTTCGGTTCGTCACAACATCATCAACAATAATATAATGCAAACAAGAAATACCTTTATTTTGTTTAAGCTTATTTTAAAATTATTAAAAGGTCTTATTAATTTATGGGTAAAGGTGTAAAAATGCACATGTGCTTTGCCTTCAGGAACGCCCAACATTAAATGCTTTTTGGAGGTGCAAAAATACACATGTGCTTGTAAAATTGGAGCAAAATTCATAGCACCGTTAAAAAGGCCTAACTCTGTTTGTGGGGCCCCTGTTTTAAAAAAATAAAAATAAAAATATTATAATCTCCTTAATTGCCCTCATACCCTATTTGCAGAGTTGGAAGTTCATTTCTTCCTTCATTTTCCAGAGTCGACTCCAGATCTGAGCTCTCAAGGCCGCAGCTACAATGGTGTGAAGGCCGAAGGAGGAACAACGATGGTGGCGTGTTATGTAATACCCAAAATTTCTTGTTGGTCTTAAATACAATATTTTGATAAATAGAGTCTATTTAATAGGTGAATATGTGGTCTCAAATTTTGAGACATGTTTATTTTATTTTCTAGGCAATTTTTCCCCTAGAATTAGAATAGCCAATAAGTTAAGAAATTATATTAGGTATCATAAAATACCATAAAATACCACAAATACCAGATTAAAACTATGATTCATATGGAAATGAAAATACTTAGACAAATTTAGAGAAAACAATGTCCATTAAATTAACAACTAAACCTTCACTAAATTAAGTAAATTGTCCAAGGTTTCATAATTGATTTAAGAGCCTTAAATACCTATTCTCATAATTTATTGAGAGATTAAATTTTCTAACACCTTATAATTAATAAATAGCTCATGTCTAATTTATAAAGGACCATAAAAAATTACCAAGGCACTTGAAATAATTAAGGGCAATTTTTAATAATTAATGAGCAATTAAAACTACCCTAATGGAATATTTAGGTAATTATTCAGCAATTTATATTAAAATAGCCATTGATTAAAGGTGTATTAGCCTAATCAAATGTCAAGAGCTAATAAGGGAGTAAGATTTAGCATTAAATGAATTGTTAGCAATCATAAAACACTTCTTGAACCAATAATATAACAATCAAGAGATGATTAAGCTTATAATTAAGTTGTTAATCAAGAATTAATCAAGAGTTGAAAAAGTCAACAATTGCAACAAGATCTAAAGGTCAAGAATTAATTTCATAAAGATTATCTAAAGGCCCTAATTCATTCTTATAAAGCCTAATCCATGTAACTAGGCAAACAACCAATTAGATAACCCCCACATGCAATCAATTAGAGCATAAAAATGCAACTAAAACTGAACAAAGGGGGGGGTCGGTTTTGGCACTTGGGAGAGAGAGAAAGAGTTGCTAAAAATCAAATTAGCCACTTGCATGGAGAGGATAATGTGGTGAGAGGAAAAATCAAGGAGAAAGTCAAGCCATTAGCCAATGAAGTGATTACACATAAGATGATTAAGATAATCAATGGGATTAATTCAAGATTTAATCAAAGGGAAATCTATACAAAATAAATTGTATCTTGAAATCCACTAACCATCAATCAAAGATAAGAAGTGATTATTAACAAGCAAAATTCAAGCTTCAATTTGACTATAACCAAAGCTATTTTCTCAACTTTTAGGAATTTGCCAATTGAGAAAATGAGAGATTGAGGTCTCTAATTAAAGCCAAAAATCTCAAGAGTTCAAAACCAAAAAGAAAATTTGAATCAAACTTCATTAAGGTCCCCAAATGAATTTTTATCTAGTTATTCTATCTAGTGGAATGGAAGAGGTAGGAAATTCTAACTTAAAAAGGAAGTCAAGAAGTTGTCACAATTTAAACTTCATTTGGAATCCACCAATGAAAGCTAGCAAGACAATTACACAAATGCCATAGCCTTTTGCTATAAATAGGGGCTTTGCTCTTCATATTTTCTCACCAATTCACAAAGCTTACAAGCTGAAACATAGAGAGAAAGTGAGAGTGAGAGCCTTGAAGAAAGAAGGAGCAAAGTTCTTGGTAAGTTTTCTAGTTCTAGCTTTAAGTTCTTTAAGTTTTAGTTCTTAAATTCTTAGATAGAAGTAGCTTAGATCTTAAATATGCTAGGATAATTTTATTTAGATGTTTTTATGGTTAAAATTGGCTTTATTTCGAAAAATTGATAAAGAAGGAGTTATGGAAAAATTTCTAGGAGAGATCATGAAAGTAACGAAGTTCGCGAAATTTCATCGGTTCGGAAATTCTGAAGTCAGCCATGAAAACGCCAGGATTTCATATTGAAATCATGATCAAAAATTCTGAGAAAATTCATGGTTAAAATAGACTTATAGGGATGTTTAAATATGTCAATAACATGTCAAAATGATTTCTGTACAGAGAGATAAAAATCCTCAAAGTTAGGCTACGAAATTCTGGAAAAATTCTGGGCAGAGGTTCAAAACTTAAAACCTGGGAGTGATTCGTGAAATCTGGGAAAAGGTAACTATTTTTACTTGAAAATAGACATCCTAATGATTCCAAGGAATTTTACGGATCCTCGTTTCGATTTTTGTAGAATTAATTATGATTTTTCAAAGTTAGACAAAATGCTGCCCAGATTTATACCAGCGTTGTTGTACGAATTTTGAGGGAATAAAGTGAAAAATAAAAGTTGTAAGGGCAAAATGGTCATTAGGGGCCAAAATATCTCTTAGGATATTACTTAAAAATTAATAAATACGATATTACCATTATAGGATCAACGCGATCACAGTTCGGACGTCAAACGTACCGACAAACGCCGACGAAGGTACGGACGCAGCGTCGTAACACTAACTCGATGTTCATTGTATACCTATATGTGATGAGATGTGTTTTTGAACTGAGATTCTGTTTTCAAAAGTTATTGACTGTGTACATACAGTTTTATACGGGTTATAGTCATGATAACGCCGTTAAGTTTTCCTAGCGGCGAGGACACGACCGTACATCGTGGCACCGGTGAATAGTGCAGACTGTAATAACATTCATATGCAGGTGTATATGGTGTGTTATTACTTGGTATATGTGAATTTTACTGTGGTATCATGAATATCTGTCATACATAATTGTACTTGAACATGAGGTTAACCGTTACCTGAGGTTCAATGTACTTTGAACCTCGCTCTTACCATAGCTTCGGGTTCGGAGTGAACGAGGAGCGGAGACAAGGGTAAGCAAGCGGAGCTTAGGACGGACTGGTCGGGCCCCCTTTTGAAATGTATTTTGAATTTAGAACCATTTGAACTATTGTACCGCTGTTAGTAGCAAAACATACGGTTGATGTTATCGATACATATCTTTTGAAATACTATTTTTACTTCCGGTGCTCTACTCTGATCATGTTACCGTTTTTTTTTATAAAAAAATTGCTTCCGAAATTGGGATGTGACATGTTAGGACTTAGTCTCTGGCTTGTGTCGTGTTCAAGCTTCTCAGCGTCGAGGCTGTGTGGACGGCGAAGGTCCGATTCTCAGCTCTCCAATCTAAAGCTCCAAAAGTCTCTCATAGTGCATCTGGTTCGATCTATACTGTGTGATTTCTGGTAGCGGACGATGGCGACGCTGGCCTGGAGGAGATTAATTAGGTACGAAATCACGGTACACTTCTCTAAGTTCGCGACTATGTTGCTCGCCGCTATCAAGTCTGAACTTCAAAATGAGCACTTGCCAGCGACAGATCAAGGTTTCTCTGGCAGTTCAAAGGTTTTTCGATGAGCTTTGAAGGTCTCTCGCTGGTCTTGATTTGGGACCTGCGTTTCTTCTCGATCTGGTGCTTCCAGCGAATCTGAACTTCTTCTTTCCTCTTTCTGGCAGTGAGATCGAGGCTGTCCGATGGTGAAGGTGGCAATCTGTGTTGCTTTGGCAATCAACGGTGTTTTGAGTTCTCCTACCGCTGCGCTCTCTTCTCCTTTCCTCTTTTCGGGATGCTCGCCGGAATCTGGGAATCTCATCGGAATTCACGACTGTCTACTTCTAGTTTGACTTGGTGCTGAGCTTTGTTCCCTAATCTCTTCTTTGCTGACAAAGATGATGGTGGATGTTAAATCACTGATAATGGTGGTTGCTTTTTGTTTCCCTTAGATTTCTTTGGTTTTGGTCTTGGTTCCTTTTGGATGAAGCTGGATTTCAATATTCCATTACTTGTTCATTGAACAAGTGATAGGGGAAACTGATGTTTTTAGTTTGAAGGTTCTTACTGTACTTGCTGAGTTCCTGTTCTTTCCCCCTCGGATATTTGATCTGAGTGGATCGTTTTTTTGTTTCCTATGTTCCACTTTCTACCTTCATTATTCTGATTAAGTTTAATTCTTCTTGTGCTGTTCTTCCTTGATGCAGGAGTCTTGCGAGAGATGTTGGGAGGAAGAGGTTGGGGTTGGGGGCATTTTGGTCCTTTCAAGTGATAATTAACATCCGTTAGCCTCTTTTAACGTTCCTATGATTTTTACTCCAATTTTACAAGTTCATGAGCAGTTTTGCACCTTCAAAAAGCATTTGGTGTTTGATGCACCTTGGGTAAAAGCTTATGTGCATTTTTGCATCTTTACCCTTAATTTATTGATTAACTATTGCAAGAAGGGCATTTAAGTAGTTCTCTTTTCAAAGCCTCACCACCGCCTCATTTATTTTTCTTCTTCTTCATCTTATCATCGATCGTTTCTTTAGCGTTGGGAGAAAAAAAATATTCTGGAGGCTTCATTATTCTTCTTCTCCGTTCAAGTCTGTTGCGCATCGTCCTTGTTCACCACCGTCGTGCGTCTTTATCTGGTGAAGCAGCCGCCAGAATAGTTTCCCCTTCCTCTTTTGTTCAGCAAGTACACTGCATTGAGCTTTCTTTTCTTCCTCCTCAGTTTGGAACTCCATGTGTGTGTGCTAGTTATTTAAAGAGAAAAGGGAAATTAGAAACAAGAAAGAGGAGGAACCCACTAGATCTTTTGGGACCGTGGAAACCAATTACCATCCCCTGTTCTGTCAGAGCCCATAGGATTTCCCAAGCTTCCACCATAATTACTGAACCTCTCCCTACTCGATACATGAAAACTCGAACAAACATGTAACACACCACCACAACAGAGCCATTTTTTTCTTTAAATTTTAGGGGGACCACTAGCCCCCTAAGTTCGCCCCTTATTGAAAGGAATAAAGGACATTTTTGCTCTCGAAAGTTTTCATCCAAAGGCAATTTTACCTTGGAAATTTTTCGGGGGACAATTTTGTCCTCACTATGATCACAATTAATTTTAACTATTAGTTGATTAAATATGTTGAACTGGAAGTCTTCAAGTCTTGATGTTATCCACATCATTTTTGTTAAACTTTAAATTTGTTCTGAAAGTTTTAAATTTAACTTTGAAAAAAGATGAAATAGATGACACATGGACTTTGACATAAATTTACACTTTAACAAAAATGACTTGGATGACATGTAAATTGTTAGCTTAGCATATTTCGTCAACTATTAGTCGAAATTAGTTGGGATAATTGTCAGAGCAAAATCGCTACATTTTTGGCACTTTTTAGGCAAAATTGCCCATTAACCTTTACAAAAAAGATTGAGAATAATGAGGGATCAAATATCCAAAATGTAAAAAGAATTACACACAGTGTAAGGAGGACAACAACTTGAACAAAATCAGAAACCAGTGTATTTAACTTATTCATCCAGTAAAAATGAAGAAAAAAAAGCCAAAAATTAAAATTTGCTTGACTTCCTTTTGTTCTTCCACATATTATACATGATAGGTACATTGGTTGAATAAGAAGTCTCAAATAATCCAAAGAACAACAACTAAAACATATAGTCCAAGCTAGCTGCTCCCTTTGTGGAGTGGTCTTGGAGGATACTATACATGTTTTTTGGGATTGCACAAACTTAAGATCGTTATGGAGGAAAGTGGTATCGTTGAAGAAGTGGCATGCATTCTGTAATTTGAATATATGGGAATGGGTATGGTGGAATGTCAAAGGCCCGGAAGTAGCAAAAAAAGAATGGCCTTCAAAATTCACTATTCTGTGTTGGTGGATTTGGCGACAGAGAAATCTGGCTGTGTTTGAGAAAATGTACACCTTTGATGATCATATCCTCACAAGTACAAGTGCAATGCTGGAAAGCATGAACAATACTAACAACTATTTAGCTGGGTTAAAACTTCAAGGTGTTACTTTAGCTCCTACTCGAGAAAGTTGGCGTCCACTTGAGGAAGGGTGTGTGAAGGTGAATGTTGATGGTGCTTATTCTAGAATTACGAGTCAGGGTGCTTGTGGAGGGATTGTTGTAATGCATCTGGGGGATTTCTTAAGGGTTTCATATATCCAATTGATAATGGGGGCGAGCTATCTGCTAAACTTTGGGCGTGTCTTTTAGGGCTGAAGACTGCTGGCCGATAGGGTTCCGTAATGTGTGGTTGGAAACGGGCTCTACTGAGTGCCTAGAGTTAATTATTAATGATCAGGACATCAACCATCATGACTCAGACATTATCAAATAAGTTCAACTAATGATCCAAATGGACTGGACTACGAAGTTTACATACGTGCCTAGGGCGTGTAATTCTGTAGCAAACTACCTAGTGAAAAAGGGCCTTGAGGCCAGACGGGGACTTCATGAGATATACCAACCTTTTGAAGAATTAAAAGTGATTTTATGTCAGGATTGTAATGGGTATAATAATTTCATAAGTGATAACTGAGGTGTCCTAATTTTATCAACAATATATATATATATATATATATATATATATATATATATAGTCCAAGGTATTGAACAACTCTTGGCTTTCCTCACCTCAAATTTGTTAATACTGCCGATTGATTCAAATCAACCCCAGGATCTAATTTAACGCTTTGAAAATTCTCAAGTTTCTGTTGATAGGCATATTTTATTTCACTTTCACGGCTTTTTTGATGAGCTGCCATGAGAATTTGAAAAGGTTGTGTTTCATAAAGTATTGGATGATGTTGATCCACTGGGTAGGGATTTGGGCTTCGGATTACTATCATTGGCAGTAACTTCAAGCTCTTCTAAGGTTTCAAGTTCTCATAAATGTGGAAATAAATATGCAGATGTGAAGCTTCTGGTTTGTTTTTTCCCCCCTAGTTCTTTCAATGACTTTTGAATAGATTCGATATTAATTTTGCTTTGATTGTACGAATTTGTGTAAATATTGCTTGATTCTTGTCACCTTCAATTGATGGTTTTGGGCTGATTTATTATTATTATTATTATTAGATTTTGATTTATGAGTTTATTAATCTCTTGGTTGATCTGTTCTTTGAAGTTTAAGGGTTTTGATTTCTTCGATTCTACCGAAAAAGGTCTCTATAGCATAATGCAATGTGAGCAAATGATTTTTTTCCCCCTTCCCTCTATCTGAATCATCATCCATATCATCGTTATTAGTTAAACTAATGATAACTGTGAAGATATTTTTGTTCCAGTTTTAAAAGTTTGAGTATTTTTACACCTCTAAGAAAATCTATAATGTTAAGTGCATTTTTGATAAAAGCTCATGAGTATTTTTTTCACCTTAACCCTAATTATATTAAGCTATTATCTTTCTTTTAGTATTTCAAAATTTTAAGAGCTAACAATATATTATTATTTTTTGTAGTTATTTCAACAAAGTCCACGTGGTGAACCACTGTAATTTTCTGGGAAACAAAAAAAGAACCATCGTATTTAATGAGCAAGCTTTTTTCAAGTTTGTACAAACTTTTACTTTTATAATAATTAACAAGGGTAACAATTCGCTAACATTAAACCCAAGCATAGAAGGATATATTCTCCTTATCTTGTTTCTCTTTTTTCTCATTGGCTTCATTTGAACCCTTGATTGAGAAAGTGAGAGAAAAGTTAAAGTAGTATTATATTGATTGGATGTATGTAATTTAGAGATTATGAGGGATGATGAGAAAAGGATGATGAGAGAAACCCAAAAACACATCCTCACCTTCCACTCATCCAAATTATTAAGAAATTGAATAAAATATAAAAAGAAAAGAATTGGATTTTAAATCTACCAACGAAAAATAGAAGTTGTCTCACAACCCAAAAACATAACATGCATCACAACCACATCACTATTTTTACTTTTATATGTTTAGCAACTTCTGTATCAGCTGAAAAATAACAAAAAATTACATCAAAATGTTAGTCATCATAGTACAAAAACATTAGTATATGCAGACAATATCTCACATGTGTTGCTAAACATTTCTAAAGATCTCCCTATGAACCACATTGGTAGTTCTACATTTTCCATGATTATTCTCGTCTTGTATCAGAATCTTCAAACCTGCGATATTGTTGACTCTTGATAAAGCAACATATAATCTTTCATATGTGAACACTAACTTCGAAAAATATAACCTAACATTTTGTAATTCGGAATAATTATTTAATTTGAAAACATTTTTTAAATTAGTAAATCAATGGTGGCAAAAAAAAAATAATAATAGTAAAACAAACTAGTAATAATAAAATAAGTTAGCATGCGTAATCAATTACTTAAATTGATAATTTAAAAAATTAAGATGGCTAAAGATTAGTCAATTAATATTAACAATTATTATTCCTTTTGATCCTATTTATAAGAGTTCAATAATGCATTACATGAGAAAATGGTTAAAATTAGATAAAATACTAATTAAGTCTGAAATAAACTTTTTATTTCAACTATGGCCTTATTTATGAGGAGGCAAGTAAGAGAGAGAAATAAAATAAATATAAATATCACTAACTTTTTAATTAAGTTAAAACATATAATTAATTAGGGTAAAAATGGTAAAAACTTATTAAATGTTTGAACAACTCTTAGACTTTTAAACAAAAGATCGAGATAAATCAATTTTTGGATTGGGTTAAGGTGCAAATTGACCAACGGAGTATTACCCTAGAGCACCGTTCACATAAATGTTTTGAATGGAACAAAAATATCAATGGCCAATTGAAAGGGAGCAAATATACCAATGAAGAATTTAAAACTTGTGAAAGTAGCACAATCCCTGTTTTGGTTTATTTACCAAAGTTTTAAATTCTTTATTGGTATTTTTACTCCATTTCAATTGTTCATTGGTACTTTTGCTCCCTTCAAATATTTCTGTGCCTGGTGCTCTTAATGTAACACCCCATTTTTCAAAAGTGGAAAAATATCATTTAATCAGAGTGGCGCATCGGAGCAATTCAAAAAGAGTGAGTACTGATGAGTTACAAAACATTAACCATGGTTGGTTATAGTAGTGGTACAATTATCCCAATAATTCAAAATATTATACGATCAAAAAAAAAAAAAAAAAAAAAACAAAACTCCGGCTTGGTCCTCACGTGGGCTGCTTACCTTTGTCGTCGGCCCTCGGTCCTCCAGACCCTGAAGCTATAGTAAGGGCTGAGGTCCAATACCCATTGGACCTCAGGTAACGGTTAACCTCATGCTCAAGTAATACAATATATGTATGACAGATATTCATGACATTGCAGCAGTAATCAATACATAAGTACACAGCAGATGCAAGATTAACATATCATCAGTACATAGCACACAGCACATGCACAGTCACCCATGTTTGCACTAACCAGTGCCACGACAGCTCCTCGTGTCCTCAGCACTAGGAAAACTAAATGGCATTACCAAGACTATAACCCGTATAAAACTGAATGTATAAACACATGTGATCCAAGCCCCATAAACTTAGTCATGGTGCATGACCCAAGACCAAGTCTTGTCCATGACTTTATGAAATAATCTATCACATATAAGCATACAATGAGCATCAGAGTTAGTGTTACAGTACGCGTCCGTACCTTAGTCGGTGTGGATAGCGGTACGTCTGTTTGTCGTTATGTGTCTTGGATAGCTTATAAATGTACAGCCACATTATTTCTTTATAAATCGCAGTCTATGAGGTACTTTAGCCACTACTGACCCCTTCGTATCCCTGGTGGATTTGTTATTCTAATAATATCCCTTTATTTCTGAAAAACGCTGCTTCAGCATTTCTGGCAGATTTTTGACAACTTTGAAAAATCATAACTAATTCCACAAAAATCAAAACGAGGTTTCGTAAAATTTCCCAAAAACCTTAGCATGTCTATTTTTGAGAAAAAATATTGGTTTTCACCCAAAATTAGTGAATCACTCCCAGTTTAATGATCTTCAACCTCTGCCCAGAATTTTTCCAGAAAAACGTAGCTTTATTTCCAGAATTTTCATCTCCTTGTACAAAACTCAAAATGACACATATTATACATATTTAGAAAGGTCTGGATGTCTACTTTACTCATGAATTATTTCAGAATTTTTGAATATAATCTTGCATACAAAGTAATACTCT
Source organism: Acacia acuminata (assembly GCA_019022655.1). NCBI lineage: Eukaryota > Viridiplantae > Streptophyta > Magnoliopsida > Fabales > Fabaceae > Acacia > Acacia acuminata. The sequence goes on from JAFJYI010000035.1 coordinate 1,422,336, forward strand.
CTAACTGTCTGACTCCAACAACCTAGCAAAACCCCACAATTCCTATCTTACTCTAACTTGTTTTATTAATCCTAAAAGTCACTTCCCAACATGTTTCCACCTCGTCAGGCATCTTTCAATGTAATGAGGCTTGAAAACAATTATGGGAAATTACTTTACCTATTTCCTAGATCAACCTAACATTTATCCTAAGAACTATAGAACTAAATGTAATACCCTAAAATTCATATTTATCATAAATATTATATTTTGATAAATAGTGCCTATTAAAAATAGGTGAATATGTGGTCTCAAAATTGAGTAACATATTTATGTTAAGTTAGGGAATTTTCTCTAAGAATTAAGGTAATCAAAATAGTCAAGGAAGTGTTATGAAACCACTTGAATTAATTAAAGGGAATTAACCACAATTAGGAGGCAATTAAATTTGCACTAATTAAAATAATGGTATAATACCCCAAAATTCATATTTCTCTTGAATATTATAGTTTGGCAAAATAATACCTATTTATAATAGGAAAGTATGTTGTCTCTAATTTTAGTAATTTATTTGTTTATTTTCCTTGGAATTTAAAGAGGCAAAAATCCAATTTTATTTTAGGGACCATAAGTTGCCCTATGATTATTAAATTAATGCATGGTGCATAAATGACCAAAGTAAACCCAAAAGTTGTGAGAAAATAATTAATCCAATTAGAGAGAAAATTTGCCAACAATTAATGGACAATGAATTTGCAATAATTAAAGTAATTGTATTAGATGTTCATAATTAATTAAATCAACTAATTAAGAATATTAATTGAGATTAGTTATGGAGGGCTAGGATTAAACCTCATAAAGCTAAATCATAAGGCCTTAATTCAATTTCATAAAGTGGAATCCTTGTGAAGTAAAATCCACCAATGAGAAAAGAGTTGTGTATGTGTGTGTGTGCAAGTAAGAGAGAGAGTGTTGTGAGTGTGTGTGTGTGTGTGTAAATGTTGTGAGGATTGTGAGTCTAGTGTGTGAGAGAGAGAGAGAAAAAGTAAAGCAAATTTGTAAAGTTTGAAATCCTAGAGTAAATTGGATAATGGTTAGAAATCCAAGTAAATATCGATGTACACAAGTAAAAACTCAAAACAACAAATAAAGTGAGAATTTATACAAATTTAAATAGTTGTGAAGAAGTAGGAACCTTGGAGAAAATATAAGGACTTATCTTGAACCCACATAATTTAACCTCGAAAGTAAGCCTAGTAAAGACTATTTTTGCAAACGTTGAAGAATAAGCTTAGTACAACCAGGGGAATCTAATTAGACCATAAATTTGGATATCCAACTACTAATCAAAAAGCATACTCAGAATTTAAAAGTAATAGTGATTGATCAGGCAACCAAAAATGAATTTCGTTAAAGTAAAACCGAAGACTCAGTTGGAAGAAACTTACACAGGAAGACTGCACTTTACTTCTTGAAGAAGTAAGGAAAAAGATGATGGAAGAAAGAGAAATGGGAGAGAGGAGTGTGAAGTCAGTTTTGAGTAGGTGTAAGGATGAGATTTAAACTTCTCAACTAAGTTTAATCCAAGGGTTAAGAATGAATAAAAGTTGTTAGGTAGTTAACCCACAAATTGCTATAAATAGGGCCTTTGGCTCTTCACATTTTCTTACACCAAGATAGCAAGTAGAAATCTGATTCTAAGAGTGAAAGAGTGAGTGAGAGTCTGGGAGAAAGGAGGAGCAAAAAGTTCCAGGTAAGTTCTTGAGCTTCAGCTTTCAAGTACTTAGTTATTTTGTGATTTTAGTCTTTAGTCTTTTAAATATATTTTAGTTATCATGTTTTTGTAGTTAAAAATATTATTATTTCAAAAATATGATGAAGGAGATGGTATAGCAAAATTTCAAAAGATTATTATCAAAGTAGCGAAGCTCTGGCGAAATCTTATCGGTTAGCGATTCCTGAAGTCAGGGGTATAAATGCCAGTATTTTATGTTAAAAATGAAGTTCTAAAATTCTGAAAAAATTCATGGTTAAAGTAGACATATAGGGATTTTCAAAAATTCCAAGAACATGTTAAATTGAGCTCTGTACAGTGAGATAAAAATTCTCAAAGTTGGGCTACGTTTTCGGGAAAAATTCTGGGCAACATTGAGAAAAATGAAAACTGGGAATATTTCATAAATTCTGGGTAAAACTCAGTATTTTTCATTGAAAATAGACATCCTAATGATTCCGAGGAATTTTACGGATCCTCGTTTTGATTTTTTTAGATTTAATTATGATTTTGCGAAGTTAACCGAAAATTCTGCCCAGCAATTCAGCAAGTGTTTTTTGAAAAATGTGAGGGCAAAGTTGTAATAATAAATCCACCAATGGTAGAAAGGTAAATAAACCCTTAGGATATTATTCTAAGCAATATGATATTTATCAAATATCATATAATAATCCGACGATAACGTATAGGATATCCGGGAGGTCCGGAGTCAGATCAAAAGGCCAGACGTTTGGCCATTACACGGTGAAAGGTACGTTCGCGTACAGTAAATTTAATTCTCACATGTCTTGTATGGCTTTGATATGATTGGTTGATTCATGATTGATTGTTTTCCAAACTGTGAATATCTGTCATATATATTGTTTATACTTTTCATATGAGGTTAACAATTACCTGAGATTCAATTCGATTGAATCTCAGCCTTGACTAAAGGTTCGGGGAAAGGAACTGTGGGTCGGAGAAGGCACCGGTAAAAGGAGCCGAAAAAAGGCACCAAAGGATGAAGCCGAAGAGAGGCACCGATGGATGGAGTCATGAGGAGGCACCGGTCGAGACAAGAGCGGAAGAAGTTTAAAAGAGCATACCTTCGGCATGAATCTAATAAGGTTACTTCAAACCATTTGGTGTCTAGAAAGGGTTCGTCTATGTGGTTGATCGGTGAGTCACCGTGAATTGGGACACTTCCACTAGACACCGGCCTGGTCAAATTGTTTGATTAACTGAGTTAGGATCATTGCCCCAAGTCTACCTAAGGCTTGGTTTAAGATTGTATAGTTACTATTGAAGAGTTGTAATTATACAAGTCCTGTAATATTGTATCACATGAATATTCCTTCGGGATTATTTTTATATATTAGTTTATGTAGGGACATCATCATATGTCTGGTCATTTTATATCAGATACTCATTGTCCAATTGTTAGTACATGCTCTCCGTTTCCACAATACTCTGAGTGGTAGCACCTCAAACTCTGATGATTTTTATAAAACCAAGTGTCAACCGACACATTTTGAAGTATGGAATTTTGGGGTGTTACACTAAAGACTAGAAATTAAAAACTAAAGACAAGCTTACCTCTTGAAGCCTTAGAAATCACCACTTGGTGATTGATTTGGTGTGAAGAATTGTGAAGAGGCAAGGCCTCTATTTATAGGAAAAGTCCAAGAATTCCCACCTTTGGATCACTTTCCACAACCAATGGCTTAGGTGAATTTGTGCTTTCATGAAGGCTCAATTTAGGAAGGAAATGCTCTCATTGGTTGATTCTAATTACATAGGATTAAACCTTTATTTTTATTTCCTTAATTTAATTCAACATGTGTTCTTAAAAATATTATATTATAATCTCTCTCTCTCTCTCTCTCTCTCCCCCATGTGCAAATCGAATTATTCAAGCTCCTTATTGGTTCATTTATTTTCATGAGGATTAAGGTCATTTTCTTGATTTATCATTGGCCAATTCAATCACATAAGGATTAAGGTTAATTATAGGTTCAATTAGACCCATTGGATTCCATTTGTGTTTGTTTAAATTCAATCTTCACCCTTAACTATGAAAATTAGTGATTGAGTCTTTATCAATTAGCCCTTTAATTAATTATGTATGAAGGTTCACACAATTATTTAATTAGTGAAGACTAAATTGCTCATTAATCTTTATTAATTTCTCTTAATTTGTTTAAGTATTTTCATAACATTATCTTGTTCTTTTTTGATTATTCAAGAACCATAGTTTAATATGATAATTATTTTGTATTTTATGATCCTTAAATGTAGCCTAAAAATTGCCTTTGGTTGTTTTAAATTTCCAAGAGAAAATTGCCAAAAATATAGCTAACCAATCACAAAATTTAGAGACAACATACTCTTCTTTATTTAAGGTGTATTATTTACCAAAATATAATATTTATGATAAATAGGAACTTTAGGGTATTACACTTAACATAATACTTCTTTGGCCAATCTCACCTTAACCCTTTTGAATTCCCGTAAAAAATTACTGGTGGGAGTTGCTGTTAGTCACTATCAATGCCTAGTTTGGCCAATAGTTTGGTAGTACTCTTTGTACTATTATCTTTATTGAAACAATATTAAAATGAAGAATAACTCAGAATAATAATTAATTTATAATAGGAATTTTTTCCTGCCAAATGCGTAATCAATATTAATAATAGTAAATAAGTAAATTAGAATAACTACCACAATTTGTATGGACACCATTAATATCTGAATAGAACTCATTTCAAAATAGAGTGGAATTCAATTTTGAAAGAAAATAGTTTTTCATAGAAATATATTTTGGGCCAAAACAGAATATTTTGGAAGGTATACTTTTCTTTAATGAGGTGGGTGGAACAAATAAGAAGGGAACCAATCACTAACCATCATAATAAATAATGAGTTTGAAAAATGAATTTAAAATCTTAAATTGAAGACATAATTTGAATTTGAAATATTTCAGATTTCAAAACTTCACATTGTATGTAACATCCCATTTTCAAAAGCGATAAATTTTTTTTTCATCGAGTAGAGCATTGGAGTGCTTGAGTAACTGATATTTGTATTCAAAATGCCGTAGTCCGGCTGACATGAGCGGTAAGTTATACCGAGTGTTTTCAAAAGTAAATAACAAAAGGAAGTCTTGGTGAGTCCCTATGCGTCGCTTGCCTTTCTCCTCGATCCTCGGTCCTCCCGACCGACGCTATGTTAAGAGCTGAGGTTCAATGCCCATTGAACCTCGGGTAATTAACCTCATGCTCAAGTAATACAAAGTATATGGATGACGAGATATTCATGACATTACGGCAGTAATCAATACATAAGCACACAAGCAGATGCAAGATTAACATATCAACGAGTACATAGCACACAAAGCACATGTAAAAGTAATAACAACACAGCCACCGCATATGAATGTTATTACGGTCCGCACTATTCACCGGTGCCACGGTGTACATCCGTGTCCTCGCGCTAGGAAAACTCAACGGCATTACCAAGATCAGTAACCCGTATAAACAAAGCTGAATGTATAAAAGTGAACTAAGACGAGTCTTAGACACGGTGCATGACCCAAGACAAAGTCCTGTTCATGACTCTATGAAATAGTCTATCACATATAAGCATACAATGAGCATCGAGTTAGTGTTACGACGCGAACGTACCTTCGTTGACGGAACAGACGACGTTGATGTTGACAATGATACGACAAGCGGTACAACAGCGGTAAGTGATTATAGATATCCTATAAGGATGATAACGTTTCTAATCAATGGTCAACATTATACCAGACATTCTAGTCCCAAATTACCATTTTACCCCTGACTCCCCTAATCGGCGGAATTTCGCTAACTTCGTTACTTTAACTCTAATCTTCCAAAATTTTGACATATCTCTATCTCCAATAATAAATATCATATTTATCCCTAAAACATGATATCTAAACTAACTTGGAAGATCAAAGATTAATCTAGCATTTCTACTATAACTACCGAAGGAACTACCAAAGCTTAAGACCAGGGACCAGGAGAACTTACCCAAGACTTCGCTACTCCTTTTCCGAGCTCCTCCTTGCTCTCACTTCTCTCTAACCTCTCTCTAGGAATTGTGAATTGGTGAGGAATGAAGTGAAATGGGAAGACCTATTTATAGAAGATTTTGGTGCACTATTCATGCTTTATCATACCGAATCTCAACCGTTGGATCTAGCTTGGACACAAGGCATCATCTCCACCATACAACACATCTCCTTACCTCATCATGATGTCAAGGTGATGTCACCCCGTGCTTTATGAACTTCTACCGATAAAGTCCCCTGATTCGGTGTTCTAATCGCGTAATCTTAGAAAATCACAAAAATCCGGAACACGACCCGAAGCTCTATTCTTCCTCTTCGGAAATATTTGAGTTAACTAAATTTTTGATCCCATTAAGGGTATTCCGTTGTCGTTGAACATTTTCGAACAGACGTATTTTGTCGATTCTGAGAAATTACTTCGGGTAACATCAACTTCGGGACAAAAATTCACTGATTCATAATATGTCCAGTTGTTTATTACTTAGTTCAAGGATTTTGAGTTATGATTTATTTTCCATCGGTTCTCACTTTTCTTATCTCGCCCTTTGTTTACAAAATATCTTTTCATCTCGATCCCTTATTCGCCCCCATGCCGTTCGGAAATGACTTCCGCTAACACCGACTTCTGGACAAAAATTCACTTGTTTGTAATATGTCCCGACCTAAGAAACTTAGTTCATGGTTTTCTAGATAGGATTTAATTTCTATCGGTTGTCATTTATCCAACCGGTTCTTCCACAAATATCTTAATTATATTATTATTTAATTAACAAAATATCATGATATTATCTTTGAAAAACCCACAACCCTTTTCACACTCAAATTTTGGTTTTTCTCTTCCCTTTATTATTATTATTTTTCTTTAATTTATCTAAATTAGCTAGAAGCTTAATTAGAGCCTTAATCCCATGATTAGCAATCTTTTAGGATTTAGGGTTTTCATGTTCTTAATCTCACCAATTTTTCTTAATCTTTTCTAATTGATTAGCAAGCACACTTTATGCTAATATTAGCCATAAACACTTAATTAAAGGATTTTCCATAATCTACCTTAAATATTCTCTTGTTCAAGGCTTAAACAATTAGCCATTAATTACTTAACTAATCACTTTCTAATTGTTGATAATTTTCTTAATTAGGATTAATCATTTTCTCACAACTATTTCATTGACATTGGTATTTTATGTCCCACATATCATATTAAAAATTATGGGGCAACTTATGCTCCCCAAAATTATATTTAATTTTGCCTCATTATTTTTCAAGGGAAATAATCCAAAAATTCCTAAAATTAGAGACAACATACTTTCTAATTTTCAATAAATATTTTATTGCCTCTTGGGATTTACCATAATATTTTCGGGCATTTCATGGCCCATAATTGCATTTAGGGATTTTGACACTTTAATCCCTCTAATTTCATTAGAAATTTCCCTAGACAATAGAATAAGTATCCTACAAGGTTTTAAAACCACATATTCACCTATTTCCAAATAGGTATTATTTGCTAAAATATAATATTCTAGATAGATAATTATCCGGGTATTACATTTCTCCCCCCGTTAAATAAAATTTCGCCCTCGAAATTTGAACATATACACTCGAAAGGTTATCTAGACCTCCAGTCTATTTCCTACCTAGAACGCATCCTATTATTCAAAAGTCTCATTTATCTTATACCCAGGTATAGTACTCAATTACAGGACTCTTTGGTCTATTCTCACAAGACTCGGTTACCATGGGCCATCGCCCGATTTATTCAGCCTCTCGGCTTAACACATGCGGCCTTTCGGCTCAATGCTACCACAACTTTGGAGATTCTAGCCTTACTACCTAGGAATTCATCCTCGGGCCTTAGGCATCTCGACTACTACGGTACAACGAATGTTTTGCTAGTCTTATGATGTATTTTAGACATAGTTAGTATGACAATTAGCATTTCATACAACGCTAAGTATCACCGGTTCTATGCTCTAGAGGCACCACCTCGTGCACACTTGCACACTAAGTCTTATTGCACAGGGCATCTCGCTCATCTATTTCATCTCGAGCCTTTCCCATTCAAGCTCTCGACTACTTTCACTTACTTTGCACCATAGCCGACGACTACTATTTGACTTAACCGGTTCAAGTATTCTAGACCTTTCTAATAACTCCCGTTCCTATATCAACTACACCGCTTTTCAACACCATAGCAATGACAAACACGTCATCGCTACCCAAAATCATTTTGTTGTCTCATTTTCAAATTTTCACACATTGAAAATTTTCCGTGGTCTCAGTACATTTCACAATCCACACTATACTAAAAGTAATAGTGCTATCATATTTTCAAATTTAATCGCCAACACCATTCGTAAAAAACACATTCACCGCTGAATTAGTTTCAAAAACTTTTACTACGGCACATATTCTTGAGGGAGATGATTCATTTCACAACATTTTTAACAATTGAGAGCTCACGCCACCATTTCAACCACTTGGTACAGTGAGCGCCCTATCCCAATCCCCATATCCGGCCTCTGTATCCCTCTGGCCTCAAATCGAGTCACCAGGCATCAACAGTACCATCAAACAATGTGGGAGAATCCTCCGCCCCTCCCATAAGAGACCCAGTGTCCACCACCGTGGAGAGCCCAGTCCACGACTGCTGCTCCCAGGGCCTAACCCCCTGCACGTTTGGTGTCCGAACTGGCACATAAAGTAGCGACCCTATCTACCGGTAACTCAGTCCAGCCATAGATAGTCAGGTTCTACTAGACAAAACATACGCCCTAGGCGAAATGTTATGGATTGGGTGCGTTCACTGCTGGTGCGATTTTCATTCTTTCAAACAAAATCCCTCAAAACTCTTTGTTCGAAAAGAGCTTTTATCAAAGGTTAGCGATTTCAACCATTTTAAAACATCTGGCAAGACCCAGCAAACTGTGTACATTTACAACAGCTTCTGGCCTCCCAGTTCTGTACTGCTTTTACCACAACACAGTTGAAAACCCAGTTTCAAGCTCTGGGTTCTAACAAAACCCCTTTTATAAGACAACATCATTTCAAAATAACCATCACCGTGGTCTCAAATTCTATTGAAAACATTTCACTCGAAAATCAATTTCAAATATTCACAAGTTCGAAAAATCAATTCCGAAATTTCAAATATAGCAGTGTATTTGCAAGTTTAAAAATTCAATTTGTAAACCTTACTCAGGAACCAGACAACTAATCTTAGATGGTCATCACAAACTACATGCATCCGGACCTCTGTCCTTGGCTACTCAAGTCACTCATTGAATGCTTAATCTATTCTACTTTAATCTTTCGGCTATTTGGACATTGCCCGCTATCCTCGGGTTTCACAAACTTTTCGGGACACTTCTCGTATTTGTCGTCTAACAAGCGTGGGCTTACGCCAGCCTATAGACACAATATATGCTATACAACTCGGAGCAACTCATGACGATATACCGGATTACGCAAACTTTTCTCTCTAGGGAACCGATTAGATATGGGACTCGCTACAATGTACTTACCTTGAGAATCGATACCCGGTAGCCCTACTCTATGGTTTGTTGTGATGGCAACTTCACTCTACGGTTTGACATCACGGTGGCTTCACTCTACGGTACTTCACTCGGCGCTTCACTCAATCCCTCCGATTGGTCAGCACCTCCGTCGGAACCCTCCGTAGGTAGCCCTTTCCGAACAAATCTCCCGTAAGTAGCCACCTCCGATCACAACTTCCCATAAGTAGTACTTTCTTGTTGACCGTCTTTGAATCATTATAACGAGAACTCGATCTCTATCGGGTTACTAACCCTTTAGTGGTTCCGTAATCTCTTGTCTCTATTTCGCCATCTCATCTAGGGTCATTCTATTTGTGGGCTTCCTAGCTCCAGTCAACAACCTTATCTCAATTTCCCTATCGGGTAACCACCCACTTCTTTGGGGATCTACTAGCCACTAACATCTCTAAGGTTATCGGTCCCACCTTGAAACCATAACCTGTGGTCACTGAGGTTTTAGCTACCGTAGGGTTCCGTTTAAGGAACTAACTCTCAGGTATTCAAACCTAAGGCAACCTCACTCACATTTTCTCAGGGTTCCTACTCTCGTGCATCTTGGAACCTAGGCAATGCTCAGTCATACCTTGACCTAAGCACTGTCTCTGACTCAAGCCTATTATCACTCCATCTTTTCTCATAGTATCCCAAAGGATTACTATGTTTCACACCGCAAGGTATTCAGGCCTTTGTTTGAAGGATATCAAATTCTTATGCTATATCCCAGGGGTTAAGAATCCTGAGATTTCTCTCGCTTAAGCATGCTTAATTTCACAACGTCTATCGTATCTGGGTACTAATATCAGTACACATACCACTGCATACCGACCACTCTCATAGGTACTAGTACGGCATAACTGCCTCCCCAGAAATATTGGGTACTTTCCCCTTTTTATCTAACGGTCACCACCGTCAAGGACTTAGTCAAAAGACCTTCATCCCGGAGCCATGCCTCGTTGCACGCGTGGTGTCCGGGTTTTTGCAAGGTGGATTTTCCTCTCGGGGTAACTTAGTAAGTTCTTGTTTCTACAAGGAAACTAAATCAATAATCACTGTTTACAGGAAAACCTAAGCAGTACCGACTTCTCTGGCTTGATTACAAGGATTGTGTCATATCGTACCTTGATATATAGTGTTTCCCAAGGCGCCCATACACCGCGGTCAACACCACAGATACCAAAATGTCTCCATGGCGCCCATACACCATGGTAACACAAGATACCTCCTACTCAATGACACGATCGCGGTCGAATTGTAATAACTAAGAAACATGGGATACGTTACGGGGGTGGTTTACGTAATCATATGATTTAACCTAGAGAAGATTCTCTTCTAAGAGATAGTACCTTGGACCATCTTTGGGAGTTCTCTGTCCACTGTACCTACACTGCACATAGACTTTATCGCACTTAGCATTCACACTACAAACGAACAAGCACCCACAATATTTCCCTCGTTCGAATTTCGTTGATTCGGTCTACTCGAAATGGGTACGGAAATACGTGTCGAGTTCCTCTACATGAGTCAAATACTACATGTACTTGTCTTTACCGATCTCGGAGTTTCATCCGACGTGGCCCAGCTCCACATATAAGCTCGGGTGAGAATGGAATTAATGCCCAAGTACAAACCGGAGATTATCGAATTATCGAAATTATCGAGTTATCGAATTATCGAATTATCGAGCCTAATATCGATGTAGGGACAGCGATAGATACGCCAGCCCCTGGTTTAGAGTGGTGCACCGACAGAGGGTGGTACACGGTTTAGGATAGTATACCGGTTCGGGACCGGGTATACCGAAGTAAGGTGGTACTCCGACCTAGGCTTATATCAGTACTCATTTTCAAAACATGCTCTCTTAAAAAGGCGTAGAGCCTAACTCCGTTACTCAAACCAAATGGCCAGGTAGGTGTCTATCATGGGAGCCTCACCGTGCTAGGGTGACTGATTGGCTGATCCACATAGACTAGCCCCGCCGGCACCAAAAGGTTTGGAATAACTTAGTCGATCTATGCCGGGACAACCGCTCTCCGATACCAAAATTGTAACATCCCATTTTCAAAAGCAAGTATAAATTTTTTTTTCATCGAGTAGAGCATTGGAGCGCTTGAGTAAGCGATATTTGTATTCAAAATGCCGTAGGTCCGGGCGGATTACGATGAGCGGTAAGTTATACCGAGTGTTTTCAAAAGTAAATAACAAAAGGAAGTCTTCAGCTGAGTCCCTATGCGTGCCGCTTGCCTTTCTCCTCGATCCTCGGTCCTCCTGACCCTGACGCTATGTTAAGAGCTGAGGTTCAATGCCCATTGAACCTCAGTAATCTGTTAACCTCATGCTCAAGTAATACAAGTATATGGATGACGAGATATTCATGACATTACAAAGATAATCAATACATAAGCACACACGCAGATGCAAGATTAACATATCAACAGTACATAGCACACAAAGCACATGTAAAAGTAATAACAACACAGCCACCGCATATGAATGTTATTACGGTCTGCACTATTCACCGGTGCCACGGTGTACATCCGTGTCCTCGCGCTAGGAAAACTCAACGGCATTACCAAGGCGTAACCCGTATAAACAAAGCTGAATGTATAAACGGTGAACTAAGATAGAGTCTTAGACACGGTGCATGACCCAAGACAAAGTCCTGTTCATGACTCTATGAAATAGTCTATCACATATAAGCATACAATGAGCATCGAGTTAGTGTTAAGACGCGAACGTACCTTCGTTGACGGAACTTCGGACGACTTTTGACAATGTACGACAACGGTACAACAACAGCGGTAAGTGATTACAGATATCCTATAAGGATGATAACGTTTCTAATCAATGGTCAACATTATACCGGACATTCTAGTCCCAAATTACCATTTTACCCCGACTCCCCTAATCGGCGGAATTTCGCGTAACTTCGTTACTTTAACTCTAATCTTCCAAAATTTTGACATATCTCTATCTCCAATAATAAATATCATATTTATCCCTAAAACATGATATCTAAACTAACTTGGAAGATCAAAGATTAATCTAGCATTTCTACTATAACTACCGAAGGAACTACCAAAGCTTAAGACCAGGGACCGAGAACTTACCCAAAGACTTCGCTACTCCTTTTCCGAGCTCCTCCTTGCTCTCACTTCTCTCTAACCTCTCTCTAGGAATTGTGAATTGGTGAGGAATGAAGTGAAATGGGAAGACCTATTTATAGAAGATTTTGGTGCACTATTCATGCTTTATCATACCGAATCTCAACCGTTGGATCTAGCTTGGACACAAGGCATCATCTCCACCATACAACACATCTCCTTACCTCATCATGATGTCAAGGTGATGTCACCCCTGTGCTTTATGAACTTCTACCGATAAAGTCCCCGTTCGGTGTTCTAATCGCGTAATCTTAGAAAATCACAAAAATCCGGAACACGGCCACAAGCTCTATTCTTCCTCTTGGAAATATTTGAGTTAACTAAATTTTTGATCCCATTAAGGGTATTCCGTTGTCGTTGAACATTTTCGAGAGACGTCGATTCTGAAATTACGGGTAACATCAACTTCGGGACAAAAATTCACCGATTCATAATATGTCCAGTTGTTTATTACTTAGTTCAAGGATTTTGAGTTATGATTTATTTTCCATCGGTTCTCACTTTTCTTATCTCGCCCTTTGTTTACAAAATATCTTTTCATCTGATCCCTTATTCGCCTCTACGGTTACGGAAATGACTTCCGCTAACACCAACTTTTGGACAAAAATTCACTTGTTTGTAATATGTCCCGACCTAAGAAACTTAGTTCATGGTTTTCTAGATAGGATTTAATTTATCGGTTGTCATTTATCCAACCGGTTCTTCCACAAATATCTTAATTATATTATTATTTAATTAACAAAATATCATGATATTATCTTTGAAAAACCCACAACCCTTTTCACACTCAAATTTTGGTTTTTCTCTTCCCTTTATTATTATTATTTTTCTTTAATTTATCTAAATTAGCTAGAAGCTTAATTAGAGCCTTAATCCCATGATTAGCAATCTTTTAGGATTTAGGGTTTTCATGTTCTTAATCTCACCAATTTTTCTTAATCTTTTCTAATTGATTAGCAAGCACACTTTATGCTAATATTAGCCATAAACACTTAATTAAAGGATTTTCCATAATCTACCTTAAATATTCTCTTGTTCAAGCTTAAACAATTAGCCATTAATTACTTAACTAATCACTTTCTAATTGTTGATAATTTTCTTAATTAGGATTAATCATTTTCTCACAACTATTTCATTGACATTGGTATTTTATGTCCCACATATCATATTAAAAATTATGGGGCAACTTATGCTCCCCAAAATTATATTTAATTTTGCCTCATTATTTTTCAAGGGAAATAATCCCAAAAATTCCTAAAATTAGAGACAACATACTTTCTAATTTTCAATAAATATTTTATTGCCTCTTGGGATTTACCATAATATTTTCGGGCATTTCATGGCCCATAATTGCATTTAGGGATTTTGACACTTTAATCCCTCTAATTTCATTAGAAATTTCCCTAGACAATAGAATAAGTATCCTACAAGGTTTTAAAACCACATATTCACCTATTTCCAAATAGGTATTATTTGCTAAAATATAATATTCTAGATAGATAATTATCCGGGTATTACATTGTAAACTAAATACTCATTTAATGAGTGGAATTTATTAGTGAGAAGTAAAAAATGAACCAAAGCAACCGATGAGAATGACATGTGGAAAGTACAAATGAACCAATAAAGTACGTAGTGTAATACCCAAAATTCTCATTTATCTTGAATACCATATTTTGATAGTTAAACCCCATTTAAAATAGGTGAATTTGTGGTCTCAAATTTTGAGATGTGTTTATTCTATTTTCTAGGTAATTTTTCCTTAGGATTAGGATACCCAATGATTTAACAAGCATCATAAAATACCATAAAATACAAATAAATATCATATTGAGCTATGGTTCTTGTGGAATTTAAAAGAGCAAGAAAGTATTATAAAAATACCTAAATAAATTTAGTGAAATCAATGATGATTAAATCAACTAAGTCTTCATGAAAGTAAAATAAATTTCACAAGGCTTCATAATTAATCAAGGGACCTTAAACACCAATTATTATAATTTATTAAGAGACTAAATTTTCTAATACCTTATAATTAATATTTAGCTCATATTTAAATCATAAAGGACCGTGAAGAATTATCAAAACACTTGAAACAATTAAGGGGCAAGTACCAACAATTAAAGAGCAATTAAAATTTCACTAATGGAATATTTAGGTAATTCTTTACAATTAATGTTAAATAGTCACCAATTAAAGATGTATTAGGATAATTAAAGGTCAAGGACCAATAAGGGGTTAGGATTAGCATAAGGATGATTACTAATGATCATGATTAAATTAGTAACCAATCAAATAAATTTAATAACACCTAAAACACCATTTTAGGATTTATGACCAAAGATTAAGCTAATTAAAGATTAAACCCTAAGAGCATTTTGCTTAATTGCTAACCAATCACCAAAGTCATCTAGTTACAAATATACTTAGAGTAACTAGGAAATTAGAACTCCAAGTTGGGAAATGCATGAAGGTGGAGAGGCCACCAATGCAAGCTTGGAGAGTGCATGAAGGAGAAAGAGCCACCAAAGCACTCTTGGGGCCAAAAGCTTTACACATGGGGACAATTTTGACACCAAGGCAAGAGGCTTTGGTGAAAAATCAAAGGAGGAAGAATGGGGGGGAGGTAGGCCACGTTTTTGGCTCAGCTGGAGGGAGAATTCAGACTTAAAGCCATGGCCAAAAATGAGAGATGTGTAAGTTAGAGAATTACAAGATTGCCATAGCCTTTTGCTATAAATAGGGGCTTGAGTCTTCATATTCTCCACACCAAAGCAAGCAAAGAAATCTGAAATAGAGAGTTGAGAGTAAGAGTGAGGAGCTTCTTGAAGGAGTAGCAAAGTTCTTGGTAAGTTCTCTAGCTCTAGCTTTAAGTTCTTTAAGTTCTAGTTCTTAAATTCTTAGATAGAAGTAGCTTAGATCTTAAAAATGCTAGGATAATTTTATTTACATGTTTTTATAGTAAAAATTAGATTTATTTCGAAAAGATGATGAGGGAGGTCATATAGCAAAATTTCTGGGAGAAAATCATCAAAATAACGAAGTTCGCGAAACTTCATCGGTTTCGAAATCTCTGGAGGCAGTGAGGAAAACGCCAGAATTTCATATTGAAAATATGGTCAGAAAATTCTGATAAAATTCATGGTTAAAATAGACATATAGAGATTTTTAAATATGTCAATAACATGTCAAAATGATTTCTTTACAGAGAGATAAAAATCCTCAAAGTTAGGCTACGAATTTCTGGAGAAATGCTGGGCAGAGGTTCAAAACTTAAAACCTGGGAGTGATTCATGTAATCTGGGCAAAGGGGATTATTTTTAATTGAAAATAGACATCCTAAGGATTCCAAGGAATTTTACGGATCCTCGTTTCGATTTTTCTAGAATTAATTATGAGTTTTCAAAGTTAGACAAAATGCTGCCCAGATTTGTACCAGCGTTGTTCTACGAATTTTGAAGGAATAAAGCGAAAAATAAATGTTGCAAGGGCAAAATAGTCATTAGTGGCCAAAATATCTCTTAGGATATTATTTGTAAATTAATAAATACGATATTACCATTTTAGGGTACACGTGATCACCGTCCACCATCAACGTACCGACAACACCGACGAAGGTACGGACGCGCATCGTAACACTAACTCGATGTTTATCGTATACCTATATGTGATAGATATGTTCATAAACTGTGACTCTGTTTTTTAAAAAGAATTGTTCATACACATACAGCTTTATACGGGTTATAGTCATGATAACGCCGTTGAGTTTTCCTAGCGCTGAGGACACGGATGTACACCGTGGCACCGGTGAATAGTGCGATCGTAATAACATTCATATGCGGTGGCTGTGTTGTTATTGCTTTTTATATGTGAACATAGCTGTGATGTCATGAGATAACTGTCATACATAACTGTACATAAACATGAGGTTAACCGTTACCTGAGGTTCAATGGATATTGAACCTCAGCTCTCACCTTAGCTTCAGGTTTCGGAGTGAACAGGACTGAGGACAGAGGTAAGCAGCCGATGTAGGAGACGACCGGAGGAAGCCTTTTTGATTTGTGCTGAACAATGATAACATTTGAAAAATTTTGTACCGCTGTTAACAGCCAACTCTTACACTACAGTGGATGTTTATCAGTTACTTTTCTAAATACTATTTACTTCCGATGCTCTACTCTGATCACGATACCATGAAAACACTTTCGAAAATTGGGATGTTACACGTAGCACTATTGAATATATATATATTAATGATATGAGCAAATGAGTTTGTTAACCCACAAAAAATAGAAAATGCTCAAAAAATGATAATAACAAAAAAGCCAAAAAAAAAAAAGTACACCAAAAAATATACATTTGTAAACATTTGATGGCAGCTTTTACTTAATCAACCCATCTCCAATATTGCGAAACCTCAAACTCGCAACCCCTCAATCCAATTTCTTGGTGCAGAGATATTATAAGAAGTTCCTAAACAATAGTAAACTACAAGAACCAAATCACAATATATATTAGAACATATTTATGGTAACAAAAGCTATACAGAAAAAATAGAAGACAACAATAACCTTATTGTATGATAAGATATCAAGAAAGAGATCATATCAGACAACCAATTTTATTTTATTTTTTTGGAAAAAGAATGGAAGACAATTTTTCATACACCAAACTGAACAACTTTCTACTCCATGCAATATTTTATTTGAATTGTATATAACCAAAGAAAAATAACAAAACATGAATCCATGTTTCTCAAGTAATGTAGAGACCTGTAAACATAACTCAAATTATTTGTAAGGATTTGCCTATAAGATTGCAATTTTGTGATAAATCTAAGCTCATCGACATGAAAGGTCTTTGCTTTTTGACACCATCATCACTTAACCGTCTCCGCCACATATTTCCAACGACATCATGTTTTTAAATTTCGCTTCACCAGGAAAAAATGTTGAAAAAATAGTGAGCAAAAATCATAAACGATTAGAAAGCTTGGGTGCTGAAACATCATCTACAAATTACCAAAATGCAACATTATTTTAAATGAAAGAATACTGAGTCCCTTATCAATAGCAACAAAGAGTAGCAAAATTGCAGCAATAAGCAAATATAGGGGCTAGAGCAAGTGGACAAATCAACACTTTCAACTTTTTCTTTCTCAAGTCCGTAAGATGAATCAAGATGACTATGAGAACTATAGTCTACCAAAGAATGATAAAAAATGACAACATTAGATGATCCTAATTAAACTAAGCGATAATATAACACATCTTTCATCAAATTCTTGAAAGTTACACAATGATTTCTACATAAGTAACAACCAACATCGATGAATTACTCCTTTAAAAAAATAAAAGTTATTTCAATATATTAATTCCTCAATTACCAAATAGAATCACAATCATATTTATTCCAATTTTCACATGAAGCCCCGCTAGAATAGAAGAACAGGCGACCATACTTTTGGAACTGTCATCCAAGAACTCAATCTAAAACTCAAAATGAAAACGAAGCACAATTGACAAATTGGGAAGGGAAGACAATATGCTCAAACAATATTTAAAAAATCCCCAAGACAACCATTAAAATTTCAGCAACCATCCCTAGATAGAATTTATTTGCCACAAATTTGGGGCATCAACTATGAGTTGAAGAATGAATAATTTTATTAATTTGGTCTTTGTTATATGCATTGAAGTTGCACAGCTCAACTTCAATTCATATTTAACTTTTTGTCTTTCAAAGTTAACTTGTTTTGAGTGTTGTTATTTTCTTCTTTTGGAAGGATAAAATACATATGCCTCCCCCTTAGTAACTTTGATGTCTCATACATGAATCTATAGTTGCTTCATTTCAAAAAAGCAAGTGTAATAAAATTATGAAAGGATAATGAATCAAAATAAATTTAGGACAAAAAATGTTACTCAGCATTCTTTAGAGACATGTTCTTATCCGAATAGAGAGTTAGGCAATTTAAACCCCCTCCCCCATATGGGAGGATGCCCACACATGTAAAACCCTAAAATCCCTACTTATAGTGAAACCTATATTTGGACAAATAATACATGTTAAATAAAGGAGAGTATGTTGTCTCTAAATGTTGTAGATTTGTTAGCTATATTTTAGGCAACTTTCTTTTGGAAATTTAAAACAACCAAAGGCAAATCTTTAGGCCACATTTAAGGATCCTAAAATACAAATGATTATTATATTAAACTATGGTTCTTGAATAATCATAAAGAGGAAAATAATGTGATGAAAATACTTAGAAGATTTTAAAGGATTGATAAGCAATTAAGTCTCCACTTAATTGAATAATTGTGTAAACCTTCATAATTAATTATGGTACATAAAGCTTGGTTTAATTAAACACTAAGTCTCCATGGTTAACTAACAAATACAATTAAGAGTTAATTAAACTTTGCTAATCACACTTAAGCCTTGATTATGTCATCCAAATGACATCACAAGGATGACATCATGTTTTATAGTGAAGGGTGTGGATTAAAACTTCTTGATTAAGTTTAAATCCAATGGCTAGGGATCAAGATGAGAGGATAAAAAACTATTTAATAAATCAAGATATTATAATTAAATTAGCACATGGGCTCATAAATGCAAATTGGAAGATGATAATATAAGAATTTAGAATAATACTTAAAATAGGATAAAAGCACTAGCACTTGGGACCACACATGTAAAAAAATGCAAGGAGGCAAGAGAGAGGGAGAGGGAGCACGGTTGGGGAAGGAAAAAGGAGAGGAAGAAAAAGAGAGAAAAAGAGAGAGAAAGGGAAAGGAAGAAAGAGAAAGGAAGAGAGAGAAAGAGAGAGAGAGAGAGAGATTAAAATATATTATATTTTGTGCACATGGGGGATTTAATTTTGGAAATTAAGTTAATTAGCTAAATCCAATGTAATTGTTTCTAACCAATAGGAATCATTTGCTCACAAATTGTATCATCCTAGAAGCACAAAGTGATATTAGCCATTGATAAGAAAAATTGATCCAAGGGATAGAATTCATGAGCTTTTGCTATAAATAGAGGCATTGCCTCTCCTCATTCTTCACACCAAATCAACCACCAAGTGGTGATTTCTAAGAAGGAGGAAGGAGTTCAAGAGCTTCAAGAGGTAAGCTTGTCTTTAGTTTTTAGTTTCTAGTATTTAGTTTTTAGTTTCTAGTCTCTAGCTTTTAAATTCTTAGATAGAAGTAGTGTAGATCTTAAATATTCTAGAATAATTCTATTTACATTTTTTTATGGGCAAAATTGGCTTTATTTCAAAAAAAGGATGAGGGAGGTTATATAGCAAAATTTCTGGAAGAGAAACATCAAAGTAACGAAGTTCTGGCGAAATTTCATCGGTTTCGAAATTTCTGGAATCAGCCATGAAAACGCCAGAATTTCATATTGAAAATATAGTAACAAAATTCTGGGAAAATTCATGGTTAAACTAGACATATAGGGATTTTTAAATATGTCAAGAACATGTTAAAATGAGTTTTTTACAGGGAGATAAAAATTCTCAAAGTTGGGCTACGAATTTCTGGAAAAATTCTGGGCAGAGGCTCAAAACTTAAGAACTGGGAATGATTAGTGTAATATGGGCAATTTTTAGTATTTTTACTTGAAAATAGACATCCTAAGGATTGCAAATAATTTTACGGATCCTCGTTTCGATTTTTCTAGAATTAATTATGATTTTTCGAAGTTAGACGAAAAATCTGCCCAGAAACTGTGCCAGCGTTTTTCTGAAAAATAAGGGAAATAAGCTGAAAAATAATTCCACCATGAGTAAAATGGTCATTAGTGACTAAGATATCTACTAAGATATTAGTTGTGAATTAATAAATGTGATATTACCATTATAGGATAAGCGTGACCATAGTCCGATCAACGAACGTACCAAAATCGTCAACGAAGGTACGGACGCGTACTGTAATACTAACTCTGATGCTTATGGTGTACATATATGTGATAGATGTATTCATAGACTCAAACATTGTTTTAAAGTTTCATATACATACAGCTGTACACGGGTTATGGTCTTGATAACGCCGTTGAGTTTTCCTAGCGCTGAGGACACGATAGGCCATCGTGGCACTGGTGAATAGTGCAGACTAGAGATAACGGACATATGCGTGGGTCGTGTACCGTTATCCGGAAAAATCTGTTATGAGTTTTTATGTTGATTGTTGCTGTAATGTCATGAATATCTGTCATACATAACTCGTTACATAAGCATGAGGTTAATGCGTTACCCGAGGTTCAATGGTAATTGAACCTCGGCCCACTATAGCTTCAGGGTCCGGAGGAACCAGGACCGAGGACAAGGGTAAACAGCACGCGTGAGGACACGAGCGGAGAAGACTGTTATGAAATATTGTATCACCGTATTATTAAATATTCGGATAATTGTACCACTGTAATAACAACCAGACACACCAGCAGTGAAGGTTTATCAGATGCTCGCTCTTTTAAATTATTCCGATGCTCTACTCTGCTCAAACTATATTGAAAACACTTTAGAAAATTGGGATGTTACAACACACCCCATCACATAGGCAAAAAAGTTCGATCCTTCAAAATTAACCCCAAGATACGGTCTAAAAGTAAGATAGTCAATCAAGTTATAGCGTATGGCGCATAGCAAACAAATTATATCATTTTGTATAAAAGCAGTGTCTAAGAAAATGATCATGAATCATCAACATTAGGACAAGGGAAGATCATTCACCAACATGCTCAAATACCAATTAATCATGGGATGAACAATAGCTTGACTAGGGTTATGATCTGTTGGAAGGTGGATAATCAAGCAATTTCCTAACATGAAATTGAATGCATGTGAAAGCAAGTAAAGAGGAAATATCCATAAGTTTAAAAGCATAACCTTCCCATGTGATGCACAGGTTAATTGCACTTACTTGCAAGTAAGCCTACTTCTTCTAGTTAGAAAGAATAGCATATCATTTAAAAGTAAGTAACTAATTTCATAATTTGTATATCAACCATAATACAAACATATCTACTACAAAAATTGGATATTACCACCTTAAAAGACGTCCTTATTAAGAATTAGGAAGTAAAAAATATACGGGCGGTGGCATTCTTGTAATAATTTGTAAGGAAGTTGAGCCTTGAACGTCCCGAAATTTAGTTTAGGACTTGTAAAATATATTTTTGTCGACCTAACAATATTTCAGACGACTAACATCTTCCCGCCAGGGAAATATGAGAATTTTTCGTTTAGCGCCACGGGATTTAATGTTTTTTGGAATAAAATTCCTTTTTTTGAACTTTTTAAAAAAATGGCGACCGAAATAAATTCAGTCGCTCATCGGGAAATGTGGCGATTCGAATTGGATCAGTCGCCCATTGGGAATGTGGCGACCGAAATAAATTCAGTCGCCCATTGGGGAATGTGGCGACCGAATCCGATTCAGTCGCCCATTGGGGAAAATGTGGCGACTGAATCCCTTCAGTCGCCCATTGGGATTTAATGTTTAGCGCTACGGGATTTAATGTTTTTTGGAATAAAATTCTTTTGTTTGAACTTTTTTAAAAAATGGCGACCGAAATAAATTCGTGTCGCTCATTGGAAAATGTGGCGACCCGAATTGGATCAGTCGCCCATTGGGAGAAATGTGGCGACCCGAAATAAATGCAGTCGCCCATTGGGGAAATGTGGCGACCGAAATAAATTCAGGTCGCCCATTGGGGAAATGTGGCGACCTGAAATAAATTCAGGTCGCCCATTGTGGGAAATGTGGCGACCTGAATCAGATTCAGGTCGCCACATTTCCCCTAAAACGAAACGCCACGACCTTTCCTCGTCATTTGCCTTAGCTCTCTCAATATCGCAAAAACCTAGTGCCTCCTTCGAACCCAAGTCCTATTCTCCGACGTTTCCTCCGTCTCCGTCGCGCCGCGCCTCCGGCTTCTCGTTTCTCATACTCCTCGGCACGTCTCCTCCGTCTCGCTTTGCCACGCCTCCGAGATCGCTTCGTCGTCGTCTCTTATACTCCCCAGCTCTCATTCCTCCTCCTTCCCCAAATCTAGTCACCATTTCCCTTTTCACGGGCATCTCCTCCGTCTCCATCGCTACCGCACAAATCGGTCGTGTGCTTCCCGTTGGTTATACTTAGTTTTGATGATGTCTTAAACAGATGCCATTCTTATAAGCAAAAAGATTGAGTAATATAGTTATCTCCTACATTGACTAACTACTATGTTTAATGTAGATTAGTTCAAGTTGAATCATAGAGGTTAATCAAGAAGATCAAGAAATATTGAAGAAGGTAGGAGCTGCAAAGAATTGATGAGCACAAGTTAAATGATGAAGAATGATCAAGTTGGGAGATGGAAGAAAGAAAGAGTTGATTTATGAAGGATGATCAAGAGAAGAAGAAAGAAAGGAAGATCTTGGTAAATGGAATGAAGATATCATTATTCAAGCTCTAAGATTGATGCTAGAAG
This sequence comes from Acacia acuminata, assembly GCA_019022655.1. Taxonomy (NCBI): domain Eukaryota; kingdom Viridiplantae; phylum Streptophyta; class Magnoliopsida; order Fabales; family Fabaceae; genus Acacia; species Acacia acuminata. The sequence continues at coordinate 1,445,362 of JAFJYI010000035.1, forward strand.
TCTCCAAGGTCATATGGAAGTTGGAATGGGTCAATTTGAAGTTAAAGTCAGCAAAAATCAACTTCAGATGAGAAAACTCGAGTTTGGAACACAAAACTCGAGTTTGAGACTCAAAACTCGAGTATACAACTCAAAACTCGAGTTTGGAGTGTCTTCGCACCTCGGCGTCTCTCGGACAAGTGAAAACTCGAGTTTGGGACACAAAACTCGAGTTTGGGACTCAAAACTCAAGTTTGGAACACAAAACTCGAGTTTGGGACTCAAAACTCGAGTATGCAAGTGCTAAACTCGAGTAAGGAAGAGCTAAACTTGAGTATGCAAGTGTAAACTCGAGTTTGCAGCGTGATCAGCTCTTCAGCAACTCGTTTCACGTTTCAGCACAGGCGAGGTCTGGTAATTCGATGATATCTCTCAAACCAGGAATCGGATTGATGTGAAACTAGTGGCATTTGAAACTAGACATCCAAAGCGTCATTTTGATATATAAATCAAGTCCAAAGGTGTCAAGATCAAGGAGCTATGATTTTTACAAGTTGCCATAAGAATCAACGTCACAGTCCAGACCCACCTTCGGTATTTTGAGTGTAACTCTCAATATAAAAATCGTATTGAGCTGAAATCAGTGGTTATGAAAATAGACTCAAAGAGCTTTCCATCAAGAGTTTAACGGACCAAAACGGAGTTCAGACCAGGGAGATATGGCCCTCGAAAGTGGACAGATAATTTCAAGAAAGCAATCAAACTTGTTGAGCTTAAGTGCAAACTGCGGTATAGGTTTGCATACCGCAGTTTTGGACTTCCGAAGCGAACCAGGTTTTTTAAATGAAGTCAATACTGCGGTATTGGTAGGCAAACTCAAGTATTGGACTTCCGAATGAAACCAAGATTTTAAACGAAGTCAATACGCAGTTTGCATAGCCAAACTCGAGTATTGGACTTCCAGAGAGCAACCAAGAGTTTCAAGCTAAGTCAATACTTCCGCCTTTACTGCAGTTTGTAAGTGAAAGTATGCTAAACTGCAGTTTGCATGAACATACTGCAGTTTACAACGGTAAAAAACTGATTTTTGAATTACACGAATTTGCAAATCACTCTTGTTTGATCCTATTGCTTTCATGAATCATTCACTTATGTTCCCGGATAAGTTTAACAAGTTTATTGAGTGAATTTCAGTTAGCACAGATGAAGATTAATGAAGATCAAGGCAAAAAGCAAAAAAGTGCTCGGTGCATTTAATGCACTTCGCAAATCAACCTTCTTTTGGATAATCCACCGAGCACGCATTCTCAACGGTCAAGAATGCTTTCTTCATCAAGTAAACTCTTCCCCAACGGGCAAAACTCCAAAGAGCCACTTCAGATCAATTAATCACATGGATTAGTTGGAGTTTAGAGAGAGAAGAGACCACACTTAATGATAATCAACTACAACGGTCCGATTCATCCTACAACGGTCATAAACTACCTATGAGACCTTTCTCTATCTATAAAAGTCATGGACACAAGCAGAAAAACGTGGAGATACAAGATTACAATGCCAAAATGCTGATACTCCGCTTCTACATCCTTTTCACTGTTTTACTTGTCTAGATAGCTTAGAGAGTGAAATGAATTGTGTTTGTACTTCCGGTGATTATTTATCCATTCCTTTGAGAGGAAAATTATTGTAAACACATTATCTTTTCGAGAGTTACTCAAGATTGGGGAATCTTGAGTGGGATATACATTGTGTTGATTACAACTTGTAAGGGGGAGTGAATCCTAGTGAGAGGATTACTTGAGTACGAGTGTGTAATCAAGCAAGTGTGTTGATTACGTATTGTAAGGGGGAGTGAATCCTAGAGAGAGGATTGCTTCGAAGCATGTGTCGTGTAATCAAGAAGATTAAAGATAGTGGATTGAAAATCCCAAGTGAGGCTCGGGACTCGGACGTAGGTCAAGGATAAGGCCGAACCAAGATAAATCTGTTTGCAAGCTCTTCTCCCTTATCTCTTACATTTCCAAAGCATTTACATTTGAATGTTTGTCAATTGGTTTATAACTCACTTCTTTTATACAAGTTGAATTTACGAATTGAGAAAAGATTTTCATAGAATCTAAATTTTTATACTTCACCCAATTCACCCCCCCTCTTGGGTTCAGCCGGTACTTACACTTCCAACTCCACTCCACCTCAGATTCATTCTTCCAGCCGACCTCCACTCCATCTCCATAGTCGCCACTCCCGCGCGTCTCGTGTGCGTGCCACCGAGACATTTTCTCCAAGTCATTAGGCCTTCTTTGTTCGGTGTGTTTCCCTCCCGAAACAAAGCTTTTTCTCTCTTTTGGTTTTGATATGTGTGGGAAGGATGAAAAAGGGAAATGAACGGGACGGGGGACATGATAGAAAATGAGAGGATTGAAAGTGTGTTGTTGAGAATTGTTTGTTCATTGTTGAGAATTCTTTGTTCATTGTTGATGAATTGTTTGTTTTACTTAGCATTTTGATGAATTGTTTGTTTTACTTAGCATTTTCTTTTTGACTGGAAACATATGGCGGAGAAGCTATAGCAAAAGAAAGCAGCAAAAAGAGGATTTTGATGGTGCATTCTTGTATTGTTGCAATTACATTAAATCTTCCCTCTTTTTCAAAACACACCAATTTTTCTTAAAAATAAAAAGGGTCTATGAGTCTTGCAAAATTAGGGTAAGTCTACATAGTATTTAGTTTTATTTGTGTTCATGTTGCTTTTAGTTTCAAAACACACCACTTTAATTTGGTAGACTTGTTACTTCCTCACCTTGCCATATCCATGCTTTCTTCTCATGCTTTTGTAATGGTTGTTTTATTGCTAGGAAATGGAACAAATCAGTGTTGGGGGATTTAGTTGATAAATATTGATCTTATACCGACTACTTGTTTGTGACTTGGCCACGACAACAACCCACAAGAGCTTGAGGGGTCCTAGGGTAGGTATTTTTAATCATGTTGCTTTTGTCATACAATTATTCCCTCTCATATGTTATATCCTAAGTTCAATGTTAGTTTGAATAATTCTAATGTTGTCTTTATTGTTGTTGTCTTTAGGTTGACTAGAGCAAATAAATTTCAAGGAGAGGAATTTAAAGTTGAGGTAATTATAGTTAAATATTGTTTTGTTGTTGATGTGCATTGAACTAGGTAATCTTTGTAGTATGGATAATGATGCTTAGATGTCCATAATTTATAGTTTATGACTTAGACAACTTAGATATATTTTAGTTTTTTGTATTGATGAAATTATTGGATTTAATAGCTGATATTTTCTAAATTGCCTTAGTTAGTAAGTTTTGTTGAATTAAGTTGAAATGGTTTGTTGTTGAAATTTTGGGATGTCTCTTTGTTGAGGGGAAATCTTCCGAATTTTTTTTTACAAGATTGAGAAAAAACCATGTCGTTATTGAAATTGTTATGAACTTGACTGTTGTTGGAAATGTCTTAGGTGATAAGAAAATGGGTCATAGTTGGATGAATGCTTTGAGAACTAGTGAAGAATATGAGAATGGGGTGGAAGAGTTTATTGAATTTGCTAGAAGGAATGTGGCTACAAAAAATGGGATGTACTATTGTCCATGTGTTAATTGTTTAAATGGGGTTCGAAGGGATATTGCTGATATAAGGGACCACCTAATTTGTGATGGAATAAACCTTCGATACACAACGTGGATATGGCATGGTGAGGAGGTAACTCCCAAAGTGCATCCTACGAAAATGAAGTTGAGGTAGATGATGATGGAATGGAGAGAATGATTCATGATGTTGAGGTCGAATCCTTTGCACAACCGCATGAATATGATAGCGTGCGGAGTGATGTAGAGACACCTTTGTTCCCTGGGTGTACTAAGTATACACGGTTGACTGGGACCTTACATTTGGTCAACTTAAAGGCAAGATGTGGGTGGACCGATAGCAGTTTCACGTCGTTGCTTGAATTGTTGTGTGATATGTTGCCAGATAATAATGTACTTCCAAATCGTATGTATGAGGCCAAGAAAATCTTATTTACGATGGGTATGGAGTATAAAAAGATACGGTTGCCCTAATGACTGCATATTGTACGAGAAATGAGTATGAAGGCCTTAGTAATTGTCCGAAGTGTAAAACTTCACGATACAAAGTGAAGAAAGGTGGTGGTTCCGGAGATCACCAAAAAAAAGGCAACCTTTGAAGGCCTTGTGGTATCTTCCCATAATTCCTCGGTTTAAGCGTCATTTTACTAGTGAAGCAACAAAGCAAAGAAGTTGAGATGGCATTCGATGAGAGAATATCCGATGGAAAATATCTACGGCACCACCGGTGACTCTCTCCAATGGAAGAAAATAGACGAAATGTTCCCGCAATTTGGCATTGAGCCAAGAAACCTTCGGCTAGGGCTTTGTACAGATGGCTTCAATCCGTATCGAACTCTTAGCAGTACCCATAGTGCATGGCCGGTTCTCCTTGTAATATACAACTTACCTCCCGGCTATGTATGAAACGCAAGTATGTGATGCTTTCTATGATGATTTACGGACCAAAAAAACTGGTAACAATATCGATGTGTACTTGGCGCCTTTGGTTGAGGATTTGAAGAAGTTGTGGGAGGAAGGCATAGATGTGTTTGATGCATATAAGAAGGAGTCCTTCAAGTTGCGTGCAATGATTTTTACCACGATCAACGACTTTCCCGCATACGGAAATTTGTCGGGTACAAAAGTGTGAAGGGGCATAAAGCATGTCCAATATGTGAAGTCGACACAAACTTCCAACAATTAAAGCATGGAAAAAAAAATGGTCTACCTCGGTCATAGGAGGTTTCTTGATCGGTTCCACCCATATCGTAAGTTAAGAAAGCGTTTTAACGGCTTACCGGAGCATAGAATGACTCCAAAGGCATTAACTTAGGAGAGGAAGTCTATAGTCGGGTGATGCATATCAATGTCACATTGGGTAAACGAGAAAAGGATTGCGGGTGAGAAGAATATATGGAAGAAGAGATCAATTTTCTTTGATCTTCCATATTGGCGTAGTCTTGATGTGAGACACGAGTCTTGATGTGATGCATGTGGAAAAAAATGTTTGCGATAGCCTTGTCGATTACTCTTTTGCACATACCGGGGAAGACTAAGTATGGAATTAGTGCGAGACTAGACCTGGTTGATATGGGAATAAGAGAACGGTTACATCCACGAGTAACGGAAGATGGTAAGAGGGCATACATGGAGCCGCCAGCTCATACACTATCAAAAGCGGAGAAAAAAGTTTGTGTGGGTGTCTATATGACATTAAGGTTCCACAAGGATATTCTTCAAATTTGAGAAGGTGTGTTTCAATGGACGATTTGAAGTTAGTGGGAATGAAGTCTCATGATTATCATGTGTTGATGCAACAACTATTACCGGTAGCTATTAGGGGCATTATGAAAGATGAAGTGCGGACCACTATAACAAAATTGTGTATTTTCTTTAATGTTATATGTAACAAAGTCATTGACATTGAAAAGTTGGATGAATTGGAAAATGAGGGTTATATTATTTTGTCCCAACTAGAGATGCATTTTCCTCCGCATTTTTCGATATAATGGTGCACCTACGATAGCGCACTTGGTAAGGGAGGTAAGGCTTTGCGGTCCGGTTACCTAAGGTGGATGTACCCTTTCGAGCGATACATGAAGATCTTAAAAGGGTATTCTAAAAATCCTTATCGGCTAGGAAGCCTCAATCGTTGAGAGATATGTAGTGGAAGAGGCTATGGAGTTACGTAAAGATTATCTATCGGGGGCGACGTTACAATCTCGGCATGATAAGGGGATAAGTGAGGGAACTCGAGGAATCAAGCCTGAAGAATATGCTTCGTGTAGAGGTGTTGCAAGCACACTGTACATCTTGAATAATACGGAAGAAGTTCAACCATACATTGATGAACACGAAAGAGTTTGAAGAATATGAATCCAAGGAAGAATGACATGCGAGATAGCGAATGAGCAAAAGAAGACATTTATAAAGTGGTTCCGGGAGAAGGTATTGCACGAGACCGGTGTGTCGGCTACAATCGAGTGGTTAGCGGGGGCCTTCTTATCAGGTCATCACTTGGACAAAGTTATGATATCAACGGATATTCTTTCTACACAAAAGACCAAGATGACAGAAGTTCTGTGCAAAACAGTGGGGTGATGGTTGAAGTTGAATCCATGCACTTTTCGAGTTCGAAAGACAAAAACCCGGTGTTAGCATCTATGGCCTATTATGGAGTTATTGAAGAAATATGGGAGATGAGCTACACCAAGTTCAAAGTTGCTTTATTTAAATGTAAGTGGGTTAACAATAATCTTTGTTGTAATAGATCCTAAATTTGGATTTGTCTCGAGTTGATCTTCAAAGACTTGGTCATAGAGACGAACCATTCATTCTAGCAAGCCGGGCGAAACAAGTGTTTTATGTTACGAGACCCTGCAAATAACAAAATGTCCATTGTACTTCAAAGTAAAAAACAGACGTATGGTGAAGAATCCTTGAACCTGGACGATACACTCCCTTTCACAACAAATCCACCGACAACACGTGAAGTAGAATTGGTAGATGATGAAGAATATGCTCCAAGGAAGGATCATTCGAAGGAATATGGGAAACCATATAAAGTAAGATCTTAAGTTGTGAGAAATTCCTATGTTATTTTTGTACGGGTTTAACATGTTAGTTCATTTTATTCATTCGTTTATTATTTAATAATAACCCTATCTAACATTATTCATTTGTCTTTGATGAACAGGAATATGTCTAGCTCTGACGAGTCATCGGGTGATGGTGGGAATGATGTACCGGTGGTGAGAAGGGGTAGAGGTAGCACACATATGGGTGCGTTAATTGCACGTCGTGGCGGTTAGAAAAAGAGGCTGCATGTGGAGTTCGATGCCAATATGAAACCAATTGGTCGAGAGGAAGACAATTTCATTAGCTACGTAGGCTATCCGGCTCGAAGCAAAGTTCGCATTGTATTCTCTCATTGGAAGTTGGTTCCTCCTAAAACGAAGGAGTTGATCGGGCACAACTTTTGGTATCTCACTTTCGATATCTTATGCATTTGTATCTTTAGTTTTATCACTTGATTTCTTTCATATCTTCTCTTTTACCTTGCAAAGAACGTATGATGTGCCTAACAATAAGGCCATGAACAAGCATTGGATGGGCGAGGTTCGTATACGTTGGAAAGACTTTAAGAACAAGCTCACTAGAAAGTATATTCGAGGGGCAAAGAGGGACAAGGACCCATGTCAGGACTATGATTACATTAGTCCCAGGACTGGAGGGAGTTTGTGGCATCACGCCGAATCCCGAATTTCTTGTAAAATTTCTTTCATATCTTATCTTTTAGTTGAATCTATTTGACATCGAAGGCTCAGTTTTATTTGTTTTTGTGTCACAGGAAAAAAGTCAGGCCAATAGGGAGAGGCAAGCAAGAAATAAGTATCCGCATTGCATGTCTAGGGGTGGCTATAAGAAGCTTGAACGGAGGCTGATGGAAGAAGAGTTGCAGAAAATGAAGGAAGCTGCTCAATCCGATCCTTCCACCGTTATCCAGGCCCCTCGAGCGTCCTCCCGCCACAAAAAATGGATAGCTGCAAGGATGAAGGGCGAGAAATACATAAATGAAGATGTGGGCGAGGTTGCTTCAAAGATTGTAAGTAGTTAAATTAGAAGTATTAAATAGCTTCGGTTGTTTCATATTTTTAGAGTTTAATTAGTTAATATTTATGAAAAATCCTATGATACGGGATGTGCTTGAGCAAAGCAAAGCGGCCAAGGTTCATTCATGCCGGGTACACGGATGGACATTTTGTCCACGGCGATTGGGAAGCTTGATTACCTTGATCTTTGTTCGTGGGGAGCCGAGGGGAGTTAGTGTCGCGAAATACTTTGGACGGCGTTCGAGTTGTTCGCATGATGATGACAACCCTAGTCCTCAGCTTGTAGCCAAAATTCGAGCGTCCCTCGTAGATGAGGTTATGGCACAACTACGGGGTGAAATGAGGGAGATGATACAAGGGAAGGTAAATACGCAACCTTCAAACGAGGAATCCCGGCCTTCCCAAGCAAAGCAAGGAAAGTTTTCACGCTCCGAGATGTACCTATTGGCGAACCTTCTCATCACTCTCCGGATGTACTTATTGACGAGCCCGGCGAGCCTTCTCACACTCCACAGGGGGGACAACCCTGCCGCCTATATTTGGATGACCCACACCGCGTATTGTTGCGAGATGGTCTTGTTTACCCAAAACAAACCACACACCACAATATGCAAATTCCACAAGACCAACGTAGGGTGACTCGACAAGTGTGCGAGAGGGGAAGAAAAGACAGCCATCCCGATTGTTGATGAGGAGGTTCCCACGCTAGACGCGCCACCACATCGTTCATCCTTTGGCCGCATCATCTTATTGAGGTGGGGACGACACCTCCAATGGTAAGAAATACATTGCGATTGACGATGAGTAGGGTTTAAGATTGATTTTCATTGCTAACCCACTCATAATTTGTTTATTATGTTTTCATAGCATGAACAAGCTGGGCAGATTTCCATACTTATCAACGCTTCGAGAGCTCTACCAGGACATCGTCTCTATCGGCTTGCGAGATGCCTCGGGCATTGTCGGTGCGAACAAGACATATCCGATATCAATTGACAGGAAAGATTTGTGAGTTTATGCATATGGTTGTTTAGATATACAAGTGGCTTCAACTTGCAATCTTGTAAGTTTTTTTACCCTTTAATTATGTCAATACTCTTTTTTTGTTTAATATATTCAACAACACTTATCATTTTATTTCGATCGTAGTGTACGCCACGACATCGCAAAAAGGGAGACCTATTGGATTCGTATGGATTCTTATGTCCTGGATCCACAGCTTCGGCTCGCAATATCTTAGCCAGGAGGGCCATTTATGTTGGTTTAACAATGGGCGACATAAAATCGTCTTGTTATCTAGCGCCAATACATGAAGGGTGCGTATTTTTTTTTGCCTATATAAGATTTTTAAGGAAAAAATGCTTTTTTATCTTAGTTTAATATTAATATGTATATGTTGTAGTGCTCATTGGACCCTGTGCGTTGTTTGTCCCACCAAGAACGCATGTTATTGGTTCGATTCCATAGGTGGTAGGCCAACTGAGGATATCAAAACCATGTTTGCCGAGTAAGTAAATATTTTTGTCTAAATCATCGATTCTTTTTTTAAATGAATTGTTTTCATGTCTGTTAATTTCCATTTTAATGATAGTGGTCTTAGGACATATAGACGATTCTTTGGAGCACGAGAGCGGGGTGGACCGAAGTGGTTTTATCCGAAGGTAAGTAGTTTCAATTCAAGTTTTTTTCGAGACACGGTAGCTTTCGTTTAACAATTTGTTTTTTATTTATAGTGCCATCACCAACCAGGGAACACCGAGTGCGGATACTACGTTATCAATTGGATGCAATCTATCGTTTCGCCGGACGTACTAACGGCTTGCAAAACGTACGTAATGCTCCGTGATCCTCAAATGATGATATTTTTTGTTGTGGTACTTCAGTTGTTAATTATACCTTGTTTTCCAATTTACGGTTTTTCGTGCGAGGATCCGTACTCACGGGATGACATCGATTCGATTCGAGACATGATGGCTAGATATCTTCTTGAACATGGCTCAATGTGAATATATAGGCAAGTCATTACTTGTTAGGGTGATTGTCATTGTGAAACTTATTAAGTGTCTTGACATCGGTTTCTGTAAATTATTGGTCTTGCTCTTGAATTTGCCACTTTAATTCTTTGTGAATATGAGGTTAGATCACTTGTTTAATTCTGGAAATAGATCACTTGTCATATGAGGTTTGATTTTGCCATTATACCTTCTGCATTTGATTTTCCAATAACCAAGACTTGAGAATTTTGTTGAATCATACCATCATAACCGATTTCTTTGAAAGTTTTATGTGTGCTTCTTGCTTGGGAGGTGTTTGATTTGCTTGTGTGGTACTTGTGATTATTACTAGGTGGCTCTCATTCACTTTAGCATTAGAGTTGAGCTAAATTCTGTATCTTTGAAACCTTGAAATCTGTTAAGCTTCGTGTTCAAAAGTCATTGCTTTGCTATATATATTTGCCTCTTGTCGCATATCAGTGTTATTTGCCAATTGAAGGGAATGTTGATGCTATCTAATTGCTGCATTAAATTGTGAAAGCTGTTGTGAAATTTTGGAGATTAATTGCCTCCAAATGTGAGAAAAATTTGTTGTCATAGTGGTGCTTTGTTTGTTGTTTTGGTCTAGTTTTAGTAACCAAAATCTAGGTCATACATTCTTTCTTTTCTGTTGTTGAAGTTGCTGAAAGTTTCTGATTGCCTTCTTAGGTGACTTTCCTGAACTTGCCTTCTTAGGCTCTGCATGTTGAAGTTTTCTCTTTGGAGTTGTTGATATTCTTGCATCCTCATGGTTATGTTGGAAGCTAAGTTGTGAATTTGATTGATTTTGTTGACCTGATTAGAACATATATATTGTCATTCTCTTGTATGATCTTGTATGTGTGTAGCCAATTCTTTTGTTGAAGTCACTTTTACAATTTTCTTATTGAACCACTGTATTCATTGTTATTTCACCTTCTTGATGGAATGCACATACATATAATTCATACGGTCATAATATATTATAGTCAGATATGCGCTTAATTATTTTGTGAAGCATTTGCAGCAAATTGGCCAAACAAAACAGCAAGCACATTTTTTTTTTTAAAATTACTTTAAGGCGACCTGAAAACAATTCAGGGCGTCTTTGGATCATAATAGGCGACCTGAAATGGGTTCAGGTCGCCTAATATGAGCCAATGAGGCGACCTGAAACCATTTCAGGTCGCCTCATATGAGCAATGAGACGACCTGAAACCATTTCAGGTCGCCTCATATGAGGCGACCTGAACCCATTTCAGGTCGCCTCATATGAGCAATGAGACGACCGAAACCATTTCAGTCGCCTCATATGAGGCGACCTGAACCCATTTCAGGTCGCCTCATATGGAAATTTACTACTACACTCTCCCCAACGTCCCTAAGAATAAGGACGTTAATTGGGTCTTTTTTAGGTCGTCTTTTAAGTATTTTGTAGTAGTATAGACCACACTCATCCAAAAAAGACAATAATAAGATGGCTAATGATAGTAGTATGATAAAAATCACCCTACACAAGTAAATGAAATTAAATGATTACTCTAAACCATAAAGTAAGCTTTAATATCTCATTGAGAAACAGTTTTAGAAGCATTGTTCCCTTAACAATTCAAAATGATTCAAAACGGGTTTCGGTTGAGGCCACCACATCACCCACAATGATACAAAGGTGATTTTTGGCTTGCTACTATTTGGTTCAAAATGACTTCAAAACAAAGGCAAATCTCTATGTGTTGAAAAGGGGCTAAAAACCAGCTACATTAAATATGCCAATCAAGTTTATAAAAAAAACATCAAAATAGAGTAAATACTAATGCCGCAGTGGTCCAAAATACTTGAAAATTAAACAATACATCAAAATCTTCCACCAACAATTCACCACAAAAACTGTGTAACCCAGCAAATCAACGTTGACATGGTTTCTTGGATAGGGAGTACTGTACTGATTATTTTCCTTTATGAATGATATATTTAATTGATTTTGAAAAGCTACTATTTGGTTCAAAATAACTTCAAAACAATTTAGCAGCAAGTCTCTATGTGCCTGAGTCATAAAGGGGTTAAAATGTACCAGATACATTAAATATGCCAATCAAGTTCATAAGAAAACATCAAAATAGTGTAAATACTAATAATGCCACACTGGTCCAAAATACTTGAAAATTAAACAATACAACGAAATCTTCCACCAAAAGTTCACCATAAAAAATGTGTAACCCATGACCTCCTGATGAGAATTTGAAACTCAGCGCCATATGAATACCTCAAAAAATACCTTTAGGTACAACTAACCAAAACTCATTCACATACCTCAGAATAAAAGAAAATGACATCCACAGACCTAAACTCCACTGCAGGTTGACTGACTGGATTAGGAAGCACAATGAAAAAAAAAAAAAAAACTCTCCAGCATGGAATTCTGATCCACCTTAACAATAACAGGCAAATGGCACCTTCCTATACGCAGACGCAAGTCATCAAGGTTGATAGCATCCATCTTTTTCCAGACAAAAGTGCAATTAGCTACTGGTGTTTGGAACATAATCGCTTGTCATCTCTCAAGATGCCAGAATGAGTTAATGCTTCCTCAGTGAAGATGTATCACAAAATTACACCTTGGTTTGCACCAAACACTTAAAAAAGAAATAATGAATAAGTAACGGCACATCTCAACTCATGAGAAGCAAATTATCACAAAATCATCCCTGCAACAGAGACGCAATGGTTTGCACTAAACACTTAAAAAATAAATTAAGGCACTTTAAAGGGGAAAACACAAGTGCTAAAGATAGCTAATGTCAATGTGAAAGGCCCTCATGATGAAAAGTATTAGCATCGAACTCAATTGGAAACATAAACATCCAAAAATTTAATTTCAAGATTCACAACCAGTGAATAGTTCCCAGATCCAGATAATTTTAACAAACTCAACATCAGAAGTTGGCGAGCAACAAAAAAAAAAAAAAAAAAAAGAGAATAAGCCAAAGAACAAAATGGGACTAAAAAACAGAGAGGTAGATAGAAAATCCAAACAAAAGTAAGGCAGCATCATACACTAGTAGCTCAAAACTTTTCAGCCTTATGAGTGTGTAAATACTTCCCACTTCTAGGGAGAAAATGCAGATAAAGTAAAGAATTTGTCACTCTAATCATTAGAAAATACGAAAGACAAAGCACACATGATTCCATGGCATGAAGAAAAAAGGAACTAATCCCATAATTTCAAAAGAACTTACACATTTCTCAGCCCACTCATATTAGAAAATAAACAGTTAAATTGGAAATGGTAAAAACAAATCGGAATATGTAAAGTGAAAAAGTCAACATAGAAAGAAAAATGTGAGTGGGCTAAGAAATGTTTCCAGGTAAAAGATTGAAGAAAAAAACATTTCTATCGCCAAGAATATGATTCTATGCATATGGCACCCATGCCTCCTCTCATAGAGAAGGTCATGGGTTCTATACCCCATGCTGCCAAATTGGGGTGGGTGGGTGGGTCCCTCCTCTATGGGGAAGGGGTTTTAATTTGTCAAAATAAAAAAAAAAAGAAACAGATGATCTTAGACAATTTTGAAGAAAAATTTATTACCACATTGTGAAGCTAACAAACAGGAGAGAACATGAACAAATATAATAAAGAAATGCAAATCCCCTTTTATGTTTTAAATCATGAAAAAACATGAATTACAGATGGAATCGTAATCCAAGTGTGCTTGTTCATATACCATGGGATCAATCAATATTCAAGCACATGCAAGCTTAAACTCCAGGTATATAATTAAAAAGTGTTAATCACGGTGAAGGTGTAAGGAAGCGAACCTTCGGTTTCCTAAATGTGCCACAAGGATCATTTGTCACAAACCAACCAAGTCTCCATCCCGGAACTATCCATCGCTTAGATAGGGACCCAAGAGTAATAATGGGAATATGAGATCCAAAAACTCCCATTGGCACAAAAGGATTGGCTCCAAATGCAAGATGACCGTAGACTTCATCAGCAATCAAATAGATGTTTTAAACCAAGACCAAGAAGCAATTGGAAATGCAAGGATGAAGCTTACATTCAACCATGTGAGATACCCGATTCACATTCTCAGACATCTTTCTTAGTTATTCACAAACTCTAAGAGGGATAAACCAAGAAACTGAAGCAAAATTGGTGAACACTGCCACATGTAGATTTTAGAATCAGTTGCAACAGCGAGAAGAATATACTACAGAAACCGATTAGAGAGACCAAGACTTTACTTCTGTTACTTTCAGCAATTAATTTAGCATTTTTCTTACTTTATATACAATTTATAGCAATTATGAATAGAAAGGTACAGTTCTATAAACAGACCACCTAATTTAAAGGGGAAAGGCAAATTAAAGACCGAAGGGGAATACAGCCACTATGAAATATTAAAATACTTCTCAGTTGTTCCCAACTATAACTGATATAGGAACTTGCTGAATTGACAATCAGAAGAAAACAAAAACAGTAAATAGCAAAAGTATGTAAACTATCTTATACGTAAAATTTAAAGATTAACAGCTACTCAATCAGTGGTTATCTTTTAAATTATCAAGGTAACAATCATAACGAAGAAAGAAAGGACGCATCGAAAGCAATTCCTAAAAGCAAAAGGGACAATTCCTAAAATCACAAATCTCAGCAAACGAAAAGAGAAACACAAAGATTTGAAGAGCGAGTGTAACATCCCAATTTTCGAAAGCGTTTTCATGGTATCGTGATCAGAGTAGAGCATCGGAAGTAAATAGTATTGAAAAAGTAACTGATAAGTAACCACTGTAATATATGTGTTAGCTGTTAACAACGTTACAAAAAAAATTCAGAATGACATCATTAGTAAGTACAAAACAAAAGGGCTTCCTCCAGCCGGATCCTATATCTGCTGCTTACCCCTGTCTTCGATCCTGTTCACTCCGGATCCTGAAGCTATGGTAAGAGCTGAGGTTCAATGCCTATTGAACCTCAGGTAACGGTTAACCTCATGTTCATGTAACAAGTATGTATGACAGTTTATTCATGATGTCACAGTAATATTCACATATAAAAGATAATAACTGAACACAACCACTGCATATGAACATTATTATAGTCTGCACTATTCACCAGTGCCACGATGTATGGTCGTGTTCTCAGCGCTAGGAAAACTCAACGGTGTTATCAATACCATAACCTGTGTACAGCTGTATATGTATGCTCAATAACTTTTTTAAAAAAAGAATCTCAGTCTATGAATACAACCATCACATATAGGTATACAGTAAACATCAGAGTTAGTGTTACAGTACGCGTCCGTACCTTCGGTACGTTGACGGTCGGACGGTGATCACGCGTATCCTATAATGGTAACCCGTGTACAGTTGTATATGTATGCTCAATAACTTTTTTAAAAACAGAATCTCAGTCTATGAATACAACCATCACATATAGGTATACAGTAAATATCAGAGTTAGTGTTACAGTACGCGTCCGTACTTTCGTCGGTGTTGTCGGTACGTTGACGGTCGGACGGTGATCACGCGTATCCTATAATGGTAATATCATATTTATTAATTTATAAATAATATCCTAAGAGATATTTTGGCCACTAATGACTATTTTGCCCTTGCAACATTTATTTTTCACTTTATTCCTTCAAAATTTGTAGAACAACGCTGGTACCAATCTGGGCAGCATTTCGTCTAACTTTGAAAAATCAAAATTAATTCTAGAAAAATTGAAATGAGGATCCATAAAATTCCTTGGAATCCTTAGGATGTCTATTTTCAAGTAAAAATAATGACCTTTTCCCAGATTACACGAATCATTCCCAGGTTTTAAATTTTGAACCTCTGCCCAGAATTTTCCCAGAAATTCGTAGCCTAACTTTGAGGATTTTTATCTCTCTTTACAGAGATCATTTTAACATGTTCTTGACATATTTAAAAATCCCTATATGTATATTGTAACCATGCATTTTATCAGAATTTTGTGACCATATCACCAATATGAAATTCTGGCGTTTTCATCACTGCCTTCAGAAATTCCAAAACCGATGAAATTTTGCCAGAACTTCGTTACTTTGATGATTTTCTTCCAGAAATTTTGCTATATGACCTCCCTCATCATTTTTTCGAAATAAATCTAATTTTGACTATAAAAACATGTAAACAAAATTATCCTAGCATATTTAAGATCTAAGCTACTTCTATCTAAGAATTTAAGAACTAGAACTTAAAGCTAGAGCTAGAGAACTTACCAAGAACTTTTGCTCCTTCTTCTCCAAGACTCTCACTCTCACTTTCTCTCTATATTTCAGATGTTGTTGCTTTGTGAATTGGTGAGGATTTATGAATGCACTACCTCCCTATTTATAGCAAGTTTTGAGGTTAACTACCTAACAACTTTTATTCATTCTTAACCTTTGGATCTAAACTTAGTAAAGAAGTTTTAATCTCATCCATCCATGTGATTAGAAGACCCTAACTTAATCTCTAAGTTTTGCTTTTTGAGAATTAATTTACTTTAATGAAATCTATTTTTGGTTGCTTGATCAATTACCATTACTTTTAAATTCTCGAGTATGCTTTTTGATTAGTAGTTAGATATCCAGATTTATGGTCTAATGAGATTCCCCCTGGTTGTACTAAGCTTATTCTTCAACATTTGCAAAAATAGCCTTTACTAGGCTTACTTTCGAAGTTAAATTATGTGGGTTCAAGATAAGTCCTTATATTTTCTCCGGTGTTCCTACTTCTTTACAACTTTTTAAATTTGTATAAATTCTCACTTTATTTGTTTTTTGAGTTTTTTTCGTGTACATCGATATTTACTTGGATTTCAAACCATTATCAAATTTGCTTTAATTAATTTTTTTTTCTCTCTCTCTCTCTCATTGGTTAAGCTTAGGTCACAAGGATTAAGCTTTATCATAACTAATTAGAGCCTTTAGATAAGCTTTATGAGGTTAAATCTTGGCCCTTAGATCATAGTTGAAATTGTTGACCTTTCAAAGCTTGATTAACATTTGATTAACACCTTAATCAAAAGCTTAATTATCTTTTGATTGTTGCATTATTGGTTCATGGAGTGATTTACGATTGTTAACAATTCATTAGTGCCAATCCTAATCCCTTATTGGTTCTTGACTTTTAATTAGCCTAATACACCTCTAATTAATGGCTATTAATATTAATTGTTAAAGAATTACCTAAATATTCCATTAGTGTAATTTTAATTGCTCATTAATTATTAGCAATTGCCCCTTAATTGTTCAAGTGTTTTGATAATTCTTTATGGCCTTCTATGAAATAAATATGAACTAAATATTAATTATAGGGTATTAGAAAATTTAGTCTCTTAACAAATTATGAAAATTGGTGTTTATGGTCCTTTAATTATGAAGACTTGCACAAATAAATTAAGTGAATGTTTAGTTGGTAATTAATTGCCATTGATTTCTCTAAATTTATTTAGGTATTTTCATAACACTTGCTTGCTCTTTTAAATTCTACATGAACTATAGCTTAATATGGTATTTATTATATTTTATGGTATTTTATGATGCCTAACAAAATTTATTAAATCATTGGTTATTCTAGTCCTAAGAAAAAATTACGTAGAAAATAGAATAAACACATCTCAAAATTTGAGACCACATATTCACCTATTTTAAATAGGCTTTTTCTATCAAAATATTGTATTTAAAATAAAAAGAAATTTTGGGTATTACATTCCTCATATTTTGATGACACGATCATGGTCTGGTTGGTGTACGGAGGAATATGAAATACGTTATAGAGGTTAATCAAGTTCGGGGGTAAGGCATATCGATCGATTCATGTTTAGTTAAAACTCCGAATGGCCTTACGTATCGAGGTCCTAATTTTGCCTCTCTAGCATTCTACCGACACTGGTTACTGGGGATAATACATGATCGTCGACTTCGAACTTTAGAGGTCTTCCTTTCTTGTCAGTGTAGTTCCTCTGTCTGCTTTGTGCTGCTAGGGGTTGTCTTGTGCTTACCGTGATTTGTTTGGAGGGTGGTCAATCGGATCCGGTCCAAGCAATTTTCGCTCGGATAACGGTGTCCGATACGTTCGCCCTTGACGTTTGATCGTATAAACTCGAAAACTCTAGACATCTAGTCTATTCCCTTACTATGCATGCTTACTTAGCACGCACTCTAATATTTAAATAATAATCTCATTCATTTTGTACCCAGGTCTAGTATTCAAACATAAGACCTACTCGCCCATCCCCACTGTGCTTGGTTATGCAGGCCTCACTGCCTGACCTATTCAGCCTCCCGGCTTAACACATATTGGCCTTATGGCTCAATCCATTACCACAGCACTAGGGATTTTAGCCTTAATACCTAGGAGATTATCCTCAGGCTTTAGGCATTTCAACTATTACCTAGTACAATAAATGTTTTGCCAGACTCAAGACATACTGGTAGACATACTAGTCTAATGTCACTATAACAATTTGCATTTCACACAATGATAAGTACTACTGTCTTAAGGCCTAGGGACACTATCCCGTGTACATTTGTACACCTAGATTTCGAGCATCTGCTCATCTATTTTATCTAAACCTCTCCCAAGTCTAACTCTTAGACTATATTAGAAGCTTGATACTAGTTTCTATACAAGAATTATTGATTACAACGGCAAATCTTTTCTTTGCTAAGGTAATTACTATGCCCAATTCCTAACATAAAATGAGGATTTTATATTCCATATTTTCATCAAGAGTGAGGAGAAGTCAGCATACAAAGTAATCGAAGAATAGTTTCAACAAAATCCTGAACAACTTTTTAAGTTCCATTTAGTTTCCATGAATTCCACATGCTACTACAATTTTCATGTCCAATACTTATCAATAGATGCAAATTACAAGAAGACAAAAATTCAACTTCAGTTACTACAGTAACCTACACATTCCAATTTAAGTTTTATATATCTGAAACCTAATGGTTTGGACAGGAGTTTAACACAAACATATTAGTATGGTGGTGTACCAAGGTAGGGTTTCAGTACCAACACCAAACATACTAACTCTCAATTTAGATGAATGGTCAAGATTTGCTAAATTTGCATACTCAAAATTGCCGAGTCAAGTAGTTTATGTTAACTTGAAGGCGTTCATCAAAATTCCAAAATAAAACAAGGATATATAATGCAAGGTTATTTCATTATGATAAAGTGATAAGAAATCTTAATTTCAATTGATCAACAGTACCATGCATTTTAAAACAGGGTCTCAATACAAGGCATGTCACATGGTTTAACTAAGTATCGTTTTAATAGTCAAAATCAATTTATCTATCAGGTTTCCTTTAACGCTAACATGCATCATTCGAAGCTAATCCTGTTTTAACATATCCATGACTAATAATCAAGCTTACAACAAGAGAGATCAGGAAATTTGAGGAAAATGATACCTATAATATCTATTGGTCTAAATTCCACAAAGTGTTGCATATACTTAAAATGGTATACTCCAAACCACCACTCATAAATTAAATCTGTTGAAAATTTTCTGGTATAATGAAGTAAAATTTTCGAACTCACATTTTCCAACATATGACTACTTCTTACAAAATCCTATGCCGGTGTCATAATTTAGAATTTTCATAGCTATTTGGTTGGACTATAATAATTACATGCATAAACTTTAATGAAATACCCTAGCAATGTGCACTTAACAAGATTTAATAAATTTAAAGAAGAATCACTTTAAAAAACATAGTTTCAAACTAGCTTAGTTGGGAAAATTTAAATGGAATGCTCAGGTTAGATTTCTAAGTGAACAAACAATTGGTCAACATGCTGTTTATGAGTTATATTTGGTTGGGAATTTTTAGAAATAAAGTAAGCGTTTAAACATATGTGTAACATACTTAATATATTAACTCCTACAAGTTTCAAGTCCTAACAACAACCTTAAAGCGCAATCATCCAATGCAATCTCATGTAAAACATGTTTAGCAGTAAGCATATGATCACAAAAGGTTTTTAATGTCAAACTAGAGAACATCAGATAAAAATCTAGTCATGCAAATGGTCCAAATGATAAGAGAGAGTTCATGCTAGGCGTTGCTTGATTTATCACAGACTTCATAATGATGCTTAAATTCTATTCAATAAGACATATCTCTTCACAACAACATAAGGAAAGAGATTTTTGAGATTTGCTGAGACATATCCAGAACTTTTGGAGACGTGATTTAATCACACAAGGAAAATCAAAGCTCAATTTCACATACCACATAAACCTCTTATGTGCTTTCTAAAGGAGTATTCTTCCCTCCGGTTTTATTTTAAACATCGTATGATTTTTGATGGGTTAAAAGAAACTAACCATTTTTATAGATTTGTCTCCTAACATATACTTAGGCATTAGTCTACTAATACTTTTTCTTCCTTGAGTACATACTTCATAAAGAGTCTTTCAATACTAGCTAATCTGTCCCTCATCATTTAAGATATCTCGTACTATCTATGAAGACAAACTAGCCTAGGGGGTAGAGCAAAATGGGCCACCTATACGGCCTTCAATGATGCCTTGATTATGATTATGCCCGGGTTCATAACAATAATCGAGACCCCAATGAAAAATATTGCTCTAGGTACTGGAATTTGTTTCATTTGTGATTGTTTATTTCTACCTCTACATCCATCTCTATCTCTACCTTTGGGAACTCCAGTCCCTTATAACATCGGAATGAAGTAGTAATTAGCACCTATTAACATATATATATATATATATCTTCCTTGCAAACATACTATATTACTGTAGTTGCTAAGTCATAACAGTAAACTATGTTTAGTTATCACTATCTTCGTAGCCTCCCTTGGATTTCGGTACTAGGTTCATATTCCGTTATGTGACTACATGTTATCTGTGACTAGCCTTTGGAGATGATACAGAAATGAGTGGAAATTGGTTGTACGTTCACCGTCTAAGGGTTCATTCGTCCTTTCTATCCATAAGCAGTTCAAAGAAAAAGGGTATAAGGTTGATATTACCCAATCGTTTAACGGGTAGAGAAGACCCTTGCGTCGTTTTGCTCGTAAGTCATATTGACTTTTTCTAGATACTAGAGGTATGTTCTTTTGCTAGTCTTATAGTGTTGATCTGCCATTATGTAGAGCGCCTATTAATTTTTGTTGATATCAGGACTCGTCGCAAGAAAGTTTGGATTTGTAAGAGGACTCTCTCTCATAGTTATCTTGTCAGCTGAAAATACTCACGGTTGTCATCATTGGATGGATGATCCGATCCTATAGATCTCTCCTCGAGAGGGTATGCTAGCCATTGGTTCTAGGTACACTATGTTCGGGGATACTTGAATGAAAAGGTCATTGGTCATATATGATCTTATAAGGATGTTCTTGGTCGAGGGTGGTATTTAGGTTCGAATCAATTTTCGGGCGATATAATGTTCGGGAACGGGAAGATACATTGGCTCAAGGTTAAATTTCTGGAGTAGGGTATAACAGATCTTTTTTTTGTAGTACAGGTATATACCGACTCAAGTTGATACATGTTTAAAGGTTCATGGTCATGAATGAGTACAAGGGGTCTTTCCAGGTTTGGGTGATATTTCGACTCAAGGTGGTATACTGGTTCAGATTCATATACTGGTTTGGAATGGTACACTGGTCTATCGTTGTATATGGATTCGTCAAAATACTCTGGTTTGAAATGATACTCGCGTTTGGGATCAGCTACATGTTCGGGGGGTGGATAGATTAAATAAGGGTTACGTCTATGCTTGACCAGCTCAGGATTTACTGTTTCCTAAGCGGTATCCTTATCCTTCTAAGTTAATCTACATAAAGGGTTTCGTGTTTGTCCACCTTTACAACAATACACCAAGGTTTTATCAGTACTCTTTCCAAAATAGGTTTTAAGATAATGGCTTAGAGCCCAAAGTTAATCAAACCAATTGGCCAGGTAGGTGTCTATCATGGGGGTCTCACCGACTTTACGGCGACCGAATGATCGACCCACATAGACTAGCCCCGCTTCGGCACCAATGGTTTGCTATAAGCGAGCCGGGTTCTTGCTAGGTAAAAATGCTCTTGGTTGAAAACTCCGAACCTAACTCCATTACTCAAACAATCCGGCCATATAGGTGTATTTGTGGAAGTCTCGCCGACTTCTACGGGGACTGAATGACAACCACAAAACCCCTTTCTAGACACCAGACTGTTTGGAGTAACTTAGTTAACTTCGTGCCAGAATGTATGCTCTGATACCAAAAATGAATTTCGTTAAAGCAAGGAAAAAGATGATGGAAGAGAGAGAAAGGAGAGAGAAAGAGCTTATCTTATTAAATAAAAACTAAATAATAAATTGAATTTCAAAAAGCAAAACTTAGAGATTAAGTTAGGGTTTTCTAATCACATGGATGGATGAGATTAAAACTTCTTTACTAAGTTTAGATCCAAGGGTTCATACACAAGAAGAGTTAAGTTTGAAATATTTACCAAGGTGCCATAGCCTTTTGCTATAAATAGGGGCTTTGGTCTTCATTATTCTTCACCAATTCACAAAGGTGTTAACCATATTTGAGAGAGTAAGGAAGAGTGTGAAGAGCTTTTTGAAGGAGTAGCAAGGTTCTTGGTAAGTTCTCTAACTCTAGCTTTAAGTTCTTTAAGTTTTAGTTCTTAAATTCTTAGATAGAAGTAGCTTAGATCTTAAATATTCTGGAATAGTTTTATTTTCATGTTTTTTATGGTCAAAATTAGATTTGTTTCAAAAAAATTATGAGGAAAGTTATATAGAATTTTTTTGAAGAGAAACATCAAAGTAACGAAGTTCGGTGAAATTTCATCGGTTTTGAAAATCCTGGAATCGGTGATGAACATGCCAAAATTTCATATTGAAAATATAGTCACAAAATTATGAGAAAATTCATGATTAAAGTAGACATATAGGGCTTTTCAAATATACCAGAGCATGTTAAAATGAGCTATGTACAGTGAGATAAAATCTTCAAAGTTGGGCTACGAATTTCTGGAAAACTTCTGGGCAGAGGCTCAAAACTTTAAAAGTGGGAGTGATTCGTGTAACCTGGGAAAAATTGATTATTTTTACATGAAACTATACATCCTAAGGATTCCAAATAATTTTACGGACCATCGTTTTGATTTTTGTAGAATTAATTATGATTTTTCAAAGTTAGACAAAAAATCTGCCAAAAGATGCTGAACCAGCGTTTTTCCGAAAATTAAGGGAAATAAGTTGAAAAATAATTCCACCAAGAGTAAAATGGTCATTAGTGACTAAGATATCTATTAAGATATTATTTTTGAATTAATAAATACGGTATTACCATTATAGGATAAGCGTGACCACAGTCCGATCAACGAACGTACCAAAATCGTCAACGAAGGTATGGACGCATACTGTAACACTAACTCTGATGCTTATTGTACCGTTATATGTGATAGATGTATTCATAGACTAAGACTCTATCTTAAAGTTTTTCATACACATTCAGCTATACACGGGTAATGATTTTGATAATACCGTTGAGTTTTCCTAGTTCTGAGGACACGATAGGCCATCATGGCACTGGTGAATAGTGCAGACTAGAGATAACGGACATATGCAGTGGTTGTGTACCATTATCCAGACAAATCTGTTATGAGTTTTTTTGTTGATTATTGCTGTAATGTCATGAATATTTGTCATACATAAACTGTTACATAAGCATGAGGTTAACCATTACCTGAGGTTCAATGGGTATTGAACCTCAACTCTTACTATAGCTTCAGGATCCGGTGTGAACAGAATCGAAGACAAGGGTAAGCAGCAGGCATAAGGATTGGTCGAAGAACGTTCTTTTGATATGTACTTAACGTTGTAATCATTCAAAATTTTTGTACCCATTTGTGGAAGCAAACATATACATTACAGTGGATGTTTATCAGTTACTCTTCAATTTAAATACTTCCGATGCTCTACTTTGATCAAACTAATTTGAAAACGCTTTCAAAAATTGGGATGTTACAGCGAGAAGAAATCAAAATCCATAAAACAGACAAACAATGAAATGCAATTTACCTTCTCGTTTGGAGAAGATCAATGGTGGTAGCATAGCCATTGAGTTTATGATATTGAAGCGTATCAATGACAGCTTCCTAAACAACATCAGTGGTATGGAAGTAGGTATAAATAGTAAGGTCACCCATAGCGAGGGAAATCGCTCGCTTATCGCCATCATTTCTATCAACACTTTGCATTAGAAGGCTAAGAATCCCTTTAATGGTGATGGTTGAAGCAGTTTTTGCTTCGTGGATAACGGATGCCTCATTTACCATGACTAATCAGAATTTATCTGTGTAGCTTCGGAAAGACGAACTCGCTGCCTCATTCTTTTAGCCACCTCTACGGCGCTCGGACTCACTATAATTTCTGGGACTATAAACCTTGAACTTGGAACCTGGATAGGGCAAAGCGTTCGAATGGAAATTGGAAGCCCTAAGACAAGCACGCCTAGATACCTCATCCACTGGGACCCCCCTTACGTACCTCATCCACTGGGACCTCCCTTACGAAGTCATCTTCATTATCGTTAATAGAAGAAAGGCTAAAGTATATGTTTGGTCTTTTATGTTGGCCTCTAGTATCATTTTAATCCATTAAGTATGTAAATTTCACGTTTGATCCCTTCATGTTAACACCGTTAGTCTGACTTAACGGAAAATACTGACTCAACAATTTTAAGTGATGACTGTAAAACTAAATACTGAATAAGCATGCTTATATGTTAATAAATTAATATTTTAAATCCTATTAATTGAAAAATATTTAATCTTGTTTGACAAAAAAATATTTAATCTTCACAAACCGTAAAAAACGATCTGTGAAGACTAAATTTTTTTAATTAATAGGATTTAAAATATTAATTTATTGAAATAATAGCATATAATCACGTTTGGTCAGTATTTAATTGTACAGTCATCGTTTAAAATTATTGAGCCAGTATTTTCCGTTAAATCAGGCTAATAGTGTTAACATTAAGGGACTAAACTTGCACTTTACAAACTTAAGGGACTAAAATAATGCCAGAGGCAAACATGAAGGACCAAACGTATACTTTAACCTAGAAGAAATGGATCTACAACCGCAAAGGAGAGGCATTTTGAAATTCAAAATTTCACCCGAAGGAGAGCGCTCGGCAAAGGAAAAGGAGGAATTTTTAACAGTGAACGGCATTTTGAAATTCAAAATTTCCCTTCGCTGACACTCCATCATGTAACACCCCACTATTCTGAGCCTAGAACAGAGTGACGTTTTCACCTATTAGGAATTCTGATGTACTATTTAACAAAAATTTAAACCACTGGCTAGTTTTAGTTCTTGCAAAGAAAGCCCTTTTTATTTAGAGAGTTCAAAATAATATTAAAGTTCAAATGGACTTTTCTAATACATTTAAAACATTTGGAAACATTTTAACAGTGGTTCAATCTTTCATTAAAACTACATCATACTTAAGGTTCAATAAGAGTATTTCCTTATTTCTCCATTTAATCTAGAGCTCTACCAAAACATTCATCATAATGTGGGCTTGTTATATACATGCCCGTCCCTACAGCAACCGTTATCAACATATATATGTATATAAGTCTTAACTACTTCTACATGATAGTGTGTATCTAATTAAATATATACATCCCTAGTAGCCACATACGGCTATCACAAAATAACATCTAAGTCATGAGGAAACAGTAGACAAAAATGAAACTAAATGTTTCATCTGCTTTCTCTTCACCACCTTCTTCTCAAAATCAGGCAATTACTAAGCCCTTGCCTCTTCCTCCTTGCTTACTAGCCTGCCCACGTCCTGGATTCAAGGAAGGCTCTGAGATTCAAATGAATGAATCCCAGAGTAACAGGTTAATCTCAAATTCTAGCATATGCAATACATGTAAATTCACCAAATAGAGTAGTCCACACAGCATTTAAAGCATTCAAATTCAAATTCAAGTTCAAGTTCAAATTCAAATTCAAATTCAAACAACAAGTATTACATACCAAGTACAATGCAGCTTGTAATACAAGTGTTGATTCAAAGATTTCAAATACCTTGGCGCAAGGAAATTCATTTGGCAATTCAATACCAATTCAATGAATGCACTAGGCCCTGCCTAGCCACCGGGAAGTTGGCCCCATGGTCGGCCCTTCCGCTCAATCGAGCCACGAGTGGTGCTGGCCTCATACAGGCGGGACATACAAATATGGCATACATAAACATATATAGCTATGCAAAGAATGTGAGATTATAGTTACTACCTGTTGGTCTTACCGACAAAACCCCTTCCACCAGATTCTTATCACTACACTTATCCTTCAGGCACGGGCGATTCTCAGGTCCTATAATTAACATTTATACAGTGGTGGGTCATTAACCAATCCAAACATAATTATAAATTCAACTTCTCTAGACCCACCCCAAAAATACTTGTCTTTTAATATCCTTATGACTAGGGATGTATACTCATTGAGACTAATTAACTAGATACTATTCACTATGAACAATTATCATCTCAGCCATTTAACCTTTCATTTTAATCAAAAAAACCTTTACTTTAAAGGTTTAACACAATTAACAACTTATGTGACTTTTTAAAGACTTGTAAAAAATTCAGGCTTCTTTTCTGAGAATTTGGAAAATTCATAACTCAACCAATATTAGTCCAAATGGAGTGATTCCAATTTCTACTTAAACCTTGATAAGTATATTTTCATAAATTAAAGTCACCAAGTTGATTTATGGCTGAGAAAAATTCCCATAATTCAAAACAAAAACCATGTCCAGAAATTCTTCAGATTTTCTGACCAAACTTTGAGAAACCATAACTCCTTCAATACTTATCGGATTTCGACGAATTTCCTATCAAATTAAACCTCTATGCATCTACTATTTAACTGGAAAATTTCACATTTCAATGATTTAGTTTATTCAGTCCGAAACCCAACGCCATTTTGCTGTTCCTGAAGCATACCAGAAATTTCCAGTTTTTTTTAGCTCAACTTTGAAAAATCATAACCGGAGTTGTAGACCTCCGTTTTAGGTGATCCAAAGCTTATTTTAAACATTAAGGAGTGTACTATATACTGTAAAAATTACAGAGAATTAATCAAACTCAAACTCCCAAAACTAGCTTACACAGAGCGTTCTGTTTTTCTGGAAAATCAGGAATAGCATTTCGGCAATTCTCGTTTAACATGTATGCTCATATACATATGTGTGACCATAAAATCATGGCTCTTCTTTCAGAAAACATGCCATTACAGACTCACAATGCATGCTCTGTTTTCGGTGCTTAGCAGTAGAACCAAAGGAACCAAAAAAAAAAAAAACCGCGAAATCAACATGCAATAACACTACGTACAAGGCTTAATTCCTATAGTTTCACTCTTCTCTTTAATTTCTTGACTTTCATGCAGTTGAGAAATCCCCCAAAATCAGGTGAAAAACAATGAGGGGACTCACCTAAGTTCCCAAAATCAGCCTTGCATTAAAGTTTGCTGCTTCTTCCTTATTCCTCTCAATGATCTCAGCTCTCTCTTTCTCACGTCTCGGTGTCACAGGTGGAAAGAAGGAATGGAAGGTGAAGGAAGGAGTGTATGTAGGTGTGTGTGGCGTGAGGTTGTTGCCGTGGAGGGAGGAAAAATTGACGGGAAGGTGGGAAGATAAAGAATGAGATGGAATGGATTGGAAGAAGAGGAAGTGTGCAGATGGTGGGGTGGGCGTCTGGCGTAAGGAAGAAAAATGGAGTAAGGAATGAATAATTAAAGGGAGGGAGAGGTATTTGCACGGAATGAATAAATGGGTGAGGTGTGTGGGTGTGCACGTGGCTGAAGAAGGTGAGAGGAGAGTGGTTAGGTGTCATTAATTGGTAAAAGTAAGGAGCTATGTCTGTTTGTACGTGTTGCTAAGGAGGAGGGAGTATTTGGGTTGATTAAAGATAATGGGTTGAGTGTTCTGTTGGGCCGAGATGATGGAATGAAGTATGAACAAGTGAAGCAATCAAATAGAGGATAATGGGGCTGCACATGTATAGGCATATGTTTATATATATATAGGGTCGGGGGAGAGACCATATATATATAAACACTCAATTCCCACACTCATATTCCTTTTTCCTTTTTTTTTTTTTTTTTCAACTTGACTGCAACATTGAATAATTGATGGTAATTAATCATTATTTCCATTTAGGAATTTTTCTTTTAAAATATAATTCCTTCAAGTCGTAAAATATTATCTCCAAAATTTTTGAGCCAAAAAATTATTCTCAACTATTTATTCTTAATTTATAGGAAAATCTGCCTTTAAATTCCAAAAATAAATTCTAATCTTCATTGAGGCTAAATTTTTCCTTAATCACTCCCAAATCCTATTTAATTCTCCATTCCCAAATTTTGGGATGTCACACATCATATAGGGCCTGTTTGGGTTGGCGGTGGGAATGTGGCTCAAAAATTATCGACTTTTGTAAAAGCCTAGTAGGAAAAAAGTCATATTATAAATGTAATTTGTGTTTGGATTGACGTTGACAGAAGTAGTTTTTTTCCAAACGGAGACGTGTTTAGATTAACAGTTGAAAAGTCAGTTAAGATGAAAAATGACTAAAAAGAGCATGAATCTTATTGAATACTATATATATATGTGTGTGTGTATTGTATATATTGTGATAATTGAAGATAAAAATTTAAATTTATGTAAAAATATTAAATTACAAGTAATAGATGAAAAGGGACATGCATCATTTATGTGATTTCAGCTTAGAATATAATTTTTTAATTAAGTTTAAGAAATAAAAGAATAATGAATAAATAATCAAATATTATTATTATTATTATATAATATCTATACAAAATAAATTTTTCATTTAGCACAGCATTGGGTTTAATAGCTTTTTTGCCTGAAAAAGAAAAATGCAAGGAAAATAAAGAAAAAACCAAAGAAGAATGGGCCCCACACTATCTCGACGTCTGTGCCATACCTAACCCCAAAAAGTTGGGTCTGATAGCTTTTTTGTCATTGGGGATTTTGCAAAAAAGCCCAGTAGCATAAAAGCTACACTAGACACCTCTTTATGAGTTTTTTTTGTCATTGTTAAGCCACTTGGCTTTTTGGGTCCAAAAACTCTATAAAAGCTCAACCCAAACACACTCATAAACGAGAACGACTTCCATATAAATGGAAACAGCTTGCAACCGAAGCCGGTACTTTTATAATAAATAGTAAACGCAGAGACTGAAATGCTTGCTCTTTAGTGTGTGTATATATATATAAATATTTATCTATTCTCTTTAGTATATATTGAATATTGATGATGATCGAGTGGAGTAAAGCGGAAACGGAGAGCATGCATTTACATTTGGACGATGAGTAGCTGATATAAAATGCCCAGGCATATGCTGATGCCCCGACATATGCTGGATATATATTAAAAATAATCCCGAAGGAATATTCATGTGATACAATATTTCAGGACTTGTATAATTACAAGTTTTACTTGGTAACTATACAATCTTAAATCAAGCCTTAGCTAGACTTGTGGCTTAGAACCCAATATAGTTAATCAAACCCATTGGCCAGGCTAGGTAAAGTCTAGTGGAAGTCTCCTCATTTTTCACGGTGACTTATGACTGAACCACATAGACTGACCCTTTCTTAGTTTAAGCACCAAATGGTTTGAAATAATAACTCTATCAGACTCATGCCAAAACTAATCTCCCATCTCAACCGGTGCCTCTTCACGGCTCCGTCCATTGGTGCTTCTTTATGGCTCCGTCTACTTATGCTTTTCCCTGACTTCGTCTCCGTCGTCTTCTTAGACCCTGGTTCCTTCCTTGAACCTTAGACAAATTTGAGGTCCAATACCCATCGGACCTCAGGTAACAATTAACCTCATATGAAAAGTATGAACAGTATATGTATGATAGATATTCATTACATTGTAGCATTAACCAATACATAGCACACAGCAGATGTAAGGTTACAACAGTACATAAGCACACAACAGATGTAATGTTAACACAACAACAGTACATAGCACACAGCACATGTAAAGTTATCCACGTTTGCACTAACCAGTGCCACGATGGCCCGTCGTGTCCTCAGCGCTAGGAAAACAATCTCACAACATTATCAAGACTATAACCCGTATATAGCTGAATGTATAAACAGTGACTTAAGACAAAGTCTTAACCACGGTGCATGACCCAAGACCAAGTCTTATCCATGACTTAACGAAATCATCTATCACATATAAGCATTCAAGACACATTAGAGTTAAAGTTACAGTACGCGAACGTACCTTTCACTGGGTAATTGTCAAATGTCCGACCTTTGAATCCGACTCCGGACTTCCCAGATATCCTATACATTATCGTCGGATTATTTCCTTTTCCCATGATATTATAATTAATACCATGCATATTTCCTAGAATAATATCAAAAATGATATTTTTCACCTATTTTGACATTTCTACCCTTGGTGGATTCATTATTACAATTTTTCCCTTACATTTTATTAAAAACGCTACTTCAGCATTTTTGGGCAGAATTTTGGTAACTTTGAAAAATTATAATTAATTCCAGAAAACTTTAAACGAGGTTCTGTAAAATTCCTCATAACCCTTGATATGCCTATTTTCAAGGAAAAATACTCCAAGAACCTAGAACACCAAGAATCATTCCCATTTTAATGTTCTTCAACCCCTGCCCACAATTTTTCCAGAAAACGTAGCCCAAATTTAGGTATTTTTATCTCCTTCTAAAGACCTCTAATTGATACATATGTTATATCAATGGAAAGCTATACATGTCTAATATAAACATGAATTATTTCATAATTGTTGAAGATAAATTTACACATAAAATAATGCCCTCTATCTGACTGATTCTAATAGCCCACCAGACCCAAAAATTCCCTATCTTACTCTATCTTGTTCCATTAATCCCAAAGATTATTCCCCAACATGTTTTTACCTCGTCAGGCATCTTTCAATGCAATGAGGCCTAAAAACAATTATGAGAATTTACTTTACCTATTTTCTAGATTAAAATAACATTCTACTAAAAACTACCAAGAACTAAAGACTAAAGATTAAGAACTAGAAAACTTACCCTTGAAGAACTTTGCTACTCCTTCCTCATTCTTGCTTCCCTCTGGCTTCTCTCCTTGCTTCACTCTCTACTCTTTAGAAATCACCATTTGGGGTTGATTTGGTGTGAAGAATGAAGAGAGGCAAGACCTCTATTTATAGGAAAAGTCCAAGGATCACAACCATTGGATCATTTCCCTTCATCAATGGCTTAGGTTGATTTGTGTTTTTATAAAGGCACAAAATAAGCATAAAAGATTCTCATTGGTCAATTTTAATTACATAGGATTTAGCTTATTATTTAAATAAAACATGTGCTTTTATTAATTAAATATAATAAACTCTCTCTCTCTCTCTCTCACCCATGTGCAAATCCTATCCTCTTCCACAAATCCTATCTTCTTCCAAAAACCTTATCCTCTTCCAATTTGCATGTGCTCTTAATTATCTAATTAATTTAGTCATTCTAAAAAAACCACCCATGTGCATGCGCCATTTTTGGTGGACCAAGGGGCTGATCATAAATCCCAATTAGCACCCCTTAATGAAGTGATTTATGTGCCATTAAATATACTTGTCATAGTAGGATTGGTTCCTTGTTTAATTATGACCATTAGTGTTTTAATTAACAAGCTTAATTTCACCATCTTTGGCCCTTAATTTTCAAAATAAAACATCCCTCAATTAATTCTTTTTAATTTGTCTCTTGATTAATTTGAAGAATTACACAATTTATTTTAATTAGTGAAAGCTTAATTGCTCATCAATTGTTGCTAATTCCCTTTAATTAATTTAAGTGTTTTCATAACATTTTCTTATCTCTTTTGGTTACAAAAGAACCATGATTTAATATGATAATTATATCATATTTTATAGTCCTTATATGTAGTCTCAAAATTGGCCCTCTATTTATTTAATTTCAATGGAATTTGCCTAAAATTTTAATCAATAATTCTCAAAAATTTCGAGACACATATTTACCTTCATTTCACATGTATTATTTATCAAAATATAATATTTATGATAAATAGGAATTTTAGGGTTTTGCATGTCACATAACAATATTTTGTGCAATATAAATTAAACTATCTACTATATTATTATTATACCTTTATATATTGATAACTTCATGGTCACTCACGATTATGTCATTAACACTTATTCATTTCTAAAATCTAAACCTAAAAAGGAAATTGTTATAAATTGAAATATTTAATCTATTATAAAAATATTCTCACAAATTTTATGTATATATCGTTATTCTAAAAATATGATCTACTTAAAAATAACGAATTTTTTTTTACATATCTTATATAATTTCTATGGTAAGAGTACGGGAGGAAAGCCACGTCTTAATTTTTTTTTTAAAATTTGAATAAATAAATTTTGTATTGATAATTATGTAATCTCTATGATAAGAGTAGGGGAGGAAAGCCAAGTCTTATTTATATAAATAAATAAATAGAACAAAACAATAAAATTAATAAAATAAAATGGGTATAGATAAATAAGAAAAGTGGAAACCGGCTTTTTAGCAAAGTTACTACCAGTAAGGAAGCGGATTGCCTCAGCGGCGTCTCCCCTCAGAAGCGTCTCCCACACCGTTGATCTCCCATCATTAAATCTTGACCGTCCATTTTAATACCTTAAAATAAGTTCAGAGCCTTGAAAAATTATTTTATGATTTTGAAAAAATATCATGAAGTATATTTTTAGTATCCGTTAGTACGTTAAAATATTTTTTTAAGATCTTAAAATAATAGTTCAACGATATTAAAATTGTTTTGATATCTTGAAAAAATATTTCGGGGTATTGACTGCTGAAAAAATACTTCATAATCTTGAAAAAATATTTTAGATCTTGAAATAATATTTTAGGGTACTGATGGGTACTAAAAATATACTTTAGGATATTTTTTTCAAGATCTTACAATAATTTTTTAGGGCTCTAAATTTGTTTTAAAATATTAAAATGGACAGACAAAATTTGATAATGGGAGCTCAACAGGCACTTTTGAGGGATTCTGAGGGGAGACACCGCTGAGGCAATCCACTCCCTAGCAGCAAACCTTATCCACTTATATATTTTTTTTTAAGAAAAAAAAAACTTATTGATTCTAATTTTACTGTGCTATGGTCTTTCTTTTTAGTATTTCAAGATTTTAAGAGCCAACAAATATATTCTTACTTTCTTCGGTTATTTCAACAAAGAAAAAAACCATTGTGTTTTATGAGCAAGCTTTTTAAAAGTGTGTAAATATAAAGTTCTAAACTCTCTTGTCAATTGTTTATAATATGTTAGAATATGAGATTAATCAAAGTATTAAAAATCAGACTCCCCATTAAGCACGTCTAAATACTAGTTCAATTGTTCAAAGTTTAATGATCAACTTATAGTAACTCGTTGTGACTTAAGTTACTACCTCTGGTCTTAATTATAAGACCTAGTTGACTTTTTTTTTTTTTTTTTTTTTTGAGAAATTAAGGAAGTTAAATAAGTTACTTAATCATTTCATATATTGTATATCTTTAGATTATATATTAGTTTATTAGTTAAACTAATTAGTTTGAAGAAAAAAATAAAAATAAAAAACTCTAAAGTAATTTAATTAACTTCCTTAATCTCTCCAAAAAATCAATTAAGTCGAGGGAATATCTTTTAATTCTATTCCAAGTATTTCAAGTAATTATTAAAAATAACAAAATTAAGTAAAAAATTCAATGTTAAATAAAACAAAACAATGAAATTAGTAAAAATAAAGTAAGTGTAGAAAAAAAAAAAGTAAAAATACAATTTAAGAGAGTTGCTAAAAAGTTCATGATTCAATGAAAAAATAATAATTATGAGATGAAAGATACTCCTCATCCTTTATATATATATATATATATGTATGTATGTATGTATGTATGTATGTACCTCATAAATAATTAAGAAAAAGAAGTTAAATTTTACAATGAGTTACTTTTCAGTAATTTTCATTGAAAAAAAAAAAAAAAAATCTGTCAGTTATATAAAGCTTATCAGTGCATTCTCACAAGTTATTTCAGATTTTCTTTTCAAGCATAGAAAATACCTTAATCTGTTCCACGAAATGCGAAATCTATAAAATGTTGCAAGTAACGGTCTAGATTCTAGCACTTCTTTTCTGAACAGTTACATATAAGAGGATCTTCACCCAATCACAATACACACACATATTTAAAGAACATATGTCAAATTTCTATGGAAGTCAAACAATTAATACTTTTCCAAAAGTATGGGTGACACAAGGAAGAAAGATGACTTGATAGGATTTTTTTTCACACACTGAACAAAGATTGAAATGACAATAAATGTAAGTTGGGGACAAAGTGTCATATGATATATGTATATTACAAGAGGTCACAACTTACACATAATCCACACACCAGCAACTAGACTATAGATGTCTTGGAAAGAAAACAGAATGAACTAATATTATAGATAACATCTCAGAAGGTCTTCAAGCTCCATAACGCACAAAATAATCTAACCTGATAAGGGTTCATGTCTACCGAAAGTGCTTAAAATAAACAAGTGTAGAGAATAAAGATTAAGATTTAGGAAGCAAACATCATAGATTCATAAGCTGTGAGGTTGAACAGAGATAGATAGCTTTTGCTAAATCATCCTGCACTTTTTATATCATGAATGAGTCTAGACCCTAAAGAAAATTTGTGGATAATTTCATTCCTCCAACCGGTATAAGACTTTCAGCATAATTGAATATAGAATACCTATAGTCACATTTGCTAATCGCAAACTTCTTCATTTTTCCAGTAGTGGGATCTAAAAGAACTGTTGATTCATCCTCCCCGTATAGTCGTAGGATTTAAGAAGCAAGGATTAGGGACAATTTCATTTCTCCAAATAGTCGTAGGATTTAAGAAGCAAGGATTAGGGCTGCCAGTATATTTTTTGGTCCAACCCCATCTCCCTCCAGATGCACCTACACCCTCCTCCATTACCCACATATCAATAGCAGAATGTTCTGAGTTTTCATTCCTAGAAATTATAGCAAGTTTTTCCTCATACACAGTAAGCCTAATAGGCTGTATCTCAAGTATTGGAATTACGGTAAACACTTCGACTGCCAAGTCAAATGAAACAATACCATTCTCAACGTCATCATCAGTATCCTCCCCAGACCACTTTGACATCAACCAAAACATAACACCATTGACAGTGACACTTTGAGAACTTAGACCTTCGATGTCATCGAGCCTAAATTCTAGTTCCTTCCATGCCCCTAAACTCAAAGAATACACTTTTACTGCAGAAAGATCACCACAAAGCCCAGAAAAATAAGTTATCACTATCTTGTAATCACTAATGATCGGACAGAACCCAAATCCTATATGACAGTAACAATCATCCCCATGAAATTTAGTTTCGGGCACTAGTCTGACCTCTCTAATAGCTGGATTCCACACTACAAGGAAATGATGAGATGCATCATGCTTATTTATTTCAACACACAGCAAGCCATTGCTGGAACCAGTTATCTTACCTTGCTGCAAATAATGGAGCAATGGTGGCTTCTGAAGTTCCCAAACTTGCATAACGGAATCAAGGCAATACAAGTTTGAAGGACTATGTATGCCATAACGTTGGAGAAGGAGACAAGGGTTTTGATGATTTGAGTGTTCGAGGTGATTTGCAATGAAAGATGGAGTCTTGAAGAGAATTCTCCATTGTCTGCACACACATTGGAATCGCATTAACGATTTTACCGGGAGTCGTTCCAGAATGTTTTGGATAATTTCTTCGGGAAGAATTGGAATTCCGCCAGCCATGGTGCTCGAGCTCGATTGGGAGAAACGAATTTATCAGAAAGCCTTCGCGACCCACGAAGGTGTTAGGGTTTACCGGAATCGGGAGTAAAAGAATCAGCGTTGGACTATTTAATCAATAAACTGCTCTTTACCTTTTTTTTTTTTTTTTTTTTTCAATCTGTATTTCTGTAAATGCTACTATTAATTTTAAAATTACATATTAAATATTCTGAAATTGATAAATTTACAAGGTTAATATTAAGATTATTTCATCAACATTTAAAATTTTATTTGAGCATCTTTTATTAAAACGGTATAAATTGAATGATTGATAAAACAATTTGTAAGATCATTCAGGTTAAAAGAAAAAAGAAAACATTTTTTAAAGTTAAAGAAAAAAAATAAAATTTATACTTCCTCTCTATTCCTCTAATCCTAAATATAAAACCCAATGACTTTTTGTAGAGATTAAAGAAGCTAAATAAATCACTTATTAATCATAATATATGTTATGTATCATTAGATTATATATTCGTTTATAAGTCAAGTTTAGATATAACTACTTTAAAATAATTTTTTTAGCTTCCTTAATCTCTCTCTCTCTCTCTCTCTATATATATATATATATTAAACATGTCCTTTTTATAGATATTAATTATAATATCCATCTCTTTCTTTATTTTATACTCTAACAATCCTTAATGTAAGATTTATTTGTTTAGTTTGAAAAGATTAAGAAAATTAAATAAATTACTCCAAAACATGTAACATGATCCCTCTAAAATATTTAATATTAAATTATATATTAGTTTATGAGTTAAAAAAAATAATTTGGAGAAAAATCACAATATATAAAAAAAAAAAAAATGAAGGAAAAAAAAGGTCTTGCATCTAGAACTATAATTCACACTCAAACTATAGGTCGTATGCCCTACATTTAGGATGCCTAACACCCAATCATCCACCTCAAATCAAATACTACAACTAAAGTGCCATGAGATTATTGCCAAAGAAAAAGCATGAGATTTAACTTTTTTACTAAATATTTGTACATATTATTTTCTTTTTCTTAATAGTCCTTTTGACATTTTTGATTGTGTTAATATTTGATTACTTGTTAAGACTCACGATGATAGGCCGAATACTTCCTAATGTGGTGGCCAAAGGTGTTGTACAAATAGAGTTTACAAAATTTATGTTATTACTAGCTATTAAATAATTTGATTTAAATAATTTTTAGAACCATAGTCCAAAAACAAGCACAATATCATATTAGTGGCCAAAGCCTTCCGTTAAACACATGGTTGTGATTTTTTTGAACCCATTTTCCCCAATGGTTAGAACCATTCTTACCTTGGTACTAAGCAATAATTATAATTGGTCACTATCTCAAATTGATATGATAAAAATGATTTCCCCTGCTCTATTTGATACGACGAATTCAAGGGGAAAGGCAAATTTTCATGAATTAGATTTTTTAAAAAAATTGAAGAAGTGAATTATAAAATTTTAATAAAAAGAAGATATAAAATAAAAAAGTATGAAAAATTAATTAAAAACTTTTAGATTTGGATCTCTAATTTTTTAAAAACCAACTCATAAAATTCCTCCCTTCCCCTCCAAACTCATACCAAAGTACCAAATTTTGAGCATCATACAAAGTTTCTTGTTTGCATAGAGAGAAGGGGGGGGGGCGGCGGCCGAAAACCTTGTTTGCGCTGAAAGAAGTTCGTAAAGGTTGGTTTTATTTTTGTTGCCGACTCTGTAAAATGTATCTTTATAGAAAAGATTGAAAATAATGAGGGATCACATATCCAAAATGAAAAAAGAATCACACACACAGAGTAAGGAGGACAACTTAAACAAAAAAAAAAAAACAGTGTATTTAACTTATTTTATCAAGTAAAAATGAATAAAAAAAGCCAGAAACTTAAGTTTGCTGTTCCCCACATTATACAGAATAATAGGTGCATTGGCTGGAAAAGAAGTCTCAAATAATCTACGGATCAACAATTAAAATATATATCCATCTTTGAAAGAAAATTGAATAGCTTGATATCATAGGCAATCCAAATAAAGCAACAAGCATGTTATTGCATATCTGCATTCATCACTTTTTATATAATCTCTGAACAACATCAGGCCCTGTAGTTACAGAATGAATTAAACTTATATAGCTTCATTTCCACCAAAAGTGCTCATGGATCTTGGTGAAATGAATTACTTCTTAGTAATTGAAGTCAAGAAGTCAGATCATCACACAATTTTACCATCTCAATGTAAACATATCGTACATTTGCTTGACCATACTGGTATTGTGTTTACTGAGGGTTCTGCTACACTTGGAACAAAGCTATTAGAAGGTGACACTAAACTTGTATAGAGCAGTTGTAAGGGAGACTCCAACATGCTACAATCACATGGCCTGATATTGCATATAGTGAAAAACAACGGATAAATCTCTAAAAAAATTCCTCATTTCAAAATTTATTGTCCAAAGATAACTAAAATTTGTTTTAGGATCAAGGTGCAACTTATCTTCAACAAGTGCAACTCTTTTTTAGCTATGTGCAACCCATTTTTTATTATGTGGAAAACGAAAAACATTTATCTATAACTGAAAATATGTTACATACAGTTAAAAAAGGGTTGCACTCACTGGAGCACTTGAGTCCTTAGTTATCTTTGGGTAATAAATTTTACAACCAGTTATTTTTCAGTAATTTTCCTGAAAATAAAATCGGTCAGTCACATAGTAAAGTCTATCAGTACATCAAAAAATACCTGGAATCTGTTCCGCAAATGCCAAATCTATAAATGTTGAAAGTAATGGTCTAGATTCAAGCACTTCTTTGTCTAACACCTTAATAAAGAGGGAAAAGGATGAGAATGTGTATAGAAGAAAAGCTGAGTCCCTATTTGGATCCATTAATAAATAAATACAATTTATATTGATTGTTTCATACTTTCCTTTTTGAACAATTCACTAATTGAGTAATAATATAATTTAGTGATTGGGTAATCATATTTCCTTCCGGCAGCATATCCCTCAATTTTAAGAGATGTAATTTATTTCTATCTTTGATTACATTACCTTTTTTGTATGATTTTTTTTTTTTTTTAAAAAAAAAAGGAAATGGGAGAGTTATAAAGTATTCCTTTAATTTTATCATCATTGAATTATATTTATCTCAAGCAATGCGTGAGGAATAAACACAAGCCTTCTCTTATAATTATATAAAAGCAGGGACAAGATCTTTACCCATGTGCTTTTACACTTCGACCGTATTTATTTACTTCACATATTTTTATTTAAATCATAAATTATAACTTCACAACAATAACTTTCCCAAAGTTTTGGTCCTTTAAGTCTCCTTTCATTTTGATTTTAATCCGTAAATTTTAATTTTGTTTGAAGTATCAATCAATCAACTTTATACTA
Organism: Acacia acuminata; assembly: GCA_019022655.1. NCBI lineage: Eukaryota > Viridiplantae > Streptophyta > Magnoliopsida > Fabales > Fabaceae > Acacia > Acacia acuminata. Next base: position 1,484,427 of record JAFJYI010000035.1, read on the forward strand.
GAAATATTGTAACACCTGCTTAGTAACTGTTAAACTCACAAACGGGTTTGATAATCACACCATCATAATTGTCCATCTATTATTATTGGGGCCTAATAATCCATAAATTATGATTATATTAATAATTATGTTAATGCGGTCCAAACATACCAAGGAGCTTCATATTTTATGATTCTAGGGATCTCCATAGTCCATAACAAAGTTACTAGTACAATAAATTATATTAATGTCATCAAATTTGGGTTAAACGGTTTATTTCATATTTGGTTGAGAGGGCACATAAGAAATACTTAGGTACTTTGAGAGTACCAGCTCAAATCAATTCTGCTCAATTAAAATATGACACCACAATAAATTTTCATCCTAGCTGGCATCCTATAATCCTAACTGGAATTTTGGGTGGGATGTGTTTGTGAGTTTTTGTTTTTGTTTTCAACAAATTAGGACGTTTGCTTTTAAGAAAATATAAATTGTGAATTACTTTCAGATTAAAAGAAGCTAAGGTATCATATTTTAATTGAACAGAGCTTAGATGCCGTGACACTCCTAGACTATGTAAGTATTTCTCGACTCGAAATCACACCATCAAAATTGTCCATTCGCAATTATTGGAGTTCAAATATAAGGACTGAAGTAAATTAAATTTGAAATTAGACGTTAAATCAAAAATCATAATTATATTAATAATTATACAATTATGATCCAAACATGCCAATGAACTTCCATAAATTAAATTATTAATTATATTAATCATTAGGTTTTTAGTGTAATATTTTAAAAAATTATGTCTCCCTCCATGATATTAATACAACAAAGGTGGAAAATGAAGGTTTTTTGAATATTGATTAATAACTGGGATATTAAACCGCAACAATTACAATTAAGGTGTTAATTGAGAAATTAAAGATATTTCAAAATAATATTGTTGACTTTAAAAATAAATTAGCTTTTGACTTTCATGAATATAATTATTATGACATGAGTAACCCGTCAGACCTCATAAAAAAACGCGTTATTTTTCAGATGCATTATTGATTTTTGGAAATATATAAAAGGAAGTTTATGAAATATTATCAATCATGGTTATTAGAGTCACATGAATCTCCGGTCGTATCTCACGATTAGATTCAAAATTATGTGGGAAAGATACGAATATGTTGATGTATCTTATTTGTGCATATATCTTACAATTCCGGGGTGATACAAGCCGGAATCATCGGAATCACACAAGGTGGCGATTCTTGTAATTCTAAGTGAACCAGGTTGTGCACCGACTTTAAAAACCCCCTTTTGATTTTGCCCAAATTTATTTAAGAATTTCCTTTTCCTTATATGATTATCCCTTATTCCCTCTCATTTATCCCCAATCAAAACCCTATTTTTTATTTCTCTTTTCCCTAAAGTGTCCCCCCCTAAAGTGCTAATATGAACAAACATTTGATGTTCTTTCTCTTAAGTGAAAATTACATTAGTATCATCCTTAAAATTGATCACGAATTTTTCAATTCACCACTACGAAAATAGGCTTTGCCATTCAATATTCGTAACCTAATTGTTATAATTAGTATATTAATTAGGATACTAATATGACAACAACTCTTATTTCAACTTTTGATGATAATTAGATATTAATTGAGATATTGATAACTTTAAAAATGATAGTAATTAACTTCATAAGAAACAAATCGAATTTCTAAAGAATAAATTCATAATTTTTCAAATGAATAGAGATTCTTCCTAAATTTTGTTCTTATACGCCTATATAAACAAATAATGTTTTGGTATGTTCACCTCTAACAACCCTCTTCGTGCAAAGCATGGGGAGAAATAGCTTGTTAGTCCCTATAACTTAATAAAATCGAGACCATTTTGACATTTAAGGAACCAAAATTAAAATGGAAAAAGGTTTGATGGACTACGTATTATATTAAACCAAAAAGCTTTTATGGGGTAAGGTGGTAAAAACTTACAAGATCAAGCACAAATGACATCTCTTCTCTCCTGAAGTTTTTTCATTCGTAAATTTTGTTCAGCTAGATCAACTCCCTAATTTCTCTTTTGCTGATACGCCCTCATGCCCTTTTTATTCTTCAGTTCTTCAACTTTTTACTTTGTAATAACTACTCTCGTTTTGCTCCTAACATAAATTGCCTTTTCTCACAAAAATTAAAAAGCACAAATGATATGGAAGAAACAAGCAACTCAAACTGGCTTCACTTTTCCCCTCTCACAGGGTATATGCATTTTACCTGGACAAAAGCTCATAACTCACAAGTAATCCACACACCAGCAACTACTAGACTATATATATATCTGTCTTGGAAAGAAAGCAGAACAAACTAATCTTATAGATATGTCAAATACTACTAGAAACATATGTTCATAAACATCTACATTCATCATTCTAGGTAACATCTCAAAATGTCTACAAGCTTCATAAGACTTAGAATAGTCTAACCTGGTTCAATTCTTGCCAAAAGTGCTTAAACTAAGTAAATATGCAAACTAAAGATTAAGATTTAGGAAGCAAACATCTTAAATTCATGAGATGTGAGACTGAAGAGACAGAAACTTTTGCCAAATCATTGTCTACTTTGCACTCATCATCATGAATGAGTCGAAGCCACACAGAAAATTTGTAATGATTTCATTCCTCAAATGGGGAAAAAACTTTCAGCATAGATGAAACTATCAGGATCACAGCCACATTTGCTAATAACATGCTTCTGGATTCTTTTAGTAGTGGGATTGAAGAGAACAGCTGTTCGTTTATTCTCAATGTCAGCAATGCAAACAATTTCATTTCTCCAAATTGTCTGTGCATATAACCAGCATGGATAAGGGTTGCTAGTATATCTCTTAGTCCAACTCCATATCTCCCCAGATGCATGCACACCCTCCTCCATTACCCACAGATCAACAACAGAAAGTTCTGAGTTTGTCATGCAAGAAACAATAGCAAGTTTTTCCTCATACACAGCAAGCGTTGTCCGAGGGTGTAGCTTGGGTATTTCTATTGATGTAAAGACTTCATTTTCTAAGTCAAATGAAACAATCTGAGCCTCATCATCATCTGTATCTTCCCCAACCCGCTTTGATCCCAACCAAAACATAACACCATTAACAGTGACGCTTTGATCACTAAGACATGCCGTACAATTGAGGCTAGATTTTACTTCCCTCCATGACCCTGAAATTAAAGAATACACTTCCACAGCAGAAATCTCAGTATAACACTGAGAAACATAAGCTATCACTATCTTGTAATCATTAATAATTGGGCTGAAACCAAATTCTATATCATAATCATCATAATCCTGATGAAAATTAATTGCGGGCACAAGCCTGACCTCTCTAATAGAGGGATTCCACACTAAAAGGGGTTGAGGAGATACATGAGGATCATTGATTTGAACACAGAGCAAGCCATTGTAGGAACCAACGATCTTATCTGGCTTCAGATAATCATGCCATGGTGTGGTTTCTGAAATTCCCAAACTTGCACCTCGGAGTCAAGGCAATACAAGTTCAAATTTTATTTAAGTGATCCTTTTATAATTTATTGTTATTTTCAAAAATTAAACTTAACATATCATTCTTGAGAATATTTTGCCAATATTTAAAATTTGATATAAATATATTACGTGAATGTTTATTGACTCGTAACCCTATTGGTGATGACCCTTGTAATACCCTAAAATTCATGTTTATTATAAATATTATATTTTGATAAAAAGTGCCTATTAAAAATAGGTGAATATGTGGTCTCAAAAATTGAGTAACATATTTATGTTAATTTAGGGAATTTTCTCTAAGAATTAAGGTAATCAAAAACCAAATTCTCTAATTTTATTTTGGGATCATAAAATACCACAAAATTACCATATTAAAGCCTAGTCTTATATAATCATAAGAGCAATAAATGCTATGGAGATACTAAAATTTATTAAGAGAGATTAATTAAAGTTGAAGGTCCAATTTTAAGAGTATGATAAAATTATCATGTTAAAACATGGTTCTTATGTAACCAAAATAATCAAGGGGGTGTTATGAAACCACTTGAATTAATTAAAGGGAATTAACCACAATTAGGAGGCAATTAAATTTGCACTAATTAAAATAATGGTATAATACCCCAAAATTCATATGTCTCTTGAATATTATAATTTGGCGAATAATACCTATTTAAAATAAGGAAAGTATGTTGTCTCTAATTTTAGTAATTTATTTGTTTATTTTCCTTGAAATTTAAAGAGGCAAAAATCCAATGTTATTTTAGGGACCATAAGTTGCCCTATGATTATTAAAATAATGCATGGTGCATAAATGACCAGAGTAAACCAAAAGTTGTGAGAAAATAATTAATCCAATTAAAGAAAATTGCCGACAATTAGTAGATAATTAAATCTACATTAATTGAATTAATTTCATAAACTTTCATAATTAATTTGATAACATGTGTTGAAGGCATAATTAGGGATATATGACCTTAATTAAGAACCAATGGCTAATAAAGGACTAAGATTAGCATATAAGTAGTTTCTAATGATCATAATTAATCTTAGAACCAATCATATTTTGACAATTACACTTAACTACTTTATTAGGGATGCTAATTAAGATTAGGTATGGAAGGTCAAGATTAGATTTAATAAAGCTAAAATCTAATGGTCTAAATTAACTACATAAAGCTTAATCCATGAGAAAAGGTTTTGACCAATAAGAGAGAGAGAAAAAAATTAAAACAAATTTGATAAAGTTTGAAATCCTAGAGTAAATTGGATAATGGTTTGAAATCCAAGTAAATACCGATGTACACAAGTAAAAACTCAAAACAACAAATAAAGTGAGAATTTATACAAATTTAAATAGTTGTGAAGAAGTAGGAACCCCGAGAGAAAATATAAGGACTTATCTTGAACCCACATAATTTAACCTCGAAAGTAAGCCTAGTAAAGGCTATTTTTGCAAACGTTGAAGAATAAGCTTAGTACAACCAGGGGAATCTCATTAGACCATAAACTGGATATCCAACTACTAATCAAAAAGCATACTCGAGAATTTAAAAGTATTAGTGATTGATCAAGCAACCAAAAATGAAATTCGTTAAAGTAAAACCGAAGACTCAGTTGGAAGAAACTTCTTCATTAAGTATGGGTCCAATGGTTAAGATTAAAACTTCTTAACTAAGTTTAGATCCTATGGTGGAAATTGAGGAAGAGGAAGTTCAAAATAATCGCAAGAATGCCATGACATTTCACTATAAATAGAGGGCTTCCCTCTTCATTCTCTTCACACCAAAAACCATTCTAAGCAAGAGTGGAGTGAAGCAAGAAGGAGGAGGGAGTAGCAAGAGTCTTCAAGAGGTAAGCTTGTTTTTAGTTTCTAGTCTTTAGTTTTATAGTTCTTAGTAGTTTTTAGTATAAAGGTTAGTTTGATCTTTAAATCTTCCAAGAAGTTTTGATTTCATGTTTTTATGATTAAAAATGTCTTTTTCGAAAATATGGTGGAAAATATTGTGGAGCAAAATTCTTGGAAGTTGAAGATCAAAGTAGCGAAGTTCTAGCAAAATTTTCGGTAAAATTTCTGGGCAAACAGCAGACGAAATGTAATATTTTATGTTGAAAATGGAGCCGATAATTTCCAAAAATAAATTAGATATGTAGGGATTTCCGAATATATATAATATGTAGCATTTTGATTCTTGTACAAAGAGATACAACCGGTTGAAGTTAGGCCATTTTTATGGACGAAATTCTGGGCAACGTTGTGAAAAATGAAAACTGGGAATTGTTCATAAATTCTAGGTATATACAAGTATTTTTTATTGAAAATAGACATCCTAAGGATCCTGGGGAATTTTACGGATACTCGTTTCAATTTTTCTAGAATTAATTATGATTTTTCAAAGTTGATGCAAAATCTGCCAAGAAAATTCAGTATTGCGTTTTTAAATAAATGTAAGGGCAAAATTGTAATTAACAAATCCACCAAGGGTAGAGAGGTAAATAGAGGTGAAAATATCCCTTAGAATATTATTCTAAGTATTATGGTGATATGTTAGGATATCCGGAAGTCCGGGTCATTTGGGTTCAAAGGTCAGGCATGTGGCCATTACACTGTGAAAGGTACGTTCGCGTACTGTAACACTAACTCTGATGCTTATTGTATGCTTATATGTGATAGATTCATTCAAAAATTCATGGACAGGACTTTGTCTTGGGTCATGCACCGTGTCTAAGACTCTATCTTAGTTCACTGTTTATACATTCAGCTTTATTTATACGGGTTACGAGTCTTGGTAATGCGTTGAGTTTTCCTAGCGCGAGGACACGAGGAGCTGTCGTGGCTAGTTGGTTAGTGCAAACATGGTTGATTGTGCATGTCTTTGTGTGCTATGTACTATTGTTGTGATTGACATTACATCTGCTGTGTGTTTATGTATTGTTGTAACCTTACATCTGCTGTGTGCTATGTATTGGTTAATGCTGTAATGTTATGAATATCTGTCATACATAAGCATGGGGTTAACCGTTACCTGAGGTTCAATGGGTATTGAACCTCAGCTCTTACTTTAGCTTCAGGATCTAGAGTGAACAGGATCGACGACAAGGGTAAGCAGCAGGCATAGGGAATTTATTTGGGAGAAAGTCTTTGTTGATATGTACTTAACGTTGTAGTCATTCAAAATTTTTGTATCACTATGGAAGCAAACATATACAATACAGTGGATGTTTATCAGTTACTCTTCAATTTAAATACTTCCGATGCTCTACTCTGATCAAATATTTCAGAAAAAAAAAAATGCTTCCGAAAATTAGGATGTTACAACCCCTTGGTGGTGACATTTGGTTGTGACACTTGGTGGTGACCCTTGGGGTGATCAAGTAGAAGTCATGTACAAAGTATTGTAAAAATACAAGAAACACATGAAATTGAATGAGAATTGCTCCCCACTTATTTTTTACTTATTTATTTCATATTTCTTTTAGTTTAATAACAATTTTTTCCCTTCAAAATCTTAAAGGTTAGAGATTTGAAAAATAATTTATAAAATTAGAGAATAAAATAAAATATTAAAAATATATATTTAACTTAATATATATAAATTTTAATATATCTCTTATTTTGTTTTATATTAGATTGAAAGCCACCCGCGTAACCACGATATCAAATCAAATATAACTAACTATCTGTTTGGATTAGTGGTAGAATTTGTTTTTCTGACATAAGTAAGTATACTAGAGGTGTTTTGTCTGGACTTATGTGAACGTGCTTTTTGAACACAAACTCATATAAGCCCTAAAGTGGCATGAGATTATAGGAAAAAAAATACAATTAAATACTTTTAATCGTTATTTTCTTGGGAAAATCCTAAAAAAACATTATTACAATATGGGAAAGACAAATCAGAAGTCTAATATCATAAATATCAAGTCAGATTCGTGGAAGAAATCTGGGATTTGAAAATCTTTCCAAATAACCAATCTACCTCTGACAACATTTGGGGAACTCAAGTTATCAATATGTATACCATAGTTGTTAATTGCAATTCTTAAGTTGTTATTCTCTATACCGAAATTGCTTACACATTGCAATTAATAACTTCAATATATATATCAACAACTTGAACTCCTCAATAATCATCAAATTTATCCTTAAAAATTTGTAATACCTGGTTCATAAGAAAACGGGTCAGTTTGGATCCATCAATCAATAAATACAATTTATTATTGCTTCTTTCATGCTTTCCTTTTTTTTTTTTTCTTTATAATTCAATAATTGAGTAATCATAATTTATTGATCAGCTAATAATACTTCCTTCTGACAGCATATCCCTCAATGGGGGAATTTATTTCTATTTTTGACTACATTACTTTCTTTATGTGATTTTTCTTTAAGTAAGCGGAGAGTTACAAAATATTCTTTTAATTTTACCACATTGAATTATATTCATCCTTTACAACATGTGGGGAATTAACGCTTATCTTCTCTTATAATTATATAAAAGTAAGGTCGATATCTTCAGCATACATGTGCTTTTACTCTTCAACCGCATTTTACGTCATATTTTTTTTATTTAAATTATAACTTCTCAGTTCTCAATCATAACTTCCCGAAATAATAGGTTTTTTTTTTTTTTTTTTTTTTTTACCTAAGGAAATAATAGGGTTGATTTGTTCAAAATATGTGTGTGTGTGTGTGTGTGTTTTTTTTTTTTTTTCATGAGAAAATTTTCTTAAACATCCTTGCAGCTTTGTTATGTTGCTCCTGGATTGTTTTACACATTTCGCTGGTTTTAATGTTAAAAATGATAATATGTTATAAAAATTAAATTGGAATTTTAAAAAATATAAGAACTAGCAGCCATGTGTTAAAATCTAAAATAACAAGGCGCATTTTATTCTAGACAGTTATCAAATTCCATTTTAAAAAAATGGATATTCTATATTGTTACGGACCTGCATAAGGCTCATATCCAATATGCGGCCCAAACTGAGGATATATCATATATCGAAACTCACCTACAATACCGGGATATCCTACTTTGTATGAGGATCATATCAAGCAACAATATAGGGGCATCTATCAGATACATACGCGATACTCGCACCCAGGATCTCGGCACAATAAGATATCCTATCCACGGTAACCTCTATAAATATAGAGACCAAACACTAAGGTGCACACGTTCTAACTCAGACTATTTACATTCAGTTACACTATGTACACACACCACCCCCTATATCTCATGCACAGTGATCCCAAGCTCCTCTGGATATTTTCTCCTTAGGTATTCAGACAGAGCCCACCGATCCAAGATCAAAGTACCAGCCCTTGGCTGGACATCTGTGTTCTACACCAGAACATTGGCGCTGACCGTGGGGACGTTAAATAACGATTCCTGTGACTATCGATGGCTAATACAAGAAGCAATAGTCAGAATATCCAGCCTAATCAACCACAGGCTGAGGCAAGTAAAAATCACGATCAAAGTTCACCACGTCGGGGGGAAACTCTGGAAGGCAACGTTTCAGACATGGCGTCTTCTCCACCCGACGTCAACAAAACTCAGGCCGAACCAATGGAGGAGACCGCAGGCCCAAGTATAGATGTTCTCATCGTGCAAAAACACGGGGAGTTGATGTCATGGAGGATGGAGAATAAGGAAAAGCGAGATGACCTCCAGCGCTAGGAAGATCTCAAAGAGATTCAGGAAACGCTGGACGACCGGTTTAGGAGTTTCGAAGCCTTGTTTCAAAAAGGAGTCCGAGGAGGATTGCGGAAGGCCAAGAAAAAAGTGAGGCCGAGTTCGGGTCGAGATCATCCATCAGCCTTGAATCTTAAAAAACTACGATTGGCTCGGATCCCGAATAATGACGACCGAGATGGTGAAGATGATCGAGATGGTCAAGAGGATCGAGATATCGAGGAGGACTGAGATTCCAAGGGACACCGAGATGTGAAGAAGGTAGCCCGGCCACGAGGCTCCCCCAGAGAGTATAGAATGAAGTACTTGACAAGCTTCGACAGAAGCCCGTTCTCAAAGGAAACCGCCACTGTGCCCTACCTGAAAAACTTTGATTTGGCCGACCTCCTGAAGTATGACGGGACCCAGGATCCGCGCGGTCACCTTGAAACTTTCGAGCTGCTCATGTGGGTTCGTTTAATCAAGGGCCTAGTCATCCTACGTCTTTTTGCGGCCACACTGACCGGACCAACACAGAAGTGGCTCCATTCCCTGCCGAATAACTCTGTGCGTAACTTTGAAGACCTCGTACAAAAGTTTGAGTTGAACTTCGCAACCAGTAAGAAACAGCCGAAGTCCTAGTTCACTTTGCAGTGTGCTCGCTCCCCGAGGAACTCCATGTGCACTGCCTTGTCGATGGCCTAGATCCATCGTCACGTTTGGCCAAGAATGTGTGCAAGAACCGAGTCTACACTCTGACCGAGTTCTACACCTGAGCGAAGCAGTATCTGGACGTGGAACAGATAGAGATAGCCAATGCCGTTGAGCTCGAGAAATGGAGGAACACGTCACCGGATGAGAAAGGTCCTGCTAACTGATGGAGAGAAGACTCTCAGAAACGCAATCGAGATAACCAACCACGGGGGGAAAGGCCTGAAGCGAAGACGAAATACGATATCTACACCCCTCTGAATGTGTCACGGGCGCAGCTTTGGAAGGAGATGGCTCAGACAGACATGAGGAGGGTTGGTAGACCGAGGTCTCTCTGAAACCGACCCACATCAGACCAGTCCAAATTCTGTGCATTTCATGATGGATCGAGGCATACTACGGAAGAATGTTATGAACTCTGAGATGCCATTGAGAAGTTCATAAGAGAGGGAAAGTTGCACCAGTACGTGATCAAAACCCAAGGAAGGAGAAATGCCAAATGCAATCAGAGAGGTCGAAGTAGTAGACCGGCCACAGACCCAAGGAAAGAGGAGAAAAGAAGAAAGTCAAATTCCGGGGACGAGTTCCCAGAAACCGACTTCTGTTGCAACGTAGTTAGCGGGGGATTCGAAGGTGGTGGTGACACAATCAGCCAGCGTAAGAAGTACCTTAGGGAAGTCCTTTTGATGAGAGACCTCCCAAAGTTTAAGGACGACCCAAGAAAGTTGGCACCACCATCCCTAACATTCACAAGGGAAGAGCTGACCGACATAGTACCAGGGCATAAGGACGGGTTGGTTATCATGGAACCTTGGTGAATTGCCTGGTTAAAAGGATTTTCATGGATGCAGGGAGCTCGGCCGACATAATTAGCTGGGACGCTTACAAAAGGATGCATATGGATGTGGAGGATCTGAAGCCATGCAAAACAACCCTCGTAGGGTTCAACGGAGAGCGTTCATTTTCCAAAGGTTACATCGACCTAAGATTGACGCTAGGTACGAAGGAGGCGTTTAAATCAGAACGGGTAAGGTTCATAGTCGTTGACTTTCCTTCCTCTTACAATGTTATACTAGGTAGACCGACCATCCACAAGTGGGACATGATGGTGTCCATAAAGCATCAGAAACTCAAGATGGTCAACAATAAGAACCAAGTAGTAGCAGTGTCCGGGGATCAGAAAGAATCCCGGCAGTGTTATTTCGAGACTCTCCAAGGCAATGAAGAAGGACCCTCATCTCCATCTCAGCTTAGTAAAGGGGAAATCTCGGCTATATCTGAGAAGCACAGGAGGCCCCGACGATAAGTAAACATGGTAGAACTCGACCTCAGGGATAAGCCCGAGGTCCCACGACCAGAGCCAGAAGGGGAATTGGAGGAGTTGATACTGGGAAAGGATCCTTCAAAGACCACCAAAATTGGCAGGGCAATAGAGGCTGATCTAAAAGCCCGATTGATTGAATTCCTAAAGCAGAATCAAGATGTTTTCGCCTGGACATCTTCCGAGATACAAGGGATCGACCCACGTTTCTGCTGGCATAAACTGGCCATGCGTTCGGGATCGATGCCGGTGGCACAAAAGAAGAAGAACATTGCAGCTGATAGACAGAAAGCTCTATAGAGTCATGTCGAAGAGCTCTTGGCGGCAGGGTTTATCAGAGAAATATAGTATACCACCTAGCTTTCTAATGTGGTGATGGTTCTGAAGCCAAATGGCAAATGGAGGGTGTGCACGGATTACACCAACTTGAACAAGGCATGCCCGAAAGATTCCAACCCAATGCCAAATATTGACCAATTGGTCGATAACTCGGCCGGCTTTCAGCTGCTATCTTTCATGGACGCCTACTCCGGCTACAATCAAATAGCCATGCATCCTGACGACCAGGAGAAGACCGCCTTCATGACCAACAAGGCTAATTACTGTTACAACGTTATGCCTTTTAGGTTGAAGAACGCTGGAGCCACACAGATCGGACGAAACATAGAAGTGTATATTAACGTCATAGTCGACCAATAGTAACCCGCGCGCAGAGCTTTCTTGACAAGTGCTTTGCCCCCCATGTGATGGCCGTTGATGCCATCATGTATCTCTGCCAGTACGTACTTGGCTTCTGCTCCGTCCAAGCATCGCATCATTGGAGAATGTAGGCCTTTTCGATACAATTGATCGTCCACCATGGTGTAGATGGCGGCCTCTTAGATCAATTTCTTAGCCTCGGTCGAATTGGTTGGAATAATGCCCCTTTCCAAGTAATCTTCAATCGGCTTCCTCCAATCTGTTGCTACCGAGATGGTCATGATACGGCTCGCTCGAATGTGCTCTTTGGATTACGGTTCGTGATTGCTAGCGCCTTTCGTACTTGCCAATTTGGAGAGGATATCTACCCTAGCGTTTTCTTCCCTTGGAATATGGGTGACAATCACCTCTTGGAACTCCGCCATGATTTCCTTAGCTTTGTTGAGATACTCAGCCAAAAGTGGACCTTTCGTTTGGTAAGTGCCCTCAATTTGTGCAACGACGAGCTGTGAGTCGGTGAAAACCTTGACCCGCTGAGCTCCATTCTCTCTGGCTTGTAGCAGTCTGGCAAGAAGAGCTTCATACTCAGCTTGGTTGTTTGAGGTAGGGAACTTCAACTGAAGGGAATGCTCTACGGCCACCCCTTCCGGGCTTTCTATTATAATTTCCACCCCGCTTCCTTTTGCATTGGAAGAGCCATCGACATATACCTTCCATACTTCCGCTCGATCAACCTCAATCGTATCTGTCGGGGTGAGTTCCCTGACGAAGTCTACCAGCACTTGTAACTTGATGGCATATCGGGCTTCAAAAGTGATGTCGAAATCGGACAACTCAATCGCCCAGCTCGTCATTCTTCCGGCGAGGTCTGGTTTGTGTAACACTTGGCGGATTGGTTTACTAGTTCGGATGACTGTCCGATGTCCTTGGAAATAGGGCCGCAGTCTTCTTGTCGTTGTTGGCAGGGCGAACGCCACTTTCTCCAGTTTCTAATACCGAAGTTCCGAGCTCTGCAGTGCCTTGCTCACAAAGTAAATTGGTGCTTGTCCGGTCTCGGCTTCTCTTACCAAGGCGGTGCTTACAGCCTCTTCTCCTACTGACAAATATAGGAATAAGGTCTCGCTAGGTTTCGGTTTTGTCAGGACCAGGGGTGCTGCCAAGAATTACTTGACCTTCTTGAATGCGGCTTCACAGTCCGAGTTCCATCCTCCCTACATTTCCTTTTTCAACAACTTAAAGAAAGGCAGTGCCTTTTCTTCTGATTTTGGTAAGAATCTAGTCAGGGCGGCAAGTCGGCCCGTTAACTGTTGAACCTCTTTCTTGATCCTCGGGGCCTGCATATCTAGCACGGCCTTGCACTTATCTGGATTGGCCTCGATTTCGCGGTTGGTCAACATGAAACGGTCGGTACTCCAAAAGCGCATTTGGCCAGGTTTAACCTGATCCGGTGCCGTCTCAACTTCTCAAACGTTTGCTCCATGTTTTGAATTGATTTTATTAAATCAAAGGTTTTAATACGTATTTGGACTTATTTGATTAATGATATTTTATATAGTTTCACTTATGTTTAAGATTTCCGAACTGTTATTATTCGGAGTTACATATGTTAAATTACTCTCATTAGTATTTCATTAAATTTTATAAGTGGGACGTTATTCACCGGAAAATTTTTGGCCTCAGATGGCATTGCAGACCTTGCACCTTCAGCTGAACATTGGAGATTGGCGTTGTTGACCAGGCTTGTTGATATATTTTGGATCAGCTGCTAGTGGATGTAAAGCTGAGTTTCTTTTATATATTATCATCTTTAGCTTAGATGCTCCACGTAGTCTATAGGTAGGATCTTTGTCTTCCCTTGTAAATTTGGATATTTGTACATATATATATATATATATATATTTCATATTGGAGCATAGCCCTAAAGGTTGTTATATGTATTATTTAATGTTTGTATACAAGTCTAAGGCTCATGGAATGTGGCTTCACTCATATTCCACGCTGGCCACCCCTTAGATTTCAGGGCGTGACAACTGCAGTCGATAAATTTCTAACAATGCTTAGAATTCTACCAATACGACGACTAATTGATAAAATCAAATCATAAATTGTCACCAGAATATGTACAACCGGCAACAATGCCAGAAATAGTCAAAAAGGGCACAAACACCCCAGGTAAAAATATTTACAGCACAAAGAAAGCCATAGGCTCAGGTGTCTGACGGAGGCAGCTTTGAGGGACCTAGACCACCGTCTGAGGGGCATCGAGCGAGATCTCCTCTTCTCCTTCCTCTCCTTGTTCTAGATCGCCAAGTTCTGAAACTGAGGCATTATCCGGGGACGGGGGAGGAGGGACATACTTACCTTGGTGCAGATACGCCCGGTAGTCAACTTTGTCAAACTCGAGAGCCACCGAGGGGTTAAAGTGTCGGACCAGGGCCAAAGCCATGTTGAAGGCATCCTTGGCGGTCGCCTTTACCTTGTCTGTACACTCAGAGAGAGCTTTCTTGTATCTGCAAGATCGGCCTTGGTGGACCCCAGCTCATCCGCCAAATTTCCCCGCTGTACCTGAACCGCCTTCAGAGCTTCTAGGCTTTCGGAATTAGAAGTCTTCAAAGAAACATTCTCGGCCTTCAGCTTGGCCAACTCATCCTTCGAAGACGTCAACTCTTCCTGAGCAGATGTTAGCTCTTCGGACTTCTTGGCGACATCGGCCTATAGCGCACCCAGCTCGTCCTCTGCCCACTTACTCACCGCCACAGCCATATCCCTAGCCGACTCCAGTTGGCGTTTCTCAGTAGAGAAGCCGATGACCTTCTTCTTCAAGAGAAGCAGGGATTGCATCAAACCCACTCCTTTCACCATATGATCTTGCACAAAGTGGATTATGCATTCGTCAGCCTCGTTCAGGGCAAGGGAAAGATCCAGGTAGCGGCGAGGAGGAAGGAAGGCCACGCTGAGCTCATCGGTCGAGCACCCCTTCTCCCAGGAAAAACCATGTGGGAGCTTGTAAGAAGGAGGTGGAGGAGGAGAAGTAGGCGCCAACCAGTCTTCAGGCTGAGTTTGGGCATCTCTTACCACAGCAGCATTACCCTTTTCTAACTGCGGCGGTTCGGTGGAAGGTGATGAAGAGGGACCACTTGGGGCCGAGGTCCTAGTCCTCTTGGATGATTGGGCTTATGGAACGGCCCGCTCTCTTCCCATGCCAGGCTCGGCTGCAGCACGCTTCCGAGGCTCCCTCCTCGGCTGAGCACCCTCACTGGGGTTCACGTGGGCCACGTATGGGGGCAACGAATCCATAGCTTGAGCTGCAAAATAAAAGACAGATCAGAGGCTACCAAAACCAAGGTACGACATCATAAAAAGGGGAACTAAACACGTAAGAGATACATGGCCCAGCGCCAGCAGTGGGAAGAGGTTGATAAAGTATAAAGGCAATGCTCCTTGACAAAAGAGCCCAGGAGAGAAACTAATGCTGCGTCCTCGGGCAACAGATCGTCCCCGTCAACTTGATAACTGGTCGAGTCCTTGTTATGATGGTCATGGGTCCAGTACAATGGAAATCTCCATTCCACATCTTTGGGCCAAGAAGAAACCAGGGTTGTTGCCTGGATAGGCCACGACCTTAAAAAAGCCGGTCTTGAACCGTTTGAAAGAATCAGAATAAGCCTGGAAGAGTTTACGGTCGGTTACCCCCGAAGGGAGGTTAACCCTTTCAAGCTCTCGTCATGTTTGTCAGATTGAGGTGTGAATTGATAGACGAAGTAAAACAAAATTGAGCGTTTGCAGGGAATGGGCTCCAGCAACAATTTACAGAAGCGCTCAAACGTGAGAATGAAGCCCCACGCATTGGGATGGAGTTGAGAGGGGGTAAGATGAAGATAGGTTAAAACATCTATTTGAAACTCGGTGAACGGGAAGCGAACACCTTGACGAGTAGAGTAGTCCTTGTACCAAAAGAAGAAGGAATTGTTGGTTCCCTCCCTAATAACGTACACTGGCTCCCCTTCGGAAGGAGGGCACAAGGTGCAGGAAGATACATCTCCTAAGTCAAGACGGGAGATATCTTTCGCCGACATCAACGACCGGGTTGTCAACACCCCATGTGCAACCCAGGGGTACTTGTCCAGAAGGACTTCGAGAGGGGTCGCAGACTCGGACTCCCAAGAATGCAGACGGCGTCCTATCGGGTGACTGAGACGTCTCCATTTAGACCTAAAACCAACAAAAAAGGATAAAAGATCAGCAAATGAAGGGTATACCTGAGGCTTGCATGTTAACAATGGAAGGACAATGAAGGCTGGGTCTCACGGCCGAGGAAAGAATGGGAGGAGACCTTTGTCGGCAGGAACCTAAAACTTGATTGGCAAGAGAGTCTTGTCCGAGTGCAATGTAGTGAGAGCTGGAGGCAATGCAATCCCAGCATGGGTCGAGGTACCCCTCCGGATGGGTGTCTGACCTCGGCCGAGGAAGAGTTTGGTAAAAATTAATAGGAGTAGTTGAGATGGCCCTTGAACCACCTCGGACTCAGGGCGTGTAGGGCCGCTACGAGGTCTACGCTGGGGAAGCGGACCAACAGCAGGTACAGAGCCTCCGACTCCCCTGTCGCCAGACCCACCACAAAGTAAGCTGGCGAGCCTTTTCTCTTCAGTAAGGGAAGAACCAAACAACCAGAAACTTGTTACGGGATGATGAGCGCGTAAGGTCTCTTCCTCTTCTGGGGTTAAATTTTGACTGGAAGAAGGCAAATGACTAGACCTATCCATCACAACGGAACCTAGAAACGCACAGAACGTTGGGTAAGGAATGGAGAACCAAAACAGGGAGTGGACAAAGGATGCTTCCCCTCACAGTGCTACGCTACGGGGAACAAGGGGTAAGGGTTAACACGATACCCAGAAGCAAGAACCTACCCAGAAGTACCCAAAACTGGAAATGCTTAAGCGACAGAACTCCTGAAAAGAGAAATAAAACCATAGAAATGTGGTAAGAAGATGATAAGCATACCTGAGTTTGTGAAAGATGGAAAGATGATCAAGCGAAATCCACAGAACAGATCGCAACAAGGAAAAAGCTAGGTACGATAAGAGAAGTGGGAAAACAGTAAACTGAGAGCAACGAAGCAAATGGAGGGAAACGCGAACGAAGAATGAATATGTCTTTTTTCAAACGTCGTAATAGTGGGGGTAAAAGAGGCAACTCACTGGTAAAGTAGGAGGGCGCACGTCACGCAACAGGAGCATTAAATGCGCACGAAAAACGCTAACGGCTGGACGCTGCGGTTACGACCCCTCACCACTCCGAGGGAGCCATGTGTCATAAGGTAATCATGATAGAGGCGTAACGCCCCAAACCTGGAAAATCAGGAAAAATGGTAGACATTCACACGGATGGTGAGCCAGTTCACATCGTCTCGGGTCAGGGGCAGCAATGGAGAACCTTGGCATTGAAGACCTCGAAAAGAACACATGACTCCCCTAGTCCGATCCTATGCCCCATGACACAGTGACGTCATGACCTCGGCATATCTGCTCTTGACGATCGACCCTGCACAACTCGGATAATAAAGCTGGATGAGGACAAGATACATCTCGGCAGCACAGAACGCCTGAATTACCGAGCTAGGGGGCAACTGTTACGGACCTGCATAAGGCCCATATCCAATATACGGCCCAAACTGAGGATATATCATATATCAAATCTCACCTACAATACCGGGATATCCTACTTTGTAGGAGGATCATATCAAGCAACAATATAGGGGCATCTATCAGATACATATGTGATACTCACACCAAGGATCTCGGCACAATAAGATATCCTATCCACGGTAACCTCTATAAATATAGAGACCAAACACTAAGGTGCACACGTTCTAACTCAAACTATTTACATTCAGTCACACTGTGCACACACACCACCCCCTATATCTCATGCACAGTGATCCCAAGCTCCTCTGGATATCTTCTCCTTAGGTATTCAGACTGAGCCAACCGATCCAAGATCAAAGTACCAGCCCTTGGCTGGACATCTGTGTTCTACACTAGAACATATATCATTCTATTTTAATTTAAATATTGCTTAGTGACCCCATTTTTAGATCCTTAAGTTTGCTTTCATTCTGGTTTTAACTCCTTAACTTTCATTTATTTGAAGCATCAATCAATCAATCAATTACCAATCATCAATCAATCAACTTTACACTAGAAATTTTATAATACCTTTTTAGTGACATGTTAAACTCACAAACAAGTCGGACAATCACACCATCAAAATTGCATATCTATTATTATTGGGGGTTGACTATAAGGAATGAAGCAAATTGAATTTAAAATTATACGTTAAATCAAGAATTATAATTATATTAATATTATGTTAAGGTGGTTCAAGCATACCAAGGAACTTCATATTTCATTATTGTAGGGATCTCCATAACTAAGGTATTAGTGCAATAAATTATATTAATGCAATCAAATTTGGATTAAACAGTTTGCTTCATATTTGGTTAACAGGGCACATAAGAAAAACTTAGGTACTCTAAGAGTACCAGCTCAAATCAACTATGCCTAATTAAAATACAACATCTCGTGAAATTTTATCCTAGTTGGCATCCTATAATCCTAACTGGAATTTCCGGCGGGATGTGTTTGTGAGTTTTTCTTTTTCTTTTTAAACTAGGACGTTTGCTTTGAAAAAAATATAAATTGTGAAATACTTCTGGAAGCTAAAGTGTCGTATTTTAATTGAACAAAGTTTAGATGATCTTACGCTCCTAAAGTATGTGAGTATTTCTTGGCACGCACCATCAAAATTGTCCATATGCAATTATTTGGGCTCGAATATAAGGAATGAAGTAAAATGAATTTGAAATTAGATGTTCAATACTTAAATCAGGAATCAAACCCCTAGATCATCCAAAGCGAGTTTTTCCTTAATCATAATTTTATAATTATGCTCCATGCTTGCCAATGAACTTCACCTTCCATGATTATAGGGATCTCTATGAATTGTATTATTAATTATATCAATCATTAGGTTATAAGTGAAATTTTTTAAAAAAATTATGTCTCCCTCAATTGTATTATGATATTTATTTGAAAGGACAAACACTTTTTTAAAAAAATAAAAATAAAAAAAGTTCTGCAGCAAGCAAAATATTTTAAATATTACTCCATAGTCAGAAATTAAAGAAGTAAGCAAGAATGTATCACTATTTTTTTTTTTTTTTATTTTTTTTTTTAATAATCTGAGTGCTGGTGGTGTTCGGTGATGAAGGATTGGGACTTGAAGAGATTTCTCCAATGTCTGCACGCCCAATGAAACCGGATTAAGTATTTTACAGGAAGTCGTTTGAGAATTTTATCAGATTTTCTATACACAAAACATAGCAAATACCTTGAAACTGTTCCACAAATGCAAAATCTATAAATGTAGAAAGTAATGGTCTTGATTCAAGTACTCCATTGTCCGAACAGGTACGTGCGACAACCTTCTTCTGAAGTGGGTTAAGCAAAATACAGACACAAATCAAATAAACCATTTTATCTTAAATGATCCTTTTGTGTTTGGCAATAGACAAGTTTGTTAGAATTTCTCTATCATGCAAGCTTCTCACTTGGTTGGTGCTCTAAGGATTCTTGAACTTCAAAATAAATAAAAATGTTGCCTTTTTATCAGACAATTTGTAAACCTTAAAAGGTAAGGATAAGAAATTTTAGTTATTGAGATGTTATATCTTATTTGTTTGAAACTAAAAGGAGAAACCCAAATAAAATAGAATCGCAAGTGGTACCCTCACATACATATAAGAGGATCCTCACCCAATCACAATACATACACACATTTGAAGAACGTATAATTGATTAACTCAAGACTCAAATTTCTATGGAAGTCAAACAATTAACACTTGTTACAAAAGTATGAGTGGTACAAGGAATGAAAGATGACTTATTGGTAGGAAATTTTTCAAACATCGAACAAAGATTGAAATGACAATGAATGAAAGTTGGGGAGAACGCCAGTGTCATATGATATATGTATATTACAAAAAGATCACAACTTACAAATAATCCACACACCAGCAACTAGACTATATATCTGTCTTAGAAAGAAAACAGAAAAAACGAATCTTATAGGCAACACAAATACAACTAGAAAAACATCTGTCATTTACGAAAACAACTGTTGATTCATCATTCAGGATAACATCTCTAAAGGTCTTTAAGCTTCATAAGGCATAAAATAATCTAACCTGATATGGTTTATTTCTACCAAAAGTGCTCAAACTAAATAAGTGTACAAAATAAAGATTAAGATTTAGGGAGTAAACATCTTAACATCACTTTGCGTTAAAATATCATGAACAAGTCCAGGCCCTACAGAAAAATTGTGGATGATTTCATTCCTCCCACCGGTGCAAGACTTTCAGCATAATTGAAAATCCATTCCTTATATCCAAATTTGCTAATAGCAAACTTCCAGGTTTTTTTAGTGGTGGGATTTAAGAAAACAGCTGTTGATTCACCTTCCCTGAGAGAAAAGAAGACAATTTCATTTCTCCAAATAGTCCCACGAGATAAGAAGCAAGGGTCGATACTATATTTTCCGGTCCAACTCCATATCTCTCCAGACGCACCTACGCCCTCCTCCATTACCCACAGATCAATAACAGAATGTGTTGGGTCTTCGATCCAAGAAAATAAGGCAAGTTTTTCCTCATACACAGTAAAGCATGAATGAGGGCGTAGCTGTGGTGTTGGTATCACTGTAAACACTTCCACTGCTAAGTCAAATGAAAAAATCAGTCTCTTATTAGCATAACCCTCCCCAACCGTCTTGTAACCCCACCAAAACATAACACCATTGACAGTGATACCCGGAGATGTTACACCTCCGGATCCATTCAGCGTAAATTGTTCTTCCTTCCATGACCCTGAGCTCAAAGAATATACTTTTACTGCACAAACATCAGCATAGTCGACAGGAGAATAAGCTATCACTATCTTATAATCATTATTAATTGGACTGAACCCAAATCCTATATGATGGGAACAACCATCCTTAAGAATATTAGTTTCGGGCACTAGTCTGACCTCTCTAATAGCTGGATTCCACACTAAAAGAAAATGAGGAGATGCATCATGCTTATTGATTTCAACACAGAGCAAGCCATTGCAGCTGCCTAGTATCTTACCTTGCTTCAAATAACTGAGCAATGGTGGGTTCTGAAATTCCCAAACTTGCATCTCGGAATCTAGGCAGTACATGTTCGAAGGACCATCCAAGTCAAAATCTTTCATAAGGAGACAAGGGTTTTGATGATTTGAGTGGTCGTGGTGATCTGAGATGAAAGATTGGGTCTTGAAGAGAATTCTCCATTGTTTGCACACACATTGGAATCGCATTAACGATTTCACCGGAAGTCGTTTCAGAATGTTTCGGATAATTTCTGGAGGAAGAAACGGAAAGTCGTCATCCATGGTGCTCGAGCTCGATTGGGGAGGACGAATTTATCAGAAAGCCTTCGCTCCCAACGAAGGCGTTAGGGTTTACAGAATTACAGGAAACGATATTAAAAGGAAGGGTAAAATAATCAAATTTCCTTTAATTACAATCTCCCAACTATTTTGAAAATGTATACTTAATTCTAAATAATTATCGGACGTGTGTACCATAGAGTTTTAACTCCTTATTTATAGAGTATACCTTAGGTTAAGCTTTATGGGCCCTGCGTGTCTTGTGGCCCAAATATCATAACTGCTTTGATCTGGATTGATAACTTGGTTAAGAATATTTTTTCTAAATTCAAAAATATATTTTTTAATTAAAATTTATATAAAGATAAAATTTATTTATTATTTTACCATTAATACTAAATCCCTAATCTTACTTTTATCTTGCATGTATTTATTTTATCTTACATTTTTTGACTAAAATTGTTTAAGAGAATTAAGAGTTTGTTTATCTATTCCCTAGTTTCTATTTTTATCTTTATAAGAAGTTATTTCTTTGATGATTTTAGCAATGGTTAATGTAAATATTACAAACGTTGAATAGTTTTTAAATAAACATATTCTTGATCAAATGTGTTTATAAATATTTATGAAAAAAGTATTAAATTATAGGGTAAAGGAGCAAAAATACACATGTAATTTTCCCCCGGGAGCGCTCAGCACCACGAGTTTTTTTTGGGAGCAAAAATACACATGAATTCTCAAAAGTGGAGCAAAAATACCATGGCTTTTAGTTTAACTTCACAGACGTTACTTACATTTTGAAAATATTAAAATACCCCTCAACTCAACAAAAATCCCAATTTCCTCCGGCCTCCCCCTGGATTCATCACCCTCCCCTGTTAATTCTCAATCATTCCAGACAAAATTGCAGGATAGAAGACAGAGATTTAAACACATTGACAAAAAAATCTAGAGAGATTCATCAACCTTTCAAATACCAATTACAGATCCAGAAATCAAATCCAATAATCAACATAAAAATCAAATCAGAAAATGAGGAAGAAACTGATCCAGAAATCACGAGTTAAACCAAATGAGGAAGAAAGCTGATCCGAGAAATCACAATCTCGGGATTAAACCATTTTGAAGAGACGGAGCTTTCTCCGGTTATAAAGTACCGTTCTTGTTCCCCCACAAAAGAAAAACGAGTTCTTGAATCTCCGTAATCAAGCACGGCTTGAAAATTTTTCAATTCAAAACGATGAGAAGAAGTAGAGGGAGATCGTACCGGTGCGATAGAAGGGAGAATTTGCCCTTGACAAGATTCTGATTGACACGTCATATCTTGAACCCTAAGCCCCAAATCTGTTTCGTATAATAAGATTAGGTTTTGAACCCTAACCCAAAACGGAAGAAAGACGAAGAAATTGGAGGAACAATATAAAATCGTCGTGCTTAGGGTGTTCGACTTTGTGGATGTTGCCTTCCCTAAACCCAGGATTGAAGAAAGAAGAAATTAGAATCGAACACCCACATCCACATACCTGAACAATGTCGGCGATGGTTGATGAATCGAAACCCAAGATTTTAATCGAACGCCGTGATTGATGCCTCGCATGCACTGCTGACCTGAGAGACCAGGCTATGTGTTCCCAAGGGAGAGATCGATGACCGGAATTTCGCCAACGATGGCGTCGGCTTCTCCGACGGTGGGTATGGGGATTGAAACGGTAATGAGTGAGAGAGCGCGAGTGAGAGAACGCAAGGGCAGTGAGGTCAATTAAGGGGAAAAAAGCATTTTTCATTTTTTTAATAAGGTGGGGCCCACTAAAAACTTAACGGCAGTTAAACAAAATTGATGGCCATGGTATTTTTGCTCCACTTTTGAGATTACATGTGTATTTTTGCTCCCGAAAAAAATACATAGTGCTGGGTGTAATACCCAAAATTTCTTGTTGGTCTTAAATACAATATTTTGATAAATAGAGTCTATTTGAAATAGGTGAGTATGTAGTCTCTAAATGTTGAGATAAGTTTACCTTATGTTCTAGGCAATTTTTCCCCTAGAAATTGGAATAGCCAATAGGTTAATAAATTATATTTGGCATCATAGAATACCATAAATGAAATAAACACTATATTTAAATTATGATTCATATGGAGATGAAAATACTTAGACAAATTTAGAGAAAACAATGTCCATTAAATTAACAACTAAACCTTCACTAAATTAAGTAAATTGTCCAAGGTTTCATAATTGATTAAAGAGCCTTAAATACATATTCTTATAATTTATTGAGAGATTAAATTTTCTAACACCTTATAATTAATAAATAGCTCATGTTTAATTTATAAAAGGCCATAAAAAAATTACCAAGACACTTGAAATAATTAAGGGCAATTTTTAATAATTAATGAGCAATTAAAACTACCCTAATGAAATATTTAGATAATTATTCAGCAATTTATATTAAAATAGCCATGGATTAAGGGTGTATTAGCCAAATTAAATATCAAGAGCTAATAAAGGATTGAGATTAGCACTAAATGGATTGTTAACAATCATAAACCACTTCATGGACCAATCATACAACAACAAGAGATGATTAAACATGTAATTAAGTTGTTAATCAAAATATTAATCAAGAGTTGAAAAGTCAACAATTTCAACTATGATCTAAAGGTCAAGAATTAATTCCATAAAGCTTATCTAAGGGTCCTAATTAATTCTTGCAAAGCCTAATCCATGTGACCAAGCAAACAACCAACCAAAAGCCCCCACATGCATCTAATTAAATGCAAGAAAACACAAAAAGATGGAGCAAGGGGGGGGGGCACGGTTTGAGCAAGGAAGAGAGAGGGAGAGTGTTGCAAAAATCAAGTTGCCCACTTGCTTGAAGGGATAAGGTGGTGAGATGAAATATCAAGAGGAAATATCCAACCATTAGCCAATGAGGTGTTTACACATAGGATAATTAGGATAATCAAGAGGATTAATTCAAGAGTTAATCAAAGGGAAATCTATACAAAATAAATTGTATCTTGAAATCTACTAATCATAAATCAAAGATACAAAGTGATTATGAACAAGCAAAATTCAAGCTTCAAGATGATGGTAACCCAAGCTATTTTCTCTACTTTTAAAAATTTGCCAATTGAGAAAGATAGTGATTTTGGTCTCTAATTAAAGCTAAAAATCCCAAGAGTCCAAAACCAAAAAGAAAATTTGAATCCAACTTCATTAAGACACTCAAATGAATTTTCATCTAGTGGTTATCAACTCAAAAATTGAAGAGGCAACTTGAATGAGCACATGGGATAAAGCAAAAAGCAAAAATGGAAGAGGATAAGGAGAGAGGGAGGGCAGGTCGGTTTTGGGGTCTTCTAGGGCTAGGATTGAAGCTCTAAAATGACCTGGATCCAAGGGTGGAGAATGGGAAAGAAGGGGTTCCATTTAATTACCAAAGAGCCATAGAGTTTTCCTATAAATAGGGGCCCTTGGCCCTCATATTCTTCACACCAAAATCAGAGCAAGGAAATCTGATTCTAAGAGAGAAAGAGTGAGTGAGAGCCTTGGAGAAAGAAGGAGAAAGTTCTTGGTAAGTTTTCTAGTTCTAGCTTTAAGTTCTTTAAGTTTTAGCTTTTAAATTCTTAGTTAGAGGTAGCTTAGATCCTAAATATGGTAGGATAATTTTATTTAGATGTTTTTATGGTTAAAATTGCCTTTATCTCAAAAAATTGATGAAGAAGAGGTTATGGCAAAATTTCCGGAAGAAATTCATCAAAGTAACGAAGTTAAAGCGAAATTTCATCGGTTTCGGAAATTCTGAAGTCAGCCATGAAAACGCCAGGATTTCATATTGAAATCATGCTCAGAAAATTCTGAGAAAATTCATGGTTAAAATAGATATATAGGGCTTTTTAAAAATGTCAAGAACATGTCAAAATGATTTTGTATAGAGAGTTAAAATTCCTCAAAGTTAGGCAACGAAATTCTGGAAAATTCTGGGCAGAGGTTCAAAACTTAAAACCTGGGAGTGATTCGTGAAATCTGGGAAAAGGTGACTATTTTTTTGAAAATAGACATCCTAAGGATTCCAAGGAATTTTACGGATCCTCGTTTCGATTTTTTAGAATTAATTATGATTTTTCAAAGTTAGACAAAATGCTGCCCAGATTTATACCAGCGTTGTTGTACGAATTTTGAGGGAATGAAGTGAAAAATAAAAGTTGTAAGGGCAAAATGGTCATTAGGGGCCAAAATATCTCTTAGGATATTACTTACAAATTAATAAATACGGTATTACCATTATAGGATCAACGCGATCACGGTTCGGACGTCAAGCGTACCGAGCGCAACGCCGACGAAGGTACGGACGCGTCTTGTAACACTAACTCGATGTTCATTGTATACCTATATGTGATGAGATGTGTTTTTGAACTGAGATTCTGTTTTCAAAAGTTATTGACTGTGCACATACAGCTTTATACGGGTTATAGTCATGATAACGCCGTTAAGTTTTCCTAGCGGCGAGGACACGGCCGTACATCGTGGCACCGGTGAATAGTGCGGTCGTAATAACATTCATATGCAGGTGTATATGGTGTGTTATTACTTGGTATATGTGAATTTTACTGTGGTATCATGAATATCTGTCATACATAATTGTACTTGAACATGAGGTTAACCGTTTGGGGTTCAATGTACTTTGAACCTCGGCTCTTACCATAGCTTCGGGTTCGGAGTGAACGGGGAGCGGAGACAAGGGTAAGCGGCGGGCTTAGGACGGATTTGGTCGGGCCCCCTTTTGAAATGTATTTTGAATTTAGAACCATTTGAACTATGGTACCGCTGTTAGTAGCAAAACATACAGTTGATGTTATCGAGATACATATCTTTTGAAATACTATTTTTACTTAGGTGCTCTACTCGATCATGATACCGTTTTTTTAAAAAAAAATCGCTTAGAAATTGGGATGTGACATTTTTGGTATCGGAGCGAGACATCTGGCACGAATTTAACTATGCTACTCTAAACTTGATCTGGTGTCTAGAAAGAAGTATTGTGGTTGGCAATCGGTCCCCGTGAACTCGGCGAGCCTTCCATAATTATTTGCTGGCAGATTGTTTGAGTAACGGAGTTAAGTTCGGGGTTTTTTCAACCAAAAGCATTTTATCGGTATGAACCCGACTCGGTTATAACAAACCATTGGTGCCGAAGGCAAGGCTAGTCTATGTGGATCAGCCAATCGGTCACCCTAGCACGGTGAGGCTCCCATGATAGACACTTACCGGCCAATCGGTTGATTAGCTAAGTTAGGCTCTAAGCCATTATCTCAAAGAAAATTTTGAAAACAAGTGCGATAAATCCGATATTGTTGTAGTGATGGACAACGAACCCTATGTAGATTACTACGGGATGCGAGGCGCGTAGCGCATAGGACAACTGCTCTGGAAACCTTAGAGTCAAAGCGAATCTGAACCAAGTAATTCACCTCCGATGTTTATACCGAGCCAAATTTTCCGGAACATCATCTAGACCCGATTATATGCCTAACTATCGATGATGAACCGAACCGGAATACCACCCTGGACAGTACTTACCTTTTGATCCCTTACCTATGAATGAACCCTATTATCCGCCCCCGATCCTATCTTTGTCCCAAGACTGAAGAGCAGTACCACCCAAGACACTGAATACCACGACAATCTATATGACCCCATATACGCGGAACCCATAAATATAGTATATCCTCCATCGTACCGCAAATCCTGACCCACACCACTCCTCGGTAGGAGACAACTTTGATTTCCACGATATCCAAACTCTTGAAAACAATTCGATGCCAACTCCGATGACTTAGACTATGTCCTAAATGACAACACCATTTTGACCCAAGCATTAGGATTAGACTACGTTCATCTTGAGCAAATTGCAGATACCGAACAAGAAAAATACCCGATTTACCTAAGACGAGTGAAAGACTACTACCGGATGAATTCCTCTTTTTATAACCCTCGAGACCCCGGAGATTGGGTTAGATCCACTCTCCACCATTTTCCCGCACTCGTTTTTGGATAGCTAAAACCAATGAGATGTTAGATGAGGGCAACCTCGAGGATGTATGCTCATGTCTCTTTTACCTAAAACGCCTCGTATCTTTGGAACATGTAGTTTAACGAGGGCAATCCGTACCCGTCCAAGAATGCCGTGGAAGGAGTAGTAGTAGTTAGTAGTACTAAATGTAATGTGTGTGATCACTCCTCTAAATACCTGGAGGAGATATGAAATACTTGTTAGATAAAAGGGTTATGATGTATGACTTGTTGAATTATGAGACTTATGTAAAATATTTGTGATCAATATATATATGTTGTGTACATGTGTGTGCAATGTTTGAATCTGTGTTTTCTGATGTTTTCATCCACTAACCTCCGAAATTAGAATATGGCAACTTTAAGAGGTGCCGGTGCTCCCAGAGGCCGAGGTCGAGGCCGAGGCAGAGGGAGAGGTAGAGTTAGAGAACCTCGAATAGTACCGATACACGAGCTCGATCAACATGAACCACCACCACCACCGAACGAATTACAAGAAATAAGGAGAATCATGCAAGAGCAACGAGTACTCATTGATACTCTCCTCGTTAACCAACAAGGGAAGGAGGAACGAGACGAGAATGAGGAACAGCGGGATGAGGAAGAACAACGAGTAACGAGGAAGAAGGAGATGACACCGAGCAAGAAGACGAACAAAGTAATGCGTCGAGAGATCGGCGATCTCAGTCACCTCCCCGACGGGGGAGAGCGATGGTAAGACTGCCTCAACCTGTTAGAGAGGTTAGGGACACTCAGTATTGGGTGACCCAATTCTGTAAACACAAACCACCATCTTTCCGAGGTAAGTTCGATTCCGCTGAAGATTGGCTGAT
The DNA here is from genome assembly GCA_019022655.1 of Acacia acuminata. Taxonomy (NCBI): domain Eukaryota; kingdom Viridiplantae; phylum Streptophyta; class Magnoliopsida; order Fabales; family Fabaceae; genus Acacia; species Acacia acuminata. The sequence continues at coordinate 1,512,730 of JAFJYI010000035.1, forward strand.
GCGTCTGGACAAGATCTTCGAGGTCTTGGAATGTCCAGGAGACCGAAAAGCTCAACTAGCAATATACAAGCTAGAGGGAGATGCCGACCGATGGTGGAGGAATCGCAATGACCTTACGAGCCCGCTCTCGTGTCATTACGTGGGAGAGCTTTCAAGCGAAGTTCAACGAACAATACTTCCCGCTTTCCGTGTAGATGACCAAGGAGTCCGAGTTCCTTCACATCCAACAAGGCCAAGAGGAGTCTTTCGATGACTACTTCGCACGTTTCACAAATCTATCCCGATACTCATCACACCTAAGACGTGATGATAACGAAAGTAGTATGGCGAACATACTAATCTATGGCCTGAAATACGACATAAAAGAGAGACTGGTGTCTCACTAGTTCTCGAGACTTAATCCAAGCGGTAGAGGCTTGCCGACGAATCGAGCGTAATCGAAAGAGCTGCGGAGGACCAGACCCTTTAATGGCGGTGGCCCAAATCGTAGCGGCTTCAAACGTAACAACTCGTCGCGAGAAAAGGAAGGCACCACGGGGAAACAACCGAGGATGGAACAAGCGGCCGTTTCGGCCATGGCGCGGAGAACTTCCCAAGGATGCAAACGCAGACGTCCCAAGTGTGTCCCAAATGCAAGAGGTACCATCAGGGGACCAACTGTGAGGGAAAAATCGTATGCTACAAGTGCCAGAGGCCCGGGCACATTAGCGTGAACTGACCTCAAAAAGCCTTAGAGGCGAGGCCGCAAAACCCAGGTCGGGTTTTTGCCCTGACAAACGAAGAAGCCAGAAAGTCTCCTGAAATGATCCAAGGTACTATCTCCCTCAATGGGAATCTACTTCAGGCATTGTATGACTCGGGTGCTAGTCACTCGTTTATTTTTTTATGTGCAAAACGGTTAGGGATGCATGCCTATAGATTACCTTACGATTTGATAGTAGCTATGCCACTTGGCGCAAAATCTTTAGCTTCTGATGCATGTCTAAATTGCGTTGCGGGAGTAAATGGGCGAAATTCCAACATAGACCTTATCCGACTACCGCTTCATGGCATCGACGTCATTCTCGGTCTTGACTGGCTAACCGCAAACAACGCGATCCTCGATTGTGGTAATAAACAGATGCTAATTTGATTTTAAATTTTTTTTTGAACCATAGCCCATAAACAATAACAAGATCATATTAGTGCCAGACATCGGTATCACCTAGGAGGAATGGAGATTTCGCCCTGCCATTGGATCGTGGGTAAACCCAACCCCTTTCCTAAAATTTATGTATAAAAAAAAAAAACAAGATTATATTAGTGCCAGAGACTTCGGCATTCAACACATGGTTGTGATTTTAATGAAACCATTTTCCCCAATGGTTTAGAGCGATTGGAAAATTTTTACGATTTGGATTTAAAAAAGTTTGGAGAAATGAGATTATAAAATTTTAATAAAGAGAATATGTAAGATAAAAAAAAAAAGAAAAATTAATTTTTTTATCCCCACATCTCTAATATTTTTAAGTCCTACTCATAAATTTTTTTTCCCTTCCCTCCTCTCGAAGTCTCTCATACCAAACAGCCCCTTACATGTTATTTTAGAAGAAGATAATTCTAAGTAACAACATCTAAGTTTTGATCATCCCAAAAAGTCTTTTGTTTGCTCGAAACATGTTAAGGTTGGCTTTTTTGTTGTTGTAGATCTTTGTAAAATGTATCTTCATTGAAAGGAATAAGGGGCGTTTTTGCTTTACAAGTTTTTATCAAGAGGCAATTTTATTTTGGAAGTTTTTCGAGAGGACAATTTTGTCTTGACTATGATCACAATTAATTTTGACTATTAGTTGACTAAATATCCTGAACTGTAAGTCTTCATGTTATCCACGTCATTTTTTAAAAACTTTAAATTTGTCCGAAAGTTTTAAATTTAACTTTGAAAACAGATAAAGTAGATGACACGTGGACTTTTGACATAAATTTACATTTTAACAAAAATGACATGGATAACATGTAAATTGTTAGCTTAACATATTCGATCAACCATTGGTCGAAATTAGCTAGGATAATTGTCAAAACAAAATTGCTACATTTTTGACACTTTTAAGGCAAAATTGCGCCTTAACCTTTATAGAAAAGATTGAGAATAATGAGGGATCAAATATCCAAAATGTAACACCCTAAATTCCATACTTCAAAATGTGTCGATTGACACTTAGTTATAGAAAAAACTTAACAGAGTTTGAGGTGCTACCACTCAAAGTAATGCAGAAACGAAGAGAGCATGCGCTAACGTTTGGACGATGAGTAACTAATATGAAATGCCCAGGTATATGCTGATGCCCTGACATATGCTGATATATTAAAAATTTCCCGAAGGAATATTCGTGTGATACAATATTACAGAGCTTTGTATAATTACATTTTTACATGGTAACTATACAGTCTTAGACCAAGCCTCAGCTAGACTTGGGGCAATGAATCTAACTCAGTTAATCAAACAATTAGGCCAAGTAGGTGTCTATCGTGGAAGTCTCACCGAGTTCACGGTGACTTATTGACTGATCCACATAGACTAGCCCTGCCTTCGGCACCAAACTGTTTAAAATAACATCATTAGATCCATGCCAGAAAGAGTGCTCTTTTTAAACTTCTTTCGGCTCTTCACTCGACCGGTGCCTCTTTACGGCTCCGTTCATCAGTGCCTCTCTTCGGCTCCATCCTTTGGTGCCTTTTCATGGCTCCATCTACCGGTGCCTTCTCTAATCCTGGTTCCTTTTCTTGAACCTTTAGTCAATACGATTGAATCTCAGGTAACGGTTAACCTCATATGAAAAGTATAAGCAATATATGTATGACAGATAGTCATTACATTTCATCATTTACCAATACATAAGCACACAACAGATGTAAGGTTACAATAGTACATAAGCACACAACAGATGTAATGTTAACACAACAACAGTACATAGCACACAGCACATGTAAAGTCATCCACGTTTGCACTAACCAGTGCCACGATGGCCCCTCATGTCCTCAGCGCTAGGAAAACTCAACGGCATTATCAAGACTATAACCCGTATAAAGCTGAATGTATAAACAGGTGATCTAAGCCCTATAAACTTAGTCACAGTGCATGACCCAAGACCTAGTCTTGTCCATCACTTCATGAATCAATCAATCATATACTATCATACAAGACGCATCAATGTTAAATTTACTAGTACGCGAACGTACCTTTCACCAGGTAATTGTCAAACGCCCGACCTTTGAATCCGACTTCGGACTTCTCGGATATCCCATACATTATTGTCGGATTATTATATGATATTTGATAAATATCATATTGCCTAAAATAATATCCTAAAGGTTTATTTTACCTTTCTACCCTCGGTGGATTTATTATTACCATTTTGCCCTTACATTTTATTAAAAACGCTACTTCAGCATTTCTGGGCAGAATTTTCGGTAACTTTGAAAAATCATCATTAATTCTACAAAAATCGAAATGGTGATCTGTAAAATTCCCCGGAATCCTTAGGATATTTATTTTCAAGGAAAAATACTTGTATTTACCCAGAATCAGTGAAAAATTCCCAGTTTTAACGTGTTCATCCTCTGCCCAGAAAAATTCCAGAAAAACGTAGCTTTTCTTCAAGAATTTTTATCTCCTTGTACAAAACTCAAAACGACACACTCTAGGTATTTTTTGAAAATCTCTATATGCCTACTTTAACCATGAATATTTTTAGAATTGTATAACTTCATTTTCGTCATAAAATCATAGCCTCTATGTCGCTGACTCCGGGAAACTTCCAATTGACAATTTCGCCAGAATTTCGCTACTTTGATCTTCAACTTCCAAGAATTTTGCTCCACCATATTTTCCATCAAATTTTCGAAATAAAGACATTTTTAACCATAAAAACATGAAAACAAAACTACTTTGGAATATCAAAGATCAAAGCATAATCTAGCTATGAATTTTAAGACTAAAACTCAAGAACTAAAGAACTTACCCTTGAAGCTCTTCTTCCTTCTTGCTTCTCACTAGCTCTCACTTCTCTCTACTCAATCTATTTGATTTGAGTTGGTTTTGGTGTGAAGAAAGAAGTGAACCCAAGCCTCCTATTTATAGCAAAATACCAAACCTCATCCTTCTTCCTAAACCATTGGATCTAAACTTCATGAAAAAGTTTTAATCCCAACCATCCACCCCCCCCCTCTCTCTCTCTCTCTCTCTTCTACATCATTAAGTGTCATTTTATTATTCCATGTGCTTGCTTTAAGTATAATAATCTCATCTAAAAATCATATCCCCATTTTTCCCTTGTGCTATGCGTCCTCTACCTTCTCTCTATCCTATCCTCTTTCATTTTCATAAATGCTCCTAACTCTTGCATGACCTAAGCATTTATGACTATTTATCCTCACCATTTATTCATAGCTTAATTTTCCCATTGGTCTATTTAATTATGTGAGGATTAAGCCCAATTCTTTGATTTCTTATTGGCTAACACAATTACAAGAGGATTAAGGTTAATTATAGGTTTAATTAGAACCATTGGATTACACTTTATTAGATTTGATCTTGGCCTTCTATTTGTGTAGAAAAATCCTACTTACTATTGAAGATTTTTATTCAATATCACATGTGCTCTTATATTATGTGATTGTTTAATCTTTTCTTCTCTTATCATTGTGCAATCCGTCCCCCACAATAGACTTTAGGGAATAATTATTCAATCCTAATTAGCCACCTTAATGTAGTGTTTTAGGTATATTTGCCAAAGTGTGATAGGTTCATAGATTAATAATGATCATCAATAATTTACTCTATGTTAATATTGAACTCTTATTGGCCTCTTTTTATTAATTAAGTTAAAATATCCTAATTGATGACTTTTAATATGCCACTAGATTAATTATGAAAATTTATACAATTATTTTAATTAGTGCAAATTTAATTGCCCACTTATTGTTGTTAAGTTCCTTTAATTTGTTTAAGTGCTTCCATAGCATTTTCTTGCTTATCTTGATTAAACAAGAATTAGGTTCTAATATGATAATCTTGTTGTATTTTATGATCCCTAATTATAATCTTAAAATTAGCCCTTGATTAATTTAATTTCAAGGGAAAAATTGCCCAAAAATTATAATAACAAATTACAAAATTTTGAGACACATATTCACCTTTATTTAATATGTATTATTTATCAAAATATAGTATTTATGATAAATAGGAATTTTAGGGTATTACACAAAATGTAAAAAGAATTACACGAGTGTAAGGAGGACAACAACTTAAACAAAATCGAAACCAGTGTATTTAACTTATTTATCTAGTAAAAATGAATTAAAAAGCCAAAAGCTAAAATTTGCTTGACTTTCTTTTGTTCTTCCACATATTATACAGGATAGGTACATTGGTTGAACAAGAAGTCTAAGATAATCAAAGATCAACAACTAAAATATATCGTACAAGCTTGATCAACTCTTGGCTTCCCTCCCCTCAAATTTCTTAATACGCCAATTAATTCAAATCAACCTCGGGATCTAATTCAACACTCCGAAAATTCTCAAGTTTTGTTGATAGGCGTATTTTATTTCACTTTCATGGCTTTTACGATGAATTTGCCATGAGAATTGGCGGTAACTTCAAACTCTTCTAAGGTTTCAAGTTCTCATAAATGTGTAAATAACTATGCAGATGTGAAGCTTTTGGTTTTTTTTCCCCCTAGTTCTTTCAATGACTTTTGAATATATTCGATATTAATTTTGCTTTGATGGTTTTGGGTTGATTTATTATTATTATTTTTAGATTTTGATTTATGAGTTTGTTAATTTCTTGAGTGATGTGTTCTTTGAATTTTAAGGGTTTTGATTTCTTCAATCTGGCGAAAAGGGTTTATGTGGCATATTGCAATGTAAGCATATGAGTGTTTTTCTTCTTCCCTCCCATTTGAATCATCATCCATTACGTTCCGTTATAGAACATAAATGTCTCGGCCCTTGAGGTGGTCAATGTTCAATATAGGATCTCGTATGGCTTACCCAATGCTATCTATGGAGCGAGATAACAATGGACAAGATGATCCTTTGTACACAGCAAAGGTGTGGGGTGTGTGCACAGTGGGACGATATCTAAAGAGTAGTAGAATCAATACGTGTACCGTTCACTGGGTTATGCCCCTATTTATAGTGAGGCCGGGTTGGTCCGACTCTCTCGGTAGCATGTTCCCATGATCTCATGTTCCGTGCCCCCGATCCCTGCACTACTATGGTAGTGGGGGTGATCGTGGGGTAGTTGGCCCTCTAGTGGGCTTGACCTGATCTGGCCCATTTCTGAGGTCCACAAAAGTTGCCCCTAAAGTCGGTTGCTCGGACTTACGACCTGCCGAGTTTATTTCGGTATTGGTCCCGACTTTCCAGGCCCTTATTTCTCTTAGCCTTCTTGGGCTTTGATCTCGATTGGCCGCAACCGCATCCCACAACTGTGATAAGTAGCGACTTGCATGAGCTTTACCGTCAACTTACCTGTTAGAACTTGACCTCGTCCGTTTTGGCACGCCGTTTTGGCCTCGTCATTTTAGGACCTCTATCGGTGTTTACCAACTTACTTCGGCCATTATGCGTCTTGGTATTCTACCCGAGGTTTCGAGCGAGAATGCCGACGTACCAGCAGGCATGACCGTTCGCTTAGCAAGATGTCCTTTCGTTTGCTCGCGTCGCATCGTATAACCGTAGCTTCCGATTTTAATGACACGTGCCTTCAAGAGCCGCCTTTGGTTACCGCGCCCATTAATGTCCCACGTCATATCGTCATTATAACTTTTTAGGGTTTTCCTTTTGCCTCCTCGTAATCAATGAAACGACTCGGCTTTCAAACGTTACATCTCTAGCACTTTTATAAGAGCTTCTCAGACCCTTTATCATCACTCTACTTCATCTTCTCAACTGTGAAGAGACGCATCAGAGCTCTCTTTTTGGAACCGCTTACGCTCTCTCGTTGTTTTCTCGCTTCCGAGTTATTGCTTCTTCGAGTTGTTCTTGTTCTTCTTGTTTCAATTTAATTGAAACATGCATGCTATAGTTTGTATCTAGCGTTGTTATGTATTTTGGCGATCTTTGCTCTTTGACCTGGGTGTTGAACGACTGTGATGACCATTGTGAATTCCTCTCCAAACGAAAAATGTTGAACGCCATTTTGAACTTTGCTTGTCTAAGTTGCTTCAACACCAGTTCTTTTTTCACATTCATTCCCTCTGGCTCTGAATTATTCGATGTTTTATGGCCTGCCATTCTGCATTTGAGCGATTTTATTATGTTGAGTTCTTCGCAATCTGGGCAACCTGGGTTTGATATGCATAACTTCGTTCCTGTTTTAACATGCTATATAATTTGTTCCCAAGATGGATCCAAAACCTCTGCTAGTAGATATGTATGGTAGGCCTATTACGGAGGAAGATAGAGAGATTCTTGAACGCGTGCCTGGTCAAACTAAACTTTGGCTATGGTCCATCCTTCCTACGGAAGAAGAGAAGATGGAAGACTTACTTCGATCTCGGGGAACTGGAAGTAGGGCGAGCGTCCGAGTTCCTCCTTCACCTGATGCCGGATTCCCTAATTCTCCTTCACCCAGATTGTCAGTTTCTCCTGAGGTTACACCCCCGGCTTCAAACATGGGCCCTTCTGGTCCTTGTGAGGAATGTTGTCACAAAGCGATTGAGCTTGCCCGTCATGGTCATGACAGAGAAGCCGAGTCGCTTTTGGATAAATGCCGCTGCAATAGATCGAGGAATACCTTGTCCCTTGGGCCATTGCTTGTCCAAACTCGCCCTGAAATTCTGTTGCATCGGGTATACTTCATAGTTCGATTCGGCCTTTGTTTTTATTTTAGGTTTAAATGTCTTCACACCAAACCACTCAATCCGAGACCCGGAGAGTCCGTCCCTTCTGGAGGATCTTCACGAACACTTGACATCAAAGACTATGCCGTGAGCAACATAGTAATTGACGTCAAGAACAAGATGTCCGGGAAAGCGCTTTCGTGGATAGTCCGAGGTGGAGAGGGGTATGATGTATGCTTGCCCCCGGCGAACGAGTCCGTGGCTTCGGGTCGACCAAACGATGAGGCCTGCCACTTCTTTTATTTTTACAAGGATCTGATCACCTACCTCGGGGTCGAATTCCCCTTTTCCGACTTCCAAATGTGCCTTCTATCCCACTTACACCTCGCCCCTTCTCAGTTACACCCCAATGGATGGGCCGCTGCAGTTGCTTTTGAAAATTATTGCCATACTCATAAGCTTGAGTGTACCGTTTCCGTGTTTTGTAGCTTTTTCACTCCTTTAGACATTGAAACCACCACGGACGGGGGGAAGAAATGGTTTTGTTGGACCTCTCTTCGAGCGTCTCATGGTCGCAAGTTTCTTAGGCCTTTTAAAGATTCCTGGAAAGGCTTCAAAACTTCATATTTTAAAGTTGTTGGGAAACCAGGGGATATACCGTGGTTCCTTCAAACCCGGACATCCGGGAAACTTGACGAACGTTTCCCTTTATATTGGTCCGATGAGCATCATAAATTCGAAGCAAGAGATTTTTTGCCAGCTAAATCCTAATTATCTACTGCCGAGAAGGAAACTATCAGTGCCCTTATTGCACTAGTCCAGAAAGACAACTTGGTGGATTCGGCTGATTACATTACACCCCGTAGGTGTTTACAGGGCTTCCCCCTCCCCATTTTTTGTCCTTTGTGTGATTGTGTTGTGTCAGAATTTGACTTATTTGATTGTGCTTTTCAGGTACATCGATGGGTAAAAGACCCAAGTATCTTGATGTGACGATTCCTGCCGCCCGTCCTACAACTCCGGGTCCAAAACGAAAGGCGCCTGGCGGAGAGCCTGACGAACCTACTACCGCCAAGAAAGCCAAAGCTCCGAAGAAGAAGAAGACTGACAATCCACCAACCATCAAGGATATTCCTACCCCGACTCCTCTAATTCAAGATCCGGGGAATCAAGAGCCTGAAGTTTTAGCCTCTGATGCCCGCCCCACGATCTGACTTCCTCTTTCTTATTTTTGGGGACATAAAATACCCAACTCCCTCCGCAAGGGCATTCGTCCGCCTGACAATTGGTTTGACGGGCAGACATTGTCTGAGGTGGAGATGCAAGAGTTGAAGGAGATTGAGCATGCTAACTTGAAGAATGCCGGCCTATGTCAACTTGTGGCACATCTCAAAGAGAAGGTCGGACAAAATGAGAAAGACTTGGACTTCTTTGAGGATGAGAAGAAGAAGGCCGATGAGGCATTAGCTCAAGCGCAGGAGGATCTGCAAGTGGCGAGGGCCGAGAAGGAGAGCCTTTCTGACGAACTGGTTAAAGTTCATGACAAGCTGCACTTGGCCGAATCTGAGGTTACTCGAAGGGCGCAGGTTCATGAAAATGACATGGAGTCCATTGCCAGATATAAAAACTTGATTGATGATCAGGCGACGGAGCTCAACTCTTATAAGCAAGCCCTCACTGCCGCTCAGGGCAATCTCAGATCGTATCGAGAAGCTTTTGATGTCGCTCAAGTTGATATTTCCAAGTTAAAGGCTGGTGTTCAGGATGCCTTTGAGAACGCCCTGGAACAAGTTCGATTCCTGAACCCCTCGATCGCTTTGAATCTAGAGGGAGTGCACATGAACGCGTACGTTGAAGACGGGATATTTGTCCCGCTCCGCCGCGATTGATGATGCCAATATTGCCGAGACGGTTCGGGAAGAAGAAGAAGCGGCGGCCAATCTCGTCCGACCCACAATAGTTGGCAATGTGTTTCTTTGTAACTTTACAGCCGTGGCTGTTTTTCCTTTGTCTGTAGGTTTTGTACCTCTTTTTTTTTTTTTTTGTAAACACTATTTTGCCCGTGTAGGGCTTTAATTCATGAAGACCCGATTCAACAACTTAAATCGTATGCGCTTATGTTTTGTTTAGTGTCTTACAAGTTGAAGGTTCCATAACTGACGTGATCAAGGTCAAGGAAACACTCCTTTCTAGTATGCCTGTCTTGATAGACTCGGCATTTACATGGGGTATACACTGAACTGGGCGGCTATGCCACTACATGATTTACGAAAGTGGGCGGACGCAGAACAAGTGTTGGTGGAAACCGAAGCGGAGACGTCGGACACGGCAAATTCTCCACCCCCTGAGAATGTCGTTATTCAGCAAACCGAAACCCTTCAAGTGGTCAATCCCGATATTCAAATATTACGAACCACCCTTGGTTCCGTATTGGATAGAATAGACGAGATGGAAACGCGTAATCGGTTGCAAAGGGAGGAAGATGTCCGGGTTATGAGAGAAGAGATGTACCGCCGTAATGAAGAATTGAGGAAACTAGTCGGATGTCATGTTGGATGAACCGAGGATCACAACGGCAACGCAAGAAAAAGCAATGTGGACCCAAGCCAGAATGGCGTCCCGACATCTCGAAATGTTGGGACATCACATACAAATCACGTTGAAGATACTCCCGAGATGAGGAATGATACACGGGAAGCCAGAAGCAAGAAAAGACAAGATCGGATAGTGGTTAATCACGACAACACGGGTAACACCGGAAAGGAAAGAGCGTCAGTCGGGACATCGAAAAAAGACAAAGAAATGCTCCGACAACAAAACCTTTCTAAAAAAGATGTTGTGTCGCCATCATCGGATGCAAGCTTTGATGAGGAAGAGAAAGTCGCGACTCCCTTTACGGCCAAAATAATGGTCGCGCCTTATCCAAGAGGCCTAGACACCAAAGATTTCCCAAAGTATGATGGAACCCAGGACCCACAGGTGCACGTGGGCAATTTCAAAATGGAGATCATGGTCAAAGGATATACGGGGCCCATGGTACCCCGGTTGTTTGTGGGAACGCTAGGTGGACCGGCCCAAATCTGGTTCAATACCTTGCCGGAGAACTCAGTCCCGGACCTGAAGGATTTGGAGAAGAAATTTTTGCTCAACTTCGCCACAAGTAGGAAGCAACCTAAAACCGAGTTCCAGTTAGATCAGGTGAAGCAATCACCCGGGGAAACGTTACAAAAGTATTTGGAACGATTTAAAGATACGGTGATACAGGTGCCGGGGTTAAAGGAAGATGTATATTTGCATTGCATCATAGCTGGCCTGGACAAATCCTCACGTCTGAAGAAATCGGTCGTGAATCGGCGTCCCAAAACGTTGGTAGAATTCTGAGATCGGTCAAAGACGTACATAGAGCTAGAACAGATGGATATTATGAGCCATGCGCCACGGGACAAACGAAGGAGTCCATCTCCCTGAGGGAAGGAACGATACAACCCGAACAGGCAAGACTCCCGAGGGCAAAGGGATACTAAACCTCGCGGAGGAAGAGCAGAAGGAAGGTATGACCGATATGCCCCACTAAAAGTATCTCAAGCCCAAGTCTGGAAGGAAGTCTCCTTGACCGAGATGAAAAAAATGGACCGACCACGCCCATTACGGAACAAGCACACCTTGGACAAGTCCCGATATTGTGAATTTCATGACTAGCATGGACATACAACGGATGTCTGTTGGGACTTGAGGGACGCCATCGAAAAGTTCATTCGAGAGGGGAAGCTCCGTAAGTATCTAATCCAAACGCAAGGGCGGCAGAGCAAACGCAGAGGAGAAAGAAGTAAAAGTCCGCCAACCGAAAAGAAGAGGCGAGAACAAAAGAAAGGAAGAGAGGCGGATGACGAGTTTCCCGACTCAAAATATGGCGCAATGGAATCGTTGGAGGTTTCGGCGGAGGAGGAGATTCCCCGGCCCGAGAGAAAGAAATACTTGAAGGAAGTTTTATCTGTAGTTGACCGTCCGAGGTTTAAAAGAGAATCCACAAAACCAAATTTGCCAATGCTCGGGTTTACCGAAGAAGACTTAGAGGATGTAATGCCGGGGCACCATGACGGGCTCGTCATAACCGGAATAGTCAGAAACTGCCGAGTTAAGAAAATGTTTATAGATAATGGAAGCGCGGTGGACATAATCCTTTGGGATGCGTTTAAACGCATGCGGTTCGATTCGGAAGACCTGAAACCATGTAGGACCACCCTAACAGGTTTTAATGGAGAAGACACCCATCCAAAGGGATACATCGACCTCAAATTAACGTTGGGGACGAAGGAGGCGTTCAAATCGGGAGTAGTTCATTTTGTTGTAGCCGACTTCCCATCTCCATACAATATTATCCTCGGACGACCAACTATCCATGACTGGAACATGTTAGTATCTTCTAATCATCAGAAGTTAAAATTTTACGACAGGAAGAATCAGGTCGTTACCATTAAAGGAGATCAAAGAGACTCTCGGCAATGTTACTTCAAAGCGGTAAAGGAAAGCAAAACTCCAAAGACGGAACATTCCAAGGGATGTGAAAGTAAGGCGGATAATAAGTCCGTTTATATAGTGGAGTTAGACTTAAGGGAAGAGGACAAGATGCAAAGGTCCGAACCTAATGAAGAAACAGAAGATTTTGTCCTAGGAGATGAACCAGAACAAACTACCAAAGTCGGAAAGACGTTGGATTCTGAGATGCGAGCGAAATTGGAGGATTTCTTGCGAGAAAACAAAGACGTGTTCGCATGGACGCCATCTGAAATTCCTGGGATAGACCCCGAGTTTTGTTGTCACAAATTGGCCATCCACCACGGGTCAACCCCGGTGGCCCAGATTGCCATGCATCCCGATGATCAAGAGAAAATGGCCTTTATCACGGACAATGCGAATTACTACTATAATGTGATGCCTTTTGGCCTCAAGAATGCGGGGGCGACTTATCAGAGGATGATGACAAAGGTCTTTTCGGATCAACTGGGAAAAAATGTAGAAGTATACATCGACGATATGATAGTAAAATCTCAAGAGCAGAATGTCCATGTTCATGATCTACAACAGACATTCGAAAAGTTGAGGAGGCATCGAATCCGTTTGAATCCGGCGAAATGTGCTTTCGGAGTACCGTCAGGAAAGTTCTTGGGTTTTGTATTGACTAATCGAGGCATTGAAGCTAACCTAGAAAAGTGCAGGGCTGTGATGGAAATGAAACCCCCGGCAAACAAGAAAGTGTTGCAACAGTTGACAGGGCGATTAGCGGCTTTAACAAGGTTCTTGCCCAAGTCGGCAGAAAAATCTCTCCCATTCTTTAAACTCTTAAAGAAGGAAGCTCAGGAAGAATGGAACTTGGAATGTGAAGAAGCATTTAACAAAATAAAGCAATGCTTAGCATCTCCACCAGTACTATCCCGGCCAAAATTCGGAGAAAATTTGTTTCTGTACTTGTCGGTTGGGGAAAAGGCGGTAAGTGCAGTTTTAGTGTGAGATACTGACGACGGACAGAAACCAATGTACTTTGTGAGTCGGGCTCTGCAGGGTTCCGAGTTGAGATATCAGAAACTGGAGAAAATGACTTTTGCATTATTGACGGCGGTGAGACGACTTCGCCACTATTTCCTTGGCCATTCGATCGTGGTAAGAACGAACCAACCCATACGACAAGTTTTGCATAAACCAGACTTAGCTGGTAGGATGATAGCTTGGGCAATTGAATTATCCGAGTTTGATATCATTTACGAGGCCCGACAGGCAATCAAGTCACAGGCTTTGGCCGACTTCTTAGTGGAGCTAACCTCGGCTCAAAATGGGAAAACGGGAGCTGAACCATGGAAAGTGTTCGTGGATGGTTCGTCGAACATAAAGGGGGTGGTGCAGGAGTTATTGTGGAAAGCCCCAAAGGCGTGGCGATGGAATTTTCTCTCCGACTCGACTTCCCGACGTCGAATAATTAGGCCGAATATGAGGCCCTCATCGCCGGATTGCTGCAGGCAAAGGAAAACAGAGCTCGGCAAGTGCACGTGTCCACGGACTCTCAGCTGGTCGCTTCCTAGATCCAAGGGACCTACCAAGCGAAGGGGCCCTTGTTGGCTAAGTATTTAACAAAGGTCAAAGACATCATGACAAATTTTGACGAGGTGACAGTGGTGCACATTCCTCAGGCAGAAAATACGAGAGCCGACATTCTCTCGAAGCTAGCTAGCACGAAAGGCCCAGGAAATCTCCGCACGATTGTCCAGCAAAACCTACCGGAGCCGAGTTGCGTCATGCTAATATCAGATTCGAGTGATTGGAGAAAACCGATTGCTGATTATCTGGAGAGGGGAATCACCCCAAAGGATGCGGTCGAGTCCAGAACTCTAGTCAAAACATCGACCGCCTATGTAATGGTCAACGATCAATTATATCGCAAAGGTATGCATTCTCCCATGGCTAAATGTCTCAACAAAGATCAGGCCCAATATGTCTTGGTAGAAATCCACGAAGGCATAAATGGGCAACACATGGGAGCAAAAGCTCTGGCCCGGAAAGCAGTACGGGCGGGGTACTACTGGCCCACCATGGCACAAGACACCAAATACCATGTTCAAAGATGCAGTAGTTGCCAGAAGCACGGCAAGATAATGTGGGTCCACCATCCGACTTGACACAGATCACGGCTCCATGGCCATTCTATAAATGGGGCATGGACTTGTTAGGACCGTTTAAGGCAGCTCCAGGGTAGCTGAAGTGGCTGATCGTTGCAATCGATTACTTTACCAAGGTGGATCGAAGCTGAACCTCTGGCGACCATCACCTCTGCAAGAGTACAGAAATTCCTGCAAAGGAATATTATATCACGATTTGGAATCCCAGCAGAAATAGTCACGGACAATGGAACACAATTCATGGACGAGAGGCTTCCGAAGATGATGATGTACGCCCTTAATGTAAAGCATCATTTCGCTTCCGTGGAACACCTACAGTCCAACGGACAAGCCGAGGCAGCAAACAAGGTTATCGTCAACGGGCTTAAAAAGCGAATGGCCGAGGAATGGGAAAGTTGGGTGGAGCATCTCTATTCAGTCTTGTGGGGTTATCAAACCACAGTGCAAACATCCATGGGCGAGACGCCGTCGGTGACATACGGTCACGTGAGGCCATGATTCCGGTCGAAATCGGCGAGCCCTCATGGAGAAAAGCGAGAACTTCGCAGCAAGGACAGGAAAATGACGAGGCTATCGCGGTTGAGCTAGATCTGATTGACGAAGTTAGAACCACAGCTCACTTGCGAGATTTAGCCACAAAGCAACTTATCGCGGCTCGGTACAATAGGAAAGTAAGCCCACGTTCCTTCAAAAAGAATGATTTGGTCTTTGCGAAGGGCCGATATAGGCAACAAAAATACCCGAGATGGGAAGCTCGCTGCAAATTGGGAAGGTCCTTACCGCATCCAAGATGAACTCGGAAAGGGTGCTTACGTTCTAGAATCACTGAAAGGAGAAGCAATCAAAAGAACTTGGAATGCGGACAAACTTAAGGCTTACTATAGCTGATTATCAAAGTTGACGCAGTTGTTTGTTTTCAATGCTTTATTTTCATTTGATTTCAGTATTTCCCTTTATTAACTTTACTTTCAGGCTTACTTCATCGTGAATATGTATCAAATTCCGACGGGAATCGAATCTTTGATGTAAAGCCACACATTGAATGAATCAAAAGGACGGGCGATAGTACCCGTATTTCACAATTTGTTCAAAAGGAGTCGGGCATAACATGTATGGATCAAAATCATAAATCATGTAAAGAAAACCGCCGAATAAGTATCCTTGTAAACACATTTACAGGTTCTTGGTGGCGAAAAGCCAAAGGATAGGATCGATGAGACTCGGACTACTTAATTCGTGTTTATCGTGTTATCCACAATGGCCAAAATAAAACATGTACGAATCGGCAAACGCCCACTTTCGTAAATCATGTAGCGGTATAGCCGCCCAGTTCAGTGTATACACCATGTAAATGCCGAGTCTATCAAGACATGCATACTAGAAAGGAGTATTTCCTTGACCTTGATCACGTCAGTTATGGAACCTTCAACTTGCAAGACACTAAACAAAACCTAAGCGCATACGATTTAAGTTATTGAATCGGGTCCTCTTGTGTTTGCCATTTGCTATGGTAGGCTCGTAGCTTTATGGTTTGGGATTCGAAACTTACTCGTTCCCCACGGACGGCGCCAATGTTCCGTTATGGAACATAAATGTCTCAGCCCTTGAGGCTGGTCAATGTTCAATATAGGATCTCGTATGGCTTACCCAATGCTATCTATGGAGCAGATAACAATGGACAAGATGATCACTGTACACAGTAAAGGTATGGGGTGTGTGCACAGTGGGACGATATCTAAAGAGTAGTAGAATCAATACGTGTACCGTTCACCGGGGTATGCCCCTATTTATAGTGAGGCCGGGTTGGTCCGACTCTCTCGGTAGCATGTTCCCATGATCTCATGTTCCGTGCCCCCGATCCCTGCACTACTATGGTAGTGGGGGTGATCGTGGGGTAGTTGGCCCTCTAGTGGGCTTGACCTGATCTGGCCCATTTCCGAGGTCCACAACACATTCATTTTTCTCAATTAAACTAATGATAACGGTGATGACATTTTGTTCCAATTTTAAAAGTTTATGGGTATTTTTGCACCTCCAAATAATCTCTGGTATAGAATGCATTTTTTCTAAGAGTTCATAAATATTTTTTCACCTTAACCCGAATTATTTTGATCTATTGTCTTTTTTGTTCTTGTAGTATTTCAAAATTCTAAGAGCTAACAAATATATTCTTACTTTTTTTAGTTATTTCAACAAAGCCCACGTGGTGAACCATTTTAATTTTCTTGGAATAGAAAAAAGAACCATATTTAATCTATTATATCGAACTCCTATAAATTGAAATATTTAATCTATTATATATGAATCCCTATAAATTGAAATATTTAATTCATTATAAAAATATGATAACAAATTTTATGTATATGTCGTGATTCTAAAAATAAGATCTACTTAAAAATAACGAAAAAACTTTACATGTATTATATAAGGGAATATCATTTCTGCTTCTACGCCAAACAAGTATTCTACAACTACGCCAAACTGTGTTGTTTTTTCTATTAATTAACGTGAGAACTGAAAGGGACAGAGGCAAAACTGTGTGTTTTTTTTCTAATAAACTCTTACTTCACCCGTCGCTCTGATCCATCTTTACGAAGTGGCCCCACACTTTGTATGGTGTTCTCGCCCATGAATCGGTTCTTCACAATTCATCTTGTGTGCTTCCCTATGGATCCTTGGTGGTTTGTCTGTTTGGAATCCATGAGTGAGTAATCTTTGTTCATCCCAATGAAAATATGCCTTTGCTCTTCCCGCTTTATGCCTCTCTCTTGTAGTTAGATTTTACTTGAACGTGGGGGCCACTTCAGAAAGATGGATCAGAGAGATGGGTGAAATAAGAGTTTATTAGAAAAACCACACAGTTTTGCCTCTGTCCCTTTCAGTTTTTAGGTTAATTAATAATAAAAAAACGACACAGTTTGATATTGCTGCAGAATACTTATCTGCCGTAGAAGCATAAATGATATTCCCATTATATAATTTCTATGGTAAGAATAGGGGAAGAAAGTCAAGTCTGATTTTTTTTTTTTAACAAGTTGAATAAATAAATTTTATATTGATAATTATTTAATCTCTAAATCTTTCTCTTTTTTGGTGCTCATCTCTATTTTTTTCTTTATGTTAATATTAGATAATGAAGATGGAATATCACCTAGAGGGGGTGAATAGGTGATTATAAAATTCTTTCGCTAATTGTTTAAGAACACTTAAAAACAGAGACAGAGAGAAGAACAGAAAGACACAAGAGATAATCTTGGTTCGGTCTAACTCTTCGACCTACGTCTAGTCCCTAGAACCCCTAGCATTTCCAATATATTTTAAAGACAATTACAATTACACACTGTACTCGGATGATCCTCTTGCTATGACTCACTCTCCCTTACAAGCTATAATTGTACACCCACACTTAAGGTTCCACGACCTTAAGATTTTACAAAACAATAATCAAATAAGTGTTTAGAAACTCCTCATGAGTAGATAAAACATTGAAGTACATAGAAATATCTGAAGATATTAGTGAAATTAATGAAACAGTAGATTGCAATAAATTTGAATTGAATGCACAGTGTTTCGGTAGTTGGCGAATTCAATGCTTCTAGTATTTATAGTTGTTGCAATTAATGACCGTTGGTGAAACTTGAAGATTAACCATAGTGACTCTTGAATATAGCCGTTAGACAGATGAACCTTGGTTAATACTTTTACTGTTAATAATCCAGGTGGATTTGCCATCACGACATTCTCTTCATTCCTTTTGTTTTTGCCTATTGTGAAATAGCATTAATTGTGCAGATGGAATAGCAGCAAAAACTTTAGAATGATTAGAGGATTGGTTATTGAGAATATGACTCGATTTGGGAACTGTATTAAAGGCTCTCTGACACACAAATTGCTTTATGATGATTTGTTGTTAATCCATGATATAATCACCTGAAACTCATTAGCAAACTGGTTAAAAGCATTCAACAATGGTAATGAGTAATGATTTGAAGAAACAAAATCATAATCAGTTGATTTAGATTTTTCGGAGACGGTGATATGAAAATTAGAAAGATATGACTCTAGTTAAAAAGAGCATGCCTATAGGCATATTGACTGGAGGCATTTTAATTGACTCGAGGTAAGAATAAGTCATTTGAAATTCATGTTGGAAAGATTTTGGCTTGAGTAAAAAATATGATGCCTAGAGTCATGTGCCTAAAGGCAATTATTATTTGACTTGAGGCAAAGTCGATTTTTGCAAGTTAACGTGTTTGTCGAGTTTGCCTAGTGTCAATTATTTGATTCCTTGAGTCAAGTTGCCTTAAGGCAATTAATAAATGACTTGAGGCAAATGCTTTCACAGAGTTAGAAATAGCGCACCTCGTTTTGACAAGAGGCATGACTAAAATGCCTTGAGTCAAGTTGCCTTGAGGCAATTAATAAATGACTTGAGGCATAAAACGAAATCAGCGATATAATGAGTGAAAGAGTGATTTGCCTTGATTCAAACATTGGATGCCTTGAGTCATATTGCCTAGAGGCAATTATGGAATGACTAGAGGCAAAAACAAAATCACTGTGATAATGTGTAGAAGAGAAATTTGTCTTGAGTCAAATATTGAGTGCCTTGAGTCATATTGTCTTGAGGCAATTATTAAATGACTAGAGGCAATGTAACATCCCAATTTTCGAAAGCGTTTTCACAATAGTTTGATCAGAGTAGAGCATCGGAAGTATTTAAATTACAGAGTAACTGATAATCATCCTTTGTAATGTATTTGTTTTCGATACAAAATTTTCAAATGACTACATCGTTAAGTACATACCTAAAGAACTTCCTCCGGCCCGGTCGTTCGCCTTTGCTTACCCTTGTTTTCGATCCTGTTTGTAATACCCGGATAATTATCTATCTGGAATACTATATTTTAGCAAATAATACCTATTTGGAAATAGGTGAATATGTGGTTTTAAAACCTTGTAGGATACTTATTCTATTGTCTAGGGAAATTTCTAATGAAATTAGAGGGATTAAAGTGTCAAAATCCCTAAATGCAATTATGGGCCATGAAATGCCCGAAAATATTATGGTAGATCCCAAGAGGCAATAAAATATTTATTGAAAATTAGAAAGTATGTTGTCTCTAATTTTAGGAATTTTTGGGATTATTTCCCTTGAAAAATAATGAGGCAAAATTAAATATAATTTTGGGGAGCATAAGTTGCCCCATGATTTTTAATATTTTACATGGAGCATAAAATACCAATGTAAGTAAAATAGTTGTGAGATAATGATTAATCTTAATTAAGAAAATTATCAACAATTGGAAAGTGATTAGTTAGGTAATTAATGGCTAATTATCTAAGCTTGGACAAAAGAACCAATAGGGAGAATTTTTAAAGATAATTAAAGTAAGAAAAAAAAGGGAGGAATGATATTTTCAAGAAAAAGAAAGGGAAAAAAAAGAAAAAAAAAACGAAATAAAAAAAATAATAAAAAAAAAGAGGAAGGAAAAAAAAATAAAAAAATAAAAAAATAAAATAATAATAATAATAAAATAAATAATAAATATCATGATATTTGTATTATTATAATAATATAAAAGAGATATTTGTGGAAGAACCAGGTTGGATAAATGAGAACCGATAGAAATTAAATCCTATCTAGAAAACCATGAACTAAGTTTCTTAGGTCGGGACAAATTACAAACAAGTGAATTTTTGTCGGAAGTTCGGTGTTAGCGGAAGTCATTTCCGTAGCCGGCGGGCGAATAAGGGATCAGATGAGAAGATATTTTTGTAAATAAAGGCGAGATAAGAAAAGTGAGAACCGATGGAAAATAAATCATAACTCAAAATCCTTGAACTAAGTAATAAACATTTGGACATATTATGAACCGGTGAATTTTTGTCTCGAAGTTAGTGTCACCCGAAGTAATTTCCGTAAAACGGTGCTCGGCTTAGAATCTTCGGAGTTACGGAATACCCTTAATGGGATCAAAAATTTAGTTAACTCAAATATTTAGAAGAGGAAGAATAGAGCTTAATTTGTGTTCCGGATTTTTGAGATTTTGCGGAATTACACCGAACGGGGAACTTTATCGGTAGAAGTTCATAAAGCACATGGGTGACATCACCTTGACATCATGATGAGGTAAGGAGATGTGTTGTATGGTGGAGATGATGCCTTGTGTCCCAGCTAGATCCAACGGTTGAGATTCGGTATGATAAAGCATGAATAGTGCACCAAAATCTTCTATAAATAGGTCTTCCCATTTCACTTCATTCCTCACCAATTCACAATTCCTAGAGAGAGGTTAGAGAGAAGTGAGAGCAAGGAGGAGCTCGGAAAAGGAGTAGCGAAGTCTTTGGGTAAGTTCTTCGGTCCACGGTCTTAAGCTTTGGTAGTTCCTTCGGTAGTTATAGTAGAAATGCTAGATTAATCTTTAATCTTCCAAGTTAGTTTAGATATCATGTTTTAGGGATAAATATGATATTTATTATTGGAGATAGAGATATGTCAAAATTTTGGAAGATTAGAGTTAAAGTAGCGAAGTTCTGGCGAAATTCCGCCAATTAGGAGAGTTAGGGGCAAAATGGTAATTTGTACCTAAAATGCCTATTATGATGTTGGGCCTTGATAATATGATATTATCCTTATAGGATATCGTAATCACGTACCATTTTTGTAAATCGGGCTTTGTCAAAAAGGATCGTTTTTAAACGTCAACGAAGGTACGTTCGCGTCTTTATGTAACACTAACTCGATGCTTATTGTATACTTATATGTGATAGACTATTTCATAGAGTCATGAACAGGACTTTGTCTTGGGTCATGCATCGTGTCTAAGACTGTCTTAGTTCACTTGTTTATACATTCGGCTTTGTTTATACGGGTTCTGGTCTTGGTAATGCCGTTGAGTTTTCCTAGCGGCGAGGACACGGATGTACACCGTGGCGGTGAATAGTGCACCGTAATAACATTCATATGCGGTGGCTGTGTTGTTATTACTTTTACATGTGCTATGTGCTATGTCTTGTTGATATGTTAATCTTGCATCTGTGTGCTTATGTATTGATTCTCTTGTAATGTCATGAGATAACCGTCATCCATATATCGTATTACTTGAGCATGAGGTTAGTTACACGAGGTTCAATGGGCATTGAACCTCGGCTCTTAACATAGCGTCGGGTCGGGAGGACCGAGGATCGAGGAGAAAGGCAAGCGGCACGCATAGGGACTCAGTGAAGACTTTCTTTTGTTATTTACTTTGAAAACACTCGGTATAACGTACCCACTACCGTAATCGCCGGACTTACGGCATTTTGAATATAAATATCGAGTTACTCAATCGCTCCGATGCTCTACTACTCGATGAAAAAAAAAAAATTATCTTGCTTTTGAAAATGGGATGTTACAATTTTGGTATCGAAGCGGTTGTCACGGCATAGATCGACTAAGTTATTCCAAACCTCTTGGTGCCGGCGGGGCTAGTCTATGTGGATCACCCAATCGGTCACCCTAGCACGGTGAGGCTCCCATGATAGACACCTACCTGGCCATTTGGTTTGAGTAACGGAGTTAGGCTCTACGCCTTTTAAAGAGCATGTTTTGAAAATGAGTGCGATATAAGCCTAGTACACCTTACTTCGGTATACCGGTCGAGAACGGTATACTATCGAACCGGTGTACCACCCTCGTCGGTGCACCACTCTAAACCGGGGCTGGCGTATCTATCGCTGTACCTACAACGATATTAGGCTCCGATAATTCCGATAATTCCGATAATTGGTAATTAGATAATTACGATAATTTCGATAATTCGATAATTTCGATAATTCGATAATTCGATAATCTCCGGTTTATCTTGGGCATTAATTCCATTCTAACCGGAGCTTATATATGGAGTGGGCCCAGCGGATGAGACTCGGAGATATAGTAGATAACATAGAATATGGGTTGTTGCTAAGCTCTAGGACTTCGATATAGAAATTAGAGTCGAGTTAAATCCCCTTGGTGTTTCAAAGCAATCGTTACAGAGAAGTCGGTACTACTTAGGTTTTCCTGTAGACAGTGACTATTGACTTCGTTTCCTTGTAGAAACAATAACTTACTAAGTTACCTTGAGAGGAAAATCCCTGCCTTGCAAAAACCAGACACCATGCGTGCAACGGGACATGGCTCCGGGGATGAGGGTCTTTTGACTAAGTCCTTGACGGTGGTGACCATTAAATAAAAAGGGGAAAGTACCCAGTATTTATGGGGAGGCAGTTATGCCGTACTAGCACCTATGAGAGTAGTCGGTATGCGGTGGTATGTGTGCGATATTAGTACCCGAGATACCATAGACGTTGTGAAATTAAGCGTGCTTAAGCGAGAGAAATCTCGGGATTCTTAACCCCGGGATATAGCATAAGAATTTGATATCCTTCAAACAAAGGCCTGAATACCTTGCGGTATGAAACATAGTAATCTTTGGAATACTATGAGAAAAGATAGAGTGATGATAGGCTTGAGCAGAGACGAGTGCTTAGGTCAATATATGGTGAGCATTGCCTAAGTTCCGATGCACGAGAGTAGGAACCACGGAAAAATGTGAGTGAGGTTGCCTTAGGTTTGAATACGAGAGTTAGTTCCTTAACGGAACCCTACGATAGCTAAAACCTCGGTGACCACGAGGTTATGGTTTCAAGGTGGGGACCGATAACCTTAGAGATGTTAGTGGCTAATAGATCCCTAAGGAAGTGGGTGGTTACCCGATAGGAAATTGAGATAAGGTTGTTATTTGGAGTTAGAAAGTCCATAAATAAAATGACCCTGGATAGGGTAGTAGACCTAGAGACAAGTAGAATTACAAAACCACTAAAGGGTTAGTAAACGATAGAGATCGAGTTCTCGTTATAATCCGAGACGGTCAGGCGAAGAAAGTACTACTTATGGGAAGTTGTGATCGGAGGTGGCTACTTACGGGAGATCTGTTCGAAAAGGGCTACCTACGGAGGGTTCGGCCGGAGGTGCTGACCAATCGGAGGGATTGAGTGAAGCGCGAGTGAAGTGAAGTACCGTAGAGTGAAGCCACCGTGACGTCAAACCGTGTAGTGAAGTTGCCATCACAACGAACCATAAAGTAGAGCTACCGGTGTATCGATTCTCAAGGTAAGTACATTGTAGCGAGTCCCATATCTAATCGGTTCCCTAGAGAGAAAAGTTTACGTAATCAAGTATATCGCCATAGGGTGCTCTAGTCTTTGTATAGCATATATTGTGCTATGATATCCAAGCAAGAACTGAACTTGCACAAGAAGAAATTCTAGTTGTGAACAAGTTCCCCGAGTTGTTTCTAGAAGCTCTCGGCGGATTACCACCCGATAGAGGAAGTTGAATTCACTATTGGGTTGATACCTAGTACTTGAATCAATATTAAAGGTGCCGTATCGAGATGGTTCCAAATGAATGAGTTTTTGAGAGACAAAAGCACACACCAAAATGAATACACCAATCCGGGAATTATGATTCCTACCACATCGGGAGGGTGTATGGCCCATGATGATGGTCAACGTCGGCGATGCTTGGTGACTCGGCTCTAGTCGATGGGCGGGAGTACGTGAGGCCGGAGGATGCGATGATCATGGATCGTTGGATCCGGTGGTTGCGATTGAGGCTGCACGGGATTGGGGTATGTCTGGTGAGGATAAAGTGGTGATGTGTACTCCTCAAACGTTCATGGTGGGCGGTAGGACCTTTGGGGCCGATGTGTCCATAGGTCGTTAGACATATACATGTTCGATGAAAATCCCTAAGTCTGTGAGACTAGTGTGTCTATAAAGGTGGAGAAGCCCACGGTTGTTAGATAACAAATACAAGAGCGTCGAGAAGTTCGTGAAACTCGAGGATAGCGGGCAATGTCGAGAATAGCTAAAAGATTAAAGTAGAATAGATTAAGCATTCAATGAGTGACTTGAGTAGCCAAGGACGGAGGTCCGGATGCATGTAGTTTGTGATGACCATCTAAGATTAGTTGTGCGGTTCTGAGTAAGGTTTACAAATTGAATTTTTAAACTTGCAAATACACCGCTATATTTGAAATTTCGGAATTGATTTTTCGAACTTGTGAATATTTGAAATTGATTTTCGAGTGAAATGTTTTCAATAGAATTTGAGACCACGGTGATGGTTATTTTGAAATGATGTTGTCTTATAAAAGGGGTTTTGTTAGAACCCCGAGCTTGAAGCGAGTTTTCAAGCTGTGTTGTGGTAAAAGCGATCTGAACCGGGAGGCCGGAAACATTTGTTGTAAATGTACACGATTTCTTTGGGTCTTGCCAGATGTTTTAAAATGGTTGAAATCGCTGACCTTTGATAAAAGCTCTTTTTGAACAAAGAGTTTTTGAGGGATTTTGTTTGAAAGAATGAAAATCGCACCAGCAGTGAACGCACCCAATCCATAACATTTCGCCTAGGGCGTATGTTTTGTCTAGTAGAACGACTATCGTAGGTGGACCGAGTTACCGGTAGATAGGGTCGCTACTTTATGTGCCGGTTCGGACACCAAACGTGCGGGGTTAGGCCTGGGAGCA
Organism: Acacia acuminata; assembly: GCA_019022655.1. NCBI lineage: Eukaryota > Viridiplantae > Streptophyta > Magnoliopsida > Fabales > Fabaceae > Acacia > Acacia acuminata. The sequence goes on from JAFJYI010000035.1 coordinate 1,537,787, forward strand.
GCGATCGTGGGATGGGCTCTCCACGGTGGTGGACCTTGGGTCTCTTATGGGAGGGCGGAGGTTCTCCCACATTTTTTTTGATGGTACTTGTTGATGCTGGTGACTCGACTGAGGCCAGAGGGATACAGAGGCCGGATTTGGGGATTGGGATATGGCGCTCACTGTACCAAGTGGTTGGAGTGGTGGCGTGAGCTCTCAATTGTTAAAAATGTTGTGAAATGAATCATCTCCCTCAAAGATAAGTGCCGATAGTAAAAGTTTTTAAAATTGATTCGGTAGTGAATATGTTTTCACGAAATTGTTTTGGCAGCAATTATGTTTATAAATGTGATGGCACTATTACTTTTTGGTATAGTGTGGATTGTGAAATGTACTGAGACCACAAGAAATTTTCAGTGTGTGAAAATTTGAAAATGAGACAACAAAATGATTTTGGGTAGCGATGACGTGTTTGTCATTGCTATGGTGTTGAAAAGCGGTGTAGTTGATATAGGAACAGGAACTATTAGAAAGGTCTAGAACACTGAACTAGTTAAGTCAAATAGTAGTCGTCAGCTTTGGTGAAAGTAGTCTAAGAGCTTGAATGGGAAAGGCTCAGATGAAATAGATGAGCAGATGCCCCAGGCAATAAGACTTAGTGTGCAAGTGTGCACGAGGTGGTGCCTCTAGAGCATAGAACCGGTGATACTTAGCATTTGTATGAAATGCTAATTGTCATACTAACTATGTCTAAAATACATCATAAGACTAGCAAAACATTCGTTGTACCGAGGTAGTAGTCAAGATGCCTAAGGCCTGAGGATGAATTCCTAGGTAGTAAGGCTAGAATCTCCGTGTTGTGGTAAGCAGTTGAGCCGAAAGGCTAGTATGTGTTAAGCGAGAGGCTGAATAAATCGGCGATGAGGCTGTGTAACCGATCTTGTGAGAATAGACCGGTGAGTCTTGTAATTGAGTACTATGCCTGGGTACAAGATAAATGAGAATTTTGAATAGCGGGATGCGTGCTAGGTAAGCATGCATAGGGAAGGAATAGATTGGAGGTCTAGATAACCTTTCGAGTGTATATGTTCAAATTTCGAGGGCGAAATTTTAATTAACGGGGAGAAATGTAATACCGGATAATTATCTATCGGAATACTATATTTTAGCAAATAATACCTATTTGGAAATAGGTGAATATGTGGTTTTAAAACCTTGTAGGATACTTATTCTATTGTCTAGGGAAATTTCTAATGAAATTAGAGGGATTAAAGTGTCAAAATCCCTAAATGCAATTATGGGCCATGAAATGCCCCGAAAATATTATGGTAGATCCCAAGAGGCAATAAAATATTTATTGAAAATTAGAAAGTATGTTGTCTCTAATTTTAGGAATTTTGGGATTATTTCCCTTGAAAAATAATGAGGCAAAATTAAATATAATTTTGGGGAGCATAAGTTGCCCCATGATTTTTAATATTTTACATGGAGCATAAAATACCAATGTAAGTAAAATAGTTGTGAGATAATGATTAATCTTAATTAAGAAAATTATCAACAATTGGAAAGTGATTAGTTAGGTAATTAATGGCTAATTATCTAAGCTTGGACAAAAGAACCAATAGGGAGAATTTTTAAAGATAATTAAAGTAAGAAAAAAAGGGAGGAATGATATTTTCAAGAAAAAGAAAGGGAAAAAAAAAAAAAAAAAAACGAAATAAAAAAAATAAAAAAAAAAAAAGAGGAAGGAAAAAAAAAAAAAAAAATAAAAAAATAAAATAATAATAATAATAAAATAAATAATAAATATCATGATATTTGTATTATTATAATAATATAAAAGAGATATTTGTGGAAGAACCAGGTTGGATAAATGAGAACCGATAGAAATTAAATCCTATCTAGAAAACCATGAACTAAGTTTCTTAGGTCGGGACAAATTACAAACAAGTGAATTTTTGTCGAAGTCGGTGTTAGCGGAAGTCATTTCCGTGAACAGAGTGGGCGAATAAGGGATCAGATGAGAAGATATTTTTGTAAATAAAGGGCAGATAAGAAAAGTGAGAACCGATGGAAAATAAATCATAACTCAAAATCCTTGAACTAAGTAATAAACGTGGACATATTATGAACGGTGAATTTTTGTCTCGAAGTTAGTGTCACCCGTAAGTAATTTCCGTGCAAAAAGCGATTTCGGCTTAGAATCTTCTAAGGTTACGGAATACCCTTAATGGGATCAAAAATTTAGTTAACTCAAATATTTCCGAAGAGGAAGAATAGAGCTTAATTTGTGTTCCGGATTTTTGAGATTTTGCGGAATTACACCGAACGGGGAACTTTATCGGTAGAAGTTCATAAAGCACATGGGTGACATCACCTTGACATCATGATGAGGTAAGGAGATGTGTTGTATGGTGGAGATGATGCCTTGTGTCCAAGCTAGATCCAACGGTTGAGATTCGGTATGATAAAGCATGAATAGTGCACCAAAATCTTCTATAAATAGGTCTTCCCATTTCACTTCATTCCTCACCAATTCACAATTCCTAGAGAGAGGTTAGAGAGAAGTGAGAGCAAGGAGGAGCTCGGAAAAGGAGTAGCGAAGTCTTTGGGTAAGTTCTTCGGTCCCTCGGTCTTAAGCTTTGGTAGTTCCTTCGGTAGTTATAGTAGAAATGCTAGATTAATCTTTAATCTTCCAAGTTAGTTTAGATATCATGTTTTAGGGATAAATATGATATTTATTATTGGAGATAGAGATATGTCAAAATTTTGGAAGATTAGAGTTAAAGTAGCGAGGAAGTTACGCGAAATTCCGCCAATTAGGAGAGTTAGGGGCAAAATGGTAATTTGTACCTAAAATGCCTATTATGATGTTGGGCCTTGATAATATGATATTATCCTTATAGGATATCGTAATCACGTATTTGTCAAATGCGCTGTCAAAAAGGATCGTTTTCATCAACGAAGGTACGTTCGCGTCTTCGTAACACTAACGACGATGCTTATTGTATACTTATATGTGATAGACTATTTCATAGAGTCATGAACAGGACTTTGTCTTGGGTCATGCATCGTGTCTAAGACTCTGTCTTAGTTCCATACGTTTATACATTCAGCTTTGTTTATACGGGTTACGGTCTTGGTAATGCCGTTGAGTTTTCCTAGCGAGGACACGGATGTACACCGTGGCACTGGTGAATAGTGCAGACCGTAATAACATTCATATGCGGTGGCTGTGTTGTTATTACTTTTACATGTGCTATGTGCTATGTACTGTTGATATGTTAATCTTGCATCTGCTGTGTGCTTATGTATTGATTACTGCTGTAATGTCATGAGATAAGCGTCATCCATATTTGTATTACTTGAGCATGAGGTTAACCGTTACCCGAGGTTCAATGGGCATTGAACCTCGGCTCTTAACATAGCGTCGGTCGGGAGGACCGAGGATCGAGGAGAAAGGCAAGCGGCACGCATAGGGACTCCAGTGAAGACTTTCTTTTGTTATTTACTTTGAAAACACTCGGTATAACGTACCCTCGTAATCGACGGACTTACGGCATTTTGAATATAAATATCAGTTACTCAATCGCTCCGATGCTCTACTCTGATGAAAAAAAAAAATTATACTGCTTTTGAAAATGGGATGTTACACTGTTCACCTCGGATCCTGAAGCTATAGTAAGAGCTGAGGTTCAATACCTGTTGAACCTCAGGTAACGGTTAACCTCATGCTTATGTGTGACAAAATATGTATGAGATATTCATAACATTACAAACATTAACCAATACATAGCACACAGCAGATGTAAGGTTACAACAATACATAAGCACAGCAGATGTAATGTCAATCACAACAACGTACATAGCACACAAGACATGCACGATCAACCATGTTTGCACTAACCGGTGCCACGCGACTCCTCGTGTCCTCGGCGCTAGGAAAACTCAACGGCATTACCAAGGCGTAACCCGTATAAATAAAGCTGAATGTATAAACAGTGAACTAAGACGAGTCTTAGACACGGTGCATGACCCAAGACAAAGTCCTGTCCATGACTCTATGAAATAGTCTATAACATATAAGATACAATAAGCATCAGAGTTAGTGTTACAGTACGCGAACGTACCTTAGTCATGATGTTGGTACGTTGACGTTTGGACTGTGATCGTGTTCAACCTATAACGGTAATGTCATATCTATTAATTCTCAATAACTTCCTAGCAGATATCCTAGTCACTAATGACCCTTTTACCCTTAGTAGGATTATCTCTCAACTCATCACATTTAATTCTTCAAAAACGCTGGTCCAGAATTCTGGACAGATTTTTTATCTAACTTTGAAAAATCATAATTAATTCTAGAAAAATCAAAACGAGGATCCGTAAAATTCCTTGGAATTCTTAAGATGTCTATTTTCAATTAAAAATAATTAATTTTTCCCAGATTACACAGATTACTCCCAAGTTTAAAGTTTTGAGCCTCCGCCCAGAATTTTTCCAAAAATTCATAGCCCAACTCTGAAAATTTTTATCTCCCTCTACAGAAATCATTTTAACATGTTCTTGGCATATTTAAAAATCCCTATATGTCTAATTTATCCATGAATTTTTCCAGAATTTCATGACTGTATTTTCAATATGAAGTTTTGGCATGTTTATCACCGATTCCATAATTTTCAAAACCGATGAAATTTCGCGAACTTCGTTACTTTAATGATTCTCTTCCAAAAATTTTGCTATATAACCCTCTCATCATTTTTTCGAGACTAAGCCAATTTTGACCATAAAAACATGTAAATAAAATTTATTCTAGAATATTTAAGATCTACACTACTTCTATCTAAGAATTCTAAAAACTAAAGACTAGAAACTAAAAACTAAAGACAAGCTTACCTCTTGAAGCTCTTGAACTCCTTCCTCCTTCTTAGAAATCACTACTTGGTGGTTGATTTGGTGTGAAGAATGAGGAGAGGCAAGGCCTCTATTTATAGCAAAAGCTCATGAATTTTATCCCTTGGATCAACTTTTCTTATCAATGGCTAATATTAATTTGTGCTTCTATGAAGATACAATTTGTGAGCAAATGCTTCCCATTGGTTAGAAACAATTACATTGGATTTAGCTAATTATCTTAATTTCCAAAATTAAATCCCCCATGTGCACAAAATATAATACATTTTAATCTCTCTCTCTCTCTCTCTCTCTCTCTCTCTCTCTTCCATAATCTTTTTCCTTGCTTTAATGAAATTCATTTTTGGTTGCCTAATCAATCACCAATACTTTTGAATTCTGTGTATGTATTTGATTAGTAGTTGGATATCAAGATTTATGGTCTAATTAGATTTCCCTGGTTGTACAAGCTTATTCTTCAACGTTTGCAAAAATAGCTTTTACTAGACTTACTTTCGAGGTTAAATTATGTGGGTTCAAGATAAGTCCTTATATTTTCTCCAAGGTTCCTACTTCTTCACAACTATTTAAATTTGTATAAATTCTCACTTTATTTGTTGTTTTGAGTTTTTTTGTGTACATCAGATATTTCTTGGATTTCAAACCATTATCAAATTTGCTTTAATTCTTTTTTTCTCTCTCTCTCTCATTGGTCAAAACCTTTTCTCATGGATTAAGCTTTATGAGGTTTAATTAAGGCCTTTGGATTTGGCTTTATTAAATTTAATCTTAGCCCTCCATATCTAATCTTAATTAGCATCCCTAATAAAGTAGTTAAGTGTAATTGTCAAAATATGATTGGTTCTAAGATTAATTAGAAACCACTTCCATGCTAATCCTAGCCCTTCACTAGCCCTTGTTTCTTAATAAATTTTAGTATCTCCATAGCATTTTATTGCTCTTATGATTATATAAGACTAGGCTTTAATATGGTAATTTTGTGGTATTTTATGATCCCAAAATAAAATTAGAGAATTTGGTTTTTGATTACGTTAATTCTTAGAGAAAATTCCCTAAATTAACATAAATATGTTACTCAATTTTGAGACCACATATTCACCTATTTCTAATAGGTATTACTTACCAACATATAATGTTTATAATGAATATGAATTTTAGGGTTTTACAGGCAACCCATTGAAAGTTTCAAAATCATTTTAACAAGAGAATCAATTAACTCAAGGTAATTAAATAAATGACTCGAGGTATCCTAGAGCGCGAAAATGGATTTTAAAATATTTGAACAAGATAACTCGAGGCACATATTATTTGACTAGAGGCAAATTAAAACTTCAAATTTTCATCGAAAATTAAGGTTAAATTACATTATAATTGTTATCATCAAAACATCAAAGACATGAGAAGTAACAGATAATATCTATATAAAATTTGATTATTTGCATTGTTAAAAAATCAGGCAAGTTAAAAAAGTTATCATGGAGCCGTTCAAAAAAACTTATCATGGTTATGAGAAAATTTATTAAGCTATCACGGTGTATAAGGGGATTCAGTATTTAAATTTTGTAATAGATTAAATATTTTAATTTACCATTTCAAATTTTTAATTAGTTTTAAATGTTAAAAATGAATAAGAAATTTAAAATTTGTAGTAAGAAATTTTAAGCTTTTAATTAGTTTTCAATCTTGCGAATCACACCCAAAGCAGCTTTGCCCCAATATAGAGCATCAGATGCACCATCAAAGAGAGAAAGAAGACGTTGATTCTTGCCTGGAATATTTTTAATTTAAATATTAAAATATTATATTAAAATACAAGAATACCTTTCGGCATCTAATTTTGAGTTAGTTATTACGTAAGTTAAATGAAGCAGCATTTTCCGTGATGAGTTCTGAACTCACTAGCATTATAAAGTTCTAAACTTTCTTATTAATTCATTATAATATGTTAGAATATGAGATTAATCAAAGTATTGGATATCACACTCCCCATTAAGCCCGTCTAGGTACTAGTTCAATTGTTCAAAGTTTAATGATCAACTTATACCATCTCGTTGCGATTAAATTACTATCTTTTAATTCTATACCAAGTATTTCAATTTTCAAGTAAGTATTAAAAATAAGAGTAAAATACCCTAACCGCCTTTCTGTTTTACCTTAATTACACATGAAAACATACACTTAAGTCCAAACCGTTAACTCCGTTAAGAATATTCTAAAATATATTTTTAATTGAAATTATATAAAAATGAAATTTATTTACTAATTTATCCTTAATGCTAAATCATAAATTTTAATTGACAACTTGTAAATATCACAAGCTTTTAAAAATTTGAGTAAGTTTTTTAAATGTTTGTAGAAAAAGATCAAAATTTAAATTTAAATGACTCAATACAATCTCTCAAACATATATAGTTTACTATATTTGATATAACAAAATTTTTTTGATATATATTTTTAGTCATTTAAGAAACTAAAATAAATAAATTCCAATAAATATGGTAAAGAATTAAAATTATAAATTTTATAATCTCAAAATTCAGAAATATTCAACATATTAGAAATTTTTTAAAAAAATATATTAGGATAAAAATTTGGTGGTATAAATTTTTTTTTTCTTTTTGCCCACATACATATATATTTGTTTAAATAATTCTAATGTTAAAGAAGGGCATTTTGGTAAAACTAAAGGTCAAAAGTCAAACTTAACGGTCAATTAGCGGTTTGGGTGGATGGAAATAGAATCTTAAATATACAAGGGAGGTTGTGTAAGATTCATTTTAATTTTAAGGGGGTCTATATGGGTTTTCAAAATAGAGAGAATGTCTGTATAATTAAAGTAAAATAGAGAGGTTGTAACATCCCAGTTTTCGAAAGTGTTTTCATGGTATCGTGATCAGAGTAGAGCATCGGAAGTAAATAGTATTGAAAAGTAACTGATAAGTAACCACTGTAATGTATGTGTTAGCTGTTAACAGCGTTACAAAAAAAATTTCCAAATGACATCATCAGTAAGTACAAAACAAAAAGGGCTTCCTCCAGCCGGATCCTATATCTGCTGCTTACCCCTGTCTTCGATCCTGTTCACTCTGGATCCTGAAGCTATGGTAAGAGCTGAGGTTCAATGCCCAATGAACCTCAGGTAATGGTTAACCTCACGTTCATGTAACAAGTATGTATGACAGTTCATTCATGATATCACAGCAATATTCACATATGAAAGATAATAACCGAACATAGCCACTGCATATGAACGTTATTATAGTCTGCACTATTCACCAGTGCCACGATGTACGGTCGTGTCCTCAGCGCTAGGAAAACTCAACGGTGTTATCAATACCATAACCCGTGTACAGATGTATATGTATACTCAATAACTTTGTTTAAAAAACAAAATCTCAGTCTATGAATACAACCATCACATATAGGTATACAGTAAACATCAGAGTTAGTGTTACAGTACGCGTCCGTACCTTCGTCGGTGTTGTTGGTACGTTGACGGTCGGACGGTGATCACGCGTATCCTATAATGGTATTATCGTATTTATTAATTTATAAATAATATCCTAAGAGATATTTTGGCCACTAATGACTATTTTGCCCTTGCAACATTTATTTTTCACTTTATTCCTTCAAAATTCGTAGAACAACGCTGGTACCAATCTGCGCAGCATTTTGTCTAACTTTGAAAAATCATAATTAATTATAGAAATATCGAAACGAGGATCCGTAAAATTCCTTAGAATCCTTAGGATGTATATTTTCAAGTAAAAATAATCACCTTTGCCCAGATTACACGAATCACTCCCAGGTTTTAAGTTTTGAACCTCTGCCCAGAATTTTCCCAGAAATTCGTAGCCTAACTTTGAGGATTTTTATCTCTCTGTACAGAAATCATTTTGACATGTTCTTGACATATTTAAAAAGCCCTATATGTCTATTTTAACCATGAATGTTCCCAGAATTTTGTGACTATATTTTCAATATGAAATTTTGGCATGTTCATCACTGATTCCAGAATTTTCAAAACCGATGAAATTTCGCCAGAACTTCGTTACTTTGATGATTCTCTTTCAGAAATTCTGCTATACAGCTTCCCTCATCATTTTTTCAAAATAAAGCTAATTTTGACCATAAAAACATGTAAATAAAATTATTCTAGCATATTTAAGATCTAAGCTACTTCTATCTAAGTAGGGAAATTTGCCCACAGCTTGTTCATTCTATGAAAACATAAACAAACATATTATGAGTGGGTTACCAATGAAAAGCAAGTTCTAGTAATATATTTCTTACCATTGGAGGTGTTGTCGCCGCCATCTGAATAAGATAATTCGGCCAAAGGATGAACAATCCTATAGCCCCTCCTAAATCGGGAACCTCGTGATCATCAATCGGGATGGCTTTTTTTTGCCTCCCCCTCTCTAACACATTTCACAGTCACCCTCCTTAGGTCTTCTAGAATTTCAATATTATGGTGGATTTTGTGATCTATGTAAATAAGAGCATCGACAACAACACGCTGGTGTGGGACATCCAAATAGAGAGTGCAAGGTTCTCCTCCCTGTGGAGTGTGCGAAGGTTCACCGAGATCAACATCTGAAGGGTTAAAATTCTCTTTACTGCTGGGAAAGGCCGGGGAATCACGGGTTGGTTGTACCATATTGTCCCTCGAATCTATCATAGTTTTCACTTCAGATCGTACTTGTTGCATGATTTCGTCCAATAGTCCCCCCTGAATTTTGGCTACAAGCTGAGGACTAGGGTTGTTATCATCATAGACCTGTGAACGCCGTCCAAAATATTTTGCGGCAGTAACTCCCCTAGGCTCCCCTCGAATGTTATCATGGTAATCCGGCTTCCCAATCGCAGTTGACAAAATGTCCATCCGTGAACTCGGCGTAAATGAACCTTGGGAACTCTGCTCCTCAAGTGCATCCTGTATCATAAGATGTTTCATATATAACAACTAAACCTGGTAATATGAAACAACTGAGGCTATTTAAAACGTCTAATTTAACTACTTACAATCTTTGAGGCAACCTCAGCAACATCTGCATTTATGTATTTGTCGCTCCTCATCTTCGCAGCTTTCCATTTCTTGTGACGAGGAGGAGGTTCAGGGGGCTGGACAACAGTGGAAGGATCGGATTGAGCAGCTTCCTTCATTCTCTCTAACTGCTCTTCCATCATTCTCCGTTCAAGCTTTCTATACCCACCACGAGACATACAATACGGATACTTATTTGCCGCTTGCCTTTCTTTATTGGCTTGACTTTTTCCTGTGACATGAAAACAAATAAAACTGAGAGCAAGTTGTCAAATAAAAGAAATGATATGAAAGAAATTTTACAATAAATTCTGGATTTTGCCGTGACGCCACAAACTCCCTCCAGTCCTCGAGAGAAATATAAGGATATTTCTGACATGGATCCTCTTTCCTCCTTTCCCCTCAAATAAACTTTTTAGTCAGCTTGTTCTTAAAGTCTTTCCAACGTATACGGACTTCCCTCATCCAATGCTTGTACATTGCCGTAGTGTTAGGGACGTCGTACATTTGCTGCAAGGTAAAAGGAAAGATAATTAAATTTCAAATAATAAGCCAAATGATACAAATGCAGATATATCGAAAGTGACGAACCAAAATTTGTGCCCAAATCAACTGCTTCGTTTTCACCGAAACAAACTTCCAAGCAGAGTGAACAATGCAAACTTTGCTTAAGCCAGATAGCCTAAATAGTAATCAAATTGTCTTCCTCCGGACCAATTGGATTCAACTTGTCATCAAAGTCCACATGCAATCTCTTTTTTTGATTCTCACGACAGGCCACTAGTGCACTCATCTGTGTGTAACCTCTACCCCTTCTCACAATGGGCTCGTCAAGTCTATCACCTCCTGACTCATTAGAGCTAGAGCTAGACATGTTCCTGTTCATCAAGGACAAATCAATGTTAGATAGCTTATTAAATAGTAAACAGATTAATAAAATGAACTAAAATGTTAAACCACCACAAAAATAACATATTACTATTTCATAAGGAAAGATCTCACTTTATATGGTTTCCCATATTCCTTCACAATGATCTTTTCTTGCAGCATCTTCTTCATCATCTACCAATTCCACTTCACGTGTTGTAGGGGGATTTGTTGTGAAAGGGGGTGTATCGTCAAGGTCGAAGGATTCTTCACCATACTTCTATTTTTTACTTTGAAGTACAATGGACATTTTTTTATTTGCAGGGTCTGTAACATAAAACACTTGTTTCACCTGGCTTGCTAGAATGAATGGCTCATCTCTATGACCAACTCTTTGAAGATCAACTGAGACAACTCCAAATTGTGGATCTATTACAACAACATTATTGCTAACCCACTTACATTTCAATAGAGCAACTTTGAACTTGTTGTAGCTCATCTCCCATATTTCTTCAATAACTCCATAATAAGCCATTGATGCTAATACCGGGTTTTTGTCTTTTGTACTCGAAAAGTGCATGGATTCAGCTTCAACCATCACCCCAATATTTTGCATAGAACTTTTGTCATCTTGGTCTTTTGTGTAGAAGGTATACCCATTTATATCATAACCGCTCCAAGTGATGACCTGAAAAGAAGGCCCCCAGGCCAACCACTCGATTGTATCGGACACTCCGGTCTCGTGCGATACCTTCTCCTCGAACCACTTTATGAACGTCTTCTTTTGCTCATGAGCTATTTGCATGTCATTCTTCCTTGGATTCTTATTCTTCAAACTCTTTCTGTGTTCATCAATGTATGGTTGAACTTCTTCCATATTATTCAAGATGTACATGTGTGCTTGCAACACCTCTTCACGAGGCTTATTCTTTAGTTTGATTCCTTGAGTTCCCTCGGTTATCCCCTCATTATGCTGAGATTGTATCGTCGTCCCTGATAGATAATCTTTTCAAAAGTCCATAGCCTCTTCAACTACATATCTCTCAACTATTGAGGCTTCCGGTCGATAAGGATTTTTAGAATACCCTTTTAAGATCTTCATGTATCACTCGAAAGGGTACATCCACCTTAGGTAAACTGGATCGCAGAGCCTTACCTCCCTGACCAAGTGTACTATCAGATGCACCATTATAACAAAAAATGCAGGAGGAAAATACATCTCTAGTTGGGACAAAATAATATAACCCTCATTTTCCAATTCATCCAACTTTTCAATGTCAATGACTTTGTTACAGATAGCATTAAAGAAAATACACAATTTGGTTATAATGGTTCGCACTTCATCTTTCATAATGCCCCTAATAACTACTGGTAATAGTTGTTGCATCAACACATGATAATCATGTGACTTCGTTCCCACTAACTTCAAATCATCCCTTGAAACACACCTTCTCAAATTAGAAGAATATCCTTGTGGAACCTTCATGTCATATAAACACCCACACAAACTTTTTTTCTCCGCTTTTGATAGTGTATAAGCTGTTGGCTCCATGTATGCCTTCTTACCATCTTCTTTTACTTGTGGATGTAACCGTTCTCTTATTCCCATATCAACCAGGTCTAGTCTCGCACTAATTTCATCCTTAGTCTTTCCTGGTATGTGCAAAAGAGTACTGACAAGGCTATCACAAACATTTTTCTCCACATGCATCACATCAAGACTACGCCAATATGGAAGATCAAAGAAAATTGATCTCTTCTTCCATATATTCTTCTCACCCACAATCTTTCGTTGCTTACCCAATATGACATTGATATGTTTCACCCGACTATAAATATCCTCTCCGGTTAATGTCTTTAGAGCCGTTCTATGCTCTGGTAAGCGTTAAAACGCTTTCTTAACTTACGATATGGGTGGAACCGATCAAGAAACCTCCTGTGACCGAGGTAGACCTTTTTCTCCCGTGCTTTAGTTGATGGAAGTTTGTGTCTGCTTCACATATTGGACATGCTTTATGCCCCTTGACACTATACCCTGACAAATTTCCGTATGCAGGAAAGTCATTGATCGTGGTAAAAATCATTGCACGCAACTTGAAGGACTCCTTCTTATATGCGTCAAACACATCTACGCCTTCCTCCCACAATTTCTTCAAATCCTCAACCAAAGCGCCAAGTACACATCGATATTGTTCGGGCTGTTTTGGTCCGTAAATCATCATAGAGAGCATCACATACTTGCGTTTCATACATAGCCAGGGAGGTAAGTTGTATATTACAAGGAGAACCGGCCATGCACTATGGGTGCTACTAAGAGTTCGATACGGATTGAAGCCAGCTGTACAAAGCCCCAGCCCAAGGTTTCTTGGCTCACTGCCAAATTGAGGGAACATTTCGTTTATTTTCTTCCATTGTGAAGAGTTAGCCGGGTGCCGAAGATATTTTCCATCAGATATCCTCTCATCAGAATGCCATCTCAACTTCTTCACCGTTGCTTCACTAGTAAAGAGACGCTTAAACCGCGGTATTATTGAAAGATACCACAATGCCTTCAAAGGTTTCCTTTTTGTTGTCTAAGCTCCAAAACCACCACCTTTCTTCACTTTGTATCATGAAGTTTTACACTTCGGACAATTACTCAGGCCTTCATACTCATTTCTGTACTATGCAGTCATTAGGGCAACTATGTATCTTTTTATACTCCATACCCATCGTAGACAAAATTTTCTTGGCCTCATATATACGATTTGGAAGTACATTATCGTCTGGCAACATATCACACAATAATTCAAGCAGCGACGTGAAACTACTATCGATCCACCCAGAAATTGCCTTTAAGTTGACCAAATGTAAGGTCCCAGTCAACCGTGTATACTTAGTACACCCAAGGAACAAAGGTGTCTCTGCATCACTCCGAACGCTATCATATTCATGCGGTTGTGCAAAAGATTCGACCTCAACATCATGAATCATTCTCTCCATTCCATCGTCATCTACCTCAACGTCATTTTCGTGGGACGCACTGGTAGTAACCTCCTCACCATGCCATATCCACGTTGTGTATCGAAGGTTTATTCCATCACAAATTAGGTGATCTCTTATATCAGCAATATCCCGTCGAACCCCATTTAAACAATTAACACATGGACAATAATACATCCCCTTTTTTGGAGCCACATTCCTTCTAGCAAATTCAATAAACTCTTCCACCCCATTCTCATATTCTTCACTAATTCTCAAAGCATTCATCCAACTATGCCCCATTTTAATACCACCTAAGACATTGCCAACAACACTCAAGTTTATAACAAAAAACATAAACGACATGCTTTTTTCTCTATCTTTTAAAAAAATTTCGGCAGCATTTCCCCTTAAAAGTAATGCATCCCAAAATTTCAACAACAAACAATTTTGGCTTAATTCAAGGCGATTCAGAACAATATCATCTATTAAATGCATCAATTTCATCATTACAAAATAGAATTGATAGAGGGTTGAGTAACTACACTATAAAATGCAAAAAAGGGCTGAAATTGATAGACTATGCTCTTCTGGCATTATGCTAATCAAAATAACATACAAACAACCCTACCAATATGGGGAAATAGTAAAAATTAAAATTACAAGTACAGATCAGAAACCAACAAAACATCAGGAAAGCAAAGCCGAGCACAACAATATTGAAAGAAAGAAAATGCATAAACATATAAATGTGGATTAATGATTCAAGTCTTGTGGATACATACCGATGATCTGGGAAGAATATGAAGTCTCTCTAGTTGTGGAAAGTAACTACTCGTCTACCTTTAAATTCTGGATCTTGGGCAAAAAGTGATTGTATTATCCTATCAAAGAAAATAATAGAAGAATTAAGAGTAGAAGGAAAGGTTCCAGTAAAAAAATAAGTACATACAAACTCACATTCACTTGCAGAAGAACAAAGGAAACCAAAGTTAAACATATAAACAAAAAAACCTTCACATACTAATAGTTTTGGAAAAAGGAAAAAATTCAAAAATTCATCACTAACTTATCACACCACCAAAAATTATAAATTATTACTCTTTAGAAAGTTTTGGATGTCTACTTTCATACGAAAAAAAGAATCACTCAAAAAAATATTATCATGTGACCGTTGAAAACCTCCAATAACCAATACCAATCAAGAACCTAAAAGATATGACTTTCAATCAACATCCAATGAATTTGAGTGGATGAATTCCAATGTTAAAGATAACGACTGTGTGTGTGTGTAATTCCAATGTTAAAGAAATGGCGTTTTGGTTGTGAGAAAAATTCCAGCAAGCACTAAGATTCAGCAGGTATACCTCATATAGTTCTCACAATTTTGCAGTTTAGGATGCATTCCAACAAGCTAATAACAATAAGATGCACCAACAGATTTGGAAAAAAAAAGATTTCAATTCAAAATCTGATTTGGAAAGCAAAACTCAAGGATGCAGAAAAAATGCAAAACTTAATTTCGACAGGTCAAAAGCAAGTAGCTCATTTGGAAATTCAATTTACATAATGCAAAGACAAGTCCAACAGCCCGAGGTAATGTCCTACTTGTAATCTCAATAATAGAATAAATCCAACTCATAGAGATTCGAGAAAAGAAGCAAGTCTTTCTGACAAAAGGTGATTTAACCACTCTTTGACAGCTTAATCAGAGATAACGACAGAAATTTTGGAGTTAGGACAGTAACAGGAAGTAGCCAAAGAACTTATAGTGCGACTGATCAGCAAGGTTTAGTCCAAGAGTTCGCTCATTGCAACCAAATATATCAAGTCTCATTCATATTTGTCCAAAATTCTTGGCACTTCCGGAAAAGCAACATGAGTTTCAACAATGTTAAGAAAAGAAAGCTCAACAATGTATATAACAAAAAATTTATGCTTAGAAACTGGAATCCCAGTGAATGTACTAACCATAACTGTCCTCAAGCAAAAACAGTGAACAAACTTAGCCAGGGGAATTTTCAAATTTTCAGAAATTTCAAAGTGTTTCAAAACCAGCTACAAGAAATTCCACTGAGAAAGGCTATGCAAGACACTCAATGGTTAGGCAATTGGGTGTTTACAGCAGTGAAAAGCCTAAAGACAATGAAAATGTGCAACTTCATCTTAAAATTCAGTCCCTTAAGGTCAGACCTCCAGAAAGTTAGCAGTTAAGATTTTCTTGTATAGCGCAGTAGCAAAAATGTTTATCAGAATTTTCTGGAATACATCAAAGTGCTTCCTGAAATTGAAAATGCAAATTCCAAAAATAGAACCAAAATAGTAGCAAACAAAAATGTCTCAGCCAAACAGTAGTTAACAAAGTTTTGAATCAAACTTCACAGTATCAACTTCCAAAATTATGTGAAGCTCTAAGTTCAACTCCAGGAAATTATTTGTGGTTCACAAAAGCAGGAACAACATCAATGTATTCTCAACAATAATTAGATTCACAAAAGAACTAGCGATAATTCCCCTAAGAAACTTGATTTTATAATAGTTCATCTTAGGAAATTCAGGGCAGAATTTCAAAGTTGATTGCCAGAAGATCAAAAGCTCAATCACAGCATCAAGCGATTAATTCAGAACAATGGGAATCTCGCATTTCCAACAACAAAACTATGACAACACATAAACATACTTTAAACAGCAGTAACTATCACCAAGCCCTAACTGACTTCTTTAAGCTGTTCCATTTAAACTGAAATTCAAATTTCATCTAATCACCAGACAAGCTAAAGCAAAAATCTGATAGCACCCTAAATACACAGGAATAAGAGGATCTTTAAACATACCCCATACCAATTCATGCATAGCAGCGAAGGAGGAGAAGAGAACAATTTTTAGTGCATCACTCTCAAAGTGGCGGTGGGATGACAAAGTGACGAGGAGAAAGAAGAACCAACACCCAAAAGATGAGGAGCGGAACTCGGTGATGCAAGAAGGAAAAACAGTGAAGGAGCTTCTCCCAAAAAATCAGAGCTTCGCGAGAGAGAGAACGAGAACAAAATGGAGGAGATCGACGGCGCACAATGTTTAGAGGTGGGGGCGTCGGAAACGGAGGAGACGGTGGGGCGTCGCCGGAAAAGAAGAACGAGAATAACATAGAAGCCGCGAAGAGAGGTTGAGGGAGGAGACGGTGAGGGCGTGAATATGGTGTGAGACGCTAGGGTTGAGAGAAATTAAGAGTGGGGCCGGCAAGATGCGGGTGTGGAATTAAAACGCGGTGTTTGGCAATATCGGCGTCCTGATAAGTGATTCAGGGCGTCAAAAAGTAAATTAGGGCGTCCTGATATTAATTCAGGACGCCTTTAATTTATTAAGGCGTCCTGAAGTTATATCAAGACGCCTTACTAGCTAATTACGGCGTCCTGATTTTATATCAGGACACCTTACTAGCTAATTAAGGCGTCCTAACTCATTGTCAGGACGCCACAAATTTCAATTAAAAAAAAATTATTCCACAGCCTTCAACTGGCGCCAAAGCGCTAAAACATTAATTTTGGCGCAAAAATGTTTAAATTAGGCGTCCTGAAATTATTTTAGGACGCCTTAATTTATTTTAGATGTTCTAAAACTTATTTCAGGACGCCAAATTTGAGAATATCACTATTTATTTTACAAGAATGCCACTATGTTCACTTTTAACTTCCTTTTTAAAAATAAGGACGTCTCTTAGGGAAGTAGTTACCCTTTTTTGTAGTAGTGAGTTTAATTAACTCTTAATTGCATTTGTTAGCTAACCATGGAGATTAGTGTTTAATTAAATCAAGCTTTATGCCCCTTAATTAATTATGAAGGTTTACACAATTATTTAATTAAGTGAAGACTTAATTGCTTATCAATCTTTAATAATTTTTCTAAATTTGTTTAAGTATTTTCATAACATTATCTTGCTCTTTTTGTTTATTCAAGAACCATAGTTTAATATAATAATCATTTGTATTTTAGGATCCTTAAATGTAGCCTAAAGATTTGCCTTTGGTTGTTTTAAATTTCCAAGAGAAAATTGCCTAAAATATAGCTAACAATTTTACAAAATTTAGAAACAACATACTCTCCTTTATTTAATATGTATTATTTGTCAAAATATAGCTTCCACTATAAATAGAGATTTTTAGGGTTTTATATTATACAGCAAAAGAAAAGTTGATCACACTCAAGCACTTGAATCCTTAGTTATATCTAGGTGATAAATTTTACAATGAGTTATTTATCAGTCATTTTCCTGAAAATAAATCTGTCAGTTATATAAAGCTTATCAGTACATTCTCATAAATTATTTCAGATTTTCTTTTCAAGCATAGAAAATACCTTGAATCTGCTCCACAAAGTGCGAAATCTATAAATGTTGAAAGTAATGGTCGAGATTCATATTTGAACAGTTAAATATAAGAGGTCACAACTTACAAATAATCCACACACCAGCAACTAGACTATAGATGTCTTGGAAAGAAAAAAGAACAAACTAATCTTATAGATATGTCAAATACAGCTAGAAACATCGGTCATTTAATATCATACATTCATCATTCTAGATAACATCTCAAAACGTCTTCAAGCTTCCTAAGGCACGGGATAATCGAACCTCATACGAGTTCATTTCTACCGAAATTGCTTAAACAAAACAAGTTTACCGAATAAAGATTCAGATTTAGGAAGCAAACATCTTAAATTCATAAGCTGTGAGGTTGAACAGAGATAGAATAGCTTTTGCTAAATCATTGTGTACTTTGCATATCATGAATGAGTCCAGACCCTAGAGAAAATTTGTGGATTGTTTTAGACATTTCGCTGGTTTTAATATTAAAAATGAAAATATGTTTAAAAAAATTAAATTGGAATTTTAAAAAATATAAGAAATAGCAGCCATATGTTAAAATATAAAATAACAATGTGCATTTTATTCTAGACAGTTATTGAATTCCATTTTAAAAAAATTGGATATTCTATATCATTCTATTTTAATTTAAATATTGGTTAGTGACCCAATTTTTAGACCCTTAAATTTGTTTTCATTTTGGCTTTAATCCCTCAACTTTCATTTTATTTGAAGCATCAATCAATTATCAATCGTCAATCAATCAACTTCACACTAGAAATTTTGCAATACCTCATTAGTAACCCGTTAAGCTCACAAACAAGTCAGACAATCACACTATCAAAATTGCATATCTATTATTATTGGGGTTTGACTATAAGGAATGAAGTAAATTGAATTTAAAATTATACATTAAATCAAGAACTATAATTATATTAATATTATGTTAAGGTGGTTCAAGCATACCAAGGAATTTTATATTTCATTATTGTAGGGATCTCCATAACTAAGGTATTAGTGCACTAAATTATATTAATGCGGATCAAATTTGGGTTAAACGGTTTACTTCATATTTGGTTAACAAAGCACAGAAGAAATACTTAGGTACTCTAAGAGTACCAGCTCAAATCAACTATGCCTAATTAAAATACAACATCTCTGTGAAATTTTATCCTAGTTGGCATCCTATAATCCTAACTTCAATTTCCGGCGGGATGTGTTTGTGAGTTTTTCTTTTTCTTTTTAAACTAGGACGTTTGCTTTGAAAAAAATATAAATTGTGAAATACTTCTAGAAACTAAAGTGCTGTATTTTAATTGAACAAAGTTTAGATGATCTTACACTCCTAAAGTATGTAAGTATTTCTTGGCACATAATCGTACCATCAAAATTGTCCATATGCAATTATTAGGGTTCGAATATAAGGAACAAAGTAAAATGAATTTGAAATTAGATGCTAAATACTTAAATCAGGAATCATAATTATATAATTATGCCCCAAGCATGCCAATGAACTTCACCTTCCATTATTATAGGGATGTCTATGAATTGTATTATTAATTATATCAATCGTTAGGTTATAAGTGCAATAATTCTTAAAAATTATGTCTCCCTCAATTGTATTAAGATGTTTATTTGAAAGGACAAACACTCTTTTTTTTTTTAATAAAAAAAAAAAGGATCTGCAGCAAGCAAAATATTTTAAATATTACTCCATAGTCAGAAATTAAAGAAGTAAGCAAGAATGTATCACTATTTTTTTTTTTTTTTTTTTTTTTTTGATAATTTGAGTGTTGGTGGTGTTCGGTGATGAAGGATTCTGCACGCCCCTTGAAATCGGATTAAGTATTTTACAGGAAGTCGTTTGAGGATTTTATCAGATTTTCTTTCCACAAAGCATAGCAAAAAAAAAAAGGATCTGCAGCAAGCAAAATATTTTAAATATTACTCCATAGTCAAAAATTAAAGAAGTAAGCAAGAATGTATCACTTTTTTTTTTTTTTTTTTGATAATATGAGTGTTGGTGGTGTTCGGTGATGAAGGATTCTGCACGCCCCTTGAAATCAGATTAAGTAGTTTACAGGAAGTCGTTTGAGGATTTTATCAGATTTTCTTTCCACAAAGCATAGCAAATACCTTGAAACTGTTCCACAAATGCTAAATCTATAAATGCCGAAAATAATGGTCTTGATTCAAGTACTCCATTGTCTGAACAGGTACATGTGATAACTGAAGGTGGAGCTAAATCACCAAGAGGGGGGTGAATTGGGTATTTTGAAACTTTTTCGATTTGCTCTGTTTTTCGTACAGCAAAGAAACGAGAGGTGAACGAAAGATGTAGAGAAGAACAACTAGACACAAGGATTTATCTTGGTTCGGTCTAACTCCTTGACCTACGTCCGGTCCCGGACACTCTGGGATTTCCACTATATCAATTGATTACACACTCTGTACTCAAGAGTAATTCTCTCACTAGAACTTACTCCCCCTTACAAGTTGTAATCAATGAACCCAATCACTAAGTCCCCAGACTTGTGATACTTTACAATAAATGATTTACAAGTAGAAACTCTCTCTAAGAGTAGATAATGATAAACACTAAAGCTTGTGTACCAAAAGATACAGTATAGATGAATGGCGAAAGAATAAGTGTAAGACTTGGATGCAATTCGTTTTCAGCAGTTGTATTGGTTGAGAAGAATTGAATGCAACTCTATTTATACTAAGAGTGCATTAAATGACCATTGTAATCTTGATTATAACCGTTGCCTTCATTAGACAAGGTTTTGGTTCAGTTTAGGTCTTCTTCTCTCTCTAAACTTCACTTAATCCATTTGGCGAGATGTTGAGTTGACTCTCGTGAATTTGTCCGTTGGAATAGCATTTCTTGGATGTAGAAATCATTCTTTAATTCTTTGTAGGCGTGTGCAGATGGATTACCCAAAAGTATGCAACTTTTCGGGTTTGCATTTAATGTCGACATCACTTTTGCTTTTACTTTAAATCTTCAATGTACATTCTCTAATCATGCGAAACTCACCAATAAAGTGGTTAAACATATCTAGAAACATTAGAGATTAATCATAGGAAGTATTAAGATCAAACAAGAAGGTTTCACAAATTCGTCAGATTTGATTTTCAAACTTAGCGTTCAATACTCGAGTATGTTCATCAATGCTCGAGTTTGTCACTGTGCACTTAAGTCAATACTTGAGTATCCATTTTGATACTCGAGTATTCTTCTTCCAGAGAGGAATCATCGAGACTTGACCTTTGGACCTTAATGTTGAAATAAGGTAAATACTCGAGTATACAAATCCATACTCGAGTTTTGAACTTTTGATATGAAAATAAGTTTAAGTTCAAAAACCTCAATACTTGAGTATTGTTTTCAATACTTGAGTGTTCAAATCATTGACAAAGAGCAAAGCTCTTTATATGCCCAATACTCGAGTTTCCAACTCAATACTCGAGTATGCATTCATTTTGAAAAACTTGGTGAGGTCTTTCCTAAGTCAATACTTGAGTATTGAAATGAATACTTGAGTATTCAATATATGCATAAACCTTGTAGTCTTTAAATGGAGTCCAATACTCGAGTGTCTATACCAATACTCGAGTATTCAAGGAGTTTGAAAACTTTGATAGATTGATGTCAAGTCAATACTTGAGTTTTCAAATGGATACTTGAGTATTCATAAATAAATGTTAAGTATGAAAGCTTTGTGAAAATCCAATACTCGAGTATGATAAACCAATACTCGTGTTTTCAAAAGATAAGAAACTTGATGACTCTCTGTTTGACCAATACTTGAGTATTCAAATGAATACTTGAGTATTGAGATCTTAAGTTAATGTTGAAATTGTCTCTGTGTGTTCCATACTCGAGTATTCATATCAATACTCGAGTTTGGCTCAAGGTGAAAAACTTGGAGTGCTCTCTGTAAGTCCAATACTCGAGTATTGTGTCCAATACTTGAGTATTGCTTTGTGTAATGGTTTTTGAGCAACTCTCTGTCAAGTCAATACTCGAGTATTGAGACCAATACTCGAGTTTGGCTTTGACAGTAAGTTTTTCAACTTACCAAAGACAAACTTCAATGTGTGTTTACAATTGTTAATTGTCATCAAAACACATAGAGAACTAACAATAACCTTCTTCTGAAGTGGGTTAAGCAAAATAGTAATATAGACACAAATCAAATAAACCATTTTATCTTAAATGATCCTTTTGTGTTTGGCTATAGACAAGTGTGTTAGAATTTCTCTATCATGCCAACTTCTTACTTGGTTGGTGCTCTTAGGATTCTTCAACTTCAAAATAAATAGAAATGTTGCCATTTTATCAGCCAATTTGTAAACCTTAAAGGGTAAGGATAAGAAATTTTAGTTATTGAGATGTTATATCTTATTTGTTTGAAAGTCGCAAGTGGTACCCTCACATACATATAAGAGGGTCCTCACCCAATCACAATACACACACATATTTGAAGAACATATTATTGATTAACTCAAGACTCAAATTCCTATGGAAGTCAAACAATTAACACTTGTTACAAAAGTATGAGTGGTACAAAGAATGAAAGATGACTTATTGGCAGGAATTTTTTTCAAACATCAAACAAAGATTGAAATGACTATAAATGAAAGTTGGGGAGAAAACCAGTGTCATATGATATATGTATATTACAAAAAGATCACAACCTACAAATAATCCACACACCAGCAACTAGACTATATATCCGTCTTGGAAAGAAAACAGAAAAAACGAATCTTATAGGTAACACAAATATCATGAACAAGTCTAGGCCCTACAGAAAAATTGTGGATCATTTCACTCCCCCCACCGGACACTAGTGCAAAAAACATTTTAAGACCGCCTCATTTAGACCGGACTATCGACACCATGGTCTTAAAGGTATGACCGGTGGCAATTTTGTAAATATAAATAACTTCTTGGACCAGATCATTTTTTCATAGGTCTTAAATATATTATTCAGACCTGCAAAAAAAAAAAAAACCATTGGTATTAAAAATGTTATTAAAAAAATTGAAATATCAATACATTATTAGAGAAATCTCATACAGCCCGACTTATATTTTCTGTGGTCCAAAAAAAAAGGAAAAATTTAATATATTGTCTAAAACTTTTAAGACCAGATATATATAAAAAGACGGTCTTAAAAGGTATACTTTTAAGACCAGACATAAATGGTTCACGGTACTACATATTGAAATTTTTTTTAAGACCGGACATTAATAAACGATGATCTTAAATTGTAACCTTTAAGACCGTTGTTTACTTCATCTGGTCTTAAAATTAAAGCGCCAAATATACTTTTCTTCGCGCGAAATCTTACCTTACGACTTAACATTGTTCTCTCTGAACTCTGAAACCCCTGTTGTTATTGTTGTGAAACCCCTCAACCTGTTGCATTACCTCTCTTCCTCGCCCACCACTACCATCCTCTGTTACTCTCTCACTCTCTCAGGCGTTCCTCTTTCGCACCACCACTCTCATAACCTCTCTTCCTTTCTCGAAAATGAACGGAGAAAATGATTCTTCTCCTGTTTGTTCAACGCCAGTTATTGGTGTGACTGGTGTGAGTCAGAATGAACCCTCTTCATCTCACAATGAGCCTCGTAACCGCCCTACACGCCGTGGTAGAAGTGGCACACGAATGAAAGACGTATCCGTAAGTCGGACCTCTGGGTCAAAGCTCGAGATTCAGTTAGATGAAAAGTTGGCTCCTTTCGGTCCTAATAAAGGCAAATATAATAGTTTTGTCGGCTATCTAGCACGCAGCAAGGCTAGCATCTTGACAGATAAGTGGAGAAATGTGGGCCTTCGCAATGTAAACGAACCTATTTGGGACACTATCCAGCTTACATACACTGTCCCTGACTGCCCAAAGTTGAAAGACAAGACATTGTCTTATTGTGTTGATCGGTGGAGGAAGTTTAAGACCTTTCTAGCTAACACATATATTTTTGCCGAGGTTAGGCCTGACCATAATCCTTGGGAAAAGTACACATTTATTGATGACCAAACTTGGCAAGAATTTGTTCAGCTGCGGACCACTCCTGGAGCTTTGGTGAGTTTATATTTAGTTTTGTTTGCCCTTTTTTTTGCTTATTAACTTGTGCAGATATGTGAATGTCATTGTACGTGTTCATCTAATCCTGTTAGTTAGATGGTTTGGTGTGTGAATAGAAATATATATTTCCCTCCTTTGTCCTGCATAAGAGGAGCATGTCTTAGTTGTATGAACATGTCGATATGTAAAGCGTGCAAAGGTAAAATACTAAGTAGGTAATTAGGGAAATAATAATGGCATAAGAGTCAAACCATTATTATAGTCTTAGCTAGTTCTTTTATAGTAGGTAGTGGTTAGACATTGCTATTAGTTAGTTAGTATGTTAAGCGTGTAAAGGAGGAAATGAGTAGTCTTAAAAGGGGAAACTTTATATACCTAATTGTTACTATCTAATGGGGACGCTTGATCCCAATGGATACCTTAAAAAAGATCAAGTTTGTATTATTACGTAAGCATAATTCTCTTTTGTTTCTTAACCTATCTATCTAGCAGTACAAAACATAGCTCCAATTTCTTCTACAATTCTACATCTTCCTTAAATAAAATGTTGAAACTTGATGAACTGAATTTGACTAGTGTTTGAGGTTCATATCAAGCATAAGTTCTCTGATTTCTGTTAGTGAGATGGCTGGAATTCATAATTAATAGTTGTTTTCAATTTTGATTCACATAAAAGAAGGGAACAAGCACAAGAGATAGGGAGAAAGAATGATTGCCCGCATAGGGCTTCTCACGGCGGATATGAAAAGGCTGAAAAAGAATTGATGGCAGCCAAGCGGAAGAGATTGGAAGATGAAGCAGAATCCAATCCTTCTACGATACATGATCCACCATCTCTAATACGTCGCGAGGAGTTGTGGTTGTATATTTGGCAAAAGCCAAGTGACGACTACACGAGTGAACAAACTTGTCTAGTTGCTGAAAGAATTGTAAGTATCGTTATTGTTAATTTTTAGTTACTAAACATGTTTCTTTGCTAAGCTTCTCATTATCTGTATCTTACAGGAAGATCTAAAAAAGAAAGAAACAAAGGGATCTTTTGTGTCGGACGGGAGGAATGATGTTCTGACCGTTGCGACCGAAAAACTAGATCACTCAGGGCGTGTAAGGGGGATTGGAGGACGGGTAGGCCTGAAGGAATACTTTGGTAAATGCAAACGCCATAAACAAAGTATGGTTACCCGGGAGGAGATGGAACAGACGCTGGCCAAAATGAGTGAGCAAGCACTAGCTAAAGAAGCAATGTTTCAATCCCAGATGAGCCAGATGAAGGAGGAAATGAATCATATGAGGCTGCTTTTGAGCTCTTGTCTAGAGACCAGTGTTCCCTTGCAACACTCACCTATAGCTATGTAGCATAGCAATAGAGGGAGCTACATTGTTGGACAGTCAGAGCAACCTTGTGACCTTTATGTGGAGGATCCTGATCATCATGATAGACGATTGGTTGGAAAAGGGACTGTCCACAACTTGGGATCAACTGTACACCACCAACAAATGGCTGGTGATGAACTCAGAGTGTCAGTTGAAGAGCTCATCGTTGATGCACCTGTCCCTCTCCCAACTGGTGAGGTGAAGGTTGTGAGTTATGTCATTCGAACCTTCATCTCGTGGCCAATGAAGGTTGTACATGTTTCTACTCCTCCTGAAGCTCTAGCCCCTCCTGAATTGGTTGGCACGGCTAAGTTGAGTGCCAAGGACAAGCTTGTCCTTATGGTATCCAATAAACAAGTTGGACTTAATCAATGGTCTGTCAATACAGAAGTAGATCTTAAAAACAAGCACCCAGTTTTAGTTGACCAAGATGATATAATTTCCCTGTTGTTTGATAAACAGGAGCTTATTGATGCAATTATTCTCATTTTTATAAAGTAAGCATCTTCTTCTATGAGTACATAACATAAATGTGAGACACTCACATACGTATATACTAATTCCCTGACGCCATTATTGTAGGTTCATGCATCGTGAATTGGAACAACAGGGCAGAAGCCAAGATATTGGATTCTTATGCCCACAATACATAGTCAACCACCCTTAGCAAAGAGACAATCATACATAACATCAAGGTTGTCCACCAATAGGAGAAAGTGGTACTTGGCACCATTCTACAATAGGTACATATCATAATTATGTTCTACAATTCCCTTAATACTGCTACATATTACTGAGTACTTGTCTGTTGTGAACTTTCAGTCGCCATTGGCAGTTGGTCCTAATTTGCCCGAATGAGAATAAAGTGGTATTTTTATGCTCTCTTCACCATGATTCACCGCCTATATTGCAGCAAATGGTGAACAAGTAAGCATATGTCATCTTGATTGTCTAGTCTAAAATCTCTGCTGTAAATTTTCAGTGACCATTATTGAGTAAATTTGTGATTTTGACAATAGGCCCTTGAAATCATTCCAACAAAAGGTCAAGAAAAGGTTTAGGGCTGAGGTCAAAGAGCCTACATGGATCATACCAAAGGTTAGTACATATATATTTGGACTAGCACACTGTCTTGTGAACTTGGTCAGTAGCAATATATGCTCTTATATATTTCTTGTTCATTTTTAGACCCGTCGGCAACCAAAGGAGTCCAACTTTTTTTGGCATTACGTCTTGACACAAATATATAATATTGTCATGCAACCAGTGACTACCATCACTGAAACGGTAAATGTATGTTACATAACTTTGCCTGTGCGCTGACCCCTTTGATGCAAGGAAAGACGACTAATATATATATATATATATATATATATATATTTCTTTCTTTGATGTAGCTACAGACATTTGACTGTGCTGACCCCTTTCCTGATGGTGATATTGAGCGCACACGCAATTTGTTACGTGAATATCTGTATGATCTGATGATCTCAGAAAGTCAGAAAATAATTGATTTGTGAATTCATTTGTAAATATATGATGTATCAACAATCATCCTCGAATCATTTGAACAATATGTTAGTGTTTTAGGACCGCAGATTTTATAAATGTCAGGTCCTAAAAGTTATTGGAAAATATGCCAGTCTTTTTGGACCGTAGATTTACTTACGTTTATCATCGGAAAAAATGTCCGAGTCTTTTAGGACCGTAGATTTACTAAAGTCTAAAAGTCTCATTCGAAAAATATGCCCAGTCTTTTAGGATGGAGATTTACTAAATCACCGGTCCTAAAAGTCTTCGCTTATCATCGGAAAAATATGCCATTCTTTTAGGACCGTAGATTTACTAAATGTCCGGTCCTAAGAGTCTCATTCGAAAAATATGCCAGTCTTTTACGACTGCAGATTTACTAAATCGCCGATCCTAAAAGTCTTCATTTAATTTGAAAAAAATGCCAGTGTTTTTAGGACCCTAAATATACTATATGTCCGGTCCTAAAAGTCTTCGCTCTTTTATAAACTTACAAAATACTATATAACTATATCATCCCATTATCCATATTTCATAATTGCCTTGCTTTTATTTATTTTATTTTTTTTAATTTTAGTTTTTTGAGTCTGCTATTATCCATATTTCATAATTGCCTTATTTATTGTTTTCCAGGTTCAGATAATGCATAAACTAACCAATTAAAGTACTAAAGTCTCACGAGAACAAAATTAAAAATATTATTTAATAATTTATAGGGCAGCGATTACAAAAAAAAAAGAAAAAAAACTATAAAACAACTAATCCTCCCCGTTGTCGGAGAGGGAGGAGGAGTCGGAAGCGTCATCTTCAGCAGGATCGTACTCCACGTCATTTGCGTGGAGTACCATGTTCAGCTTGTTGTTGACAGTATGAACAAACCGAAACAATTGGCCCAAGCGCCGGTCGATGTGATCGACGCGGGCCACCACGTTCTGCACCAACTGTTTGACAGTCGGATTTGAAGGAGGCAATGGCGGAGGGGGATGAGGTTGAAGAGAAGGAGGAGGAAAAGGAGGACCTGGTGGAGCAGCCATTACAGTGGAGGCTAGGCGGTGGAGGATGTAAGAACCGGCTGAACCCAAGAGGGGGGTGAATTGGGTGAAGTATAAAAATTTAGGAACTTTGAAAATCTTTTTTCAACTCGGTAAAACCGGTTGTATGACGGTAAAGAGTTATAAAGCAATAGATAGTCATTCAAACATATATGTTGGAAACATAAGAGATAAGGGAAGATAATATGCAAACTGAGATTTATCCTGGTTCGGTCCAATCCTTGACCTACGTCCAGTCCTCAAGCTCCACTTGAGATTTTCAATCCACTATCTTCTTTTAACTTGATTACGCTTTCTGTACTTGGAGTAATCCTCTCACTAGGATTCACTCCCCCTTACAAACTGTAATCAATACACCCACTTGATTACACACTCTGTACTTGAAGTAATTCTCTCACTAGAACTTACTCCCCTTACAAGCTGTAACCAATACAATGGGTTTCCCACTCAAGATCACCCAATCTTGAGTAACTCACAGATAGAAGGATAGGATGATTACAATAAATCTTCTCTCTCAGAAGTGAATGAGTAAACACTGAAGAACAATACAAATCACTTCACTCTCTATGATAAACTATCTAGACATGAAAAACAGAGAGTAAATGATGTGAAAATCAGAGTATTAGCATGTTGAAGATGTAAGCTTGTGTCTCTTCATTTTTCTGCTTGAATCTGTTCTCTTTTATAGGTAGAGATCAATATATGACCGTTGTAATCTTTTATTATAACTGTTGCCTTCATTAGACAAGGTTGTGGTTTAGCTTTTGTCTTCTTCTCTCTCTAATCTTCACTTAATCCAGCTGTGCAGAAATTCAGAGTTGACTTCTTGAAAATAAATCCGTTGGAATAGCAGCTGCTGGATGTGGAAAACATTCTTTAATTCTTTGCAAAGCGTGTGCAGACGGATTACCCAAAAGAATGCAACTTTCTGGGTTTTGCATTTAATATGTTGATGTCACTTTTGCTTTTACTTTAAACCTTCAATAAACATTCTCTAATTCATCTGAAACTCACTAACAAAGTGGTTAAACATATCTAGGAACATTAGAGAATAATCATAGGAAGTATTAAGATCAAACAAGAAGGTTTTACAAATACGTCAGATTTGAAATTCTGAAGTCGCGATGAAACCTTGATGTTTTTTCTCAAACCTCGAGGTTTTGTACAGTAGCATGTAAAATCGGTTTAAGTCCAAAACATCAAAACTGGAGGTTTTCATCCAAAACCGGAGGTTTTCAAAACTATAAAAAGCGTCAGACTCTCTGTCTGATAAAACCTCGAGGTTTTATCAGAAACCTCGAGGTTTGATTTGAAAATGAAACCTTTGAAAAAATTGAGCCAAGGCAAACCTGGAGGTTTTCTGGGAAATTGGAGGTTTTCTAAATCAGAGGAAAGGCGTATGCTCTCTGGTTGCCAAAACCTCGAGGTTTCTCACAAAAACTCGAGGTTTCACTCAAATGTGGAAACTCTGAGTTTTTGCTCCAAAACAGAAACTTGGAGGTTTGAAGGTAAAACTGGAGGTTTTGAAAACTTGGAAAACACAGATCCTCTCTGCCTGGACAAACCTAGGTTTGTCCCTAAACCTCGAGTTTTGACTTAAACGACGGAGTTTTGAGAAAATTACCTGAGAACAAAACCCGGAGGTTTTCCACAAAAGCGGAGGTTTTCAAGTGTTCAAAACTTAGGAGACTCTCTGTAAGTCCAAAACTCGAGGTTTTGGTTCCAAAACTTGAGGTTTGAAGATACTCGAAGTTCGTTGCTCTCGTCGATGAAAATTCGAGGTTTCCATTAAAAACTCGAGGTTTTGTCTTTGTTCAGCTTTCTTGAAATAACTTTCAACTTTTGAAGACCATATCTCCCTGGTCTGAACTCTATTTTGGTCCATTAAACTCTTCATGGAAATCTATGTGAGTCTACTTTCATATGCCACTAATTTCAACTCAATTGGATTTGTAGTTTGTGAGATATACTCAAAACACTAAAGCTTGGTTTGCTGTATGGCGTGGATTTTTTTGTCAACTTCCACAATTTAGAGCTCCTTGATCTGAACTATTTTGGGCTTGAATTTTATATCAAAATGACGCATTTGGAGTCTATTTCCATATTCCACTGATTTCACTTCAATCCGATTTCTGGTTTAAGAGATATCATCGAATTCCAAGACATCGCCGTCTTTGAACGTGAAAAGTGTGGAGTCAAGAGCGATGATAGCTGGAACCTCGAGGTTTGACTGAAAAACTCGAGGTTTGCTAGTCCAGAGATGCCAGACATGCTGAAGACACTTGAAAAATCGAGGTTTGATGGCTGCCTCGAGTTTTCTCAGTCCAGTTCTCCTACACTCGAGTTTTGAGTTCCAAACTCGAGTTTTGTGTCATAAACTCGAGTTTTCTCATCCTGAACCTCATATTTGCTTGCTTTAACACAGAATTGAGTCATTCCAACTTCCATATGATCTTGGAGACTTCTAGCATCAATATAAGAACTTGAATAATGATATCTTCATTCCATTTAGCAAGTTCTTCCATCTTCCTTCTCCCAACTTGATCATTCTTCTTCATTTAACTTGGGCTCATCATTCTTTGCAGCTTCCACCTTCTTCAATATCCATAAAGTGATGAAGCTTCATTCCAACTTCTGGTTATCATAGAGACTTCCAGTATCACAAGAACTTGAATGTTGATATTCCTATTATATTGCAAGTTCTTTTGATAACATCTTTCTCTAGTCTCTTCTCTTCTTCTTGGTTATCCTCCAAAATCTATTGATAACATCTTGCTTCCTTGACAACCTTTGCAAGTTCTTCTTTCCATTAATCCCTTATCTCCTTCTTGATTATTCTGCATGATTCAACTTGGACTAATCTACATTAAACATAGTAGTTAGTCAATGTAGGAGATAACTATATTACTCAATCTTTTTGCTTTTAATAATGGCATCTATATAAGACATCATCAAAACTAATCATAACCAACGAGAGGAGGTGTGTAGAAGTGATGGAGAAGAATATGAAGAAACTAAAGTAACAACGGGTTTAAATAGAGAACCCATCCTGAAGAATATGATACGCCGGAAACTTTTTACGGGGAGACGCATAGTTCCTCAGAATACGAGGAGACACATAGTTGGGCAGTGTATGGGGAGACGCATAGTCCTCAGAAGCTGAAGAGTATAAGGATACGACCGTGCTATCCTATCCGAGTAATTTTGAAGTAACTGAACATTTAATATCGGCCGAATAGTTCCTAAAAGTAATATTTTTTAAGGAAAAATTCTTACTTTACAAAAATAAATAATTGATAAAAAAAATAATTAACTTTTAGGACCGGATATTAGATAAAATGTCGGTATTAAAAGTAATTGAATTGTTTGAAAAAATAAATAGTAGACATTTAGGACGGGATATATAATAAAATGACGGTCTTAAAAGTAATTTAATTGAAAAAATAAATAATATACTTTTAGTACCAGACATATGATAAAAGGACGGTCTTAAAGTAGAAATCACAAACATCATAATCAATTGCGTATCTCTCTCTCTGTCTTTACTAACTCCTCACTACCTCGTAACTCCTCCTCACTACTTCGTAACTCCTCTCTGCCCCAACTGCTCAAACCATGGTTAGATACAAGAGAATCGCTCGTAGGGGTACTCTTACTCGTGATGCTCGTGCCTTCCGTAGATCATTATACGGTGTGCCTCCTCCAGCGAGAGTGCGTTCTATTGTGACAGAAGAGTCTCGGGTCGTTGGACCCATTGTTATTTCGGCTGATGAAGACGTTGCCGCACCCCCAGACTTCAAACCATGAAGAGGTTCCCGCTCCCCCTCTCCAACCTATTGGCCCCAGCGCGCCTACTACTGACCCCTCTCCTCTTTCCTCTAATGATGCATTATGGCTGATGTGAGTAAGACAGGAACTTGTTGATCTCCAGCGAGAAGTTAACGCTGCTCACGTCGATATCGCCGAGGCATTGGAGGATAATAAGATTTAGGATGTTTAGTTAGATTCTTGTCGTTGATAATGTTCAGTTATTGTTTTTCTGTCTTTTTTTCTTGTGTACGTGCATATTCTCCAGTTATGTATGGAAGCAGTAAGAACTATGTAACATCCCAATTTTCTAAAGTGTTTTCAAAATAGTTTGATCAGAGTAGAGCATTGGAATAATTTAAAAAAATGAGTATCTGATAAACCTTCACTGCTGGTGTGTCTGGTTGCTATTACAGTGATACAATTATCCAAATATTTAATAATACGGTGATACAATAATTCATAACAGTCTTCTCCGCCCGTGTCCTCATGCGTGCTGTTTACCCTTGTCCTCGGTCATGGTTCCTCCGGACCCTGAAGCTATACTGAGGGCTGAGGTTCAATTACCATTGAACCTCAGGTAACGGTTAACCTCATGCTTATGTAACAGTTATGTATGACAGATATTCATGACATTACAGCAATAATCAACATAAAAAATCATAACAAATTTGTCCGGATAACGGTACACAGCCACTGCATATGTCCGTTATCTCTAGTCTGCACTATTCACCAGTGCCACGATGTACGGTCGTGTCCTCAGCGCTAGGAAAACTCAACGGCATTATCAAAACCATAACCCTGTGTAAAGCTGAATGTATAAGTAGTGATCTAAGCCCCATAAACTTAGTCACAGTGCATGACCCAAGACAGAGTCTCGTCCATGTCTTTATGAAAGTATCTATCACATATAAGCATACAATAAGCATCAGAGTTAGTGTTACAGTACGCGTCCGTACCTTCATTTGGTGATATCGGTACATTCGTCGGTCGGTGTATGATCACGTATATCCTATAATGGTAATATCGCATTCATTAATTCACAAATAATATTCCAGTAGATATCTTAGTCCCTAATGACCTTTTTACTCTTGGTGGGATTATTTTTCAACTTATTTCCAAAATTTCGTAGAAAAACGCTGGTACAGTATTTCTGGGCAGATTTTCGTCTAACTTTGAAAAATCATAATTAATTCTAGAAAAATCGAAACGAGGATCCATAAAATTTCCTGGAAACCTCAGAATGTCTATGTTTGATAAAAAATATTGGTTTACACCCAGAATTTGTGATTCATTCCCAGTTTGATGATGTTCATCCTCTGCCCAGAATTTTCCAGAAAAACGTAGCTTTATCTCCAGAATTTTTATCTCCCTCTACAGACCTCTAATTGATGCATATTTTATATCAATGGAAAGCTATGCATGTCTACTACACACATGAATTATTTCAGAATTTATGAAGATGATCTTGCATTTAAAATATCACTATCTAACTGCCTGACTCCCATTGCCCAGCAACACCCCACAATTCTCATCTTACTCTAACTTGTTTTATTAATCCTAGAAGTCACTGCCCAACATGTTTCCACCTTGTCAGGCATCTTTCGATGCAATAAGGCTTGAAAACAATAATGGAAAATTACTTTACCTATTTCCTAGATTAAAACTAACAATTCTACTAAAAGCTACTAAGAACTACTAAGAACTAAAAACTAGAAACTAAAACTAAAGACAAGCTTACCTCTTGAAACCTCTTGCTTGCTACCTCCTTCTTGCTTCTACTCTATTAGAAATCAACTCTTGAAGTTTGATTTGGTGTGAAGAATTATGAAGGGCAAGGCCCCTATTTATAGTAAAAGCTTATGAATTTTATCCCTTGGATCAACTTTTCTTATCAAGGGCTAATATTAATTTGTGCTTCTATGGTGATACAATTTGTGAGCAAATGTTTCCCATTGGTTAAAAACAATTACATTGGATTTAGCTAATTATCTTAGTTTCCAAAATTAGATCTCACATGTGCTCTAATAAAAATCATATTCTAATCACTCACTCTCTCTCTCTCTTCCATCATCTTTTTCCTTGCTTTAAGGAAATTCATTTTTGGTTGCCGATCAATCACTAATACTTTTAAATTCTGAGTATGCTTTTTGATTAGTAGTTGGATATCCAGATTTATGGTCTAATTAGATTCCCCTGGTTGTACTAAGCTTATTCTTCAACGTTTGCAAAAATAGTCTTTACTAGGCTTACTTTCGAGGTTAAATTACGTGGGTTCGAGATAAGTCCTTATATTTTCTCCAGGGTTCCTACTTCTTCACAACTATTTAAATTTGTATAAATTCTCACTTTATTTGTTGTTTTGAGTTTTTTCTTTGTGTACATAAGATATTTACTTGGATTTCAAACCATTATCCAATTTACTCTAGGATTTCAAACTTTATCAAAATTGCTTTAATTTTCTTTTTCTCTCTCTCATATACTAGACACACACACACTTTTTTCTTATTGGTGGATTTAATTTCACATGGATTATGCTTTATTAAATTAATTGTAAAACCCTTAGATTAGCTTTATGAGGTTTAAGAATATTTTCTTGATTTATCATTGGCCAATTCAATTTCACAAGGATTAATATGAATTATTGGTTTAATCACAACCATTGGATTTCATTGTGTTTGTTTAGATTAAATCTTCTCCCTTGATTAATTGATTTAACTAATCAAGAAAATTAGTGCTTAATTAGGAAAGTATTATTTCACCCTCATTTTATACTTTTATTTTACCTCTTGATTATTTTGCAACTAATCCCAATTAGTGCAAGCTAACTTGTTCATTTACTGTTGCTAATTCTCATTAATTAGCTTAAGTGTTTTCATAATATTTTCTTGCTCATTTGTTCATATGAGAACTATAGTTTAATATGGTATTTATATCATATTTTATGATCCTTAAATATAATTTCAAAATTGACCCTTGATTCTTCATTAAGTTAAAATATCCCTAATTGATGACTTTTAGTTGCCACTAAATTTATTATGGACATTTATAAAATTATTTTAATTAACGTAAATTTAATTGTCATTTATTTGTTGGTAATTTCCTTTAATTGATTTAGGTATTTTCATAACATTCTATGACTTTCTATAATTAAATAAAACTATATTGTAATATAATAATCTTAGGGTATTTTATAATATCTAAACCAAATTAGAAAATTTAGGTCTTTGGTTTATTTACTTCTAGAACAAAATTCCCTAAATTAAGCTACTAAATTTTGAGACCACATATTCACCTATTTCTAATAGGTATTATTTGCCCAAAAAATAGTATTTTTGAGAATTATAAATTCTTGGGTATTACAAACTAAGCTTGTGTCTTTCTAATATTCATATTCTCCAGTTTTCCTTTAATTTATTTTATTAATTCATATTTCGTTATTGTAGGGATCTCCATAACTAAGATATTAGTGCAATAAATTATATTAAAAATTATATCAATGGAATCAAATTTGGGTTAAACGGTTTACTTTATATTTTTGGTTAATAGGGCGCATAAGAAATACTTAGGTACTTAAAAGTACCAGCTCAAATCAACTATGCCTAATTAAAATACATCACCTCTTTAAAATTTTATCCTAGTTTGCATCCTATAATCCTAACTGGAATTTTGGGTAGGAGGTGTTTGTGAGTTTTTGTTTTTGTTTTTAAACTAGTACATTTGCTTTGAAGAAAACATAAATTGTGAATTACTTTTGGTGACTCATCAAGGCACGTTGTATTAAAAACAGCTAAAGTGTCGTATTTTAATTGAACAAAGTTAGATGACCTGACACTCCTAGAGTATGTAAGTATTTCTCGGCATGTAATTGCACTATCAAAATTGTCCATATGCAATTATTAGGGTTCGAATATAAGGAATGAAGTAAAATGAATTTGAAATTAGACGTTAAATCAGGAATCATAATTATATCAATAACAATATAATTATGCCCCAAGCAAGCCAATGAACTTCACCTTCCATGATTATAGGGATCTCTATGAATTGTATTATTAATTATATTAATCATTAGGTTATTAGTGCAATAATTTTTAAAAAGCATGTCTCCCTCAATAGTATTAAGATATTCATTTGAGGGACAAACATTTTTTTTTAAAAAACAAAAAAATTTCTGCAACAAGCAAAATATTTTAAATATTACTCCATAGTCAGAATGATGAGGGAAAAACAATGTTCATAAACTAGGGTGGATGAAATTAAAACTGAAATTCACTTATTTTTCTTCCTTCTCATCTGATAGAAAATTCCATGTAATCAAACACCAGCAACTAAATCACACATCCATCTTGAAAGAGAACTGAACAGCATGATTTAAAAATGAAGCACAATCTAACTGACCACAGAATTATGCAAACAGAAGTAGAATATTAAGGAAAACGAAGTGCATGACAGAGAGGGAGAGGGAGAGATAAGGAAGAAAATAAAATATTCCATTCATTAAAATTCCCCTTCCATGAGTTGCACATTAGCTATTTGTAGAAGTCAGAACAATGAAAATCCTTAAAATAGGTAAATCTGCAATATAGTAACAGACACTTAAGATTTAGACTCTTCAATGTGGATGTGGCCAGCTACTAAATGCTTACTACATAATTGAAAATTCCTTGCCATTGATACATCTGTGGGTAGAATACATATTGAATTCATTGGTGGTGAGGTTGAATAGAGATAGAATAGGTTTTGGTTCATCATTTTCCCCTTTACCATCAATATCACTAAAAAGTTCAGATGCTACACAAACATTTCAGATAATTTCATTCCTCCAACTGGCACAATGCTTTCTACATAATTGAAAATATGGTGACCATAAAGACTTCTGATAACAGCAAACTCTATAAATTCTTTAGAAGTAAGATTGAACAAAATAGTGTTTGGTTTATCATTCCATCCAGTTGAAGTGCTACAAACAATTTCATTCTTCCAAATAGCCATGGGGTTTAAGGAACGAAGACATGGGTTGCTGCAAGTACGCTTCTTAGTCCAATTGCATATCTCAAGTCTATGAATAAATTCTTGATTGTGTTAATAATGTTCTTTTTAAATCTATGAATAATTTTTTTCAAGTCTCATGATAATTGATCAAATACTTCTTAATATGGCCACATACACACAAAAAATATTCCAATAAATCTCAAATATTTTTTTAAGTTACAACACTTTTTGATAAGAATGAAATTGCATACGAGATACAATTCAATGAAATCACCAAGTAACTATTTAACCATGGTTGGCACAAACATATAGCACACAGAGTTCCTAACTACCTATATAGATTATCACACACCTGTTGCAAACAACATTGGAAGTACAAACAAGCCAACTTTTCAAATGCTCTACCCTTAACTATTGTTAATGGTCATTGTGAAACAAACTAAAAAAATTGTTCTCTTTAAATTGCTTCCTTCTTATTGAGAACGGAAGTTTAGAGTCTGATGGGCATATAGAAATATGAGGTACACACACCCATGTGAGCTCTATTATGCAAACACAGATGACATAAAAAAGCAACAAAAAACGTAAATCTATTTTTCCTCTCCCTAAGGATGTTCTTCAACGGTTTTAGTTAACCCAATATAAGGAGGTAAGGGTTAAATACATTTGTCCTCTCAATATGAGGAGGCACAATTTGTTGTTGTTGTTGTCATGTTGGTATTTGCAATAACAACTCACAAATAACCTGGGCAAAAGATCATAACCCACAAATAATCCACACACTAGCAACTAGACTATATATCCATGTTGGAAAGAAATCAAGACAAAAAAAAAAAAAAAAAAAAAAAACCAATCTTAGAACTATGTCAAATACTGCTAGAAACAATGTCATTTCAAATTTACATTCATCATTCTAGATAACATCTCAAAAAGTCTTCAAGCTTCATAAGCTACAGAATAATCTGCCCTTATATGGGGCTTCATTTTTACCAGATGTGTTCAAACTAAAAACGTCTACAGAATAAATATTAAAATTTAGGATGCAAGCATCTTAAATACATAAGCTGTGAGGTTTGAACAGAGATAGAATAGCTTTTGCTAAATCATTGCCACTTTGCATGCAATATCATGAATGAATCTAGGCCCTTCCAAAAATTTGTGAATGATTTCATTAATCCAACGCTCCAACAGCTTCAAGACTCTCAACATAATTGAAAATACAATGGTTATAGTCACCTTTTCCAGCAGCAAGCTTCTTGATTTCTTTAGTAGTGGGATTGAAGAAAACAATTGTTGGTTCATTCTCCACGTCAATCATGTAGACAATTTCATTTCTCCAAATATTCCATTTATCACATTGATAAGGGCTGCTAATATATTTCTTAGTCCAGCCCCATCTCTCTTGAGATGCACCTACAACCTCCTCCATTACCCATAGATCAATAATAGAATCTTCTGAATTTCTGATGCAAGAAACAATAGCAAGTTTTTCCTCATAAACAATAAGAATCGGAAGAGGGTTTGGATCAGGTATTGGTATCAATGTCAACACTTCCATTGCTAAGTGAAATGAAATAATCACCTTCTGATCATCTGTATCTTCCCCAACCACCTTTGACCCCAACCAAAACATTACACCATTAACCGTGACACTTCGAGATCCAAAAGAAGCGGTGTCATTGGCCCTAAATTTTACTTCCTTCCATGAATCTGAGATTAAAGAGTACACTTTCAAAGCAGAAAGCTTAACTTTATACTCAGAAGCATAAGTCATCACTATCTTGTAATCATTAATAGTTGGACTGAACCCAAATCCTAAGAAACAATCCTTGTAATGGAAAATAGTGTGGGGCACCTGTTTAAGCTCTCTAGTAGCCGGATTCCACATAAAAAGAAAATGAGGATATACCTTACGCTTATTGATCTGAAAACATAGCAAGCCATTGATGGAACCAACAATCTTACCGCGCTTAAAATAATCAGGCAATAGCGGTTTCTGAAGTTTCCAAAATTGCATCTCGTAATCAAGACAATACACGTTCCAAAATCTATCCTTGTCGTCAATAGGTTGGAGAAGGAGACAAGGTTTTTGATGTTTTGAGTGTTCGAGGTGATCTGCGATGAAAGATTGGGTCTTGAAGAGATTTCTCCATCCTCTGCTCACACATTGAAATCGCAATAGGGATTTTACCGAAAGTCGTTTGAGAATGTTTCTAATGATTTCTGGGGGAAGATACGGAATGTCGCCATCCACTCGCTTCTCCTTCATAGGGCTTGATCGGGAAGAACGAATTTCTCAGAGGCCTTCCCGTATGGGTTCACAAGTCACAGACTCTGCCGTCGTGTATTTTGTAACCAAATAAAGCGCTCCTTTTGTTTTTGTTTTTAATGTGATTTTCCCTTAATTATGTGATGCAACCGTGAGAAAAGGAAATTTCCATATGGTATCTCGTCAATCCTCAATCAATTTTATGCTTAAAAACTTATAATATCTCACTCATAAAAAAATAAGTCAATTTATATCAATTAATCAACAAATACAATTTATTATGAACTATTTTATACTTATATTTCTTTATAATTCACTAATAAACTAGGGTTTAATATTTTTGTTTTGGTTGTGGAAATATTTTTTCTGTCACAAAAACATGAAAGTGAATGAGTCTCACTAATATTTTCTCTCTATTCTTTTTGCAATGGGACCCAATCACTTTTATGTGAGTGTGGCAAGAAAAAAAATTTCTGGAGCAAAAGTAGAAACATTAAACCCATAAACTAAGGGGTTTAAACTTCTCATGTTGAATGAGAAGAAGAAGATTCCTACACATATATGAAATGGTGGAACCCACATCTTTTTTAAAAAAAAAAAAAAATTCAAGCAAGCAAAATTGAAGTATCTATGACATGAGGATACACTTCTCCTACAATATGAGAAGTGTATTTCTCATAAACTAATCATAATTTACTGATTAAGTAATCATATTTCCTTCTAGCAGCATATTCTTCACTTTTAAGGGATACAATTTATTTCTATCATTAACTACATTACTTTTTTTATATGATTTTTCTTTAGACAGGGGAATGTTACACAATATTTTTTCAATTTTTCCATTATTGAATTATATTCATCTCGTGCAATGCGTGGGAAATAAACACTTGTGTTCTCTTATAAATGCGGAGCTTGGATAAAAAAAACTTGGGGGTCAAACAATGGTGGGGGATTTGGGGGTTCGGATAATAAACACTTGTGCTCTCTAATTTTTTTAAGGAAAGTTTTAAATATAGAAAAAAATTTCAAGTAATTAGAATGAAATATAGAAAAAAAAAATGACAAGATTAACATAAATCATACAAGACCCCACATAGAACAAAGATTGAATTATAAGCCCCAAAGATATAAAAAGAGGGAAAAATGTAAATAAAAATAAAAAAAAAAAAAGAAGTTGGGGAGCCAAAATTTAATTTTACATTATATTAATTTTTTTAAAAAAATCTAAACAATTTTTTTTTTTTTGGGGGGGGCCATGGCCCCCACTAGTCCCATAGAAGCTGCATCCCTGGTTATAATTATATAGAAGTAGGAACGATGTCTTCATCACATATTTGCTTTTACTCCTCAACCGCATTTATTTACTTCCTATTTTTATTCAAATTATAAATTATAATTTCTCAACCATAACTTCCCAAAAAAAATTAGTCCTTAAAGTTTGTTTTCATTTTAAAAAAATTAGTCCCTTAAAGTCTGTTTTCATTTTAGTTTTTAGTCCTTCAATTTTTATTTTTTTTGAAGCATCAATCAATATATCATCAATAAATGAACCTCATACTAGAAATCTCGTAATACTTGCCTAGTAACCCATTAAACTCACAAATAGGTTGGATAATCACATCATTAAAATATTTCTTCCATTATTATAGGGATTTGACCGTAAGGAAGGAAGAAAATTGAATTTGAAATTATACGTTAAATCATGAATTATAATTATATTAATAATTATGTTAATTATTCCAAGCATAAAGAGCTTCATATTCCATAATTGTAGGGGATCAATACATTATATTAAAAATTATATTAATGGATCAAAAATAAGTTTACTTTATAGTTGCAATAAATTATATTCAGATCAAAAAATTATATTTTTAATGGATCTATAAAATTTTTTGATGTTTTTGTTTTAAACTAAAGATTGGTTAGATTTTTTTACTTTATATTTGGATTTTCTTTTTTTTGCCAACTAACAGAAGATAGGGGAAATGCAATCATTAATAAAAACAGTAAAACAATTGAGAACTCGTTTTATTGAGAAATCAACACCTATTTAGCATTTTGAAATTCAAATGTTATTTTCTTACAATTTTCCTTAGAAAATATATTTGAATTCAACTTTCTCTTTTTATTTATAAGAGTTTATCTCTCAATCAAAGCAATTGCTTTATAAAAAATTTATGCTAAAGGATGTTGGTAAAATTAATTACTTCTTCGTTCCAGAATTTTCTTTTTGGTATCAATTATAGCACCAATGTAATTAAATAATTTAGTTAACCACAACATATCATCTTCATCCAAATATTTTCATACTTAAACAGGGAAATGTTTTGCATTAAGAAATCAAGGGAATTTATAGTTAAAAAAAAAAAAAAAAAAAAAAAAAAAAAACGTTGGCCAATAAAGTTTTTACCAAACAAAATTTCCTTGAAATTCATAGACAAGAGGCATGATAATTCTCATCTAGAAAGACTTTTGATAACACATCTAATAATATTAAACTAGTATTTCTGTTGCTAGTCACATTTTCCTGGAAAAAAGAAAGAAAGTGAAAGAGAAAGCTAGCTACCCAATCCCCCTTCTTTTTGCAACCTATCAAGACATAAAACATCAATAAGGCAGGTAGTTCTAATCATGCCAACAACAAAAAAAGCTAATTACTTAGTAGAAAAGCTTTCAAACTTGTCCCCCACCCCCAAACAAAAGAATGTGCCTCTACATATCAGGATTTAATGTTCTACTTCAAAGTTCAAGTCATTCTAAATCCCTACAAAAGGCAATAATTCCCACCAGCCATATGAATGATATGTGAAGGCTTAATACTAAAAACAATCAGATTGCTTATAAGAGTCCATCCTGCTCTGCAACTTTGTTACTGATCCTAATTTTTTCCAGACATCAAGTTCCGCTTCCTTATTCCTTTAGAAGACAAAGATATTATAACATTTAAGAGTGATCATCTTAACACAAGTACAATCAGAAATATTAAAAGCTCAAAAGTATCAAATTGAGCATGACCCAATTCTGAATACCCCAACACTTCATAAAGTAACCTGAAGACTGAAATATTATAATTGGAAGCTTCCATGTCCTAAAATATTACTCCCTGTACTGAGACATTTATGAAATAACATGAGATAGGAATAGAAAATAAAAGAATTTTCATCCAAACAAAAAACAGCACATTTGAAGAATGCATAACTGATTAAACCAAGAATCAAGTTTCAATCAAAGCCAACCAATGAATACTTGTCGCAAAAGCATGGAACAACAATTTGGTGAGCAGAGTAGGTAGTTATGGTGTGCTATGGTGGAAAATGACATATTGATGAGATTTATTCCAGCATAGCACAGATATTGGGAATATGAGGACATAATTCCGCAAAGTCACAAATGAGTGTATGAATGAAGATGCAAGAAAACTGAATAACCTGATATAATAGATAGGTCAAATAAAGCTACAAATATCTGTTACTATCGCACATCTGCATTCATCATTATAGATAAAACCTCTAAAGGACATCAAGTGTTCTAGTTACAAAATGAACTAGACTCTCATGGGTTCAATTCCACCATAAGTGCTTAAACAAAGTAAATATGCTAATATGAT
Source organism: Acacia acuminata (assembly GCA_019022655.1). Taxonomy (NCBI): domain Eukaryota; kingdom Viridiplantae; phylum Streptophyta; class Magnoliopsida; order Fabales; family Fabaceae; genus Acacia; species Acacia acuminata. The sequence goes on from JAFJYI010000035.1 coordinate 1,580,644, forward strand.
AACCTAGATTTAGAATCAAGACTGTTCTTCAATGTGGATGTTGCCAGCTGGAACAAGGCTTTCAGCATAATTAAAAATACCATAAACAAGGCCAGCTTTGCGAATAGCAAACATTCTAAACTCATTAGTGGTCAGATTGGACATAACAGTTTGTTGTTCAGCATTCTTGACTTTGGTTTTACCGGGCAATTCAGTAGTATTGCAGATAATTTCATTCTTCCAAATAGTCACTGGAAGTAATCGTAAACCTGGATGGGGCCTGTAAAACCCAAAATTATCATTTATGATAAATATCATATTTTGTTAGATTTTCCTATTTGAAATAGGTGAGTATGTAGTCTCTAAATTTTGAGATAAGTTTATCTTAGGTTCTAGGCAATTTTCCCCTAGAATTTGAATAGCCAATAAGTAAGAAATTATATTAGTCATCATAAAATACCATGAAATACCACAAGTACCATACTAAAACTATGATTCATATGGAAATGAAAATACTTAGACGAATTTAGAGAAAACAATGTCCATTAAATTAACAACTAAACCTTCACTAAATTAAGTAAATTGTCCTTGGTTTCATAATTGATTAAAGAGCCTTAAATACCTATTCTCATAATTTATTAAGAGATTAAATTTTCTAACACCTTATAATTAATAAATAGCTCATGTCTAATTTATAAAAGACCATAAAAAAAAATTACCAAAACACTTGAAATAATTAAGGGCAATTTTTAATAATTAATGAGCAATTAAAACTACCCTAATGAAATATTTAGATAATTATTCAGCTATTTATATTAAAATAGCCATTGATTAAAGGTGTATTAGCCTAATTAAATGTCAAGAGCTAATAAGGGATTAAGATTAGCACTAAATGGATTGTTAACAATCATAAACCACTTCATGGACCAATCATACAACAACAAGAGATTATTAAACATGTAATTAAGTTGTTAATCAAAATATTAATCAAGAGTTGAAAAGTCAACAATTTCAACAATGATCTAAAGGTCAAGAATTAATTCCATAAAGCTTATCTAAGGGTCCTAATTAATTCTTGCAAAGCCTAATCCATGTGACCAAGCAATCAACCAATGGAAGAGCCCCCACATGCATCTAATTAAATGCAAGAAAACTCAAAAGATGGAGCAAAAGGGGGGGGCACGGTTGTGGCTTTTGGAGAGAGGAAGAGTGTTGTGAAAAAGCAAGTTGTCCACTTGCATATAGAGGAAAAGGTGGTGAGAGGAAAAATCAAGGGAAATATCCAACCATTAGCCAATGAAGTGATTACACATAAGATGATTAAGATAATCAATGGGATTAATTCAAGATTTAATCAAAGGGAAATCTATACAAAATAAATTGTATCTTGAAATCCACTAACCATCAATCAAAGATAAGAAGTGATTATTAACAAGCAAAATTCAAGCTTCAATTTGACTATAACCAAAGCTATTTTCTCAACTTTTAAGAATTTGCCAATTGAGAAAATGAGAGATTGAGGTCTCTAATTAAAGCCAAAAATCTCAAGAGTTCAAAACCAAAAAGAAAATTTGAATCAAACTTCATTAAGGTCCCCAAATGAATTTTTATCTAGTTATTCTATCTAGTGGAATGGAAGAGGTAGGAAATTCTAACTTAGAAAGGAAGTCAAGAAGTTGTCACAATTTAAACTTCATTTGGAATCCACCAATGAAAGCTAGCAAGACAATTACACAAATGCCATAGCCTTTTGCTATAAATAGGGGGCTTTGCTCTTCATATTTTCTCACCAATTCACAAAGCTTACAAGCTGAAACATAGAGAGAAAGTGAGGGTGGGAGCCTTGAAGAAAGAAGGAGCAAAGTTCTTGGTAAGCTTTCTAGTTCTAGCTTTAAGTTCTTTAAGTTGTAGTTCTTAAATTCTTAGAAGTAGCTTAGATCTTAGATATGCTAGGATAATTTTAGTTAGATGTTTTCATAGTTAAAATTGCCTTTATCTCAAAAAATTGATGAAGTAGAGGTTATGGCAAAATTTCTGGAAGAGATCATGAGAGTAACGAAGTTCTGGCGAAATTTCATCGGTTTCGGAATTTCTGGAGTCAGCCATGAAAACGCCAGAATTTCATATTGAAACTATGGTCACAAAATTCTGAGAAAATGCATGGTTAAAACAGACATATAGGGATTTTTAAATATGTCAAGAACATGTCAAAATGATTTCTGTACAGAGAGATAAAAATCCTCAAAGTTAGGCTACGAAATTCTGGAAAAATTCTGGGCAGAGGTTCAAAACTTAAAACCTGGGAGTGATTCGTGAAATCTGGGCAAAGGTAACTATTTTTACTTGAAAATAGACATCCTAAGGATTCCAAGGAATTTTACGGATCCTCGTTTCGATTTTTGTAGAATTAATTATGATTTTTCAAAGTTAGACAAAATGCTGCCCAGATTTATACCAGCGTTGTTGTACGAATTTTGAGGGAATAAAGTGAAAAATAAAAGTTGTAAGGGAAAAATGGTCATTAGGGGCCAAAATATCTCTTAGGATATTACTTAAAAATTAATAAATACGGTATTACCATTATAGGATCAACGCGATCACAGTTCAGACGTCAAACGTACCGACAACGCCGACGAACGTACGGACGCGTACTGTAACACTAACTCTGATGTTCATTGTATACCTATATGTGATGAGATGTGTTTTTGAACTGAGATTCTGTTGTCAAAAGTTATTGACTGTGCACATACAGCTTTATACGGATTATAGTCATGATAACGCCGTTGAGTTTTCCTAGCGAGGACACGACCGTACATCGTGGCACCGGTGAATAGTGCATCGTAGTAACATTCATATGCAGGTGTATATGGTGTGTTATTACTTGGTATATGTGAATTTTACTGTGGTATCATGAATATCTGTCATACATAATTGTACTTGAACATGAGGTTAACCGTTACTCCGGGGTTCAATGTACTTTGAACCTCACTCTTACCATAGCTTCAGTTCCGGAGTGAAGGAGCGGAGACAAGGGTAAGCGCGGGTTTAGGACGGATTTGGTCGGGCCCCTTTTGAAATGTATTTTGAATTTAGAACCATTGGAACTATTGTACCGCTGTTAGTAGCAAAACATACAGTTGATGTTATCAGATACATATCTTTTGAAATACTATTTTTACTTCCGGTGCTCTACTCTGATCATGATACCGTTTTTTTAAAAAAAAAATCGCTTCTGAAATTGGGATGTGACAGGGCCTGCTAGTAAATCGCTTATTCCAATGCCAATCGTCCTCCATCACCCACAACTCAACCAAAGAGGAATCAAAGTTTTCACTTAGGGTGTAAGAAAGAATAGCAAGTTTGTTGTCATATATAGCAAGACCAGTGTCATATATAAAATCTGTAGAGGCAGCAGGTCCTAGAATCAATGTAAATACTTCCATTGCTATGTCAAATGAAACTATCAAACCAGTATCAACTTCACCATCCTCTTCCACACCTAGCTTTACACCAAACCAAAAGATAGCTCCATTTCGATTAGTATTGAAACCGTTATAACTGATAGCTACACCATCTAAACTGTCACAATCAACTTCCTTCCATGACCCTGTTCTTAGTGAATACACCTCCACTAGATTAACCCTATTATCATCACTCTTAGAAACATAAATTTTCACTATCTTGTAATCATTAACAATTGCACTGTAACCAAATCCTAAATAGTCATTATCACTCTCAAACCAGTTGATAGCTTTAGGCACCAATCTGAAATCCCTAATCGCTGGATTCCACAAATAAATGGAATAATTGTTACCAATAACGCAGAGCAAGCCGTTGCAAGAATCGACAATGCGACTAGGCCGCACAGAACCTATAAAAGGTCCATTCCAAACTTCAAAGACTTGCATCTCACGATCAAGCAAGCATAAGCGCAAACGACCACGTTCGTCCTTATCTTCGAAATCGAAAATAAGAGAAGAGTTTTTTTGGGTGGAGTGGTGAAGGTGTTGAGAGATGCAAGAAGGGGTTTTGAAGAGATTTTTCCAATATTTGCACACACACTGACATCGGATTAGGGATTTTACTGGAAGCCTTATGAAAATGCTTGTGATAATTTCTTGGGGAAGAAATGGAATGTCGCGCTCCATGACTGTGAAGAATGGGTTTCTTGGAGGTAAAACCTTGACAATCCAACCAACCGGGGCTTTCTTTGAATTAGGTAAAGGATAGGTGGAACAATATCATTGGAATTCTTTCTTGGATGGCGCCCTTTCCCTCTAAAATTGCACGGGGTATCTTGTTTTTCTCTTAGAAAAACATGCAAGCTAGAAGCACACAAAAAATCACTATTTTATAAGAGTTTAACCCTAATTTAAGTGCTTATAAGAAAGGTCTAATTCAAGCTTGAATTGGAAAAGTCAAATCACAATGAATTAAATCCATATCTTGATTGATTGATTGAATTTAAGATGATGAATCACATTCATATCTTGATTGATTGAATCAATCATTTAAGATGATGTATCATATTTATTTCTTAATTGATTGAGTCAACCATTTAAGATGATAGATTACATTTATATCTTAATTGATTAATTGAATAATAATTTAAGATTTTTTTGAACAATAATAATAATTTAAGATGAGGATCACGTTCATCTCTTAAACTAAAATTCAAAATCACTTTTAATTCAATCCTCATTTATTATTTCTCCTATCTTCATCCAATTATTATTGGATATATATATATATATATATTAGATAATTCGGGATTATCTAATATAACCTAAAAATTTGAATTCAAATTCAAATTTAAATTTCAAACTTAAATTCAAAATTCAAATTCTAAATTTAACTTGTCCTATGAACGCTTTGGGTCTTCCAATATATTTGGGCTCTTTTTGTAGAGAAATTGATTCCCCCCTGGGGACCATATATGTGACGCCACTTTGCTTCTTATTGGGCTTGGAGTCTTATTCCAACCCAATTATACATTTATTCTTAATAAAGCCCAATAACAATTATTGGCCTAAATTTACTAATTTTAAGCAATCAGGAATAACTTTTGTGTGTGACCCATTAGGCTCAATTAATCATTGACATAAATAAATTTGAATCAATTAAAACTCCTTTAACAGGCCCAATTTATTTAATGACCTCATAAGACATTAGTAATGCTCTGCGGCCCCAGAACTAATTGAGTTGATCAAGTGATTTACCTTTTATATTTGGATATCATGCAAGCATCATCCCTCACATCGTCCTTTACATTTAGTCGAAAGCAAAGATAGAGTATCATCTCTCTTAATTAACTAAATGTGGTTAATTCACAGAACTAGAAATCTTCTTATATTAACGCTACAACGGATCATGAATCTTCTTGATCACTTGTGCACAAACTCCTGAGTTAATTAGAAGCTATCCAAGCTCTTCCAATTTTGTGAATGACTAATCCCTTATAGGGGACTGTGAGTTCTCTCAGCATGTTCATCTATACTCATGTATTCAAGTCATACCCAAGAGTACACTGTTCTCCCCATTTTCAAGCGGATAGAGTTGTACAATCAAAGTATAACTGTAGGGCATAGTGTTTGATGACATCCTTAAGTCTAAGACGATCTGCACTACCAACGATGAGAGACTTTACATATCAAATGATACACTTTACAATGAATTTTTGTGGAGTCTCTCTGCAATCAGTTCAGTGCTATTTGTTCTCCAACAGATCTATCAATGACATCACCTAAGACATTACTATGCCTGTATTCCATGAGGTCCCTACCTTGTATTTCATACATATAGATGATATCATACTAGTCTTATTGAGATCATCAATGTCTTTCTTGGTGATTCAAGACTAGAGACAAGTTTTAGACAATAGATATCCAGTGTTCTTGAGTTCTCATGATCATGATCTCTATCATTGATCCTAAAAAATAACACATGTTCTATTCCTAGGGCTTTTATCTTCAAACACATATTTACCTTAAAATAAAGGTGAGGCATAAATATGATAAAGATAAAATGTGCTTATTTATTAATAATGAAATACTACAATGTAGAAATGGTGCTGATATGTCCTTACAAATTGTTTCTATGACACCTAAATACTAACAATCTCGATAATATAAAAAAGGGAAAATTCCATTTAAATACCAAATGAAATTCCAAAACCCTCAAATGTTTGTTAAACTTTGTAAAAGACTTAAAAGTGACAAGGATCAAATTGAGATTTTTAAATTTGGGTGAATTTACCTTTTTACCCTCAATTTTTAAGTAAATTAGAAAAGGGAAAATTGACCCTCGCCGAAGGGCTACCGTGGTGGGCCTCCATACGGCCTACAACCATCAGCAGTGTGGCTTTGGCAAGAGTTTTTTATTTTTGGGGTAGGGTTGAATCTTTTAAAAAAAAAAAAAAAAAAAAAAAGATTGAATGAAAGTGAGAAGGTGAGGTTCGAACCCACCCACCTTCATGTTCCTTTGAAATTATACATTAAATCATAAATTATAATTATATCAATAATTATGTTAATGTGGTCCAAGCATACAAAGGAGCTTCATATTCTATGATTGAAGGGATTTCCACAAATAGGTTATTAATGCAATAAATTATATTAAAAATTATATTAATGCGATCAAATTTGGGTTTAACAAGTTAACTTTATATAACTTTAGAGTACCAGTTCAAATCAATTTTGCCCCATTAAAATACGACACCTCAGTAAATTTTTATCCTAGTTGGCATCCTAGAATCCTATAAGGAATTTTGGGTGGGAAGTGTTTGTTTGTACCGAAACAAGTCACTAGAGATTGATTTGATTTTTGTCTTAATAGAATTTTTTTTTTTCCTTCTAACTAATAGAAAATAGGAAAAATGATAGAAAAATTCAACTTAAATTTCAAAACTGTTGACAACAACAATAATAATATTAACAAGAACAGTAAATCAATTGACAACTTATTTGGTTGAGAAATCACCTATTTGGCATTTTGAAATTCAAGTGTTATTTTTTTAGAATTTTCCTTAGAAAATATACCTGAACTGAACTTTTTCTTGTTATTTATGAGAGTATATCTCTCAATCAAAGCAATTGCTTTATAAATAATTTATGCTAAAGGATGATGGTAAAATTAATTACTAAGTAATTGAAGTTAAGAATAAGTCAGATTATCACACAATTTTACTTATCTCAAAGTTTACACATCTTATATTTGCTTGACCATATAATGGAATGGAACTGTGTTTGCTGAGGGTTTGTGTAATACCCTAAAAATCACATTTAGCATAACCACTATATTTTGATAAATAAAACCTACTAAAATAGGTGAATATGTGGTCTCAAATTTTGAGATGTGTTTATTCTATTTTCTAGGTAAATTTTCTTTAAAATTAAGGTGACCAATGATTTAACTTTCTAAATTTTATTAAGCATCATAAAATATCATAAAATAAAATAAATACCATATTAAACTATGATTCATGTAATCTAAAAAAAAAAAAAAAAAAAAAAAAAAGCAAAAAAGTGTCATGGAAATCCTTGAATAAATTTGGAGAAATCAATAACACTTAATGACCAACTAAATCTTCACTAAATTAAATAATTGAACAAACCTTCATAATTGATCAAAGCACCAATTTTTGAAGAGAAACATCAAAGTAACGAAGTTCTGGTGAAATTTCATCGGTTTTGAAAATTCTGGAATCAGTGATGAACATGCCAAAATTTCATATTGAAAATATAGTCAAACAATTCTGGGAAAATTCATGGTTAAATTAGATATATAGGGATTTTTAAATATATCAAGAACATGTCAAAATAAGCTCTGTACAATGAGATAAAAGTGCTCAAAGTTGGGCTACGAATTTCTGGAAAAATTCTGGGCAGAGGCTCAAAACTTTAAAACTGGGAGTGATTCGTGTAATCTGGGAAAAAATGATTATTTTTAAATGAAAATAGACATCCTAAGAATTCCAAGGAATTTTATGGATCCCTGTTTCAATTTTTGTAGAATTAATTATGATTTTTCAAAGTTAGACGAAAAATCTGCCCAAAATGCTGTATCGGCGTTTTTCCAAAAATTAAGGGAAATAAGTTGAAAAATAATTCCACAAAGAGTAAAATGGTCATTAGTGACCAAGATATCTATTAAGATATTATTTTTGAATTAATAAATGTGATATTACCATTATAGGATAAGCGTGACCACAGTCCGATCAACGAACATACCAAAATCGTCAATGAAGGTACAAACGCGTACTGTAACACTAACTCTGATGTTTATTGTATACCTATATGTGTTAGATGTGTTCATAGACTGAGACTCTTTTTTAAAAGTGATACACATACAGCTATACACGGGTTATGGTTTTGATAATACCGTTGGGTTTTCCTAGCGCTGAGGACACGTATGTACACCATGGCACTGGTGAATAGTGCAAACCATAATAACATTCATATGCAGTGGCTGTGTTCTGTTATTATCTTTCATATGTGAATATTGATGCTGTCATGAATATCTGTCATACATAACTGTACATAAGCATGAGGTTAACCGTTACCTGAGGTTCAATGGGTATTGAACCTCAGCTCTTACTATAGCTTCAGGATCTGGTGTGAACAGGATCGAAGACAAGGGTAAGCAACAGGCATGAGGATTGGTCGGAGAAAGTCCTTTTGATATGTACTTAACGATGTAATCATTCGAAATTTTTGTACCGCTGTGGAAGCAAACATATACATTACAGTGGATGTTTATCAGTTACTCTTCAATTTAAATACTTCCGATGCTCTACTTTGATCAAACTAATTTAAAAATGCTTTCGAAAATTGGGATGTTACAGTTTGCTACACCCATAGTCACACTACAACAAAGCTATCAAAAGGTGAAACCAAACTTATATCTAATATAAATAAATTATATATACCAGTTGTAGGCGAGGCAATAACAAGCCACAATCACATGGCGTAAGATTGCACACAGTGAAAATAAAGGAAAAATCTATTAAAAGAAATAAATAAATAATCCTCATTCCAAAATTTATTGGCCAAAGTACCTGGAATTTGGTTTATGATCGAAGAACAACTTGCCTTCAACAAGTACAACTCTTTTTCAACAATGTGCAATCTATTTTTAACTATGGGTAAAACAGAAGACATAGAAGAGTTGCACCCACTCAACCACCTAAGTACATGAGTCCTTAATTATCTTTAGGTCTTAAATTTAACATTGAGTTGTTTTACAGTAGTTTTCCTGAAAATAAAATCTGTCACTTATATAAAGTTTATCATAATATTCTCATGAGTTATTTCAGATTTTCTTTCCTCAACATAGCAAATACCGTGAAACTGTTCCACAAATGCTAAATCTATGCATGTTGAAAGTAATGGTCTTGATTCTACTACTCCATTGTCTGAACAGGTACATGCTATAACCTCCTAGCGTGTTAAGCAAAATACAGATACAAATCAAATAAACCATTTCATCTTGAATGATCCTTTTGTGTTTGGCAATAGACAAGTTTGTTAGGATTTCCGAGTCTACCATAATTCTCTTCCCACTAAACACATTAAATGAATGCAATAAAGACAATGAATAATATTTGATTCGATGTGAATGTATATATGATGGATATTGAAATTGATATTTGATTCATTACTATGTGATTATATATTTGATTTGATTGTTATATTGGAGCTATATAAATTGTGTTTTGATTAGGATTACTAGCTTTGCTGATTTTTGTATTTGTGTGGTTGTGATGATCCTTCGGGGAAGCAGATTTTTAGTGAAACAGGTTGCAAGGGGGGTTAGTAGTGGGTAATGACGATAACGACTCAGAGCTTTCTAGCTAGTTCTAGGGTTTTACAGAATTTTTGTGAATTTAATAAAATGCATAAGACATATTTCCTTTAGTTGAATTTTAGCCTTTGGTTTTATTTGAATGTAATGAATTTAGCCTTGCGCTTGTCTTTAGTACAAGTGTGACGGTAACATTTCCCAAATTTGGTTAATTAAAATTTCACAGTTATCTATGATTTTAGAAATTTTATGTTATTATACATTGTTAGATATTTAGGGGTGTTACACAAAAAATATGTTATTAATTATTACTAATACTTAATTTGATTTTAAAAAATTTTGAACTGTAGCCCATAACCAAGAACAAGATCACATTGGTGAGAAAGACTTCCGTTCAGCACATGGTTGTGATTTTAATGAAACCATTTTTCCAATGGTTTAGGGTGACTGGAAAATTTTTTTGATTTGGATTTAAAATTTTTTTTGGAGTAGTGAGATTATAAAATTTTAATAAAGAGAATATGTAAGATAAAAAAAATTAACAAAAAAATTTTAACCCCACATCTCTAATATTTTTAAATTCAATTCATAAATTTTTTTTTCTCCCCTACCTCAAAGTCTCTCATACCAAAGAGCCTCTTGCACATCATTTTAGAAGTAGATACTCTTTTCGGTTCTTAATATAAGATATCGTTGACCTATTTTAGAGACATTAAAGAAGTTAAATAAATGACTTAATCATAATATGTATGATGTATCATTAGATTATATATTAGTTTATAAGTAACACATATTAGTTTGAAGGAAAAATGATAAATATAAATATTCAAAAACAATTTATATATCTTCATTAATCTTTATAAAAAAGTTAACTATGTCTTATATTTAAGACCGGTATAAGCAACAACCTCTAAATTTTGAGAAAGTGTCTTGTTTGCTCTGAAACAAGTTCCAAAAAGTCATTTTGTTGTAGATGTTGTAAAATGTATCTTTATAGAAAGGCTTAAGGGGCATTTTTGTCCTAAAAGCTTTCACAAAGGGAAATTTTTACTTTGGAAGTTTTTTTGGGGAAATTTTTACTTTGGAAGTTTTTTTGTTGGGTAATTTATGTTCTGATCCTCATGTCATCCACATAATTTTTGTTAAACTTTTAATGACGTTTTACATTTAACTATAAAAAAAGATTTTGATGACACATGGACTTTCGGCATAAATTTACACCTTTAGTTAATTAAATATGTTGATTGCACTACAAACTTTGCTAAATATTTAGAGCTGGAGGTAATATCTTTTTTACACTTTCAAGACAAAATCGTCCTCCAAGAAACTCTAGGCAAAATTGTCATCCACATAATTTTTGTTAAACTTTTAATTTGTGCAAGAAGTTTTACATTTAACTGGAAATAAAAAAAGATGAAGTAGATGAAATTTCGAAATTAGAGGGATTAAACAAAACACATCTTGCGAAAATATTATGATAAATCCCAAGAGGCAATAAAAATTTTGAAAATTACACCAAAATTAAATATAATTTTGGGGAGCATAAATTGCCCTATGATTTTTAATATTTTACATGGAGCATAAAATACCAATATCAAGTAAAATAGTTACCAAAAACAAGAGAATATTCAAGGTAGATTATAGAAAACATGGATGACATGTAAAAGATTGTTAGCTAATTAGTATATTTGGTCAACTATTGGTTTTTCAAAAATAATATCATGATATTTTGTTAATTAAATAATAATAAATTAACTGAACCGATAGAAATTAAATCCTACCTAGAAAACCGAACGGAATAATGGTTAGGGTAAAATTGCTACTCCCTCTTATCCTAAATATAAGACAAAGTTTGTAGTGCAAATTGCACTACAAACTTTGCTAAATATTTAGGGCTGGAGGTAATATCCATTTTTTTACACTTTCAAGACAAAATCGTCCTCCAAGAAACTTCTAGGCAAAATTGTCCTTAACCTTTATAAAAAATATTGAGACAAGAGGATCGAGGAGAAAGGCAAGCGACGCATAGGGACTCAAGGAAATACTTTTGAAAATGGGATGATCATATATCTAAAATATATCTAAAATGTAAAAAGAATTACAGAGAGAGTGTAAGAAGGAAAACAAATTAAACAAAACTAGAAACCAATGTATTTAAGTTACTCATTACGAAAGCCAAAAACTTAAATTTGCTTGACTGACTTTTATTCTTCCACGTATTACACAGGATCGGTACATTGGTTGGATAAGAAGTCACTAATAATCCATAGATCAAATCAAATTTGAACAACTCTTGGCTTCCCTGGCTTCAAATTTGTTAATACCGCGGATTGATTCAAGTCAACGTCAGGATCTAATTTACGCTTTGAAAATTCTCAAGTTTCTGTTCATAGGCATTTTTTTTTCCCCTGGTATAATGTCATAGGCATATTTTATTTCACTTGCACGGCTTTCTTGGTGAGCGGCCACGAGAATTGAAAAAGTTGTGTTTCACAAGGTTTGGATGATCTTGATCCATTGGGGGATTTGGGCTTCAGATTTATATCATTGGCAGTAACTTCAAGCTTTTTAAGGTTTCAGGTTCTCATAAATGTCGAACTAAATATGCAGATGTGAAGCTTCTGTTTTTTTTTTTTTTTTTCCTCCTAGTTCTTTCAATGACCTTGGAGTAGATTCGATATTTTATTTTTGCTTTGATTGGACAAATTTGTGTAAATATGGCTTGATTCTTGTCATCTTCAATTGATGGTTTTGGGTTGATTAATTTTCTTTTTCTCCTTGGATTTTGGTTTCTGAGTTTGTTAATCTCATAGGTGATGTGTTCTTTGAAGTTTAAGGGTTTTGATGTCTTCGGTCCTGGCGAAAAAGGTTTATGTGGAATGAACAACGCCATGAGAAGTTGCCATTTCGCCGCCATGAGAAATTGCCGCTTTTGCCGTGAATTAATCAACCCAAGTAAACGTATGTGTGATTTAGATATATGACCGATAATTTTACGGGGGATTTTGGGGAAATTGTGTTGGAAGGTATACATGTTTTGCCTGGTTCTGTCCGAAACGGTATTAGTGTTTTATTTGATCTTTTTGAAGGGGATTAAGAAACATAGGTTGTTTGGGAGCGTACCCTATCGAGTTCATATGAGATTTGATTGCTTTTGTCCAACCTGTTCCTAAGTGAATAGAAAAGGTTTGACTTGAAACTCCTTTAGGATTTATCTCTATAGGCTTCCTTTCCATTTCCTTGCTCATTGTTCAAGTAGGGACGGAATTCCTTCTAATTTAAGGCCCCTAGTTATGTGGAGTCTCTCAAATGGATTTGCATCATCCTCGAGATTAATTCCAATTGATTGTTTGCAGGCTACACAGAGTTGTAATGGAACATCTGGATGGTGGGACAGAATCATTGAACAATGCTATTGAGCTAGAAGCAACTAATTCTTGACTCACTGGTGGCCTTCTGGATGACATTTCTCTTTACTGCCTAGCAAGAGTTCCTAGGAAATATCATTCAATCCTGAAGTGTGTTTCAAAAGTGATGGGGGGAGTAGTGAAGAGTGGCCTTCTTTACTGATTTTCTGATGGTGTCGAGGTCTCCAATAAATTTCTTGTTATTAGGGTTCTTATGTAGCATATAAACAATATTATTATGTCTTCCATATAAACATATAGAGGTAAATTGGCCTAAATTCTTAATTCTTAATTGTGTTACATGACCTAATTAATAATTTGTTAAGTAAATTTTATATCGATAATTATGTAATCTCTACATTTTTTTTATCATCCCTATTTTGTTTCTTTAAGTTAATATTAGATGATATCTATATAAAATTTGATTATTTGCATTGTTAAAAAAATTAGGCAAGTTAAAGAATGGTGCCATTCAAAAAAACTTGTCATAGTTGTAAGAAAATTTATTAAGCTATCACGGTGTATAGGAGGATTCGGTACTTAAATTTTATAATAGATTAAATATTTTAATTTATCGTTTCAAATTTTTAAATTTTAAAAATGAATAAGAAATTTGAAGTTTTTAATTAGTTTTCAGCGAATCACATCCAAAGGAGCTTTGCCCCAGTATAGAGGATGAGATGCACCATCAAAGAGGGGAAGAAGACGTTGATTCTTGCCAGGTTTATTTTTAATTTAAATATAAAAATATTATATTATAATATAAGGATGTCTTGTCAGTATTTAATTGCATAGTCATCATTTAAGTTTAACGAGTCAGCATTTTCTATCAAATGAAACTAAGGGTGTTAAATTTGAAGGACTAAAATTGCACTTTTAAATCTAAAGGACTAGAATAAAACTTAATGCAAATATAAAAAGCTAAATGTATATTTTAGCCAAATGAAACTAACCCGCTTGATGGGTTCTGAACAAACTAGCATTACAGAGTTCTAAACTTTCTTATTAATTCATTATAATATGTTAGACTATGAGTTAAATATCAGACTCCCCATTAACTCAGTCTAGATACTAGTTCAAACTTTAATTTTCAAATCAAAGTATTAAATTAATATCTTTTTATTCTATACTTATTATTTCAAAAAGAAGTATTAAAAATAACAAAAGTCTATTAAAAAATCAACTTTAAATAAAACAAAACAATAAAATTAAGAAAAGAGGAAGCCGGCTTGTTAGCAAAGTTACTACTTAGGACTAGTAGCAAACCTTATCCAATTAAGGCTTTTATATACTCTTTCTGATCCTTATTATAAGGTACCAATTAACATTTCTCACAAACCAATAAAAACAGTTAAAGTTAATAAAATTGTCCTAAAAGTTAAGCAACTTTTAATATTACCCTTAAATTGTACTAAACTCTAATATTATATTAATTTTTACTCTCCCCCACTACCCTTATTAATTATATGCATATATGGAAAAAAAATAATTAATACGCTTTGAAAACAAGCAAGTCCTTGTAAAAAGAATACAATACAATTGTTAACTGGTGCCTTATAATTAGGACCAGAAAAAGTATTTAAAAGCCTTAATTGAATACGGGGCTCACTAAACCCATAGCATGAAGAGGATTGTATTGATTCTAATTATACTGAGCCTTCTTTTAGTATTTCAAGATTTTAAGAGCTAAAAAATACATTCTTACTTTCTTCGGTTATTTCAACAAAGATAAAATCCACTGTATTTTGTGAGCAAGCTTTTTAAAAGTTTGTAAATATGAAGTTCTAAGCTCTCTTATCAATTGTTTATAATATGTTAGAATATGAGATTAAGCAAAGTATTAAAAATCAGACACCCCATTAAGCCCGTCTAGATACTAGTTGAATTGTTCAAAGTTTAATGATCAACTTATAGAAACTCGTTGTGATTAAATTACTATATTTTAATTCTATACCAAGTATTTCAAGTAAGTAATAAAAATAAAACAAAAAATGAAATTAGTAAAAATAAAGTAAGTGTAGAAAAAAAATCAAAAATACAATTTAAGAGAGTTGCTAAAAAGTTCACGATTCAAAGAAAATAAAATAGGGAAAATTACGTGTAGGTCTCAAGGAACAAAAATAATAACAAAAAAGTCCCTTAAAATCACCAAATTACACAGAAGTCCCAAGGAACTTTTTTTATATTATTTGTATCAACAACAGGAAATGCTATATTTACAACAAAATTTAAAATCTGGTAATTTACAACAAAAAAAGTCATATTTAAAACAACATTTAAACACCTAGATTTTGAACCTACAGAGGTTTATTTACATAAAAAAATGCTATATTTATAACAAAATTTAAAATCTGGCCATTTACAACAAAAAAAAGTCATATTTACAATAGAAAAAAATCATATTTACAACAATATTTAAACACCTAGATTTTGAACGTAAAGAGATCATTTACAACAGAAAAATGCTATATTTATAACAGGAAATGCTATATTTACAACAAAATTTAAAATAGGGTCATTTACAATAGAAAAAGTCATATTTACAACAACATTTAAAAACCTATATTTTTTTCCATACAAATAATATCAAAAAAGTCCCTTAGGATTTCTGTGTAATTTGGTGATTTCAAGGGACTTTTTTGTAATTATTTTTGTTCCTTGGGACCTGTACGTAATCTTTCCAATAAAATAATTATGAGATGTAACATACTCCTCATCCTTAATATATATGTACCTCATAAATAATTAAGAAAAAGAAGTTAAATTTTACAATGAGTTATTTTTTAGTAATTTTCATGGAAAAAAAAATGTCAGTTATATAAAGCTTATCAGTACATTCTCATAAGTCAGGGTCATATGATATATGTATATTACAAGAGGTCACAACTTACTAATAATCCACACACCAGCAACTACACTACAGATGCCTTGAAAAGAAAACAAAGCAACCTAATCTTATAGATATGTCAAATACAGCTAGAAACATCGGTTATTTAATAGTATACAACCGGTATAAGACTTTCATTCCTCCAACCGGTATAAGACTTTCAGCATAATTGAATATACAATGCTCATAGTCACATTTGCTAATCGCAAACTTCTTCATTTTTTCAGTAGTGAGATTTAAGAAAAGAGCTGTTGATTCTTCCACCCCGTGAGCACAACACACAATTTCGTTTCTCCAAATAGTCGTAGGATTTAAGAAGCAAATACGATTGAAGAAGCAAGGATTAGGGCTGCTAGTATATTTTTTGGTCCAACCACATCTCTCTCCAGATGCACCTACACCCTCCTCCATTACCCACATATCAATAGCAGAATGTTCTGAGTTTTCCTTCCAAGAAATTATTGCAAGTTTTTCCTCATACACAGTAAGCTGAATAGGCTGTACCTCAGGTATTGGAATCACTGTAAACACTTCCACTGCTAGGTCAAATGAAACAATCACATTCTCATCTTCATCGTCAGTATCCTCCTCAAACCTCTTTAACATCCACCAAAACATAACACCATTGACAGTGACACTTTGAGAACTTAGACCTACGGTGTCATTGATCCTAAATTCTACTTCCTTCCATGCCCCTAAACTCAAAGAATACACTTTTACTGCAGAAAGATCACCATAAACCCCAGAAAAATAAGTTACCACGATCTTGTAATCACTTATAATCGGACAGAACCCAAATCCTATAAGATAGTAACAATCATCCCCATGAAATTTAGTTTGGGGCACTAGTCTGACCTCTCTAATAGCTGGATTCCACACTACAAGGAAATGAAGAGATACATCATGCATATTTATTTCAACACAGAGCAAGCCATTGCTGGAACCAATTATCTTATCTTGCTTCAAATAATTGAGCAATGGTGGCTTCTGAAGTTCCCAAACTTGCATCTCGGAATCAAGGCAATACAAGTTTGAAAGACTATCTATGCCATAACGTTGGAGAAGGAGACAAGGATTTTGATGATTTGAGTGGTCGAGGTGATTTGCGATGAAAGATTGAGTCTTGAAGAGAATTCTCCATTGTCTGCACACACATTGGAATCGCATTAACGATTTCACCGGAAGTCGTTCCAGAATGTTTCGGATAATTTCTTCGGGAAGAATTGGAATTCCGTCAGTCATGGTGCTCGAGCTCGATTGGGAGAAACGAATTTATCAGAAAGCCTTTGCGACCCACGAAGGTGTTAGGGTTTACCGGAATCGGTAGCAAAAGGATCGGCGTTGGACTATTTAATCAATAAACTGCCCTTTTACTTTCAAGGACTATTTAGCCTTAGATCTCTGATTTTTTTAAAAACCAACTGATAAAGTTCCTCCATTCCCTTGCATATAGTGAAAATAAAGGAAAAATAGACACACAAAAAATCCTCCATTCACAGGAATTGGTTGTGAAAATGCTTCGTGTCCACACTACATGTATTTTTCAATCAATAAACCGCCCTTTTTGTTTTTATATTTAATTTTATTCAATCTTTTCAAATTTTTTATAAGTGATCCTTTTATAATTTATTGTTATTTTCAAAAATTAAACTTAACATATCATTCTTGAGAATATTTTGCCAATATTTAAAATTTGTTATGAATATCTTATGTGGATGTCCATTGCTTTGTAACCTTTGGTGGTGACATTTGGTTGTGACACTTGGTGGTCACCCTTGGTGGTGACACTTGGTGGTGACCCTTGATTGTGACCTTTGGTGACATTTGGTTCTAACCCTTGGTGGTGACCTTTGGTTCTGACCCTTGGTGGTGACCCTTGGTTGTGACCCCTGGTGACGACATTTGGTTGTGACTAGAGCCGTCAAAACGGGCCAGGCCCATCGGGCCGGCCCGTTTAAGCCCTGGCCCTTTAAGGGCCGGGCTTGAAAAATGGACGAGATATTTGAAATTAGCCCTGGAGGGCCGGCCCTGACGGGCCTCGAGCTTAAACGGGCCGACCCTGGAGGGCCTCGGACCAGCCCTGCAGGCCCTTTTCACGGTAGCTTTTTCTTTTTTTCCTTTTTAAATTTATTAATTTATATATATAAATATATATTGTATTTGGTATAGAGTTATTTATCCATTTAACTACAAGTACATAATAATTATATTCTAATTTTATGATTTGATTTATTATTTGTTGCAAATAAATATTATGGATGTGTTTATGATGCGGAGAAGAATTTCATGATATTCTTACTCATGAGCCGAGACTATTACTCAAAGTAAAGAACAATCAAATGTCGTTAAAATTGATGATAGTGACGAAGATGATGACAATAATAGTCATCGTACTAATGTCGCTAAGTGATATGCTTTTTATGTTTTATATGAGTTATTTGTGAACATGGTTTGCTTTTGATTATGAATTAGTGACTATGCTTATTTATTGGATGATTCGTGTTGTAATTTACTAATTATATTTTTTTAAAAAAAAGTGGAGGAAAAAATAGTTAAAATTTGGAATAGTAATTTCGGGCCCGGGCGGCCACTTCTCGGTGCTCTCAGTAGGGCTTTGAAAAACAGGTATTTTTCTTACTCGGGCCCTGGAGGGCCCGGCCACGTTAGGCCCTGGCCCTTCACGGGCCAGCCGTGGAGGGCCGGGCCGGCCCTGATTGACAGCTCTAGTTGTGACCCTTGGTTGTGACCCTTGTGTCCCATTTGTTACGCGGAAGATTCGGGAAGAAGAGGGAAGATTCACCATCTTCCTTGGCGAGAACCATTTGGACGCTCTATCTTCCGAGAACTCAAGTTCTGGCGGCGATCCATCTTCCCTCATTCATGGGAAGATCAGTTCCCTCCATTTTTGGTAGGAACCGATCTTCCCATAGACAAAACTCCCAAATAACCCTCTTCTTCTTCTTCAATCGATCTGTGTCTTCCTTTATCGTTGCCGCCGCCACCATCGTTTGGATGCTCCATCGTTCCTTCCTCTTCCTTTGGTTCCCGACTGTTTTTGATCTGAAACTCTTTTTTTTTTTCAATTTGTGTTGTGTTGGCTAAGTGAGGGATGAAGAAAGAGGGCGTCGGCCGGTGATGGTGAATGAAAGAGAGGGCATTGGCAATCGTTGATAGAAGTGAAGGTCGCAGATAATAGTGAGGAAGAAGGTCGGAGATGAAAGCGATGAAGATGGTGTGATTTTTTTTTTTTTATTTCTTAAGGGCATTATATGTATTTTACCCCTCCTTCCCACTTAACCAACTGTCTTTTTTTTTCTTACCAAACATTTTATTTTCCTTCAACTTAAATTCTACTCTCATATTTGCCAAATAGCTTAACTTTTCAAGTTTGCTCACAATCTTCCTTTCCCTTCTCTAAGGGCCCGTTTGGCACACGAAATCAGGGGCAAGGGAAGGAAAATTAGATAGTTCCTCTGTTTGGTATGCATTTTGGACCAATCTTCTCAGGAAGCTAGGTTCCTGGGCCCATCCCGTGCCTACCAATCTTCCCTTATATGTGGGAAGATCAAATCCCACTAAAATTGGTGGGATCTCAAGTTTCCACGTCGCTATTCGTATTTTTTAACAAATTTACCCCTCAAATTTAAATTTGGTGGGAACGTTCGAACTTTGTAACATTCGAACTTAGCTGGAACGTTCGAATTTAAGTTTAAACTTGGCGAAAATTTTTTTTACACAAGTTCGAACTTGATAAGAGCATATTTTTAAAAGTATATTTTAGCAAAAAAAATATTTTTCTTTTTTATTTGGAATTAATTATTTTTTAGGGTAAAATAGACATTTCTTGCTTTTTTTTACCAACTATCACCTTTTCATTTTCTTCCTACCAAACAACTCATCTTCTCTCAAACCATATTTCCTTCCCTTCTTTTCCCTCTTTTAAGTTCCTTTCCTTCTTCAAATTTTTCTCATACCAAACAGGCCCTAAATTCATTTCCTTCCTCAAATCTTTCCATACCAAACAGGGCCTTAGTGGTGACTCTTGATGTGACCCTTGGTGGTCTATAAATAGAAGTCATGTATAAAGTATTATAAAAATAGAAGAAACACAAGAAATTAAATGAGAATTGCTCCCTACTTATTTTTTTACTTATTTATCCCATATTTCATTTAGTTTAATAACACAATTTTTATTATTTTTCTTTCAAAAGCTTAAAAGTTAGAGAATTGAAAAATACTTTAAAAAATTAGAGAATAAAATTAAAATATTAAAAATACATATTTACCATAATATATATAAATTTTAATATATCTCTTATTTTGTTTTATATTAGATTGAAAGCCACGACCGTACGTAACCACGATATCAAATCAAATATAATTAACTGTCTCTTTAAATTAGTGGTAGAAATTGTTTTTCCAATATAAATAAGTATACGAGAGGTGTTTTATTTGGACTTGTGTTGTGACATCCCAACATTTGGAAATGGAGAATTAAATAAGATTTGGGATTGATTATGGAAAAATTTAGCCTTAATGAAGTTTAGAATTTACTTTAGGAATTAAAGGTTAAAGGTACATTTTTCTGTAAATTAAGAATAATATTTTAAAGCCTAAAGAAATTATTAGAAATAAATAAATAAATCCAAGGATTCACTAAAATGGATTTATTATGACCTAATATTAATTAGAAAAGAAAGATGTAGGAGTTAGTAGCATTTTTGTGTTGGGTCATTCAAGCAAAATCACGTGCCTTCTCATTCCTCTTTATTTGAACTATAAGTTCCTTCACTTTATTGATTGTATTCAGCCCAACAAACCCAAAACGCACATATACTCCATTGATCATTAATTCATTTGGCCCAATGTAACTCATTCATCCTTTTTTTTTCCAGCCCAATGCTTCCTTATCACCATCAAATACAACACGCATATTCACATCTTTGTTGTATCAAAAAACAAATATTCAACCAACGGGGGTTGGTACAAGTGGTAAGTGGCTTGTGTCACTTAAGTAAGGTCTCGGGTTCGAGCCTTGTGAATGCAAAAAATCCCCGCTGGGAGACTCACCCACCAAAGCTAGGTGCACGACCGGGTCGGATCCGGATTAGTCGAGGCGAAGCTCCGGTGAACCGGGTGGGCAACCAAAAAAAAAAAACAAATATTCACATCTTTGAATGCTTGCCAGCTCACCTTTCATCTTCTCCAAATTTCAGCCACGTAACCAACATGCAGCCTCCTTCATTTCTCAATTTATTCCTTCGGTCAACAGCTCATTCTTTCATTTTTCATTCATCCTGTTTTTCCCTAAAACTTCCGCCACACACACCACCATTCTCCCAATATCATTTTTCATCCCCCCAAAAGCAGAAACGCACCCACACATTCACCTCTCCCCTTTAATTTTCCCTATTCGGTCCAGACATCTGCAGAATCAGAAAGTGTGATTTAAGAGTTGAGAAATGCTGAGAGAGGAACCATAGCACTTCGACGAAGAAGAAGATCGAGGTGGAAGAGAAGGGGAAAACCTCACATACAAGTTTGAATTTAGAGTGAGGTAAGTTCCTTAACCACTCTTCCATCATTATTTCTTTGGTCTGGTATGTTTTGGGGGGGAAGATGATGATTTCAAATATGACTTTGAATTGAAGAAAAGGGAGAAATCATGAGTGAACTTTGAAATGTGATGACTATGGTTCTGCATGTTAGTTTTTTTTTACTGGTTGGGTGGATGAAATAGTAGAGTTTGGGGTGAAGGATGGGATTAAATGAATGATAAGGGAAGGTTAAAGTTTCTTTGAACTGAATATATCATTGCATGTGCTTTATTTCACCTCTGCACAGTAGTGTGGAAACAGAGCCTATTATGCTTGGTGTTTTCAAAAGTTATAGGTTTAGTTTCGATTTGAAATTTTTACAGGATATAGTACACATATTGAGGTTTAATATGAGTCAAAGAACACCTAAATAGGAGGTGTATACAAGGATTTATGAATTTTCTAAGACAGACAAGAAAACTGAACGAAAACTTTTTTCAGAATTAGTCGGTAATGTTCTCTGTATAAACTGTATTAATGCCGACATTAAATTAGGTGATAATAATTTTTCATGTAAACTAGACTAACAGGAGTTTAAGTAGAAATTTGAACCATCTCAATCGGAGCTTCCTAGACCCAGATATGAATTTTTAAAAGTTGGACATGAAATTCTGAAAATCCAGTTTTGCAGACTGAAGTTGTCTCTACAATTTGAAATTCTGGGAATGACTCAGTTATGTTTTGATCAGTGGATTATTTTTACTATGAAATAGACTTACAAACTTCGATTAGGAACTTGAACCACTTGATTCCGAGTTTTCTGGACCGAGATATGATTTTTCTAAGTTCCGAGAGAATTGAAAGCTGAATTTCTGTCAAGTCTGAAATTAATCACATTCTTAAGCAAATTACAACTAGCCTTAACTTGAAATTTTTGAAAAAGGCTTGAAGGGCTAGGAAGTTAATTTTGGAAAAAATATAGAATGCAAAGTATGGGATAACCAACCGAAGAGAATAAAAAGCATAAGCATCATGGGTCGTCTAGTAAGCATAATCTTAATATTGCTATTAAGATTAAATTAAGTAATGACCCATCTCAAAATATTATAGGATTTGGATACTTGTCTTGGCCAAACGATAATCAGTGCAAGAAGAACTTTGGTGAGAATAAGAAGTAGTGAAGACATCCAGGTAGTAACTTTCTCTCACATACTCTGTATGCCTTTATATGCATGTATGAACCATTGTGATACTTTTGAACACCTAACCTTATCGCCTAGGTTAAGGCCTAGGGAGGTAATGCCCTTGAATGTGGGGTAACCCTAGATGCCATCACGGTTAAGGCCGGGGGTGGTAATCAGATAAGAGAATCGTTACGTTTGTGAAAGAAGGGCAAATGCCCATTTGAGTTACCCAGCGCTGAGGGAATGGACCTATAGGTCCTTTGAATGAATTTGAATTTGAATAAATTTGAACTTAAATGAATTTGAATTGAAACTTGAATTTGAATGGTGTTCAATTGAACTTGAATTTGAATATTGAATTTATTGTAACTGGTTGTCTACCATATACTGTGCATGCATTTTAAGTGAGTGATTAACGTTACTACTGGGATTCGTTTGAATCCCAGACATCCCCCGAAAGTTCAGGGCGTGAAAAATATAGTAGACATGGCTCACAAGGCAAGGCGGTGGATACCGATAACTGAAGATGCTGAGTCGGACCAAGAACTGCTATTGGTTATCTATGTTTTGTATTAGACTATCTTGAAAGTTTGTAATATTTGTAAGAACCTCTCACTACTACAAAAATTGGATATCACTACCCTAAAAAACGTCCTTATTTAAAAATAGGAAGTAAAAAATGAAGGCAGTGGCATTCTTGTAAATATATGGAAGGAAAATGAGCCTTCGGCGTCATTCCGAATAAAAGTTTAGGACTTGTAAAATTGATTTTTGGCGTTCGACGTAATTTCGGGACGCTTTAAGTAGTTTCGCGCGAGAATTTTTTGTTTGGCGCCATGGTATTTAATGTTCTTTAGAGTAAAAATCATTTTCGGCGTGAATTTAGGCGACTTGAATTGAATTTAGGTCGCCAATATTTGAATTTAGGCGACCTAAATTGAATTGTGTCGCCAATTTTTGAATTTAGGCCGACGAATTGAATTGAAGTCGCCCAAATTGGAATAAATTTTGGCGCCATGGGATTTTTTTAGAATAAAATTTATTTGTTTAGCGCCATAAGTGGTTTTGTTTTTTAATTTTTTTAACATTGGCGACTGAATTTAATTTAGGTCGCCAATTTTGATTTTTAGGCGACCGAATTGCATTCAGGTCGCCTAAATTAATATTTGTTGAATTCATTTTAGACAACCCAAATATTAATTTAGGTCGCCTAAATTTTTTTTGAGACTTTAGACAACCCAAATATTAATTCAGGTCGCCTAAAATTGCAATTTAGGATTTTTTAGCGCAGGAAAATTCTTGAAAATTGATAGCAATTTTGAGATTTTAGACAACCCAAATATTAATTCAGGTTGCCTAAAGTGAAATATTTAATTTTGAGACTTTAAACAACCAAATATTAATTTAGGTCGCCTAAAATGAAATATTTGGCGCCATTTAAGATTATTTTGGCCCCAAAAAAATCTTGAAAATCGATATCATTTTTGAGAGTTTAGACAACCTAAATATTAATTTAGGTCGCCTAAAATTTTTTTTGAGACTTTAGACAACCCAAACATTAATTTAGATCGTCTAAAATGAAATTTTTTAATTTCATTTATCCCTTCTCTCCTCTGCACACCATTTAATTCCCCACGTATGCCTTCCTCTTCTCATTTTTGATTTGCACATACGCCTTCGTCTTCTCTCCTCTACACCCCATCTTCTCTTTCGATCTATTTCTACTCCTTCAACACTCTTTGATCTAGCTGGGCGAGGAGACGACGACAAGGAGACAATGGCGAGGAGACCGAGCAACGAGACGCCGAATCGCACTTCGGAACAAGAGTCACCATCGATTTCATCCAAAACGCTACCGCTAGTAAGTGTTTTTTCATATCTGACTCTTGTTGATTTTTTAGATCTGAAAGGGCACCAATTTTTGCAGATCTGGAAATCTCCTCGTGGCTGTGAGACGATACTATGAACACCAAGTAGCTTGCAGATCTGAAATTACTCTGTTTTTTGCATTCTTGTTCCTTATTCATTCCATTTTAGGGGATTAGAATGCGAGTCGTTAGTTACTTGTTAAGTTTTGATGGGGAAAGAGCATGAAAGTCTAACCCCTAATACAAGTACAAAAACCGTAAACTAGGTCGACGAGACCATTTGGTCATTCAAAAACATATGAATACAACCAATTGGGACAGTTGGCAATAGAACCACGCCCGCTTCCTCAGGGGTATCATGACTGTACTTGGCCATATAATCAGCACAGGAAATGTTTTCTCTCGAAGTGTGGTAGATCTCAACGCTCCAGTCCATGAAAAGAAGGTCTCTAGTCTCACGAATGACATCTCTAAGTGGATGATCAGTGTAACTATCCCTCATGAGGATGTTGACAGCCTCAAGCGAGTCAGTATATAGAAGGATTTTCTGAAGCCCCATCTGATGCCCCACTTTTAATCCTGTCATGATTGCACAGAGCTCCGTCCCAATGATTGTATGGGGCCCAAGAGACATGTGGAACCCCATTAGCCATTGTCCTTCGTAATTTCGATTACACCTCCACAAGCCGCGTGATCATGATGACGCACAGATGCATCAACGTCAATTCGAACAGCATCCACGGGAGGAGGGGTCCAAGCTTCTTCAGCACACCTGTCAATTTTGAAAATTTGGTGAGTAAGAGATTGATTAATAGCGTTTTCCATAAGCAGGTAATTACAGAAGTGTAGCATCTCCCTAGTATCCGTGATCTCCGCCTGAAACAAGAATTTGCATCTTGTTGTCCAAAGGATCCAGCAACCGAAGCTGAAGACCCTTGGCCACGAGAAGTTTTGGAATTTCCCCATTCCAGGCTTATGTTTGACATTCCAGTTGAGCCAAGATTGCAAATTACCTGCAAAAAACTGAGAAAAATAGTTAGGTTTTAGAATCTGTTTCCACAAGTTTTTAGCTCTTTCGCAATCCCTGATTACATGGAACACATTCTCTTCATTATTACAATTGAAGGGGCAAAGGTTGTTGTCAGTGAGACCTCTTCTAGCCCTGAAAGAATTAGTTACCAGCCTGTCATGCCCCACTTGCCACAAAAAAGTTTAATTTTTCTCGGGATCGCCACTTCCACATTAAAGTCTAAAAACTATTATTCGTGGTTCTCCCAGGGTCAGATAGGTAATTGTAAGCAGACTTAACCGAAAAACAACCGTCTCTCGAAGCTCTCCAAGAGAAACAATCCGGGAGGTTACTAGATGGAGGGCGAGTTTTGGTGATAATATTTATAATTGAAAGCGGAAGAACGCCCTGCCACCTATCAACATTCCAAATTCCAGTTGGCAAAAGTTGATCGCGCACCGTCTCTTCATCTTTAACCGTTGAAGGGTCTGAAACAAAGGCCATAAGAGGGCGATCTATAGGAAGCCAAAGGTCTTTCCAGAACTTGGTTCCCATGCCATTATTAACCTTTTTACCAATTCCAGCGATAAACTTGTCCCAGACACTCACAATCCCTTTCCAAGCTGACGATGAGTTTCTTTTCCTGGAGACGCTGGGAAGATGCCGGTCACCACAGTTGTATTTAGACCAGATGCACTTGACCCACAAATCTTGCTCTTCATCAGAAGACCCCAGCAAAGCTTCATAATGAAGGCCTTGTTCTGGCGCCGAAGGTCTTTGAGACCAAGGCCCCCCTGCTTCCTCGCTTGAGTGACCTTATCCCAAGCAATGAGGTGAATTTTTTTCATATCCTCTTCCTGGGACCAGAGAAAGTTTCTCGAGATCTTATCCAATTCATTAATGGTACAAATAGGAAGAAGGGTTGATTGCATACAATAGCTCGGAAGAGAAGATAGCACAGATTTAATCAGCACAGACCGGCCCGCCATAGATAGAAATTTAGATTTCCACGTGGAAAGTTTATTCCGCGCCTTTTGGACGATGGGATGGTAAGTAGTTTTGGTAACTCTTTTATGAATTAGAGGCATGCCTAAATATTTTCCCAGGTCCGCGGTAATCCCAATTCCAAGAAGTTGACTTAGCTCCTGAGCTCTGTTAAAATTCACGTTGGAAGAGCAAAACATGTGGGATTTATCCAGGCTTATTCTATGACCAGAAACTTCACAAAAATCACGCATCACTTTACGAACCTCAGACATTTGAGTAGGAGAAGCTTCAGTAAAGAGAATGAGATCATCCGCAAAGAAAAGGTGAGAGATCTGGGGTCCTCTTCTTTTGAAACTGAATGGTTTCCAGCGCCGAGCGTCGCATTCAGCTTTGATGAGATGGGCCAGACGCTCCATACATAATACAAAAATATACGGGCTGAGAGGATCACCTTGTCTGACTCCTCTAGAAGGGGTAAAGGAAGGACTCTCCTCACCGTTCCAGAGAATCGACATCGATGTTGTGGAGATGCAGGTCATAATGAGGTTAACAAGGTTGTCGTCAAGTTCAAGCAAGCTAGAGTATTCTTGATAAAACCCCACCAAGTCTGTCAAACGCTTTCTCCATATCGATCTTAATGGCAACAAATCCTTTTTCCTACCCTTAGTTCTCCTAGAGTGAATGATCTCCTGGGCAATAAGAATATTGTCGCAACTAGATCTACCAGCTATAAAACTACATTGCTCAGGCCCAACAAGAGAGTTCATAACTCCTCTAAACTTATTGGCCAAAACCTTCGTAATGATTTTAAAGCTCACATTGCATAAGGATATAGGGCGAAATTCTCTTAAAGAAGAAGGGTTGTCAACCTTAGGAATGAGAACCACCCTGGACTTATTTATGGCAGCCATACTAGAGGGGTTAGCAAAGCATTCTTCAATGAATTCACAAATTTTGGGGCCGACAACATTCCATTGAGATTGAAAGAAATGAGCTTGGAGGCCGTCGGGACCCGGAGCTTTGAAAGCTCCCATCGCAAAAGCAGCATTTTTAATTTCCATTCTCGTAACCCTTCTAGAAAGCATTTGTAATTCATTGTTGTCAAGGGTAGGGAAATTTGCGCACCAACCATTCGGATCTTTCACAGAGGTATCCCGGGTATAAAGATTGAGGAAGAAGTCATGTGCCATCATTTTGGCAGTATCTTGGTCCTCAATCCACTCCCCGGTGTCATCTTGGATAGCTATAATTTTCTGCTTTTTCCTTCTTATCACGGCGGAGGTATGAAAAAACTTTGTGTTTCTGTCACCCCCTGAAGCCAACTTGATCTGGATTTTTGAAACCAGAAGAGTTCTTCTTGGGTGGCAACTTTGTGGTATTCATTCCAGAGCTTATTTTCCAGCCTGAAAAGACCAGTTTGCAAATTCGCCCTTCTGCATCTATCAATTCCTTCCAGGCGACAAATCAACTCCTTTTTCTTCTTAGCAAAATTTCTGACACGGTTGTCATGCCAAGTTCGAGCAGATTCTTGAAAACCCTGAAGACCCTGAGTCCAATTTTTCCCATGCCAAGCTTCTTTAATAATATCTTTGAAGTCATTCTCCAAGGACCAAGCAACCTGGTAAGAGAAATTTTTGTGAGACGTCCTTGACTGGGGTGAGGGGTAAGTATTGACCACCACAATCCTATGGTCAGATTTAAATTTGAGCTCATGGCGAACGATGAAGTGGGGAAACTGATTAAGCCAATTGAGATTTGTGAAGACCCAATCCAGCCGCTCTTTCAGACCATGACGCTCCCATGTGAATTTGTCACCATGGATCCTGGCTTCAAGGAGGTTCGAATCATTGATACATTCTCTAAAATGACGCATGGAAGCCCAGGGGGGATCAGCTCCACCAAGCTTATCATCTTGGGACAAGTAAGTATTAAAATCTCCCAGGACTAACCAAGGAAGATTAATATTAGCAGCAAGAGACCGAAGAGAGTTCCAAAGGGAGTATCTGTCGTTTGAAGTAGTTTCCCCATAGACAAAAGTGACAAGGGTCAGGGTATTGTTACTAAGCTGTCTAACTTGACAGTGAAGTAATTGAGTGGAGGATGTAAGATAGGAAATATTAAAACTATCATTATTCCAAAGAACCCAGATGCCACCAGAAAAACCATTAGATTCCACCCGAATCCAATTTGTAAAACCAAGTTTACGACATACTCTATCAGCTCTATTGCCACTAATCCGTGGCTCCAGAATGCATAGAATATTAATACAATATTTATTAATAATATCTTTGATAGTTGAAGGGAAGGCCCGGCGACCGGCCCCTGCAATTCCATGCTGCAATAAACATAGATAACATATAAATATAAAGATAGGGGAAGGGATACTTACCTGGAACGCTGAACCTCGCCCACATCCTGTTGGTCCAACTGGGTTTCTGCCACATGGGTTCCATTGGCTTCCATGAAGTCCGGAGCGACATCCTCGTTGGGGTCCCAATGATCAGGTGGAGTAGAAACCATGCTTTGATTTTGCTCGGAAACTTTAGCATCATTTTTGTCACGTGCCACGATGTCTAAGCTCCCATGAACAATATTGTGTGTGCGTTGCCCCTTAGATTTCCCCGCAAAGGGTCCTTTTTTGTCCCACATGAGGAATTAATTCACTGATAGTTGTAGTGTTGTCTTCGTTGTGGTGAATTTGTGTGCTAGGGCCCAACGCCTCATTTCCTCCACTTGTGCTCAACAAAGGTGGATTACCATTGGATGTTTCTGGCCCATTCGCAGACCCAGACAAAGGCATGTTTTTTTGTTTCATTTCAGCCCCTATTATCATTAATTCAAGCCCACTAGACACTGGCCCAGTCGCATAGCCCAACTGCCCATGAATTTCGGTTATTGCACTTTCAGCCCGTTGCCCATGGTTTTCGGTCATTGCAGCCCCTTTCTTTGCTGAATTTAGCCCAATAGATATAGGCCCAGTCGTGAGGTTCACCTTAGGTCTGTACAGGAATTTTGAATTTTTATTTTCAGCCCCTTTTGAGACTGATTTTCCAGCTGTCTCTCTTCTTTTCCCCTGATTCGACGGCTTCTCCAAGATATCCAATCTGTCCTTACTGATCTCAGCTTGTACGACAGCCATACCCTCAGGATCTTCCAGATCTTCAATGGCGGCGAAGCGGGATTTCTGAGGAGTAGCCGTTACAGCCAACGGCTTGGAGCTCGACGGCCTAGCAACACCGGATCCCGACGGCTTAGCAGCAGCGGATCCCGACGATGGTGCTCCCAACGCATGGTGGTGGCTGATTCTCGGATCCAGTCGTTGTGGTGGCCGAGCACGGCTGTTCCAGCGGGTGACTAACATCCATGGCCCAAAGGCCTCGTCGGGATCCGTCACAGGCGTGTTCACTGACAAACGAGGAGGAGGCTGTTGTGGTGGGTGATGGACCACTTCGTGGTAGGGCCGAGCATTCGGTGTTCGGTTCGGTTTTTCGGTTAAAACCGAAAAAATCGAAAAACCGAAAAATACAGATTTATACAACCGAACCGAAACCGAAAAAACCGAATAGACCGAACCGAATAGCCCGAAATATTTCGGTTCAGTTTTTGGGTTGATTCGGTTTTTGGGCTGAATTGGGCCCAAAGACACATATTCACATGTTCATTTTTTTCCTTTTTTTGCCGGAATCAACTGGAAGGGGAATTTAATCCATCAAATTGTGTGCATTACAAGGGGGAATTTAATAAAACAACATTACATAATAAGGGGGAATTTAATTAAACAACATTACAAGGGGAATTTAATCCCATGAAGTCGAGCTCATACAAATCCTGGGAAAAATCAGGACATTCATTGAATCAGCTCACTAATCCCATTGCATCAGCTCACTAACACTCGACAGTCAGCAACACCATTCCTTCCCCTGTTCACATGAAGTAGCTGAACTCCCATTGCATCAGCTTACTAATACTGGACGACAAAGAAGCTTCTTGGAGTGCAAAAAACTTAAACCATTAAAAACATGTCCAGATTATGATATACCAATGCAAGGACAAAAGAATTGTTCTAGGACTCTATCAAAAATTACTTACAAAGATATTTGCATTGCATCTACTATATGTCAACCGTTGTCTCCAATGCAATTTGTTGGAAATCTGATAAAAAAACAGAATTAGAAGTCCCTTGAAAGACCATAATAAATATTATTCTAATAAAAATAGAAAATAGATGTAAAGAGTATTACCAAGTTCTAATTGCTGAAAATCATCGTTTCCTACTTCGCAACATAGTTAAGTGAGTGCCTAACCCAATCTTGAGCACAAATTAGTGATTGTACAGCTTTAGGTGTTAAAGAGCTCCTAAATGAATCTAGAACTCTTCCTAAAGTGTCAAGGTAGACTCAAAAAAAGAGAAATTGGGATAGCCAACATATCTCTTGCTACTTGAGAAAGAATGGGGAATCTAGGACTATTCACCCTCCACCAACTTAATATATCAAAATCATCTTTTCTAGGCTCAATTTCTTCATTTAAATATCTATCCACTTCTGTTCTACTAGTCTTTCCACCAAGATGCTCATCCATGAATAATTGCTCCTCAATATCAAGCAACTTTCTAACTTTTGGACTAGGGTCATCATCATCAAGAAGATTTTGTTTATGCATCATTTGATGCTCCCGTTTCATCTTTGGGATGAAGGAGAAATAACTTGATTGTATTCATTATATAAAGAAATCAAGACTTCTTTAATATGTGCCCCTAAATGTTCCCCAACAAAGACGTGTATGCATCTTACAAAGTGCAAATTGCACCCAATCTAGCTTATATCGGGGGTCAAGAACAGTGGCAATATAAAGAAGTTTATTGATCTTCATAGGATCTCCCCAATACTTGTCATATTTCTCCTTCATTCTACTTGCCATATTAGATAACTCCAACAAATCACTTTTTGTCCACTCATTCAAGAAACGATAAACCATGTAAATTTCACGGAAGAAGTTATTGGAAGTGACATATAAAGATCCAGAAATTCGATTAGTCAAATCATAAAAATGACTCAACACCATAGTCATCCTCCTAACATTCTTCCAATCTTCCTTTTCAGGCACCCCATCTTCAAGATCAAAACTAAAGTATGGATCTTTGTCCTCATACCTCTTGAAGGCTGCCTCAAATTTTTGAGCAGTCTCTAACATCAAATAGGTAGAATTCCACCTAGTAGGGACATCCAAGCACAACATTTTCTTGCTCTGAATTTTCTCATCAACACAGCTCTCTTTAAACTTTCTCATTCTCAGTGGTGACTGTCTAATAAAGCGAACAGCCTCTCTAACTTTTTTAATTGATTTTCCTACTTCTTTTAGCCCGTCACTGACAATCAGATTGATTATGTGTGCCACGCATCTCATATGCAAATACTGACATTTCAAAACTGAATGCCCCCACCTTGCAATTTTGCCTTCCAAATACTCAATTGACACATCATTAGAGCTAGCATTATCTACAGTAATTGTGAGCACCCTTTCAATACCCCATTCAAGCAAACACTTCTCAACTTCAATTCCAATGTCCCTCCCCTTGTGACTAGATATAGGAATGAAATTCAAAACCCTCTTTTTCATTGACCATGTGTCATCTATAAAGTGGGCAGTAATACACATGTAATTAATTCTTTGGATAGATGTCCAAGTGTCAGTAGTAAGACAAATCCTTTGTTTTTTTTGTTCCAAATAATCTTTAAATCTCATTTTTTCGTCAATATAAAAACTAAAACAGTCACGAGCTATTGTCCATCTTGATGGAATTTTAAACCTAGGCTGGGCATACAACATGAAATTCTTAAACCCAACACCCTCAACAAACTTATAAGGCAATTCATCACCAATTAGCATAGATGCCAAGGCTTTCCTAATACCATCTTGGTCAAATTTCCAATTCACAAGGCTAAATTTATCATCTTCAAAGATTAAAGCTCAAATGACTTTGTTTAGCTTCTTCAAGAGGGGCTTCTTGTTACAAACATTCACAAAATGATTATTTAGGGCAGTGGTTCCATTAGATTTTGGATCACAAGCAAGAACTCTTGCACAAGAATTACACTTACCCTTTATCTCACCATGCTCATTCACAAATTTGGTGAAGTGGTCCCAAACTTTGGATCTTTGCTTCATAGCTTTCCTTTTTCCAGCTGCTGGTGTAGGATTATTGGTCACACTTGCACTTGCAGTTGCACTATCCCCAGTAATTGGTAGTGGTACAGAAGCAACTTGGTCACCATAATTTCACACGAACATGAATAATTATTTTAAGTTAAAATAGAAAATTGTAATCTTGAAAAGAGAAACTGATAAAAGAAATCCAAGGGATGCTTATGCATTATTTCTAAATTGATCATGATTAAATCTTTAAGATGAAGACATCTAACCATTTAACATCGTTCAGTCCGAAAAAACATCAACATACATCTAGCTCATACATACAATAAACCAATCTGAAAATAAAGGAGCATGGTCCTTTATTTTCAAACTATGAAAGAAAAGGTCATATATAGATCTTTCAGTTTTCGCTACACAAAATGAAAACAAAACAGAATAACAAACGCATGGCTATTTGAGATGCTAGTAAAGTAATAATCTCTCTAAAATATTTCTTTCGGTTTTCGCTACACAAAATGAAAACAAAACAGAATAACAAACTGAAAGAAATGAGGAAGGCGAAACAATCAAAATGGAGAATAAGAAAGATCTACCCAGGACTTATGTTCAAAATGTATATATATTTATAGGCTGAAACAATCAAATACGAGCATACCGAGGAAGGCGAAGCAGATCTGGCAAGATGGAGCTTCGATCGAAGAACTGGAGAAGAGGAAGATCGAAGTCGCAGATCGAGATTCCGAGCGGCGAAGTGAGCTGAGATCCCCGTTTGTGCGATGATTTACTGAGGCGAAGTGAGCGGCGAAGTGAATTGGGATTTGCCGATTAGGGATTTAGGGTTAGGGATGAGCCGAGTCGATGAGGTGGGGAACTTTTCAGTTTTAGGTTTTGATCGATAATGATGCAATGCCAATGGAGAATCAGAATACACAACACGGGTAGGTCTATGGGTGGGTAGCCAGGTAGGGTTTTTCAAAATGATTTGGGTTGGGCGATTTGGACTTTGGAGTCTGGACTTGGGTTTGGGCCGTGGGCCCGTGGCATCACGCATGGTGTGTTTTTTTTTTTCTTGAACATCTCTGAAATATGCTATACGACGTCGTTTTGCTTTTATTTCGGTTTTTTGTTAAAAACCGAATTAAATTTCAAAACACCGAACCGAACACCGAAATATACCTATTTCAAAAACCGAACCGAAACCGAAAACCGAAAAAACCGAACCGAAAAAACCGAACACCGAATTAGTCGGTTCGGTTTTCGGTTTCGGTTTGGATTTGCTCACCCCTACTTCGTGGTGCTCTGAAACAGGAGCTTTGTGCGGGCATCCTTCTCTTCTATGTCCAAATCGACCACACGCGAAGCAAATAAGGGTAAGCCCCTCATATTCTACATTAAAAATGGAGCCGGCTGCAATGACTTTGGGAACTAGCTTCTTCTGTAGGTTTAATTCAACACAGATGCGAACAAATTTTCCTCTCTTTGGTGCTGAATTCTGGCAATCCTGTAGAGTGTTCATATCTACTTTTAGGGTACGCCCAATCCTGTCCCCCAGCCGAGAGATGCAATGCTTGTTGTATAAGTGCATTGGAACATCTGGAATTCTGATCCATGTTGCAACTCTTCCCAATTCATTCTGATAGGGATTAAAATAGGGAGTCCATCGTTGGACAATAACACAATGTTGCCTTATCACCCAAGGGCCTTCATAGAGTACCTTTCTATAATGAGACCTCCATAATTCCTGATCTTGAAAGCGAACAACAAAATAGTTGTTAGGAATATCAATAAGCTCAAAGTTTGAAAATCCCCATAGCTTGGTCAAAAGATCCTTTAACACGTAAAGATTGAATTTCTTCCCTAATACTGTGAGGATCAAAGCATAATTCCATGGCTCACACCACTCATTATACTCTTCTTCGCATGTGGAGCCACGGGATATGTTTCCGTTAGTTTTTTCATCTCCTCACTTGGCTAGTTTGAAATTTTTAATGGCCATTAAGAAAAGGAAATAATAGAGTTGACAAAATTTGTGTTTATTTTTTGCCAGCAGAGACAAAAAGTTATTACTTAGTACTAATACTTCATTTGATTTAAAAAAAAATTTTGAACCATAGCCCATAAACAATAACTAGATCATATTAGTGCTAGAGATTTCCGCATTCAACACATGGTTGTGATTTTAATGAAACCATTTTCCCCAATGGTTTAGAGTGATTGGACAATTTTTATGATTTGGATTTAAAAAAGTTTGGAGAAATGAGATTATAAAATTTTAATAAAGAGAATATGTAAGATAAAAAAATAAGAAAAATTAATTTTTTTAACCCCACATCTCTAATATTTTTAAATCCTACTCATATTTTTTTTCCCTTCCCTCCTCTCGAAGTCTCTCATACGTACCAAACATCCCCTTACATGTTATTTTAGAAGAAGATAATTCTAAGTAACAATATCTAAGTTTTGAGCATCCCAAAAGTCTTTTGTTTGCTCTGAAACATGTTCCAAAAGGTTGGTTTTATTTTTGTTGCAGATGCTGTAAAATGTATCTTTATTGAAAGGAATAAGGGACATTTTTGCTTTAAAAGTTTTTATCAAGAGGCAATTTTATCTTGGAAGTTTTTCAGAGGACAATTTTGTCCTGACTATGATCACAATTAATTTTGACTATTAGTTGACTAAATATGTTGAACTGTAAGTCTTCATGTTATCCACATCAATTTTTTTCTTAACTTTAAATTTGTCCGAAAGTTTTAAATTTAACTATGAAAAAACATGAAGTAGATTAGCTAGGACTTTTGATATAAATTTACATTCTAACAAAAATGACATGGATAACATGTAAATTATTAGTTTAACATATTTGGTCAACCATTAATCGAAATTAGCTAGGATAATTGTCATAACAAAATTGCTACATTTTACACTTTTAAGGCAAAATTACGCCTTAACCTTTATAGAAAAGATTGAGAATCATGAGGGATCAAATATCCAGAATGTCAAAAGAATTACACACAGTGTAAGGAGGACAACAACTTAAACAAAATCAGAAACCAGTGTATTTAACTTATTTATCTAGTAAAAATGAATTAAAAAGCCAAAAACTAAAATCTGCTTGACTTTCTTTTGTTCTTCCACATATTATACAGGATAGGCACATTGGTTGAATAAGAACTCTTGGCTTCCCTCACCTCAAATTTGTTAATACTGCTGATTGATTCAATTCAACCTCAGGATCTAATTCAACGCTTTGAAAACTCTCAAGTTTCTGTTGATAGGCGTATTTCATTTCACTTTCACGGCTTTTCTGATGAGCTGCCATGAGAATTGGCAGTAACTTCAAACTCTTCTAAGGTTTCATGTTCTCATAAATGTGGAAATAACTATGCCGATGTGAAGCTTCTGGTTTTTTCTTCCTAGTTCTTTCAATGACTTTTGAGTACATTCGATATTAATTTTGGTTTGATGGTTTTGGGTTGATTTATTATTATTATTATTGGATTTTGATTTATGGGTTTGTTAATTTCTTGAGTGATGTGTTCTTTGAAGTTTAAGGATTTTGAATTCTTCAATCCTGGCGAAAAGGGTTTATGTGGCATAATGCAATGTAAGCCTATGAGTGTTTTTCTTCTTCCTCCCACTGAATCATCATCCATTCATTTTTCTCAATTAAACTAACGATAACGGTGATGATATTTTTGTTCTAATTTTAAAAGTTTATGAGTATTTTTGCACCTTCAGATAATCTATGGTATAGAGTACATTTTTTTCTAAAAGTTCATAAATATTTTTTCACCTTAACCCTAATTATTTTGATCTATTGTCTTTCTTGTTCTTGTAGTATTTCAAAATTCTAAGAGCTAACAAATATATGCTTACTTCTTCTAGTTATTTCAACAAAGTCCACGTGGTGAACCATTTTAATTTTCTTGGAATAGAAAAAAGAACCATATTTAATCTATTATATCTGAACTCCTATAAATTGAAATATTTAATCTATTATATATGAATCCCTATAAATTGAAATATTTAATTCATTATAAAAATATGATAACAAATTTTACGTATATGTCGTGATTCTAAAAATAAGATCTACTTAAAAACAACGAAAAAACTTTACATGTATTACATAATTTCTATGGTAAGAATAGGGGAAGAAAGTCAAGTCTGAATTTTTTTAACAAGTTGAATAAATAAATTTAATATTGATAATTATTTAATATCTAAATCTTTCTCTTTTTTGGTGATCATCTCTATTAAAAAATCAGGCAAGTTTAAAAAGTTATCATGGAGCCGTTCAAAAAAAAACTTATCATGGTTATGAGAAAATTTATTAAGCTATCACGGTGTATAAGGGGATTCGGTATTTAAATTTTGTAATAGATTAAATATTTTAATTTATCGTTTCAAATTTTTAATTAGTTTTAAATTTTAAAAATGAATAAGAAATTTAAAATTTGTAATAAGAAATTTTAAGCTTTTAATTAGTTTTCAATCTTGCGAATCACACCCAAAGGAGCTTTGCCCCACTATAGAGCATCAGATGCATCATCAAAGAGAGGAAGAAGACGTTGATTCTTGCCTGGTTTATTTTTAATTTAAATATAAAAATATTATATTAAAATACAAGAATACCTTGTTAACATCTAATTGCACAGTTATTAGGTAAGTTAAATAAAGCAGCATTTTCCATGATGAGTTCTGAACTCACTAGCATTATAAAGTTCTAAACTTTCTTATTAATTCATTATAATATGTTAGAATATGAGATTAATCAAAGTATTAAATATCACACTCCCCATTAAGCCCGTCTAGATACTAGCTCAATTGTTCAAAGTTTAATGATCAACTTATAGTAACTCGTTGCGATTAAATTACTTTCTTTTAATTCTATACCAAGTATTTCAACTTTCAAGTAAGTATTAAAAATAAGAGTAAAATACTCTAACCTCCCTTTTGTTTTACCTTAATTATATAGATTTCCCCTCTATTTTAAAAACATACACTTAAGTCTAAACCGTTAATTCCGTTAAGAATATTCTAAAAATATTATAAAATATATCTTTTAATTGAAATTATATAAAAATAAAATTTATTTACTAATTTATCCTTATTGCTAAATCATAAATTTTAATTGACAACTTGTAAATATCACAAGCTTTTAAAAATTTGAGTAAGTTTTTTAAATGTTGGTAGAAGAATATCAAAATTTAAATTTAAATGACTTAATACAATCTCTCAAACATATATAGTTTATTATATTTGATATAACAAAATGTGTTTGATATATATTTTTAGTCATTTAAGAAACTAAAATAAATAAATTCAAATACATATGGTCAAAAATTAAAATTATAAATTTTAGAATCTCAAAATTCAGAAATATTCAACATATTAGAAAGTTTTTTAAAAAATCTATTGGGATAAAAATTTGGTGGTATAATAATAATAATTATTATTATTATTATTTTGCCCACATACATATATATTGTTTAAAAAATTCTAATGTTAAAGAAGAGCATTTTGGTAAAATTAAAGGTCAAAAGTCAAACTTAACGGTTAACTAACAGTTTGGGTGGACGAAAATAGAATCTTAAAATACAATGGAGGTTTGTGTAACATTCATTTTAATTTTAAGGGGGTCTATATAGGTTTTCAAAATAGAAAGAATGTCTCGTGTAATTAAAGTAAAAAGAGAGAGATGGTTAGAGTATTTTACTCTAAAAATTACATAAATAAATAAATAAAATCAATGTTAAATAAAACAAAACAATGAAATTAGTACAAATAAAGTAAGTGTAGAAAAAAAATCAAAAATACAATTGAAGAGACTTACTAAAAAGTTCATGATTCAAAGAAAATAAATTAATTATGAGATGTAAGATACTCCTCATCCTTATATATATGTACCTCATAAATAATTAAGAAAAAGAAGTTAAAGATGAGTTAAATTGTTAAATTTTGTCAAGTTAAAATGATTTCCTTTGCATGATAGTTATAAGGGCCTATAAGTTTATCAGCATCCACTTGGAGGTTCATCTTGCATGCCTGCAAATGTCTGTCTTGTGGTGTTTGTTTATTTTTCGGTTGTTTTTATTAATGAGTTGCTTTGGCCCATACTTTTGCGGATGGTTGGTTTGTTCGCCTTTCTCCTGGTTCATGGTGATCATTGCTATGGCTTTCCCTGCTTTTGGGTATTCCCAGTTGCTTTTTCAATGTCCCTTGTGATACAGATGTCTGTGGCGCTTCGGCTCGTAGTGGCAAGTTTCAAAGACTAAAACAATCATCTCTAATTTTATATCAACATGTGTGAATATACTTCTTAAACGCTAACTCATACAGGCTCCGCTGTGCATCCCTTATCTTGCTTCAGATGCTCATGCCTCATGTTAATCTTCATCTTCCTTGGCATGTTCGTGCATGACTGGGCTGGGCTGCATCGGTGATTGCATGGTGTTTGTTTGTGTCTCGGGCATCTATATTTCATGGTTATGTTGCTTACACCAACATGCCCCAATCACATTATGGAAAAATCTCAAAAAAAAGATCCTTATCAAAATTTATTGACTAAAGCGTCTGAAATTTGTTTTAGGATCAAGGTGCACCTATTTTAAACAGGTGCAACTACTTTTTCAACTACGAGCAGCTCATCTCTAACTATGAGCAAAATGAAAGAAATTTACATATAGCTGAAAAATATGTTGTATACAACTGAAGAAAAGTTGCACACCGTGAAGCATTTGAATCGTTAGTCATATCTAGGTGATAAGTTTTACAATGAGTTATTTATCAGTAATTTTCCGGAAAATAAAATCTGCCAGTTATATAAAGCTTATCAGTACATTCTCATAAGTTATTTCAGATTTTCTTTTCAAGCATAGGAAATACCTTGAATCTGCTCCACAAAGTGCGAAATCTATAAATGTTGCAAGTAATGGTCAAGATTCATATTTGAACAGTTACATATAAGAGGCCACAACTTACAAATAATCCACACGCCAGCAACTAGACTATAGATGTCTTGGAAAGAAAACAGAACAAACTAATCTTATAGATATGTCAAATACAGCTAGAAACATCTGCCCTTTAATATATACATTCATCATTCTAGATAACATCTCAAAACGTGTTCAAGCTTCCTGAGGCAAAGGATAATCTAACCTGATATGGGTTCATTTCTACCGAAGGTGCTTAAACAAAACAAGTTTACAGAGTAAAGATTAAGATTTAGGAAGCAAACATCATAAATTCATAAGCTGTGAGTTTGAACGGAGATAGAATAGTTTTGCTAAATCATTCTGCACTTTGCATATCATGAATGAGTCCAGACCCTAGAGAAAATTTGTGGATGATTTCATTCCTCCAACCGGTATAAGACTTTCAGCATAATTGAAAATACAATGCCTATAATCACATTTGCTAATCGCAATCTTCTTCATTTTTTCAGTAGTGAGATTTAAGAAAACAGCTGCTGATTCTTCCTCCCCGTAAGGACAACAGACAATTTCGTTTCTCCAAATAGTCCTAGGATTTAAGAAGCAAGGATTAGGGCTGCTAGTATATTTTTTGGTCCAAACCCATCTCTCTCCAGATGATCCTACACCCTCCTCCATTACCCACATATCAATAGCAGGATGTTCTGAGTTTCTATTCCAAGAAAATATAGCAAGTTTTTCCTCATACACAGTAAGCTCAATAGGCTCTAGCTCAGGTATTGGAATCACCGTAAATACTTCCACTGCTAGGTCAAATGAAACAATCACATTCTCATCTTCATCATCAGGATCCTCCCCAAACCTCTTTGACATCCTCCAAAACATAACACCATTGACAGAGACACTTCTAGAACTTAGACCTACGGTGTCATTGAGCCTAAATTCTGCTTCCTTCCATTCCCCTAAACTCAAAGAATACACTTTTACTGCGGAAAGATCACCATAAACCCCAGAAAAATAAGTTATCACTATCTTGTAATCATTAATAATTGGACAGAACCCAAATCCTATAACATAGCAACAATAATCCCCATAAAATTTAGTTTCGGGCACTAGTCTGACTTCTCTAATAGCTGGATTCCACACTACAAGGAAATGAAGAGATCCATCAGGCTTATAGATTTCAACACAGAGCAAGCCATTGCTGGAACCAACAATTATCTTACCTTGCTTCAAATAAATGAGCAATGGTGGCTTCTGAAGTTCCCAAACTTGCATCTTGGAATCAAGGCAATACAAGTTTGAAGGATTATGTATGCCATAACGTTGGAGAAGGAGACAAGGGTTTTGATGATTTGAGTGGTCGAGGTGATTTGCGATGAAAGATCGAGTCTTGAAGAGAATCCTCCATTGTCTGCACACACATTGGAATCGCATTAAAGATTTTACCGGAAGTCGTTCCAGAATGTTTCGGATAATTTCTTCGGGAAGAAAGGGAATTCCGTCCTTCATGGTGCTCGAGCTCGATTTGGAGAAACGAATTTATCAGAAAGCCTTCACGACCCACGAAGGCGTTGGGGCTTTCTTTTATTAAAACGGTATAAATCGAATGATTGAGAAAAAAAATTTGTAAGATTATTCAGATAAAACGAAAAAAGAAAACATTTTTTAAAGTTAAAAAATAAATGGGGCTATTAATTCAATAATCTTTTCTTAGAGCCATTTTAAATTTTAAATAAGGACATTTAAAGAAAATAAATATAATTAACTAATTTAACTACTATTGTTAATCTCTTCAAAACTTGGTACATATATCTTATAATTAGTATCAGAGCAAATACATCCAAAAGGTGCCTATCTTTTCTTCTCGCATGATTCTCCTCACTGCTTCCTTCATTAAAAGTCCATCAGTCCTACTGATTCATGCCCTAGGTTTGATTCTCGTATTTCGCCCCCCAAAAAAATTACTTTTCTGGTTTTAAATTCTGATGACATGATGTACTAGATTTTATGTTTATTCCTGGACGTTTTTACCCTAAACTGTTATTGCACAAAAGGAGCATTCATTCCTATGTTCGTCCATGTTGCGTTAAATAAACAATATACACAGACCAATCCCATGTGCATCCTGACCAGTAGTTTGAGGTTGAAGCTGACAGGGTAGTTGTTAAACATTAATACCTTCACGTCCCTCAATATATAACTCAAAATAATTGCACTATCACATTACAAGTACGCATCATTACCATCAAATTCTTGCAGCTCAACGTTCAAACATGCATTTTATGAATATGATCGGTGCATATATTATGTGGTTATTTGGAATTTATTAAACTCTTGCACAAAAGGAGCATTATTCCTTTTCAATCATGATTTACGTTAAATAAACAATATAACAGACCAATCCCAGTGCATTGACCAGTAGTTTGAGGTTTACAGGTTAGTTGAATAAACATTAATTTCACGTCCCCAAAATATATAACTCAAAAATTGTATATCTGCATACCACCAGGGCATCATGATTCTTGTTTGGGATTGAAAACATAAAAATCCATCAAAGGCGGCTTGGATAAAAATATGTCATCCCTATTGGTGGGCCCATTCGTCACATTACTTAAACTGTGGTCCCATACTCCCATTCCTGCATGAACCAAACCCCGTGGTCCCCTCCCCTGGCCCACTGCCAGTTCTCCTATTTTCACTGAGGTAAAAACCTTAAAAAAGCAAAAACGTGTTTTCTTAGAAGAGCTGCCTAGGGAACCAGAATGTGAGCAAAGCGACAACAACATTACTAAAAAGTATGGATCCAGCTTTGGTCCGCTGTGGGGACCGCTGCATTAAACTGTGCCGTAATGCAGCCTGATCTTTTTTCAATGGATATATATATATATATCTTTGATTTTGAAAAATTATTTTAGGATTTTATTTAGAGTCTTGACTAGTACAAAAAGGATATCTTAAAGAAAAAATAATTCACGACCTTAAAAAATTATTTTAGTATCTTAAAAAAATATCTTAAAGCATATTTTTACTAACAGTCAATACCTGAATTATTTTTTCAAGATCAAAAAATAATTTTTTTTAAGACATGAATTTTTTTTTTAGTATCTTGAAGTATCGTTAATACATAAAATATTTTTTCAAGATCATAAAGTATCTTTTTACTACCGTCAAGATCAGAATATATATATATATATATATATATATTTTATAAAAAAAGGGATCAGGCTGCATTAGTGGTCCGGAGTGGACCAAAGCTGGATCCAAAAAGTATTGGCATTTATTACTTATTAGCAAGTTATTAAACCCGACTGGTCCCTAAGTGATCAGGTAGAAGGTTAAGATCAGTGGATTAGATTATAATCAAACTGGTGAGAAAGTGAAGCTTTTAATGTTATTAATATTTGGGCAAAAAAATGTTATTAATATGAAATTATAAATAAAATAATTTATTTTTTAAAAAACTGGACTGCGATGATGTCTAGACTAATTACCAACCGATTCGCGGTTTTCCGCCAACGGAGCCGATCCAATCGGATTTAATAACACTACTTATTAGGGGCTCACTTCAGTTCCACAAAGGCATAAAAAAGGCCCTTGCACTAGGTCATCATTAGAAAAATAAAATAGTAACAATTCGGTGGAAAATAAAGATAAAGATTCGTTTAATAGTAAGAGAGCGTGAAAATAAAGATAAAGAGTGGTTTAATAGTAGAAGCAAGCAAGTCGAGGTTGTCCATGATATATTTCGCATGAATAGCTTTTAATGAAAAGATAAGGCCTTTTCCTTGTCTTATGACCAACCAAGAACAGATCTTATACAAGGAACGCACAAGGTTCGAGTTCAAGTATGCTGATTTCAAACACAGGCGTTACCATAATAGGTTTTCTTTCTTTCTCAAATCTCCACCCTCCTATATTAGTTAACTTATTCGTACTCAAACTGGTTTCTCTCACTCACTCTCCAAACACTAGTATCAGCTGGCATAATTATTTATTTATTTTTAATTTCCCCCCAAAATTTTTTAATTCTCATTTGATTTTTATATGCTTCCATCTATTGCTTCATTTAAATTATCGATGTAACCTTACTTAACATAATATGTGATTTCTCCACCTTAATGTTTGGAACTCACTTGTTCATACTCTTATATATTATCCAAACGCCACAAAGTTAATTAGCCCACTTGTTTTTCAAAAACCAACTTATAAAACTCCTTCCTTCCCTTGCATATGGTGAAAATAAAGGAAAAATAGCCAACAAAAAAAAAATCCTCATTCCAAAATTTATCCCCTAAAGGATTCTATAATTTGTTTTAGGACCAAAGTGTAATGTTTTTTCTTCAACTAAGTGTAGCCCATTTATAACTAAATGTAAAACAGAAATTATTTACATATAGCTGAAAGCATGTTGTATATAATTGAAAAAAATGAGTTAATTTTCAGTAATTTTCC
This sequence comes from Acacia acuminata, assembly GCA_019022655.1. Classification (NCBI taxonomy): domain Eukaryota; kingdom Viridiplantae; phylum Streptophyta; class Magnoliopsida; order Fabales; family Fabaceae; genus Acacia; species Acacia acuminata. Next base: position 1,624,843 of record JAFJYI010000035.1, read on the forward strand.
TGAAAATAAAATACGTCAGTTATATAAAGCCTATCAGTACATTCTCATAAGTTATTTCATATTTTCTTTTCAAGCATAGAAAATACATTCAATTTGTTCCTTTGAATTGTGTTAAGCAAAATACAGTCACAAAACATATAAACCAGATGTCTTAAATGATCCTTTTGAGTTTGGCAATAGACAATTTTGCAATAATTTTTCTATCATGCAAGCTTCTTAATTACTTGGGTTGGTGCTCCAAGAATTCTTAAACTTCAAAATAAATAAATAAATAAAATGTTGCCTTTTTTCAGACAACTTGTAAACCTTAATGATTAGGATAAGAGATTTTAATTATTGAGATGTAATATCTTATTTGTTCGAAAATAAAAAGGAGAAACAAAAAATAAAACTGTTAGAATATTAGGGATTATTTATATTAATCATTATCTTATTATTATTTAGATTTAGTGTATCTTAGTATTAGATATGGATATATCATATCTTATGATAATATATCTTAATCATTTTGATTTGATTTATTTTGATTAATTAGATTTGATTTGATTCTAGGGTTAGCTCTATAGCTTTGTCTATATAAAGGCTCTATGTACTCTCTTTGATTCACTAAATTTAATAGTGTTTTATCCTTCTAGATTCAACATGGTATCAAAGTTAGGTCTGCTTTTAAACCTATAGTAAATAGTCTTCCTCTGATTTTCGAAACCCAGGCATCATAGTCCCTACGTCTGACCTTCGACCTTCACTAATACTCCTCATAGAATAGAGGAGACCTAAGAGGTGAGAGAGAAAGAGTGTGTCTGGGAGACGCGAGCCTGAGAGAGAACAACTTCCATATCTGAGAATGCAACCTCAAGATTTGAGAAGGCGTGACTTCTAGATCTACGGTGAGGGGGAGCGCGTGTCGCATCACTGCCACCAAATACGGAGCCAGAGCCCACCGATCGGCAAAACCCAGAGGAGCACCGACAATCTGCTTGGCGCGTGGCCGCCACCTGCCATCACTGTCCCGGCACGTGACACCTACGCGCTAGCGTGAATAGTGCCCTCCTGCGATCGTTTTCGCACCCTTTTTTTAATGGATCCTTCCATTTTTCCTCATTTATTCGGTTCAGGACCTCAAAATTCCAATCCAACTCCATGGATTTTATGTCCGATAAAAATTCTGAAACTCAAGACTCTTCATCTTCAGAACCACCAAACCAAATAATACCATTCAGAACCACGAGGTGACACCAGACTTCTCAGAAAATCACAGTATGGTTATCAACCATCTCTTTAATGGTAGAAACTATCTATAGTGGTCACAAAGTGTATTGAGGTATATTCGTGGCAAGAGAAAAGAGAAATATATTAATGGGGCAACACCTCAGCCAACCCCTAATAATCCAAATTTTGACACATGGTTCGCTGAAAATAACCAAGTTATGACTTGGTTGTGTAACACGATGACCGTGGAGATCAGTGAAGGCTATCTGCTCGCCCACACAACAAAGGAAATATAGGATGTTGCTTGGAGAACATATTACTCACATGAAAACACCGCTGCCTTGATCCACCTAAAACAACAACTCGTTATTTAAGACAAGGTAACATGACAATAATTGAATATTATAATTCTATGCTAAAATTGTGGCAACAATAGGATTTGTTTGAGGTTCATCCCAGGAAAAATATCGATGATGCTCAGTTGTACAAGAGGATCGTAGAAGAAGGAAGGATACATGATTTCCTCCTAGGCCTGAATGATTTTTTTGAAGAGATAAGGGCAAAATCATGGAGTTAAAGCCACTACCACAACTCCTTGAGGTTGTTAACTTAGTACAAGTTGAGGAAAGTAGAAAACTCCTGAACCAAAGTGGCCCAAGCCAAAATGAAAGCTCAGCTCTTGCAATCAAGGGACCACATGGGGAACAAAAGTGCAACTATTTCGAGAAGAAAGGCCATAATAGAGAAGAATGCTAGAAACTTCATGAAAAACCTTCTAATGGAGTCTCGAACTTTCAAAGTCACATTACCCCAGCTGAACCAAAAGCTGAGAATGATGATCGCATGAGGAAGGAAGAATTATAGGTGCTTCACAAGATACTTGAGAAGCATAATAAGTCAAATTTTATTATTCCTAGTGTGAATCTGGTACGATCCGGATTTAAAAGGGAAGAGGACGATTGAGACTTCTAGAGAATGAGACTCGAGATTCTTTTAAGCAAGTTCTGCTACTCAATATAGGACTTCTAAGACTCAAGAAGAGTACAAGCCCAAACAAAATAAATGGGACCTCTGAGACTCAAAAAGAGTACAAGCCCAAACAAAAATAAATGAGTCGCTGGGACTCAATAAGAGTACAAGCCCAGACAAAAATAAATGGGCTACTGAGACTCAATAAGAGTACAAGTCCAGACAAAAATAAATAGGCCCCTGAGACTCAAGAAGTATAAGTCTAAAGATTTTGAAGATTGAAGCAGGCAGAACAAAGTTTGAAGGATTTTAGGGCAAGCTAAGAATGATTAACCTATACTCTCCAGTTTGAGGGGGAGTGTTAGAATATTAGGGATTATTTATATTAATCATCATCTTATTATTATTTAGGTTTATTATATCTTAGCATTAGATATGGATATATCATATCTTATGATAATATATCAATCATTTTGATTTGATTTATTTTGATTAATTAGATTAGATTTGATTTTAGGGTTAACTCTAGGTTTACTTATATAAAGGCCTTATGTACTCTCTTTGATTCACTGAATTTAATAGTGTGTGTTTTATCCCTTTAAATTCAACAAAAACAGAGTGGCAAGTGCTATCCTCACATATTAGAGGATCTTCACTCAATCACTCAGTCACAAAAAACACATATGTTTGAAGAACGTAAAATTGAATAACTCAAGAGTCAAATTTCTATGGAAGTCAAACAATTAATACTCATTATAAAAGTATGAGTGGTACAAAGAATGAAAGATGACTTATTGATAGGGTTTGTTTCAAACATTGAACAAAGATCAAAATGACAATAAAGATAAGTTGGGGATAAAGTCAGTGTCATATGATATATGCATATTACAAAAGGTCACAACTTACAAATAATCCACACAACAGCAACTAATGGAAAGAAAACAGAACGAACTAATATTATAGATATGTCAAATACAGTTAGAAACATCTGTGATTTAATATTTTCATTCATAATTCTAGAAAAAATATCAAAAAGGTCTTCAAGCTCCATAACACACAAAATAATCTAACTTGATATGGGTTCATTTCTACAGAAATTGCTTAAAATAAATAAGTCTACAGAATAAAGATTAAAATTTAGGAAGCAAACAACTTAAATTCATAAGCTGTGATAAAGTAGAATATGCTAAATCAATGTTCACTTTGCATTCCTTATCATGAATGAGTCCAGACCCTACAAAAAAATTTGTGGATGATTTCATTCCTCCAACTAGTGTAGGACTTCCAGGATAATTGAAAATCCAACGCCTATAGATCAATTTAAGAGAACTTACTGATTTTTTTAGTAGTGGGATTTAAGAGAACAGCTATTGATTCATCCTTCCCATGAGGATAGCAGAAAATTTCATTTCTCCAAATAGTCATAGGATGTAAGCACTAAGCATCAATGATTAGGGCTAATAGTATATTTTTGGGTGAAGGAGCGATTTTGCCAAACAACTATTAGTCCAGGAGCGCCCTAGCCAAATAACTTTTAAAGAGACCAAAAAGGCCAAAAAACAATTGAATTTCTAAAAAAAATACAACACCGTCAGATCCCACTAACTTCCGTCTGCCACGTGGGATTATGAAATGGGTGAAGGACCAATTTTGCCAACCAACTATTAAGCCGGAGCGGTTTTGCCAAATAACTTTTAATGAGACCAAAAAAGCCAAAAAACAATTGAATTTCTAAAAAAAATACAACATAATCGAGATCCCACTAACTTCCGTGTGCCACGTGGGATTATGAAATCCAATTTGGTCCCTTATGTTTTTTGGTCAATGCCCAGTGGCTTTTTGCAATTTTTTTAATGAATCCCAATTTTTTATCAAGCATGGACAAAACCAGCTTATGACCTTTCAAGGGCGCCATGAGAAAAATGTGCGAGACCTTCACGCCTTCATCGCTGGGACCTTCTCACCGAGACCTTCGACCCTTGAGAACGAGACCTTCTTCTTCTTCCTCCACGGTTGGAATAGCCCAGAATACAAATAGAATCTATTGGGGTTAAAAGGAAAATCTATTGATTTCTCTCTCCTGGTTGTGGTGGTTGCAAAGCCCTTCATCCAGAGGTATTTTCATTCTTAATCTGTTATGATCCATCAATCATCCCGTTAGATCTTTTGATTTTCCTTTTAACCCCAATATTCATGAATTTCCTATTTGTATTCTGGGCTATTCCGACCGTGGAGGAAGAAGAAGAAGGTCTCGCTCTTTCAAGGGTCGAAGGTCTCGTGAGAAGGTCCCGGCGATGAAGGCGTGAAGGTCCGCACATTTTTCTCGCGGTGCCCTTAAGCTCGAAGGTCATAAGCTGGTTTTGTCCATGCCCGATAAAAAATTGGGATTCATAAAAAAAATTGCAAAAAAGCCACCCGGGCATTAACCAAAAAACATAAGGGACCACTGGATTTCATAATCCCACGTGCGACGGAAGTTAGGGATCCGACGGTGTTGTATTTTTTTTAGAAATTCAATTGTTTTTTGGCATTTTTGGTCTCATTAAAAGTTATTTGACAAACCGCCCGGATTAATAGTTGGTTGGCAAAATTGGTCCTTCACCCATTTCATAATCCCACGTGGCATTGAAGTTAGTGGAATCTGACGGTGTTGTATTTTTTTTAGAAATTCAATTGTTTTTTGGCCTTTTTGGTCTCTTTATAAGTTATTTGGCTAGGGCGCCTCCCGACTAATAGTTGTTTGGCAAAATCACACCTTCACCCTATATTTTTTGGTCCAACCCTATATCTCTCTAGATGCATCTACATCCTCCTCCAATACCCACAGATCAATAACAGAATGTCCTGAGTTATTAATCCTAGAAAGTATAGTAAGTTTTTCCTCATACACAGTAAGCTCTGTAAGAGGGTGTAAATCCTATAATATAGTTATGATAATCCTTGAAAATTAGTTCGGGTACCAGTCTGATCTCTCTTATGGCTGGATTCCACACTAAAAGGAAATGAGGAGGTAGATCATGCTTCTTCATTTTAACACAGAGCAAGCCATTGCTGGAACCTGTGATCTTAACGCGCTTCAAATAATTTAGCGATGGCGGGTTATGAAATTTCAAAACTTGCATCTCGGAATCAAGGCAATACAAGTTCGAAGGATCATTTAAAAAAAATACTTAACTAAGTAAATCTACGAAAGAAAGATTTAGATTTAGGAAGCTAATATCTTAAATTCATGACATGTGACGTTGAGCAGAGATTGAATAGCTTTTGCCAAATTATTATCCACTTTGCATTCAATAACTGGATTCCATATGAAAAGCAAATGAGGATATGCATTCGGCTTATTGATTTGAAAACATAGCAAGCCATTGATGGAACCAACGAGCTCACCGCGCTTAAAATAATCAAGCAATAGCGGTTTCTAAAGTTTCCAAAATTGCATCTTGGAATCAAGACTACACACATTACAAAGATGGGGACAAGGATTTGAGTGATTTGAGGTGATCTCCGATGAAAGATGGGGTCTTGAAGAGATTTCTCCATTCGTTGCTCACACATTGAAATCAAATTAGGATTTTACCGGAAGTCGTTTGAGAATGTTTCTAATGATTTCTCGGGGAGGATATGGAATGTCAACATCCACTCCCAACGAATTTCTCAGAGGCCTTCGCGTGTGGGTTTACAATTCACAGAGCGTCGTGTTTTTTGGAATTTAATGTGATTTGAATTTTCCCTTAAGTGATGCTACCCTGTGAAAAGAAAATGGGAAAATTCCGTTCAGGTTCCGGCTAGGACTAAGAAAATATTTTAAAAAGTCTCATTAATAACTTCTTTTGTGGGATTAACAACTCTATCGGCGGTTAGATTAATAACTCTTTAAGATTTTTATGACATTTGAATTTTCCTTAGAATTTTTTTAAGATTTTCTTAGTCCCTTGCGACTAGAACGAAATTTTCACAAGGAAATTTTCATACATTATCTTATCTCTCCTCAATCATTAATTATCAATCAAGTTTATTCTTAAAACTTGTAATACCATGTTCATAAGAAAACATGTTATTTTGGAAGACTTGGCTTCCCTCTTATACCTATTCACATTCTTTTCCCACCTTTTTTTCTTATCATTAATTAAGATCTCAACGGTCCAAATTTACCATCATTTTCCCTTATAATAATATTTTTATTATATGATAAATTTAGACCATTGTGATCTTAATCTAACAGTTAAAAAAAAAAAGGAAAAGGAGGGAAAAGTATGAGAATGTGTATTTCCAGTTTGGATTCATTAATAAATGAATACAATTTATTATTGATGGTTTCATACTTTCTTTTTTAAATGATTCATTAATTGATTAATAATAATTTACTAATTGGATAATCATATTTCCTGCTGGCAGCATATCCCTCAATTTTTAAGAGATGTAATTTATTTCTAACTCAGGACGTTTGCGTTTAAGAAAATATAAATTGTGAATTACTTCTAGTGACTCATTTGGCACGTTAGATTAAAAGTAGCTAAAGCATCATATTTTAATTGGACAGAGCTTAGATGATGTGACACTCCTAGAGTATGTAAGTATTTTTCGATGTGTAATCACACCATCAAAATTGTCCATTTGCAATTATTAGAGTTCGAATATAAGGAATGAAGTAAATTGAATTTGAAATTAGACATTAAATAAGGAATCATAATTATATAATTGTAATCCAAACATGTCAATGAACTTCCATAAATTATATTAATCATTAGGTTTTTAGTGCAATAATTTTTAAATATTATGTCTCCCCCATGGTATTAATAGAACAAAAGAGGAAAATGAAGGTTTTTGAATATTGGTTAATAATTGGGATATTAAACCGCAATACTTACAATTAGGGTATTAATTGAGAAATTAAAGAGATTTCAAAATAATATTGTTGACTTCAACAATAAATTAGCTTTTGACTTTCATGAATATAATTATTATGACATGAGTAACCAATCATATCTCATAAAAAAAAAAAATCATTATTTTTCAGAATTATAGATTTTTTAAAATATATAAAGGGAAGTTTATTAAATATTATCAATCATGGTTATTAGAATCACATGAATCTTGAGTCGTATCCCACGATTAGATTCAAAATTGTGTGGGAAAGATACGAATATGTTGATGTATTTTATTTGTGCAAATATCTTACAATGATTTCTAGGAGTGATACAAGCCAGAATCGTAGGAATCACACAATGCGGGCAATTCTTGTGATTCTAGGTGAACCAGGTTGCACACCTGACTTTAGAAACCTCTTTTGATTTTGCCCAAATTTATTTTTGAATTCCCTTTTACTTATATGATTATCCTTTATTTCCTCTCATTTATCCCCAATCAAAACCCTATTTTTTTATTTCTCTTTTCCCTGAAGTGTTTTTTTCCCTTTAAAGGGCTAATATGTACAAACAATTGATGTTCTTTCTCTTAAGTGAAAATTACATTAATATCATCCTTAAAATTGATCATGAACATTTTCAATTCACGATTCTGAAAATAGGCTTTGCAATTCAAGATTCGTAACCTAATTTTTATAATTAGTATATTAATTAGGATACTAATATGACAATAACTCTTATTTCAACTTTTGGTGATAATTAGATATTAATTGAGATATTGATAACTTTAAAAATGATAGTAATTAACTTCATAAGAAACAAATCAAATTTCTAAAGAATAAATTCATAATTTTTCAAATGAATAGAGATTGTTACTAAATTTTATTCTTGTACGCCTATATCAAACAAATAATGTTTTGATATGTTCACCTCTAGCAACCCTTCTCGTGCAAAGCATAGGGGGGAGAAATAGTCTGTTAGTCCCTATAACATAACTTAATAAAACTGAGACCATTTTGACAATAGGCTTTGCGATTCGAGATTCGTAACCTAATTTTTATAATTAGTATATTAATTAGGATACTAATATGACAACAACTCTTATTTCAACTTTTGATGATTTAGAAATTAATTGAGATATTGATAACTTTAAAAATGGTAGTAATTAACTTCATAAGAAACAAATTGAATTTCTAAAGAATAAATTCATAATTTTTTAAATGAATAAGGATTCTTACTAAATTTTGTTCTTTCTTGTGTCTTATATCAAACAAATAATGTTTTGATATGTTAACCTCTATCGACCCTCCCATGCAAAGCACGGGGGAGAAATAACTTATCAGTCCTTATAACTTAATAAAAATTGAGACCATTTTAGCATATGAGCAACCAAAATTAAAATGGAAACAAGTTTGATGGACTGAAAATTATATTAAACCAAAAAGCTTTTATGGGGTAAGGTGGTAAAAACTTACAATATCAAGCACAAATGACATCTCTTCTATCGTGAAGTTTTTTCATTCGGTAACTTCTGTTCAGCTAGATCAACTCCCTAAATTCTCTTTTGCTGATACGCCCTCATGCCCTTGTTATTCTTTAGTTCTTTAACTTTTTACTTTGTAATAACTACTCTCGTTTTGCTCTTAAGATAAATAGCCTTTTCTCACAAAAATTAAAAAGCACAAATGATATGAAAGAAACAAGCAACTCAAACTGTCTTCACTTTTCCCCCTCTCATAGTATATATGCATTTTCCCTGGACAAAAGCTCATAACTCACAAGTAATAATCCACACACCAGCAACTACTAGACTATATATCTGTCTTGGAAAGAAAGCAGAACAAACTAATCTTATAGATATGTCAAATACTACTAGGAACATATGTTCATAAACATCTACATTCATCATTCTAGATAACATCTCAAAATGCCTACAAGCTTCATAAGACCTAGAATAATCTAACCTGGTTCAATTCTTGCCAAAAGTGCTTGAACTAAGTAAATCTGCAAAATAAAGATTAAGATTTAGGAAGCAAACATCTTAAATTCATGAGATGTGAGACTGAAGAGACAGAAACTTTTGCCAAATCATTGTCTACTTTGCACTCAACATCATGAATGAGTCGAAGCCATACAGAAAATTTGTAATGATTTCATTCCTCCAACCGGGACAAGACTTTCAGCATAGTTCAAAATATCAGGACGACAGTCACATTTGCTAATGACATGCTTCTTGATTCTTTTAGTAGTGGGATTGAAGAGGACAGCTGTTGGTTTATTCTCAATGTCAGCAGTGCAAACAATTTCATTTCTCCAAATTGTCTGTGGATATAACCAGCATGGATAAGGGTTGCTAGTATATCTCTTAGTCCAACTCCATATCTCCCCAGATGCATGCACACCATCCTCCATTACCCACAGATCAACAACAGAAAGTTCTGAGTTTGTCATGCAAGAAACAATAGCAAGTTTTTCCTCATACACAGTAAGCGTTGTCCGAAGGTGTAGCTTGGGTGTTGCTATTGATGTAAACACTTCATTTGCTAAGTCAAATGAAACAATCTGAGCCTCATCATCATCTGTATCTTTCCCAACCCGCTTTGATCCCAACCAAAACATAACACCATTAACAGTGACGCTTTCATCACTAAGACATTCCATACAATTGAGGCTAAATTTTACTTCCTTCCATGACCCTGAGATTAAAGAATACACTTGCACAGCAGAAATCTCAGTATAACACTGAGAATTACAAGCTATCACTATCTTGTAATCATTAATAATTGGGCTGAAACCAAATCCTATATTATAATCCTCATAATCCTGATGAAAATTAATTGGGGGCACAAGCCTGACCTCTCTAATAGAAGGATTCCACACTAAAAGGGGATGAGGAGATACATGAGGATCACTAATTTGAACACAGAGCAAGCCATTGCAGGAACCAACGATCTTATTTGGCTTCAGATAATCATGCAATGGTGGTTTCTGAAATTCCCAAACTTGCATCTCGGAATGAAGGCAATACAAGTTCGGAGGATCACCCCCGTCATAACATTGGAAAAGGAGACAAGGGTTTTGATGGTTTGAGTGGCCGAGGTGATCGGCGATGAAAGATTTGGTCCTGAAGAGATTTCTCCATTCTCTGCACACACATTGGAATCGGATTAGGGTTTTTGCCGGAAGTCGTTTAAGAATGTTTCTGATGATTTCTTGGGGAAGAAAGGGAATGTCGCTATTCACTCTCTTCTCCTTCATAGCGCTTGATCGATCCGTAAGAACGAATTTGTCAGAGGAAAAGTCTTCGAAAAAGTAGGCTTATGGCCGTTTTTTTTTTTTTTTTTTTTTTTTTTTTTTTTTTTTTTTTTTGGAGAGGGATTATTTTTTGGACAAATTGGAGAGGGATTATGGCAAAGATAAATGAGATTATGATTTTATAGGATAAAAATGGTAGTGATATTTATAGTGACAAAAAATAGTAGTGATAATATCTTATCCCTTTAATTTTATTCTATCTTTTAAAATTTTATATAAGTTATCCTTTTATAATTTATTGTTATTTTCAAAAATTAAACTTAACATATCATTCTTGAGAATATTTTGCCAATATTTAAAATTTGTTATGAATATATTACGTGGATGTCAAGTAACTCGTAACCTTTAGAGTTGGGAATCTGGGTAGGCTTGGCCCTCCGGTGGCCGCTCTACAGTGCGGGGTAAAAAAACATCTCGTTTTGTAAAGCCCATTCGAGAGCGTCAGCAGGAGGCGCCTTATAAGACTCGAAAGTTACTATTCCAAATTTTAATCGCATTTCCTCTGTTTTTTTAAAAGAAATATACTTAGTAAACTACAACAATTAAATTTTAAATTTATTAAATAAATGTGTCAATATTAGTATCCAAACAACACGAATTATCCAACAAATAAACACATTCACTAATTCATAATAAAAAACAAACTATTGTCCACAAATAACTCACATAAAACATAAGAAGTATACCTAAGTTTTAAGTTTAAACTATTACGTAATATTTCTCTAGCAAGATTGACCCTTAACTTATGATGAGAAGGTTGCCAATATAAAGAGCAAGCTGAATTTTATTTTCAATAAATATTTAAATGTGAATACATTTCTTCCAACTCCTTATTAAATCTTTAAAAAAATTAATGGGCCTAACGAGCTAGGCCTTCCTAAGGCCCTACAGTATCGGGCCCTATAGGGTCAATTTCATTTAACTCCTCTAATTTTCAAGCCCGGTTCTTGAAGGGTCAGGACTTAAAAGGGCCAACCCGATTTCCGGCCTTATAACTTTTAGTGGTGACCCTTGGTGGTGACTTTTGGTGGCAACTCTTGGTGGTGACCTTTGGTTGTGAGTGGTGACTCTTAATGTAACCCTTGGTGGTCTATGAATAGAAGTCATGTACAAAATATTGTAGAAATACAAGAAATTAAATGAGAATTGCTCCCTACTTATTTTTCACTTATTTATTCCATATTTCTTTTAGTTTAATAACAAAATTTATATTTATATTTTTTTTTTTCATCAAAAGCTTAAAGGTTAGAGGTTTGAAAAATACTTTATAAGATTAGAGAAAAAAATAAAATATTATATAAAATTAAAATATTAAAAATACATATTTACCTTAATATATATAAATTTTAATATATCTCTTATTTTGTTTTATATTAGGTTGAAAGCCACCGGCGTAACTACGGTATCAAATCAAATATAACTAATTTTTTGCTTGGGTTAGTAGGAGAAGTTGTTTTTCCGATATAAGTAAATATACGAAAAGTGTTTTGTCTGAATTTGTGTGTGAGTGTTTTCTGAACACAAACTCAAATAGGCCCTAGAGTGGCATGAGATTATAGAAAAAAGTACAATCAAATATTTGTAATCATTATTTTCTTGGGAAAATCCTAGAAAAACATTATTACAATATGGAAAAAAAAATCAAGAGTCCAATATCATAATTATCAAATCAAATATGTGGAAGAAATCTGGGATTTGAAAATCTTTCCAAATGATCAATCTACCTCTGACAACATTTTGAGCTCAAATTATCAATATGAGTTGTTAATTATGAATCTTAAGTTGTTGTTCTCTATACATAAATTGATTAGGCATTGCAATTAATAACTTTAATATACATAAACTCGTAAGAGTTTATTTTTATTATTAAATACGTATAACTAGTGTATAATTAAATAATTAAAATATAAAAATGACAACAATTTGATTTAAATATAGGGTTAAGGTGCAGATTTGCCAACCAACTATTACTCGAGGAGCGTCTGGCACAAATAACAATTGAGATGACCAAAATTGCCAATCAACAATTAAAAAGTGAAAAAAAAAAAACACAATTTGGTGCAGATTTGCCAACGAACTATTACCCCGTCACTATCTTAGTGTCTCTGTCTTCCATTGACTGTCACAGTGTCGGCGATGTCGGCGTCTCCAAAGCTTCCATTGTTGCTGGGTGTTCCACTCACCCTCTTGAACTCATCCAGCAATCCACAGCTTTCGACCGGCACGCACCTTGCACCCTGGCTCCATCCCTCCGATGCCACAAGCAGCAACCGTCGCTGCCACAATGCTTGCTCCCATGGGTCCCATTTCTGTTGGTGTTTGCCTTATCCAACAATAAGGCTTAACCGCTTTTTTCTCCAGTGTCTTCGCCACCGTCTTACGCGTGCCTCATATTTGTTAATTGTGGTAGTTGTTTTTTTTAAATAGTTATTTGGCATTTTTTTTTTCACTTTTTAATTGTTGATTGGCAATTTTGGTACTCTCAATTGTTATTTGTGTCAGACGCTCATCAGGTAATAGTTGGTTGGCAAATCTACACCTTAACCCTTAAATATATTTAAAATCCAAATAATTGAAATTAAATCCATCAACATTCATCATTTATCTTATTTAATAAAGAAATTTCTATAAAATTTTTATATAAAGCCGCTAAACATGATCAAATTAAAAAAGTTAACACGAGTTTAACAAGAAGTGAACATGGTTTTGTAATCTAAAAACGGTAAACTCGGTGTATAAACTCATAAATTTAACCGAGTTTACAACTAGCACAAGTTTACCATTGACTCGACTCATTTTTGTATGCTAGAAACGTAAAAACGGTAAACTCGGAGTGTTAACTCGCGAGTTTGACAACAATGCCCCTGATTCATAAGAAAACGGGTTGGTTTGGATCCATCAATCAATAAATACAATTTATTATTGATTCTTTCATACTTTCCTTTTTTTATATTTCTTTATAATTCAATAATTGAGTAATCATAATTTATTGATCAGCAAATATTAATAATACTTCCTTACGGCAGCAATTTTACAAGATGTAATGTAATGTTATTTTTCTTTAAGTAGGCGGAGAGTTACAAAATATTCTTTTAAATTTTACCACATTGAATTATATTCATCTTTTACAACATGTGGGGAATAAACGCTTATCTTCTCTTATAATTATATAAAGGCTAAAGATACGTTTGGTTCTTCATGTTTGCCTCTAATATCATTTTATTCTTTTAAGTTTGTAAAATATATGTTTGGTCCTTTAATATTAACATAGTCAGTATGACTCAATAATTTTAAGTGATGATTGTACCATCAAAAGTTGTTCAAATAAGCTTATATGTTAAAATTTTAATAAATTGATATTTTAAATCCTATTAATTAAAAAATATTTAATCTTCTTCAAAAAAAAAATATATATTTAATTTTCACAAACTGTGAAAAACTGTAAAACAATCCGTGAAGATTAAATATCTTTTAATTAATAGGATTTAAAATATTAATTTATTAAAATACTAACATATAAACATGCTTGGGTAGTCATCACTTAAAAAAGTTGAGTTGGTATTTTCTGTTAAGTCAGACTAACGGTGATAACATTAAGGGACCAAACGCGTGCATTTTACAAACTTAAGGACTAAAATGATAATGCAAAATTAACAAACATAAAGGACTAAACATATATTTTAGCCTTATATAAAAGTAAGGACGATATATTCACCACACATGTGCTTTTACTCTTCAGCCGCATTTATTTACTTCATATTTTTTTTATTTAACTTATATATTATAACTTCTCACTTCCCGAAATAATAGGTTTTTTTGACCTAAAGAAATAATAGGTTTGAATTGTTTAAAATGATTTTTTTTACATGAGAATATTTTCATAAACCTCCTTTGCTTTGTTATGTTGTCGCTGGATTGTTTTAGACATTTCGCTGGTTTTACTATTAAAAATGAAAATATGTTAAAAAAATTAAATTGGAATTTTTAAAAATATAAGAAATAGCAGCCATATGTTAAAATCTAAAATAACAATGTGCATTTTATTCTGGGCACTTATCGAATTCCATTTAAAAAATTTTGGATATTCTATATCATTCTATTTTAATTTAAATATTGCTTAGTGACCCAATTTTTAAACCCCTAAGTCTGCTTTCATTTTGGTTTTAATCACTTAACTTTTATTTTATTTGAAGCATCAATTAATCAATCAACTATCAATCGTCAATTAATCAACTTTGCACTAGAAATTTTACAATACCTTTTTTAGTAACATGTTAAATTCACATACAAGTCGGATAATAACACTGTCAAATTTGCTCATCTCTAATTATTGGGGTTTGACTATAAGGAATAAAGCAAATTGAATTTGAAATTATACTTTAAATTAAGAATTATAATTATATTAATAATTATGTTAAGGTGGTTCAAGCATACCAAAAAACTTCATATTTCATTATTGTAGGGATCTCCATAATTAAAGTATTAGTGCAATAAACTATATTAAAAATTATATTAATGCGATCAAATTTGGGTTAAACAGGGCACATAAAAAATACTTAGGTATTTTGAGAGTACCAGCCCAAATCAACTATGCATAACTAAAATACAACACCTCTTTAAAAGTTTATCGTAGTTGGCATCCTATAATCCTAACTAGAATTTTAGGTAGAATGTGTTTGTGAGTTTTTGTTTTTGTTTTTCTTTTTAAACTAGGATGTTTTCTTTAAAAAAATTATATAAATTGTGAACTATTTCTGGTGACTCATCAGGCACGTTATATTAAAAGTAGCTAAAGTGTTGTATTTTAATTGAACAAAGTTTAGATGACCTGACACTCCTAAAGTATGTAAGTATTTCTCAGCACGTAATCGCACTATCAAAATTGTCCATATGCAATTATTAGGGTTTGAATATAAGGAATGAAGTAAAATGAATTTGAAATTAGACATTAAATTAGGAATCATAATTATATAATTATGCTCTAAGCATGCCAATGAAATTCACCTTCCATGATTATAGGGATCTCTATGAATTGTATTACTCCCTCCGATCCTAATTATAGGAACTATTTACCAGAATTTAGAGAGATTAAGGAGAGAAATTAAATTAGTTGATTATAATTATTTTTCGAAAATACCCCTACGTAAAATTAAAAATTACATCAAGGTAGCCCCACGCAATTGGGCCAACAACTAGCCACGGGCTTGACGGATTGAGTTAGAAAAAGCCAACCTCAAAAGTAGATCGGGATTTTGCTAGTCTGAACGGTGGGATTTTACCAAAGATGAGTTGATGGGATTTTTAAAACACCAAACAGATATTCCTAAAATAAATAGGGTTATTATGGGAAAAAATTGACAAATGTTAAAACTTGCTCTTATAATTAGGACTAAAACCAACTCTAAAATGTATTCCTATAATTAGGACCGGAGGGAGTATTAATTATATTAATCATTAGGTTATTAGTGCAATAATTTTTAAAATTATGTCTCCCTCTATGGTATTAAGATATTTTTTACGATTCTTTCAGTCTTAGCACAATAATTGAAATATGAGACTGAGCGATCCCTCATATTCGTTTGAGCATATCTAAAATAACAATGAGGCATTATACATATACGTGGAATGATGAGGGAAAAACAATGTTCATAAACAAGGGTGAATGAATTTAAAACTAAAATTCACTTATTTTTCTTCCTTCTCATCGGATAGAAAATTCCATGTAATCAACACACCAGCAACTAAATCACACATCCATCTTGAAAGAGAACTGAACAGCATGATATAAAATGAAGCACAATCTAACTCTAAAATGTCCATATGCCCGTAGAATGATGCAAACAGAGGTAGAATATTAAGGAAAAAGAAGTGCATGACAAAGAGGAAGAGGGAGAGATCGATAAGGAAGAAAATAAAATATTACATTCATTAAAAGTCTCTTTCCATGAGTTGCATATTAGCTATTTGTAGAAATCAGAACAATGAAAGCCCTTAAAATAAGCAAATCTGCAATATAATAATAGACACTTAAGATCTAGACTCTTCAATGTGGATATAGTAAATACTTACAACATAATTGAAAATTCCCTGCCATTGATGCATCTGTGGGTAGAATACATATTGAATTCATTGGTGGTGAGGTTGAATAGAGATAGAATAGGTTTTGGTTCATCATTTTCCCCTTTACCATCAATATCACTAAAAAGTCTAGATGCTACATTTCAGATAATTTGATTCCTCCAACTGGCACAAGGCTTTCTTCTAATAAGTAATAACAGCAAACTCTGTAAATTCTTTAGTAGTAGTAATATTGAACAAAATAGTATTTGCTAATAGTACACTTCTTAGCCCAACTGCATATCTCACTCGATGCAACAACACTCCTCCATCACCCACAAATTAATCAAAGATTCAAAATTTCCTTGGAAAGAAAGCATTGCACGTTTGTTCTCATGGTAAGAATGTTGATGATGATTTTCTTGGAAAGAAGTGGTTTGTCGTTCTCAATTGTGATCATTGTAATTGTTATCGCCGGGGAAGGACAGATCTCTCCGAGTAATTCCTTGGCAATCAAAGGTGGGTTTTTTTTTCTTCGTCGAAGATCAACCACCAGCACCAGTATTATCATTATTATTTATAGGAGGTTAAAACCCATCAATAAAACATATGCATTGAAAACAGTCATGCTTTTTTCTTAATAGCAATTTTCTTTCTTTAATAGCCCGTTTTGAAATTCTTTATTGTGTTAATAATGTTCTTTTTAAGTCTATGAATAAATTTTTTCAGGTCTCATGATAACTGATCAAATACTTCTCAATATGGCCACATACACACAAATATATATATATATATATATATATATATATATATATATATATTCATTCCAATAAATCTCAAATGATATACTCCCTCCGGTCCTAATTATAAGATAACATTTAGAAACTCATTTTGGTCCTAATTATAAGACAACATTCTAATTTTTATTACTTTTTTCCTAAAATACCCTTATTGATACTTTTTCAATAATAATTAAATACAATAATAATTGAATAACTCACCTATATATTCTATAAAGTAAATAATATTTGTAACTCATTAATACCATGTATACCTCAATTCTAGTTTTTTTTTTTTTTTTTTTTTTTTTTTTTTTTTTTTTTAATAACCTTGAAAAGGCAGTTTAATAATATAGAAAAATAGGCAGTTTACAACGATCTACGCACGTAGAAATAGGAAAGCATTATTAAGGCAACAAAACTACAGGAGTACTTAAATTTCCTGTTAAAATTAAATAATATATAGGTGCATGGCTAAAACAAATCACCTTGCAATTTTATTATGCCCAATTAAATAGATGTTCTCTTGATAGAAATATTTTTTCTTTCGAAAAATCCATGGAAAATATATATAAAATTATTTCTATACATTTAAAATTCAGAAAATTAACTACAAAATTTTATGAATTCATCAATTTGAGACTGTGAATAGCAACATATACAGTGGGGCCCTTGTTCCTACAAAAAGACTTGGGCGGGGCTCCTGTTCACCAAACTTTTGGTTGCTGTCATTTTAAATTCTAGTAAGGGTTATTTTAGGAAACGTAATAAAATTAACTAATTTAACTTTCTCCTTAATCTCTCCAAATTATGGTAATTATGTCATATAATTAGGACCGGAGGGAATATATATATATATATATATATTCCAATAAATCTCAAATGTTTTTTTCCAAGTTACAACACTTTTTTGATAAGAACAGGAAATTGAATAAACAAAGATACAATTCAATGAAATCATCAAGTAACCATGAAACCATGGTTGGCACAAACATATAGCACAGAGTACCTAACTACTTGTATAGCTTATAAGTTATCACACACCCCTCGTAAACAACATTTGAAGTACAAACAAGCCAACTTTTCAAATGCTCTACCCTTCACTATTGTTAATGGTCATTGTGAAACAAACTAAAAAAATTGTTCCTTTTAAATTGCTTCCTTCTTATTGAGAATGGAAGTTTAGCAACTGTTAATTATTTGACCATATAATTAATAGTTGCTAGGTTTTATCCCTTTTGCATTGGTCATATAATATTTTGATCCACAGTTAATAAACCATAAGGATGTTCTTCAATGGTTTTAGTTAACCATTTGTCCACTCAAAATGAGGAGGTACAATTTTTGTTGTTGTTGTTGTTTTCATGTGGGTATTTGCAATGACAACCCACAAATAAACTGCGCAAGAGATCATAACCCACAAATAATCCACATACTAGCAACTAGACTATATATCCATAAAGGAAAGAAATCAACGGGGGAAAAACAATCTTAGAAATATGTCAACTACTGCTAGAAACAATTGTCATTTCAAATTTACATTCATCATTCTAGATAACATCTCAAAAGGTCTTCAATCTTCATAAGGCACAGAATAATCTAACCTTGTATTGGGCTTCATTTTTACCAGATGTGCTCAAACTGAAAACGTCTACAGATCAATGAATATTTAAATTTAGGAAGCAACATCTTAAATACATAAGCTGTGAGGTTTGAACAGAGATAGAATAACTTTTGCTAAATCATTACCCCTTTGCATTCAAAATATTATGAATGATTCCAGACCCCACAGAAAATTTGTGAATGCTTTCATTCCTCCAACTAGTACAAGACTTTGAGCATAACTGAAAATACAGTGCCCATTGTCACATCTGGTAATAGCAAGCTTCTTGATCTTTTCATAAGTGGGGTTATAGAGAACAACTGTTGATTCATCCTCCACGTCAGATGCTTCTACACCCTCCTCTAACACCCACATATGGATAACAGAATCTTCTGAGCTTCCAGTGCAATTTCCTCATAAACATTAAGCTTTGGCACAGAGTATAGCTTGGGTATTGGTATCATCGTAAATACTTCCATTGCTAAGTCAAATGAAACAATTACATCCTGATCATCATCATCCCCAGCCTTCTGTGACCCCAACCAAAACATATGGTGTCTTTGAGCCTAAATTCTACTTCCTTCCATGACCCTGATGTAATACCCAAAATTCTCATTTATCTTGAATACAATATTTTGATAGTTAAACCCTATTTAAAATAGGTGAATTTGTGGTCTCAAATTTTGAGATGTGTTTATTCTATTTTCTAGGTAATTTTTCCTTAGGATTAGGATACCCAATGATTTAACAAGCATCATAAAATGCCATAAAATACAAATAAATATCATATTGAGCTATGGTTCATGTGGAATTTAAAAGAGCAAGAAAGTATTATAAAAATACCTAAATAAATTTAGTGAAATCAATGATAATTAAATCAACTAAGTCTTCATGAAAGTAAAATAAATTTCACAAGGCTTCATAATTAATCAAGGGACCTTAAACACCAATTATTATAATTTATTAAGAGACTAAATTTTCTAATACCCTATATTTAATACTTAACTCATATTTAAATCATAAAAGACCATGAAGAATTATCAAAACACTTGAAACAATTAAGGGGCAATTACCAACAATTAAAGAGCAATTAAAATTTCACTAATGGAATATTTAGGTAATTCTTTACAATTAATGTTAAATAGTCACCAATTAAAGATGTATTAGGATAATTAAAGGTCAAGGACCAATAAGGGGTTAGGATTAGCATAAAGATGATTACTAATGATCATGATTAAATTAGTAACCAATCAAATAAATTTAATAACACCTAAAACACCATTTTAGGATTTATGACCAAAGATTAAGCTAATTAAAGACTAAACCCTAAGAGCATTTTGCTTAATTGCTAACCAATCACCAAAGTCATCTAGTTACAAATATACTTAGAGTAACTAGGAAATTAGAACACCAAGTTGGGAAATGCATGAAGGTGGAGAGGCCACCAATGCAAGCTTGGAGAGTGCATGAAGGAGAAAGAGCCACCAAAGTACTCTTGGGGCCAAAAGCTTTACACATGGGGACAATTTTGACACCAAGGCAAGAGGCTTTGGTGAAAAATCAATGGATGAAGAGTGGGAAGGGAGGAGGCCACGTTTTTGGCCTTGGGAAAAAGAGGAAATCAGATTTAAGCTATGGCCAAGAATGAAAGATGTGTAGGTGAATTAATTACCAAAGTTGCCATAACATTTTGCTATAAATAGGGGCTTGAGTCTTCATATTCTCCACACCAAAGCAAGCAAAGAAATCTGAAATAGAGAGTTGAGAGTAAGAGTGAGGAGCTTCTTGAAGGAGTAGCAAAGTTCTTGGTAAGTTCTCTAGCTCTAGTTTTAAGTTCTTTAAGCTCTAGTTCTTAAATTCTTAGATAGAAGTAGCTTAGATCTTAAAAATGCTAGGATAATTTTATTTACATGTTTTTATAGTCAAAATTAGCTTTATTTCGAAAAAATGATGAGGAGGTCATACAGCAAAATTTCTGGAAGAAAATCATCAAAATAACGAAGTTCGCGAAATTTCATCGGTTTCGAATCTCTGGAGGCAGTGAGGAAAACGCCAGAATTTCAAATTGAAAATATGGTCACAAAATTCTGATAAAATTCATGGTTAAAATAGACATATAGGGCTTTTTAAATATGTCAAGAACATGTCAAAATGATTTTTGTACAGAGAGATAAAAATCCTCAAAGTAAGGCTACGAATTTCTGGAAAAATTCTGGACAAAGGCTCAAAACTTTAAAACTGGGAGTGAACCGTGGAATCTGGGCAAAAGTGGTTATTCTTACTTGAAAATAGACATCCTAAGGGTTCCATGGAATTTTACGGATCCTCGTTTTGATGTTCCTAGAATTATTTATGAATTTTCAAAGATCGATTAAAATCTGATCAGAATTGCTGGGCCTGCGTTTTTAGAAAATTGAAGGAGATAAGTGAAAAATCAACCTACCAAGGGAAAAAGGGTCTCTAGTGACTAGGATACCCTCTAGAATATTATTTTTGAGTTAATAAATGCGGCATTACCATTATAGGACAAACGTGATCACGATACGTACGCCAACGCACCGACATCAACGACTAAGGTACGGACGCGTCTTTCGTAACACTAACTCGATGTTTATTGTATACCTATATGTGTGATAGTTGTATTCCTAGAATGAAACTCTGTTTTTAAAAGTGTTGATCATACATATACAGCTATACACGGGTTATGGTTTCGATAATACCGTTGAGTTTTCCTAGCGAGGAGGACAGATGTACACCGTGGCACCGGTGAATAGTGCATACCGTAATAACATTCATATGCGGTGGGCTGTGTTGTTATTGCTTTTTATATGTGAATATAGCTGTGATGTCATGAGATAACTGTCATACATAACTGTACATGAATATGAGGTTAACCGTTACCCGAGGTTCAATGGGTATTGAACCTCGGCTCACCTTAGCTTCAGTTCCGGAGTGAACAGGACTGAGGACAGAGGTAAGCAGCCGATGTAGGAGACGGCCGGAGAAAGCCTTTTTGATTTGTACTGAACAATGATAACATTTGAAAGATTTTGCACCGCTGTTAACAGCCAACTCTTACACTACAGTGGATGTTTATCAGTTACTTTTCTAAATACTATTTACTTCCGATGCTCTACTCTGATCAAATATTTCTGAAAACGCTTCCGAAAATTGGGATGTGACACCTGAACTTAAAGAAAACACTTTCACAGCCGAAAGCTCTTTATAGCTTAAAGAAACATAAGGTATCACAATCTTGTAAGGTTTAATAATTGGACTGAATTCGAATCCTATAAAATAGGAACAGTAATCCTCATGACGATCAATTTGGGGCACTAGTCTGATCTCCCTAATAGCTTGATTCCAAACTGAAAGGAAATGATGAAATCTATTACGCTTACTGATTTCAACACAGATCAAGCCATTGCTAGAATTAACTATCCTACGGCGCTTGAAATAATCGAGCAGGGTTGGGTTCTGAAATCCATGAATTTGCATCTCGGAATCAAGCCAGTACAATTTTGACGAATCAACCCTGAGATTCCATTGGAAAAGGAGCTCAGGGTTTTGATAATTTGAGTGGTGGTGGTGCTAGGTGATGAAAGATTGGGTTCTTGAAGAGATTTCTCCAATGTCTGCACGCCCATTGAAATCAAATTAAGTATTTTACAGGAAGTCATGTGAGAATTTTGTCGGATTGGGTCATGAGTTATTTCAGATTTTCTTTCCACAAAACATAGCAAACACCATGAACCTGTTCCACAAATGCTAAATCTATGAATGTCGAAAGTAATAGTCTTGATTCAAGTACTCCATTGTTTGAACAGGTACAGGCTATAACCTTCTGAATTGGGTTAAGCAAAATACAGACAAATCAAATAAACCATTTTATCTTAAATGATCCTTTTGTGTTTGGCACTAGACAAGTTTGTTAGAATTTCTCTATCATGCAAGATACTTACTTGGTTGGTGCTCTAAGGATTCTTAAACTTCAAAATAAACAAAAATGTTGCCTTTTTATAAGACAATTTGTAAACCTTAAAAGGTAAGGATAAGAAATTTTAGTTATTGAGATGTTATATTCTTATTTGTTTGAAAATAAAAGGAGAAACCCAAATAAATCAGAGTTGCAAGTGGTACCTCACATATTTGAAGAAGGTATAATTGATGAACTCAAGACTCAAATTTCTATGGAAGTCAAACAATTAACACTTGTTACAAAAGTATGAGTGGTACAAAGAATGAAAGATGACTTATTGGTATGAATTTTTCAAATTGAACAAAGATTGAAATGATAATAAATGAAAGTTGGGGAGAAAGCCAGTGTCATATGATATATATATATATATATAACAAAAAGATCACAACTTACAAATAATCCATACACGAGCAACTAGACTATATATCCATCTTGGAAAGAAAACAGAAAAAACGAATCTTATAGGTAACACAAATACAGCTACAAAAACATCTGTCATTTAAAATTTTACCTTCATCATTCAGGACAACATCTCTAAAGGTCTTTAAGCTTCATAAGGCATAAAATAATCTAACATGATATGGGATTATTTCTACCAAAAGTGCTTAACCTAAATAAGTGTACAAAATAAACATTAAGATTTAGGTAGTAAACATCTTAAAATCATTTTGCGTTAGAATATCATGAACAAGTCCAGGCCCTACAGAAAAATTGTGGATGATTTCATTCCTCCCACCGGTACAAGACTTTCAGCATAATTGAAAATCCATTCCTTAAAGCCATACCTGCCAATAGCAAACTTCCAGGTTTTTTTAGTAGTGGGATTTAAGAAAACAACTGGTGATTCACCTTTCTCGAGAGAATAGCCCACAAGTTCATTTCTCCAAATAGTCCCAGTCCCAAGAGATAAGAAGCAAGGATAAGGGTCGATACTATATTTTTTGGTCCAACTCCATATCTCTGCCTCTGCAGACCCACCTACGCCTTCCTCCATTACCCACAGATCAATAACAGAATGTCCTGAGTCTTTGATCATCCAAGAAAATATGGCAAGTTTTTCCTCATACACAGCAAAGCCATAATTGTCGTGTACTTGTGGTATTGGTATCACTGTAAACACTTCCACTGCTAAGTCAAATGAAACAATCAGTCTTTTCTCATCATCATCCTCCCCAACCGTCTTGTCACCCCTCCAAAACATAACACCATTCACAGTGACACCTAGACATTTTACACCTCCTGTGTTATTGAGCCTAAATTTTTCTTCCTTCTTCCATGACCCTGAGCTCAAAGAATACACTTTCACGGTAGAAACATCAGCATGATCGAAAGGAAAATAACATATCACTATCTTATAATCATTAATAATCGGACTGAACCCAAAGTCTATAAGATTGTAACAACCATCCTTACGAATATTAGTTTCGGGAACTAGTCTGACCTCTCTAATAGCTGGATTCCACACTAAAAGAAAATGAGGAGATCCATCAGGCTTATTGATTTGAACACAGAGCAAGCCATTGCTGCTGCCTAGTATCTTACCTTGCTTCAAATAACAGACCAATGGTGGCTTCTGAAATTCCCAAACTTGCATCTCGGAATCAAGGCAATACAGGTTCGAAGGATCATCCTTGATGTCAAAATCTTTCATAAGGAGACAAGGGTTTTGATGAGTTGAGTGGTCGAGGTGATATGCGATGAAAGATTGGGTCTTGAAGAGAATTCTCCATCCTCTGCACACACATTGGAATCGCATCAAGGATTTCACCGGAAGTCGTTTCAGAATGTTTCGGATAATTTCTGTAGGAAGAAACGGAAAGTCGCCATCCATGGTGCTCGAGCTCGATTGGGGAGGACGAATTTATCAGAAAGCCTTTGTTCGCAACGAAGGCGTTAGGGTTTACAGGAAACGGTATCAATATATCAATATCAGTATCAATATATATATATATATATAATCCCATACCTCAAGCTTATCTCTCCGTGGCTTAGCACCGGTTCTTCTCACAAATCACTGTAGTTAAGCTGATATGCTCCCTCTCATTTTGCACAAGTCCTGTTTCTTCACGGGACAACTTCCTGTCACTCTTCCTCCCTCTCAAGCTGACTTCTTTTTCTTTTCTCCCATCTGCCTTCTCTCTCCAAACGATGCAAAGTCTGATAGGTTTGGGAATGATGCAAAGTCTGAGTGTCTAACAGCGTGAACAAAGTCTGATAGCGTGAAATTTTTTTTTTTAAGGCTGTGATTGGTTGGAGGTTTAGGAGGGAGGGGAGGTGCCCCTAATGTAAAAAGATGCGAAATACTTTTAAAGTTAATGTATGAAAAATGATACAAAAAAGTTATATAATTTTTTCAATTTTTTAAGGTAATTTAGTCAAAAATTTTCCTCCCCTAACCTTCCCTCAAACCAATCACAGTCTAACTGTCCTCTAAAAAAAAAAAAAAAAAATGGGAAAATTACACACAAATCTCAAGGAGCAGACATAATTACGCATAGGTTCCTTCAAATGACAAAATTACGAAGTCTCTAGGAACTTCTGTGTAATTATTTGTGAAAGTGAAATTACCAATCTAACCTTCTTCTTCCTTCTCCTATCTCTCTCCTCTCTCCATTTTCTTCTCTCCCGATAGCTCATTTTCATTTAAGCACACTTCCAATCCCTTCTTTCCCTCACGGTGGCCGACGTTCTCTTCCTTCCGCCGGCGGCACACCTTCAAGATGAAAGGTGTTGCGATGAGACAAGACAATCTTGACGACGTGAAATAACCACAAAACCTCAACTAATAAATATGAGCAAAATCGCGAATTTGTTGATCTGTGGTGAACTTCAATAAGATATAAAACTCATGAATCCGTCGATTCTAAACCTTGGATGGCAAAATTGCGAATTTGTTGATCTGTGGTGAACTTCAAAAGTTGTTGTTAAAATAGGAATTTGCTGTTGTAAATGGCCTCTAGACCTCAGAATTGAAAAAAATCAAGGTTTTCAAAAGTTGTTGTTAAAATAGGAATTCACTGTTGTAAATATAGAATTTCTTGTTGTAAATGGCCTCTGGACCTCAGAATTGACAAAATCCAGGTGTGGCTTCAACGGCGGAGGGTCAAGAAGACGGCAAACGTGCTTCGGCAGTCACTGAAATGGAGCTCGGTTCATCTTTCTCTCTCTCTCTCTTTGGGCATTATGGTCATTTTACACGAATTTGTACGAATTTGCATAACTCTCAAAAGTCTTTGTCATCTCTTAGTCTTTTTACAAATTCGGTGGGCTTCTGGGGGTTTTGTAAATTCAAATGGTATTTATTCGTCTTTTTCCTTATATATATATATATATATATATTGAAAATTTCGCAAGAAAAACCATAAAAGTCTTGGAACCCGTTGTTTTTTTAGAATAATTTTTGGGTGGGAGTCTTAAGCCCCATTCGTTGGTTCTTCATTTGAAGATCCATCGAGCTTTCAAAAATAGAGGTTAACAGATGAAAGAGATAGTTAACTTGATATCATGACTCGAGGTAACTTTTCATTTTGGAAAGTTAATAACGAAGAGTAAAGCAAAAGAATGCATAACTTGATATAAAAAGGCATTGACTGGAGGCATTTAGAAATTAACTTCAAGTTAAGTAGAATTTACCTTGAGTCAAATATGTTTTAACTTCAAGTTAAAAAGGATACAGGTGTGAAATAGTGATATTTTTAGGGGCAAAACGGTATTTTGTCTTATTTTCCTACTTTATTTTCTTCCAACCAAACAAAAACTTTTCTATCAACCTATTTTCTTTTTCGTACCAACCAAACGCATCGAGGTAAAATATTTTCCATTTCATTTCATTCTTTTCATTTTCATTCCTTTCCATGCCCACCTTTTATTTGATCCAAACGGGGCCTTAGGATTTACGAGGTAAAAATGACTTTTTGAGAATGACTTTTAGATAATAGCTTTTGAAAAAAAAAAAAAAAAAAAAATAGTAATGTTTGGATGTTTTTGTCAAAATAGCTTTTAGAGGGTTAAAATTACCAATAGGACATTAGTTTTTTTTTTTTTTTTTTTTTTTTTTTTTGTAGAATTGCATTTAAAGGATAAGATTGTATTTTAAATATTATAAACTTAATATTTCATAATAAATACCAAAAATTACATAAAATTGTTATAAAAAATAAAATTTCTACCATTTGTAAATTATGTAACATAATAAAAATATTTTTAACATATAAGAATATATTGGTATAATTGAATATAAATGATAATGTTGTATTTTAATATATAATTTTAACATAAATATTTTTAGCACAAAATTTTTAAGCATATAATTTTAACATAATTGAATATATAGTTGTACAAAAATATTTTTAACATAATTTTAGCACGCTATCGCTAGGAACACACATACATCAAATCTGAAGGCAAAAAGCGATACTATCAGGCCCCAACATTTGCATATAGAAAGAGCAAATGGTTTTTATATTTAAAAAAAACAACAAAACAAGAAAGAGCAACTGGAAATCCGTTGGGCCACTCAAACATTACTGGAAATGACAAGAATTGAAGATATGTGGAGGGCATTTTGGTGTTTTTATATGATGGTGGGGCCCACGAACTTTGAAAAGATAGCTAGAAGTGAAAAAAAGTTGTATTTTGGAAAACTTAAGTTTTGGGTTTATAATAGCTTTTAAAAAAAGGTATTTGTCAAAGTTATAACAAAACCTAGGTTTTGGAACCCTCCAAACAAGCGATTACTTTCAGATAGATCGATATGTAGGAGTCTTGCTTTCCTCTTCTCTATCCTCTAGATTTTACTTCTTCATATGTCCGCTTATATATGAATCTAAAGTTATTCATTTCTTTGCTTTTCTTTCTCCTTCGATCTCCCCCAAACATTTTCAATTGTTTGTTTTCGGGTAGTTGCAAGTTTTCTGCAAAATATGTGTGTTTTCACTTCATCTGATTTGCCCTTCCCATTCCTTCTTATGGATTTTTGAACTATGCCTTGTAGACATGTTGCATTACACATATGGTAATTACTATTTGATTTGTGTGTAGGTTATTATTAATGGAAAATTGATGGCTCAAATATCTTAGTCCATGAAATTAAAGGTTATTGTTACTTCTAAGTAGGGGTGGAAATAGGCCAGGTCCCTATCAGACGGCCTACAGGCTAGCCTATTTAGGGCCTGGTCAGGCCTGGCCTGTTTGTGAAAAAGGTCAGGCCAAGGTCTATTTAAAGGCCTATATGTGTAAATAGGCTAGACCTATTTTATTAAGGCCTAGCTTGTAAGCCTTCAGGCCTGGCCTGTTTACATATTATATATATATATTTATATCATATAATAACAAACTATTTATTTTTTCATTCTTATATTTATATAAATTTTGATAGGCTCAAAGTGCATGAAGCCTACATATAGCCTTCAAGGCCTACAATATGAGACCTTTTTAGAGACTTACATTGTAAGTAGGCCTTTAAAAAGGCTTAAGGCCTCACCAGGCCTTATCAAGGCTAAGGCCTGAGCCAAAGAAAAAACCTACATTCAAGCTTAGGCCTAGGTTCGGGCCTTTTAACCCCATTACAGGCTCAGGCCTATTTAGCCAAAGCATAACCTGACCTGACCTATTTCTATGCCTACTTCTAAGACATCATTTCCACTTTATTATTATCAGGTTATAATTAGACTGAAAAAAGGTGTTGGGGGTTATGAAGTCATGAGGTGGTGTGAGATTGAACATTCAGGCATGAGAGAGAAAAAGTCATGGGCTTGGTCAAATAAGAGCAAAAAAACAATGCATTGTTTCCACAATAAAGTGGAAATGATGATGGTATAGTTTGAAGATGAAAATGAAATAGAAAGGAGAAAAGCAAGAGGGGCTAGAGCTAGGGACAAATCTTTACATGTAATATTGAGTGGTTATAGGCTTACAGCTTATCAGAGTGCTCTGTAAACAAATAATATAATTATTCGGTATATAATCACACTATCAAAATTGTCCATTCGCAATTATTAGGATTCAAATATTAATGAATGAAGTAAAATGAATTTGAAATTAGATGTTAAATCAAAAATTATAATTATATTAATAATTACAGTATAATTATGTCCCAAGCATGTAAATGAACTTCACCTTCCATGATTATAGGGATCTCTACGAATTATATTATCAATACAATAATTTTTAATATTGATGTCTCTGTCAATGGTATTAAGATATTTATTTGAAAGGACAAACACTCTTCTTTTTTTTTTTTTTTTTTTTTTTTAAAAAAAAAAAAAAAGTTCAGCAGCAGCCAGCAAGCAAAATATTTGTAAAATTCCAGAACAAAAAAAATAGTTCACATGTATAACTTTTATTGTCAGCGTGTTTTATTGAAAGCGTTAAAGTTGAATGATTGAGAAAACAGTTTGTAAAATTCCAGAACAAAAACTGTTTTATACTCATGGAATCTTTAAGGTATAACTTATTTATTTAGTTTAAAAATATTAAAGAAGTTAGATAAATTATTTAATAATAATAATAATATATATAATATGATTCCTCTAAAATATTTTTGCAAGACATTATACTATATATCAAAATCACTGGCGTGAGATTCTTGCCAAATGCAACTAAATATTTGTAGCTATGATTTATTTTCCTTAATAGCGTTTTTGAAATTTTTAATTGGGTAGCCAAATATTTGATTTTTTTTTTTTTTTTTAAAAAAATTGAACTATAGCCCATAAACAAGAACAGGATCATATTAGTGACAAAGACTTCCGTTCCACACGTGGTTGTGATTTTAATGAAACCATTTTCCCCAATGGTTTAGAGTGATAGGAAAGTTTAAATTATTTGGATTTAAAAATTTCTGGAGAACAGAGATTATAAAATTTTAATAAAAAGAACATGTAAGATGAAAAAATTAATTAAAAACTTCTAACCCCACATCTTTAATATTTTTAAATCAAACTCATACATTTTTTTTTCTCACTTACCGTCAAAGTCTCTGATACCAAAAAGCCCTTTACCCATCATTTTAGAAGATACTTCTACGTAGCAACCCCTAAATTTTGAGCATCCCCAAACGTCCCTTGTTTGCTCTAAAACAAGTTCCAAAAAGGTCAGTTTTTTTATTTTTTTTAAAAAATACTACTAAAAAGGGGGAAAAAACTTCAATAGTTCCAGAATTTTCTTTTTGGTATCAATTATAGCACCGATGTAATTAAATAATTTAGTTAACCACAACATATCATCTTCATCCAAACATTTTCATACTTAAATAGGGAAATGTTTTCCATTAGGCTTTATTTGGGAATTTGGAAGGAAAGAGATGTAAGGAGAATGGAGGGGAAGGGATGGAAGGGAAATGAATGATATTTCCTTCCCTTATTTGAGAGTTAAAAAAATAGTAAAGGAGGAAGATGGAGGATTAATGAGTTACTTTTACCATTGTCTTTTTTTAATAAGTAATATAATTATTATACTTTACAAATAAATTTAAATTTAAATTTTCTAAACAAATTATTTATGTAATTTTTATATTAAAAAAATTATTTATGTGGCGATGGTGGCGGCGATAGCGGTGGGCGTGGTGGTGGTGGAGGCGGCGATGGTGGTGGTGGTGGCAGCGGCGGCGGCGGTGGGGCGGTGGTCGTGGCGAACAAGGGTAAAGAAGTAATTAACCTATTCTTCCTCTTAAAATCCCCATATTGGAGGAACTTTATTTTTTAGAAGAAGGAGGGTTTTGGGGGATTTGTAAAAATCATTGATTCCCTCCCCTCTTATTTTTAAAACTTGCAAACAAGGGACTACCAAAACCCTCCTTTCCCTCCAAAATGAAACTCCCAAACATAGACTTCAGAAATCAAGGGAATTAAAAAAAAAAAAAAATGCTGGCCAATAAAGTTTTCATAGACAAGGGGAATAAAGTGAAGGAGAAATGAATTTGATAGCTTTGGAAATTAATAAAGCTAATAGGATCAATAAAGCTATCAGATTCATATAATAATATTAAACTTGCATTTTTGTTGCTAATACCAAAATGTGTTTATGTGAAGCCGTCAAAACGGGCCAGGCCCGTTTAAGCCCTGGCCCTTTAAGGGCCGGGCTTGAAAAATGGACAAGATATTTGAAATTAGCCCTGGAGGGCCGTTCCTGACGGACCTCATGCTTAAACGGGCCGGCCCTTGAGGGCCTCGGGCCAACCCCCGTGAGCCCTTTTCACCGTAGCTTTTTCTTTTTTTCCATTTTAAATTTATTAATTTATATATATTGTATTTGTTATAGAGTTATTTATCCATTTAACTACAAATACATAATAACTATCTTGTAATTTTATGATTTGATTTATTATTTGTTGCAAATAAAGATTATGGATGTGTTCATGATGCGGGAGAAGAATTTCATGATATTCTTACTCATGAGCTTGAGGCTACTACTCAAAGTGAAGAACAATCAAATGTCGTTAAAATTGATGATAGTGACGAAGATGATGACGATAATAGTCATCGTACTAATGTCGCTAAGTGATATGCTTTTTATGTTTTATATTAGTTATTTGTGAACATAGTTTGCTTTTGATTATGAATTAGTGACTGTGTTTATTTATTGGATTATTCGTGTTGTAATTTACTAATTATATTTTTTAAAAAAAAAAAGTGGAGGAAAAATAGTTAAAATTTAGAATAGTAATTTCCGGGTCCTGCGGGCCGGCCCTGGCCCTGGTGCTCTCGGGCCGGGCTTTGAAAAACAGGTGTTTTTCTTACTCCGGGCCCTGGAGGGACGGCCCTGGCCCTTCACGGGCGGGCCCTGGAGGGCCGGGCCGGCCCTGATTGACATGATATGAATGATATGTGAAGGCTTAATACTAAAAACAATAAGATTGCTTATAAGAGTCCATCTTGCTCTGCAACAAGAATCTACAACTTTGTTGCTGATTCCTCATTTTTTCAGACATCATAGTTCCAGGTAAGTTCTTCGGTCCTAGTCTTAAGCTTTGGTAGTTCCTTCGGTAGTTATAGTAGAAATGCTAGATTAATCTTTAATCTTCCAAGTTAGTTTAGATATCATCTTTTTGGGATAAATATGATATTTATTTCAAAAATATATTGGAGATGGAGATATGTCAAAATTTTGGAAGATTAGAGTTGAAGTAACGAAGTTCTGGCGAAATTCCGCCAATTAGGAGAGTTAGGGGCAAAATGGTAATTTGTACCTAAAATGCCTATTATGATGTTGGGTCTTGATAATATGATATTATCCTTATAGGATATCTGTAATCACGTACCGTTGTTGCACCGCTGTCGTACCGCTGTCAAAAAGTATCATTCTCCGTCAACGAAGGTACGTTCGCGTACTGTAACACTAACTCTGATGCTTATTGTATGATAGTATATGATTGATTGATTCATGAAGTGGTGGACAAGACTAGGTCTTGGGTCATGCACTGTGACTAAGTTTATAGGGCTTAGATCACCTGTTTATACATTCAGCTTTATACACGGGTTATGGTTTTGATAAGACCGTTGGAGTTTTCCTAGCGCTGAGGACACGAGGAGCTGTCGTGGCACTGGTTAGTGCAAACATGTTGACTGTGGATGTGCTGTGTGCTATGTACTGTTGTTGTGATTGACATTACATCTACTGTGTGCTTATGTATTGTTGTAACCTTACATTTGCTGTGTGCTATGTATTGGTTAACGCTGTAATGTCATGAATATCTGTCATCCATATACTGTATTACCTGAGCATGAGGTTAACCGTTACCTGAGGTTCAATGGGCATTGAACCTCAGCTCTTAATATAGCGTCAGGGTCAGGAAGACCGAGGATCGAGGAGAAAGGCAAGCATAGAGACTCAGCTGAAGACTTTCTTCTTTTGATATTTACTTTGAAAACACTCAATATAACGTACCGCTACTGTAATCAGCCAGACTTACGGCATTTTGAATATAAATATCAGTTACTCAATCGCTCCGATGCTTTACTCCGATGGAAAATATATATATATACTGCTTTTGAAAATGGGATGTTACACAAAATGACACATATTATACATATTTAGAAAGGTCTGGTTGTCTACTTTACTCATGAATTATTTCAGAATTTTTGAAGATAATCTTGCATACAAAGTAATACTCTCTAATCGTCTCGACTCCAACAACCCAAAGCAAAACCCCACAATTCCTATCTTACTCTAACTTGTTTTATTAATCCTAAAAGTCACTTCCCAACATGTTCCCACCTCGTCAGGCATCTTTCAATGTAATAAGGCTTGAAAACAATTATGGGAAATTACTTTACCTATTTCCTAGATTAACCTAACATTTATCCTAAGAACTATAGAACTAAATGTAATACCCTAAAATTCATATTTATTATAAATATTATATTTTGATAAATAGTGCCTATTAAAAATAGGTGAATATGTGGTCTCAAAATTGAGTAACATATTTATGTTAAGTTAGGGAATTTTCTCTAAGAATTAAGGTAATCAAAATAATCAAGGAAGTGTTATGAAACCACTTGAATTAATTAAAGGGAATTAACCACAATTAGGAGGCAATTAAATTTGCACTAATTAAAATAATGATATAATACCCCAAAATTCATATTTCTCTTGAATATTATAGTTTGACAAAATAATACCTATTTAAAATAGGAAAGTATGTTGTCTCTAATTTTAGTAATTTATTTGTTTATTTTCCTTGGAATTTAAAGAGGCAAAAATCCAATTTTATTTTAGGGACCATAAGTTGCCCTATGATTATTAAATTAATGCATGGTGCATAAATGACCAAAGTAAACCCAAAAGTTGTGAGAAAATAATTAATCCAATTAGAGAGAAAATTTGCCAACAATTAATGGACAATGAATTTGCAATAATTAAAGTAATTGTATTAGATGTTCATAATTAATTAAATCAACTAATTAAGAATATTAATTGAGATTAGTTATGGAGGGCTAGGATTAAACCTCATAAAGCTAAATCATAAGGCCTTAATTCAATTTCATAAAGTGGAATCTTTGTGAAGTAAAATCCACCAATGAGAAAAGAGTTGTGTATGTGTGTGTGTGCAAGTAAGAGAGAGTGTTGTGAGTGTGTGTGTGTGTAAATGTTGTAAGGATTGTGAGTCTAGTGTGTGAGAGAGAAAAAAATTAAAGCAAATTTGATAAAGTTTGAAATCCTAGAGTAAATTGGATAACAG
The DNA here is from genome assembly GCA_019022655.1 of Acacia acuminata. NCBI lineage: Eukaryota > Viridiplantae > Streptophyta > Magnoliopsida > Fabales > Fabaceae > Acacia > Acacia acuminata. Next base: position 1,658,798 of record JAFJYI010000035.1, read on the forward strand.
TTTGAAATCCAAGAAATATCTGATGTACACAGTAAAAACGCAAAACAATAAATAAAGTGAGAATTTATACAAATTTAAATAGTTGTGAAAAGTAGGAACCCTGGAGAAAATATAATGACTTATCTTGAACCCACATAATTTAACCTCGAAAGTAAGCCTAGTAAAGGCTATTTTTGCAAACATTGAAGAATAAGCTTAGTACAACCAGGGGAATCTAATTAGACCATAAATCTGGATATCCAACTACTAATCAAAAAGCATACTCAGAATTTAAAAGTAATAGTGATTGATCAGGCAACCAAAAATGAATTTCGTTAAAGTAAAACCGAAGACTCAGTTGGAAGAAACTTACAAAGGAAGACTGCACTTTACTTCTTGAAGAAGTAAGGAAAAGATGATGGAAGAGAGAGAAATGGGAGAGAGGAGTGTGAAGTCAGTTTTGAGTAGGTGTAAGGATAAGATTTAAACTTCTCAACTAAGTTTAATCCAAGGGTTAAGAATGAATAAAAGTTGTTAAGTAGTTAACCCACAAATTGCTATAAATAGGGCCTTTGGCTCTTCACATTTTCTCACACCAAGATAGCAAGTAGCAATCTAATTCTAAGAGTGAAATAGTGAGTGAGAGTCTAGGAGAAAGGAGGAGCAAAGTTCCGGGTAAGTTCTTGAGCTTAAGCTTTCAAGTTCTTAGTTATTTTGTGATTTTAGTCTTTAGTCTTTTAAATATATTTTAGTTATCATGTTTTTGTAGTTAAAAATATTATTATTTCGAAAATATGATGAAGGAGATGGTATAGCAAAATTTCAAAAGATTATTATCAAAGTAGCGAAGCTCTGGCGAAATCTTATCGGTTAGCGATTCCTGAAGTCAGGGGTAGAAATGCCAGTATTTTATGTTAAAGATGAGGTTCTAAAATTCTGATACAATTCATGGTTAAAGTAGACATATATGGATTTTCAAAAATTCCAAGAACGTGTTAAATTGAGCTCTGTACAGTGAGATAAAAATTCCCAAAGTTGGGCTGCGTTTTCTGGGAAAAATTCTGGGCAACGTTGAGAAAAATGAAAACTGGGAATATTTCATAAATTTTGGGTAAAAATAAGTATTTTTCATTGAAAATAGACATCCTAAGGATTCTGATGAATTTTGTGGATCCTCGTTTCGATTTTTGTAGATTTAATTATGATTTTGCGAATTTAATCAAAAATTCTGCCCATCAATTCAGCATAGCATTTTTTTAAAAATGTGAGGGCAAAGTTGTAATAATAAATCCACCAAGGGTAGAAAGGTAAATTAAACCCTTAGGATATTATTCTAAGCAATATGATATTTATCAAATATCATATAATAATCCGACGATAACGTATAGGATATCCGGGAGGTCCGAAGTCAGATCAAAAGGCCGGACGTTTGGCCATTACACAGTGAAAGGTACGTTCGCATACAGTAACTTTAACTCTCACATGTCTTGTATGGCTTTGATATGATTGGTTGATTCATGATTGATTGTTTTCCAAACTGTGAATATCTGTCATATATATTGTTTATACTTTTCATATAAGGTTAAGCGTTACTCGAGATTCAATTCGATTGAATCTCGGCCTTGACTAAAGGTTCGGGGAAAGGAACCAGGGTCGGAGAAGGCACGGTAAAGTGAGCCGAAAAAAGGCACCAAAGGATGAAGCCGAAGAGAGGCACCGATGGATGGAGTCGTGAGGAGGCACCGGTCGAGACAAGAGCCGGAAGAAGTTTAACAGAGCATACCTTCTGGCATGAATCTAATAAGGTTACTTCAAACCATTTGGTGTCTAGAAAGGGTTCGTCTATGTGGTTCAGTCAGTGAGTAGCCGTGAATTCGGGGACACTTCCACTAGACACCGGCCTGGCCAAATTGTTTGATTAACTGAGTTAGGATCATTGCCCCAAGTCTACCTAAGGCTTGGTTTAAGATTGTATAGTTACTATTGAAGAGTTGTAATTATACAAGCCCTGTAATATTGTATCACATGAATATTCCTTCGGGATTATTTTTATATATCAGTTTATGTCGGGACATCATCATATGTCTAGGCATTTTATACCAGATACTCATTGTCCAATTGTTAGTACATGCTCTCCGTTTCTGTAATACTCTCAGTGGTAGCACCTCAAACTCTGCTGATTTTTATAAAACCAAGTGTCAACCGACACATTTTGAAGTATGGAATTTGGGGGTGTTACACTAAGGACTAGAAATTAAAAACTAAAGACAAGCTTACCTCTTGAAGCCTCTTGCTTCTCCTTCCTCCTTCTTAGAAATCACCACTTGGTGGTTGATTTGGTGTGAAGAATTGTGAAGAGGCAAGGCCTCTATTTATAGGAAAAGTCCAAGAATTTCCACCTTTGGATCACTTTCCACAATCAATGGCTTAGGTGAATTTGTGCTTTCATGAAGGCTCAATTTAGGAAGGAAATGCTCTCATTGGTTGATTCTAATTACATAGGATTAAGCCTTTATTTTTATTTCCTTAATTTAATTCAACAAGTGCTCTTAAAAATATTATATTATAATCTCTCTCTCTCTCTCTCTCCCCCATATGCAAATCTAATGATTCAAGCTCCTTATTCGTTCATTTATTTTTATGAGGATTAAGATCATTTTCTTGATTTATCATTAGCCAATTCAATCACACAAGGATTTAGGTTAATTATAGGTTCAATTAGACCCATTGGATTCCATTTGTGTTTGTTTAAATTCAATCTTCACCCTTAATTATGAAAATTAGTGCTTGAGTCTTTATCAATTAGCCCTTTAATTAATTATGTATGAAGGTTCACACAACTATTTAATTAGTGAAGACTTAATTGCTCATTAATCTTTATTAATTTCTCTTATGTTTAAGTATTTTCATAACATTATCTTGCTCTTTTTTGATTATTCAAGAACCATAGTTTAATATGATAATTATTTTGTATTTTATGATTCTTAAATGTAGCCTAAAAATTGCCTTTGGTTGTTTTAAATTTTCAAGAGAAAATTGCCAAAAATATAGCTAACCAATCACAAAATTTAGAGACAACATACTCTTCTTTATTTAAGGTGTATTATTTATCAAAATATAATATTTATGATAAATAAGAACTTTAGGGTATTACACTTAACATAATACTTCTTTTGCCAATCTCACCTTAACCCTTTTGAATTCCCGTAAAAAATTACTGGTGGGAGTTGCTGTTAGTCACTATCAATGCCTAGTTTGGCCAATAGTTTGGTAGTACTCTTTGTACTATTATCTTTATTGAAACAATATTAAAATGAAGAATAACTCACAATAATAATTAATTTACAATAGGAATTTTTTTCTGCCAAATGCGTAATCAATATTAATAATAGTAAATAAGTAAATTGGAATAACTACCGCAATTTGTATGGACACCATTAATATCTGAATAGAACTTATTTCAAAAATAGAGTGGAATTCAATTTTGAAAGAAAATAGTTTTTCATAGAAATATATTTTGGGCCAAAACAGAATATTTTGGAAGGTATACTTTTCTTTAATGAGGTGGGTGGAACAAATAAGAAGGGAACCAATCACTAACCATCATAATAAATAATGAGTTTGAAAAATGAATTTAAAATCTTAAATTGAAGACATAATTTGAAATTGAAATATTTCAGATTTCAAAACTTCACATTGTAAACTAAATACTCATTTAATGAGTGGAATTTATTAGTGAGAAGTAAAAAATGAACTAGAGCAACCGATGAGAATGACATGTGAAAAGTACAAATGGACCAATAAAGTACGTAGCACTATTGAATATATATATATATTAATGATATGAGCAAATGAGTTTGTTAACCCACAAAAAATAGAAAATGCTCAAAAAATGATAATAACCAAAAAGCCAAAAAAAAAAAAAAAAAAAAAAAAAGTACACCAAAAAATATACATTTGTAAACATTTGATGGCAGCTTTTACTTAATCAACCCATCTCCAATATTGCAGAAACCTCTAAAACTCTGCAACCCCTCAATCCAATTTCTTGGTGCAGAGATATTATAAGAAGTTCCTAAACAATAGTAAACTACAAGAACCAAATCACAATATATATTAGAAATATTTATGGTAACAAAAGCTATACAGAAAACATAGAAGACAACAATAACCTTATTGTATGATAAGATATCAAGAAAGAGATCATATCAGACAACCAATTTTATTTTATTTTTTTTTTGGAAAAAGAATGGAAGACAATTCTTCATACACCAAACCGAACAACTTTCTACTCCATGCAATATTTTATTTGAATTGTATATAACCAAAGAAAAATAACAAAACATGAATCCATTTTTCTCAAGTAATGTAGAGACCTGTAAACATAACTCAAATTATTTGTAAGGATTTGCCTATAAGATTGCAATTTTGTGATAAATCTAAGCTCATCAGACATGAAAGGTCTTTGCTTTTTGACACCATCATCACTTAACCGTCTGCCACATATTTCCAACGACATCATGTTTTTAAATTTCTGCTTCACCAGGAAAAAATGTTGAAAAAATAGTGAGCAAAAATCATAAATGATTAGAAAGCTTGGGTGCTAAAACATCATCTATAAATTACCAAAATGCAACATTATTTTAAATGAAAGAATACTGAGTCCCTTATCAATAGCAACAAAGAGTAGCAAAATTCCAGCAATAAGCAAATATAGGGGCTAGAGCAAGTGGACAAATCAACACTTTCAACTTTTTCTTTCTCAAGTCCAGAAGATGAATCAAGATGACTATGAGAACTATAGTCTACCAAAGAATGATAAAAAAATGACAACATTAGATGATCCTAATTAAACTAAGCGATAATATAACACATCTTTCATCAAATTCTTGAAAGTTACACAATGATTTCTACATAAGTAACAACCAACATCAGATGAATTACTCCTTTAAAAAAATATAAGTTATTTCAATATATTAATTCCTCAATTACCAAATAGAATCACAATCATATTTATTCCAATTTTCACATGAAGCCCCGCTAGAATAGAAGAACAAAGCGACCATACTTTTGGAACTATCATCCAAGAACTCAATCTAAAACTCAAAATGAAAACGAAGCACAATTGACAAATTGGGAAGGGAAGACAATATGCTCAAACAATATTTAAAAAATCCCCAAGACAACCATTAAAATTTCAGCAACCATCCCTAGATAGAATTTATTTGCCACAAATTTGGGGCATCAACTATGAGTTGAAGAATGAATAATTTTATTAATTTGGTCTTTGTTATATGCATTGAAGTTGCACAGCTCAACTTCAATTCATATTTAACTTTTGTCTTTCAGTTAACTTGTTTTGAGTGTTGTTATTTTCTTCTCTTGGAAGGATAAAATACATATGCCTCCCCCTTAGTAACTTTCATGTCTCATACATGAATCTATAGTTGCTTTATTTCAAAAAAGCAAGTGTAATAAAATTATGAAAGGATAATGAATCAAAATAAATTTAGGACAAAAAATGTTACTCAGCATTCTTTAGAGACATGTTCTTATCAGAATAGAGAGTTAGGCAATTTAAACCCCCTCCCCCATATGGGAGGATGCCCACACACCCCATCACATAGGCAAAAAAGTTCGATCCTTCAAAATTAACCCCAAGATACGGTCTAAAAGTAAGATAGTCAATCAAGTTATAGTGTATGGCGCATAGCAAACAAATTATATCATTTTGTATAAAAGCAGTGTCTAAGAATCATCAACATTAGGACAAGGGAAGATCATTCACCAACATGCTCAAATACCAATTAATCATGGGATGAACAATAGCTTGACTAGGGTTATGATCCGTTGGAAGGTGGATAATCAAGCAATTTCCTAACATGAAATTGAATGCATGTGAAAGCAAGTAAAGAGGAAATATCCATAAGTTTAAAAGCATAACCTTCCCATGTGATGCAGTTAATTGCACTTACTTGCAAGGTTAATTGCACTTACTTACAAGTAAGCCTACTTCTTCTAGTTAGAAAGAATAGCATATCATTTAAAAGTAAGTAACTAATTTCATAATTTGTATATCAACCATAATACAAACATATAGACCACACTCATCCAAAAAAGACAATAATAAGATGGCTAATGAGAGTAGTATGATAAAAATCACCCTACACAAGTAAATGAAATTAAATGATTACTCTAAACCATAAAGTAAGCTTTAATATCTCATTGAGAAAGAGTTTTAGAATCATTGTTCCCTTAACAATTCAAAACAGGAAGAATAGTTGATGCGGGTTTACGGTTGAGGCCACCACATCACCCACAATGATACAAAGGTGATTTTTGGCTTGCTACTATTTGGTTCAAAATGACTTCAAAACAATTCAGCAGCAAATCTCTATGTGCTTGAGTCACAAAGGGGTTAAAAACGTACCAGCTACATTAAATATGCCAATCAAGTTTATAAAAAAAACATCAAAATAGAGTAAATACTAATGCCGCAGTGGTCCAAAATACTTGAAAATTAAACAATACATCAAAATCTTCCACAACAATTCACCACAAAAACTGTGTAACCCAGCAAATCAACGTTGACATGGTTTCTTGGATAGGGAGTACTGTACTGATTATTTTCCTTTATGAATGATATATTTAATTGATTTTGAAAAGCTACTATTTGGTTCAAAATAACTTCAAAACAATTCAGCAGCAAGTCTCTATGTGCCTGAGTCATAAAGGGGTTAAAATGTACCAGATACATTAAATATGCCAATCAAGTTCATAAGAAAACATCAAAATAGCGTAAATACTAATAATGCCACACTGGTCCAAAATACTTGAAAATTAAACAATACAACGAAATCTTCCACCAAAAGTTCACCACAAAAAATGTGTAACCCATGACCTTCTGATGAGAATTTGAAACTCAACGCCATATGAATACCTCAAAAAATACCTTTAGGTAAAACTAACCAAAACTCATTCACATACTTCAGAATAAAAGAAAATGACACCCACAGACCTAAACTCCACTGCAGGTTGACTGACTGGATTAGGAAGCACAATTGAAAAAAAAAAAACTCTCCAGCATGTAATTCTGATCCACCTTAACAAAACAGGCAAATGGCACCTTCCTATACGCAGACGCAAGTCATCAAGGTTGATAGCATCCATCTATTTCCAGACAAAAGTGCAATTAGCTACTGGTGTTTGGAACATAATCGCTTGTCATCTCTCAAGACGCCAGAATGAGTTAATGCTTCCTCAGTGAAGATGTATCACAAAATTACACCTTGGTTTGCACCAAACACTTAAAAAAGAAATAATGAATAAGTAACGGCACATCTCAACTCATGAGAAGCAAATTATCACAAAATCATCCCTGCAACAGAGACGCAATGGTTTGCACTAAACACTTAAAAAATAAATTAAGGCACTTTAAAGGGGAAAACACAAGTGCTAAAGATAGCTAATGTCAATGTGAAAGGCCCTCATGATGAAAAGTATTAGCATCGAACTCAATTGGCAACATAAACATCCAAAAATTTAATTTCAAGATTCACAACCAGTGAATAGTTCCCAGATCCAGATAATTTTAACAAACTCAACATCAGAAGTTGGCGAGCAACAAAAAAAAAATGAGAATAAGCCAAAGAACAAAATGGGACTAAAAAACAGAGAGGTAGATAGAAAATCCAAACAAAAGTAAGGCAGCATCATACACTAGTAGCTCAAAACTTTTCAGCCTTATGAGTGTATAAATACTTCCCACTTCTAGGGAGAAAATGCAGATAAAGTAAAGAATTTGTCACTCTAATCATTAGAAAATACGAAAGACAAAGCACACATGATTCCATGGCATGAAGAAAAAAGGAACTAATCCCATAATTTCAAAAGAACTTACACATTTCTCAGCCCACTCATATTAGAAAATAAACAGTTAAATTAGAAATGGTAAAAACAAATCGGAATATGTAAAGTGAAAAAGTCAACATAGAAAGAAAAATGTGAGTGGGCTAAGAAATGTTTCTAGGTAAAAGATTGAAGAAAAAACATTTCTATCGTCAAGAATATGATTCTATGCATATGGCACCCATGCCTCCTCTCATAGAGAAGGTCATGGGTTCTATACCCCATGCTGCCAAATTGGGGTGGGTGGGTGGGTCCGTCCTCTATGGGGAAGGGGTTTTAATTTGTCCAAATAAAAAAAGAAACAGATGATCTTAGACAATTTTGAAGGCAAATTTATTACCACATTGTGAAGCTAACAAACAGGAGAGAACATGAACAAATATAATAAAGAAATGCAAATCCCCTTTTATGTTTTAAATCATGAAAAAACATGAATTACAGATGGAATCGTAATCCAAGTGTGCTTGTTCATATACCATGGGATCAATCAATATTCAAGCACATGCAAGCTTAAACTCCAGGTATATAATTAAAAAGTGTTAATCACAGTGAAGGTGGAAGGAAGCGAACCTTCGGTTTCCTAAATGTGCCACAAGGATCATTTGTCACAAACCAACCAAGTCTCCATCCTGGAACTATCCATCGCTTAGATAGGGACCCAAGAGTAATAATGGGAATATGAGATCCAAAAACTCCCATTGGCACAAAAGGATTGGCTCCAAATGCAAGATGACCGTAGACTTCATCAGCAATCAAGTAGATGTTTTAAACCAAGACCAAGAAGCAATTGGAAATGCAAGGATGAAGCTTACATTCAACTATGTGAGATACCTGATTCACATTCTCAGACATCTTTCTTAGTTATTCACAAACTCTAAGAGGGATAAACCAAGAAATTGAAGCAAAATTGGTGAACACTGCCACATGTAGGTTTTAGAATCAGTTGCAACAGCGAGAAGAATATACTACAGAAACCGATTAGAGAGACCAAGACTTTACTTCTATTACTTTCAGCAATTAATTTAGCATTTTTCTTACTTTATATACGATTTATAGCAATTATGAATAGAAAGGTACAGTTCTATAAACACACCACCTAATTTAAAGGGGAAAGGCAAATTAAAGACCGAAGGGGAATACGACCACTATGAAATATTAAAATACTTCTCGAGTTGTTCCCAACTATAAGCGATATAGGAACTTGCTGAATTGACAATCAGAAGAAAACAAAAACAGTAAGTAGCAAAAGTATGTAAACTGTCTTAAACGTAAAATTTAAAGATTAACAGCTACTCAATCAGTGGTTATCTTTTAAATAATCAAGGTAACAATCATAACGAAGAAAGAAAGGACGCATCGAAAGCAATTCCTAAAAGCAAAAGGGACAATTCCTAAAATCACAAATCTCGGCCAAACGAAAAGAGAAACACAAAGATTTGAAGAGCGAGTGTAACATCCCAATTTTCGAAAGCATTTTCATGGTATCGTGATTAGAGTAGAGCATCGGAAGTAAATAGTATTGAAAAAGTAACTGATAAGTAACCACTGTAATGTATGTGTTAGTTGTTAACAGCGTTACAAAAAAAAATTCCAAATGATATCATTAGTAAGTACAAAACAAAAGGGCTTCCTCTAGCCGGATCCTATATCTGCTGCTTACCCCTGTCTTCGATCCTGTTCACTCCGGATCCACGAAGCTATGGTAAGAGCGAGGTTCAATGCCCATTGAACCTCGGGTAACGGTTAACCTCATGTTCATGTAACAAGTATGTATGACGAGTTTATTCATGATATCAAAGTAATATTCACATATAAAAGATAATAAGCGAACACAGCCACCGCATATGAACATTATTATAGTGCACTATTCACCGGTGCCATGATGTACGGTCGTGTCCTCGGCGCTAGGAAAACTCAACGGTGTTATCAATACCATAACTCGTAATACAGCTGTATATGTATGCTCAATAACTTTTTTAAAAACAGAATCTCAGTCTATGAATACAACCATCACATATAGGTATACAGTAAACATTAGAGTTAGTATTACAGTACACGTCCGTACCTTCGTCGGTGTTGTCGGTACGTTGACGGTCGGACGGTGATCACGCGTATCCTATAATGGTAATATCATATTTATTAATTTATAAATAATATACTAAGAGATATTTCTGCCACTAATGACTATTTTGCCCTTGCAACATTTATTTTTCACTTTATTCCTTCAAAATTCGTAGAACAATTTGGTACCAATCTGGGCAGCATTTTGTCTAACTTTGAAAAATCATAATTAATTCTAGAAAAATTGAAATGAGGATTCCTAAAATTCCTTGGAATCCTTAGGATGTCTATTTTCAAGTAAAAATAATCACCTTTGCCCAGATTACACGAATCACTCCTAGGTTTTAAGTTTTGAACCTCTTCCCAGAATTTTCCCAAAAATTCGTAGCCTAACTTTGAGGATTTTTATCTCTCTGTACAGAGATCATTTTAACATGTTCTTGACATATTTAAAAATCCCTATATGTCTATTGTAACAATGCATTTTCTCAAAATTTTGTGACCATATCACCAATATGAAATTCTGGCGTTTTTCATCCTTTGCCTTTAGAAATTCCAAAACCGATGAAATTTTGCGAAACCGTTACTTTGATGATTTTCTTCCGAGAAATTTTGCTATATGACCTCCCTCATCATTTTTTTGAAATAAAGCTAATTTTGACTATAAAAACATGTAAATAAAATTATCCTAGCATATTTAAGATCTAAGCTACTTCTATCTAAGAATTTAAGAACTAGAACTTAAAGAACTTAAAGCTAGAGCTAGAGAACTTACCAAGAAATTTTGCTTCTTCTTCTCCAAGACTCTCACTCTCACTTTCTCTCTATATTTTAGATGTTGTTGCTTTGTGAATTGGTGAGGATTTATGAATGCACTACCTCCCTATTTATAGCAAGTTTTGAGGTTAACTACCTAACAACTTTTATTCATTCTTAACCTTTGGATCTAAACTTAGTAAAGAAGTTTTAATCTCATCCATCCATGTGATTAGAAGACCCTAACTTAATCTCTAAGTTTTGCTTTTTTAGAATTAATTTACTTTAATGAAATCTATTTTTGGTTGCTTGATCAATTACCAATACTTTTAAATTGAGTATGCTTTTTGATTAGTAGTTAGATATCGGTTTATGGTCTAATGAGATTCCCCTGGTTGTACTAAGCTTATTCTTCAACATTTGCAAAAATAGCCTTTACTAGGCTTACTTTGAAGTTAAATTATGTGGGTTCAAGATAAGTCCTTATATTTTCTCCGGGGTTCCTACTTCTTCACAACTTCTTAAATTTGTATAAATTCTCACTTTATTTGTTGTTTTGAGTTTTTTCTTGTGTACATGAGATATTTCTTGGATTTCAAACCATTATCAAATTTGCTTTAATTAATTTTTTTCTCTCTCTCTCATCGGTTAAGCTTAGGTCACAAGGATTAAGCATTATCATAACTAATTAGAGCCTTTAGATAAGCTTTATGAGGTTAAATCTTGGCCCTTAGATCATAGTTGAAATTGTTGACTTTTCAAAGCTTGATTAACATTTGATTAACACCTTAATCAAAAGCTTAATTATCTTTTGATTGTTGCATTATTGGTTCATGGAGTGATTTACGATTGTTAATAATTCATTAGTGCCAATCCTAATCCCTTATTGGTTCTTGACTTTTAATTAGCCTAACACACCTCTAATTAATGGCTATTAATATTAATTGTTAAAGAATTACCTAAATATTCCATTAGTGTAATTTTAATTGCTCATTAATTATTAGCAATTGCCCCTTAATTGTTCAAGTATTTTGATAATTCTTTATGGCCTTCTATGAAATAAATATGAACTAAATATTAATTATAGGGTATTAGAAAATTTAGTCTCTTAACAAATTATGAAAATTGGTGTTTATGGTCCTTTAATTATGAAGACTTGCACAAATAAATTTAGTGAATGTTTAGTTGGTAATTAATTGCCATTGATTTCTCTAAATTTATTTAGGTATTTTCATAACACTTGCTTGCTCTTTTAAATTCTACATGAACCATAGCTTAATATGGTATTTATTATATTTTATGGTATTTTATGATGCCCAACAAAATTTATTAAATCATTGGTTATTCTAGTCCTAAGAAAAAATTACCTAGAAAATATAATAAACACATCTCAAAATTTGAGACCACATATTCACCTATTTTAAATAGGCTTTTTCTATCAAAATATTGTATTTAAAATAAAAAGAAATTTTGGGTATTACATTCCTCATATTTTGATGACACGATCATAGTCTGGTTGGTGTACGGAGGAATATGAAATACGTTATAGAGGTTAATCAAGTTCGGGGGTAAGGCATATCTGACTGATTCATGTTTAGTTAAAACTCCGAATGGCCTTACGTATCGAGGTCCTAATTTTGCCTCTCTAGCGTTCTACCGACACCGGTTCTTGGGGATAATACATGATCGTCGACTTTGAACTTTAGAGGTCTTCCTTTCTTGTCGTGTAGCTCCTCTGTCGCTTTGTCTTCTTTGGGGTTGTCTTGTGCTCACCGTGATTTGTTTGGAGGTCTAGTCAATCGGATCTGGTCCAAGCAATTTCTGCTCGGATAACGGTTACGATACGTTCGCCCTTGACGTTTGATCGTATAAACTCAGAAAACTCTAGACATCTAGTCTATTCCCTTACTATGCATGCTTACTTAGCACGCACTCTAATATTTAAATAATAATCTCATTCATTTTGTACCCAAGTATAGTATTCAAAAATAAGACCTACTCGCCCATCCCCACTGTGCTTGGTTATGCAGGCCTCACTGCCTAACCTATTCAGCCTCCCGGCTTAACACATATTGGCCTTCTGGCTCAATCCATTACCACAGGACTAGGGATTTTAGCCTTAATACCTAGGAGATTATCCTCAGACTTTAGGCATTTCAACTATTACCTGGTACAATAAATGTTTTCCGACTCAAGACGTCTTGGTAGACATACTAGTCTAATGTCACTATAACAATTTGCATTTCACACAATGATAAGTACTACTGTCTTAAGGCCTAGGGACACTGTCCCGTGTACATTTGTATACCTAGATTTCGAGCATCTGCTCATCTATTTTATCTAAACCTCTCCCAAGTCTAACTCTTAGACTATATTAGAAGCTTGATACTAGTTTCTATACAAGAATTATTGATTACAACGGTAAATCTTTTCTTTGCTAAGGTAATTACTATGCCCAATTCCTAACATAAAATGAGGATTTTATATTCCATATTTTCATCAAGAGTGAGGAGAAGTCAGCATACAAAGTAACCGAAGAATAGTTTCAACGAAATCTGAACAACTTTTTAAGTTCCATTTAGTTTCCATGAATTCCACATGCTACTACAATTTTCATGTCCAATACTTATCAATAGATGCAAATTACAAGAAGACAAAAATTCAACTTCAGTTACTACAGTAACCTACACATTCCAATTTAAGTTTTATATATCTGAAACCTAATGGTTTGGACAAGAGTTTAACACAAACATATTAGTATGGTGGTGTACCAAGGTAGGGTTTCTAGAGTACCAACACCAAACATACTAACTCTCAATTTAGATGAATGGTCAAGATTTGCTAAATTTGCATACTCAAAATTGCCGAGTCAAATAGTTTATGTTAACTTGAAGGCGTTCATCAAAATTCCAAAATAAAACAAGGATATATAATGCAAGGTTATTTCATTATGATAAAGTGATAAGAAATCTTAATTTCAATTGATCAACAGTATCATGCATTTCAAAACAGGGTCTCAATACAAGGCATGTCACGGGGTTTAACTAAGTATCGTTTTAATAGTCAAAATCAATTTATCTATCGGGTTTCCTTTAACGCTAACATGCATCATTGAAGCTAATCTGTTTTAACATATCCGTGACTAATAATCAAGCTTACAACAAGAGAGATCAGGAAATTTGAGGAAAATGATACCTATAATATCTATTGGTCTAAATTCCACAAAGTGTTGCATATACTTAAAATGGTATACTCCAAACCACCATTCATAAATTAAATCTGTTGAAAATTTTCTGGTATAATGAAGTAAAATTTTCGAACTCACATTTTCCAACATATGACTACTTCTCACAAAATCCTATGCCGGTGTCATAATTTAGAATTTTCATAGCTAGCTGGTTGGACTATAATAATTACATGCATAAACTTTAATGAAATACCCTAGCAATGTGCACTTAACAAGATTTAATAAATTGAAAGAAGAATCACTTTCAAAAACATAGTTTCAAACTAGCTTAGTTGGGAAAATTTAAGTGGAATGCTCAGGTTAGATTTCTAAGTGAACAAACAATTGGTCAACATGCTGTCTATGAGTTATATTTGGTTGGAAATTTTTAGAAATAAAGTAAGCGTTTAAACATATGTGTAACATACTTAATATATTAACTCCTACAAGTTTCAAGTCCTAACAACAACCTTAAAGCGCAATCATCCAATGCAATCTCATGTAAAACATGTTTAGCAGTAAGCATATGATCACAAAAGGTTTTTAATGTCAAACTAGAGAACATCAGATAAAAATCTAATCATGCAAATGGTCCAAATGATAAGAGAGAGTTCATGCTAGGCATTGCTTGATTTATCACAGACTTCATAATGATGCTTAAATTCTATTCAATAAGACATATCTCTTCACAACAACATAAGGAAAGAGATTTTTGAGATTTGCTGAGACATATCCAGAACTTTTGGAGACGTGATTTAATCACACAAGGAAAATCAAAGCTCAATTTCACATACCACATAAACCTCTTATGTGCTTTCTAAAGGAGTATTCTTCCCTCAGTTTTATTTTAAACATCGGTATGAATTTTGATGGGTTAAAAGAAACTAAGCATTTTATAGATTTGTCTCCTAACATATACTTAGGCATTAGTCTACTAATACTTTTTCTTCCTTGAGTACATACTTCATAAAGAGTCTTTCAATACTAGCTAATCTGTCCCTCATCATTTAAGATATCTCGTACTATCTACGAAGACAAAGCGGCCTAGGGGTAGAGCAAAATGGGCCACCTATACGGCCTTCAATGATGCCTTGATTATGATTATGCCGGGTTCATAACAATAATCGAGACCCCAATGAAAAATATTGCTCTAGGTACTGGAATTTGTTTCATTTGTGGTTGTTTATTTCTACCTCTACATCCATCTCTATCTCTACCTTTGGGAACTCCAGTCCCTTATAACATCGGAATGAAGTAGTAATTAGCACCTATTAACATATATATATATATATATATATCTTCCTTGCAAACTTACTATATTACGTAGTTGCTAAGTCATAACGATAAACTATGTTTAGTTATCACTATCTTCGTAGCCTCCCTTTTTGGTACTAGGTTCATATTCCGTTATGTGACTACATGTTATCTGTGACTAGCCTTTGGAGATGATACAGAAATAAGTGGAAATTGGTTGTACGTTCACCGTCTAAGGGTTCATTCATCCTTTCTATCCATAAGCAGTTCAAAGAAAAAGGGTATAAGGTTGATATTACCCAATCATTTAACGGGTAGAGAAGACCCTTGCATCGTTTTGCTCGTAAGTCATATTGACTTTTTCTAGATACTACAGGTATGTTCTTTTGCTAGTCTTATAGTGTTGATCTGCCATTATGTAGAGCGCCTATTAATTTTTGTTGATATCAGGACTCGTCGCAAGAAAGTTTGGATTTGTAAGAGGACTCTCTCTCAGAGTTATCTTGTCAGCTGAAAATACTCACGGTTGTCATCATTGGATGGATGATCCGATCCTATAGATCTCTCCGGCTCAGAGGGTATGCTAGCCATTGGTTCTAGGTACACTATGTTCAGGGATACTTGAATGAAAAGGTCATTGGTCATATATGATCTTATAAGGATGTTCTTGGTCGAGGGTGGTATTTAGGTTCAGAATCAATTTTCGGGGCGATATAATGTTCAGGAACAGGAAGATACATCGGCTCAAGGTTAAATTTCTGGAGTAGGGTATAACAGATCTTTTTTTTGTAGTACAGGTATATATCGACTCAAGTTGATACATGTTTAAAGGTTCATGGTCATGAATGGGTACAAGGGGTCTTTTTCGGGTTTGGTGATATTTCGACTCAAGGTGGTATCTTGGTTGATTGATATACTAGTTTGGAATGGTACACTGGTCTATGGTTGTATATGGATTCGTCAAAATACTCTGGTTTGAAATGATACTCGGGTTCTGGATCAGCTACATGTTCGGGGGGTGGATAGATTAAATTAGGGTTACGTCTATGTTTGACCAGCTCAGGATTTACTGTTTCCTAAGCAGTATCCTTATCCTTCTAAGTTAATCTACATAAAGGGTTTCGTGTTTGTCTACCTTTACAACAATACACCAAGGTTTTATCAGTACTCTTTCCAAAATAGGTTTTAAGATAATGGCTTAGAGCCCAAATTTAATCAAACCAATTGGCCAGGTAGGTGTCTATCATGGGGGTCTCACCGACTTTACGACGACTGAATGACTGACCCACATAGACTAGCCCTGCCTTCGGCACCAATGGTTTACTATAACTGAGCCAGGTTCTTGCTAGGTAAAAATGCTCTTGGTTGAAAACTCCGAACCTAACTCCATTACTCAAACAATCCGGCCATATAGGTGTATTTGTGGAAGTCTCGCCGACTTCTACGGGGAGTGAATGACCACCACAAAACCCCTTTCTAGACACCAGACTGTTTAGAGTAACTTAGTTAACTTCGTGCCAGAATGTATGCTCTGATACCAAAAATGAATTTCGTTAAAGCAAGGAAAAAGATGATGGAAGAGAGAGAAAGGAGAGAGAAAGAGCTTATCTTATTAAATAAAAACTAAATAATAAATTGAATTTCAAAAAGCAAAACTTAGAGATTAAGTTAGCGTTTTCTAATCACATGGATGGATGATATTAAAACTTCTTTACTAAGTTTAGATCCAAGGGTTCATACACAAGAAGAGTTAAGTTTGAAATATTTACTAAGGTGCCACAGCCTTTTGTTATAAATAGGGGGCTTTGGTCTTCATTATTCTTCACCAATTCACAAAGGTGTTAACCATATTTGAGAGAGTAAGGAAGAGTGTGAAGAGCTTCTTGAAGGAGTAGCAAGGTTCTTGGTAAGTTCTCTAGCTCTAGCTTTAAGTTCTTTAAGTTTTAGTTCTTAAATTCTTAGATAGAAGTAGCTTAGATCTTAAATATTCTAGAATAGTTTTATTTTCATGTTTTTTATGGTCAAAATTATCTTTTTCAAAAAAATTATGAGGAAAGTTATATAGCAAATTTTTTGAAGAGAAACATCAAAGTAACGAAGTTCTAGCGAAATTTCATCGGTTTTGAAAATCCTGGAATCGGTGATGAACATGCCAAAATTTCACATTGAAAATATAGTCACAAAATTCTGAGAAAATTTATGATTAAAGTAGACATATAGGGCTTTTCAAATATACTAGAGCATGTTAAAATGAGCTCTGTACAGTGAGATAAAAATCTTCAAAGTTGGGCTACGAATTTCTAGAAAGCTTCTGGGCAGAGGCTCAAAACTTTAAAAGTGGGAGCGATTCGTGTAATCTGGGAAAAAGTGATTATCTTTACATGAAAATATACATCCTAAGGATTCCAAATAATTTTACGGACCCTCGTTTCGATTTTTCTAGAATTAATTATGATTTTTCAAAGTTAGACGAAAAATATGCCAAAAGATGCTGAACCAGCGTTTTTTCCGAAAATTAAGGGAAATAAGTTGAAAAATAATTCCACCAAGAGTAAAATGGTCATTAGTGACTAAGATATCTATTAAGCTATTATTTGTGAATTAATAAATGTGGTATTACCATTATAGGATAAGCGTGACCACAGTCCGATCAACGAACGTACCAAAATCGTCAACGAAGGTATGGACGCGTACTGTAACACTAACTCTGATGCTTATTGTACCTTTATATGTGATAGATGTATTCATAGACTAAGACTCTGTCTTAAAGTTTTTCATACACATTCAGCTATACACGGGTTATGGTTTTGATAATACCGTTGAGTTTTCCTAGCTCTGAGGACACGATAGGCCATCGTGGCACTGGTGAATAGTGCAGACTAGAGATAACGGACATATGCAGTGGTTGTGTACCATTATCCAGACAAATCTGTTATGAGTTTTTTTTGTTGATTATTGCTGTAATGTCATGAATATCTATCATACATAAACTGTTACATAAGCATGAGGTTAACCATTACCTGAGGTTCAATGGGTATTGAACCTCAGCTCTTACTATAGCTTCAGGATCCGGTGTGAACAGAATCGAAGACAAGGGTAAGCAGCAGGCATAAGGATTGGTCGAAGAACGTTCTTTTGATATGTACTTAATGTTGTAATCATTCAAAATTTTTGTGCCGATGTGGAAGCAAACATATACATTACAGTGGATGTTTATCAGTTACTCTTCAATTTAAATACTTCCGATGCTCTACTTTGATCAAACTAATTTGAAAACGCTTTTGAAAATTGGGATGTTACAGCGAGAATAAATCGAAATCCATAAAACAGACAAACAATGAAATGCAATTTACCTTCTCGTTTGGAGAAGATCAATGGTGGTAGCATAGCCATTGAGTTTATGATATTGAAGCGTATCAACGACAGCTTCCTGAACAACATCAGTGGTATGGAAGCATGTATAAATAGTAAGGTCACCCATAGCGAGGGAAATCACTCGCTTATCGCCATCATTTCCGTCAACACTTTGCATTAGAAGGCTAAGAATCCCTTTAATGGTGATGGTTGAAGCAGTTTTTGCTTCGTGGATAACAGATGCCTCATTTACCATGACTAATCGGAATTTATACGTGTAGCTTCGGAAAGACGAACTCTTTTGCCTCATTCTTTTAGCCACCTCTACGACGCTCGGACTCACTATAATTTACGGGACTATAAACCTTGAACCTGGAACCTGGATAGGGCAAAGCGTTTGAATGGAAATTGGAAGCCCTAAGACAAGCACGCCTAGATACCTCATCCACTGGGACCTCCCTTATGAAGTCATCTTCACTATCGTTAATAGAAGAAAGGCTAAAGTATATGTTTGGTCTTTTATGTTGGCCTCTGGTATCATTTTAATCCATTAAGTATGTAAATTTCACGTTTGATCCCTTCATGTTAACACTTTGTTAGTCGACTTAACGGAAAATACCGACTCAACAATTTTAAGTGATGACTGTAAAACTAAATACTGAATAAGCATGCTTATATGTTAATAAATTAATATTTTAAATCCTATTAATTGAAAAATATTTAATCTTGTTTGACAAAAAAAATATTTAATCTTCACAAACCGTAGTAAAAACGATCTGTGAAGACTAAATTTTTTTAATTAATAGGATTTAAAATATTAATTTATTGAAATAATAGCATATAATCACGTTTGGTCGGTATTTAATTGTACGATCATCGTTTAAAATTATTGAGCCGTATTTTTCGTTAAATCAGCTAATAGTGTTAACATGAAGGGACTAAACTTGCACTTTACAAACTTAAGGGGCTAAAATAATGCCGAGGCAAACATGAAGGACCAAACGTATACTTTAACCTAGAAGAAATGGATCTACAACCGCAAAGGAGAGGCATTTTGAAATTCAAAATTTCACCGAAGGAGAGCGCTCGGCAAAGGAAAAGGAGGAATTTTTAACGGTGAACGGCATTTTGAAATTCAAAATTTCCCTTCGTTGACACTCCATCATGCAACACCCCACTATTCGAGCCCGAACGAGTGAGTTTTCACCTATTAGGAATTCTGATGTACTATTTAACAAAAATTTAAACCACTGGCTAGTTTTAGTTCTTGCAAAGAAAGCCCTTTTTATTTAGAGAGTTCAAAATAATATTAAAGTTCAAATGGGCTTTTCTAATATATTTAAAACATTTGGAAACATTTTAACAGTGGTTCAATCTTTCATTAAAACTACATCATACTTAAGGTTCAATAAGAGTATTTCCTTATTTCTCCATTTAATCTAGAGCTCTACCAAAACATTCATCATAATGTGGGCTTGTTAGATACATGCCCGTCCCTGCAGCAACCGTTAGCAACATATATATGTATATAAGTCTTAACTACTTCTACACGATAGTGTGTATCTAATTAAATATATACATCCCTAGTAGCCACATATGGCTATCACAAAATAACATCTAAGTCATGAGGAAACAGTAAAATCCGTAGACAAAAATGAAACTAAATGTTTCATCTGCTTCCTCTTCACCACCTTCTTCTCAAAATCAGGCAATTACTATGCCCTTGCCTCTTCCTCCTTGCTTACTAGCCTACCCACGTCCTGGATTTAAGGAAGGCTCTGGATTTAAGGAAGGCTCTGACATTCAAATGAATGAATCCCAGAGTAACAGGTTAATCTCAAATTCTAGCATATGCAATACATGTAAATTCAACAAATAGAGTAGTCCACACAGCATTTAAAGCATTCAAATTCAAATTCAAATTCAAGTTCAAGTTCAAATTCAAATTCAAACAACAAGTATTACATACCAAGTACAATGCGGCTTGTAATACAAGTGTTGATTCAAAGATTTCAAATACCTTGGCGCAAGGAAATTCATTTGGCAATTCAATACCAATTCAATGAATGCACTAGGCCCCGCCTAGCCACTTGAGGAAGTTGGCCCCATGGTCGGCCCTTCCGCTCAATCGAGCCACGAGTGGTGCTTGGCCTCATACTGGGCGGGACATACAAATATGGCATACATAAACATATATAGCTATGCAAAGAATGTGAGATTATAGTTACTACCTGTTGGTCTTACCGACAAAACCCCTTCCACCAGATTCTTATCACTACGCTTATCCTTCAGGCACGGGCGATTCTCAGGTCCTATAATTAACATTTATACAGTGGTGGGTCATTAACCAATCCAAATATAATTATAAATTCAACTTCTCTAGACCCACCCCAAAAATACTTGTCTTTTAATATCCTTATGACTAGGGATGTATACTCATTGAGACTAATTATAACTAGATACTATTCACTATGAACAATTATCATCTCAGCCATTTAACCTTTCATTTTAATCAAAGAAACCTTTACTTTAAAGGTTTAACACAATTAATAACTTATGTGACTTTTTAAAGACTTGTCAAAAATTCAGGCTTCTTTTATGAGAATTTGAAAAATTCATAACTCAACCAATATTAGTCCAAATGGAGTGATTCCAATTTCTACTTAAACTATGATAAGTATATTATCATAAATTAAAGTCACCAAGTTGATTTATGGCTGAGAAAAATTCCCATAATTCAAAACAAAAACCATGTCCAGAAATTCTTTAGATTTTCTGACCGAACTTTGAGAAACCATAACTCCTTCAATACTTATCGGATTTCGACGAATTACCTATCAAATTAAACCTCTATGCGTCTACTATTTAATTGGAAAATTTCACATTTCAATGATTTAGTTTAGTCAGTCCGAAACCCAACTCCATTTTGCTGTTCCTGAAGCATACCAGAAATTTCTAGTTTTTTTAGCTCAACTTTGAAAAATCATAACCGGAGTTGTACACCTCCGTTTTTGGTGATCCAAAGCTTATTTTAGACCTTAAGGAGTGTAATATATACTGTAAAAATTGAAGAGAATGAATCAAACTCAAACTCCCAAAACTAGCTTACACAGAGCGTTCTGTTTTTCTGGAAAATCAGGAATAGCATTTCAGCATTTCCCGTTTAACATGCATGCTCATATACATATGTGTGACCATAAAATCATGGCTCTTCTTTCAGAAAACATGCCATTACAGACTCACAATGCACGCTCTGTTTTCGGTGCTTAGCAACAGAACCAAAGGAACCAAAAAAAAAAAAAAAAAAAACCGCGAAATCAACATGCAATAACACTACGTACAAGGCTTAATTCCTATAGTTTCACTCTTCTCTTTAATTTCTTGACTTTCATGCAGTTGAGAAATCCCCCAAAATCAGATGAAAAACAATGAGGGGACTCACCTAAGTTCCCAAAATCAGCCTTGCATTAAAGTTTGCTGCTTCTTCCTTATTCCTCTCAATGATCTCAGCTCTCTCTCTCTAACGTCTCGGTGTCACAGGTGGAAAGAGGGAATGGAAGGTGAAGGAAGGAGTGTATGTAGGTGTGTGTGGCGTGAGTTTGTTGCTGTGGAGGGAGGAAAAATTGACGGGAAGGTGGGAAGATGAAGAATGAGATTGAATAGATTGGAAGAAGAGGAAGTGTGCAGATGGTGGGGTGGGCGTCTGGCGTGAGGAAGAATAATGGAGTAAGGAATGAATAATTAAAGGAAGGGAGAGGTATTTGCGGGGAATGAATAAATGGGTGAGATGTGTGGGTGTGCACGTGGCTGAAGAAGGTGAAAGGAGAGTGATTAGGTGTCATTAATTGGTGGGAGTAAGGAGCTATGTCTGTGTACGTGTTGCTAAGGAGGAGGGAGTATTTGGGTTGATTAAAGATAATGGGTTGAGTTTTCTGTTGGGCCGAGATGATGGAATGAAGTATGAACAAGTGAAGCAATCAAATAGAGGATAATGGGGCTGCACATGTATAGGCATATGTTTATATATATAGGGTCGGGGAAGAGACCATATATATATAAACACTCAATTCCCACACTCATATTCCTTTTTTTTTTTTTTTTTTTTTTTCAACTTGACTGCAACATTGAATAATTGATGGTAATTAATCATTATTTCCATTTAGGAATTTTTCTTTTAGAATATAATTCCTTCAAGTCGTAAAATATTATCTCCAAAATTTTTGAGCCAAAAAATTATTCTCAACTATTTATTCTTAATTTATAGGAAAATTTGCCTTTAAATTCCAAAAATAAATTCTAATCTTCATTGAGGCTAAATTTTTCCTTAATCACTCCCAAATCCTATTTAATTCTCCATTCCCAAATTTTGGGATGTCACACATCATATAGGGCCTGTTTGGGTTGGCGGTGGGAATGTGGCTTAAAAATTATCGACTTTTGTAAAAGCCTGGTAGGAAAAAAGTCATATTATAAATGTAATTTGTGTTTGGATTGACGTTGACGAAGTAGCTTTTTTCCAAACGGAGATGTGTTTAGATTAGCGGTTGAAAAGTCAGTTAAGATGAAAAATGACTAAAAAGAGCATGAATCTTATTGAATACTATATATATATGTGTGTGTGTATTGTATATATTGTGATAATTGAAGATAAAAATTTAAATTTATGTAAAAATATTAAATTACAAGTAATAGATGAAAAGGGACATGTATCATTTATGGGATTTCAGCTTAAAATATAAGTTTTTAATTAAGTTTAAGAAATAAAAGAATAATGAATAAATAATCAAATATTATTATTATTATTATATAATATCTATACAAAATAAATTTTTCATTTAGCACAGCATTGGGTTTAATAGCTTTTTTGCCTGATAAAGAAAAATGCAAGGAAAATAAAGAAAAAACCAAAGAATGGGCCCCACACTATCTCGACGTCTGTGCCATACCTAACGCCCAAAAAGTTGGGTCTGATAGCTTTTTTGTCATTGGGGATTTTGCAAAAAAGCCCAGTAGCATAAAAGCTACACTAGACACCTCTTTATGAGTTTTTTTTTGTCATTGTTAATGCCACTTGGCTTTTTGGGTCCAAAAACTCTATAAAAGCTCAACCCAAACACACTCATAAACAGTAACGACTTCCATATAAATGGAAACAGCTTGCAACCGAAGCCGGTACTTTTATAATAAATAGTAAACGCAGAGACTGAAATGCTTGCTCTTTAGTGTGTGTATATATATATATTTATTTATTTATCAATTCTCTTTAGTATATATTGAATATTGATGATGATCGAGTGGAGTAAAGCGGAAACGGAGAGCATGCACTTACATTTGGACGATGAGTAGGCGATATAAAATGCCCAGGCATATCTTGATGCCCGACATATCTTGGATATATATTAAAAATAATCCGAAGGAATATTCATGTGATACAATATTTCAGGACTTGTATAATTACAAGTTTTACTTGGTAACTATACAATCTTAAATCAAGCCTTAGCTAGACTTGTGGCTTAGAACCCAATATAGTTAATCAAACCCATTGGCCAGGTTGGGTAAAGTCTAGTGGAAGTCTCCTCGTCTTTCACGGTGACTTATGACTGAACCACATAGACCGACCCTTTCTTAGTTTAAGCACCAAATGGTTTGAAATAATAACTCTATCGAGACTCATGCCAAAACTAATCTCCCATCTCAACCGGTGCCTCTTCACGGCTCCGTCCATTGGTGCTTCTTTATGGCTCCGTCTCTCGATGCTTTTCCCTGACTTCGTCTCCGTCGTCATCTTAGACCCTGGTTCCTTCCTTGAACCTTAGACAAATTTGAGGTCCAATATCCATCGGACCTTAGGTAACAGTTAACCTCATATGAAAAGTATGAACAGTATATATATGACAGATATTCATTACATTACAGCATTAACCAATACATAGCACACAGCAGATGTAAGGTTACAACAGTACATTAGCACACAACAGATGTAATGTTAACACAACAACAGTACATAGCACACAGCACATGTAAAGTTATCCACGTTTGCACTTGTTAGTTCTCAATGTGTTTTGATGATTAACAACAATTGTAAACATATGTTGAAGCTTCTGCAACATCTGTGAAAAACCATTTATCAGTTGCTTACTCGAGTAAAGGAAAGCTTACTCGAGTAAAGGACTGTTAAAGGATTGCCCAATTGAGTTTTACACGCACTTACTCGAGTAAGGAGAAAATATACTCGAGTAAAGGTCGTCCGTAAAGCTAATGCATTTTTCGAAGGTATTTACTCGAGTAAAGGATCACATACTCGAGTAAATGTCAACCCGAGAGCAAATGTGTTTTTCAAATTAAGGCTTACTCGAGTAAAGGTTTGTATACTCGAGTAAAGGCCATCCAGAGAGCAATCAACCTTTTAAAGATAAATCAATACTTTGGAGTATAGAAATACATACTCGAGTATTGGTCTTACCGAGAGCAAATGAACTTTTGAACTTGAGTGTATACTCGAGTAAACAATTGGCTTACTCGAGTAAAGGGTCTTCTGAGAAAGTTCCCAAAGTTTTATAAACTCGTGCTTACTCGAGTAAGAGTTTCCATACTCGAGTAAAGAACTTTTAAAATGATTTTCAACTTAACTCATGCTCGTGCTTACTCCGGTATGAATTTGCTTACTCGAGTAAAGAGCATTTTTCACTTAGAGATTTCAAGCAAATAGTTGCTTACTCGAGTACACTATTAACTTACTCGAGTAAAGACCTTGGTTTCAAAAGTTCAAGTCTCGATGGTTTGCTTCTGGAAGTCACTTACTCGAGTATCCTTTTGATCTTGCGGTAAAGACTTTTTCACACGATGACTTACTCGAGTAACCAAGAACATACTCGAGTAAACAACGCTGAAACCAATTTTTGAATTTCACGAATTTGCATATCACTCTTGTTTGATCTAATTGCTTTCATGAATCACTCACTTATGTTCCCGAGATATGTTTAACAAGTTTATTGAGTGAATTTCGGTTAGCACGAGATGAAGATTATTGAAGGTCAAAGCCATAAAGCAAAAAGTGTGCGAGCATTAAATGCACTTCGCAAATCCACCTTCTTTTGGTTAACCCACCGAGCACGCATTCTCAACGGTCAAGAATGCTTTCTTCATCAAGTAAAATCTTCTCCAACGGACAAATCCTCGAGTTCCACCTCGGACCATATTAGCACTGGATTAGTTGGAGGTTAGAGAGAGAAGATGACCGGACTTAATGCTAATCACCTACAACGGTTGGATTCACCATTCAACGGTCATTTAATGTTCTCTACCTATAAATAAAGTGCATTAACTTCTTCTCAAGTGACACACTTACTAAGAGCGAAAATTCATTGATTGCCATTTATTGTGTTCACTTACATCTATATTGTATCAATCGATACTTGCACTTGATGATCATTTTATACGCTTTGCGAGAGAGAGTTCTATCGTAAATCATTTATTGATTGAGATAACCATAAGTCGGGGACTTAGTGGTTGGGTGTATTGATTACAACTTGTAAGGGGGAGTGAGTTCTAGAGAGAGAACTACTCTTGAGTACGAGTGTGTAATCGGTTTGTGAGTATAGTGGATTGAAAATCCCAAGTGTGGCTTGGGGATTTGGATGTAGGTCAAAGATAAGACTGAACCAGGATAATTTCTATTGTGCAAGCTTTCCTTCCCTTCCTCCTCTGTCTATCTCTGTTTTCATTTCTTCAAAACAGAGCATATTTCGAAAAGTTTTTAAAATACCCAATTCACCCCCCTTTTGGGTATATAGCTCCATTTACATTTGGTATCGAGCAAGGTCTTCTCTTAAGAGCTTAACAACTCGAGAAGGATCATTATGGAAGGTATCTTACCGATGGAGCTTCTATCAACAGGCCACCCGGTTTCAATGGAGAGCATTACTCCTTTACGGGAAAGCAAAATTCAAAGTCTTTGTGAATGCTACGAGTATGGGCTGTGGAGAGTATTTGAAAGAGGAAATTATGAGCCATCAACCGTTGAAGATGGAGTTAGAGTTCCTAAGCTTGAAGAAGAATATGATGAGAATGACGAAGAAGAAGTGTCACACTTAAACAAAGGTTTGTCCTACTTCTTCAAAGTGCTCTTAGCCAACAAGAGTACTTTCGTATTTGCAATCTATCTTCTCGCAAAACAAATGTGGGATGCTACGGAGATAGCTCATGAAGGAACAGTGGAGTAAAGCAAAACGAGTCAATACTCTTATGATTTGAATATGACCTTCTACGAATGAAGCATGGTGAATCCATTGGTGAGTTCCGGCTAAGGTTCACCCATCTCATCAATCAACTTGCTTTGCCTTGGGAAAAGAATATGACCAACCGGTCCAAGTAAGGAAGATCTTGAATATCCTTAACAAGGAATGGGAAGCAAAGGTCACGGCTATTGAAGAGGCTCGAGGAGAGTCAATGACGTCGAGCTGCTCTATTCGGAAGTCTCCGAATATGAGGCTAAACTCAAGTTCAAGAAGGGACTTGATGAAGCTCATGGCAAGAACAGAGGAATTGCCCTCAAGGCTGCAAGAGAAGTTAGAGACTCGAGATGGGGAAAATGAGAATGAAGACGAAGATGAAGAAATTGGCATGCCGGTCCGAAGATTCAAGAAGTTCTACAAGAAGGACCAAGGCTTTAAGAAGTTTCACAAGGGTAGCTCCAGTTATGAGGCAAAGAAGCCAATCATCTGCTACGAATGTCGAAGCTGGCCACATCAAGTCCGAATGTCCTCAATTTGAACGACAAAGATAAAGAAAAGAAGAAGTTCAGCAAATACAAGAAGAAAGCTTATGTCTCCAGCATCTGGGGTGATAGCTCATCTGATGAAGATGATGAGGATGAGGAAGAGAAAGCCAATATATGCCTAGTTCTTTGAAGAAGAAGAGCAACGTGCTAAACTTGAAGAGGTATATGATTGCAAACCTCCTTATGATGATCTGTTTGATGAATATATGATTTGTGCAATTTGAATTTGAAAAACTTGCTGAAAAATATTTCAAACGAAAAAAGAAATCTTTCTCTTGAATCTCAAGTTGAAGAATTGTCTTCTTGAGAAAATACTATTTGTAAAGATTGTCGATCTGAAGAAAAAGAATTCATATCTTACAAAGGCACTTGAGAAATTCACTAGAGGAAGTGAAATGCTCAATGTCATTTTAAAACAGCAACGTTTTATAAATGATAGATCAGGCATTGGTTACAGACCAGATTTTGATAGAAAGAAAGGCAAGAAGAAGAGTGGTCAGAAAACATACATGAACTATTTTACAAAATCAGTTCACTCTTCAAATCCCTTTGCACATTGCAATTACCGTAATAAGAAGGGTCATTCTACTTCATCTTGCTTTCATAAAAAGGAAAGAAAAATTAAACCGGTGGGAAATTATCAATGGGTACCAAAAGGAACTTATGTTCCTAAGGTCAAAACTAACTCCAAAGGACCCAAGAAAAGATGGGTACCTAAGGCTTGATCCCTTGAAAATTGCAGGTTTGTCTTAGAGCATCAAGACCCAACAAGTGGTACATTGATAGTGGGTGCTCAAGACACATGATTTGGAGATGAATCAAAGTTTCTCTCAATCAAATCAAAGGATGGTGGTAGAGTCACATTTGGAGGAGACCAATCGGGTAAAATTCTTTGGAATTGGTGAGATAGGAAACAATGAAGGTCCTCTCATCAAAGATGTCTACCTTGTAGAAGGATTGTGTCACAACCTCCTAAGTGTGAGCCAAAGCACCGACAAGGGTAACTTAGTTATCTTTGATTCAAATGAATGTTTGATTGTTAGAAAGGATTTAGTCCCCATTGACGATTTGAAAACTAAAGCTTTATTTAGAGCACCTAGAGATGGAAATTGTTATACTCTTAACCTCTCTAGCAATGCTTCGGATTTCGAAAACTGTTTTGTTAGTAACTTGAATGAGAGTTGGCATGTGGCATAAACGATTAGCTCATGTTAATATGTCTCAACTTGACAAGTTGCTGAAAAAGGATTTGGTCATTGGTATTCCTAAATTGAATTTCAAAAATGACATAGTTTGTGATGCTTGTCAAAAAGGAAAACAAACTAAATCCTCTTTTAAAGCAAAAAATGAGATCTCAACTAATAGACCTCTTCAATTACTTCATATGGATCTAGTTGGACCGGCTAGAGTAAAAAGTCTTGGTGGAAACCTTTACACTTTGGTCATAGTTGATGATTACTCTAGATTTGCTTGGACAATATTTTTATCATCTAAAGATGAAACGTTTGATCAGTTTGTTACCTTTGCCAAAAAGGTCCGAACGAGAAAGGCTTTGCAATTTCGGGTATAAGACCTGATCATGGTGGCGAATTTGAAAACAACGCCTTCGAGAGTCTTTGTGACAATGTGGGAATTGATCACAACTTCTCGGCTCCAAGGACTCCTCAACAAAACGGTGTGGTTGAGAGGAAGAATAGAGTCCTCATTTGAGATGGCAAGGGCAATGTTAAATGAGAACAACACTTCTCAAGTGTTTTGGGCTGATGCGATGAGTACGGCTTGCTACATCTCCAACCGAGCCTATTTGAGGAAGAAGCTGAACAAGACCCCATATGAACTCTACAAGGAAAGGAAGCCAAATCTCAGCCACCTACATGTCTTTGGATGCAAGTGCTATGTGCACAACAATGGTAAAGAGAATCTTGGTAAATTCGATTCCAAAGCGATATAGGTATCTTCATTGGTTATTCAAATAGGAGTAGAGCTTTTAGAGTTTTTAATACTCGCACTCATATTGTTGAAGAATCAATACATGTTGTTTTCTCGTGAATCCAAAACGATAAAGCCTTGGACAATGAAGAAGAAAATGTTTTCAAAAATCAATTCTTTTCGAAAACTACTCCGCTTCTATTGAAAATCCACGAAAATGTTTTTGAGGCCGATCCCCAAAACTCTATTGAAAATCCAGATCAGACTCAACCTAGAGCTTGGAAATTTATTAGAAATCATCCTTTAGACCAAGTTATAGGTAATATTAATCGGGAGTAAGAACGAGAAATAGTACCTTGAATGAAGTAACTTTTTCTGCATTTATATCTCATATAGAACCCTCTAAGATTGATGAAGCCCTTTCGGATAATGATTGGGTGATAGCAATGCAAGAGGAGTTACATCAATTTGACAGAAATCATGTTTGGGATTTGGTACCTAGGCCCAAAGATCATCCGGTCATTGGCACCAAATGGGTATTCAAGAACAAACGTGATGAGTCTGCAATCATTGTCCGCAACAAGGCAAGATTGGTTGCCAAAGGCTATAATCAAGAAGAAGGAATTGATTATGAAGAAACTTATGCTCCAGTGGCAAGATTGGAAGCCATAAGAGTACTTCTAGCCTTTGCATGTGTAAAAGGTTTTAAACTATATCAAATGGATGTGAAAAGTGCTTTTCGAATGGTTTTATACAAGAGGAAGTTTATGTAGAACAACCTCCTGGTTTTGAAAATGAACATTGTCCAGATCATGTGTATCGTCTCAAGAAGGCTCTATATGGCCTTAAACAAGCTCCTAGAGCTTGGTATGAGCGATTAAGCAAATTCCTTCTAGATCAAGGCTTTGTTAGAGGAAAAGCAGACACAACTCTTTTCATAAAGAGTAATAAGCTAAATGAAATCTTAATGGTTCAAATATATGTGGATGATATTATATTTGGTGCTTCTAATGATGCTTTGTGTGAAGAATTTTCAAAGACTATGCGGGGAGAATTTGAGATGTCCATGATGGGAGAGCTCAACTATTTTCTTGGACTGCAAATCAAGCAAAGAAAAGATGGGATATTCATTTCCCAAACCAAATATCGAATGATTTGCTTGAAGAAATTTGGGATGGACCGGTGCAATGGTGCGACACTCCTATGAGCTCAAGTTTGCTTCACTAGATGCTGATGAGGAGGGCAAAGATTTCAACATCACAAAGTATAGAGGAATGATTGGATCACTTCTCTATCTTACGGAGTCGCCGGACATCCAATTCGGTGTTGGGATGTGTGCAAGGTTCCAATCCGCTCCAAAAGAGTCCCATGCTTGAACAAGTAAAGAGGATATTCGAGATATCTCTCGGACACAAAGACTCTTGGACTGTGGTTTCCCAAAGGTCAACCGGAACACTTGGTGGCATACTCAGATTCGGATCATGCCGGCTACAAGACAGATAGAAAGAGCACAAGTGGCCAATGCGAATTCTTTGGCAACTCACTTGTCTCTTGGTTCAGCAAAAGCGGACATCGTGGCCGTGTCCTCTACCGAAGCTGAATATGTGGCCGCTTCGAGTTGTTGTGCTCAAGTGCTATGGTTGAAGCAACAACTTGCGACTTGGGAGTTCACTTGAAGGAAATCCCAATTTTGTGTGACAACACAAGCACAATAAGCTTGGCCAAGAATCCGGTGCAACATACAAGAACCAAGCATATTGATGTGAGGCATCACTTCATTCGGGATCATGTCCGAAAAGAGATGTCAAAGTGATGTTCATCCCAACTCATCTCCAACTTGCGACATCTTCACAAAGCCTCTAGCCAAAGAACCTTTCAATTTCATAAGAAGAGAATTGGGAATGGTAAATCCCAATGAGTTGTAAGCATTTCTTATCCAATTTAATGTTAGTTGTGTGTTTGATGATTAATCCTTACTAACTTAAGCATCGGAGCGTATAGAAATTGTTTTTGCGGGGTTTTCGATGTTTGAGAGGTTGCTTACTCGAGTAAAATATATTGTACTCGAGTATGCACGATGCGAAAGCAAATTCGAGAGGTTCGAAATGCTTTACTCGAGTATGTCGAGTTTACTCGAGTATACAAAAGGAGAGCGCATTCGAGAACAACGAAAGGTTTACTCGAGTATGTTGAAACTTACTCGAGTATAGACCGACAAGCCAAACTGAAGACATGGCAGAAACCTACTCGAGTATGTTAGTGGCTTACTCGAGTATGGGCATCGGGCTCTTCAAAAATTCACGCGACATTTTTGAAGTCAGTCGATTTACTTCCATCTTTACTCGAGTATGTAAATGAAAGTATTGTTTACTCGAGTAAGCAAGAACTTACTCGAGTATGGGCGTTCGTCTATATATACCGAAACGACGTGTTCTTACATACTCGCATCTTTACTCCGGTAAAGCCCTAGGAAACGCGACTTTCTCTCTTCCTCTTCCTCTCGTAACCATCACAAACCCTCATAAATCTTCTTAAAACTTTACCAAACCTCGTCTAATCCTTCCTAGTCTCATTTTCGTCGAACCCTAACCGATCAAATGTCTAAAGAAACTTCTCAATCCTCTCAACCGATTCCTCCACGAGCTCCAAGGACCAAAACGATTCCAAGGAAGTTGAAGAGCGGCATTGATACAAGGATCCCGGAGTGGGTATTGTGATTGAAGATAATCCATCTTCGAACCCCAAAAGGGGATTCGACGTCAAAGGACCCGGTTCCTTCTTCAACCACAAAGAGAAAGCAGACGGCCGAGTCAAGCCAAGCCAAAAGACCAAGAACCGTTGTTCACGAAAGACGCGGACCAAGAGGGCCATCCACATTCGGGTCTATCTCTACGGTTGAAGTTACGGGCTCCTCCTCGACACTGCGGCGAAGAAGATGAGCACGAGGATGTTCCATCTATCATTGAAAATGCAGTTGAAGAGATTAAACTTCACAAGGATCCGCCTCGGGTTTCAAAGTCACCTCGGTTCCTCTTCCTCCCGGCCACAATGCCATGTTCGAGAGAGCAATACTCAACCCGAGGATTTTGTCTGTTGTCTCGGTCAATCTTGAACAAGTTCACCAAGAATGCAACATTGATCTATCGCCGTGGCTCGGACCTATGATTCCTTCATTTCAATCGAGGCGACCTACTTTCGGAGTTGGTGAGAATGTTCTACTTCAACATGAAGGTGACCATATTTTAGACTCGAGGACCGAGCCATTGAAGAGAGGATCACCACATCGTGCGGGAGTCACTTTCACCATCTCTGCTGCAATCCTCAACCGGATGCGAAGGTTGTTGATCCGCCGGAGGCTTCTACACCCCGATATGGCAATGAAGAAGTGTATAGGACACTTTTGCGCCCGAAGACGTACGATGATCGAGAGCTCATCTATCCTTCAAACCGTCGACATGCCTAACTTGCACCGGGTACTCTGGTTTGTGTATACAAGGAATTTTGTCCGAAGGGAGGTAGTTACACTCACTTCACGAAGAAGGATTACCGCTTCTTCTTGCTTTTGTCAAGCAACATCCCTTCAATATTGGGCGGTGGGTCTTCAAGGAAATAAGCAACTTTAAGTTCACCTCCGGAAAGGATCGTATATGCCCTTCGCCTCTTTGGTGTCTCGATTTTATTTTACCATAGGATATGGTATGTGGGCCCTCCCGCATCAATGAAGTTTATCCCCTCCTTTGGCCGAGACACAACTCAAGTTTATGCGAGATAAACCTTGAACCGGAAGGATCCGGTCGATCAAGGGCTCCTACGAGATCTCGGACCCGTGCATCTCAGTCAGTTGCGCACGAGGCTCAATCTGCTCCTCCTCCTCCACTGGATTTTGAAGCTAGAGTTAAGGCCATCGTGGACTCCTCCATTGCTTCTCACTTTGTCGAATGCAATTTGAATTTGGCAAGCTAGGAAGCGATCTCAAGCTTGGTCTAAATGAGGTGATGGCTGGTCGAGAATGAGGTTATTACCAAATTGGACGGAGACTCAAGCATGACACGAAAAGAGGCGGGATGAGATTTTTGATCGGTGCATCGACTTGGATTCTCGGATTGGTTCTATCATGGATATTGCTTCAGAGGCCCGCGACAAGGTCAACAAGTTGATCCAGCACTTTGATCTTGGTTCTTCATCCTCCGCTACATTTGGGTTCACAACCGGTCCATCCTCATCCTCTCCTGTTCCAGAGACCCAGCCACCAGAGATTCACATGTCCCCACCTTCATCACCTCCCTTCTCATTTCCCAGTCCACCTCACACCACTTCCCCAGCCTCCGCTTCCACTCCTACCCCGTAATTCCATCTTCTCCTATCACTCCCACCACAGAGATCCTACCTGACCGACTTCCATCTCCATCTACTCCATCTACTGAGAAATTCCTCACACCTTCTCCTTATGCAGCTCACCAGGACCCTACCTTTGATCCATTCACTGCCATGGTCCTCTGGACCCCTCCTATTGTTATCCTTGATCCGAGTATCTTGATGATGACAAAGGGGGAGAAGAAGAGAAAGATGTATAGGATCTAGAGGTCTAGGTTGTAGTGTTTAACATGCATGATACCTTGTTGATTCTGCATTTTTTTTTTCTTTTTCATTCTCTGATATCAGTGTTATCAGTGTATTTGTCATTTCTGATATCAGTAAAATATTGTATGAAGCTTGCTTAATGATTATATTCTCAGTTGGTTATGTGTTCAATTGAATATTTGCTGCCATTCTCTGAGTATTACAGCTTAACATGCACATTCAAATGATTTTTGAACACTTTGCACCAATATTTGAGAAACTTCAACTCAAAGGAACTTCATCTTTCAAATTATCTAAAAAGATCATTTACAAGTGTTGTCATCATCAAAAAGGGGAGAATGTTAGTTCTCAATGTGTTTTGATGATTAACAACAATTGTAAACATATGTTGAAGCTTACGCAACATCGTGAAAAACCATTTATCAGTTGCTTACTCGAGTAAAGGAAAGCTTACTCGAGTAAAGGACTGTTAAAGGATTGCCCAATTGAGTTTTACACACACTTACTCGAGTAAGGAGAAAATATACTCGAGTAAAGGTCGTCGAAAGCTAATGCATTTTTCGAAGGTATTTACTCGAGTAAAGGATCACATACTCGAGTAAATGTCAACCCGAGAGCAAATGTGTTTTTCAAATTAAGGCTTACTCGAGTAAAGGTTTGTATACTCGAGTAAAGGCCATCCGAGAGCAATCAACCTTTTAAAGATAAATCAATGCTTGGAGTATAGAAATACATACTCGAGTATTGGTCTTACCGAGAGCAAATGAACTTTTGAACTTGAGTGTATACTCGAGTAAACAATTGGCTTACTCGAGTAAAGGGTCTTACAGAAAGTTCCCAAAGTTTTATAAACTCGTGCTTACTCGAGTAAGAGTTTCCATACTCGAGTAAAGAACTTTTAAAATGATTTTCAACTTAACTCATGCTCGTGCTTACTCCGAGTATGAATTTGCTTACTCGAGTAAAGAGCATTTTTCACTTAGAGATTTCAAGCAAATAGTTGCTTACTCGAGTACACTATTAACTTACTCGAGTAAAGACCTTGGTTTCAAAAGTTCAAGTCTCGATGGTTTGCTTCTGGAAGTCACTTACTCGAGTATCCTTTTGGATACTGCAGTAAAGACTTTTTCACACAGTGACTTACTCGAGTAACCAAGAACATACTCGAGTAAACAACGCTGAAACCAATTTTGAATTTCACGAATTTGCATATCACTCTTGTTTGATCTAATTGCTTTCATGAATCACTCACTTATGTTCCCAGATATGTTTAACAAGTTTATTGAGTGAATTTCGGTTAGTACGAGATGAAGATTATTGAAGGTCAAAGCCATAAAGCAAAAAGTGTGCGAGCATTAAATGCACTTCGCAAATCCACCTTCTTTTGGTTAACCCATTCGAGCACGCATTCTCAACGGTCAAGAATGCTTTCTTCATCAAGTAAAATCTTCTCCAACGGACAAATCCTCGAGTTCCACCTCGGACCATATTAGCACTGGATTAGTTGGAGGTTAGAGAGAAGAT
This sequence comes from Acacia acuminata, assembly GCA_019022655.1. NCBI lineage: Eukaryota > Viridiplantae > Streptophyta > Magnoliopsida > Fabales > Fabaceae > Acacia > Acacia acuminata. The sequence continues at coordinate 1,694,149 of JAFJYI010000035.1, forward strand.
GACCGGACTTAATGCTAATCACCTACAACGGTTGGATTCACCATTCAACGGTCATTTAATGTTCTCTACCTATAAATAGAGTGCATTAACTTCTTCTCAAGCTGACACACTTACTAAGAGCGAAAATTCATTGATTGCCATTTATTGTGTTCAGCTTACATCTATATTGTATCAATCGATACTTGCACTTGATGATCATTTTATCTTTCTCCGAGAGAGAGTTCTATCGTAAATCATTTATTGATTGAGATAACCATAAGTCGGGGACTTAGTGGTTGGGTGTATTGATTACAACTTGTAAGGGGGAGTGAGTTCTAGAGAGAGAACTACTCTTGAGTACGAGTGTGTAATCGGTTTGTGAGTATAGTGGATTGAAAATCCCAAGTGTGGCTTGAATTTGGATGTAGGTCAAAGATAAGACTGAACCAGGATAATTTCTATTGTGCAAGCTTTCCTTCCCTTCCTCCTCTGTCTATCTCTGTTTTCATTTCTTCAAAAAGAGCATATTTCGAAAAGTTTTTAAAATACCCAATTCACCCCCCCTCTTGGGTATATAGCTCCATTTACAGCACTAACCAGTGCCACGATGGCCCGTCGTGTCCTTAGCGCTAGGAAAACAATCTCACAACATTATCAAGACTATAACCCGTATATAGCATTTGAATGTATAACAGTGACTTAAGACAAAGTCTTAACCACGGTGCATGACCCAAGACCAAGTCTTATCCATGACTTAATGAAATCATCTATCACATATAAGCATACAAGACACATTAGAGTTACAGTTACAGTATGCGAACGTACCTTTCACCGGGTAATTGTCAAATGCCCGACCTTTGAATCCGACTCCGGACTTCCCAGATATCCTATACATTATCGTCGGATTATTTCCTTTTCCCATGATATTATAATTAATACCATGCATATTTCCTAGAATAATATCAAAAATGATATTTTTCACCTATTTTGACATTTCTACCCTTGGCGGATTCATTATTACAATTTTGCCCTTACATTTTATTAAAAACGCTACTTCAGCATTTTTGGGCAGAATTTTGGTAATTTTGAAAAATTATAATTAATTCTAGAAAACTTGAAACGAGGTTCTGTAAAATTCCTCATAACCCTTGATATGCCTATTTTCAAGGAAAAATACTCCAAGAACCTAGAACACCAAGAATCATTCCCATTTTAATGTTCTTCAACCCCTGCCCACAATTTTTCCAGAAAACGTGCCCAATTTTAGGAATTTTTATCTCCTTCTAAAGACCTCTAATTGATACATATTTTATATCAATGGAAAGTTATACATGTCTAATATAAACATGAATTATTTCATAATTGTTGAAGATAAATTTACACATAAAATAATGCCTTCTATCGATCGATTCCAATAGCCCACCGGACCCAAAAATTCCCTATCTTACTCTATCTTGTTCCATTAATCCCAAAGATTATTTCCCAACATGTTTTTACCTCGTCAGGCATCTTTCAATGCAATGAGGCCTAAAAACAATTATGAGAATTTACTTTACCTATTTTCTAGATTAAAACTAACATTCTACTAAAAACTACCAAGAACTAAAGACTAAAGATTAAGAACTAGAAAACTTACCCTTGAAGAACTTTGCTACTCCTTCCTCCTTCTTGCTTCCCTCTGGCTTCTCTCCTTGCTTCACTCTCTACTCTTTTGAAATCACCATTTGGGGTTGATTTGGTGTGAAGAATGAAGAGAGGGAAGACCTCTATTTATAGGAAAAGTCCAAGGATCACAACCATTGGATCATTTTCCTTCATTAATGGCTTAGGTTGATTTGTGTTTTTATAAAGGCACAAAATAAGCATAAAAGATTCTCATTGGTCAATTTTAATTACATAGGATTTAGCTTATTATTTAAAAAAACATGTGCTTTTATTAATTAAATATAATAAACTCTCTCTCTCTCTCTCTCACCCATGTGCAAATCCTATCCTCTTCCAAAAATCCTATCTTCTTCCAAAAACCTTATCCTCTTCCAATTTGCATGCGCTCTTAATTATCTAATTGATTTAGTCATTCTAAAAAAAACCACCCATGTGCATGCGCCATTTTTGGTGGACCAAGGGGCTGATCATAAATCCCAATTAGCACCCCTTAATGAAGTGATTTATGTGCCATTAAATATACTTGTCATAGTAGGATTGGTTCCTTGGTTAATTATGACCATTAGTGTTTTAATTAACAAGCTTAATTACACCATCTTTGGCCCTTAATTTTCAAAATAAAACATCCCTCAATTAATTCTTTTTAATTTGTCTCTTGATTAATTTGAAGAATTACACAATTTATTTTAATTAGTGTAAGCTTAATTGCTCATCAATTGTTACTAATTCCCTTTAATTAATTTAAGTGTTTTCATAACATTTTCTTATCTCTTTTGGTTACAAAAGAACCATGATTTAATATGATAATTATATCATATTTTATAGTCCTTATATGTAGTCTCAAAATTGGCTCTGTTTATTTAATTTCAATGGAATTTGCCTAAAATTTTAATCAATAATTCTCAAAAATTTCAAGACACATATTCACCTTCATTTCACATGTATTATTTATCAAAATATAATATTTATGATAAATAGGAATTTTAGGGTTTTACATGTCACATAACAATATTTTGTGCAATATAAATTAAACTATCTACTATATTATTATTATACCTTTATATATTGATAACTTCATGGTCACTCACGATTATATCATTAACACTTATTCATTTCTAAAATCTAAACCTAAAAAGGAAATTGTTATAAATTGAAATATTTAATCTATTATAAAAATATTCTAACAAATTTTATGTATATATCGTTATTCTAAAAATATGATCTACTTAAAAATAACGAAATTTTTTTACATATCTTATATAATTTCTATGGTAAGAGTAGGGGAGGAAAGCCACGTCTTAATTTTTTTAACAATTCGAATAAATAAATTTTGTATTGATAATTATGTAATCTCTATGATAAGAGTAAGGGAGGAAAGCCAAGTCTTATTTATATAAATAAATAAATAGAATAAAACAATAAAATTAATAAAATAAAATGGGTATAGATAAATAAGAAAAGAGGAAACCGGCTTTTTAGCAAAGTTACTACCGGTAAGGAAGCGGATTGCCTCGGGCGTCTCCCCTCGAAGTGTCTCCCACACCGTTGATCTCCCATCATTAAATCTTGACCGTCCATTTTAATACCTTAAAATAAGTTCAGAGCCTTGAAAAATTATTTTATGATTTTGAAAAAATATCATGAAGTATATTTTTAGTATCCGTTAGTACGTTAAAATATTTTTTAAGATCTTAAAATAATAGTTCAACGATATTAAAATTATTTTGATATCTTGAAAAATATTTCAGGGTATTGACTGGTGAAAAAATACTTCATAATCTTGAAAAAAAATTTTAGATCTTGAAATAATATTTTAGGGTACTGATGGGTACTAAAAATATACTTTAGGATATTTTTTCAAGATCTTACAATAATTTTTTAGGGCTCTAAATTTGTTTTAAAATATTAAAATGGAATGAGACAAAATTTGATAATGGGAGCTCAACAGGCACTTTTGAGGGATTACGAGGGGGAGACACCGCCGAGGCAATCCACTCCCCTAGCAGCAAACCTTATCCACTTATATATTTTTTTTAAGAAAAAAAAACTTATTGATTCTAATTTTACTGTGCTATGGTCTTTATTTTAGTATTTCAAGATTTTAAGAGCCAACAAATATATTCTTACTTTCTTCGGTTATTTCAACAAAGAAAAAAACCATTGTGTTTTATGAGCAAGCTTTTTAAAAGTGTGTAAATATAAAGTTCTAAACTCTCTTGTCAATTGTTTATAATATGTTAGAATATGAGATTAATCAAAGTATTAAAAATCAGACTCCCCATTAAGCACGTCTAAATACTAGTTCAATTGTTCAAAGTTTAATGATCAACTTATAGTAACTCGTTGTGAGTTAAGTTACTACTACCTCTGGTCTTAATTATAAGACCTAGTTGACTTTTTTTTTTTTGAGAAATTAAGGAAGCTAAATAAGTTACTTAATCATTTCATATATTGTATATCTTTAAATTATATATTAGTTTATTAGTTAAACTAATTAGTTTGAAGAAAAAAATAAAAATAAAAACTCTAAAGTAATTTAATTAACTTCCTTAATCTTTCCAAAAAAATCAATTAAGTCGAGGGAATATCTTTTAATTCTATTCCAAGTATTTCAAGTAATTATTAAAAATAACAAAAATAAGTAAAAAATTCAATGTTAAATAAAACAAAACAATGAAATTAGTAAAAATAAAGTAAGTGTAGAAAAAAAAAAGTAAAAATACAATTTAAGAGAGTTGCTAAAAAGTTCATGATTCAATGAAAAAATAATAATTATGAGATGAAAGATACTCCTCATCCTTTATATATATATGTATGTACCTCATAAATAATTAAGAAAAAGAAGTTAAATTTTACAATGAGTTACTTTTCAGTAATTTTCATTGAAAAAAAAAAAAATCTGTCAGTTATATAAAGCTTATCAGTACATTCTCACAAGTTATTTCAGATTTTCTTTTCAAGCATAGAAAATACCTTAATCTGCTCCACGAAATGCGAAATCTATAAAATGTTGCAAGTAACGGTCTAGATTCTAGCACTTCTTTTCTGAACAGTTACATATAAGAGGATCTTCACCCAATCACAATACACACACATATTTAAAGAACATATGTCAAATTTCTATGGAAGTCAAACAATTAATACTTTTCCAAAAGTATGGGTGACACAAGGAAGAAAGATGACTTGATAGGATTTTTTTTCACACATTGAACAAAGATTGAAATGACAATAAATGTAAGTTGGGGACAAAGTGTCATATGATATATGTATATTACAAGAGGTCACAACTTACACATAATCCACACACCAGCAACTAGACTATAGATGTCTTGGAAAGAAAACAGAATGAACTAATATTATAGATAACATCTCAGAAGGTCTTCAAGCTCCATAACGCACAAAATAATCTAACCTGATAAGGGGGGAAAATCCTTCTGAGGGACCATTTTGACAAAAAAAACCCAAAAAGGGACCAAAGAATCGACAATCCCGAAAGGCCCCTTGGTCCTTTTCTCGGGATAAATTCATTAAAAATTTACAACTAAATCGTCTCATTTACAACAATTTTTTTACTCGTTTACAACTAAATCAGTCTCATTTACAACAATTTTTTTACAACTAAATCAGTCTCATTTACAACAATATCAGTCCTGGTTAACAACTATATCAGTCTCATTTACAACTCACCAAAATTCTGACAAACCCAAAAAAGGACCAAGGGACCTTTTTGAGATGGTGAGATTCTTAGGTCCTTTTTTGGGTTTTTTTTACCAAAATGGTCCCTCAGAAGGATTTTCCCCTGATAAGGGTTCATGTCTACCGAAAGTGCTTAAAATAAACAAGTGTAGAGAATAAAGATTAAGATTTAGGAAGCAAACATCATAGATTCATAAGGTGTGAGGTTGAACAGAGATAGATAGCTTTTGCTAAATCATTCTGCACTTTGTATATCATGAATGAGTCTAGACCCTAAAGAAAATTTGTGGATAATTTCATTCCTCCAACCGGTATAAGACTTTCAGCATAATTGAATATAGAATACCTATAGTCACATTTGCTAATCGCAAACTTCTTCATTTTTCCAGTAGTGGGATCTAAAAGAACTGTTGATTCATCCTCCCCGTAAGGACAACAGACAATTTCATTTCTCCAAATAGTCGTAGGATTTAAGAAGCAAGGATTAGGGCTGCCAGTATATTTTTTGGTCCAACCCCATCTCCCTCCTCCATTACCCACATATCAATAGCAGAATGTTCTGAGTTTTCATTCCTAGAGATTATAGCAAGTTTTTCCTCATACACAGTAAGCCTAATAGGCTGTAGCTCAAGTATTGGAATTACGGTAAACACTTCGACTGCCAAGTCAAATGAAACAATACCATTCTCAACGTCATCATCAGTATCCTCCCCAGACCACTTTGACATTAACCAAAACATAACACCATTGACAGTGACACTTTGAGAACTTAGACCTTCGATGTCATCGAGCCTAAATTCTAGTTCCTTCCATGCCCCTAAACTCAAAGAATACACTTTTACTGCAGAAAGATCACCACAAAGCCCAGAAAAATAAGTTATCACTATCTTGTAATCACTAATGATCGGACAGAACCCAAATCCTATATGACAGTAACAATCATCCCCATGAAATTTAGTTTCGGGCACTAGTCTGACCTCTCTAATAGCTGGATTCCACACTACAAGGAAATGATGAGATGCATCATGCTCATTTGTTTCAACACACAGCAAGCCATTGCTGGAACCAGTTATCTTACCTTGCTGCAAATAATGGAGCAATGGTGGCTTCTGAAGTTCCCAAACTTGCATATCGGAATCAAGGCAATACAAGTTTGAAGGACTATGTATGCCATAACGTTGGAGAAGGAGACAAGGGTTTTGATGATTTGAGTGTTCGAGGTGATTTGCAATGAAAGATGGAGTCTTGAAGAGAATTCTCCATTGTCTGCACACACATTGGAATCGCATTAACGATTTTACCGGGAGTCGTTCCAGAATGTTTTGGATAATTTCTTCGGGAAGAATTGGAATTCCGCCAGCCATGGTGCTCGAGCTCGATTGGGAGAAACGAATTTATCAGAAAGCCTTCGCGACCCACGAAGGTGTTAGGGTTTACCGGAATCGGTAGTAAAAGAATCAGCGTTGGACTATTTAATCAATAAACTGCTCTTTACCTTTTTTTTTTTTTTTTTTTTTTTTTCAATCTGTATTTCTGTAAATGCTACTATTAATTTTAAAATTACATATTAAATATTCTGAAATTGATAAATTTACAAGGTTAATATTAAGATTATTTCATCAACATTTAAAATTTTATTTGAGCATCTTTTATTAAAACAGTATAAATTGAATGATTGATAAAAAAACTTTGTAAGATCATTTAGGTAAAAAGAAAAAAGAAAACATTTTTAAAGTTAAAGAGCAAAAATAAACTTTATACTTCCCCTTAATCTTTAATATAAGACCCAGTTGACTTTCTGTAGAAATTGAAGAAGCTAAATAAATCACTTATTAATCATAACATATGTTATGTATCATTAGATTATATATTCGTTTATAAGTCAAGTTTAGATATAACTACTTTAAAATAATTTTTTTAGCTTCCTTAATCTCTCTCTCTCTATATATATATATATATATATATTAAACATGTCCTTTTGATAGATCTTAATTCTAATATCCATCTCTCTCTTTATTTTAAATTTATACTCTAACAATTCTTAATGTAAGATTTATTTGTTTAGTTTGAAAAGATTAAGAAAATTAAATAAATTACTCCAAAACATGTAACATGATCCCTCTAAAATATTTAATGTTAAATTATATATTAGTTTATGAGTTAAAAAAATAATTTGGAGAAAAATCACAATATATAAAAAAAAAAAATGAAGGAAAAAAAAGGTCTTGCATCTAGAACTATAATTCACACTCAAACTATAGGTCGTATGCCCTACATTTAGGATTCCTAACACCCAATCATCCACCTCAAATCAAATACTTCAACTAAAGTGCCGTGAGAATATTGCCAAAGAAAAAGCATGAGATTTAACTTTTTTTACTAAATATTTGTACATATTATTTCTTTTTCTTAATAGTCCTTTTGACATTTTTGATTGTGTTAATATTTGATTATTTGTTAAGACTCACGATGATAGGCCGAATACTTCCTAATGTGGTGGCCAAAGGTGTTGTACAAATAGAGTTTACAAAATTTATGTTATTACTAGCTATTAAATAATTTGATTTAAATAATTTTTAGAACCATTGTCCAAAAACAAGCACAAGATCATATTAGTGGCCAAAGCCTTCCGTTAAACACATGGTTGTGATTTTTTTGAACCCTTTTTCCCCAATGGTTAGAACCATTCTTACCTTGGTACTAAGCAATAATTGGTCACTATTTCAAATTGATATGATAAAAATGATTTCCACTGCTCTATTTGATACGACGAATTCAAGGGGAAAGGCAAATTTTCATGAATTAGATTTTTAAAAAAAATTGAAGAAGTGATATTATAAAATTTTAATAAAAAGAAGATATAAAATAAAAAAGTATGAAAAATTCATTAAAAACTTTTAGATTTGGATCTCTAATTTTTTAAAAACCAACTCATAAAATTCCTCCCTTCCCCTCCAAATCTCTTACCAAAGTACCAAATTTTGAGCATCATACAAAGTTTCTTGTTTGCATAGAGAGAAGAGAGGGGAGGAAGGGGGGGCAAAAACCTTGTTTGCGCTGAAAGAAGTTCGTAAAGGTTGGTTTTATTTTTGTTGCCGACTCTGTAAAATGTATCTTTATAGAAAAGATTGAAAATAATGAGGGATCACATATCCAAAATGAAAAAAGAATCACACACACAGAGTAAGGAGGACAACTTAAACGAAAAAAAAAAAAAACAGTGTATTTAACTTATTTTATCAAGTAAAAATGAATAAAAAAAGCCAGAAACTTAAGTTTGCTGTTCCCCACATTATACAGAATAATAGGTGCATTGGCTGGAAAAGAAGTCTCAAATAATCTACAGATCAACAATTAAAATATATATCCATCTTTGAAAGAAAATTGAATAGCTTGATATCATAGGCAATCCAAATAAAGCAACAAGCATGTTATTGCATATCTGCATTCATCACTTTCTATATAATCTCTGAACAACATCAGGCCCTGTAGTTACAGAATGAATTAAACTTATATAGCTTCATTTCCACCAAAAGTGCTCATGGATCTTGGTGAAATGAATTACTTCTTAGTAATCGAAGTTAAGAAGTCAGATCATCACACAATTTTACCATCTCAATGTAAACATATCTTACATTTGCTTGACCATACTGGTATTGTGTTTGCTGAGCGTTCTGCTACACTTGGAACAAAGCTATTAAAAGGTGACACTAAACTTGTATAGAGCAGTTGTAAGGGAGACTCCAAAATGCTACAATCACATGGCCTGATATTGCATATAGTGAAAAATAACCGATAAATCTCTAAAAAAATCCTCATTTCAAAATTTATTGTCCAAAGATAACTAAAATTTATTTTAGGATCAAGGTGCAACTTATCTTCAACAAGTGCAACTCTTTTTTAGCTATGTGCAACCCATTTTTTACTATGTGGAAAACAAAAAACATTTATGTATAACTGAAAATATGTTACATACAGTTAAAAAAGGGTTGCACTCACTCGAGCACTTGAGTCCTTAGTTATCTTTAGGTAATAAATTTTACAACCAGTTATTTTTCAGTAATTTTCCTGAAAATAAAATCGGTCAGTCACATAGTAAAGTCTATCAGTACATCAAAAAATACCTGGAATCTGTTCCGCAAATGCCAAATCTATAAATGTTGAAAGTAATGGTCTAGATTCAAGCACTTATTTGTCTAACACCTTAATAAAGAGGGAAAAGGATGAGAATGTGTATAGAAGAAAAGCTGAGTCCCTATTTGGATCCATTAATAAATAAATACAATTTATATTGATTGTTTCATACTTTCCTTTTTGAACAATTCACTAATTGAGTAATAATATAATTTAGTGATTGGGTAATCATATTTCCTTCCGGCAGCATATCCCTCAATTTTAAGAGATGTAATTTATTTCTATCTTTGATTACATTACCTTTTTTGTTTGATTTTTTTTTTTTAAAAAGGAAATGGGAGAGTTATAAAGTATTCCTTTAATTTTATCATCATTGAATTATATTTATCTCAAGCAATGCGTGAGGAATAAACACAAGCCTTCTCTTATAATTATATAAAAGCAGGGACAAGATCTTCACCCATGTGCTTTTACACTTCGACCGTATTTATTTACTTCACATATTTTTATTTAAATCATGAATTATAACTTCACAACAATAACTTTCCAAAAGTTTTGGTCCTTTAAGTCTCCTTTCATTTTGATTTTAATCCGTAAATTTTAATTTTGTTTGAAGTATCAATCAATCAACTTTATACTAGAAATATTGTAACACCGGCTTAGTAACTGTTAAACTCACAAACGGGTTTGATAATCACACCATCATAATTGTCCATCTATTATTATTGGGGCCTAATAATCCATAAATTATAATTATATTAATAATTTTGTTAATGCGGTCCAAACATACCAAGGAGCAGGGTTATCAAACTCGCGAGTTGACTCTCCGAGTTTACCGTTTTACGCTTCTACCTTACAAAAACGAGTCGAGTCAGTAGTAAACTCGTGCTAGTTGTAAACTTGGTTAAACTCACGAGTTTATACACCGATTTTACCGTTTTTATGTTTCTAGATTATAAAACCATGTTAACTTACTCTTAAACTCGTGTTAACTTTTTTGATTTGATCATGCTCAATAGCTTTATATAGAAATTTTATAGAAATTTCTTTCCTAAATATGATAAATGATGAATGTTGATGGATTTAATTTCCATTATTTGGATTTAAAATATATTTAAATCAAATTATTGTCATTTTTATATTTTAATTATTTAATTATACACTAGTAATATCTTCTATTTAATAATAAAAGTAAACTCTTACGAGTTTACGGTTCAAGTTCACCATAAGAGTTTACGTCACTGTCACGAATTTGCTTAAACTCGTGAGTTTGACAACCTTGCCAAGGAGCTTCATATTTTATGATTCTAGGGATCTCCATTGTCCATAACAAAGTTACTAGTACAATAAATTATATTAAAAACTATATTAATGTGATCAAATTTGGATTAAACGGTTTATTTCATATTTGGTTGAGAGGGTGCATAAGAAATACTTAGGTACTTTCAGAGTACCAGCTTAGATCAATTCTGCACAATGAAAATATGACACCACAATAAATTTTTATCCTAGTTAGCATCCTATAATCCTAACTGGAATTTTGGGTGGGATGTGTTTGTGAGTTTTTGTTTTTCTTTTCAACAAATTAGGACGTTTGCTTTTAAGAAAATATAAATTGTGAATTACTTTCAGATTAAAAGAAGCTAAGGTATCATATTTTAATTGAACAGAGCTTAGATGCCGTGACACTCCTAGACTATGTAAGTATTTCTCGACTCGAAATCACACCATCAAAATTGTCCATTCGCAATAATTGGAGTTCAAATATAAGGACTGAAGTAAATTAAATTTGAAATTAGACGTTAAATCAAAAATCATAATTATATTAATAATTATACAATTATGATCCAAACATGCCAATGAACTTCCATAAATTAAATTATTAATTATATTAATCATTAGGTTTTTAGTGTAATATTTTAAAAAATTATGTCTCCCTCCATGATATTAATACAACAAAGGTGGAAAATGAAGGTTTTTTGAATATTGATTAATAACTGGGATATTAAACCGCAACAATTACAATTAAGGTGTTAATTGAGAAATTAAAGATATTTCAAAATAATATTGTTGACTTTAAAAATAAATTAGCTTTTGACTTTCATGAATATAATTATTATGACATGAGTAACCCGTCAGACCTCATAAAAAAACGCATTATTTTTCAGATGCATTATTGATTTTTGGAAATATATAAAAGGAAGTTTATGAAATATTATCAATCATGGTTATTAGAGTCACATGAATCTCCGATTCGTATCTCACGATTATATTCAAAATTATGTGGGAAAGATACGAATATGTTGATGTATCTTATTTGTGCATATATCTTACAATTCCAGGGGTGATACAAGCCGGAATCATCGGAATCACACAAGGCTGGCGATTCTTGTAATTCTAAGTGAACCAGGTTGTGCACCTGACTTTAAAAACCCCCCTTTTGATTTTGCCCAAATTTATTTAAGAATTTCCTTTTCCTTATATGATTATCCCTTATTCCTTTTACTTATATGATTATCCCTTATTCCCTCTCATTTATCCCCAATCAAAACCCTATTTTTTATTTCTCTTTTCCCTAAAGTGTTCCCCCCCCCCCAAAGTGCTAATATGAACAAACATTTGATGTTCTTTCTCTTAAGTGAAAATTACATTAGTATCATCCTTAAAATTGATCATGAATTTTTCAATTCACCACTACGAAAATAGGCTTTGCCATTCAATATTTGTAACCTAATTGTTATAATTAGTATATTAATTAGGATACTAATATGACAACAACTCTTATTTCAACTTTTGATGATAATTAGATATTAATTGAGATATTGATAACTTTAAAAATGATAGTAATTAACTTCATAAGAAACAAATCGAATTTCTAAAGAATAAATTCATAATTTTTCAAATGAATAGAGATTCTTCCTAAATTTTGTTCTTATACGCCTATATAAACAAATAATGTTTTGGTATGTTCACCTCTAACAACCCTCTTCGTGCAAAGCATGGGGAGAAATATCTTGTTAGTCCCTATAACTTAATAAAATCGAGACCATTTTGACATTTAAGGAACCAAAATTAAAATGGAAAAAGGTTTGATGGACTAAGTATTATATTAAACCAAAAAGCTTTTATGGGGTAAGGTGGTAAAAACTTACAAGATCAAGCACAAATGACATCTCTTCTCTCCTGAAGTTTTTTCATTCGTAAATTTTGTTCAGCTAGATCAACTCCCTAATTTCTCTTTTGCTGATACGCCCTCATGCCCTTTTTATTCTTCAGTTCTTCAACTTTTTACTTTGTAATAACTACTCTCGTTTTGCTCCTAACATAAATTGCCTTTTCTCACAAAAATTAAAAAGCACAAATGATATGGAAGAAACAAGCAACTCAAACTGGCTTCACTTTTCCCCCTCTCACAGGATATATGCATTTTACCTGGACAAAAGCTCATAACTCACAAGTAATCCACACACCAGCAACTACTAGACTATATATATATCTGTCTTGGAAAGAAAGCAGAACAAACTAATCTTATAGATATGTCAAATACTACTAGAAACATATGTTCATAAACATCTACATTCATCATTCTAGGTAACATCTCAAAATGTCTACAAGCTTCATAAGACCTAGAATAGTCTAACCTGGTTCAATTCTTGCCAAAAGTGCTTAAACTAAGTAAATATGAAAACTAAAGATTAAGATTTAGGAAGCAAACATCTTAAATTCATGAGATGTGAGACTGAAGAGACAGAAACTTTTGCCAAATCATTGTCTACTTTGCACTCATCATCATGAATGAGTCGAAGCCATACAGAAAATTTGTAATGATTTCATTCCTCCAACGGGGAAAAGACTTTCAGCATAGATGAAACTATCAGGATCACAGCCACATTTGCTAATAACATGCTTCTGGATTCTTTTAGTAGTGGGATTGAAGAGAACAGCTGTTCGTTTATTCTCCATGTCAGCAATGCAAACAATTTCATTTCTCCAAATTGTCTGCGCATATAACCAGCATGGATAAGGGTTGCTAGTATATCTCTTAGTCCAACTCCATATCTCCCCAGATGCATGCACACCCTCCTCCATTACCCACAGATCAACAACAGAAAGTTCTGAGTTTGTCATGCAAGAAACAATAGCAAGTTTTTCCTCATACACAGCAAGCGTTGTCCGAGGGTGTAGCTTGGGTATTTCTATTGATGTAAAGACTTCATTTGCTAAGTCAAATGAAACAATCTGAGCCTCATCATCATCTGTATCTTCCCCAACCCGCTTTGATCCCAACCAAAACATAACACCATTAACAGTGACGCTTTGATCACTAAGACATGCCGTACAATTGAGGCTAGATTTTACTTCCCTCCATGACCCTGAAATTAAAGAATACACTTCCACAGCAGAAATCTCAGTATAACACTGAGAAACATAAGCTATCACTATCTTGTAATCATTAATAATTGGGCTGAAACCAAATTCTATATCATAATCATCATAATCCTGATGAAAATTAATTGCGGGCACAAGCCTGACCTCTCTAATAGAGGGATTCCACACTAAAAGGGGTTGAGGAGATACATGAGGATCATTGATTTGAACACAGAGCAAGCCATTGTAGGAACCAACGATCTTATCTGGCTTCAGATAATCATGCAATGGTGGTTTCTGAAATTCCCAAACTTGCACCTCGGAGTCAAGGCAATGCAAGTTCAAATTTTATTTAAGTGATCCTTTTATAATTTATTGTTATTTTCAAAAATTAAACTTAACATATCATTCTTGAGAATATTTTGCCAGTATTTAAAATTTGATATAAATATATTACGTGAATGTTTATTGACTCGTAACCCCATTGGTGATGACCCTTGTAATACCCTAAAATTCATATTTATCATAAATATTATATTTTGATAAAAAGTGCCTATTAAAAATAGGTGAATATGTGGTCTCAAAAATTGACTAACATATTTATGTTAATTTAGGGAATTTTCTCTAAGAATTAAGGTAATCAAAAACCAAATTCTCTAATTTTATTTTGGGATCATAAAATACCACAAAATTACCATATTAAAGCCTAGTCTTATATAATCATAAGAGCAATAAATGCTATGGAGATACTAAAATTTATTAAAGAGATTAATTAAAGTTGAAGGTCCAATTTTAAGAGTATGATAAAATTATCACGTTAAAACATGGTTCTTATGTAACCAAAATAATCAAGGGGTGTTATGAAACCACTTGAATTAATTAAAGGAATTAACCACAATTAGGAGGCAATTAAATTTGCACTAATTAAAATAATGGTATAATACCCCAAAATTCATATGTCTCTTGAATAGCCGAATAATACCTAGTTAAAATAAGGAAAGTATGTTGTCTCTAATTTTAGTAATTTATTTATTTATTTTCCTTGGAATTTAAAGAGGCAAAAATCCAATGTTATTTTAGAGACCATAAGTTGCCCTATGATTATTAAAATAATGCATGGTGCATAAATGACCAGAGTAAACCCAAAAGTTGTGAGAAAATAATTAATCCAATTAAAGAAAATTGCCGACAATTAGTAGATAATTAAATCTACGTTAATTGAATTAATTTCATAAACTTTCATAATTAATTTGATAACATGTGTTGAAGGCATAATTAGGGATATATGACCTTAATTAAGAACCAATGGCTAATAAAGGACTAAGATTAGCATATAAGTAGTTTCTAATGATCATAATTAATCTTAGAACCAATCATATTTTGACAATTACACTTAACTACTTTATTAGGGATGCTAATTAAGATTAGGTATGGAAAGTCAAGATTAGATTTAATAAAGCTAAAATCTAATGGTCTAAATTAACTACATAAAGCTTGATCCATGAGAAAAGGTTTTGACCAATAAGAGAGAGAGACAAAAAAAAATTAAAACAAATTTGATAAAGTTTGAAATCCTAGAGTAAATTGGATAATGGTTTGAAATCCAAGTAAATATCTCGATGTACACGGTAAAAACTCAAAACAACAAATAAAGTGAGAATTTATACAAATTTAAATAGTTGTGAAGAAGTAGGAACCCCGGAGAAAATATAAGGACTTATCTTGAACCCACATAATTTAACCTCGAAAGTAAGCCTAGTAAAGGCTATTTTTGCAAACGTTAAAGAATAAGCTTAGTACAACCAGGGAATCTCATTAGACCATAAATCTGGATATCCAACTACTAATCAAAAAGCATATTCAGAATTTAAAAGTATTAGTGATTGATCAGGCAACCAAAAATGAAATTCGTTAAAGTAAAATCGAAGACTCAGTTGGAAGAAACTTCTTCATTAAGTATGGGTCCAATGGTTAAGATTAAAACTTCTTAACTAAGTTTAGATCCTATGGTGGAAATTGAGGAAGAGGAAGTTCAAAATAATTGCAAGAATGCCATGACATTTCACTATAAATAGAGGGCTTCCCTCTTCATTCTCTTCACACCAAAAACCATTCTAAGCAAGAGTGGAGTGAAGCAAGAAGGAGGAGGGAGTAGCAAGAGTCTTCAAGAGATAAGCTTGTTTTTAGTTTCTAGTCTTTAGTTTTATAGTTCTTAGTAGTTTTTAGTATAAAGGTTAGTTTGATCTTTAAATCTTCCAAGAAGTTTTGATTTCATGTTTTTATGATTAAAAATGTATTTTTCAAAAATATGGTGGAAAATATTGTGGAGCAAAATTCTTGGAAGTTGAAGATCAAAGTAGCGAAGTTCGGCAAAATTTTCGGTAAAATTTCTGGGCAAACAGCAGAGAAAATGTAATATTTTATGTTGAAAATGGAGCCTATAAATCATGCAAATTTCCAGAAATAAATTAGATATGTAGGGCTTTCCGAATATATATAATATGTAGCGTTTTGATTCTTGTACAAAGAGATACAACCAGTTGAAGTTAGGCCATTTTTATGGACGAAATTCTGGGCAACGTTGTGAAAAATGAAAACTGGGAATTGTTCATAAATTCTGGGTATATACAAGTATTTTTTATTGAAAATAGACATCCTAAGGATCCTGGGGAATTTTACAGAACCTCGTTTTAATTTTTCTAGAATTAATTATGATTTTCAAAGTTGATGCAAAATCTGCCCAGAAAATTCAGTATTGCGTTTTTAAATAAATGTAAGGGCAAAATTGTAATTAACAAATCCACCAAGGGTAGAGAGGTAAATAGAGGTGAAAATATCCCTTAGAATATTATTCTAAGTATTATGGTGATATGTTAGGATATCCGGGAAGTTCGGGGCTGGGTTCAAAGGTCAGGCATGTGGCCATTACACGGTGAAAGGTACGTTCACGTACTGTAACACTAACTCTGATGCTTATTATATGCTTATATGTGATAGATTAATTCAAAAAGTCATGGACAGGACTTTGTCTTGGGTCATGCACCGTGTCTAAGACTCTGTCTTAGTTCATTGTTTATACATTCAGCTTTATTTATACGGGTTACGATCTTGGTAATGCCGTCGAGTTTTCCTAGCGAGGACACGAGGAGGTTTGTCGTGGCTTGGTTAGTGCAAACATGGTTATTTGTGCATGTGCCGTGTGCTATGTCTTGTTGTTGTGATTGACATTACATCTGCTGTGTGCTTATTGATAATTGAATATTTCATACACTACTTTTTGTCTCTTGATTTATAATTTAGGACTCTTTAGCTAATAAATAATGGCTTTTATACTTATTTGGGCCTTGGGCCTTTTATTATATTTTAGCCATTATTTAATAATAAATTCCAGTTTTACATTGCTTCACCATTTTTACCATAACTCTTGAACCAGACATCGGATTTGCCTCATTTTTCTCTCATATTTCAGATGATTCAGAGAGCTACAATTGTTATGAAGACATGAAGAGCAAATTCGGACAAGAGGGCGGTTGATTTTGGAGCCGAAGTCATATGTATTTTTGGGTTCGAATTTTGTAATTAAAGCCCATTTTATTTTATTTTCGTTACGGGCACGACTTGTGGATTGGAGCCCCATTTCGTTTTGCCATTTTAGGTTAAGTGAGGCAGCAGCCACAAACACATTCTCATTCACGTTTTTAGATAGTTTTGAATCAAATACAGAAGTTTTATTTTTCTCATCTGTTCTTCCCTGTTCATCGTGTTCTTCGTGTTCATGATGAACTTCTTCATTCTGTTCGATTTTCGTTCTGCATAATCATGACTAGCTAAGCTACTGTGATTGACCCATGGATTGAGGATTCCACTATCCGGAGGACTCGTTCTTAACGGTAACAAATTCGTTTTGTTTTGTAATTTCGGATTCGATTTACTTTCGGATTGGGTGTTAGATTTAACGCCCGGATCGACATTTCCCAAGGACGTAGTTTGAACTAGGTTAAAGTATCATTGTACGATCGTACGAGAGATACGCCACGGTCGAATAAATTCGGACGATTGTTCGGTTGAGGGAATTTCGGGCAAATGCGAGAGATTTCGGTTTGCCCAGAGTCAATCACGAGTTCGGTTATAATCTGTTTTCGTCAGGAAGGGAAGTGGTGGAATTCGAAATCCTGGGTTAATCTTGTTTATCTATTTAATCTGTGTTTACTTCGTTTGTTATGTTATTTCATTTTTTTATTCTCTTTGAATCAAAACCCCCAATTTTTTTGTTTTTATTCTTTGTTCAAATTGAGCCGACTGCGAGTCGTTGGGAAACGACCCAGGTTACATTATACTGCAAATCCTTTTCTAATCTGGTTATTTTGGGAGATTACGGCAAATCTCTGTCACTTATGTATTGTTGTAACCTTACATCTGCTGTGTGCTATGTATTGGTTAACCCAGTACCCAAATAGGTTCAACGGTAGGTCCAGTTTTTAATAACCTTGGTAAAAATACAAGAAACACATGAAATTGAATGAGAATTGCTCCCACTTATTTTTTACTTATTTATTTCATATTTCTTTTAGTTTAATAACAATTTTTTCCCTTCAAAATCTTAAAGGTTAGAGATTTGAAAAATAATTTATAAAATTAGAGAATAAAATAAAATTCCATCGTTTAGACCACTTTTTCAATTTTTGAAGTTTTTTTATTCCATTTTTGGGTTCCCCAATGGTCTAGGAGTTGCCCTATCCAAGTCCCAAAAATTTTAAAAATCATTTGATAGTGTTTCTGGACTTGTTTAGGTCAATTTCTACCATAGGTTTTTGTTTTTTGTGTTTGCTTTTGTGTGTTCTAGTGTTTTTCTACTTTATACCACTTTTAGTGGCATTTTCGTAATTCTGATTGGCTGGTGGCATTTTCGTAATTCTGATTTTTTTGCAGATTCCGCCTTGTGACTATCTTTGCATGAGTACTAGGAGCACTATCAATGCGAGAAGACTTGTTGCCATTTGATCTGAAATAGAAAGGACAATTCTTCTTGCTAGAAGAGTTGTTAGGCTAAGTCGTGGGATTAATGCGAATTGGACATTGCACTTGAGTCGATTGTGGCCATTCGATTGTATCCATACGGTTGATCTTTCGATTGTGTTTCGATAGTACTTCGATAGTCTTGTTGTTTACTTTGATTCTAGTAGCAATTTTCCTAACTCGAAATTATGGCGAAAGAACGGGAAAATCGGCCTACTTTAAAGGAATTGAATGAACACGATGTTAATTATCAACCTTTGTGCATTCAATATCCGCCCTTCGCTAACTTTGAGCTTAAATCTGGTCTAATACACTTGCTTTGCCTAAGTTTCATGGTCTTTCGGGTGAGTGTGCCATTAAGCATTTGAAGGAATTCCATCTAGTGTGCGGACAATGAAACCACATGCAATTGATGAAGATCAAATCAAGTGAGAGCTTTTCCTTTCTCATTGGAAGGTGGAGCCAAAGGCTGGTTGTTGTACCTTCGACCTTCATCTATTGGGAGCTCAATTTGAGGTTCGAGAGGTTATTTATGGAGAAATATTTCCCTTCTTCAAGAGCGATTTGCGATCAAGAAGGAAATTGCCAACATTAAGCAAGTCAATGGGGAGACTTTGTATGAGTGCGGGAGAGGTTCAAAAGGTTGTGTGCAAAGTTTGTCCACACCACCGAGATCTCTCGAGAAAGACTTGATTACCCATTTCTATGATGGTGCTCCCGATGTAGACAAAGGTTTAGTGGATGCTTCTAGTGGTGGGGCTCTACGTAACAAGACACACTGAAGATGCCCGAGCCTTGATATCGAGATGGCGGCCAACTCTCGGCAATTTGGCACCGGGGCCAATAGTACTCCTGTTTACCATGTTCAAACACCTCCGAGTCCGGTACGATTCTCGAGATTAGAGAATAGACTTGATGATCGACCCTGCGGTGAGGCGGTGGCGGTGACACGAGACGGTACAATCTTCTCCTCCTCGGATTGGGTACTCATGTGGGTTCTATTCGACCCTTACCATTCTCGACTCTTGCCCTACCTTGCATGATCCTACTTATCAAGACCAATCGGTAAGCCGAGTGGGAGCTTTTCCGGGAAAGCCACAATACCCCAGAATAATGCCTTCTCCAACACCTACAATCTGGTTGGAGAAATCACCCCAATTTCCGTTGGAACCGAGAATCGAGAACCCGAGTAACCAATATCAGCAAAATTCGGGAGTTACCAACGAGAGACAAGTATAGACCACGAGAATTTCCAACAGCAATCTGCACCTCCTTTGCCTTTGCTAGCACCACCTCCTCGACCCGCCATATGTGCACCTCCATGAGGCAACACAACAACGGCTAGTAGTAGTGGTAGTGGTGGTTCCTCCCTTGAGGATATGATGAAGCAATTTGTCACGACCAATATGCGGTTCCAACAAGCAAGCGACACTTCCATTCGAGTTTGCAAACACAGATTGGGCGGTTGGCAACCTCATTGAACGGCTTCAACCTCGGGGATCCAACACTCTTCCTTCATAAACAATTCCTAATCCTAAGGGGAATGTGAGTGCTATCTCCCTTCGTTACGGCAAGCAATTGGAGGAACCTAAACCATTTTGCGGATGTGACTTCCACATCGAAAGAGAGTCGAAAATGTGAAGATTGACTCTAAAAATAAAAAGGCAGTTCAGCAAGGTGAAGAGGAAGACATCCCCATTCCTCTTCCTTTCCCTCGAAGAGCGAGTTCAATCTAAGAAGTTGGCGGAAAAAGCACAAGAGAAGGATATACTTGAGACATTCGGAAGAGTAGAGATCAACATTCCTCTCTTAGATGCGGTCAAACAAATTCCTAAATATGCCAAGTTTCGAAGGAGTTGTGCACCAATAAGAGGCGGCGAAGGGGAGTGAACGAGTGAGTTTGAACCGAGAATGTATCGCCCACTCATCCGCCCTACGATGCCTCGCAAGTGCAAGGATCCGGGGACGTTTTCTATCCCTTGCTATTTTGGTAACTATAGATTTGATGATTGCATGCTAGATTTAGGTGCTTCTATTAATGTCATGCCCGCATCTATTTATAAATCTCTTGGTCTTGGTCCTTTACGTCCTCTTGGTGTTGTTGTTGGCTAGCTAATAGGAGTAATGTTCATCCTTACGGTTTAGTTGAGGATGTATTAGTCAAGGTTAGTGAACTGATATTTCTGCTGATTTTTACATCTTAGATATGGAGGATGAGTCTCCCGTAGTAGATCACCTATCATTCTAGGGAGGCCTTTCATGAAAAATGAGCTAGGACTAAGATAGATGTGCATTACGGTACTCTTTCCATGGAGTTTGGTGATATATCTGTGAATTTCAATATTTTTGATGCCATGAGACATCCTAGGGAAGAACATTCTGTTTTCTGCATTGATGTGATTGATGATCTTGTGGATGATGTTATTGCTTGATTAGTGTCTTGATTATCGATTTTGCATCCGAGAGTGATTCTCCCATTTGTGCATGTCTTGATAATGAATGGTGCTGTTTGCACCGATTTGCTTAATGCTGCATTATTTGGTGATTCGACTTGCTTGGTGATTCTACATTACATGTGGATTCGATATTGATTACGAGTTTGAGCTTCACCCCGATCCTAATGTGCATCCCGATTCGATTTTGATGAGCTTAACTCGATTTTGATGAGCTTGATTCGATGTTAACATTGAGTTTGTATAGACACGGTCCTTGTTTCTTTGAATGTGGTTTCGAGGCATTTCCGGTGTGATGACATCGAGTTGTTGCAACAACCACCCAAGCTTCTTCCCTCCACCGAGCAACCACCCAAGCTTGAGCTGAAATCCCTTCCAGATCACCTGAAGTATGCATTTCTGGAGGTGGATGAACAGTTGCCAGTCATTGTGGCAAATAATCTTCTTCCTGACCAAGAAGAGAAGCTGCTAAGCTTATTGAGGGCGAACAAGAAAGCCATTGGGTGGACATTAGCTAATATTGTTGGCATCAGCCCTTCCATGTGTATGCATCGCATTCTATTGGAAGAGGACTCTAAATCGGTGAGGCAACCCCAGAGACGCCTTAATCCTCTTATCCTTGATGTGGTGAAGAAGGAGGTCACTAAGCACGCAGGCTGGTATCATCTATCCCATTTCTGATAGCCGTGGGTTAGCCCGGTCCAGGTGGTTCCTAAGAAATCCGGAGTCACTGTGGTAGCCAATCAGAAGAATGAGCTCATTCCTACTCGAGTTTAGAATAGTTGGAGAGTTTGCATCGACTATAGGAGACTCAACCAAGCCACTCGCAAGGATCATTACCCTCTACCTTTCATTGATCAGATGTTAGAGCGATTGGTGGCAAGTCCCATTCGCTTCTTGGATGGCTACTCCGGATACTTCCGGATCCATATTGCTCCCGAGGATCAAGAGAAGACGACCTTCACATGCCCCTTTGGAACATATGCCTACCGAAGGATGCCTTTTGGCCTTTGCAACGCACCGGCACCTTTCGGCGTTGTATGGTAAGCATTTTCTCCGAGTTTCTAGAGGACCGCATGGAGGTTTTTATGGATGATTTCTTGTATATGGGTCTAATTTTGATGCATGCTTGGCTAATTTGTCTAGAGTTTTGCATAGGTGTATTGAGTCTAATCTTGTCTTGAACTATGAGAAGTGTCACTTTATGGTTGAGTCGGGTATAGTCTTGGGACACATAGTGTCTAGGAAAGGGATTGAGGTAGATCCGCTAAGATAGATGTAATTCTTGCTTTGCCTTACCCCGCATCGTGCGGGAAGTTCGCTCTTTTCTTGGTCATGCAGGTTTCTATCGGCGTTTCATTCGGGATTTCAGCAAGGCTGCCCGACCCTTGTCCAACCTTCGCATAAGGACAACGACTTTGTATTTGATGATGCTTGCAAGGCGGCCTTCGATCATTTGAAGCGTTGCGACTACAGCCCAGTGATCCAAGCCCCGATTGGTGCCTCCCCTTTGAGTTGATGTGTGATGCTTCCAACTATGCGGTTGGTGCTATCTTGGCAACGAGTTGATAGAGCATCTCATGTGATTGCATATGCCTCCAAGACTTTGGATCTGCTCGTCTAATTACACCACTACCGAGAAAGAGTTGTTGGCTATTGTATTTGCCTTTGATAAGTTTAGGTCATATCTGCTAGCAAGTAGAGTAATTGTTTTCTCGACCATGCGCTTTGAAGTTTCTTTTGAAAAGACAGATGCTAAGCCCCGGCTCATCCGGTGGATGTTATTGCTCCAAGAGTTCGATGTTGAGATTCGAGACGAAGTGGAGCACAAAGCTGGGTAGTGACCACTTGAGTCGCATCACTCATTCTCCCTCTCACCCCTCTTCTATTCGGGATGATTTCCCTGATGAGCAGCTTCTACAGCTGCAAGGTAAGCTTCCATGGTATGCTGATCTAGTTAACTACTTGGTAGCTAGTGTTTTGCCTATAGATTCCACTAGGGCCCAAACCCTTAAATTAAAGAGTGAGTCTAAATATTATGTTTGGGATGACCCTTTATCGTGGAAATTTTGTAGTGACCAAGTAGTTAGGAGATGTGTGCACGATCATGAGTTTCACTCTATATTGCATTTTGCTCATGCTTACTTTGTGGTGGTCACTTTGGACCCCAAAGAACTGCTAGGAAAGTGTTAGACGGTGGATTATTTTGGCCTTCCTTGTTTCATGATTCCCATCTGTTTTGTAAGTCATGTGATAACGTCGGAGAGCGGGGAGTATTTCGTAGGCATGAAATGCCCAGAACCCTATATTGTTTTGTGAGATCTTTGATGTTTGGGGTATTGATTTTATGGGTCCATTTCCTACTTCATATGGTTATACTTACATATTCTTTGGCTGTTGATTATGTCTCGAAATGGGTTGAGGCGAAAGCCACTCGGACTAATGATTCTTGTGGTGGTGGATTTTGTTAGGTCTAACATTTTTGCAGGTTTGGCATTCCTAGAGCTATTATCAGTGACCAAGGCTCCCATTTTTGCAACCGAAGCATGGGTGCCTTGTTACGCAAGTATGGGGTGCTTCACAAGGTCTCCACAGCATACCATCCTCAAACCAACGGTCAAGCTGAAGTCTCAAATAGAGAGATTAAGCAAATCCTTCAGAAGACTGTTAACTCTACTCGGAAAGATTGGAGTAAGCGATTAGAGGATGCTTTGTGGGCATATCGCACCGCCTACAAGACTCCGATTGGGATGTCTCCTTATCGGCTTGTCTTTGGTAAGGCATGTCATCTTCCGGTTGAGTTGGAGCATCAAGCCTATTGGGCCATTAAACGGTGTAACATGGATTTGGCCAAGTCGGGATGGAGCGGAAGCTACAATTGCAAGAGTTGGATGAGCTTAGATTGGATGCCTATGAAAGCTCGCGGTTATACAAGGAAAAGACTAAGGCATTCCATGATAAGCATATTCGAGGAAAGAATTTTACGTGGGCCGGAAAGTTCTTGTTTAACTCCCGTTTGAAGTTTATGCCTGGTAAGCTTCGATCTAAATGGGATGGCCCTTTTGAGATCACTAACATTTTTCCATTTGGTGCTGTTGAGCTATGTGATCCACCCACGGGACGAACCTTTAAGGTTAATGGGCATCGCCTCAAGCCATTTCATGAGGGATCCCGGCGGCTGAGGAAGCGAGAGATTCTCCTCATTGATGCCACTTATCCTCCATAAACCCCTTGGGGAGTATTCTTCTTTCTTTCTCCCTCTTTCTTCTATTTGTTTTCCTTTTTCTACTTTGCTTTTTGAAATAAATACAGTCTCTCTTTCTATGATTGCTCCATATTATGAACTTGGACATTTTGGTTTTAATGGATCATTCTGTTTGGTCTGTCATTCTTGACTCTTCGATTACATGTCTTGGTAGTTGATTTGATGTTGTTGATTGCCTAAGTTGGTATTGACCTTGTGAGGTTTTGGGCCTGCATGAATGGAATTCATCTTTTGCCATTCTTTCTTTCATGTGTGCATCTGCTCATGATTTGTGTTCTCTAGAACTTGCTCCTTTTCTTTTTGAAACTACATTTTTCATTTAAGTGCATAAGTATGATGGAAGCTTGTTTTCTTTCTTTTATTTTCCTCACTTTGGCCAAATAGCCTTTCCCTTGCATTATGATTCCTTTGCTAGCCCTTTGTGCCTTTTTGACTCATTCTTTTCAAAGCTACATTACAAGCCTAAGCGAAAAACCATTTTATTCTGCACCTTGAAAATTTATTGAGCATTGGTTTCACCTTGGTTTTGTGTTTAAGTGTGGGGGTTGCTCAGGAGTGCAACAATTTAAGTATGGGGGGGATGTTTGCTTTTGTCATTGTGATTATGTATATAGTATAACTTTTTTTTTTTTTCTCAAAAAAAAAATGAAAAAAAAAAAAAGAAAAAGAAAGAAAGAAAGAAAGAAAAGCAAAAGCAAAAAAAAAAAGAGAAAAGAAAGAAAAGCAAAAGAAAAAAAAAGAAAAGAAAGAAAAGCAAAAAAAAAAAAAAAAAAAAAAAAAGAAAAAGAAAAAAAAAGAGAAGAGATATAGAAAGAAAATACATAGAAAGAAAGGAGATATATAAGTAAAATAAAAATTTTCTTACATAGAGAATGATTGTGTTAATTAGTGCTCTTTTTAATTTCCTTGGTGCTTAACCTCTCATTCCATACTATTACCTACCTTCACCCTAACCCCATTACAACCTTTCATAACAAGCTCTCTTGATTTGTGCATGCATGTGTTATGAGTAGTGGAGACGTAGAAATTGAGCAAGCTTATGGTAGAGCAAATTTCTTGAGTAGAATTTGAGCGATACACTTATTTACCTTAAACACTTGAGAGGTTGATTGATTGATTGATTGAGCGCATCATTTGAGAGACCATCTTATGTGATTAGCATCATTAATTGAGATTACCATGAATTGTAATTTGAGATGAAGGGATTGTGGTCTTGATTGATTGATCTTTTGGAGCTTTGTGTCCCTTGTTCAATTTTTGCATTGTTAGCAATTGTTAGAAAAGAAGAGTTTCTCCTTTAGGTCTTTTTCTTTGAATTTTGCTCGGGAGTGCAAAAACATAAGTGTGGGGAAATTTGATAATTGAATATTTCATACACTACTTTTTGTCTCTTGATTTATAATTTAGGACTCTTTAGCTAATAAATAATGGCTTTTATACTTATTTGGGCCTTGGGCCTTTTATTATATTTTAGCCATTATTTAATAATAAATTCCAGTTTTACATTGCTTTACCATTTTTACCATAACTCTTGAACCAGACATCAGATTTGCCTCATTTTTGTCTCATATTTCAGATGATTCAGAGAGCTACAATTGTTATGAAGACATGAAGAGCAAATTCGGACAAGAGGGCGGTTGATTTTGGAGCCGAAGTCATATGTATTTTTGGGTTCGAATTTTGTAATTAAAGCCCATTTTATTTTATTTTCGTTCGGGCACGACTTGTGGATTGGAGCCCCATTTCGTTTTGCCATTTTAGGTTAAGTGAGGCAGCAGCCACAAACACATTCTCATTCACATTTTTAGATAGTTTTGAATCAAATACGAAGTTTTATTTTCTCTCATCCGTTCTTCCTCTGTTCATCGTGTTCTTCGTGTTCATGATGAACTTCTTCATTTCTGTTCGATTTTCGTTCTGCATAATCATGACTAGCTAAGCTACTATGATTGACCCATGGATTGAGGATTCCACTATCCAGAGGACTCGTTCTTAACGGTAACAAATTCGTTTGTTTTGTAATTTCGGATTCGATTTACTTTCGGATTGGGTGTTAGATTTAACGCCGAGATCGACATTTCCTAAGGACGTAGTTCGAACTAGGTTAAAGTATCATTGTACGATCGTACGAGATACGCCACGATTCGAATAAATTTTGGACGATTGTTGGTTGAGGGAATTTACGGGCAAATGCGAGATTTCGGTTTGCTTGAGTCGATCACGAGTTCGGTTATAATGCATTTTCGTCCGAGGAAGGGATGTGGTGGAATTCGAAATCCTGGGTTAATCTTGTTTATCTGTTTAATCTGTGTTTACTTCGTTCGTTATGTTATTTCATTTTTATTCTCTTTGAATCAAAACCCCCAATTTTTTCTTGTTTTATTCTTTGTTCAAATTGAACCGACTGCGAATTCGTTGGGAAACGACCCAGGTTACATTATACTGCAAATCCTTTTCTAATCTGGTTATTTTGGGAGATTACGGCAAATCTCTGTCACTTATGTATTGTTGTAACCTTACATCTCTTTTGTGTGCTATGTATTGGTTAACTTAGAGTAACCGAGGTTCAGCGATAGGTCCAGTTTTTAATAACCTTGGTAAAAATACAAGAAACACATGAAATTGAATGAGAATTGCTCCCCACTTATTTTTTACTTATTTATTTCATATTTCTTTTAGTTTAATAACAATTTTTTCCCTTCAAAATCTTAAAGGTTAGAGATTTGAAAAATAATTTATAAAATTAGAGAATAAAATAAAATATTAAAAATACATATTTAACTTAATATATATAAATTTTAATATATCTCTTATTTTGTTTTATATTAGATTGAAAGCCACCAGCGTAACCACGGTATCAAATCAAATATAACTAACTATTTGTTTGGATTAGTGGTAGAATTTGTTTTTCGACATAAGTAAGTATACTAGAGGTGTTTTGTCGGACTTATGTGAACGTGCTTTTTGAACACAAACTCATATAAGCCCTAAAGTGGCATGAGATTATAGAAAAAAAAATACAATTAAATATTTTTAATCGTTATTTTCTTGGGAAAATCCTAAAAAAACATTATTACAATATGGGAAAGACAAATGAGAAGTCTAATATCATAAATATCAAGTCAGATTCGTGGAAGAAATCGGGATTTGAAAATCTTTCCAAATAACCAATCTACCTCGACAACATTTGGGGAACTCAAGTTATCAATATGTATACCGAAGTTGTTAATTGCAATTCTTAAGTTGTTATTCTCTATACCGAAATTGATTACACATTGCAATTAATAACTTCAATATACATATTAACAACTTGAGCTCCTCAATAATTATCAACTTTATCCTTAAAAACTTGTAATACTTGGTTCATAAGAAAACGGGTCAGTTTGGATCCATCAATCAATAAATACAATTTATTATTGATTCTTTCATGCTTTCCTTTTTTTTTTCTTTATAATTCAATAATTGAGTAATCATAATTTATTGATCAGCTAATAATACTTCCTTCTGACAGCATATCCCTCAATGGGGGAATTTATTTCTATTTTTGATGACATTACTTTCTTTATGTTATTTTTCTTTAAGTAAGCGGAGAGTTACAAAATATTCTTTTAATTTTACCACATTGAATTATATTCATCTTTTGCAACATGTGGGGAATAAACGCTTATCTTCTCTTATAATTATATAAAAGTAAGGTCGATATCTTCAGCACACGTGCTTTTACACTTCAACCGCATTCATTTACTTCATATTTTTTTTTATTTAAATTATAACTTGTCAGTTCTCAATCATAACTTCTCAAAATAATAGGTTTTTTTCTTTTACCTAAAGAAATAATATGGTTGATTTGTTCAAAATATGTGTGTGTGTGTGTGTGTGTTTTTTTTTACATGAGAAAATTTTCTTAAACATCCTTGCAGCTTTGTTATGTTGCTGCTGGATTGTTTTACACATTTCGCTGGTTTTAATGTTAAAAATGATAATATGTTATAAAAATTAAATTGGAATTTTAAAAAATATAAGAACTAGCAGCCATGTGTTAAAATCTAAAATAACAAGGCGCATTTTATTCTAGACAGTTATCAAATTCCATTTTAAAAATATGGATATTCTATATTGTTACGGACACATAAGGCTCATATCCAATATGCGGCCCAAAGCGAGGATATATTATATATCGAAACTCACCTACAATACCGGGATATCCTACTTTGTATGAGGATCATATCAAGCAACAATATAGGGGCATCTATCAGATACATACGCGATACTCGCACCAAGGATCTCAGCACAATAAGATATCTTATCCACGGTAACCTCTATAAATATAGAGACCAAACACTAAGGTGCACACGTTCTAACTCAGACTATTTACATTCAGTCACACTGTGCACACACACCACCCCCTATATCTCATGCACAGTGATCCCAAGCTCCTCTGAATATCTTCTCCTTAGGTATTCAGACAGAGCCCACCGATCCAAGATCAAAGTACCAGCCCTTGGCTGGACATCTGTGTTCTACACCAAAACATTGGCGCTGACCGTGGGGACGTTAAATTACGATTCCCGTGACTACCGATGGCTAATATAAGAAGCAATAGTCGGAATATCCAGCCTAATCAACCACAAGCTGAGGCAAGTAAAAATCACGATCAAAGTTCACCACGTCGGGGGGAAACTCTGGAAGGCAACGTTTCAGACACGGCGTCTTCTCCACCCGACGTCAACAAAACTCAGGGTGAACCAATGGAGGAGACCGCAGGCCCAAGTATAGATGTTCTCATCTGTGCAAAACACAGGAGTTGATGTCAAGGAGGATGGAGAATAAGGAAAAGCGAGATGACCTCCAGCGCTAGGAAGATCTCAGAGAGATTCAGCAAACGCTGGATGACCGGTTTAGGAGTTTCGAAGCCTTGTTTCAAAAAGGAGTCCGAGAAGGATTACGGAAGGCCAAGAAAAAAGTGAGGCCGAGTTCGGGTCGAGATCATCCATCAGCCTCGGATCTCAAAAAACTACGATTGGCTCGGATCCCGAATAATGACGACCGAGATGGTGAAGATGATCGAGATGGTCAAGAGGACCAAGATATCGAGGAGGACCGAGATTCCGAGGGACATCGAGATGTGAAGAAGGTAGCCCGGCCATGAGGCTCCCCCAGAGAGTATAGAATGAAGTACTTGACAAGCTTCGACAGAAGCCCGTTCTCAAAGGAAACCGCCACTGCGCCCTACCTGAAAAGCTTTGATTTGGCCGACCTCCCGAAGTACGACGGGACCCAGGATCCGCACGGTCACCTTGAAACTTTCGAGCTGCTCATGTGGGTTCGTTTAATCAAGGGCCTAGTCATCCTACGTCTTTTTGCGGCCACACTGACCGGACCAACACAGAAGTGGCTCCATTCCCTGCCGAATAACTTTGTGCGTAACTTTGAAGACCTCGTACAAAAGTTCGAGTTGAACTTCGCAACCAGTAAGAAACAGCTGAAGTCCCAGTTTACTCTGCAAGTGTGCTCGCTCCCCAAGGAACTCCATGTGCACTGCCTTGTCGATGGCCTAGATCCATCGTCACATTTGGCCAAGAATGTGTGCAAGAACCGAGTCTACACTTTGACCGAGTTCTACACCCGAGCGAAGCAGTATCTTGACGTGGAACAGATGGAGATAGCCAATGCCGCCGGATGAGAAAGATCCTACTAACTGATGGAGAGAAGACTCTCGGAAACGCAATCGAGATAACCAACCACGGGGGGAAAGGCCTGAAGCGAAGATGAAATACGATAGCTACACCCCTCTAAATGTGTCGCGGGCGCATCTTTGGAAGGAGCTGGCTCAGACAGACATGAGGAGGGTTAGCAGACCGAGGTCTCTCCGAAATCGACCCACAACAGACCAGTCCAAATTCTGTGCATTTCATGATGGATCGAGGCATACTACGGAAGAATGTCATGAACTCTGAGATGCCATTGAGAAGTTCATAAGAGAGGGAAAGTTGCACCAGTACGTGATCAAAACCCAAGGAAGGAGAAATGCCAAACGCAATTAGAGAGGTCGAAGTAGTAGCCCGGCCACAGACCCAAGGAAAGAGGAGAAAAGAAGAAAGTCAAATTCCGGGGACGAGTTCCCGAAATTGACTTCATTTGCAATGTAGTTAGCGGGGGATTCGGAGGTGGTGGTGACACAATCAGCCAGCGTAAGAAGTACCTTAGGGAAGTCCTTTTGATGAGAGGCCTCCCAAAGTTTAAGGACGACCCAAGAAAGTCGGCACCACCATCCCTAACATTCACAAGGGAAGAGCTGACCGACATAGTACCAGGGCATAAGGACGGGTTGGTTATCATGGAACCTTGGTGAATTGCCTGGTTAAAAGGATTTTCGTGGATGCAGGGAGCTCGACTGACATAATTAGCTGGGACGCTTACAAAAGGATGCATATGGATGTGGAGGATCTGAAGCCATGCAAAACAACCCTCGTAGGGTTCAACGGAGAGCGTTCATTTTCCAAAGGTTACATCGACCTAAGATTGACGCTAGGTACGAAGGAGGCGTTTAAATCAGAACGGGTAAAGTTCATAGTCGCTGACTTTCCTTCCTCTTACAATGTTATACTAGGTAGACCGACCATCCACAAGTAGGACATGATGGTGTCCATAAAGCATTAGAAACTCAAGATGGTCAACAATAAGAACCAAGTAGTAGCGGTATCAGGGATCGAAAGAATCCCGGTGTTATTCGAGACTCTCCAAGGCAATAAAGAAGGACCCTCATCTCCATCTCGGCTCGAGTAAAGGGGAAATCTCGGCTATATCGAGAAGCACGGGAGGCCCGACGATAAGTAAACATGGTAGAACTCGACCTCAGGGATAAGCCCGAGGTCCCACGACCAGAGCGAAGGGGAATTGGAGGAGTTGATGCGGGAAAGGATCCTTCAAAGACCACCAAAATTGGCGGGCAATAGAGGCTGATCTAAAAGCCCGATGGATTGAATTCTAAAGCGAGAATCAAGATGTTTTCGCTGGACATCTTCCGAGATACGAGGGGATCGACCCACGTTTCGCGCCATAAAGCGGCCATGCGTTCGGGATCGGCGCCGGTGGCACGAAGAAGAAGAACATTGCGGTGACAGACGTAAAGCTCGTAGAGTCATGTCGAGGAGCTCTTGGCGGGGTTTATCGAGAGAAATATAGTATACCACCTAGCTTTCTAATGTGGTGATGGTTCTGAAGCTAAATGGCAAATGGAGGGTGTGCACGGATTACACCAACTTGAACAAGGCATGCCCGAAAGATTCCAACCCAATGCCAAATATTGACCAATTGGTCGATAACTCGGCCGACTTTGTTGCTATCTTTCATGGACGCCTACTCCGGCTACAATCAAATAGCCATGCATCCTGATGACTAGGAGAAGACCGCCTTCATGACCGACAAGGCTAATTATTGTTACAACGTTATGCCTTTTGGGTTGAAGAACGCTGGAGCCACACAGATTGGATGAAACATAGAAGTGTATATTGACGACATGATTGTGAAGTCAAAATACCCAGAAGACCATATCCAAGACCTGGAGCAAACGTTTGAGAAGTTGAGACGGCACCGGATCAGGTTAAACCTGGCCAAATGCGCGTTTGGAGTACCGACCGGGAAGTTCTTAGGTTTCATGTTGACCAACCGCGGAATCGAGGCCAATCCAGAGAAGTGCAAGGCCGTGCTAGATATGCAGGCCCCGAGGATCAAGAAAGAGGTTCAACAGTTAACGGGCCGACTTGCCGCATACGACTAGATTCTTACCACAATCGCGAAAAAGGCACGCATTTCTTTAAGTTGTTGAAAAAGGAAATACAGGGAGGATGGAACTCGGACTGTGAAGCCGCATTCAAGAAGGTCAAGTAATGCCTGGCAGCACCCCCGGTCCTGACAAAACCGAAACCTAGCGAGACCTTATTCCTATATTTGTCAGTGGGAGAAGAGGCTGTAAGCACCGCCTTGGTAAGAGAAGCCGAGGCCGGACAAGCACCAATTTACTTTGTGAGCAAGGCACTACAGAGCTCGGAACTTCGGTATCAGAAACTGGAGAAAGTGGCGTTCGCCCTGCCAACAACGGCAAGAAGACTGCGGCCCTATTTCCAAGGACATCAGATAGTCATCCGAACCGGTAAACCAATCCGCCAAGTGTTACACAAACCAGACCTCAGGAAGAATGACGAGCTGGGCGATTGAGTTGTCCGATTTCGACATCACTTTTGAAGCCCGATATGCCATCAAGTCACAAGTGCTGGCAGACTTCGTCAGGGAACTCACCCCGACAGATACGACCGAGGTTGATCGAGCGGAAGTATGGAAGGTATATGTCGATGACTCTTCCAATGCAAAAGGAAGCGGGGTGGGAATTATAATAGAAAGCCGGAAGGGGTGTAGTAGAGCATTCCCTTCGGTTGAAGTTCGACCTCAAACAACCAAGATGAGTATGAAGCTCTTCTTGCCGGGCTGCTACAAGCCAGAGAGAATGGAGCTTAACGGGTCAAGGTTTTCACCGACTCACAGCTCGTCGTTGCACAAATTGAGGGCACTTACCAAACGAAAGGTCCACTTTTGGCTGAGTATCTCAACAAAGCTAAGGAAATCATGGCGTAGTTCCAAGAGGTGATTGTCACCCATATTCCAAGGGAAGAAAACGCTAGGGTAGATATCCTCTCCAAATTGGCAAGTACGAAAGGCGCTAGCAATCACAGAACCGTAATCCAGCAGAGCCTGTTCGAGCCGAGCTGTATCATGACCATCTCGGTAGCAACAGATTGGAGGAAGCCGATTGAAGATTACTTGGAAAGGGGCATTATTCCAACCAATTCGACCGAGGATAAGAAATTGATCTAAGAGGCCGCCATCTACACCATGGTGGATGATCAATTGTATCGAAAAGGCCTACATTCTTCAATGATGCGATGCTTGGACGGAGCAGAAGCCAAGTACGTACTGGTAGAGATACATGATGGCATCAACGGCCATCACATGGGGGGCAAAGCACTTGTCAGGAAAGCTCTGCGCGCGGGTTACTACTGGTCGACTATGACGGCGGACGCTAAAGAGGCCTTCAGGAGATGCGACAGTTGTCAGAACCACGCCGAACTTATTTGGCCCCTGCCAACAGAGTTGAAAGGCATCTCGGCCCCTTGGCCCTTCTACAAGTGGGGGATGGACATCCTCGGACCGTTCAAGCCAGCCCCGGGACAGTTCAGGTGACTCATCGTGGCGGTAGATTATTTCATTAAGTGGATCGAAGCCGAGCCGTTAACGACAATAACCTCGGCACGCATTCGGAGGTTCTTTCGCCACAACATTGTCTCTCATTTTGGAATACCAGCCGAGGTGATAACAGACAACGAGACGCAGTTTATGGATCAGAGATTCCAGACCATGATGTCAGACCTCGATATCAAGCAGCCTTCGCCTCGGTCGAGCACCCGCAGTCCAACGGTCAGGCCGAGGCAGCCAACAAGATCGTCATCGACTACCTAAGGAAATGGATGCAAGACGCAGAGTCTAATTGGGTCGAGCAACTTCACAGCGTTTTGTGGGGCTACAGAACAAGTGTTCAGACTTCAACTCAGGAAACCCCCTTCCGTTTAACCTACGGATGCGAAGCGATGATCCCGGTGGAGATAGGACAGCCGTCATGGAGCAAGATAAAAGCCAGACGAGAGGGAGAAGCGTCAAATGACGACGGGTTGAGGACGAAGTTGGATCTGATCAACGAGATCCGAGTCACGGCACACTGCCGAGAATTAGCCATCAAGGAACTTCTCACGGCAAAGTATAATCAGAAGGTCCGACCTCGATCATTTAACCGGAGCAACCTCGTACTTCAACGAGCCGACATCTGCAATAAAAACGCCAGAAATGGCAAGCTAGCGGCAAATTGGGAAGGTCCCTACGGGGTTAAAGAGAAATTGAACAATGGAGCCTATATACTCAAAACCCGGCTAGGAAACCCGTGAAGAGAACTTGGAACGCCGACAAGTGAAGATCTACCACGCTAGATCCCAGCCCAGAATGCATCACAATACCGAGACACACCCCATTTGGAGCTCGGTTATTTCTTATTTTAAGTATTTTAATTCATTTATGCTTTTAAAGATTTCATTGAACTATTTGTTAGCTCTTTAGAACAGCTTATTTTAATGAAGAATTCCTCAGTGGAGATTCGCCAATGTGCACTATTGATCGCTTAAGCATTACACCGAGGTCTCTAAACCCGGTTACAAGTAACAACACATCTAGATGAATGACACCAACCGCTGTACTCCGACGCGCCCATGTTAAGAGCTCAGTGAAATTGCCATACGTGGCCTTCGCGGAATTGACATGTCAATGCTCGCCCCGATTTAAGCATTCGACTTGTCATGCCGACCCTGATCAGGTCAATATGTTTAAGCTGTGCGTTGCATACACCTCGGCTAAGCATGTGACACTTCGCCGTTATGTCGGTTACAATCCTGGCCAACGGCTCTGGAACACGGTAGCGCGGTTAAAGTAAACAACCTACGTGGTTTAAATTAACACCCGTTGACATTGAAATAGACAACCCTACCTTTGATTCCCATACTTAAAGTCTAGTAGAATCCCTAGACTTGCACCTACTGCAGTCGATAAATTTCTAACAATGCTTAGAATTCTACCAATACGACGACTAATTGATAAAATCAAATCATAAATTGTCACCAGACTATGTACAACCGGCAACAACACCAGAAATATTCAAAAAGGGCACAGACACCCCAGGTAAAAATATTTACAGCACAAAGAAAGCCACAGGCTCAGGTGTCTGACGGAGGCAGCTTCGAGGGACCTGGACCACCGTCTGAGGGGCATCGAGCGAGATCTCCTCTTCTCCTTCCTCTCCTTGTTCCAGATCACCAAGTTCTGAAACTGAGGCATTATCCGAGGACGAGGGAGGAGGGACATACTTACCTTGGTGCAGATATGCCTGGTAGTCAACTTTGTCAAACTCTAGAGCCACCGAGGGGTTAAAGTGCCGGACCAGGGCCAAAGCCATGTTGAAGGCATCCTTGGCGGTCGCCTTTACCTTGTCTGAACACTCAGAGAGAGCTTTCTTGGTATCTGCAAGATCGGCCTTGGTGGACCCCAGCTCATCCGCCAAATTTCCCCGCTGCACCTGAACCGCCTTCAGAGCTTCCAGGCTTTCGGAATTAGAAGTCTTCAAAGAAACATTCTCGGCCTTCAACTTGGCCAACTCATCCTTCAAAGACTTCAACTCTTCCTGAGTAGATGTCAGCTCTTCGGACTTCTTGGCGACATCGGCCTGTAGCGCACCCAGCTCGTCCTCTGCCCAACCCTTCTTCAGGCTGAGTTTGGGCATCTCTCACCACAACAGCATTACCCTTTTCTAACTGCGACGGTTCAGTGGAAGGTGATGAAGAGGGACCACTTGGGGCCGAGGTCCTGGTCCTCTTGGATGATTGGGCTTGTGGAACGGCCCGCTCTCTTCCCCTGCCAGGCTCGGCTGCAGCACGCTTCCGAGGCTCCCTCCTCGGCTGAGCACCCTCACTGGGGTGCAAGTGGGCCACGTATGGGGGCAACGAATCCATAGCTTGAGCTACAAAATAAAAGACAGATCAGAGGCTACCAAAACCAAGGTACGACATCATAAAAAGGGGAACTAAACACATAAGAGATACATGGCCCAGCGCCAGCAGTAGGAAGAGGTTGATAAAGTATAAAGGCAATGCTCCTTGACAAAAGAGCCCAGGAGAGAAACTAATGCTGCGTCCTCGGGCAGAAGATCGTCCCCGTCAACTTGATAACTGGTCGAGTCCTTGTTATGATGGTCATGGGTCCAGTACAATGGAAATCTCCATTCCACATCTTTGGACTCGGGGCCAAGAAGAAACCAGGGTTGTTGCCTGGATACGGACATGACCATAAAAAAGCCGGTCTTGAACTGTTTGAAAGAATCAGAATGAGCCTGGAAGAGTTTACGGCCGGTTACCCCCGAAGGGAGGTTAACCCTTTCAAGCTCTCGTCATGTTTGTCAGATTGAGGTGTGAATTGATAGAAGAAGTAAAAGAAAATGGAGCGTTTGCAGGGAATGGGCTCCGGCAACAATTTACAGAAGCACTCAAACGCGAGAATGAAGCCCCACGCATTGGGATAGAGTTAAGAGGGGGCAAGATGAAGATATGTTAAAACATCTATTTGAAACTCGGTGAATGGGAAGCGAACACCTTGACGAGTAGAGTAGTCCTTGTACCAAAAGAAGAAGGAATTGTTGGTTCCCTCCCTAATAGCGCACACTGGCTCCCCTTCGGAAGGAGGGCGCAAGGTGCAGGAAGATACGTCTCCTAAGTCAAGACGGGAGATATCTTTCGTCGACATCAACGACCGGGTTGTCAACACCCTATGTGCAACCCAGGGGTACTTGTCCAGAAGGACTTGAGAGGGGGCTGGCAGACTCGGACTCCCCAGTAACAGACGGCGTCCTATCAGGTGACTGAGATGTCTCCATTTAGACCTAAAACCAACAAAAAAGGATAAAAGATCAGCGAATGAAAGGTATACCTGAGGCTTGCATGTTAACAATGGAAGGACAATGAAGGCTGGGTCCACGACCGAGGAAAGAATGGGAGGAGACCTTTGTCGGAAGGAACCTAAAACTTGATTGGCAAGAGAGTCTTGTCCGAGTGCAACGTAGTGAGAGCTGGAGGCAATGCAATCCCAGCATGGGTCGAGGTACCCCTCCGGATGGGTGTCTGACCTCGGCCGAGGAAGAGTTTGGTAAAAATTAATAGGAGTAGTTGAGATGGCCCTTGAACCACCTCGGACTCCAGGGCGTGTAGGGCCGCTACGAGGTATAGGCTAGGGAAGC
Source organism: Acacia acuminata (assembly GCA_019022655.1). Lineage (NCBI taxonomy): Eukaryota > Viridiplantae > Streptophyta > Magnoliopsida > Fabales > Fabaceae > Acacia > Acacia acuminata. The sequence goes on from JAFJYI010000035.1 coordinate 1,731,605, forward strand.
GGACCAACAGCAGGTAAAGAGCCTCCGACTCCCCTGTCGCCAGACCCACCACAAAGTAAGCTGGCGAGCCTTTTCTCTTCAGTAAGGGAAGAACCAAACAACCAGAAACTTGTTAAGGGATGATGAGCGCGTAAGGCCTCTTCCTCTTCTGGGGTTAAATTTTGACTGGAAGAAGGCAAATGACTAGACCTATCCATCACAACGGAACCTAGAAACACACAGAACGTCGGGTAAGGAATGGAGAACCAAAACAAGGAGTGGACAAAGGATGCTTCCCCTCACAGTGCTATGCTACGGGGAACAGGGGGTAAGGGTTAACACGATACCCAGAAGCAAGAACCTACCCAGAAGTACCCAAAACTAGAAATGCTTAAGCGACAGAACTCCCGAAAAGAGAAATAAAACCATAGAAATGTGGTAAGAAGACGATAAGCATACCTGAGTTTGCGAAAAATGGAAACACGATCAAGCGAAATCCACAGAACAAATCGCAACAAGGAAGAAGGTAGGTACGATAAGAGAAGTGGGAAAACAGTAAACTGAGAGCAACGAAGCAAATGGAGGGAAACGTGAACGAAGAATGAATACGTCCTTTTTCAAACGTCGTAATAGTGGGGGTAAAAGAGGCAACTCACTGGTAAAGTGGGAGGGCGCACGTCACGCAATAGGAGCATTAAATGCACACGAAAACCGCTAACGGATGGACGCTGCAGTTACGACCCCTCACCACTCCGAGGGAGCCATGTGTCATAAGGTAATCATGATAGAGGCGTAACGCCCCAAACCTGGAAAATCGGGAAAAATGGTAGACATTCACACGGATGGTGAGCCAGTTCACATCGTCTCGGGTCAGGGGGCAGCAATGGAGAACCTTGGCATTGAAGACCTCGAAAAGAACGCATGACTCCCCCAGTCCGATCCTATGCCCCATGACACAGTGACGTCATGACCTCGGCATATCTGCTCTCGACGACCGACCCTGCACAGCTCGGATAATAAAGCTGGATGAGGACAATATACATCTCGGCAGCACAGAACGCCTGAACTACTGAGCTAGGGGGCAACTGTTACGGACCTGCATAAGGCCCATATACAATATACGGCCCAAACTAAGGATATATCATATATCGAATCTCACCCACAATACCGGGATATCCTACTTTGTAGGAGGATCATATCAAGCAACAATATTGGGGCATCTATCAGATACATAGGCGATAATCGCACCAAGGATCTTGGCACAATAAGATATCCTATCCACGATAACCTCTATAAATATAGAGACCAAACACTAAGGTGCACACGTTCTAACTCAGACTATTTACATTCAGTCACACTGTGCACACACCACCCCCTATATCTCGTGCACGGTGATCCCAAGCTCTTACGGATATCTTCTCCTTAGGTAATCGGACCGAGCCCACCGATCCAAGATCAAAGTACCTGCCCTTGGCTGGACATCTGTGTTCTACACCAGAACATATATCATTCTATTTTAATTTAAATATTGCTTAGTGACCCCATTTTTAGATCCTTAAGTTTGCTTTCATTCTGGTTTTAACTCGTTAACTTTCATTTATTTGAAGCATCAATCAATCAATCAATTACCAATCATCAATCAATCAACTTTACACTAGAAATTTTATAATACCTTTTTAGTGACATGTTAAACTCACAAACAAGTCGGACAATCACACCATCAAAATTGCATATCTATTATTATTGGGGGTTGACTATAAGGAATGAAGCAAATTGAATTTAAAATTATACGTTAAATCAAGAATTATAATTATATTAATATTATGTTAAGGTGGTTCAAGCATACCAAGGAACTTCATATTTCATTATTGTAGGGATGTCCATAACTAAGGTATTAGTGCAATAAATTATATTAATGCAATCAAATTTGGATTAAACAGTTTGCTTCATATTTGGTTAACAGGGCACATAAGAAAAACTTAGGTACTTTAAGAGTACCAGCTCAAATCAACTATGCCTAATTAAAATACAACATCTCTGTGAAATTTTATCCTAGTTGGCATCCTATAATCCTAACTGGAATTTCCGGCGGGATGTGTTTGTGAGTTTTTCTTTTTCTTTTTAAACTAGGACGTTTGCTTTGAAAAAAATATAAATTGTGAAATACTTCTGGAAGCTAAAGTGTCTTATTTTAATTGAACAAAGTTTAGATTATCTTACGCTCCTAAAGTATGTAAGTATTTCTTGGCACGCACCATCAAAATTGTCCATATGCAATTATTTGGGTTCGAATATAAGGAATGAAGTAAAATGAATTTGAAATTAGATGTTCAATACTTAAATCAGGAATCAAACCCCTAGATCATCCAAAGCGATTTTTTCCTTAATCATAATTTTATAATTATGCTCCAAGCTTGCCAATGAACTTCACCTTCCATGATTATAGGGATCTCTATGAATTGTATTATTAATTATATCAATCATTAGGTTATAAGTGAAATTTTTTTAAAAAATTATGTCTCCCTCAATTGTGTTATGATATTTATTAGAAAGGACAAACACTCTTTTTAAAAAAATAAAAATAAAAAAAGTTCTGCAGCAAGCAAAATATTTTAAATATTACTCCATAGTCAGAAATTAAAGAAGTAAGCAAGAATGTATCACTTTTTTTTTTTTTTTTTTTTTTTTGATAATTTGAGTGCTGGTGGTGTTCGGTGATGAAGGATTGGGACTTGAAGAGATTTCTCCAATGTCTGCACGCCCAATGAAACCGGATTAAGTATTTTACAGGAAGTCGTTTGAGAATTTCATCAGATTTTCTATACACAAAACATAGCAAATACCTTGAAACTGTTCCACAAATGCAAAATCTATAAATGTAGAAAGTAATGGTCTTGATTCAAGTACTCCATTGTCCGAACAGGTACGTGCGACAACCTTCTTCTGAAGTGGGTTAAGCAAAATACAGACACAAATCAAATAAACCATTTTATCTTAAATGATCCTTTTGTGTTTGGCAATAGACAAGTTTGTTAGAATTTCTCTATCATGCAAGCTTCTCACTTGGTTGGTGCTCTAAGGATTCTTGAACTTCAAAATAAATAAAAATGTTGCCTTTTTATCAGACAATTTGTAAACCTTAAAAGGTAAGGATAAGAAATTTTAGTTATTGAGATGTTATATCTTATTTGTTTGAAACTAAAAGGAGAAACCCAAATAAAATAGAATCGCAAGTGGTACCCTCACATACATATAAGAGGATCCTCACCCAATCACAATACATACACACATTTGAAGAACGTATAATTGATTAACTCAAGACTCAAATTTCTATGGAAGTCAAACAATTAACACTTGTTACAAAAGTATGAGTGGTACAAGGAATGAAAGATGACTTATTGGTAGGAAATTTTTCAAACATCGAACAAAGATTGAAATGACAATGAATGAAAGTTGGGGAGAACGCCAGTGTCATATGATATATGTATATTACAAAAAGATCACAACTTACAAATAATCCACACACCAGCAACTAGACTATATATCCGTCTTAGAAAGAAAACAGAAAAAAACGAATCTTATAGGCAACACAAATACAACTAGAAAAACATCTGTCATTTAAGAAAACAACTGTTGATTCATCATTCAGGATAACATCTCTAAAGGTCTTTAAGCTTCATAAGGCATAAAATAATCTAACCTGATATGGTTTATTTCTACCAAAAGTGCTCAAACTAAATAAGTGTACAAAATAAAGATTAAGATTTAGGGAGTAAACATCTTAACATCACTTTGCGTTAAAATATCATGAACAAGTCCAGGCCCTACAGAAAAATTGTGGATGATTTCATTCCTCCCACCGGTGCAAGACTTTCAGCATAATTGAAAATCCATTCCTTATATCCAAATTTGCTAATAGCAAACTTCCAGGTTTTTTTTTAGTGGTGGGATTTAAGAAAACAGCTGTTGATTCACCTTCCCTGAGAGAAAAGAAGACAATTTCATTTCTCCAAATAGTCCCACGAGATAAGAAGCAAGGGTCGATACTATATTTTCCGGTCCAACTCCATATCTCTCCAGACGCACCTACGCCCTCCTCCATTACCCACAGATCAATAACAGAATGTGTTGGGTCTTCGATCCAAGAAAATAAGGCAAGTTTTTCCTCATACACAGTAAAGCATGAATGAGGGCGTAGCTGTGGTGTTGGTATCACTGTAAACACTTCCACTGCTAAGTCAAATGAAAAATCAGTCTCTTATTAGCATAACCCTCCCCAACCGTCTTGTAACCCCACCAAAACATAACACCATTGACAGTGATACCCGGAGATGTTACACCTCCGGATCCATTCAGCGTAAATTGTTCTTCCTTCCATGACCCTGAGCTCAAAGAATATACTTTTACTGCACAAACATCAGCATAGTCGACAGGAGAATAAGCTATCACTATCTTATAATCATTATTAATTGGACTGAACCCAAATCCTATATGATGGGAACAACCATCCTTAAGAATATTAGTTTCGGGCACTAGTCTGACCTCTCTAATAGCTGGATTCCACACTAAAAGAAAATGAGGAGATGCATCATGCTTATTGATTTCAACACAGAGCAAGCCATTGCAGCTGCCTAGTATCTTACCTTGCTTCAAATAACTGAGCAATGGTGGGTTCTGAAATTCCCAAACTTGCATCTCGGAATCTAGGCAGTACATGTTCGAAGGACCATCCAAGTCAAAATCTTTCATAAGGAGACAAGGGTTTTGATGATTTGAGTGGTCGTGGTGATCTGAGATGAAAGATTGGGTCTTGAAGAGAATTCTCCATTGTTTGCACACACATTGGAATCGCATTAACGATTTCACCGGAAGTCGTTTCAGAATGTTTCGGATAATTTCTGGAGGAAGAAACGGAAAGTCGTCATCCATGGTGCTCGAGCTCGATTGGGGAGGACGAATTTATCAGAAAGCCTTCGCTCCCAACGAAAGCGTTAGGGTTTACAGAATTACAGGAAACGATATTAAAAGGAAGGGTAAAATAATCTATTTCCCTTTAATTACAATCTCCCAACTATTTTGAAAATGTATACTTAATTCTAAATAATTATCGGACGTGTGTACCATAGAGTTTTAACTCCTTATTTATAAAGTATACCTTAGGTTAAGCTTTATGGGCCTGCGTGTCTTGTGGCCCAAATATCATAACTGCGATCTGGATTGATAACTTGGTTAAGAATATTTTTTCTAAATTCAAAAATATATTTTTTAATTAAAATTTATATAAAGATAAAATTTATTTATTATTTTACCATTAATACTAAATCCCTAATCTTACTTTTATCTTGCATGTATTTATTTTATCTTACATTTTTTGACTAAAATTGTTTAAGAGACTTAAGAGTTTGTTTATCTATTCCCTAATTTCTATTTTTATCTTTATAAGAAGTTATTTGTTTGATGATTTTAGAAATGGTTAATGTAAATATTACAAACGTTGAATAGTTTTTAAATAAACATATTCTTGATCAAATGTGTTTATAAATATTTATGAAAAAAGTATTAAATTATAGGGTAAAGGAGCAAAAAATACATGTAATTTCCCAAGGAGCGCTCAAAGACCACAAGTTTTTTTTTGGAGCAAAAATACACATGAATTCTCAAAAAGTGGAGCAAAAATACCATGGCTTTTAGTTTAACTTCACAGACGTTACTTACATTTTGAAAATACTAAAATACCCCTCAACTCAACAAAAATCCCAATTTCCTGGCCTCCCCCTGGATTCATCACCCTCCCCTGTTAATTCTCAATCATTCCAGACAAAATTGCAGGATAGAAGAGCAAAGATTTAAACACATTGACAAAAAAATCCAGAGAGATTCATCAACCTTTCAAATACCAATTACAGATCCAAAAATCAAATCCAATAATCAACATAAAAATCAAATCAGAAAATGAGGAAGAAACTGATCCAGAAATCACGAGTTAAACAAAATGAGGAAGAAACTGATCCAGAAATCACAATCTCAGGATTAAACCATTTTGAAGAGACGGAGCTTTCTCCAGTTATAAAGTACCGTTCTTGTTCCCCCCACAAAAGAAAAACAGAGTTCTTCGAATCTCCAGTAATCAAGCACAGCTTGAAAATTTTTCAATTCAAAACGATGAGAAGAAGTAGAGGGAGATCGTACCAGTGCGATAGAAGGGAGAATTTGCCCAGCAAGATTTACAGATTGACACGTCATATCTTGAACCCTAAGCCCCAAATCTGTTTCGTATAATAAGATTAGGTTTTGAACCCTAACCCAAAACGGAAGAAAGACGAAGAAATTGGAGGAACAATATAAAATCGTCGGGCTTAGGGTGTTCGACTTTGTGGATGTTGCCTTCCCTAAACCCAGGATTGAAGAAAGAAGAAATTAGAATCGAACACCCACATCCACATACCTGCACAACGTCGGCGATGGTTGATGAATCGAAACCCAAGATTTTAATCGAACGCTGTGATTGATGCCTCGCATGCACTGCTGACCCGAGAGACGGGCTATGTGTTCCCAAGGGAGAGATCGATGACGAGACTTCGCCCGGCGATGGCGTCGGCTTCTCCGTTTTGGGTTGGGACGGTGGGTATGGGGATTGAAACGGTGATGAGTGAGAGAGCGCGAGTGAGAGAACGCAAGGGCGATGAGGTCAATTAAGGGGAAAAAGCATTTTTCATTTTTTTAATAAGGTGGGGCCCTTTGAAAACTTAACGGCGGTTAAACAAAATTGACGGCCATGGTATTTTTGTTCCACTTTTGAGATTACATGTGTATTTTTGCTCCCGGAAAAAACACATGGTGGTGGGCGCTCCCGGGGGAAAATTACATGTGTATTTTTGCTCCTTTACCCTAAATTATAAAGTTAAATGACACATACAATCTTAAACTTATATGGTTTATTATTTTTGACAAAAATATATGTGTTTAATATATATTTAAAGTCAAAATTAATTTATAATATCAAAACTAATAAATTGTTTAACAAACTAATATTGAAAAGGGACATTTTGGTAAGAAAAAGTTCAAGAATTAAACTTAATGCTCATCTAACAATAACGATTTCTGTGGATGAAAATAGAATTTTAAAATATAAGAGAAGTTTGTGTAAGATACATTTTAATTTTAAAAGAGGCTTATATAGGTTTCTAAAATAGAGAGATGTCTATGTAATTAAGACAAAATTTTACTCTAAAAGTAATGTTTTGTTTTTTGTTGTTCAATCCGTATACGTGTAAGCATTTACCTACTAAATTTACAAGCGCAATATTAAAATTAGCTTATAAACATTTAAATTATACATAGATTCTTGTGTGAACCTAATGTACCACGTCTTTTGTAATCTGACTAATTAAAATACAACAACTAAATAAATATTAATCCTAGTGAGTTGCTCATGTAATTCACATTTTTATTTTTATTTTTAAAAATAAATCTCTCAATTAAGAAGTAGATATTTTGAATTTTTTTAATTTTATTAATATGCTAGCTAATATTTAGGAGATGTCAAAACAACATAGTTGTTGTATTTTAATTAGCTAAACTACAAATGATGTGGCAATATAAGTTCATACAAGAATTTATCTAAAATTTTATTGTCAGCATATTTTATTAAAACTGTTAAATTTGAATGGTTGAGAAAACATTTTTGTAAAATTAAAGAACAAAAACTTCTCTTTCTCTTGTTTTGTACTCATCTAATATTTAATATAAAATATATTTATTTAATTTAAAAATATTAAGGATATTAAATAAATTGCTTAATTATAATTATAATATGTATGATATGATCCTTTAAAATATTTCTGTGTAACATTATATTATATATGAAAATCACTGGCATGAATACAACTAAAGTGCCATGGCATTATTGCCAAAGAAAAAGCATGATACTTAACTTTTTTTACTAAATATTTGTTGCTATTATTTCCTTTTCTTAATAGCCATTTTGAAATTTTTAATGGCTATTAAGAAAAGGAAATAATAGAGTTGACAAAATTTGTGTTTATTTTTTGCCAGCTAGCTAGTGACAAAATTTATGTTATTACTTTTTTTTCGCTACTGATGGGAAACAGAATTAAAAGCTAGCTACAATCAGGGGATTAGATCCCAGACTATCATGGCTCATCACAGTGTGTAAAAATTCAGGGCACACATCATAAAACTCAGAAGAATAGAGACCCCTTTTCGCCAAAGTGTCTGCTACTCTGTTTGCCTGACTCGGAATGAATTGTACGCATAACTCCCAAAGTCGATTATAGAACTCTTTGATTCTCCGTAACAGCAAACTGCCGTACCTATCAGAATCATTGTTTTCAATTAAGGAAATCAGCTCCTTTGCATCAGATTCTAATAATACTCTTCGAAATCCCAGATCCCAGGCCAAATTTAATCCTTTTAGAATCGCCCATTCCTCAGCCTCAAAGGCACTGCAAGATCCCAGAAAATGAGAGAATCCAGCAATCCATCGACCCTCTCTGCTTCTAATTACCCCTCCACAACCAGCGCGACCCTGTAGCCTTGTGACCGCCCCATCAACATTAACTCTAACATAATCAGTTGTTGAAGATGACCAACTGGAGTTCCAAACAATCGCTGATTGAAGGGATTTAGTGTTCTCCTGATTCATAGTAAAATACTTCCAGCTTGGAATGATAACTTCTGAAGGATTCCCAGGTTTCTAAAAGCCTTCCTCGAAGATGAAGCTGCTGTTTCTCCAGGACCATAGTTTCCACACTGCAACACCCCACACCCAGCTCCATTCCCCTGACTGATTCAGGCCCATTTATGTTATTACTTAGTACTAATACTTAATTTGATTTTAAATTTTTTTTTTGAACCATAGCCCATAAACAATAACAAGATCATATTAGTGCCGAGACATCGGTATCACTTAGGAGGAATGGAGATTTCGCCCGCCATTGGATCGTGGGTAAACCCAACCCCTTTCCTAAAATTTATGTATAAAAAAAAAAAATAACAAGATTATATTAGTGCTAGAGACTTTGGCATTCAACACATGGTTGTGATTTTAATGAAACCATTTTCCCCAATGGTTTAGAGCGATTGGAAAATTTTTACGATTTGGATTTAAAAAAGTTTGGAGAAATGAGATTATAAAATTTTAATAAAGAGAATATGTAAGATAAAAAAAAAATTTAATTTTTTTATCCCCACATCTCTAATATTTTTAAGTCCTACTCATAAATTTTTTTTCCCTTCCCTCCTCTCGAAGTCTCTCATACCAAACAGCCCCTTACATGTTATTTTAGAAGAAGATAATTCTAAGTAACAACATCTAAGTTTTGAGCATCCCAAAAAGTCTTTTGTTTGCTCTGAAACATGTTCCAAAAGGTTGGCTTTATTTTTGTTGTAGATGCTGTAAAATGTATATTCATTGAAAGGAATAAGGGACGTTTTTGCTTTACAAGTTTTTATCAAGAGGCAATTTTATTTTGGAAGTTTTTCGAGGAGGACAATTTTGTCTTGACTATGATCACAATTAATTTTGACTATTAGTTGACTAAATATCTTTGAACTGTAAGTCTTCATGTTATCCACGTCATTTTTTTAAAACTTTAAATTTGTCAGAAAGTTTTAAATTTAACTTTGAAAACGAGATAAAGTAGATGACACATGGACTTTTGACATAAATTTACATTTTAACAAAAATGACATGGATAACATGTAAATTGTTAGCTTAACATATTCGATCAACCATTGGTCGAAATTAGTGGGATAATTGTCGAACAAAATTGCTACATTTTTGACACTTTTAAGGCAAAATTGCGCCTTAACCTTTATAGAAAAGATTGAGAATAATGAGGGATCAAATATCTAAAATGTAACACCCTAAATTCCATACTTCAAAATGTGTCGATTGACACTTAATTATAGAAAAAACTTAACAGAGTTTGAGGTGCTATCACTCAAAGTAATGCAGAAACGGAGAGAGCATGCGCTAACGTTTGGACGATGAGTAACTGATATGAAATGCGTAGGCATATGCCGATGCCACGACATATCCGATATATTAAAAATTTCCGAAGGAATATTCGTGTGATACAATATTACAGAGCTTTGTATAATTACATTTTTACATGGTAACTATACAGTCTTAGACCAAGCCTCAGCTAGACTTGGGGCAATGAACCTAACTCAGTTAATCAAACAATTTGGCCAAGTAGGTGTCTATCATGGAAGTCTCACCGAGTTCACGGCCACTTATTGACTGATCCACATAGACTAGCCCTGCCTTCGGCACCAAACTGTTTGAAATAACATCATTAGATCCATGCCAGAAAGAGTGCTCTGTTTAAACTTCTTTCGGCTCTTCACTCGACCGGTGCCTCTTTACGGCTCCGTTCATCAGTGCCTCTCTTCGGCTCCATCCTTTGGTGCCTTTTCATAGCTCCATCTACCGGTGCCTTCTCTGATCCTGGTTCCTTTTCCTGAACCTTTAGTCAATGCGATTGAATCTCAGGTAACAGTTAACCTCATATGAAAAGTATAAGCAATATATGTATGACAGATAGTCATTACATTTCAGCATTTACCAATACATAAGCACACAACAGATGTAAGGTTACAATAGTACATAAGCACACAACAGATGTAATGTTAACACAACAACAAGTACATAGCACACAAGACATGTAAAGTCATCCACGTTTGCACTAACCGGTGCCACGATGGCCCTCGTGTCCTCGCGCTAGGAAAACTCAACGGTATTATCAAGACTATAACCCGTATAAAGTGAATGTATAAACGGGTGATCTAAGCCTTATAAACTTAGTCACGGTGCATGACCCAAGACCTAGTCTTGTCCATCACTTCATGAATCAATCAATCATATACTCAGGGGCGGAATCAAGGGGGGGCTAGGGGTGGCCCCGCCCCCTAAAATTATACAAGCAGACCCAAATTTTTCATAAATTATGCTTAGCCACATAAAGGTTTCAATATTTTCATTTTAGTCCCTATCAAAAAGCCTCATGAAGGGACTAAAGTGAAAACATTGAAATTTTTATGAGGCTAATCATAATTTATGAAAAATTTAGTCAATTCTGTAATTTTCGCCCCCTAATTTTAAATTCTGATTCCACTGGGTTTTAGCCTGTAATTTTCGCCCCCCTTGATTTTCATTCCTGGCTCCGCCCCTGCATATACTATCATACAAGACGCATCAGAGTTAAATTTACTAGTACGCGAACGTACCTTTCACCGGGTAATTGTCAAACGCCTTAGACCTTTGAATCCGACCGGACTTCTCGGATATCCCATACATTATTGTCAGATTATTATATGATATTTGATAAATATCATATTGCCTAAAATAATATCCTAAATGTTTATTTTACCTTTCTACCCTCGGTGGATTTATTATTACCATTTTGCCCTTACATTTTATAAAAAACGCTACTTCAGCATTTATGGGCAGAATTTTCGATAACTTTGAAAAATCATCATTAATTCTACAAAAATCGAAATGGTGATCTGTAAAATTCCCCGGAATCCTTAGGATATATATTTTCAAGGAAAAATACTTGTATTTACCCAGAATCAGCGAAAAATTCCCAGTTTTAACGTGTTCATCCTCTGCCCAGAAAACTTCCAGAAAAATGTAGCTTTTCTTCAAGAATTTTTATCTCCTTGTACAAAACTCAAAACGACTCTAGGTATTTTTGAAAATCTATATATGCCTACTTTAACCATGAATATTTTCAGAATTTTATAACTTCATTTTCGTCATTGTTGCTGACTCAGGAAACTTCCAACCGACAATTTCGCGGAATTTCGCTACTTTGATCTTCAACTTCCAAGAATTTTGCTCCACCATATTTTCCATCAAATTTTCGAAATAAAGACATTTTTAACCATAAAAAAATGAAAACAAAACTACTTTGGAATATCAAAGATCAAAGCATAATCTAGCTATGAATTTTAAGACTAAAACTCAAGAACTAAAGAACTTACCCTTGAAGCTCTTCTTCCTTCTTGCTTCTCACTAGCTCTCACTTCTCTCTACTCAATCTATTTGATTTGAGTTGGTTTTGGTGTGAAGAAAGAAGTGAACCCAAGCCTCCTATTTATAGCAAAATACCAAACCTCATCCTTCTTCCTAAACCATTGGATCTAAACTTCATGAAGAAGTTTTAATCCCAACCATCCACCCTTTTCTCTCTCTCTCTCTCTCTCTCTCTCTCTCTCTCTTCTACATCATTAAGTGTCAATTTATTATTCCATGTGCTTGCTTTAAGTATAATAATCTCATGTAAAAATCATATCCACATTTTTCCCTTGTGCTATGCGTCCTCTACCTTCTCTCTATCCTATCCTCTTTCATTTTCATAAATGCTCTTAACTCTTGCATGTGCTAAGCATTTATGACTATTTATCCCATGTGATTAATGTAATTATAATATTAATTCCTTCTTCTTCCTCAAGTTTTCCTTTCCTCCTTCTTTCAACCCTTGGATTAGCTTGTGTTTGTTCAAAATAGATCCTCACCATTTATTCATAGCTTAATTTTCCCATTGGTCTATTTAATTATATGAGGATTAAGCCCAATTCTTTGATTTCTTATTGGCTAACACAATTACAAGAGGATTAAGGTTAATTATAGGTTTAATTAGAACCATTGGATTACATTTTATTAGATTTGATCTTGGCCTTCTATTTGTGTAGAAAAATCCTACTTACTATTGAAGATTTTTATTCAATATCACATGTGCTCTTATATTATGTGATTGTTTAATCTTTTCTTCTCTTATCATTGTGCAATTCGTCCCCCACAATAGACTTTAGGGAATAATTATTCAATCCTAATTAGCCACCTTAATGTAGTGTTTTAGGTATATTTGCCAAAGTGTGATAGGTTCATAGATTAATAATGATCATCAATAATTTACTCTATGTTAATATTGAACTCTTATTGGCCTCTGTTTATTAATTAAGTTAAAATATCCTAATTGATGACTTTTAATATGCCACTAGATTAATTATGAAAATTTATACAATTATTTTAATTAGTGCAGATTTAATTGCCCACTTATTGTTGTTAATTTCCTTTAATTTGTTTAAGTGCTTCCATAGCATTTTCTTGCTTATCTTGATTAAACAAGAATTAGGTTCTAATATGATAATCTTGTTGTATTTTATGATCCCTAATTATAATCTTAAAATTAGCCCTTGATTAATTTAATTTCAAGGGAAAAATTGCCCAAAAATTATAATAACAAATTACAAAATTTAGAGACACATATTCACCTTTATTTAATATGTATTATTTATCAAAATATAGTATTTATGATAAATAGGAATTTTAGGGTATTACACAAAATGTAAAAAGAATTACACACAGTGTAAGGAGGACAACAACTTAAACAAAATCAGAAACCAGTGTATTTAACTTATTTATCTAGTAAAAATGAATTAAAAAGCCAAAAGCTAAAATTTGCTTGACTTTCTTTTGTTCTTCCACATATTATACAGGATAGGTACATTGGTTGAACAAGAAGTCTCAGATAATCCAAAGATCAACAACTAAAATATATCGTACAAGCTTGATCAACTCTTGGCTTCCCTCCCCTCAAATTTCTTAATACTGCCGATTGATTCAAATCAACCTCAGGATCTAATTCAACACTCCGAAAATTCTCAAGTTTCTGTTGATAGGCGTATTTTATTTCACTTTCACGGCTTTTCTGATGAGCTGCCATGAGAATTGGCAGTAACTTCAAACTCTTCTAAGGTTTCAAGTTCTCGTAAATGTGGAAATAACTATGCAGATGTGAAGCTTCTGGTTTTTTCTTTTTCTTTTTTTTTTTTCTTTTTTTTCCCTAGTTCTTTCAATGACTTTTGAGTATATTCGATATTAATTTTGCTTTGATGGTTTTGGGTTGATTTATTATTATTATTTTTAGATTTTGATTTATGAGTTTGTTAATTTCTTGAGTGATGTGTTCTTTGAATTTTAAGGGTTTTGATTTCTTCAATCCTGGCGAAAAGGGTTTATGTGGCATAATGCAATGTAAGCATATGAGTGTTTTTCTTCTTCCCTCCCACTGAATCATCATCCATTCATTTTTCTCAATTAAACTAATGATAACGGTGATGACATTTTGTTCCAATTTTAAAAGTTTATGGGTATTTTTGCACCTCCAAATAATCTACGGTATAGAATGCATTTTTTCTAAGAGTTCATAAATATTTTTTCACCTTAACCCGAATTATTTTGATCTATTGTCTTTCTTGTTCTTGTAGTATTTCAAAATTCTAAGAGCTAACAAATATATTCTTACTTTTTTTAGTTATTTCAACAAAGCCCAGGTGGTGAACCATTTTAATTTTCTTGGAATAGAAAAAAGAACCATATTTAATCTATTATATCTGAACTCCTATAAATTGAAATATTTAATCTATTATATATGAATCCCTATAAATTGAAATATTTAATTCATTATAAAAATATGATAACAAATTTTATGTATATGTCGTGGTTCTAAAAATAAGATCTACTTAAAAATAACGAAAAAACTTTACATGTATTATAGAAGGGAATATCATTTACGCTTCTACGCCAAACAAGTATTCTCTGACTACGCCAAAAGCTGTGTCATTTTTTCTATTAATTAATGTGGCAGAAAGGGACGAGGCAAAGCGTGTGTTTTTTTCTAATAAACTCTTACTTCACCGTTGCTCGATCCACTTTACGAAGTGGCCCCCACACTGTATGGTGTTCTACACATGAATTGGTTCTTCACAATTCATCTTTGTGTGCTTCCCTATGGATCCTTGACTGGTTTTTCTGTTTGGAATCCATGAGTGAGTAATCTTTGTTCATCCCAATGAAAATATGCCTTTGCGCTTCCTCGCTTTATGCCTATCTCTTGTAGTTAGATTTTACTTGAATGTGGGGGCCACTTCAGAAAGATGGATCAGAGAGATGGGTGAAATAAGAGTTTATTAGAAAAACCACACAGTTTTGCCTCGTCGCTTTCAGTTTTCGGGTTAATTAATAAATAAAAAAAACGACACGGTTTGATATTGCTGCGAGAATACTTATCTCTAGGTAAGCGAAATGATATTCCCATTATATAATTTCTATGGTAAGAATAGGGGAAGAAAGTCAAGTCTGAATTTTTTTTTAACAAGTTGAATAAATAAATTTTATATTGATAATTATTTAATCTCTAAATCTTTCTCTTTTTTGGTGATCATCTCTATTTTTTTCTTTATGTTAATATTAGATTTGTTGGAAATTATGCAAGAGATTATCCTAACTCTTTGGGGCAAGTCATTGTTCTCCATTAAGTTATCACTTCATACTTAAGCATGTTTATGGTGATAACTATATCCCGAATTGGATATATCTTATAGATTATCCTAAATGTAGCCCGAGATGAACCTTGGTTAATAGTCGGTCATCTCACGCCTATTGTGAAATTGTTGGAGCGCAAGATGAGTTAAGACCTGGATATATCTTATAGATTATCCTAAATGACTTTGATAAGGTATGGAGATACGAATCAAAGTCATGGGCACTTGTAAGAGTACAAGGTCTTTGGACCGACCCACTATGAGAAAGCTGCATGGATTAAGTCATAAGCTTATCTCATGTATAACGCGTCACAACGCCCTATGACTTGAGATCATCATGGATTCCTACATGATGAATCGGTCTTTGACCTAGTCAAAAGTCACCTTTGAGGGTGATGATAAAGGCTGGGATCGGGATCGGTGGTTTTCATGCGGAGGGACGTGAATGGTCAAGATGGAATTTGTCCCTCACATTCGTAGAGAGATATCTTGGGCCCCTCGATGAGTGAGTCTAAGAAATGTATGGCCATCTTGTGATGGAAAGGAGTTTCCATTTCACTTATTAGACTACTCGAGAATCGAGAAAGTAATGGTCAAGAAAAGGAAGTTGACATTATCCATGCCTCATCCTTGACCAAATTATCGCGTGACAAAAGGGACGTGACATGGTTGTACGATAGGTGTATCGTGTCATCGATCCCCATGTGAGTTGGGTAGTCGCAATGTCTTGCTAGAGGCCGCTTGCGATTTGTGGGTCGACACGGTGTTGGCCCACCGCCAATCTCACATGGGCTGCAGGGGTCGCACACAAGAATAATCCAACACGGGTAAAAGTGTCGGGTTCATTGAATCTCAGATTAATGCGAGATTAATGAATGCGAGTTTAATGCAGGGTAAATATATATATATATATATATATTTAAATTCGAAAATAATATAATGATATTATTTAATTGAGATTAAAATATTATTATTATATTATTTGTTTTATGTTTAATTTATTTGATAAATTAAATATCTAAAACAAACAGAGATATTGTATCTCATTTAATTTTCGAATAAAGATATTATTGTCTATTTAATTTAAATTGAGATATTGGTATCTCAGATTTAAATAAATAGATAGATATCATTTCTCGATTTAATTTATTGAGATAAATTAAATCAGAAGGCTTTTAAATTTGGATTAAATAAATAGGTTGGATTAAATCTATCAGATAGATTTAATTAATTATTTTTAATCTAGATTCGAATTCGAAATTTCAGATCTGGCTTTTAATTCGATTAAATAAATATTATTATATTAGATCTATCGGATAGATTTAATTAATATATATTTAATCCAAATCTAAAGTTTGAATTGAAAAATTAATACGATTAATTTTGCATTAAATATTTGAACGAGGTTTTAGAAAACCTACGGGACTTTCGGTCGAGCGTATTCTAAAAAGCCGCGAGAAACCCTAGAGTGAAAAAGTGAGAGAGACGCAAAAGAGGCGCTAGCACGCGCCATAGCCGTGAACGAGGATTGTTCGTGTGGATACCGGTAGAGGAAGAGGATTCTAAGAGTCGTCTTCTCGCGATCGAGGAGGTAGCCCACTGTTCAAGGAAGAACGAGACGCGGACGAATTCTAAAAGGTAATATCCGGATTCCTTAGCCTTGATTTAAACGCACTGAGTGATCCTCGGGACGGATTCGTAGAAATTTTAATCATTTGCGTTGTACGGATCCCTACAGTGGTATCAGAGCCAACTCAACGTGCGTTTAAATTAGGCTTCTTCGTGTTTGATTATATATATGATATATGAATGAAAAACGAATCCTGGATATTTGTATGCAAGAAACCGAATCTTTGTATGAAAGAAACCGAATCTTTGTATGAAAGAAACCGAATCTTTGTTGCAAGAAATCGAATCTTGAATGCTTTAATTTGATAATTCGCGTTAGGGTTTGAACAATGGTCGGAATCATCAGACACGTTTGATGTTGATCGAACGTTGGTGATTCTCGGACGGCCTGCTGTTCGCGTGATGATCGGATTCAAACGTTCGAGACGATGATCATACGCGACGTGGGTTGAAAATTTGAGTCGAACACGTACGGATTCGCGAGGATGTTAGGGTTCATCCTTCAACGTAGTTTTACGGGCTGTTCAGATTTAACGATAGTCATGTTAGACATGGCTGCGTTCGGACGTTCGGATAAACGGCGTTGGGACGGCCTTCTTCATCGACGCGAAGTCGGGTTAAATCGACGCCTTTTTGGGGTTAAAATTATTTTTCACGAAAGAAATTTTCTAAAGAAATATGATGTTTTAAAATGAAGTCGGGATTAAATCACGCATTTTAAAATTATTTTCACGAAAGAAATTTTCTAGAAATTTTAGCTAGGGATACGTAGGGACCGCCTGATTATATAACGCGATTAATTAAATCATGGCATATTATATATGTATCATGTAATATAAAATAAAATTAGAGAATTTTATCATGAATTAATATACATTATAATTTACCTTTCAAAGTGTTGTTTGGGTATGGTGAATAACATGGCTCTAGGGTTGTAAATTTTGTATATGGCTGCGTGCCATGCCTCTCTCTAAATAATCTTGATGTACATTCTTTTCTCATCTCACTCCCCTCGTATGTAAAACGAGTTTCCTAACTATGTACTTCCTTTTATTATTTAGAGAAGTCCCCTCATTGGCTTGAGAGGACTCTAGGTTAAATGAGCCATGTTGTGTCACGAGTTTCTTAATTATGTTTGATGTGATCATAGCATAATTAATTTACACATTATATGATATACAATAAGGATTGCATTCATATAGGTAGAATTAATAAGATTAATTAATTAATATAAAAATACCCTCTAAATACAATCTTAAGTCACAATGCCGTCAATAAATGAATACTTGTCAAAACCTCGATCACCCATTTGTATGTTCCACCAAAGTGGATGCATTTGAGTTATCTTGGTGAGGCAAGAGAGAGTAATGGTGATACTCTATATTCATTATTGTCTTGACTTAATTGAGATTATCAAAATGGTTTTGGATCTCAAGGCATTGGATGGGATTAAACATGCTAGGTCATATGATGATCGAATCCCATAAAGATCTAAGAGTTACATGTGATGTAATTGGCAAAGAAGATTGCCTACCTAAATAACTTGGTTTTAAGCGTCTGCCAAAGCGGACTTAAGATCAAGCCAAATATGGATCTTAGCCCCCGATTAGAATGAGGGTTGTTAATTCGGTGGGAGGTTCGATTAAACTTTGCATATCTTTTAAATTGTAGAATCATGTCAAATAGTAACACTTTGTAACACCATCAATGCGATCGGTCCTTGAGAAGGACGAACTCGATGAGACAAAGTTTTCGACATGTTTGAGGATTTAAGCGTTGATCCTAAACACGGAAGAAAGGAGTATCTCATCGATCAACCCATTCCTAATGAGCTGCGCTAATGATCCAAGAGATCAAAATGATGCTTACATGAAGCATCAAAATGACTCTATGGATACGGGATGCACGATGCACGCCACCATGATTCCGGATCTCGATAAAGATCTCGGAACACATGGAGGACTCGAGATGATTGATCATCCTTTGGAAATGTTCGGCAACGAATGGCAACGGAAGAGAGGTATGAGGCCATAAAGGCCTTACTCTCTTGCAAGATGGTGAAGGTGAATCGGTTAGTCCCCATTTTTTGAAAATGAAAGGCTACATTGATCACCTTGAGAGGCTTAGATTCCCATCTCCAAGGAGTTAGCTACAGATGTGATCTTGAGCTCACTCCCGGGAAGTTATGAACACGTTGTCATGAATTACGTCATGAACAACATGAGGGAATCAATTTACGAAGCGCATGAGATGCTCAAAAGCTGGCGAGCAAAGTCTTGAGAAGAGACCTAGTTTGTTTTGTCTCGTTCGAGAGAGGAAGGGGTATGAAACGGAAAGCCAAGAAGGCAAAACCTCCAAAGGATGGAGTCTCGCTTCTTACGCAATGAAATCGGTCATTGGAAGAGGAAGCGCAAGCTCTATCAAGAAGATGCGGAAAATAACAAGAAGGATAGCGGGGCTATCGCCAGGTATCTATGTCATAGATATTCACTTTTCTACTTCCTCTACATGGGTATTAGATACTATATGTGGATCTCACATTTGTACAAATGTGCGGGGTCTCAAGGACAATAGAAAATTGAAGAAGGGTAAAGTTGACCTACGAGTGGAAATCAAGCAAGAGTTCTTTGCTTTAGCCGTAGGCACTTATGAAATAGTTCTACCCGGTGGGCTTTTGTTTAATTTTGAACAATTGCTTTTATGTTCATGCTTTAAGCGGTAACATTATTTTACTTCCATTGCTAGGAACCGCAAATGTTCAATTTATCTTAATGACAATTTTATGCTCATGGTGATTTGCATTTTGGTCATTGTATGATTAATTAAGAACATCCTAAAATGGAAGAATCTATGACATAACAACAAAATGGATGAAGTCAAAAGACTTGAATCCGACCTACCTATGGCATTGTCATCTAGGCCATATAAATGAGAAACGCATTTCGAAACTCCATCACGAGATGGATTTTTGAATTCATTTGATTTTGAATCATTTGATACATGTGAGTCTTGTTTATTGGGAAAGATGACAAAGGCGCCTCTTACTAGACACAGTGAGAGGGTCACCGATTTATTGGGCCTCATACATACGGATGTGTGTGGACCAATCAATACATTTGCTAGAGGAAGTCATTTGCACTTTATTACTTTTATAGACGATTTTAGTAGATATGGGTATATATCTACCTAATCAAATATAAAATTGAATCTTTTGAAATGTTCAAAATATTCCAAAATGAAGTGCAAAACCAACTTGGCAAAACAATTAAGGCACTTCGATCTGGTCGAGGTGGCGAATATTTGAGCCAAGAGTTATTTGACCATCTTAGGAGTTGTGGGATCTTCTCACAACTTATTCCTCCATAACACCTCAATGGAAAGGTGTTTCTGAACGGAGGAATCGAACTTTATTTGATATGGTTTGACCTATGATGAGTCAAACAGATCTTCCGCCTTCTTTTTGGGGTCATGCCCTAGAAATAGCTGCGTTCACACTAAATCGTGTTCCGTCAAAAGGCAGTTGAAAAGACACCATATGAGATATGGACTGGGAAGAAACCCAGTTTGTCATTTCTTAAGATTTGGGGATATGAGGTTTGTGTTAAACAACAAGCCTCTGATAAATTATCATCCAGATCCTCAAAATACCTTTTTGTGGGGTATCCTAAGGAAACTAAAGGATACTATGTCTACAATCCACCGATCACAAAGTGTTTGTTATTCGGAATGGTATCTTTTAGGAAAAAGAGTTTATCTCTAAAAGAATCAATGGGAGTAAGGTGAACCTCGAAGAAGTTCGAGAGTCACAGGACAATGTAGAACCATAGATGGAAACCGGAGAAGACTCACAACAAGTTGTTGAGCCTACTCAAGTAACACAAGGCCCACGAAGGTCCGATAGATCACGGCTACAGCCTCAGAGATATGGATTTTGATTGCGGAAGTCGTGATGTTTTGCTCATTGAGCGAGAATGAGCCAACTACCTATCGAGAGGCCGTGGTGGGGCCGGACTCCGAAAAATGGCTTGATGCCATGAAGTCCGAAATGCAATCCATGTACGACAATAAGGTTTGGACCTTAGTCGATCCACCGAAGGTTTAAAAACCATTGGGTGCAAGTGGGTTTTCAAAGAGAAAACGACATGGATGGCAAAGTAAATGTCTTCAAGGCACATGGCGGTTGCAAAAGGATTCACTCAAACTCATGGTGTGGACTATGATGAAACCTTTTCCCCATTTGCAATGGCCAAATCAATCAGAATCCTTCTTGCCATTGCATCATATTATGACTATGAGATATGGCAGATGGACGTCAAAACAGCATTCCTTAACGGAAAGCTGCTTGAGGATGTGTACATGACACAACCTGAGGGTTTTGTGCGTCCAGAGGACTCTGGGAAAGTATGTAAGCTTCAAAGATCCATTTATGGATTGAAGCGGAGCATCTCGGAAGTTTGGAATCATCGTTTTGATGAAGTAGTCAAAGACTTTGGATTCATTCAAAACATGGATGAACCTTGTGTTTACAAGAAGGTTAGTGGGAGCACGGTTGTATTTCTAGTGCTTTATGTTGATGACATCCTACTCATTGGGAATGACATTCCTACCTTGCGAGTGTCAAGTCTTGGTTAGGAAAGTCTTTCTCAATGAAAGATTTAGGCGAAGCCTCTTATATCCTAGGGATCGGGATCTATAGAGATAGATCCAAGAGGCCGATAGGCCTAAGTCGAGCACATATATAGACAAGATGCATAGGTTCGGTATGCGGGATTCTAAAAGGAGTAACATGCCCATGTCTCATGGTATTCATCTCAGTAAGGATCTGTGTCCTAGTACACAAGATCAAAGAGACAGCATGAGTAAGATTCCATATGCCTCCACCATTGGGTCTATCATGTATGCCATGTTATGTACTCGGCCGGATGTGTCATTTGCCTTAAGTATGACCACGAGATATCAACAAGATCCGGTGAGGATCATTGGATCTTTGTCAAGAATATCCTTAAGTACTTAAGAAGGACTAAGGACTTATTCTTGGTATATGGTAGTTTAGAGGATGAGCTCGTGTGTGGTTACACGAGATGCAGTTTCAAACTGACCAAGATGATTCAAGATCGTGATCGGGATATGTATTCTGTTGAATGGTGGTGCGGTAAGTGGAAGAGCTCTAAGCGAGAGCACCGTAGCTGATTCCGCAACGGAAGCCGAGTATATAAAGCATCGGATGCGCTAAGGAAGCGATTTGGATCAGAAAGTTCATCACTGAACTGGGGGTGGTTCCTACCATCTCAGATCCAATAACTTTGTTCTGTGACAATAACGGTGCTATTGCACAGACAAAGGAGCCTAGGTCACATCAAAGGACCAAGCACATACTCAGGCGATTTCATCTCATCAGAGAAATCAATGAGAGAGGTGATACTAGCATATGCAAAGTACCAGGAGAAGACAATGTAATTAATCCTCTTACAAAGCCGCTTGCACAAGCAACACATGAGCATCATGTTAGGGCAATGGGAATTAGAGTAATTAATGATTGCACCTAGTGCAAGTGGGAGTCTGTTGGAAATTATGCCCTAGGGGCAAGTCATTGTTCTCCATTAAGTTATCACTTCATATGCATGTTTATGGTGATAACTATATCCATGGATATATCTTATAGATTATCCTAAATGTCCCTGGTCGGTCATCTACGTGGGAGCGAAGATGAGTTAAGACCAGTATGACTTTGATAAGGTATGGAGATACGAATCAAAGTCATGGGCACTTGTAAGAGTACAAGGTCTTTGGATCGACCCACTATGAGAAAGCTGCATGGATTAAGTCATAAGCTTATCTCATGTATAACCGCGTCATTAACGCCTATGACCCGAGATCATCATGGATTCCTACATGATGAATCACTGGTCTTTGACCTAGTCAAAAGTCACCTTTGACCGGGTGATGATAAAGGCTAGGATCGGGATCAGTGGTTTTCATGCGGAGGGACGTGAATGGTCAAGATGGAATTTGTCCCTCACATTCGTAGAGAGATAATCTTTGGGCCCCTCGATGAGTGAGTCTAAGAAATGTATGGCCATCTTGTGATGGAAAGGAGTTTCCATTTCACTTATTAGACTACTCGAGAATCGAGAAAGTAATGGTCAAGAAAAGGAAGTTGACATTATCCATGCCTCATCCTTGACCAAATTATCGCGTGACAAAAGGGACGTGACATGGTTGTACGATAGGTGTATCGTGTCATCGATCCCCATGTGAGTTGGGTAGTCGCAATGTCTTGCTAGAGGCCGCTTGCGATTTGTGGGTCGACACGGTGTTGGCCCACCGCCAATCTCACATGGGCTGCAGGTCGCACACAAGAATAATCCAACATGGGTAAAAGTGTCAGGTTCATTGAATCTCGATTAATGCGAGATTAATGAATACTCGAGTTTAACAGGGTAAATATATATATATATATATTTAAATTCGAAAATAATATAATGATATTATTTAATTGAGATTAAAATATTATTATTATATTATTTGTTTTATGTTTAATTTATTTGATAAATTAAATATCTAAAACAAACAGAGATATTGTATCTCATTTAATTTTCGAATAAAGATATTATTGTCTATTTAATTTAAATTGAGATATTGGTATCTCGATTTAAATAAATAGATAGATATCATTTCTCCGATTTAATTTATTGAGATAAATTAAATCGAAGGCTTTTTAAATTTGGATTAAATAAATAGGTTGGATTAAATCTATCGATAGATTTAATTAATTATTTTTTAATCTAGATTCGAATTCGAAATTTCAGATCGGCTTTTAATTCGATTAAATAAATATTATTATATTAGATCTATCGGATAGATTTAATTAATATATATTTAATCCAAATCTAAAGTTTGAATTGAAAAATTAATACGATTAATTTTGCATTAAATACGAAAGGTTTTAGAAAACCTACGGGACTTTCAATCGAGCGTATTCTAAAAAGCCGTGAGAAACCCTAGAGTGAAAAAAGTGAGAGAGACGCAAAAGAGGCGCTAGCACGCTGCCATAGCCGTGAACGAGGATTGTTCGTGTGGATACCAGTAGAGGAAGAGGATTCTAAGAGTCGTCTTCTGGCGATCGAGGAGGTAGCCCACTTGTTCAAGGAAGAACGAGACGCGGACGAATTCTAAAAGGTAATATCCGGATTCACTAGCCTTGATTTAAACGCACTGAGTGATCCTCGGGACGGATTCGTAGAAATTTTAATCCATTTGCGTTGTACGGATCCCAACGGGAATAGGGATTGGTTATTGAGAATATGACTCGATTTGGGAACTGCATTAAAGGCTCTCTGACACACAAATTGCTTTATGATGATTTGTTGTGAATCCATGATATAATCACCTAAAACTCATTAGCAAACTGGTTAAAAGCATTCAATATTAGTAATGAGTAATGATTTGAAGAAACAAAATCATAATCAGTTGATTTAGATTTTCCGGAGACGGTGATCTGAAAATTAGAAAGATATGACTCTAGTTAAAAAGAGAATGCCTATAGGCATATTGGAGACCGGAGGCATTTTAATTGACTCGAGGTAAGAATAAGTCGTTTGAAATTCATGTTGGAAAGATTTGGCTTGAGTAAAAAATATGATGCCTAGAGTCATGTGCCTAAAGGCAATTATTATTTGACTTGAGGCAAAGTCGATTTTTGCAAGTTAACGTGTTTGTCGAGTTTGCCTAGTGTCAATTATTTGATGCCTTGAGTCAAGTTGCCTTAAGGCAATTAATAAATGACTTGAGGCAAACGCTTTCACGAGAGTTAGAAATAGCGCACCTCGTTTTGACTAGAGGCATGACTAAAATGCCTTGAGGCAATTAATAAATGACTTGAGGCATAAAACGAAATCAGCGATATAATGAGTGAAAGAGTGATTTGCCTTGAGTTAAACATTGGATGCCTTGAGTCATATTGCCTAGAGGCAATTATGGAATGACTAGAGGCAAAAACGAAATCACCGTGATAATGTGTAGAAGAGAAATTTGTCTTAAGTCAAATATTGAGTGCCTTGAGGCATATTGTCTTGAGGCAATTATTAAATGACTAAAGGCAACCCATCGAAAAGTTTCAAAATCATTTTAACAAGAGAATCAATTAACTCAAGGTAATTAAATAAATGACTCGAGGTATCCTAGAGCGCGAAAATGGATTTTAAAATATTTGAACAAGATAACTCAAGGCACATATTATTTGACTAGAGGCAAATTAAAACTTCAAATTTTCATCGAAAATTAAGGTTAAATTACATTATAATTGTTATCATCAAAACATCAAAAACATGAGAACTAACGAGATAATATCTATATAAAATTTGATTATTTTTATTGTTAAAAAATCAGGCAAGTTAAAAAAGTTATCATGGAGCCATTCAAAAAAACCTATCATGGTTATGAGAAAATTTATTAAGCTATCACGGTGTATAAGGGGATTCAAAGTATTTAAATTTTGTAATAGATTAAATATTTTAATTTACCGTTTCAAATTTTTAATTAGTTTTAAATTTTAAAAATGAATAAGAAATTTAAAATTTGTAGTAAGAAATTTTAAGCTTTTAATTAGTTTTCAATCTTGCGAATCACACCCAAAGGAGCTTTGCCCCAATATAGAGCATCGAGATGCACCATCAAAGAGAGAAAGAAGACGTTGATTCTTGCCTGGTATATTTTTAATTTCAATATAAAAATATTATATTAAAATACAAGAATACCTTGTCAAGCATCTAATTGCACGGTTAGTTATTACGTAAGTTAAATGAAGCAGCATTTTCCGTGATGAGTTCTGAACTCACTAGCATTATAAAGTTCTAAACTTTCTTATTAATTCATTATAATATGTTAGAATATGAGATTAATCAAAGTATTAGATATCACACTCCCCATTAAGCCCGTCTAGGTACTAGTTCAATTGTTCAAAGTTTAATGATCAACTTATACCATCTCGTTGCGATTAAATATGTAACATCCCAATTTTTGAAAGCGTTTTCATGGTATCGTGATCAGAGTAGAGCATCGGAAGTAAATAGTATTGAAAAGTAACTGATAAATATCCACTGTAATGTATGTACTTATAACGGCGTTACATTTTTTTCAAATGTCGATATCGTAAAGTACATGTCAATAGGACTTTCTCTAGCCGGTTCCTACATCTGCTGCTTACCCTTGTCTTCGATCCGTTTACTCCGGATCCACGAAGCTATGGTAAGAGCGAGGTTCAATACCCATTGAACCTCGGTGTAACGGTTAACCTCATATTCATGTACAGTTATGTATGACAGTTATCTCATGACATCACAGCTATATTCACATATAAAAAGCAATAACAACACAGCCACCGCATATGAATGTTATTATAGTCTATGAACATATCTATCACATATAGGTATAAGTAAACATCGAGTTAGTGTTACAAAGACGCGTCCGTACCTTCGTCGGTGTTGTCGGTACGTTGACGGTCGGATGGTGATCACGCGTATCCTATAATGGTAATATCGTATTTATTAATTTATAAATAATATCCTAGAAGATATCCTAGTCCCTAATGACCTTTTTACCCTTGCTGTATTTATTTTTCACCTTATTTCCTCAAAATTCGTAGAACAACGTTGGTGCCAATTTGGCAGATTTCTGTCTAAATGTGAAAAATCATAACTAATTCTAGAAAAATCGAAACGAGGATCCGTAAAATTCCATGGAATCCTCAGGATGTCTATTTTTAAGTAAAAATAATCAACTTTGCCCATATTATACGTATCATTCCCAGGTTTAAAGTTTGGAGTCTCTGCCCATAATTTTTCCAGAAATTCGTAGCCTGACTTTGAGGATTTTTATCTCACTGTACAAAAATCATTTTGACATGTTCTTGACATATTTAAAAATCCCTATATGTCTATTTTAACCATGAATTTTCTCAGAATTTTTTGACCATATTTTCAATATGAAATTCTGGCGTTTTCATCACTGCCCCCAGAAATTCTGAAACCGATGAAATTTCACCAGAACTTCGTTACTTTGATGATTTTCTTCCAGAAATTTTGCTATACAACCTCCCTCACCAATTTTTCAAGATAAAGCCAATTTTTACCATAAAAACTTGTAAATAAAATTAATCTAGCAATTTTAAGATCTAAGCTACTTCTATCTAAGAATTTAAAGACTAAAAACTAAAGAACTCAAAGCTAGAGCTAGGGAACTTACCAAGAACCTTGCTACTCCTTCAAGAAGCTCTTCCCACTCTTCCTTACTCTCTCAATATGGTTAATACCTTGTGAATTGGTGAAGAATTATGAAGAGCAAGGACCCCTATTTATAGTAAATTGGTGTGGCAATTTGGCAATTAATTCAAACCCAACTCATCTTGTATTATGGCCATTGGATCTAGACCATTTGGGAAGCTCAAATCTTCACCATTTAGGCTCCAAAAACGTTTTCCCTCTCTCTCCCCTCTATCCTCTTCCATTTGCTTCATGACTCATCCACCAAGTACATTATCCTCTTCCTAAAGTTGCAAAATATCCTATGTGTTCTAGCTTTTTCCTAAGCCAACTATCTCCTTCTTCTATTCTTTGTTTTTCACTAGATAAAAATTCATTTGGGGATCTTAATGAAGTTTGATTCAAATTTTCTTTTTGGTTTTGAACTCTTGAGATTTTTGGCTTTAATTAGAGACATCAAACACCCATTTCCTCAATTGGAACAAATCTTCAAAAGTTGAGGAAATGACTTTGGTTATAGTCAATCTCAAGCTTGAATTATGCTTGTTCATAATCTCTTCCTATATTTGATTTATGATAAATGTATCTCAAGATACAATTTATTTTGTATAAATTCTTATTGATTTTTAAGGATTTAGATTACTTGATTCCCGATTTATCTCTTTAGTGGATTTCAAATTATTATTAAATCAAGCCTATAATCTCTCTCTCTTGCTTACCCTCTTAAAAAGTCATTAAGAGCATTTATGAGAAGTACATATTTCTTCTTCTATGATTAAGACTTGCATGTGCTTTGATGAGTGTTTGATTATATTATTCTTTGTCAATTCCACAAGCCAAGCCTAACCGTGTATTACTCCCCCAATTTGCTTCTCAAATTGTGTTTCCATTGTCTCACATAATACGTGGGAAAACTCTCTTATTGGTTGATTTTAATCCCACAAGGATTATGCTTTATGAAGTTAAATTAAGCCATTAGGATTTAGCTTTATTAGATTTAATCCAAGCCTCTAATTTATGTTGGAAAAATCCTACTACTATTGATGATATTTGTTCATATATTATGTGCTCTTAGGATTTATTTATTTGCTTCGTCTTCTTTTCTTTAATTTAACCAAGAATTAGCCCCTTCTAAATAAATATTGGGGGATGTTGATTTAATTATGTTATAATCCTTAATATAATGTTTTAGGGGTTTATTAAGTCTAATTGTTAATTTATGATAGGTTACTATACTTATTATGATTATTTGAAACTCATTTGATGCTAATCTTACTCCTTTATTAGCCTTTATTTACTAATTATTCTCATGTATTCTTAATTATGACTTTTTAAGTTAATTTATTGATTAATCATAAAAATTACTTTAATCACTTCAATTATTGCAATTAGTTGTTGCTAATTTTTCTCTAATTGATTTTATCATATCTAGATGTTAAGATATCAATTTAGAATATATTATGATCTCCTATATTAAAATAATTACACCATAATGTTTGAGACCACATATTCACTTTATTTTAATAGGCACTATTTGCCCACAAATATTATTTATGAGGAATATCAATTTTAGGGTACTTTATAATCCCTATTTGAGAGTTAGGAGGGTTGGTTCTGATTCTTATTAGATTCTAATCACAAATTGTCCTATAAATTTAATAATAAGAAACCAATAATTTAGAGGCAACATACTCTCCTATTAGAATAGATATTATTTATAAAAAATGTTGTATAACAATTTTTGGGGTATTATAATTAAATTACTATCTTTTAATTCTATACCAAGTATTTCAATTTTCAAGTAAGTATTAAAAATAAGAGTAAAATACCCTAACCGCCTTTCTATTTTACCTTAATTACACATGAAAACATACACTTAAGTCCAAACCGTTAACTCCGTTAAGAATATTCTAAAATATATTTTTAATTGAAATTATATAAAAATGAAATTTATTTACTAATTTATCCTTAATGCTAAATCATAAATTTTAATTGACAACTTGTAAATATCACAAGCTTTTAAAAATTTGAGTAAGTTTTTTAAATGTTTGTAGAAAAATATCAAAATTTAAATTTAAATGACTTAATACAATCTCTTAAACATATATAGTTTATTATATTTGATATAACAAAATTTTTTTGATATATATTTTTAGTCATTTAAGAAACTAAAATAAATAAATTCTAATAAATATGGTAAAGAATTAAAATTATAAATTTTGTAATCTCAAAATTCAGAAATATTCAACATATTAGAAAGTTTTTTTAAAAAATATATTAGGATAAAAATTTGGTGGTATAATTTTTTTTTCCCACATACATATATATTTGTTTAAATAATTCTAATGTTAAAGAAGGGCATTTTGGTAAAACTAAAGGTCAAAAGTCAAACTTAACGGTCAACTAGCAGTTTGGGTGGATGGAAATAGAATCTTAAATATACAAGGGAGGTTGTGTAAGATTCATTTTAATTTTAAGGGGGTCTATATGGGTTTTCAAAATAGAGAGAATGTCTACGTATAATTAAAGTAAAATAGAGAAGTGGTTAGAGTATTTTACTCTAAAAATTACATAAATAAATAAAATCAATGTTAAATAAATAAAAAATGAAATTAGTAAAAATAAAGTAAGTGTAGAAAAAAAAATTGAAGAGAGTTACTAAAAAGTTCATGATTCATGGAAAATAAATTAATTATGAGATGTAAGATACTTCTCATCCTTATATATATGTACCTCATAAATAATTAAGAAAAAGAAGTTAAAGATGAGTTAAATTGTTAAATTTTGTCAATTTAAAATGATTTCCATAGTTGACTTCCATTTAAGACCATCCCAAAAAACTTCGCAAATGTGCATGATAGTTATAAGGGCTATAAGTTTATCAGCAGCCACTTAGAGGTTCATCGTGCATGCCTGCAAATGTCTGTCTTGTGGTGTTTGTTTATTTTTCGGTTGTTTTCATTAATGAGTTGCTTTGGCCCATACTATTGCGGATGGTTGGTGTAATACCCTAATTTTCATAACTCTTATAAATATTGTACTTTGGAAAATAATTACTAAAATACAAAGGTGAATATGTGTCTCAAAGAATTATAATCTATTGATTATATTTTTGTGCAAATATCACTTTGGAATTAATTAACCAAGGGTTAAATATGAGACATTGTTTAGGAGCTATTTAATATGATATAAATAGCACATAAAATGGTAATTAATTTATAATCCAAAGGAGATAAAGAAAGAGTTATGAAAACCCTTAGCTAAATTAATTTAAATTAGCAATTTATAATTAGCAAATTAGCTTGTACTAATTGAGGTTAGTGGCTTATGTTTTCAATTTGATTAAGAGTTATAAAATATGGTATAATTATCATATTAAATCATGGTTCTTATATAACCAAAAGAAGCAAGAAAATGTTATGAAAATACTTAAGCAAATTAAAGGAAATTATCAACAATTAATGGGCAATTAATCTTGCACTAATTAAATGATCGTGTAATTCTTCAAAATTAATCAAGAGACATATTAAAAAGCAACAAATAGAGATGTCTTAAATAAAAATCAAAGACCAATAAGAAGGCGAGATTAGCATAGAATGAATTACTAATGATCATAATTAACCTAAGAACCAATCACTCTATGACAAATATACCGAATAACATGTTAAACACTACATTAGGAGTACTAATTAGGATTAAATCTTCATCCCATAAAGTCAAGTGTGTAGGAAGATTTGCACATGGAGGAGAGAGAAAAAGATTAAACAATGATATATTCAAGAGCACATGTGTTTTGAAAATAAAATCTTCAAATAGTTGTAGGATTTTTCTACACAAATGGAGGGCTAAGATTTAGTTTAATAAAGTGGAATTTAATGGTTCTAATTAACTACACAATTAATCTAAATCCATGTGATAATTGGAGGACCAATGGGAAGCTTGAGTATTTATCTAGTAGAGACAAGCGAAACACAATTCCAAGAGTCAAGAATTTGGGGGGGGGGGACGGTTTGGCTTGTGGAGAAAGAAGGAAGTGTATTATTTAATTCAAGATAACAAACACATAGGATAAAGAAGCACATGGGAATGGGACAAATTGGAAGAGATAAGATAAGGCATTAATGAAATTGGAAGAGGATAAAGGGGGGGGGGGGGGAGAGAGAGAGGGAGGGCGAAAATGGAAGGGAAAGAAGAGGGAAAAAATGGTGAACTCACAACTTGAACTTGAGCCTATAAATATAGAAGCCAAGTCTCTTCATTCTTCACACCAAATCAGCTCCAAGAGGTGATTTCTAAAGAGTAGAGCGAGTGAGGAGTAGCTTGAAGGAGTAGAAGCAAGATCAAGTAAGTTCTTGAAGTTTTAGTCTTTAAATTCATAGTTAAATTGTGCTTTGATCTTGAATCTTCCAAAGCAATTTTGTTTTTATGTTTTTGAAGTTAAAAATTATTTTATTTCAAAAATATGATGGAAAATATGGTGGAGCAAAATTCTTAGAAGTTGAAGATCAAAGTAGCAAAATTGCGGTAAAATTTACGGTTAGAAGTTTTCTAGAATCGGCAACATAGAGGCCATGATTTTATGTAGAAGATGAAGTTATAAAATTCTGAATTTTTCATGGTTAAATTAGACATCTAGAGCTTTCCAAATATACCTATATTGTATCATTTTGAGTTTTATGCAAGGAGATAACAATTCCTAAACTTAGGCTACATTTTCTGGAAAAATTCTGGCCAAGGGTTGGAAAACGTTAAACTGGGAATGATTCACATGTTTCCAGTAAAAACCATTATTTTTCCTCAAAAATATACATGACAAGGATTCCATGGAATTTTATAGCACCTCGTTTCAAGTTTTTTGGAATTAATTATGATTTTTCAAAATTAGCGAAAATTCTGCCCAGAAATGTTGAATCAGCGTTTTTTTTTATATAGAAATAAAGGGATATAATTGGAATAACAAATCCTCTAGGGGTAAAAAGGTCAATAGTGGCTAAAATGTCTCTTAGGATATTATTTATAAGGGAATAATGAGGTGATATTATTATAGGCTATCCGAGAAAACGTACCGACAGACGAACGTACCGCTAAGCTCTACGGACTAAGGTACGTTTGCTACTAGTAACTTTAACTCTAATGTGTCTTGTATGCTTATATGTGGTAGGATGATTCATAGGGTTATGGACAGGACTATGTCTTGGGTCATGTACCGTGGCTAAGACTCGGTCTTAAGTCACTGTTTATATACATTCAGCTGTGTGCGGGTTATAGTCTTGATAACGCCGTAGTGATGTTTTCCTAGCGTTGAGGACATGAGGAGCTGTCGTGGCTTTGGTTAGTGCAAACATGGATAACTTTACATGTGCTATGTGCTATGTACTGTTGTGTTGTTAACATTACATCTACTGTGTGCTTATGTATTGTTGTAACCTTACATGTCTTTGTGTGCTATGTATGGTTGATTCGAAATGTAATGAATATGTCATATATACTATTTATACTTTTCATATGAGGTTAAGCGTTACGAGGTCCGATGGGTATTGGACATCAGATTTGTCTAAGGTTCGGGGAAAGGAACCGAGCCGAAAAGAGGCAGATGGACAAACGACAAAGAGGCACCGGTCGAGAGGGAGCGATGAAGGTCACTAGAGACTAGTTAATGGCATGAATCTAACGACGTTACTTCAAACTGTTTGGTGCTGAAGGCAGGGGTAGTCAATGTGGTTCAGTCAATAAGTCACCGTGAAAGACGGGGAGACTTCCACTAGACACCTACCTGGCCAATACATTTGATTAACTAAGTTGGGTTCATTACTACAAGTCTAGTTAAAGCTTGGTTTAAGGATGTATAGCTACTATTCAAGAATTGTAATTATACAAGTCCTGTATTATTGTATCACATGAATATTCCTTCGGGAAATTTTTAATATATCAGCCTATGCCTGGGCATTTTATATCAGCTACTCATTGTCCAAATGTGCGCTCTCCGTTCTGCATTACTCTAAGTGGTAGCACCTCAAACTTTATTTATTTTTCTAAAACTAAGTGTCAACCGACATAATATGAAGTATGAAATTTGGGGGGTTACAGTTGGTTTGTTCGCCTTTCTCCTGGTTCATGATGATCATTGCTATGGCTTTCCCTACTTTTGGGTATTCCTACTTGCTTTTTCAATATCCCTTGTGATACGAGATGTACGTGGCGGGTTTCAAAGACTAGTGCTTGTTTGAGTTAGAAGTAAAAGTTACTTTTCCAACATGATTTACAGTATATGAAGTAAGTATGTGAGAGGAATTTTATATCGACTAGTGTAAACATACTTTTTAAGTGCTAACTCAAACAGGCTCCACTGTGCGTCTCTTATCTCGCTTCAGATGCTTATGCCTGATGTTAGTCTTCATCTTCCTTGGCATGTTCGTGCATGACTGGGCTGCATATGTGATTGCATGGTGTGTGTTTATGTGTCAGGCCTTTATGTTTCCATGGTTATTGTCTTTTTCTTATGATTGTTTTTCTGTTTGTTGGGTGTTTTATTTTTCTCTACTTTTCATGTTTTTCTTCATGTTCTTGGGCTTCATAGTTGCTTACTCCATTAGGCTAGTTGTTGAAGCTTTTTTATGTATTGTTTTATTTAGTTTATAATAAAGCGTCTTCCGTGTAAAAAAAAACGTTGTATAGATCAATCGTAGGGGAGGCTCGAACATGCCAAAATCACATAAAGGAAAAATCTTAAAAAAATCCTTATTCCAAAATTTATTGCCCAAACGATCAAGGTACGATCTATCTTCAACGAGTGCAACTGTTTGTTCAACTACGTGCAGAATGAAAGACATTTACATATAGCTGAAAATATATCGTATGTGTAACACTCCATTTTTGAAAAGCAAAATAATATAATTTTATCGAGTGGCGCATCGGAGTAATTCAAAAGAGTGAGTACTAATGAGTATGTTACAAAACATTAACCATGGTTCGTTATAGTAGTGGTACAATTATCCCAATAACTCAAAATATTATACAGTCCAAAAACAAACAAGAACAACTCCGGCCAGGTCTTCTTGCGGGCTGCTTACCCTTGTCGTCGGTCCTCGGTCGTCCAGACCCTGATGCTATAGTAAGAGCTGAGGTCCAATGCCCATCGGACCTCAGGTAACGGTTAACCTCATGCTCAAGTAATACAGTATATGTATGATAGATATTCATGACATTACAGCAGTAATCAATACATAAGCATACAGCAGATGCAAGATTAATATATCAACAGTACATAGCACACAGCACATATAAAGTCATCCACGTTTGCACAAATCGGTGCCACGATAGCTTGTCGTGTCCTCAGCGCTAGGAAAACAATCCTACGGTGTTATCAAGACTATAACCCGTGTAAATCTGAATGTATAAACAGTGATCTAAGACCAAGTCTTAATCTACGAAATCATCTATCACATATAAGCATACAACAAGCATCAGAGTTAGTGTTACAGTACGCGTCCGTACCTTAGTCCATGTGGGTGGTGGTACGTTTAGCTATCGGTTCGTTTCCTCGGATTGCCTATAAATGTATAACCGCATTATTTCTTTATAAACTGCAGTCTAAGAGGTACTTTAGCCACTACTGATCCCTCCTATCCCTGGTGGATTTATTATTCCAATTATATATCTTAATTGTCGTAAAAACACTTTGTTCCAACATTTTACGGGCAGATTTTTTGATAACTTTGAAAATTCATAACTAAATCCACAAAAGTCGAATGAGGTTTTGTAAAATTCCTTGGAAACCTTAGCATGTCTATTTTCATGGAAAAATAATGGTTTTCACCCAAAATCAGTGAATCATTCCCAGTTTTACAATCTTCAACCTCTGCCCAGAATTTTTCCAAAAAAAATGTAGCCTTATTTCCAGAATTTTTATCTCTCTCTACAGACCTCTATTTGATACATATTTTATATCAATGGAAATCTATACATGTCTACTATGACCATGAATTATGTCAGAATTTTTGAATATAAATTTACTCACAAAATAATTCCCTCTAACCGACTAACTCCCATAGCCCACAAAACCCAACAATTCTCTATCTTACTCTAACTTGTTTTATTAATCCTAAAAGTT
This sequence comes from Acacia acuminata, assembly GCA_019022655.1. NCBI lineage: Eukaryota > Viridiplantae > Streptophyta > Magnoliopsida > Fabales > Fabaceae > Acacia > Acacia acuminata. The sequence goes on from JAFJYI010000035.1 coordinate 1,766,939, forward strand.
ACTTCCTAACATGTTCCCACCTTGTCAGACATCTTTCGATGCAAAAAGGCTTGAAAAAAATTATGGGAAATTAATTTACCTATTTCCTAGATTAAACTAACATTTATACTAAGAACTACTAAGAACCACTAGTGCAAAAAAGGGCTTTAAGACCGCCTCATTTAGACGGAGTAATGACGCACCGATCTTAATAGTATGACCGGTGGCAGTTACGTAAATATAAAGAACTTCTTGGACCGCATCCTTTATCAATGAGTCTTAAATATATTATTTAGACCACTTAACAAAACAAATGGTCTTAAAAATGTAATTAAAAAAAATTGAAAGTTCAAATTTCTTTAGAGAAATCTCGAACAGGTCGACTTATATTTTCTGCGGTCCAAAATAATAAGGAAAAAATTAAATAAAGTTTTAAGACTGGATTTATATAACAGATGGTCTTAAAGATTATACTTTTTAGAGCGGACATAAATTGTGCCGGTACTAAATAGTTTATTACTTTTAAGTCCGGAGTTTAATAAACGACGGTCTTAAAACTTAACCTTTAAGAACGTCTTTTTAGTTCATCCGGTCTTAAAAATAATCCACCAATATATTCTTCTTCGCGTGAAATGTTACCTTACGACTTACGTTGTCACTCTGAACTCTGAAACCCCTCTTCTTGTTGTGAAACCACTCTTCCTGTTGCATTACCTCTCTTCCTCGCCCATGCGAAACGTTACCTTACGACTTACGTTGTCCCTTTGAACTCTGAAACCCCTCTTCTTGTTGTGAAACCACTCTTCTTGTTGCATTACCTCTCTTCCTCGCCCACGTACCATTAGCCTCTGTTACTCTCTCATTTGCTCAAGCATCCTCTCTTCCTTTCTCGAAAATGAACAGTGAAAACGATTCCATTCGTGTTCCGGGAACGCCAGTTACTGGTGTGAGTCAGAACGAACCCTCTTCATCTGACAATGTGCCTCGTAACCACCCTGCAGGCCGTGGTAGAAGAGGCACAAGAATGATGGATATAACCCTAAGTTGGACTTCTAGGTCAAGGCTAGAGATTCAGTTTGATGAAAAGTTGCAACCTTTCGGTCCTAATAAAAGCAAATATACTAGTTTTGTCGGCTATCTTGCACGCAGCAAGGTTAGCATCTTGACTGATGAGTGGAAAAATGTGGACTTGGGCAATGTAAAGCAACCTATTTGGGACACTATCCGGCTTACATACACCGTCACGACTCGAGAAGTTGAAAGATAAGACATTGTCTTATTGTCTTTGATCGGTGGAGGAAGTTTAAGACCTCTCTCGCTAACAAGTATATTTTTGCCGAGGTTCAGGCGACTAGAAGCCTTGGGACAAGTACACATTTATTGATGAACAAACTTGGCAACAATTTGTTCAGCTGCAGACCACTCCTGAAGCTCTAGTAAGTTTATATTTAGTTTTTTTGCCCTTTTGTTTGCTTATTAACCTGTGCTGATTTGTTAATGTTATTGTGTTCATCTAATCCTGTTAGTTAAATTGTTTGGTGTATGAATAGAAGTATACGTTTCCTACCTTTGTCTATGCAAGTCTGATATGTAAACCCTGAAAAGGTAAAATACTAAGAAGGTACTTAGGGAAATAAAAATGGCATAAGAGTCAAGCCATTATTATAGTCTTAGTTCGTTATAGTAGGTAGTGGTTAGACATTCTTGTTAGTTACGTTACTATCTAATGAGGATCTTTGATCCCACTAGATGCCTTAAAAAGGATCAAGTTTGTATTATTCGTAAGCATAATTCTCTTTTGTTTCTTAACCTATCTATCTAGCAGTACAAAACATAGCTCCAATTTCTTCTACAATTGTACATCTTCCTTAAATAAAATGTTGAAACTTGATGAACTGAATTTGACTAGTGTTTGAGGTTCATATCAAGCATAAGTTCTCGATTTCGTTAGTGAGATGGCTGGAATTCATAATTAATAGTTGTTTTCAATTCGATTCACGGGGAAAGAAGGGAACGAGCACGGGAGATAGGGAGAAAGAATGATTGCCCGCATAGGGCTTCGCAGCGAGATATGAAAAGGCTGAAAAAGAATTGATGGTGGCCAAGCGGAAGAGATTGGAAGATGAAGCAGAATCCAATCCTTCTGCGGTACATGATCCGCCATCTCCAATACGTCGCAAGGAGTTGTGGTTGCACATTCGGAAAAAGCCAAGCGGCGCTTACACGAGTGAACAAACTCGTGTAGTTCTTTGAAAAAGAATTGTAAGTATCGTTATTGTTATTTTTTAGTAACTAAACATGTTTCATTACTAATCTTCTTGTTATACGTATCTTATAGGAAGATCTTAAAAAGAAAGAAGCGAGAGGGATCTTTTGTGTCGAGACGGGAGGAGTGATGTTCGGCCGTTGCGGCCGAGGGAAAACCGGATGATGGTGGGCGTATAAGGCGGATTGGAGGACGGGTAGGCCTGAAGGAATACTTTAGTAAATCCAAATGCCATAGACAAAGTATGGTTACCCTGGAGGAGATGGAACAGACGGTGGCCAAATTAAGTTAGGATGCAGCGGCTAAAGAAGCAAGGTATCAATCCGAGATGAGCCGGATGAGGGAGGAATTGAATCGGATAAGCCGAGATGAGGAGGAATTGAATCAGATGAGGATGCTTTTAAGCAATCGTCCAGAGACCAGTGTTCCCTTCACACATTCACCTGTACCTGTGCAGGAGAGCACTAGAGGGAGCTGCATTGTTGGACAGTCAGAGCAACCTTGTAACCTATATGTGGAGGATCATGATAGTCCTGTATGATTAGTTGCAAAAGGGACTGTCCACAACTTATTGGGATCTACTGTACACCACCAACAAATTGCTGATGATGAAGTCAGAGTGTCAATTGAAAAGGTGATTATTGATGCACCTCTCCCTCTCCCAACTGATCAGCTGAAGCTTGTGAGTGATGTCAAAGGAACCTTCATCTCTTGGCCAGTGAAGCTTGTACATGTCTCTACTCCTCCTGAAGCTTCAACCCCTCCTCCTCAAGTTCCATCCCCTCCTCAAGCTCCATCCCCTCCTCAAGCTCAATCCCCTCGCTAAGTTGGCGCCCACGAGAAAAATATCCGATATGGTGAAGATTGGATATTTTAAAGATAAATTGTGGCCTGTCAATGAAGTAGGAGGCATCCCTCATCATCTACCGGTTCAGGTTGACACCATTGATGTTGAGTCCCTGCTGCTTCGTGGAAGTGAGCTTACTGATGCAATTGTTCAAATTTTTATGAAGTAAGTATCTTCTTCTATGAGTACACAATTTAAATGCATCATTTACACACACATACATATATACTAATTCCCTGATCGATGTCATTATTGTAGGTTCTTGCATCAAGGATTGGTTCAAAAGGGTAGGAGCAACGATTTTGGATATGCAAGTGCAACATCCATGCAGGAGAGAGGGAGTACATATCAAAGAGGTTGTGTGAATTGAGAAGAAAGGTGTACGTGTTTCCATACTACCACAAGTGCATGTCACAAATCTTGTCTACAATTCACTTAATCTTTGCTACATATATCCGAGTACTTCTACTTTTGTGAATTTTCAGCCGCCATTTGTGCGGTTGGTCCTCATGTGCATGGAGGAGCATAAAGTTATCTTCTTATGCTCCACCCTGACGATCCGGGGACTACGTTGTTGTAGACCATCAACGAGTAAGCATGTCATTTTGATTCTCTTGTCGAAATCTCTGTGAATTTTAGTGAACATTATTGATAAATTTGTGATTTTGATGATAGTGCCATGAGGACCTTCCAAATCGAGGTAAAGAAAAAGCGTGGGTATCAGGCCAAAGAGCCTAAATGGCTCACCGGAGGTTGGTAAAATATTTGTACAACGGCACACCTTTGCCTTGTGAACTTGGTCGATAAGCTATATATGCTCTTATATATATTTCTTGTTCTTTTTAGACCGTCGGCAACCACCAGGAGTCCAACTTATGTGGCGAGTACGTCATGAAACACATGTATGATATTATCACGCAAGGAAGGACTAAATTACGCAAAGGTAAATGTATTTGACGTTACATATTATGCACGCAAGTTAATTCGATTAATGTCGGTTTAATGTTACATATGAAATATACAAGCAAGTTAATTCGGTTTACATCTTTGATGTTACTGATGTTTGGTTGCCCTAATCCCTTTTCTGATGATGAACTGGAGCACATACGCAATGTGTTTTGTGAATATCTGTATGACCTGATCTTAAAGTTAGGACAATAATTAATGTCCTAAATTCATTTGTAAATATATCTTGTAGCAACAATAATCTTCGTAAATTTGTTTATTTTTTCGAACAATATTCATTTGTAAATATACATAGGCAATGTAAAATCCAATAAATAAATTTGTTTAATTTTTCGAACAATTTTCTTGTGTCCATTTTGGGTTTCGAATGTATTGGATGGTGGATAAAGCTATTTAGTGTTTGAAATTTGAGAAAGAACTCGACTTTTAGGACCAAATATTAATTAAAAGTCTGGTCTTAAAAGTCGATGAGACTTTTAGGACCGTATATTAATTAAAAGTCCGGTCTTAAAAGTCCTAATAAACATCCAGTCCTAAAAGTCTTCGGTTTAAAAATATGAGACTTTTAGGATCGCATAGATAGATTTAAGGACCGTATATTGTAAACATGCGATCCTAAAAATCTTGGTTTAAAAAATATGAGACTTTTAGGATCGTATAGATAGACTTTTAGGACCGTATATTGTAAACATGCGGTCTAAAAGTCTTATGAGACCGTATATTATTTTACCGTCCGCTCCTAAAAGTCCTCTTATTTTTTTAAAAAAAAAGTATGGCTTAACCTTTAGGACCATGTAATTGTTAAATGTCCGGTCTTAATAGTCTTCTTTTAAATAGAAATGTTCACTCGCTTTTTAGACAAATCATTAGGGTTCAAGAAAACCGAGGTTCTGGCGTTTTGCTCAAGCTAGGTCCTTCATTGTAGTCGATCTTATCTCTCCTGATTTTGAGCAGCATTATCGGTTTCCCTTTTCTTTGTCTCTTTTCTTTTTGTCGGAAAAGAAGGAAGATATTGAAAAGGACACCTTGTTTCAAATCAGGGCGAGGTAAAACCGACGACAACGACAGTCCAACCTTGAGAAGAATTGTCACTTGTGTTTGTTTTTATTCGAATAAGGTAAAAGATGTTTTTTGTTTTGTATGGTCGATCTTAGCTGTATTCTGCACATTTTATAATGTTGATCACACATGAGGACAATGTTTTGTTTGTTTCCTTTTGTCGGAAAATGAAAGAAGATAATGAAAACGAAAGGCGATTGAAATGGAAAGCAAAAACATTTATTATATTTTTTTTGCTTTGCCCGTGGGGGCAAGACAAGACTAAAAAAACAAAAAAAAACATAAAAACATTTACCCGTCCCCATCATTGTTGAAGGGGAGGGAGTCATCGAGAGGTCGGAGACGTCATCATCTAACGGATTGTACTCAACGTCCTGGGTGCAAGTACCGCGTTCAGCTTGTTGTTGACGGCGTTCTAGACCTAAAAAAGATGGCCCAATCGTCGGTCTATGTGTTCAACGCGGGCCAGGAGGTAGTGCATCATCTGTCTGAAGGACGGTTGCGGAGGCAGCAGAGGAGGAGGGTATGGAGAGGAAGAGGATTAAGAGGAATAGGAGGATCTTGTGGTGGTTGAGGACCTCGTGGTCGTGGAGCGGCCATTACGGTTTTTTGTTGTAGAAGTGATGGAGAAGAATGTGAAGAACGTAAAGTAACAACGCGTTTAAATAGAGAATCCATCCTGAACAATGTGAAACGCCGGAAACTTTAATGAGGAGACGCATAGTTCATCAGAATACGAGGAGACGCCTAGTTGGGAAACTTATCTGGAAGTCGAAGAGACTCGATTCATTCGAGCGAGTGTAGGGATGCAACTCGCTATCGATTTAATACCGGATATTGTAAAAGATCCATTCTTAAAACTAATTTTTTTTCAGAAAAAAATATTACTTAAAAAAAAATTGAATTGAATTTTTTTTTTTTTTTTTTTGAATTTTAGGACCGGATAAACGATAAAATGTCGGTCTTAAAAGTAATTTAATTGATTAAAAAAATAAATAATAGACTTTTAGGACCGCATATTTATAAAATCCGCTCTTAAAGTACCTCTGACTTATTATCTTCACTACCTCGTAACTCCAAACAACGTACGTGGCCATCTGGGAAGGGGGGCTCTCTGCCTTTATTAACTCCTCATACCTCTCTGCATGCCCCAAGTGCTCAAACCATGGTTAGATACAAGAGAACCGCTTGTAGGGGTAGACTTATTGGTGATGCTCGTGCCTTCTGTAGATCGTTATACGGTGCGACTCCTCCAGCGAGAGTGTGTTCTATTGAGACAGAAGAGTCTCGGGTCGTTGGACCCATTGTTATTTCTTCGGATGATGAAGAGATTGCCGCACCACCCCAGCCTTCAGACCATGATGTGCTGATGCGAATAAGACAAGAACTTGCTGATATCCGGTGGGAAGCTAATGCTGCTCATGCCGATATCTCCAAGGCTTTGAAGGATAATAAGCTTTAGGATGTATATATAGTCAGATTCTTGTTTTTGATAATTTTCTGCTTATTTTTCTTTTATATTTTTACTTTTGTACGTGCATATTCAAGTAATATATGTAGCATTAAGAACTAAGCTTGTGTCTTTCTAATTTTTGTTCATATTCTCCAGTAATTAAAGAAATTAAACTCCAGTTTTCCTTTAATTTTTATTCATTCGATTCTTTGGGATCGCCAAAGCCAATACTTTTTCTTCTTAAAAAAAAAATGAGAATGTAGGACCGAGTTTTCATAGACTACGGTCTTAAAAAGTTATATATTTAGGACCGGCTACTTTATAATTAACCAGTCTTAATAAAATCTACGCATATAATAAAAACTTAGGTCCAGTATTATAAAGCTGCGGTCTTAAAAATTTAGCTATATATTTAGGACCGGATACGGATTCGAATTATTGTCTTAAAAGTAATTGAATTAATTGTAGACTTTTAGGACTTAAAAATTAAATTAATAAAAAATCTTTAGGACCGGATACATTATAATTAATTGGCCTTAATAAAGTCCAAATACTAAAACATGTCTCGTCGTGTGGAAAATTAAATTTTCCTCTCGAACTTCTCTTGTCGCACCGAAAGTGATTGCGAGGTTGTCTCCGATGTTTGTGTGTTGCTCCGTCGGTGCTTCGCGTTGCTCTCTCGACAATCACTTTACGGTTCCTTAGCTAAACGTATATAGACCAATTTGTAAGAGGTGTTTCCATTATATAACTTCATGATTTTCCCTCTTATCGTTCTGGGTTTTTCATGGGTTGAACGAAATCGATGAAATGCTCTTGTGGGTTTCTCTGTTATTAATGAATATTGTATTTTGAAAATTATATTTTCACTTTAGACCTACCCAACTGACCAACAAATGTTTTTAGGGTACTCTTACTTGTCTGCAACATCAACGTTCGTGGCGGGAGAAAAAAGACTCAGGAAACGCATTTGAATTTATATGCCACAGGTGAGTCCACAAGACCTTCACGCGATGCATTTAATTTCCTCGTCATGCATTTATTTTGCTTCTTAACTTCACCGTGATACATTTATGACCAAAATTGATTCTTTGTTATACATTTAATGGGCAAGTTTCTCCGTAAAAAAAAAAACAAAAAAAGATATAACGACATTAAGCATAAATATGCATTTGGTGTTGCCTTATTTTATATGCAAGTGTCAATTTTTTTGGATTACGTATGTTAAATCTTTTCGTCTATATGAATTCTACTATGGATCACAGTTGGATAAATGCTTGACGGACGAGTGTTGAATATCAAAATGGGGTGAGGGACTTTATAGAATTTGCTAAACAAAATGCCAATGATGATAGTGGGAAGTTTAATTGCCCTTGTGTAAAATGTTTGAATGAGAGGCGACTAAGTCGAAGTTGTACACACACATTTAATTTGTGAAGGATTTTGTAAGGCTTATACAGTATGGGTATGGCATGGTGAAAAAATACCAAGTGGGTCTCAACATGGGGAAGTGGCCTTTGATGATAATGACACGGATATGGATCATCGCATAGAGGACATTATTCGTGATGTAGGAGAAGAGGCTTTGCATCAATCACATGCATATGGTAATATGTACAGTGATGCAGAGACCCCGCTATACCGTGGGTGTATAAAATACCAATTGTTGAACGCTGTATTGAAATTGGTAAGCTTGAAGGCACGTCATGAATGGAGCGACAAGAGTTTTTCTGAAATGCTTGAGGCTTTTAAGGACATGCTTCCGGATGATAATGTGTTGCCGAATCGATACTATGATGCTAAGAAAATACTTTGTCCACTAGGGATGGAGTACAAAAAGATCCATGCATGCCCAAATGATTGCGTGTTGTATCGATCAATTATTTCCCAACTTTGGCGAAGAACCTAGGAACCTTAGGCTTGCCCTTAGCATGGATGGCATGAATCCATATGGAAGCCTTAGCAGCATATATAGTTCATGGCCTGTACTCCTGATTATTTTCAACTTATCTCCTATGTTATACATGAAAGGGAAGTACACCATGCTGTCTATGTTGATTTCTGGACCAAAACAACCCGGCAATGACATTGATATTTACCTTGAGCCCTTGACCGAAGACTTGAAGGAGTTGTGGGAAGAAGGTGTTGACGTTTATGACTCTTTCAAGAAGGAGGTGTTTGAAATGTGAGCCATGATATTTTGTACTATCAACGACTTCCCAGCATATGGGAACTTATCAGGGTATAGTGTAAAAGGCCATAAAGCATGTCCGGTTTGTAAAGAAGGCACATGCTACCATCAACTTCAACATGGAAGAAATATGGTTTATCTTGGACATAGGAGATTTCTTAGACGGGGCTACCCATATCGTCGATTCAAGAAAGCCTTTTTTGGTGGCCAAGAGTATGAAGATGCTCCGGTGGCATTGACTGGGGAGCAAGTTTATGAAAAGATGAAAAATATCAATGTCATCTTCGGTAAGACTGCAAAGAGTAGAAAAGAAACAAATATATGGAAAAAGAGATCTGTATTCTTTGATCTTCCCTATTGGCGCAATCTTGATGTGAGACACTGTATTGATGTCATGCATGTGGAGAAAAACGTATGTGATAGTATTGTTGGCTTGCTTCTCAACATACAAGGTAGTTCCAAGGATGGTGTGAAGGCAAGATTGGATCTGAGAGCAATGGGAATACACGAAGAGTTACATCCAAGGCCATATGGTAATAGAACTTATTGTCCCCCGGCTTCTCATACTTTGTCTAAGTATGAGAAATGAAGTTTTTGTGAGTGCTTACATGGCACAAAAGTTCCCTCTAGGTATTCTTCAAATTTTAAGAGGCTTGTATCGATGAAGGACTTGAAATTAGTAGGTCAAAAGTCTCATGATTGTCATGTCTTGATGCAACAGCTACTCCCAATAGCTATTCGAGGCATCGCTGAATATGATCTTCGGGTCGTTTTGACTAGACTTTGTTTTTTCTTCAATGCGGTTTGTAGTAAAGTTTTCGAGATTGAAAAGTTGGATGAATTGGAGAATGAAGGATATCTTATCTTGTGCCACCTTGAGAAGCTTTTTGTTCCTACCTTTTTTGACATCATGGTTCATCTAATTGTTCATCTAGTAAGGGAGGTAAAGTTGTGCGGCCCCATCCATTTACGGTGGATGTACCCAATTGAAAGATCTATAAAATTCCTAAAGGGTATGTGAAGAACGCATACCAAATGTATAAGCATCAATTGTTCGAGAAATATGTTTATGAAGAAGCCATGGAATTTTGTCAAAATTATTTGGCCAAAGTAAGACATATTGGGCTTCCAAAACGTCGCATCTTTGAAGGGGTAGACGAGGGGCTTCAATAAATCTTGAATAATGTGATAAAGTTCAAGCCAAAGCATAGCTGCACATAAAGAAATTTGTAAGGAAAGAAAATCATCGAATGGTGAACAAAGGTTGATTAGGGAGCATAAATGAAATTTTGCAAACTTGGTTCAAACAAAAGGTCGAGGGAGAGGAACGTGTTTCTGATACAATCAAATGGTTAGCATGTGGTCTTGAGGTTGATGTCATAAGTTGGAATTCGTATGTGATCAATGGTTATACATTTTACACGAAGTCCCTAGATGATAGGAGCACCGTCCAGAACAGTGGTGTTATGTTAGAGGCTGAATCTATGCACTTCTCCAGTTCGAAAGACAAGAGGCCTAAATTGGCAGTCATGCCATATTATGGGGTTATTGAAGAGATTTGGGAGGTGGACTATGTGAAAATTAGATTTCCCATTTTCAAATGCAAATGGGTTAATGTAAATAATGGTGTTCGGGATCGATCGGCTAGGATTTACATTGGTCGATGTCAATGGTAGAAGTTTTGGAGATGAACCTTTTATAATGGCAGACCAGGTGAAAAAAGTGTTCTATATCACCGATCAAGAAAATAAAATGTGGTCTGTAGCTCTCCAAGGAAAAAGGGTCATTGATATTGATGAAGAAAGTCATTCAAATTATGGTCTTCCTGAGAGTACTCCATTTTCAAGGGGTCTACCAGATATGAACGAAGAAGATGAAGCGAATAATGAACTCGACATAAGAAATGATCATCAAGAAGGGATTTGGGAGGATATCACTTTATAAAAGAGTCGATTCATAAGGTAATACTCATATGCAGAATTTTTTGAAAACTTTAAGGTTTTAGCTATACTATATTCCTTCTATGTTCATAAACAATGTCACTGACTATGAAGTTTGTTCTTGTTTTATTTTTGTGGCGGGATCCGATCCAAATTAAAGGGGCATGTAATGGAAAAAGAGGATGTTACATTGTTGGTGGAATCGATGAAGGCATGGTGAATATTATTTTGGGCATGTTTGTTGTATTTGTAACTTATGGTATTTGTAAGTAAGCTATCTTATTGTATTAATTAATTTAGGTGTTGTAGTCATAGTATAATAATTAATTAAGAGGCCACATAACTCATGGTGAATAATATTTGTATTATTTTTCCCAATTCAATTTATTCAATAATTGTTCATAACTTGTAGCTTAAAGTATCGACTTTTATGTCTTTGGATTGGGTGGTGGATTTGTGTGTAATACAATCGGGAAAGAGAGCAGGAAAAAATTCAGGAAAATTTAGATTGCAAATAAATACGCCGGTCTTAAATGTTCAGATTTTAAGACCAGATGTATTTATATGTTGATCTTAAAGGCAGTGTACACATTGACCGGTCTTAAAAGTTGGTCTTTTAAGACCGGTAAATTTATACATGCGGTCTAAAATAAAATTTTTAAGACCGCATTTATTTATCATTCAGTCTTAAAAGTCAGTCTTTTAATACCACGTATAATTAGTCGGTCTTAGAAGCCGATAAGTGTAAGATCGTATTTATTTTTGTCCGGTCTTAAAATTTGATCTTTTAAGAGCGGCCTAGTTATTAGCCGGTCTTAAAAGTTGAGTTTTAGGACCGAACAAAAAAGTATTTCAGGTTTATTTTAGTACGACTTTTAAGACCCAATGTTTTAAATATCCGGTCTAAAATATTTTCTTTAAGACCGTCGTAGTCCGGTCTTAAATGTAGATTTTAATACCATTTGGAACAAGACCGTCGCGGGTCGGTCTTACGATGCCTCTTTTGTCCGGTCTTAAAAGCCTTTTTTGCACTAGTGAACTATAGAACTAAAGAACTAAAGACTAAAAACTAAAAACTAAAGACAAGCTTACCTCTTGAAGACTCTTGCTTCTTAGAAATCACCACTTGGTGGTTGATTTGGTGTGAAGAATTGTGGAGGGCAAGACCTCTATTTATAGGAAAATGCCAAGGATTTCCACCTTTGGATCACTTTCCATAATCAACGGCTTTGGTTGATTTGTGCTTTTATAAAGACTTAATTTGGGAAGGAAAACACTCTCATTGGTTGATTCTAATAACATAGGATTTAGCTAATTATTTTTATTTCCTATTTTAATTTAACATGTGTTGCAAAAAAATAATATATTTAAATCACTCACTCTCTCTCTCTCCCTCTCTCTCTCTCTTTTTCCTCTCTCTCTCTCTCTTTCCTCCCCCAACCGTGCTCCCTCCCTCTCTCTCTTGTCTTCTTGCATTTTTTTGCATATGTGGTCCCATGTGCTAGTGCATTTATCCTATTTTAAGTATTATCTTAAATTCTTATTTTATCCTCTTCCATTTTGCATTTATGAGCCCATGTGCAATTTTAATTACATTTTCTTTAAATATTAAATAATCTCTTATCCTCTCATCTTGATCCCTAACCATTAGATTAGATTTTGTGTTGTTTAAATTAAATCTTGGCCTTTCACTACAAAGCATGAGCTCTTGTGATGTCATCCTTGTGATGTCACTTTGATGACATAATCAAAGCTTAAGTGTCATTTGCAAAGTCACTACTACAAAAATGCAGATTCATGTCCTGAATTAGAGGCGATACACATCCTTTTTAAGAAGGACGTCTGACTAAGGGTAGTTGTAATGTAAGCTATAAGGCGTCCTATGCTGAATTCAGGACACTTTAAAAAAGACGTCCTATGTTAATTTAGGACGCCTTTTTTAAGGCGTCCTATGAAGATTTCAGGGCGCCTTAAGAAAGGCGTCCTGATTATTAGCGTAGGACGCCTTAAAAGGCGTCCTATGCTTTTAATCAGGACGCCTTGTTTAAGGCGTCCTATGAATGATTCAGGATGCCTTAAAAAAGGCGTCCTGATCAAAAGCATAGGACGCCTTTTAAAGCGTAATTTTGGGATTATAAGGCGTCCTATACTAATATTCAGGACGCCTTATATAGATATTTTTTTAAAAAAAAGAAATATCCCCTGCTATATTTCCCCTGCTTACTGGCATTGATACAAAGAAAAACTGAAACCATAACAGAACAGTCTGGCTGCACGAAGGCCTATCCCAATAAAACCAATAAATTAATTTCATATAACAAAGTCCTATCCCAATAACAAAGCAATAAAATACTTGGTACATATCTTACATCCTGAGAATGAAATTTCATAAACACAGTGTCATTCTTAATGACTGAAAGAAGGAACATATTACATACCAAAAACATTAGCTACCCATTTGTAATACTCTAATCAAATGGAAAGAAACACAAGCAAATGCTTATGTGCTCACCATTTCTCTTCCTTCGTATCTGATCAAAAGACTGCTTGTCTAACTTGTCAATACTTTTTTTTTTGCTCAGGAAAGACCAATATATTACTATCAGCGAAATTACATAACAGAAGCAAATTCAACATACCAGCACCACTACACAAACAGCAACAAACCACAGCAACAGAACTAAACTAGAAAACAACAGCAAAAGTAATACAACCGAGCGAAATCCGAAAGGAGCAAACATAACAAAATCTAATACTACTACATAAACATAAATCAGCCACCATTCAGAACCAGACTAGTGGCAGAAGTAGCCTTCTTGAAATTAACTTTGCGGCAAAATAGGACCCATCACAATTAACTTTCAGATAGTTAGGGGTAGAGCAGTCCAATGGGATACCTTACAAACAGCAGGGCCCGACACAACAGATGCATCAGATATATTTTCTAAGGCAGACCAGTATTCACAATTACTATTCAGAGCCAACCTGATGCATCATTCCATCATTCAATACTTGAGCATATAGTTCTGAACTTTACGGCAGGCACTCCACAAATTTCCATCATTCCATCCAGTAATTTTCGGTGATTCAACTTAATCTGTGAAATCATACAAATTTAATAATGAAAAATATCAATATACAATACACAAATTGCTGTCACAACACATTATTACAAAATATTGTCAGATGAAATTCAAAGCACAAATACACTAACATCAAGAACTAAGTAAGGAAATCACAATTACATTTTTGATATTGAAATGAGTCTGTATACAAGGTTAGACTTTACCATCCCAAATTTTAGAAGAGCAAAGTAAAAACTACAGTCGCCTTGCACAGTTCATCTGATACCTGACAAAACAATGTTCAAAGCCACACACAAAAAATCTGAAAATAAATCTTTACCTCAGTCTCCAATGTCTAGCTCATCAAGCATTTCGGTCAAAATTTTAACAACCTCAAAATTCGGACCCATTTTCTCAACCGACCAGCAATATCAAAGTCACATTGACAGCAATTAAATTCCAGCAGCTTCAACAATTTATCTACCATGCCAGAAGTGTAAAACATGTTACATTGGTACGACACATATCGTCAATTAAATGGAGGCATAAAGGCGGACAAGGCAACACAAGATGTACATTATCTATATGTGTTGAAGAAAATGTGCAGCCAAAGCGTTTCGAACTATATCGATGTCTTCCTCCAAGCACGAATCCAGACCATCAAAAAGCTATAAATTGGAAAACAAGGCATAAGTTAAACCAATGAAGTGAATGAAATAATTAACAACTGAAGTACAACAAAAATCTAAACATTTGAGAATCACGAAGCGATTACGTACGTTTTGAAAACCTGTAGTACATCCACTCTGAACGATGGTATGCATAAAATACATAACGTAGTATCCGCACTCAGTTTGCCCTGGTTGTCGAGGGCACTATAAATCAAAAGTAAATTGTTAAAACGAATAAAGGCATATTGAAAACTACTGTGTCAATGAAATAACTTGAATTGAAACTACTTACTTTCATATAAAACCACTTCGGTCCACCCTGCTCTTGTGCTCTAGAAATTGATCTAGCCGCCTTGAATGCACTATCATTAAAATGGAAATTAACAGACATGAAAACAAATCATATAAATGAAGAATCAATGATTTAGATGAAAATTTACTCACTTGGCAAACATGGATTTGATTTCATCGTTTGGCTTGCCAACTAAGGAATCCAACCAATAACATACGTTCTTGGAGGGACAAACAACACACAAGGTCCAATGACCACTTCAACATATACTTTTTAATATTAAATTAAGATAAGAAAGGAATTTATTCTTAAAAATCTTAACTTGACAAAACTAAAATATGTACCCTTCAAGTATTAGGGCTAGAAAACAAGGCAAATCTTCCCCAAAAATTGTACAACCAACATAAAGCGTCCTTCCGGGTAACGTATTGCGATCCTTCGTCATGCTTATTGGACTTAAGAATCCATACGCACCCGTTCGGCCTTCTCGGACGCATATGTCGTTGCGTACACTATGATCGAAATAAAATGATAAGCATTGTTGAGTAAAAAACAAAAAAGATCAATGCAATAATTAAAGGAGAAAAAACTTACATTATCGCAACTTCAAGAACAACTAAATCTAAACACTCCATATGCATAAATTGTTGCAGATCTTTTTTATCAACCGTAAAGTCATATGTCTTTTAAATGCCGACAATGCCCGGATGCATCTTGAAGGAGAGATAGCGACGTCCTTGTCTCGCAGTTGTTGCTAAGTAGGGAAATTTGCCCATGACTTGTTCATTCTATGAAAACATAAACAAACATATTATGAGTGGGTTACCAATGAAAAGCAAGTTCTAGTAATGTATTTCTTACCATTGGAGGTGTTGCCGCCGCCATCTGAATAAGATAATTTGGCCAAAGGATGAACAATCCTATAGCCCCGCCTAAATCGGGAACCTCGTGATCATCAATCGGGATGGATTTTTTTTTCTTCCCCCTCTCTAACAAATTTCACGGTCACCCTCCTTAGGTCTTCTGGAATTTCAATATTATGGTTGATTTTGAGATCTATGTGAATAAGAGCAACGACAACAACACGCTGGTGTGGGACATCCAAATAGAGAGTGCAAGGTTGTCCTCCCTGTGGAGTGTGCGAAGGTTCACCGAGATCAACATCCGAAGGGTTAAAATTCTCTTTACTGCTGGGGAAGGCCGGGGAATCACGGGTTGGTTGTACCGTATTGTCCCTCGAATCTATCATAGTTTTCACTTCAGATCGTACTTGTTGCATGATTTCGTCCAATAGTCCCCCTCAAATTTTGGCTACAAGCTGAGGACTAGGGTTGTTATCATCATAGACCCGTGAACGCCGTCCAAAATATTTTTTGCAAGTAACTCCCCTAGGCTCCCCTCGAATGTTATCATGGTAATCCGGCTTCCCAATCGCTATTGACAAAATGTCCATCCGTGAACTCAGCGTAAATGAACCTTGGGAACTCTGCTCCTCAAGTGCATCCTGTATCATAAGATGTTTCATATATAACAACTAAACCTGGTAATATGAAACAACTGAGGCTATTTAAAACGTCTAATTTAACTACTTACAATCTTTGAGGCAACCTCGGCAACATCTTGCATTTATGTATTTGTCGCTCCTCATCTTCGCAGCTTTCCATTTATTGTGATGAGGAGGAGGTTCGGGGGCTGCATAACAATGGAAGGATCGGATTGAGTAGCTTCCTTCATTCTCTCTAACTGCTCTTCCATCATTCTCTGTTCAAGCTTTCTATACCCACCACGAGACATACAATGCGGATACTTATTTGCCGCTTGCCTTTCTTTATTGGCTTGACTTATTTCCTGTGACATGAAAACAAATAAAACTAAGAGCAAGTTGTCAAATAAAAGAAATGATATGAAAGAAATTTTACAATAGATTCTGGATTTTGCCGTGACGCCACAAACTCCCTCCAGTCCTCGGGAGAAATATAAGGATATTTCTGACATGGATCCTCGTTCCTCCTTTCCCCTCGAATAAACTTTTTAGTCAACTTGTTCTTAAAGTCTTTCCAACGTATACGGACTTCCCCCATCCAATGCTTGTACATTGCCGTAGTGT
Source organism: Acacia acuminata (assembly GCA_019022655.1). NCBI lineage: Eukaryota > Viridiplantae > Streptophyta > Magnoliopsida > Fabales > Fabaceae > Acacia > Acacia acuminata. The sequence continues at coordinate 1,783,775 of JAFJYI010000035.1, forward strand.
TAGGGGACGTCGTACGTTTCTTTGCAAGGTAAAAGGAAAGATAATTAAATTTCAAATAATAAGCCAAATGATACAAATGCAGATATATCGAAAGTGACGAACCAAAATTTGTGCCCAAATCAACGCTTTGTTTTCACCGGAACGAACTTCCAAGCTAGAGTGAACAATGCGAACTTTGCTTCAAGCCGGATAGCCTAAATAGCTAATGAAATTGTCTTCCTCCGGACCAATTGGATTCAACTTGTCATCAAAGTCCACATGCAGCCTCTTTTTTTTATTCTCACAACGGGCCACTAGCGCACTCATCTGTGTGCAACCTCTACCCCTTCTCACAATGGGCTCGTCAAGTCTATCACCTCCTGACTCATTAGAGCTAGAGCTAGACATGTTCATGTTCATCAAGGACAAATCAATGTTAGATAGGTTATTAAATAGTAAACAGATTAATAAAAATGAACTAAAATGTTAAACCACCACAAAAATAACATATTACTATTTCATAAGGAAAGATCTCACTTTATATGGTTTCCCATATTCCTTCACAATGATCTTTTCTTGCAACATCTTTTTCATCATCTACCAATTCCACTTCACGTGTTGTAGGGGGATTTGTTGTGAAAGGGGGTGTATCGTCAAGGTTCAAGGATTCTTCACCATACTTCGTTTTTTACTTTGAAGTACAATGGACATTTTTTTATTTGCAAGGTCCGTAACATAAAACGCTTGTTTCCTAGCTTGCTAGAATGAATGGCTCATCTCTATGACCAACTCTTTGAAGATCAACGAGACAACTCCAAATTGTGGATCTATTACAACAAGCATTATTGCTAACCCCTTACATTTCAATAGAGCAACTTTGAACTTGTTGTAGCTTATCTCCCATATTTCTTCAATAACTCCATAATAAGCCATTGGTGCTAATACCGGGTTTTTGTCTTTCGTACTCAAAAAGTGCATGGATTCAGCTTCAACCATCACCCCACTATTTTGCACAGAACTTTTGTCGTCTTGGTCTTTTGTGTAGAAGGTATAACTGTTTATATCATAACCGCTCCAAGTGATGACCTGAAAAGAAGGCCCCCAGGCCAACCACTCGAATGTATCCGACACTCCGGTCTCATGTGATACCTTCTCCTCGAACCACTTTATGAACGTCTTCTTTTGCTCATGAGCTATTTGCATGTCATTCTTCCTTGGATTCTTATTCTTCAAACTCTTTCTGTGTTCATCAATGTATGGTTGAACTTCTTCCATATTATTCAAGATGTACAGGTGTGCTTGCAACACCTCTTCACGAGGCTTATTCTTTAGTTGATTCCTTGAGTTCCCTCGGTTATCCCCTCATCATGCTAAGATTGTATCGTCATCCCTGATAGAGAATCTTTGCAAAAGTCCATAGCCTCTTCAACTACATATCTCTCAACTATTGAGACTTCCGGTCGATAAGGATTTTTAGAATACCCTTTTAAGATCTTCATGTATCGCTCGAAAAGGTACATCCACCTTAGGTAAACCGGACCACAGAGCCTTACCTCCCTGACCAAGTGCACTATCAGATGCACCATTATAACAAAAAATGCAGGAGGAAAATACGTCTCTAGTTGGGACAAAATAATATAACCCTCATTTTCCAATTCATCCAACTTTTCAATATCAATGACTTTGTTACAGATAGCATTAAAGAAAATACACAATTTGGTTATAATGGTTCGCACTTCATCTTTCATAATGCCCCTAATAGCTACTGGTAATAGTTGTTGCATCAACACATGATAATCATGTGACTTCATTCCCACTAACTTCAAATCATCCATTGAAACACACCTTCTCAAATTAGAAGAATATCCTTGAGGAACCTTCATGTCATATAAACACCCACACAAACTTTTCTTCTCTGCTTTTGATAGTGTATGAGCTGTTGGCTCCATGTATGCCTTCTTACCATCGTCTTTTACTTGTGGATGTAACCGTTCTCTTATTCCCATATCAACCAGGTCTAGTCTCGCACTAATTTCATCCTTAGTCTTTCCCGATATGTGCAAAAGAGTACCGACAAGGCTATCACAAACATTTTTCTCCACATGCATCACATCAAGACTACGCCAACATGGAAGATCAAAGAAACTTGATCTCTTCTTCCATATATTCTTCTCACCCACAATCTTTCGTTGCTTACCCAATATGACATTGATATGTTTCACCCGACTATAAACATCCTCTCCGGTTAATGCCTTTGGAGCCGTTCTATGCTCTGGTAAGCCGTTAAAACGCTTTCTTAACTTACGATATGGGTGGAACCGATCAAGAAACCTCCTGTGACCGAGGTAGACCTTTTTTCCATGCTTTAGTTGATGGAAGTTTGTATCTCGCTTCACATATTGGACATGCTTTATGCCCCTTGACACTATACCTTGACAAATTTCCTATATGCGGGAAAGTCATTGATCGTGGTAAAAATCATTGCACGCAACTTGAAGGACTCCTTCTTATATGCATCAAACACATCTATGCCTTCCTCCCACAATTTCTTCAAATCCTCAACCAAAGGCGCCAAGTACACATCGATATTGTTCCCGGGCTGTTTTGGTCCAGAAATCATCATAGAGAGCATCACATACTTGCGTTTCATACATAGCCAGGGAGGTAAGTTGTATATTACAAGGAGAACCGGCCATGACTATGGGTGCTACTAAGAGTTCGATACGGATTGAAGCCAGCTGTACAAAGCCCCAGCCGAAGGTTTCTTGGCTCACTGCCAAATTGAGGGAACATTTCGTCTATTTTCTTCCATTGCGGAGAGTCACCGGTGTCGAAGATATTTTCCATCGGATATCCTCTCATCATAATGCCATCTCAACTTCTTCACCATTGCTTCACTAGTAAAGAGACGCTTAAACCGCGGTATTATTGGAAGATACCACAATGCCTTCAAAGGTTTCCTTTTTGTTGTCTGATCTCCAGAACCACCACCTTTCTTCACTTTGTATCGTGAAGTTTTACACTTCGGATAATTACTCAAGCCTTCATACTCATTTCTGTACAATATGCAGTCATTAGGGCAACTATGTATCTTTTTATACTCTATACCCATCGTAGACAAAATTTTCTTGGCCTCATACATACGATTTGGAAGTACATTATCGTCTGGCAACATATCACACAATAATTCAAGCAGCGACGTGAAACTACTATCGATCCACCCAGAAATTGCCTTTAAGTTGACCAAATGTAAGGTCCCAGTCAACCGTGTATACTTAGTGCACCCAAGGAACAAAGGTGTCTCTGCATCACTCCGCACGCTATCATATTCATGCGGTTGTGCAAAAGATTCGACCTCAACATCATGGATCATTCTCTCCATTCCATCCATCTACCTCAACTTCATTTTCGTGAGATGACGTACTAAGTAATCTCACCATGCCATATCCACATTGTGTATCGAAGGTTTATTCCATCACAAATTAGGTGATCCTTTATATCAAGCAATATCCCTTCGACCTCATTTAAACAATTAACACATGGACAATAATACATCCCACTTTTTTGGAGCCACATTCCTTCTAGCAAATTCAATAAACTCTTCCACCCCATTCTCATATTCTTCACTAGTTCTCAAACATTCATCCAATTATGCCCCATTTTTACCACCTAAGACATTTCCAACAACACTCAAGTTTATAACAAAAACATGTTAGATATGATTTTTTAATGATCTTATATAAATGTCATTCTTAAGAGTTCCCAAAAAGGTATGCATCCAAAATTTCAACAACAAACAAATTACTTTGACTAATTCATTATATTTAAATGCATCAATTTCATATTGAAGAATGATCTAGAAAGTAGATTGAAGTAACTACACTATGCACACAATTTATAATGAGAATAGAATCATTTTTTCAATGAACCTGCAAAAAAAAACAATCGGTCTTAAAAAGTTATAAAAAATTGATTTTGGGAATAGTCAAGAAGAAGAGGTTCAAAAAAATAAGGAAAAAATTTAAATATTGAAGAATGTATAAAAAACTCTTAAAAGTATATCATAATCTTTGAATTCATGATATTTTAAATGACATTAATCACGAAGCTAAATCATTGTCATGCTTTAATGTATCAATTAGCTAAATTTCATCTTCATAATGAGTTTTTAGACTTTATTTGCATTAATCTTGGTCACATCTTGAGTTTGGATTCAAAACGGACCTCGGGTCAAACTTTAGTCACATTCTTACTACAATTGGGTTGGGTGAATACTGTTCAAAGTTGAAAGATAAGGTATTTTGGGTATAACTTGAGTTCTAGAAGTCCAATGGATCTTCAATTTGCATTTTCAGAAAGCTAAGAGGAAGCCCTACAAATCTTATGAAGAGCCCAAAAGCCAAATCAGATGTTTAGAGGGCCAAAATGGGCCTGGAAGCCGAAACAGGCTGCTGTCACTGGACTCTGGAATGACGTTCGGTATTTGACCCATAACTGGAGCTACAGACCTCCAAATTAGGTCTGGTTTGCGCGGTTGGAAAGCTGACATTCAGGGAAACATTTAATATGAAGACCACGTGGTCTAGATCCGCCGTTTTTGGGGTGTAATCCAGCTTGCAAATGGCGCATTTTTGTTCAGCTTGCAAATAACGCGTTTTTGGAGGTGGAAAGTGGTTTAATGATTCTTCCATATTTGCCACCAAGAAAAGTGACAAAATTAGGTGCAAAATGGATGAATGAGATGCCCAATTTTCCTATAAATAGATGAAGAGGCTGAAGGGAAACACACATTTGGAGAGAGACCAAGATCTCTCCCATTCTAAGTTCCTTCTTTATTTCTTGCCTCCTACTTGGGATGGCTTAGTTTAGCTTTATTAGTTTCATGTATTGTCTTTAATTCTTGTCTTTAATTTCTAGCCTCCTTCTTGGTATGGCTTAGTTTTAATCTTTCCTTTTAATTATGTTATTTTGATTTTATGTTCTTCTTCTTTTTCTTTTATGGATTCATTATGTTCTTGAGATTTATTTTGGAATAGAAGCTTTCATTTTCTTTAATTGTTCTTCGTGTTCTTCATGTTCATGATGAACTTGTTCATGTTCTTCATGGTCATGATGAACATCTTTCTTTCTACATTTTCATTTTACATAGCCATGCTTGGCTAAGTTTCGTGATCGACCCATGAGTTGAGGATTCCATGGTGTCATCCGGAGGACTTGTGCTTTAATCAGAATCGACTTGTTTCTATTGATTTTAATCGGATCCGATTATAGTCATGGATTGGGTATTAGATTTAATACCCAGATTGAAATCCCAAGGACATAGGTTGGACCGGGTTGTAGAGAGCGTTGTGCGATCGTACAATGAGCTCGCCACGTGTTCGATCGATGCTAGGCGATCGTCTAGTCGAGGGAGTTTCGGACAAATGCGAGAGATTTCGGTTTGTCTAGAATCAATCATAAGTTCAGTTATTCTATTTTTGTTCGATGATGGAAGGTCTTGGAATCCCAATTCTCGGGTTGATCCATTTTAATTTGATTAATCTTACATTTTTCTCATTCTATCTTTAATTCTTATTCTAAATCCAACAAAAACCAATCCCCCTTGTTTTTATTTCATTTGCATGACATCTAGATTACTTAGGAATCAATAAAAGGCTCCTCGAGAAGAGAGAACGATCCCAGGTTTGCCTATCGCAATCCTTGGTTAATTGTTGATTGTGGACCCCAAGGCTAATGACAAAAGGTCTTCATCAAATGGCGCGTTCTTGCCGGGAGCTAAGTAATTGGCTCCCTAGGTAATCTAATTGTCAAATTGACTTTTGACAAGGGGTTTCTCATGTGAAGCTTGTTAGATTTACAATTTTTTTTTTTGCAATTTTGTTAGCATTTTTGCATTTAGGTAGCATTGTGTGAGCTTGTTTTCTTTATCTCTATCAATGATTTTGAGCTTATTTATTTGAAAAAAAAAAAAATTGGTCTTGCATCTTTTACCATTTTGAATTTTTTTCCTTTTCTTTTTCACTTGCATTTTATTTTCTTAGATTCCTTTTCTTAATAGTTATTTTCTCATTCATTGGGAATTAATTGCATTGAATTTTCATGGCTTGGTTTTATGATAATCATGATCTACCTTTCAATTCTCACCCTTTTGTAGACAATCAAGAATGTGATGGCCCATTCCACCACCACCATGAACCATACCAACAACCTTCATTCCAACAATATTATCAACCCTCTCACTTACCATACCATCCTTCATTTCATCCCACTTTCATACCATGTCATCCATCTCATGAATCCCTATACCCATTTGAGCCACCTTATGGACCTCAGTCTCACCCATTTATGCCCAACCAAGATCCTTCATTTTGTGAAGACATTGGAGATTTTCAAAATCAAACGACTTGGACTATAAATGAGGAGTGGTCACATAAGGACGACTTTCATCAACCATGGACTCTATTTTTAGAATGATGGAACAACAATTGATATCAACATGAGAGGTTAGGAAAGGAAATTGAGCAACAATCACAAATGTTGAAAATGAATTTTCAAGAAAATCCTTCTCTTATGGTCACACATACACAAGAAGTGAAGCAAGTACAAAAGCACATTGAAGAGTCTTCTCTCCCATTTGGTAATGATCCTATCCTTATAGAAATAGACTCTCTACTAGTTTGATTAATGAAGCAATTCATGATTTGAGTGATAATGAGATGGATGAGGAAATCATTGTTAAACCCCTCAATTGTTTGGAAATGTAATTGCTCAACCAATTGGCTTTAGTAGTAGTGATTCGACTGTACTTGTTGATGAGTGTGTTCCTATTTCTTCATGTGATGCTTTAATTGATGAAAATGCTTCTCTTCATAGTACTATGGATGAATTCGATAAATTGAATGACATACTTTCATGCTCTTGTGAGGAATATCAAATGTGTGTGGATTGTTATCATGAAAAATGTCATTTACATGTTGAGCTTCAAAAGAAAGCATTTAGTGAAGTGGTTGATTCTTTCATTGATCATAATGCACCCTCTTATACTATTGATGATAGTAAGCATGTCAATTTTGAAAAGATTGAATCAAGCATGGATGCCAATGTTGTTGATGATGTTCTTGCTGAATGGTATGCTGATTATCCTGATTTTGCATCTATGAGTGACTCCATTAATTGTACCTGTTCTAATAATGAATGGTGTCCTATTTGCGCTGAAATTAATGATGCATTATACGGTGATTTTGAATTGATTAGTGATTCTACATTGATGGTGGATTCTTCTATTGATATGAGTGAGAACAATCATAGCCTAGAATGTCATATGCATAAAATTCCCATTGGATTACTTTCTTTAGTCTTGTTGGTGACAAAGATTCTAAAATTTTGATTGATAAAATTCTTCATGTTAATGAATCTTTCCAACAAGTGTTGTCTTGTGATTTGCCACCCGATTTAGAAAACAAAAAATGATTGCTTTAAAATTTTGGAGCCCTCGGGTGGTGACAATTTCAAAAATTCTCTTCCTTCTTCTACTCTTTTCCCTTCCATCTCTTGTGATTGCAATGATGATGTAGTGTACTCTAACACTAAGTTAGATTCCACACCTTCCATTTTGCAAGCACAAGAGAGTTTTTACAATGTAATTGGTTGCTTGACTCCTACTGATGGGAGTGTCATTGATTTCCTTGGATGTGATAGTTATCTGGAGAGTTTAGTTCCTAAAATGAATTTACTTCACTTGAAATCTCTTCATCTTGCTATTTTTGGATGGGATACTGCTATTTGCTTGTCTTCTTTGCAGGCACATTGTTGGAAGGATCGTCAGGAGAGTCAATCTCTACCATACATTCTTGGACCTCTTCTGATTGATCCTGAGCCACCTCCAACAAGGAAATTCAATAGAAGGGAAGATATTTTTGAAGACAAATGCATGATTCTCATTGGCAATGAGAACTTCTCTTTCAAGCGACTCAAGATACTCTAACAAAGGTTGTCTCTTTCCTCACTTATTTTCTTCCTAATTCATATGATTACTTGGGCTTAATTGTTGTACGAGGAAGATAAGGTGGGGGGGGACACAATCCAAAGAGAAAAAGTAGAAATAATGTAGTTTACTAAGTAGAATAAGAATAATACATTCTCTTCTTCTATGATTGCTACATATTATGCACTTGGACATTTTGGTTTTGATGGATCATTCTGTTTTGATTGATATTTTGAAATCTTGGATTATAATATCTTGGTAGTTGATTATGTGATGCTGATTGCTACCTTTGTGAGATTTTGGGCCTGCATGAATGGAATTCATCTATTACCATTCTTTCTTTCTTGAGTGCATCTACTCATGATTTGTGTTCTCTAGAACTTGCTCCTTTTCTTTTTGAAGCTCAATTTTTCACTTACGTGCATAAGTATGATGGAAGCTTGTTTTCTTTCTTTCATTTTCCCACTTTGGCCAAATAGCCTGCCCCTTACATTATATTCCCTTTGCTAGCCCCTTTGTGCCTTCTTGACTCATTCTTTTCTAAGCCACATTACAAGCCTAAGCGTAAAACCATTTTATTCCGCACCTTGAAAATTTATTGAGCATTGGTTTCACCTTAGTTTTGTGTTCAATGTGGGGGTTGCCCAGGTGTGCAACATTTTAAGTGTAGGGGGAGTATTTGATTTTGATTTTGTGTCATTCATCATTTGGCATTAATGTTGGTCATTGTGATTCTATACCCAAAAAAAAAAAGGAACAAAAAAAAGAAAAAGAAAAAAAAAAGAGAAAAAGTACAAAAAAAAAAAGAAAAAGAAAGAAAAGAAAGAAAGAGAGAGAGGAAGCAATGTAAAGAAGGAGAAATAAAAAGAAATGATATTGAGGTGATTTGCTATTATTAACTGATGTTCTTTGAATTTCTTGGGTGCTTAGCCTATCATATCCATACTTATTACACCTATACCCTAGCCCCATTACAACCTTAATAACAAGCTCTCTTGATTTTTGCATGCATGTGTTATGAGTAGTGGAGAAGTAGAAATTTGAGCAAGCTTATGGTAGAACAACTTTCTTGAGTAGAATTTGAGCGATACACTTATTTACCATATACGAGTTGAGAGATTGATTGAAGGCATCCTTTGAAAGACTATCTTGTGTGATCAAGCATCATTGAATGATATTGCCATGATTAGTAATTTGAGATGAAGAGATTTCTGTTTTGATTGGTTGATCCTTTGGAGCTTTTATGATCCTTGTTAAGTTTTGAAATTTCAGCAATTGTTAGGAAAGAGAAGTTTTTCTTGCTTCTTGTCTTTTTAATTTTGCTCGGGAGTGCAAAAGGATAAGTGTGGGGGAATTTGATAATCTTTGAATTCATGATATTTTAAATGCAAAAAGAAGCTAAAAACTCTATCATTGTCATGCTTTAATGTATCAATTAGCTAAATATGTGATTTCATCTTCATAATGAGTTTTTAGACTTTATTTGCATTAATCTTGGTCACATCTTGAGTTTGGATTCAAAACTGAACTTTAGTCACATTCTTACTACAATTGGGTCGTGAATACTGTTCGGTATTTTGGGTATAACTTGAGTTCTAGAAGTCCAATGGATCTTCAATTTGCATTTTCAGAAAGCTAAGAGGAAGCCCTACAAATCTTATGAAGAGCCCAAAAGCCAAATCAGATGTTTAGAGGGCCAAAATGGGCCTGGAAGCCGAAACAGGCTGCTGTCACTGGACTCTGGAATGACGTTCGGTATTTGACCCATAACTGGAGCTACAGACCTCCAAATTAGGTCCGGTTTGCGCGGTTGGAAAGCTGACATTCAGGGCAACATTTAATATGAAGACCACGTGGTCTAGATCCGCCGTTTTCGGGGTGTAATCCAGCTTGCAAATGACGCGTTTTTGTCCAGCTTGCAAATGACGCGTTTTTGGAGGTGGAAAGTGGTTTAATGATTCTTCCATATTTGCCACCAAGAAAAGTGACGAAATTAGGTGCAAAATGGATGAATGAGATGCCCAATTTTCCTATAAATAGATGAAGAGGCTGAAGGGAAACACACACCTTGGAAAGACCAAGATCTCTCCCATTCTAAGTTCCTTCTTTATTTCTTGCCTCCTACTTGGGATGGCTTAGTTTAGCTTTATTAGTTTCATGTATTGTCTTTAATTCTTGTCTTTAATTTCTAGCCTCCTTCTTGGTATGGCTTAGTTTTAATCTTTCCTTTTAATTATTTCATTTTGATTTTATGTTCTTCATTCTTTTTCTTTTATGGATTCATTATGTTCTTGAGATTTATTTTGGAATAGAAGCTTTCATTTTCTTTAATTGTTCTTCGTGTTCTTCATGTTCATGATGAACTTGTTCATGTTCTTCATGGTCATGATGAACATCTTTCTTTCTACATTTTCATTTTACATAGCCATGCTTGGCTAAGTTTCGTGATCGACCCATGAGTTGAGGATTCCATGGTGTCATCCGGAGGACTTGTGCTTTAATCAGAATCGACTTGTTTCTATTGATTTTAATCGGATCCGATTATAGTCATGGATTGGGTATTAGATTTAATACCCAGATTGAAATCCCAAGGACATAGGTTGGACCGGGTTGTAGAGAGCGTTGTGCGATCGTACCGAGCTCGCCACGTGTTCGATCGATGCTAGGCGATCGTCTAGTCGAGGGAGTTTTTCGGACAAATGCGAGAGATTTCGGTTTGTCTAGAATCAATCATAAGTTCAGTTATTCTATTTTTGTTCGATGATGGAAGGTCTTGGAATCCCAATTCTGGGTTGATCCGTTTTAATTTGATTAATCTTACATTTTTCTCATTCTATCTTTAATTCTTATTCTAAATCCAACAAAAACCAATCCCCCCTTGTTTTTATTTCATTTACTTAGGAATGACATCTAGATTACTTAGGAATCAATAAAAGGCTCCTCGAGAAGAGCTAGTTCTTTTATAGTAGGTAGTGGTTAGACATTGCTATTAGTTAGTTAGTAACGATACCTTAAAAAGGATCCATAGCTCCAATTTCTTCTACAATTTTACATCTTCCTTAAATAAAATGTTGAAACTTGATGAACTGAATTTGACTAGTGTTTGCCTATCGCAATCCTTGGTTAATTGTTGATTGTGGACCCCAAGGCTAATGACAAAAGGTCTTCATCAAAATGAATCGATCAGTTTGCTTTTGAGCTCTTGTCTAGAGACCGGTGTTCCCTTGCAACACTCACCTATAGCTATGTAGCATAGCACTAGAGGGAGCTACATTGTTGGACAGTCAGAGCAACCTTGTGATCTTTATGTGGAGGATCCTGATCATCATGATAGATGATTGGTTGCAAAAGGGACTGTCCACAACTTGGGATCAACTGTACACCACCAACAAATGGCGGTGATGAACTCGAGTGTCGAGTTGAAGAGCTCATCGTTGATGCACCTGTCCCTCTCCCAACTGGTGAGGTGAAGGTTGTAAGTTATGTCATTGGAACCTTCATCTCATGGCCAATGAAGGTTGTACATGTTTCTACTCCTCCTGAAGCTCTAGCCCCTCCTGAATTGGTTGGTGTTAGTTCTCAATGTGTTTTGATGATTAACAACAATTGTAAACATGTGTTGAAGTTTTTGCAAAATCTGTGTAAAACCATTTATCGGTTGTCTACTCGAGTAAAGGAAAGCTTACTCGAGTATAGGACTCGTTAAAGGATTGCCCAATTGGATTTTACACGTACTTACTCGAATAAAGGTTTACATACTCGAGTAAAGGTCATCCGGAAAGCAAATGTGTTTTTCAAATTGTGACTTACTCGAGTAAAGGTTTACATACTCGAGTAAAGGCCATCCAGAGAGCAACCAATCTTTACAAGTTAAATCAATGCGGAGTATAGATTTCTATACTCGAGTATTGGACTTACCGAGAGCAAATGAACTTTTGAACTTGAGTGTATACTCGAGTATACAATGACTTACTCAAGTAAAGGGTCTTCGAAAGCTCCCAAGTTTTTGAACTCGTGCATACTCGAGTAAGAGTTTTCATACTCGAGTAAAGAACTCTTAAAATGATTTTCAACTTAACTCATGTTCGTGCTTACTCCGGTATGAATTTGTTTACTCCGAGAAAGAGGCATCTTACACTTTGAGTTTTCAAGCAAATAGTTTCTTACTCGAGTAAACCACTAACTTACTCGAGTAAAGACTTTGGTTTCAAAAGTTCAAGTCTCGATGGTTTGCTTCGGAAGTTGTTTACTCGAGTATCCTTTTGATACCGCAAGAAAGACTCTCTCACACTGATGACTTACTCGAGTAACGAAGAACTTACTCGAGTAACCAACGCCGAAAACCAATTTTTGAATTATACGAATTTGCATATCACTCTTGTTTGTTCTAATTGCTTTCATGAATCATTCACCTATGAACCCAACTATGTTTAACAAGTTTGTTGAGTGAATTTCAGTTAGCACGAGATGAAGATTATTGAAGGTCAAAGCCATAAAGCAAAAAGTGTACGGTGCATTTAATGCACTTCTCGCAAATCAACCTTCTTTTGGATAATCCATCGAGCACGCATTCTCAACGGTCAAAAATGCTTTCTTCATCAAGTAAACTCTTCTCCAACGGGCAAATCCTCGAGTTCCACCTCGGATCATATTAGCACCTGGATTAGTTGGAGTTTAGAGAGAAGATGACCAGACTTAATGCTAATCACCTACAACGGTTGGATTCATCATTCAACGGTCATTTAATGTTCTCTACCTATAAATAGAGTACATTAACTTCTTCTCAAGCGATACACTTGCGAGAGCGAAAATTTACTAAGTGTCATTTATTGTGTTCAGCTTTCACTTGTATTGTATCAATCGATACTTGTACTTCAGGTGTTCATTTTATCGCTTCGTGAGAGAGTTCCATCTGTAAATCATTTATTGATTGAGATAACCACAAGTCGGGGACTTGGTGGTTGGGTGTATTGATTACAACTTGTAAGGGGGAGTGAGTTCTAGAGAGAGAACTACTCTTGAGTACGAGTGTGTAATCGGTTTGTGAGTATAGTGGATTGAAAATCCCAAGTGTGGCAGGGATTTGGATGTAGGTCAAAGATAAGACCGAACCAGGATAATTTCTCTTGTGCAAGCTTTCCTTCCCTTCCTCCTCTCTTTATCTCTCGGTTTCATTACTTCAAAACAGAGCATATTTCGAAAAGTTTTTAAAATACCCAATTCACCCCCCCTCTTGGGTATATAGCTCCATTTACATTTGGTATCAGAGCAAGGTCTTCTCAAAAGAGCTTAACATCTCGAGAAGGATCAATATGGAAGGTATCTTACCCGATGGAGCTTCTATCAACAGCCACCCGGTTTCAATGGAGAGCATTACTCCTTACGGAAAGCAAAGTTCAAAGTCTTTGTGAATGCTACGAGTAGTATGGGCTGTGGAGAGTATTTGAAAGAGGAAATTATGAGCCATCAACCGTTGAAGATGGAGTTAGAGTTCCTAAGCTTGAAGAAGAATATGATGAGAATGACAGAAGAAGTGTCACACTCAACAGCAAGGCTGTCCTACTTCTTCAAAGTGCTCTTAGTCAACAAGAGTACTTTCGTATTTGCAACCTACCTTCTGCAAAACATATGTGGGATGCTCTGGAAATAGCTCATGAAGGAACAGCTGGAGTAAAGCAAAACAAAGTCAATACTCTTACGACCGAATATGACCTTCTACGAATGAAGCATGGCGAATCCATTGGTGAGTTCCAGTGAGGTTCACCCATCTCATCAATCAACTTGTGCCTTGGGAAAAGAATATGACCAACCGGTCCAAGTAAGGAAGATATTGAATATCCTTAACAAGGAATGGGAAGCAAAGGTCACGGCTATTGAAGAGGCTCGAGGAGAGTCAATGACGTCGTAGCTGCTCTATTCGGAAGTCTCTCTGAGTATGAGGCTAAACTCAAGTTCAAGAAGGGACTCAATGAAGTTCATGGCAAGAACAAAGGAATTGCCCTCAAGGCTGCAAGAGAAGTTAGAGATTCAGATGAGGAAAATGAGAATGAAGACGAAGATGAAGAAATTGGCATTTGGTCCGAAGATTCAAGAAGTTCTACAAGAAGGACCAAGGCTTTAAGAAGTTTCACAAGGGTAGCTCCAGTTATGAGGCAAAGAAGCCAATCATCTGCTACGAGTGTCAAAAGCCTGGCCACATCAAGTCTGAATGCCCTCAGCTGAACAACAAAGATAAAGAAAAGAAGAAGTTCAGCAAATACAAGAAGAAAGCTTATGTCTCTAGCATCTGGGGGGATAGCTCATCTGATGAAGATGATGAGGATGAGGAAGAGAAAGCCAATATATGCCTAGTTGCTGAAGAAGAAGAGCAACGTGCTAAACTTGAAGAGGTATATGATTGCAAACCTCCTTATGATGATCTGTTTGATGAATATATGGTGTGCAATTTGAATTTGAAAAACTTGCTGAAAAATATTTCAAACCGAAAAATGTAAATCTTACTCTTGAATCTCAAGTTGAAAAGTTGTCTTCTTGAGAAAATACTACTTGTAAAGATTGTCCTGATCGAAGAAAAAGAATTCATATCTTACAAAGGCACTTGAGAAATTCACTAGAGGAAGTGAAATGCTCAATGTCATTTTGAAACAACAACGTTTTATAAATGATAGATCAGGCATTGGTTACAAACCAGATTTTGATAAGAAGAAAGGCAAGAAGAAGAGTGGTCAAAAAACGTACATGAACTATTTTACAAAATCAGTTCACTCTTCAAATCCCTTTGCACATTGCAATTACTGTAATAAGAAGGGTCATTCTACTTCATCTTGCTTTCATAGAAAGGAAAGAAAAATTAAGCCTGTGGGAAATTATCAATGGGTACCGAAAGGAACTTATGTTCCTAAGGTCAAAACTAACTCCAAAGGACCCAAGAAAAGATGGGTACCTAAGGCTTGATCCCTTGTAAATTGCAGGTTTGTCTTAGAGCATCAAGACCCAACAAGTGGTACATTGATAGTGGGTGCTCAAGACACTTGACTGGAGATGAATCTAAATTTCTTTCAATCAAATCAAAGGATGGTGGTAGAGTCACATTTGGAGGAGACCAATCGGGAAAAATTGCTGGAATTGGTGAGATAGGAAACAATGAAGGTCCTCTCATCAAAGATGTCTACCTAGTAGAAGGATTGTATCACAACCTCCTAAGTGTGAGCCAAAGCACCGACAAGGGTAACTTAGTTATCTTTGATTCAAATGAATGCTTGATTGTTAGAAAGGATTTAGTCCCCATTGACGATTTGAAAACTAAAGCCTTATTTAGAGCACCTAGAGATGGAAATTGTTATACTCTTAACCTCTCTAGCAATGCTTGATTTCGAAAATTGTTTTGTTAGTAACTTGAATGAGAGTTGGCTATGGCATAAACGATTAGCTCATGTTAATATGTTTCAACTTGACAAGTTGCTTTGAAAAAGGATTTGGTCATTGGTATTCCTAAGTTGAATTTCAAAAATGACATAGTTTGTGATGCTTGTCAAAAAGGAAAACAAACCAAATCCTCTTTTAAAGCAAAAAATGAGATCTCAACTAGTAGACCTCTTCAATTACTTCATATGGATCTAGTTGGACCGGCTAGAGTAAAAAGTCTTGGTGGAAATCTCTACACTTTGGTCATAGTTGATGATTACTCTAGATTTACTTAGACAATATTCTTATCATCTAAAGATGAAACATTTGATCGTTTGTTACCTTTGCCAAAAAGGTCGAACGAGAAAGGCTTTGCAATTTCGGGTATAAGGCGATCATGGTGGCGAATTTGAAAACAACGCCTTCGGCGGGAGTTACGTGACAATGTGGGGATTGATCACAATTTCTCGCTCCAAGGACTCCTCAACAAAACGGTGTGGTTGAGAGGAAGAATAGAGTCCTCACCGAGATGGCAAGGGCAATGTTAAATGAGAACAACACTTCTCAAGTTTTTGGGCTGACGCGATGAGTACAGCTTGCTACATCTCCAACCGAGCCTATTTGAGGAAGAAGCTGAACAAGACCCCATACGAACTCTACAAGGAAAGAAAGCCAAATCTCATCCACCTACACGTCTTTGGATGCAAGTGCTATGTGCACAATAATGGTAAAGAGAACCTTGGTAAATTCGATTCCAAAGCTGATATAGGTATCTTCATTGGTTATTCAAATAGAAGTAGAGCTTATAGAGTCTTTAATACTCGCACTCGTATTGTTGAAGAGTCAATACATGTTGTTTTTACGTGAATCCAAATCGATAAAGCCTTGGACAATGAAGAAGAAAATGTTTTCAAAAATCAATTCTTTTCGAAAACTACTCCGCTTCTATTGAAAATCCCGAAAGTGTTTTTGAGGCTGATCCCAAAACAACATTGAAAATCCCGATCGAGACTCAACCTAGAGCTTGGAAATTTATTAGAAATCATCCTTTAGACCAAGTTATAGGTGATATTAATCGGGGAGTAAGAACCAGAAATAATACTTTGAATGAAGTAACCTTTTCGCATTTATATCTCATATAGAACCCTCTAAGATTGATGAAGCCCTTTCGGATAATGATTGGGTGTTAGCAATGCAAGAGGAGTTACATCAATTTGATAGAAATCAAGTTTGGGATTTGGTACCTAGGCCCAAAGACCATCCGGTCATTGGCACCAAATGGGTATTCAAGAACAAACGTGATGAGTCTGCAATTATTGTCCGCATTGTCCGCAACAAGGCAAGATTGGTTGCCAAAGGCTATAATCAAGAAGAAGGAATTGATTATGAAGAAACTTATGCTCCAGTGGCAAGATTGGAAGCCATAAGAGTACTTCTAGCCTTTGCATGTGTGAAAGGTTTTAAACTATATCAAATGGATGTGAAAAGTGCTTTTCGAATGGTTTTATACAAGAGGAAGTTTATGTAGAACAACCTCCGGTTTTGAAAATGAACATTGTCCAGATCATGTGTATCGTCTCAAAAAGGCTCTATATGGCACGAAACAAGCTCCTAGAGCTTGGTATGAGCGATTAAGCAAATTCCTTCTTGATCAAGGTTTTGCTAGAGGAAAAGCAGATACAACTCTCTTCATAAAGAGTAATAAGCTTAATGAAATTCTAATGGTTCAAATATATGTGGATGATATTATATTTGGTGCTTCTAATGATGCTTTGTGTGAAGAGTTTTCAAAGACTATGCGGGGAGAGTTTGAGATGTCCATGATGGGAGAGCTCAACTACTTTCTTGGACTGCAAATCAAGCAAAGAAAAGATGGGATATTTATTTCCCAAACCAAATATCTGAATGATTTCTTTGAAGAAATTTGGAATGGACCAATGCAATGGAGTGACACTCCTATGAGCTCAATTGCTTCATTGGATGCTGATGAGAAGGGCAAAGATTTCAACATCACAAAGTATAGAGGAATGATCGGATCACTACTCTATCTCACAAGAAGTCGCCGGACATCCAATTCGGTGTTGGGATGTGTGCAAGGTTCCAATCCGCTTCAAAAGAGTCCCATGAACATGTAAAGAGGATATTCAGATATCTCTCGGACACAAAGACTCTTGAACTATGGTTTCCCAAAGGTCAACCGGAACACTTGGTGGCATACTCGATTCGGATCATGCGGCTACAAGACAGATAGAAAGAGCACAAGTGGCCAATGCGAATTCTTTGGCAACTCACTTGTCTCTTGGTTCAAGCAAGAAGCAAACATCGTGGCCGTGTCCTCTACCGAAGCTGAATATGTGGCGCTTCAAGTTGTTGTGCTCAAGTGCTATGGTTGAAGCAACAACTTGCTGACTTGGGAGTTCACTTGAAGGAAATCCCAATTTTTGTGTGACAACACAAGCACAATAAGCTTGGCCAAGAATCTGGTGCAACATACAAGGATCAAGCATATTGATGTGAGGCACCACTTCATTCGGGATCATGTCCAGAAAAGAGATGTCAAAGTAATGTTCATCCCAACTCATCTTCAACTTGCGACATCTTCACAAAGCCTCTAGCCAAAGAACCTTTCAATTTCATAAGGAGAGAATTGGGAATGGTAGATCCCAATGAATTGTAAGCATTTCTCATCCAATTTAATGTTAGTTGTGCGTTTGATGATTAATCCTTACTAACTTAAGCATCGGAGTGTATAGAAATTGTTTTTTGCAGGGTTTTTCGATGATTCGTAGATCTCTTACTCGAGTAGAGTACATGGTACTCGAGTAAACACGATGCAGAAAGCAAATTCAGAAGTTCAGAAATGCTTTACTCGAGTTTGGAAGTGGATACTCGAGTATTCAAGAGGCAGAGAGCGCATTGCCGAGAACAAAGAAAGGTTTACTCGAGTATGTAGAGATTTACTCGAGTATAGACCGACAGAGACCAAACTCCGAAGGTATGACAGAAACTTACTCGAGTATGTTGGTAACTTACTCGAGTATGTCCATCAGATATTTCAAAAATTCACGCGACATTTTTGAAGTCCAGGTCAGTATACTTCCTTCTTTACTCGAGTATGTAAATGAAAGTATTGTTTACTCGAGTAAGCAAGAACTTACTCGAGTATAGGCGTCTATCTATATATACCGAAACGACGTGTTCTTACATACTCGCACCTTTACTCCAAGTAAAGCCCTAGGAGACGCGACCTCTTCTTCTTCTTCTTCTGTAACCGTCACAATCCCTCATAAATCCCCTTAAAACTCCACCAAACCTCGTCTAATCCTTCCTATCCTCATTTTCACCGAAACCCTAAACGTTCAAATGTCTAAGGAAGTTTCTCAATCCTCTCAACCGGTTCCTCCACGAGCTCCAAGAACCAAATCGGTTCCAAAGAAATTGCGAGAGAGGCATTGATACAAGGATTCCCGGAGTAGGCTTTACGATTCGGAGGCTCAATTTCAAAACCCCAAGAAAAGGGGTTCATCCTCTCAAGGCCCGAACCGTCTTTGGGAACGCGAAGAAGAAAAGAAGGCCTCTTCAAGCAAAGAAAAGGGAAAGAAGAAGGCCGTAGAGAAGGTGAAGAGAAGGTCCAAGCAAGCCTCCACCACCGTTGTCTCATCCTCTACCGATGAAGCTACTCACTCGGCTTCCGAACCGAAGTTAATCAAGAGGAAGAGCAAGAGGAGGTATCTCCCATCGTCGAAAATCTTTGTTGAAGAGATAAAGCTCCACAAGGATCCACCACCGGGTTTCAAAGTTGCCCGGCCGCACTTCCTCCCGGCCACAATGCCATGTTCGAGAGCAATACTCAACCCGAGGATTTTGTCCCGTTGTCTCGAGTCAATCTAGAACAAGTTCACCGGGGAATGCAATGTTGATCTATCGCCGTGGCTCGGACCTTATGACTCCTTTGTTTCCATCGAGGCCGCCTACTTTCCGGAGTTGGTGAGAATGTTCTATTTCAACATGAAGATCGATCACATCCTGGACTCGGAGGACGAGCCATTGAAGAAAGGCTCACCACATCGTATGTGGGGAGGCACTTTCACCATTTTCGCTGCAATCCTCAATCGGATATTGAAGGTTGTTAATCCCCGAGGCTTCTACACCACGATATAGCAATGAAGAGGTGTATAGGACACTTTTACTCACTCAAGACGTACCGGATGATCGAGAGCTCATTTATCCTTTAAACCATATGCAATGCCTAACTTGCACCGTGTACTTTGGTTTGTGTATACGAGGAATTTTGTCGAAGGGAGGTAGCTATTCACATTTCTTGAAGAAGGATTACCGCTTTTCACCGCCTTTATCAAGCAACATCCTTTCAATATTGGGCAGTGGATCTTCAAGGAAATGAGCAACTTCAAGTTCACCTCCCGAAAAGGATCTTATATGCCCTTCGCTTCCCTGGTGTCCTTGATCTTATTTTACCATAAGATATGGTATGTGGGCCCTCCTGAGTCAATGAAGTATATCCCATCATTTGGCAAGACTCAACTTAAGTTTATGCAGATAACCCTTGAACCGGAAGGATCCGGTCAGTCAAGGGCTCCTCAGAGATCTCAAGCCCGTGCATCTCAATCAGTTGCGCACGAGGCTCGATCCGCTCCTCCTCCTCCACTTTGGATTTTGAGGCTAGAGTTAAAGCCATTGTGGACACTTCCATTGCTTCTCACTTTGTCGAATGCAATTTGAATTTGGCAAGCTAGGAGCTGATCTCAAGATTGGTCTAAATAAGGTGATTCTTTGGTCGAATGAGGTTATCACAAAGTTGGACAAACTCAAGAATGACACGAAAAGAAGCAGGATGAGATTTTTGATCGGTGCATCGACTTGGATTCTCGATTGGTTCTATCATGGATATTGCTTCGAAGCCGGGACAAGGTCAACAAATTGATCCAAAGCACTTTGACCTTGGTTCTTCATCCTCGGCTACATTTGGGTTCACGACCGATCCTTCCTCATCCTCTCCTGTTCTAGAGACCCACCACCCGAGACTCACCTTTCCCCACCTTCCTCACCTACCTTTTCATTTCCCCCCCACCTCACACCACTTCCACTCCTACCCCTGAAATTCCATCTTCTCCTATCACTCCCACCACAGAGATTCTACCTGACACATTTCCATCTCCATCTACTCCATCTACTGAGAAATTCCCCACACCTTCTCCTTATGCAGCTCACCATGACCCTACCTTTGATCCATCCACTGCCATGGTCCTCTACTCCCCTCCTTTTGTTATCCTTGATCCCGAGTATGTTGATAATGACAAAGGGGGAGAAGAAGATAAAGATGAATAGAGTCTAGGTTGTAGTGTCTAACATGCATTATATCTTGTTGATTCTGCATTTTTTTGTTTCATTCTCTGATATCAGTGTTATCAGAGTATTTGTCATTTTTGATATCAGTAAAACATTGTATGAAGTTTGCTTAATGATTATATTATCAGTTGTTTATGTGTTCAAATGCATATTTCTTTGCCATTCTCTCGAGTATTACTGATTAACATGCATATTCAAATGGTTTTTGACCACTTTGCACTAATATTTGAAAAACTTCAATTCAAAGGAACTTCATCTTTCAAATTATTTAAAAAGATCATTTACAAGTGTTGTCATCATCAAAAAGGGGCAGAATGTTAGTTCTCAATGTGTTTTGATGATTAACAACAATTGTAAACATGTGTTGAAGTTTTTGCAAAATCTGTGTAAAACCATTTATCAGTTGTCTACTCGAGTAAAGGAAAGCTTACTCGAGTATAGGACTGTTAAAGGATTGCCCAATTGGATTTTACACGTACTTACTCGAGTAAAGGTTTACATACTCGAGTAAAGGTCATCCAGAAAGCAAATGTGTTTTTCAAATTGTGACCTACTCGAGTAAAGGTTTACATACTCGAGTAAAGGCCATCCAGAGAGCAACCAATCTTTACAAGTTAAATCAATAATGGAGTATAGATTTCTATACTCGAGTATTGGACTTACCGAGAGCAAATGAACTTTTGAACTTGAGTGTATACTCGAGTATACAATGACTTACTCGAGTAAAGGGTCTTACAGAAAGCTCCCAAGTTTTTCTAAACTCGTGCATACTCGAGTAAGAGTTTTCATACTCGAGTAAAGAACTCTTAAAATGATTTTCAACTTAACTCATGTTCGTGCTTACTCCAGTATGAATTTGTTTACTCCAGTAAAGAGGCATCTTACACTTTGAGTTTTCAAGCAAATAGTTTCTTACTCGAGTAAACCACTAACTTACTCGAGTAAAGACTTTGGTTTCAAAAGTTCAAGTCTCGATGGTTTGCTTCTGGAAGTTGCTTACTCGAGTATCCTTTTGGATACTGCAGTAAAGACTCTCTCACACAGTGACTTACTCGAGTAACGAAGAACTTACTCGAGTAACCAACGCTGAAACCAATTTTTGAATTATACGAATTTGCATATCACTCTTGTTTGTTCTAATTGCTTTCATGAATCATTCACCTATGAACCCAACTATGTTTAACAAGTTTGTTGAGTGAATTTCGTTAGCACGAGATGAAGATTATTGAAGGTCAAAGCCATAAAGCAAAAAGTGTACGGTGCATTTAATGCACTTCGCAAATCAACCTTCTTTTGGATAATCCATCGAGCACGCATTCTCAACGGTCAAAAATGCTTTCTTCATCAAGTAAACTCTTCTCCAACGGGCAAATCCTCGAGTTCCACCTCAGATCATATTAGCACTGGATTAGTTGGAGTTTAGAGAGAAGATGACCGGACTTAATGCTAATCACCTACAACGGTTGGATTCATCATTCAACGGTCATTTAATGTTCTCTACCTATAAATAGAGTACATTAACTTCTTCTCAAGCTGATACACCTACTGAGAGCGAAAATTTACTAAGTGTCATTTATTGTGTTCAGCTTTCACTTGTATTGTATCAATCGATACTTGTACTTCAGTGTTCATTTTATCTCGCTCGTGAGAGAGTTCCATCTGTAAATCATTTATTGATTGAGATAACCACAAGTCGGGGGACTTGGTGGTTGGGTGTATTGATTACAACTTGTAAGGGGGAGTGAGTTCTAGAGAGAGAACTACTCTTGAGTACGAGTGTGTAATCGGTTTGTGAGTATAGTGGATTGAAAATCCCAAGTGTGGCTTGGGGACTGGATGTAGGTCAAAGATAAGACCGAACCAGGATAATTTCTCTTGTGCAAGCTTTCCTTCCCTTCCTCCTCTTTTTATCTCGGTTTCATTACTTCAAAACAGAGCATATTCTGAAAAGTTTTTAAAATACCCAATTCACCCCCCCTCTTGGGTATATAGCTCCATTTACAGTTGGCACGACTAAGTTGAGTGCCAAGGACAAGCTTGTCCTTATGGTATCCAATAAACAAGTTGGACTTAATCAGTGGCCTGTCAATACAGAAGTAGATCTTAAAAACAAGCACCCAGTTTTGGTTTACCAAGATGATATAATTTCCCTGTTGTTTGATAAACAGGAGCTTACTGATGCAATTATTCTCATGTTTATAAAGTAAGTATCTTCTTCTATGAGTACATAACATAAATGTGAGACACTCACATACGTATATACTAATTCCCTGACGTCATTATTGTAGGTTCATGCATCGTGAATTGGAACAACAGGGCAGAAGCCAAGATATTGGATTCTTGTGCCCACAATACATAGGTCAACCACCCTTAGCGAAGAGACAATCATACATAACATCAAGGTTGTCCACCAATAGGAGAAAGTGGTACTTGGCACCATTCTACAATAGGTACATATCATAATTATGTTCTGCAATTCCCTTAATACTGCTACATATTACTGAGTACGTGTCTGTTGTGAACTTTCAGTCGCCATTGGCAGTTGGTCCTAATTTGCCCGAATGAGAATAAAGTGGTATTTTTATACTCTCTTCACCATGATTCACCGCCTATATTGCAGCAAATGGTGAACAAGTAAGCATATGTCATCTTGATTGTCTAGTCTCGAAATCTTTCTTTGTAAATTTTCAAAGTGACCATTATTGAGTAAATTTGTGATTTTGACAATAGGCCCTTGAAATCATTCCAACAAAAGGTCAAGAAAAGGTTTGGGGCTAAGGTCAAAGAGCCTACATAGATCATACCAAAGGTTAGTACATATATATTTGGACTAGCACACTGTCTTGCGAACTTGGTCAGTAGCAATATATACTCTTATATATTTCTTGTTCATTTTTAGACCCGTCGGCAACCAAAGGAGTCCAACTTATGTAGGCATTACGTCTTGACACAAATATATAATATTGTCATGCAACCAGTGACTACCATCACTGAAACAGTAAATGTATGTTACATAACTTTGCCTGTGCACTGACCCCTTTGATGCAAGGAAAGACGACTAATATATATATTTCTTTCTTTGATGTAGCTGAGACATTTGACTGTACTGACCCCTTTCTTGATGGTGATATTGAGCAAACACGCAATTTGTTATGTGAATATCCGTATGATCGATGATCTCGTAAAGTCAGAAAATAATTGATTTGTGAATTCATTTGTAAATATATGATGTATCAACAATCATCCTCGAATCATTTGAACAATATGTTAGTGTTTTAGGACCACAGATTTTATAAATGTCAGGTCCTAAAAGTCATTGGAAAATATGCCAGTCTTTTTGGACCGTAGATTTACTAAATCGCTGGTCCTAAAAGTCTTCGTTTATCATCGGAAAAATATGCCAGTCTTTTAGGACCATAGATTTACTAAATGTCCGGTCCTAAAAGTCTCATTCGAAAAATATGCCAGTCTTTTAGGATCGGAGATTTACTAAATCACCGGTCCTAAAAGTCTTCGCTTATCATCGAAAAATATGCAGTCTTTTAGGACCGTAGATTTACTAAATGTCCGGTCCTAAGAGTCTCATTCGAAAAATATGCCGTATTTTAGGACAGAAGATTTAATAAATCGCCGGTCCTAAAGGTCTTCATTTAATTTGAAAAAAATGCCGGTGTTTTTAGGACCCTAAATATACTAAATGTCCGGTCCTAAAAGTCTTCGCTCTTTTATAAACTTACAAAATATTGTGTAACTATATCATCCCATTATCCATATTTCATAATTGCCTTGCTTTTATTTATTTATTTTTTTTATTTTAGTGTTTTTGAGTCTCGCTCTTATCCATATTTCATAATTGCCTTGTTTATTGCTTTCCAGGTTCAAATAATGCATAAATTAACTAATTAAAGTACTAAACTCCCACGAGAACAAAATTTAAAAATATTATTTAATAATAGGGCAGCGATTACAAAAAAAAGAAAAAAAAAACCATAAAACAACTAATCCTCCCTGTTGTCGGAGAGGGAGGAGGAGTCGGAGGCGTCATCTTCAGCAGGATCGTACTCCACGTCATTTGCGTGGAGTACCATGTTCAGCTTGTTGTTGACAAGTATGAACAAACCGAAACAATTGGCCCAAGCGCCGGCCGATATGATCGACGCGGGCCACCACGCTCGTACCAACCGTTTGTTTGTGTCGGATTTGAAGGAGGCAATGGCGGAGGGGGATGAGGTTGAAGAGGAGGAGCGGGGAAAAGGAGGACCTGGTGGAGCATCCATTACAGTGGAGGCTAGGCGGTGGAGGATGTAAGAACCGGCTGAACCCAAGAGGGGGGTAAATTGGGTGAAGTATAAAAATTTAGGAACTTTGAAAATCTTTTTGCAACTCAGTAAAACCAGTTTGTATGACAGTAAAGAGTTATAAAGCAATAGATAGTCATTCAAACATATATCTTTGGAAACATAAGAGATAAGGGAAGAGAATATGCAACCGAGATTTATCCGGTTCGGTCCAATCCTTGACCTACGTCCAGTCCTCAAGCTCCACTTGAGATTTTCAATCCACTATCTTCTTTCAACTTGATTACACTTTCTGTACTTGGAGTAATCCTCTCACTAGGATTCACTCCCCCTTACAAACTGTAATCAATACACCCACTTGATTACACACTGTACTTCAAGTAATTCTCTCACTAGAACTTACTCCCCTTACAAGCTGTAATCAATACAATGGGTTTCCCATTCAAGATCACCCAATCTTGAGTAACTCACAGATAGAAGGATAGGATGATTACAAAAAATCCTGTCTCTTAGAATTGAATGAGTAAACACTGAAGAACAATACAAATCACTTCACTCTCTATGATAAACTATCTAAACATGAAAAACATAGAGTAAATGATGTGAAAATCAGAGTATTAGCATGTTGAAGATGTAAGCTTGTGTCTCTTCATTTTTCTGCTTGAATCTGTCCTCTTTTATAGGTAGAGATCAATCTATGACCATTGTAATCTTTATTATAACCGTTGCCTTCATTAGACAAGGTTATGGTTAAGCTTTTGTCTTCTTCCCTCTCTAATCTTCACTTAATCCATTGTGCAGAAATTCAGAGTTGACTTCTTGAAAATAAATCCGTTGGAATAGCAGCTGCTGGATGTGGAAAACATTCTTTAATCCTTTGCAAAGTGTGTGCAGACGGATTACCCAAAAGAATGCAACTTTCTGGGTTTTGCATTTAATGTGTTGATGTCACTTTTGCTTTTACTTTAAACCTTCAATAAACATTCTCTAATTCATCTGAAACTCACTAACAAAGTGGTTAAACATATCTAGGAACATTAGAGAATAATCATAGGAAGTATTAAGATCAAACAAGAAGGTTTTACAAATACGTCGATTTGAAATTTGAAGTCGCGATGAAACCTTGAGGTTTTTTGTCAAACCTCGAGGTTTTGTACGAGTAGCATGTAAAATTGGTTTAAGTCCAAAACATCAAAACCGGAGGTTTTCATCCAAAACCGGAGGTTTTCAAAACTATAAAAAGCGTCGACTCTGTCGATAAAACCTCGAGGTTTTATTAGAAACCTCGAGGTTTGATTTGAAAATGAAACCTTTGAAAAAATCGCGCCAAGGCAATCTGGAGGTTTTCTGGGAAACTGGAGGTTTTCTAAATCGGAGGAAAGGCGTATGCTCTCTCGGTTGCCAAAACCTCGAGGTTTCTCACAAAAACTCGAGGTTTCCCTCAAATGTGGAAACTCGAGTTTTTGCTCCAAAACAGAAACTTGGAGGTTTGAAGGTAAAAACTGGAGGTTTTGAAAACTTGGAAAACACAGATCCTCTCGCTGGACAAACCTCGAGGTTTGTCCCCAAACCTCGAGTTTTGACTTAAACGACGGGTTTTGAAAAAATTGCACGTAACAAAACCCGGAGGTTTTCCACAAAACTGGAGGTTTTTAAGTGTTCAAAACTTAAGAGACTCTCCGTAAGTCCAAAACTCGAGGTTTTGATTCCAAAACTCACGGTTTGAAGATACTCAGAAGTTCGTTGCTCTCTGTCTGATGAAAACTCGAGGTTTCCATTGAAAACTCGAGGTTTTGTCTTTGTTCAGCTTTCTTGAAATAACTGTCAACTTTTGAAGACCATATCTCCCTAGTCTGAACTCCATTTTGGTCCGTTAAACTCTTGATGGAAATCTATGTGAGTCTACTTTCATATGCCACTAATTTCAACCCAATTGGATTTGTAGTTTGTGAGATACACTCAAAACACTGAAGCTTGGTTTGTTGTGTGGCATGGATTTTTCTGTCAACTTCCACAATTTAGAGCTCCTTGATCTGAACTCCTTTGGGCTTTAATTTTATATCAAAATGACGCATTTGGAGTCTATTTCCATATGCCACTGATTTCACTTCAATCCGATTTCTGGTTTAAGAGATATCATCGAATTACCATACGTCGCCGTCGAACGTGAAACAGTGTGGAGTCAAGAGCGATGATATTTTGGAACCTCGAGGTTTGCTAGTCCAGAGATGCCAGACATGCTTAAGACACTTGAAAACTCGAGGTTTGATGGCTGCCTCGAGTTTTCTCAGTCCAGTTCTCCTAAACTCGAGGTTTGAGTTCCAAACCTCGAGGTTTGAGTTCCAAACTCGAGTTTTGTGTCATAAACTCGAGTTTTCTCATCCTGAACCTCATATTTGCTTGCTTTAACACAAAATTGAGTCATTCCAACTTCCATATGATCTTGGAGACTTCTAGCATCAATATAAGAACTTGAATAATGATATCTTCATTCCATTTAGCAAGTTCTTCCATCTCCCAACTTGATCATTCTTCTTCATTTAACTTGGGCTCATCATTCTTTGCAGTTTCTACCTTCTTCAATATCCATAAAGTGATGAAGCTTCATTCCAACTTCTGGTTATCATAGAGACTTCCAGTATCACAAGAACTTGAATGTTGATATTCCTATTATATTGCAAGTTCTTTTAATAACATCTTTATCTAGTCTCCTCTCTTCTTGGTTATCCTCCAAAATCTATTGATAACATCTTGCTTCCTTGACAACCTCTGCAAGTTCTTCTTTCCATTAATCCCTTATCTCCTTCTTGATTATTCTGCATGATTCAACTTGGACTAATCTACATTAAACATAGTAGTTAGTCAATGTAGGAGATAACTATATTACTCAATCTTTTTGCTTTTAATAATGGCATCTATATAAGACATCATCAAAACTAATCATAACCAACAGAGGAGGCTGTGTAGAAGTGATGGAGAAGAATATGAAGAAACTAAAGTAACAACGGGTTTAAATAGAAAACCCATCCTGAAGAATATGATACGCCGGAAACTTTTTATGGGGAGACGCATAGTTCCTCAGATTTACGAGGAGACGCATAGTTGGGCAGTGTACGGGAAGACGCATAGTCCTCTTTAAGTTGAAGAGTGTAAGGATACGATTTGTGCTATCCTATCTCGAGTAATTTTGAAGTGATTTGAACATTTAATACCGGCCGAATAGTTCCTAAAAGTAATATTTTTTAAGGAAAATTCTTACTTTACAAAAATAAATAATTGATAAAAAAATAATTAACTTTTAGGACCGGATATTAGATAAAAGGTCGGTATTAAAAAGTAATTGAATTGTTTGAAAAAATAAATAGTAGACATTTAGGACGGGATATATAATAAAATGACGGTCTTAAAAGTAATTTAATTGAAAAAATAAATAATATACTTTTAGGACCGGACGTATGATAAAAGGACGGTCTTAAAGTAGAAATCACAAACATCATAATCAATTGTGTATCTCTCTCTCTCTGTCTTTACTAACTCCTCACTACCTCGTAACTCCTCCTCACTACTTCGTAACTCTCTCGCCCTTGTTGCTCAAACCATGGTTAGATACAAGAGAATCGCTCGTAGGGGTACTCTTACTCGTGATGCTCGTGCCTTCCGTAGATCATTATACGGTGTACCTCCTCCAGCGAGAGTGCGTTCTATTGTGACAAAAGAGTCTCGGGTCGTTGGACCCATTGTTATTTCGAATGATGAAGACGTTGCCGCACCCCCAGCCTTCAAACCATGAAGAGGTTCCCGCTCCCCCTCTCCAACCTATTGGCCCCAGCGCGCCTACTATTGACCCCTCTCCTCTTTCCTCTAATGATGCATTATGGCTGATGTGAGTAAGACAAGAACTTGTTGATCTCCGGCGGAAGTTAACGTCGCTTACGCTGATATCACCGAGGCATTGGAGGATAATAAGATTTAGGATGTTTAGTTAGATTCTTGTCGTTGATAATGTTCAGTTATTGTTTTTCTTTCTTTTTTTCTTGTGTACGTGCATATTCTCCAGTTATGTATGGAAGCAGTAAGAACTATGTAACATCCCAATTTTCTAAATGTGTTTTCAAAATAGTTTGATCAGAGTAGAGCATCGGAATAATTTAAAAAAACGAGTATCTGATAAACCTTCACTGTTGGTGTGTCTGGTTGCTATTATTACATGTGATACAATTATCCAAATATTTAATAATACGATGATACAATAATTCATAACAGTCTTCTCCACCCGTGTCCTCACGCATGCTGTTTACCCTTGTCCTCGGTCCTGGTTCCTCCGGACCCTGAAGCTATAGTGAGGGCTGAGGTTCAATTACCATTGAACCTCAGGTAACGGTTAACCTCATGCTTATGTAACAGTTATGTATGACAGATATTCATGACATTACAGCAATAATCAACATAAAAACTCATAACAGATTTGTCCGGATAATGGTACACAGCCACTGCATATGTCCGTTATCTCTAGTCTGCACTATTCACCAGTGCCACGATGTACGGTCGTGTCCTCAGCGCTAGGAAAACTCAACGGCATTATCAAAACCATAACCCGTGTGTAAAGCTGAATGTATAAGTAGTGATCTAAGCCCCATAAACTTAGTCACGGTGCATGACCCGAGACAGAGTCCCGTCCATGTCTTTATGAAAGTATCTATCACATATAAGCATACAATAAGCATCAGAGTTAGTCTTACAGTACGCGTCCGTACCTTCATTTGGTGATATCGGTACGTTCGTCGGTCGGTGTATGATCACGTATATCCTATAATGATAATATCGTATTTATTAATTCATAAATAATATTCTAGTAGATATCTTAGTCCTTAATGACCTTTTTACTCTTGGTGGGATTATTTTTCAACTTATTTCCAAAATTTCGTAGAAAAACGCTGGTACAGTATTTCTGGGCAGATTTTCGTCTAACTTTGAAAAATCATAATTAATTCTAGAAAAATCGAAACGAGGATCCGTAAAATTTCTTGGAAAACTCAGCATGTCTATGTTTGAGAAAAAATATTGGTTTACACCCAGAATTTGTGATTCATTCCCAGTTTGATGATGTTCATCCTCTGCCCAGAATTTTTCAGAAAAACGTAGCTTTATCTCCAGAATTTTTATCTCCCTCTACAGACCTCTAATTGATGCATAGTTTATATCAATGGAAAGCTATACATGTCTAATACATACATGAATTATTTCAGAATTTATGAAGATGATCTTGCATTTAAAATATCACTATCTAACTGCCTGACTCCCATTGCCCAGTAACACCCCACAATTCCCATCTTACTCTAACTTGTTTTATTAATCCTAGAAGTCACTCCCCAACATGTTTCCACCTTGTCAGGCATCTTTCGATGCAATAAGGCTTGAAAACAATTATGGAAAATTACTTTACCTATTTCCTAGATTAAAACTAACAATTCTACTAAAAGCTACTAAGAACTACTAAGAACTAAAAACTAGAAACTAAAACTAAAGACAAGCTTACCTCTTGAAGCCTCTTGCTTGCTACCTCCTTCTTGCTTCTACTCTATTAGAAATCAACTCTTGAAGTTTGATTTGGTGTGAAGAATTATGAAGGGCAAGGCCCCTATTTATAGTAAAAGCTTATGATTTTATCCCTTGGATCAACTTTTCTTATCAAGGGCTAATATTAATTTGTGCTTCTATGGTGATACAATTTGTGAGCAAATGCTTCCCATTGGTTAAAAACAATTACATTGGATTTAGCTAATTATCTTAGTTTCCAAAATTAAATCCCACATGTGCTCTAATAAAAATCATATTCTAATCAATCACTCTCTCTCTCTCTTCCATCATCTTTTTCCTTGCTTTAACGAAATTCATTTTTGGTTCCGATCAATCACTAATACTTTTAAATTTCCGAGTATGCTTTTTGATTAGTATTTGGATATCCAGATTTATGGTCTAATTAGATTCCCTAGTTGTACTAAGCTTATTCTTCAACGTTTGCAAAAATAGTCTTTACTAGGCTTACTTTCGAGGTTGAATTACGTGGGTTCGAGATAAATCCTTATATTTTCTCCAGGGTTCCTACTTCTTCACAACTATTTAAATTTGTATAAATTCTCACTTTATTTATTGTTTTGATTTTTTTTGTGTACATAAGATATTTCTTTGGATTTCAAACTATTATCCAATTTACTCTAGGATTCCAAACTTTATCAAATTTACTTTAATTTTCTTTTTCTCTCTCTCATATACTAGACACACACACACTCACAATTCTTTTTTCTTATTGGTGGATTTAATCTCACATAGATTATGCTTTATTAAATTAATTGTAAAACCCTTAGATTAGCTTTATGAGGTTTAAGAATATTTTCTTGATTTATCATTGGCCAATTCAATTTCACAAGGATTAATATTAATTATTGGTTTAATCACAACCATTGGATTTCATTGTGTTTGTTTAGATTAAATCTTCTCCCTTGATTAATTGATTTAACTAATCATGAAAATTAGTGCTTAATTAGGAAAGTATTATTTCACCCTCATTTTATACTTTTATTTTACCTCTTGATTATTTTGCAACTAATCCCAGCTTAGTGCAAGCTAACTTATTCATTTCTTGTTGCTAATTCTCATTAATTAGCTTAAGTGTTTTCATAATATTTTCTTGCTCATTTGTTCATATGAGAACTATAGTTTAATATGGTATTTATATCATATTTTATGATCCTTAAATATAATTTCAAAATTGGCCCTTGATTCTTCATTAAGTTAAAATATCCCTAATTGATGACTTTTAATTGCCACTAAATTTATTATGGACATTTATAAAATTATTTTAATTAACGTAAATTTAATTGTCCTTTATTTATTGGTAATTTCCTTTAATTGATCTAGGTATTTTCATAACATTCTATGACTTTCTATAATTAAATAAAACTATATTCTAATATAATAATCTTAGGGTATTTTATGATATCTAAACCAAATTAGAAAATTTAGGTCTTTGGTTTATTTACTTCTAGAACAAAATTCCCTAAATTAAGCTACTAAATTTTGAGACCACATATTCACCTATTTCTAATAGGTATTATTTGCCCAAAAATAGTATTTATGAGAATTATAAATTCTTGGTTATTACAAGCTAAGCTTGTGTCTTTCTAATATTCATATTCTCCAGTTTTCCTTTAATTTATTTTATTAATTCATATTTCGTTATTGTACACAGATCTCCATAACTAAGATATCAGTGCAATAAATTATATTAAAAATTATATCAATGGAATCAAATTTGGGTTAAACGGTTTACTTTATATTTTTGGTTAACAGGGCGCATAAGAAATACTTAGGTACTCTGAGAGTACCAGCTCAAATCAACTATGCCTAATTAAAATACAACATCTCTGTAAAATTTTATCTTAGTTGGCATCCTATAATCCTAACTTGAATTTTGGGTGGGATGTGTTTGTGAGTTTTTGTTTTTGTTTTTAAACTAGTACATTTGCTTTGAAAAAAACATAATTGTGAATTACTTTTGGTGACTCATCAAGGCACGTTATATTAAAAACAGCTAAAGTGTCGTATTTTAATTGAACAAAGTAAGATGACCTGACACTCCTAGAGTATGTAAGTATTTCTCGGCATGTAATTGCACTATCAAAATTGTCCATATGCAATTATTAGGGTTCGAATATAAGGAATGAAGTAAAATGAATTTGAAATTAGACGTTAAATCGGGAATTATAATTATATCAATAACGATATAATTATGCCCCAAGCAAGCCAATGAACTTCACCTTCCATGATTATAGGGATCTCTATGAATTGTATTATTAATTATATTAATCATTAGGTTATTAGTGCAATAATTTTTAAAAAGCATGTCTCCCTCAATAGTATTAAGATATTCATTTGAAGGGACAAACATTTTTTAAAAAAAACAAAAAAATTTCTGCAACAAGCAAAATATTTTAAATATTACTCCATAGTCAGAATGATGAGGGAAAAACAATGTTCATAAACTAGGGTGGATGAAATTAAAACTGAAATTCACTTATTTTTCTTCCTTCTCATCTGATAGAAAATTCCATGTAATCAAACACCAGCAACTAAATCACACATCCATCTTGAAAGAGAACTGAACAGCATGATTTAAAAATGAAGCACAATCTAACTGACCACAGAATTATGCAAACAGAAGTAGAATATTAAGGAAAACGAAGTGCATGACAGAGAGGGAGAGGCAGAGATAAGGAAGAAAATAAAATATTCCATTCATTACAATTCTCCTTCCATGAGTTGCACATTAGCTATTTGCAGAAGTCAGAACAATGAAAATCCTTAAAATAGGCAAATCTGCAATATAGTAACAGACACTTAAGATTTAGGCTCTTCAATGTGGATGTGGCCAGCTACTAAATGCTTACTACATAATTGAAAATTCCTTGCCATTGATACATCTGAGGGTAGAATACATATTGAATTCATTGGTGGTGAGGTTGAATAGAGATAGAATAGGTTTTGATTCATCATTTTCCCCTTTACCATCAATATCACTAAAAAGTTCAGATGCTACACAAACATTTCAGATAATTTCATTCCTCCAACTGGCACAAGGCTTTCTACATAATTGAAAATATGGTGACCATAAAGACTTCTGATAACAGCAAACTCTATAAATTCTTTAGAAGTAAGATTGAACAAAATAGTGTTTGGTTTATCATTCCATCCAGTTGAAGTGCTACAAACAATTTCATTCTTCCAAATAGCCATGGGGTTTAAGGAACGTAGACATGGGTTGCTGCAAGTACGCTTCTTAGTCCAACTGCATATCTCAAGTCTATGAATAAATTCTTGATTGTGTTAATAATGTTCTTTTTAAATCTATGAATAATTTTTTTCAAGTCTCATGATAATTGATCAAATACTTCTTAATATGGCCACATACACACAAAAAATATTCCAATAAATCTCAAATATTTTTTTAAGTTACAACACTTTTTGATAAGAATGAAATTGCATACGAGATACAATTCAATGAAATCACCAAGTAACTATTTAACCATGGTTGGCACAAACATATAGCACACAGAGTTCCTAACTACCTATATAGATTATCACACACCTGTTGCAAACAACATTGGAAGTACAAACAAGCCAACTTTTCAAATGCTCTACCCTTAACTATTGTTAATGGTCATTGTGAAACAAACTAAAAAAATTGTTCTCTTTAAATTGCTTCCTTCTTATTGAGAACGGAAGTTTAGAGTCTGATGGGCATATAGAAATATGAGGTACACACACCCATGTGAGCTCTATTATGCAAACACAGATGACATAAAAAAGCAACAAAAAACGTAAATCTATTTTTCCTCTCCCTAAGGATGTTCTTCAACGGTTTTAGTTAACCCAATATAAGGAGGTAAGGGTTAAATACATTTGTCCTCTCAATATGAGGAGGTACAATTTGTTGTTGTTGTTGTCATGTTGGTATTTGCAATAACAACTCACAAATAACCTGGGCAAAAGATCATAACCCACAAATAATCCACACACTAGCAACTAGACTATATATCCATATTGGAAAGAAATCAAGACAAAAAAAAAAAAAAAAAACCAATCTTAGAACTATGTCAAATACTGCTAGAAACAATGTCATTTCAAATTTACATTCATCATTCTAGATAACATCTCAAAAAGTCTTCAAGCTTCATAAGCTACAGAATAATCTGCCCTTATATGGGGCTTCATTTTTACCAGATGTGTTCAAACTAAAAACGTCTACAGAATAAATATTAAAATTTAGGATGCAAGCATCTTAAATACATAAGCTGTGAGGTTTGAACAGAGATAGAATAGCTTTTGCTAAATCATTGCCACTTTGCATGCAATATCATGAATGAGTCTAGGCCCTTCCAAAAATTTGTGAATGATTTCATTAATCCAACGCTCCAACAGCTTCAAGACTCTCAACATAATTGAAAATACAATGGTTATAGTCAACTTTGCCAGCAGCAAGCTTCTTGATTTCTTTAGTAGTGGGATTGAAGAAAACAATTGTTGGTTCATTCTCCACGTCAATCATGTAGACAATTTCATTTCTACAAATATTCCATTTATCACATTGATAAGGGCTGCTAATATATTTCTTAGTCCAGCCCCATCTCTCTTGAGATGCACCTGCAACCTCCTCCATTACCCATAGATCAATAATAGAATCTTCTGAATTTCTGATGCAAGAAACAATAGCAAGTTTTTCCTCATAAACAATAAGAATCGGAAGAGGGTTTGGATCAGGTATTGGTATCAATGTCAACACTTCCATTGCTAAGTGAAATGAAATAATCACCTTCTGATCATCTGTATCTTCCCCAACCACCTTTGACCCCAACCAAAACATTACACCATTAACCGTGACACTTCGAGATCCAAAAGAAGCAATGTTATTGGCCCTAAATTTTACTTCCTTCCATGAATCTGAGATTAAAGAGTACACTTTCAAAGCAGAAAGCTTAACTTTATACTCAGAAGCATAAGTCATCACTATCTTGTAATCATTAATAGTTGGACTGAACCCAAATCCTAAGAAACAATCCTTGTAATGGAAAATAGTGTGGGGCACCTGTTTAAGCTCTCTAGTAGCCGGATTCCACATAAAAAGAAAATGAGGATATACCTTAGGCTTATTGATCTGAAAACATAGCAAGCCATTGATGGAACCAACAATCTTACCGCGCTTAAAATAATCAGGCAATAGCGGTTTCTGAAGTTTCCAAAATTGCATCTCGTAATCAAGACAACACACGTTCCAAAATCTATCCTTGTCGTCAATGGGTTGGAGAAGGAGACAAGGTTTTTGATGTTTTGAGTGTTCGAGGTGATCTGCGATGAAAGATTGGGTCTTGAAGAGATTTCTCCATTCTCTGCTCACACATTGAAATCGGAATAGGGATTTTACCGAAAGTCGTTTGACAATGTTTCTAATGATTTCTGGGGGAAGATACGGAATGTCGCCATCCACTCGCTTCTCCTTCATAGTGCTTGACCGGGAAGAACGAATTTCTCAGAGGCCTTCCCGTTAGGGTTCACGAACACAATTCACAGACTCTGCCGTCGTGTATTTTGTGGACGCGGCTGGCGTCCTCTTCTCCTACGGTCCACTGCCATCCACTTCTTCCAACTGCGTCGTTTTGGGCGCAAAACAGGTGAGGTGATTTTTTTTTTTTTTTTTTTTTTTTTTAAATAATATATATTTCAAGGTACTCATTATACTAAAAAGATACTTGGATCTTGACCGCAGATCTTGAAAAATACTTCATGATCTTGAAAAATACTTCATGATCTTGAAAAAATATTTTAGGATCTTGAAAAAATATTTTAGGGATCTTAGAAAAATATTTCAAGGTATTAACTGGTACTAAAAAAATACTTCATGATCTTGAAAAACTATTTTATGATCTTGAATAAATATTTTAGGGTACTGAATAATACTAAAATGATACTTCAGGATACTAACTGGTACCCTGAAATATTTATTCAAGATCATAAAATAGTTTTTCATGATCATAAAGTATTTTTATCCCAGTTAGTACATTAAAATATTTTTCCAAGATCCCTAAAATATTTTTTCAAGATCAATAAGTATTTTTTCAGTACCGGTCAGTATTCTGAAGTATCTTTTTAGTACAATGAGTACCCTGAAATATATATTATTAAAAAAAAAAAAAAAAAAAAAAAAAAAAAAAAAAAAAAAAAAAAAAAAAAAAAAAAAAGGAATCACCTCACCTGTTTTGCGCCCAAAACGGCGCAGTTTGGAAGAAGTGGATGGCAGTGGACCGTAGGAGAAGAGGACGCCAGCCGCGTCCGAACGGCTTAGGGCAAAGGTTCATTCTCAATAGCTATTCTCTTCTGCCTTCCAATATTTACGGCCTTTTTTGTGTTTTTTTTTTTTAAAAAAAAAAATTATTCTAATGTTGCCTAGCGAAGAGAATGCCGGAGATTTGGGATTGCAAACAGATTTTTTTTTTTTTTTTTTTTTTTTTTTTTTTTTTTTTTTTTTTTTTTTTTTTAAAATATCCTCAAAGTTTCTGTCTGCAACTGCGTTCATGGGCTACACCGTAGCTCCGCCACTGCTTTGAGGTGTAAACCAAATCTTGACCAAAAAAAAAAGGTGTAAACCAAATAAAAAAAACATTTGGTATACGCATGCGCAGCTGCAAACTTCAAGACCAACCAATAAAAAAGTATTCTTAGTGTGCAGTAGCCAGTAGCGTATGGAGTGGGTTTTCGGTCATTTTCTGCACCTGGGTAATTCTGCTCTAAAACAGTAAAGAGTATATTACATCAAAGACCCTTTTATCTGACATGATTCCCATCTGGCAACGCAGAAATTTCTTTTCGTTTTGGTCCTTCAACAATTTTTTTTTCCATGCAGTCCCTCGAATATTAGTTTTTTTTGCTTCTCTTTGCCCTTCCCTTTTCCTCAATCATTTTTTAGCTCCAACATTCCTAAAATGGCTTAGGGTACAAATTGAAATTTTTTTTTTTTAATACAAATTAGGGTTAGGGTTTACCGGAATCGGTAGTAAAAGAATCAGCCTTGCTTTTTTTGTTATTTTTGTTTACAAAAACAAGGGATGAGGACGTTTCGAACCCTTTCATTTTGTTTTTTCAATCAATATTTCTGTTTCGGGCAAAAAAAAAAAAAAAAAAAAAAAAAAAACTATATTTCTGTAAATGCTACTATTAATTTTTTTAAAAAAAAGGGAAAACCCCATATAAATATTATCTAAATTTGTAAAACCCCCAAATGTCTATTTAATTTGTTAAAAGATTTAAAGGTATTAAGGACCATATGGGTAGTTATCTGAATATATTAAATATATATTTTTAATATATATAGTATAATTTTTAAGTTTATTACTATTGGTCCTAATTATAAGAGCTAGTTGACTTTTTTTGGAGAGATTAAGGAAGCTAAATAAGATACTTAATCATTTTATATGTTGTGTATCTTTATATTATATATTAGTTTATAAGTCAAACTAAATGGTTTGAAGAAAAAATAAAAATAAAAATACTCTAAAGTAATTTAATTAATTTTCTTAATCTCTCCTAAAAAATCAACTAGCGGCAGAGTATTACTCCATGATTATTATTATTATTATTATTATCTTTTATTTTATCTTAGGTTTTGTTCTTTTCTCTATGTCTGCGGAGGAAAGAATCAGTTGGGTCCAGCGTAATTGATAAAAATGAGAAGATGACGTTAGTGGAGGAAGAAGAACATCTTGACCAAAAAAAGAGGAAGAAGAACATGTAAAGAAGAGAGGGATCATTTTACCAAGAAAAAATAAGGAGAGAGGTGCGTAAAACAAATGTTTTTTTATTGGGTTAAGGTGCATTTTTACCCTTAAAGTATACGCCGGGAGCAATTTTGCTCCCGAAGTTTCAGCGTATTAGCAATGTTACCCCTCGAAGTTTCAAAAGCAGCAATGTTGCCCCTCCGTTAAAAGCCTAACGGTCAACCGCGGTCCAACGTTAGGGTTTTTAATGGAGGGGCAACATTGCTCCGTTTTGAAACTTCAGGGGCAACATTGCTCCCAAAAAAAGTAGCAATTTTGCCCTTAAAGTTTCAAAACGGAGCAATGTTGCACCTCCGTTAAAAACCCTAACGGTCAACTAACGGTCAACGTTAGGGTTTTTAACGGAGGGGCAACATTGCTTTTTTGAAACTTTAGGGGCAACATTGCTTCACCGAAAATTTTAGGGGCAAAATTGCTCCTAAGCGCATACTTTAAGGGCAAAAATGCACCTTAACCCTTTTTAATTTGGTTTAAACCTCTAAAGTTTTGAAGTGAGCAGCATGCTTTGAAAAAGAAAAGAAATATTTTATAATGAAGGAAAGAGAAGCACGTAGGGTTTTTCATCAAAACAATTTCAAAAAATGAGTGCACTGCTTTCATGATGGGTTATCTGTTTTCATGGGAAGGTGAAAATATTTGTTCCAAAAAGTTATGCTAATACTAGCCATTTATCGTGAATTATCACTCTTATTCTATTTATAAGTACAGTTTGACTAAAAAAATTAGTCCTATTTATAAGTCAAGTTTCAAGTAATAAATGAGATTGTGACAATTTTACCCATATTAATTGCACGAGAGAAGAAACAGTTGAAAAATACTCAATCATAAATGAGGACAAAGTTAAAAATTCACCTCATAATCATTGTGTCAACTACCTTTCCTTAGTATGTGAGATTTGGTAAAAGTGAACTTATAAATAAGACCAGAATGGTACAACTATAATTTCGACTTGTTTATATTACTTCCTATCCCCGCATCACATTATACTGGCAATGGATAAGAACAGCGAGGTATGATATAATTAGCTGCCTAAAAAGTTACCAATTACCAGCAACCAGGGAATTAAGAAGAGCAAAAAGTTGAATGCGTCAGCCACTTGTGCTTACATTGCGCTTAAGGAAGGAAGACGTGGTGATCAGTTGGACCTTTGAGTAATTCACATTTTTTTATTGACCTCCTATTAATCGACCATTCGAGTATTCCAAATTGCATGAGAAAACCGCTAGAAGGAGAGGCATCGGATTCTTGAACTCCACTCCTTTTATGCTCATGTCACGTCGAGGTACTGCAGAAGAAAAAACCGTAAAATCCGATCCAATTTATCGTAATCGATTAGTTACGTTATAAAAAATTAATTAATCAGTTGGATATTCGGGAGCCACAAACTAATTAATTAATCAGTTGAATACCCGATCACAATAGCTGAAGTCTTGGCGATCAAAATAGGTCTTGAAGTATGCCAGTCGATGAATCTAAGAGATATACAAATGTTCTCTGATTCACTTGAAGCTATCAATATTCTGCTTAGAGATAGTGGAGATAGTCATCCATACAAAGCTCTTGATTGAAGAAACCAGACATGCCTTTTATATGCTGATTGGTCCGTTGAGATACGCTATGCTCATAGGGAAATTCTAACATGTGCGAGATAAGCTTGCCAAGGCGGCTCACTCTGATGATTCCCATGTGCTCTTCCAGAAGTGCAGGAGTGTTGCCAATTAGAGTATTGGACGGACATGTATTTTGCTGTGGAGAGATTTTCTCAATAGGTACTCATGTTCTGTAGGAACAAATTCAAGCTACGCTTGCCAAATGTATGCAAAAAAAAAAAAAAAAAAAAAAAAAAAACTTATTAAGAAAGCTTTGACCTTCGTCCATTGCGTTTTCCGATAATTTTCCTAGGCAACCAATCATTTAGAAAAAAAGGAACGAAGAATCTAAGCTTAAAACTTATTTTAAAAAAATCAAAAGGGCAGAGAGGGACTGAGAACTGAGAAGCTCACCGTAACTGTGCGTGAACAGTGACGCTTGGGCCCGCTACTGGCTTGGGACCAGTTCCAGGCATGAGGATTTCCTTCTCCACTCCCATCTCTTTTTTTCTTCGCTTTCCCCCTTCTTTCTTTCAGCGGCAATCTATTTTGACTTCCTACTTACACGCTTATCCCGCTTGGAAGTGTTCTAATGTTATCAACAAATATATATATATATATATATATATCCAAGCTATCGAACAACTCTTGGCTTCCCTCGTCTCAAATTTGTTAATACTGCCGATTGATTCAAATTTCAAATCAACCCCAGGATCTAATTTAAAGCTTTGAAAATTCTCAAGTTTCTGTTGATAGGCATATTTTATTTCACTTTCACGGCTTTTCTGATGAGCTGCCATGAGAATTTGAAAGGGTTGTGTTTCATAAAGTTTTGGATGATGTTGATCCATTGGGGAGGGATTTGGGCTTCGGATTACTATCATTGGCAGTAACTTCAAGCTCTTCTAAGGTTTCAAGTTCTCATAAACGTGGAAATAAATATGCAGATGTGGTTATTATTAATATATATATATATATATATATGCAGATGTGAAGCTTCTGGTTTTTTTTCCCTAGTTCTTTCAATGACTTTTGAATAGATTCGATATTAATTTTGCTTTGATTGTATGACTTTGTGTAAATATTGCTTGATTCTTGTCATCTTCAATTGATGATTTTGGGCTGATTTATAATTATTATTTTTAGATTTAGATTTATGAGTTTATTAATTTCTTGGGTGATGTGTGGTCTTTGAAGTTTAAGGGTTTTGATTTCTTGGATCCTCCCGAAAAAGGTCTCTGTAGCATAATGCAATGTGAGCTTATGAGTGTTTTTCTTCTTTCTTATAGCTCATCGTCCATGTCATCCTACTTATTAGTTAAACTCATGTTAACTGTAGAGACATTTTTGCTCCAATT
Source organism: Acacia acuminata (assembly GCA_019022655.1). Lineage (NCBI taxonomy): Eukaryota > Viridiplantae > Streptophyta > Magnoliopsida > Fabales > Fabaceae > Acacia > Acacia acuminata. The sequence continues at coordinate 1,825,139 of JAFJYI010000035.1, forward strand.
TTAAAAATTTATGGGTATTTTTACAACTCCAAAAAGTTTGGGTTCATATTAGGTGCTTCTTAGGTACTTTTCCCTCTAATTAAAGGGATTCGACTTTTTTTTTTTTTAAATAAATTTTTTATATATTCTATTTATTGAGATTAGATTATATGCTGGATTCTAAAATTCTTTTTGCACTCAATATCTTAAATTAATGGCTAAAGTATCCATTTGGTCCTTTATGTTTGCTTCAGTATACTTTTAGTCCTTAAGTTTGTAAAGTGCATATTTGGTCCTTTAATATTAACATCGTTAGGCTGACTTAATGAATAATACTAACTTAACAATTTTAAGGGATGACTGTATAATTAAATGCTGATAAAACATGCTTACATGTTAATTCTTTAATTTAATATGTTTTATTTTAAAATAAAAATAAATCTGGTAAAAAAAAAAAAAGCATCTAAGCAATCAATCCCACATGCTTATCCGACATACGACCCAGCGACTTCACCTCTGCTTCCATTCCTCATTTAACTGCAAACAGTTGCAGCCTCCTTCCTCTTTGGCAGCAAAAAAGATCTAAAGCTTTTTTTTGATATAACAAAAGATCTAAAGCTACTAGTTGGTTTTCAAACTTTATCTGTGAAATTGCCAGAATCCCTTTTTTTTTTTGGATACATCCAGGGGGGAGCGAGTTCGAGCCCGGGACAAGGGAGAAGCCAGCTCCTAGAGCGGCATAGGTACCAAGTGCGCTACTAAGCGCCAGGCGCCATAATCCCATTTGAGTTTGATGTGTCAGCGTTTTCTGTTAGCGACATTAACGGTGTTAGAATTATGGGGACCAAAAATATATTTTATAAAGTTAAGGGACCAAAATTATACTTGAGGTAAACTTAAAGGACTAAAAGCATACTTTAGCCTAAATTAATTCATTTTTAGTCCTACATTAAAAAATATTTTTCTTGTAACCTCAATATCCTGGAAATTAATTAATCTGAAATACTTGGGTGTAAAAAAAAAAATTCAGCATACAGCATATAATCTAATCTCAATAAATAAAATATATAAAATTTTTTTTAAAAAAAGTCTAATTCCTTTAATTAGGGAGAAAAGCACCTAAGAGAAAAGCACCCAATATAAACTCAAAAAATCTATAGCGTTAAGTGCATTTTTGATAAAAGCTCATGAGTATTTTTTTTCACCCTAACCCTAATTATACTGAGCTATTGTGTTTCTTTTAGCATTTCAAAATTTTAAGAGCTAACAAATATATTCTTATTTTTTGTACTTATTTCAATAAAGTCCACGTGGTGAACCACCGTAATTTTCTTGGAAACAAAAAAAGAACCATCGTATTTAATGAGCAAGCTTTTTTCAAGTTTGTACAATTTTTTACTCTTATAATAATTAATAACAGAGATGATGGTAGTAGGTGGGTAGTTCTGGGACACGCTTTAGGTTTGTGCCCTTAATAAGAGAGATGATGGTAGTAGGTGGGTGGTTCTGGGACACGCTTTAGGTTTGTGCCCTTAATAAGAAAGATGATGGTAGTAGGTGGGTGGTTCTGGGACACGCTTTAGGTTTGTGCCCCATAACAATTTTTGTCTTTTGTCCAAGATAAATTAAACTGTTTACTATATTATTATTATAATCCTTCATGTATTGATAACTTCTGAGGTATGTGGTCACCCACGATTATATCATTAACACACATTCATTTCTAAAATATAAATCTAAAAAGAAAATTGTTATAAATTGAAATATTTAATCTATCATAAAAATATGCTAAGATATTTTATGTATATATATGTCGTTATTCTAAAAATATGATCTACTAAAAAATAACGAAAATTTTTTACATGTATTATATAATTTCCATAGTAAAAGTAGGGGAGGAAAACCAAGTCTTAATTTTTATTTTTTAACAATTCGAATAAATAAATTTTGTATTGATAATTATATGTAATCTCTATGATAAGAGTAGGGGAGGAAAGCCAAATCTTATATGAATAAATAAATAGAACAAAACAATAAAGTTAATAAAAATAAAGCGAGTATAGAAAAAAATCAGACACCCCATTAAGCCCGTCTAGATACTAGTTGAATTACTATCTCTTAATTCTATACCAAGTATTTCAAGTAAGTATTAAAAATAACAAAAATAAATAAATAAAATCAATGTTAAATAAAACAAAACAATGAAATTAGTAAAAATAAAGTTAGTGTAGGAAAAATTAAAAAATACAATTTAAGAGAGTTGCTGAAAAGTTCATGATTCAAAGAAAATAAAATAATAATAATAAAAAAATCTGCCAGTTATATAAAGCTTATCAGTACATTCTCATAAGTTATTTCAGATTTTCTTTTCAAGCATAGAAAATACCTTGAATCTGTTCCACAAAATGCGAAATCTATAAATCCTCTAGATTCTAGCACTTCTTTGCCTGAACAGTTACATATAAGAGGATCTTCACACAATCAAAATACACACACACATATATTTGAATAACATATAATTGATGAACTCAAGAGTCAAATTTCTATGGAAGTCAAACAATTAATACTTTTGCAAAGGGGCGAGTGATACAAAGAATGAAAGATGACTTATTATATTGATAGGATTTTGGAATTTTTTTTTTCAATAATTGAACAAAGATTGAAATGACAATAAATGTAAGTTGGGGACCAAGTCAGTGTCATATGATATATGTATATTACAAGAGATCACAACTTACACATAATCCACACACCAGCAACTAGACTATATAGATGCCTTGGAAAGAAAACAGAATGAACTAATCTTACAGATCTATCAAATACAGCTAGAAACATCTGTGATTTAATAGTTTCATTCATCATTCTAGATAACATCTCAGAAAGTCTTCAAGGTCATTAACGCACAAAATAATCTAACCTGATAAGCTGTGAGGTTGAACAGAGATAGAATAGCTTTTGCTAAATCATTGTGCACTTTGCATACCATGAATGAGTCCAGACCCTAGAGAAAATTTGTGGATAATTTCATTCCTCCAACCGGTACAAGACTTTCAGCATAATTGAATATAGAACATTTGCTAATCGCAAACTTCTTCACTTTTCCAGTAGTGGGATTTAAGAGAACTATTGATTCTTCCTCCTCGTCAGGACAACAGACAATTTCGTTTCTACAAATAGTCTTAGGATTTAAGAAGCAAGGATTAGGGCTGCTAGTATATTTTTTGGTCCAACCCCATCTCTCTCCAGATGCACCTACACCGTCCTCCATTACCCACATATCAATAGCAGAATGTTCTGAGTTTGCCTTCCAAGAAATTATTGCAAGTTTTTCCTCATACGCAGTAAGCTTAATAGGCTGTAGCTTAGGCTGTAGCTCAGGTAATGGAATTACTGTAAACACTTCCATTGCCAGGTCAAATGAAACAATCCCATTCTCTTCGTCATCCTCAAGATCCTCCCCAAACCACTCTAACATCATCCAAAACATAACACCATTGACAGTGACAGTTTCAGAACTTAGACTTTTGAATTCATGGAGCCTAAATTCTAGTTCCTTCCATGCCCCTAAACTCAAAGAATACACTTTCACTGCAGAAAGATCATCATCAACCGCACGAAGATAAGTTATCACTATCTTGTAATCATTAATAATTGGACAGAACCCAAATCCTATATTATAGTAACAATCATCCCCATGAAATTTAGTTTCGGGCACTAGTCTGACCTCTCTAATAGCTGGATTCCACACTACAAGGAAATGATGAGATGCATCACCCTTATTTATTTCAACACAGAGCAAGCCATTGCTGGAACCAATTATCTTACCTTGCTTCAAATAATTGAGCAATGGTGGCTTCTGAAGTTCCCAAACTTGCATCTCGGAATCAAGGCAATACAAGTTTGAAGGATTATCCATGCCAAAACGTTCGAGAAGGAGACAAGGATTTTGATGATCTGAGTGGTCAAGGTGATTTGCGATGAAAGATCGAGTCTTGAAGAGAATTCTCCATCGTCTGCACACACATTGGAATCGCATTAACGACTTTACCGGAAGTCGTTCCAGAATGTTTTGGATAATTTCTTCGGGAAGAAATGAAATTCTGTCAATCATGGTGCTCGAGCTCGATTGGGAAAAACGAACTGATCAGAAAGCCTTTGCGAGTCGCGACCCAGGAAGGCGTTAGGGTTTACCGGAATCGGTAGTAAAAGAATCAGCGTTGTCCGATTTAATCAATAAACTGCGCTTAGTTTTTATTTTGTTGGCAAAAAAACAAAAACCTATATTTCTGTAAATGCTACTATTAATTTTTTTTTTTAAAAAAAGGGAAAACCCCATATAAATATTATCTGAATTTGTAAAACCTCAAATGTCTGTTGAATTTGTTAAAAGACTTAAAAGTACTAAGGACTATATGGGGATTTATAAATTCGGGTAACTTTTACCCTTTTGCCTTTATTTTTAAATAAATCAAAAAAATAAAAGTTACCCTCGCCGAGGCCCCTCGCCGGCCACCGACCGCTGGAGGACCACCGGGGGGTGGGGGTTTTTTTTTTTTTTTTTTTTTTTTTTTTTTGGAATTTATGACTTTTGGTGAATAATGCACTATTTTTTTGTTTTTCTCTTAGAGGAGAAAAAAGAAAAAGTAAACCTAAAAAAAGTCATAAATGCCATTGCAAATTTTGTAAATGCCGTTAAAATATTTGTAATCGCATTTGAAAGATTTGTGATAATGCTTTATTTTTTTGTTTTTCCCTCAGAGGCAAAAAAAGTAAACCTAAAAAAAAAGTCATAAATGCCATTGAAAATTTGTAAATGTCGTTGAAAGATTCATAACTGCCGTTGAAAGATTTGTGATAATGCATATATATATATATATATATCAAAGGAACTAAGTGGCCAGTGGTTAGGCCATATGGCCCCATGGAGGTGTAGGGGGTTGGGGGGTTTGAACCTCAATTCCTTCACTTTAAATGAATCTTTTTTAAAATAAAATAAATAAAAAAAACCCATCACAAGCGGCGCAGCCCCCGGCGAGGGCAATTTTTTTTTTTTTAATTTATTTGAAACTAATGATAAAAAGGTAAATTCACTCGAATTTATTAATCCACATATGGTCTTTGGTACTTTAAGTCCTTTAACAAATTCAACAGCGTTTGAGGGGTTTTACAAATTCAGATAGTATTTATATGAGATTTTCCCTAAAAAGGAACATACATATTAAATATTCTGTAATTGATAAATTTAAGGGGTTAATATTAAGATTATTTTATCAACATTTAAAATTTTATTTAAATAAATTGAATGATTGAGAAAACAATTTGTAAGATCATTCAGGTAAAAAGAAAAAAAGAAAATTGTATCAAAAAAGAAAAAAAAAAAGAAAACATTTTTTTAAAGTTAAACAAAACTAAACTTTATACTCCCCTTCTTATTCTTAATATAAGACCAAAAGGTTGACTTTTTTATAGAGATTAAAGAAGTTAATTAAAACACTTTTAATCATAACATATGTTGTGCATCATTATATTATATATCCGTTTATAAGTCAGGTTTAGATATAACTTTAATCATAACATATGTTGTATATTATTATATTATATATCGGTTTATAAGTCAGGTTTAAATATAAGGTTTGCTAGTTACTTCAAGGATACTATCCCCTCCCATGCCACCAATGCAATACCGTAACAGGAAGGTGTCCGCCCACAACACTCGATTCAAATCCGGGCTACGAATGAGAGAGAGCCGATGGGCATAATTTCACCCTCACATCTCTTCCACACAACCCAACATAACCTCCATAAAATAATATTAATAATATGATCTTCAAAATCATCTTACAAAATTATTTTCCAAATACAATATGCCAAAACTAACTTCATAACAAAAACACTTACACAATTAATTATTCCATATACAGAATTCCACAACAAATACTATAACCATCACAACAATAACAGTCTCAATATAAATATTCACATGTAGCAATCGCGTGACTTACAGTCCGCATATGTTAGTGAAGCGGGAGTTTGGAAAGAAAAGTACAAAGGAAGTATTGAAGGGCTCTCAGACAGATATGGCATCGAAAAAGGTGGGAAAGGAAGAGGCTGGTCTAAATGAGGCTTAGGGACATAAGGGTCCGGTGATTAAGGAGAAGGGGTTGGAAAAAAGGAACTCGTATGTGCTGGAGGAAGATACGCGCAGATTTGGTGAGGAGGTGCAAATAAGCTAAAAAGTCAAGAATGGGTTCAAGTGGAGTTCAAGAGAAAGAATGGTGCCAAAGTGCCTAAAGGAGGTAAGGAAAATAGGTTAAATGTTAAGGCTAGTGTAAGAGTAAAGGAAAGAATGCAACTGTGGAGCCCACAATATTAAATTCAAATCCCTTCTCTATTATAATGGAAAGTCATACGGGTTGGAAAAACTTTTCATAGAAAGCGGTGGACCCTGTGGGTTGAAAAAATTCAAAAAAGAAGAAAGTGGTTTGTCTAAAGTTAATAAGAGGGTGGAAAATATAGATGATAGGGGGACCAGTGGATCCCTAAGCCTCATTTAGACCAGCCTCTTCCTTTCCCACCTTTTTCGATGCCATATCTGTCTGAGAGCCCTTCAATACTTCCTTTGTATTTCAAAACTCTCGCTTCACTAACATATGCGGACCGGAAGTCACGCGATTGCTATTATCAGTCTTATCATCCACTGTAGCCTCCTCCTTCCTTATCTAAGTCTCCACATAATTAAAATCATAACTAATAGTTCAAAATATACAAAATTTTAATAATAATATATTTTTGTAATAAAAGTGAAAATTTCGATTTAGTCCTTAAATTTTTAAAATTGCCATTTAGTAATCGAATTTTCAAAATGGCAGTTTAGTCCTCGAAACTGTTTAGTATCCTCTAAATATATATACTCTTCTGTTATCAAAGACCAAAACTCCCTCAATATATAAATTCTAAAATGGTTATTAATCAACACAATATTACCGTCAATAGAAAGAGGAAAAGATACGGAATAACTTTTATGAAGGAAATATATTGAAAAGAAATTAATTTCTACCAAAATAATCATATAAGCAAGCAACGCTTGCTGGAGCCAGGGATTGAACCCAGCCACACTAAGATGGCGACATTCCACTACGCTCACTAAGCGCTGGTATTTCCACCCCCATTTAAAAACCAATTGTCCATATCTGCCACACAATATGTTAATATATATATATTATAAAGGAAAAGTGGCATGCGCCACCTTTCTTATAATTTGTGGTAGCTTGTCTGCCATCAAAAATAAAACATTAATAATATATATTTATTTATTAAAGGAAAGGGCATGATTGGGGGTACTGCAATACTGGCCGTGATTTGTGACTACATGATCCCCATTTCAACACTTTGGGGTGTAAACCAAATAAAATAAAATAAACATTTGGTATACGCATGGGCAGCTGCAAACTTCAAGACCAACCAATAAAAAAGTATACTTAGTGTGCACTGTGCAGTAGCGTATGGGCTCCTATAAGGAGTGGACTTTGGGTAATTTTCAGCATCTGGGTATTCTTTGTAATTTTCTCTGATTCTATTCTGCTCTAAAACAGTAAGAGTATATTACATCAAAGACCCTTTTTTCTGACATGATTCCCATCTGGCAACGCAGAAATTTCTTTTCGTTTTGGTCCTTCAACAATTTTTCTTTTTCATGCATTCCCTTGAATATTATTTTTTTGCTTCTATTTGCCCTTCCCCTTTTCTCAATCATTTTTTAGCTCCAACCTTCCTAAAATGGCTTAGGGTGCAAATTGAAATTAATTTTTTTAAAATACAAATTAGGTAGGAAATTATATTCTACCAAGACTAACCCAATTAATACTAATTACAATATTTATGGAAAAAGTATTCTTCCTAGCTTTATTTACACACCACTATCGGTAATTTAAATTAGTCATAATGAATACAATTTGTTATTAATTGGGTTAGTATGAGCACTTGAAAAAAATGGAGGGAGGCATCTTTATTTGTTATTCGTTCCCTTTAAAAAAACATAGTCATAATAAGATCACTTTTAAAAAATAGCCACTCATCTTTTTTTCTTTTTTTTTCTTTTTTTTTGGTATAAAAAAGTTTTGGAAGGGTTCGACATCGCCCCCACCAAGGTCGTGGCACGGCCTCGGGCTTTTTTGAGCACTTAATGGGGACTTACGAGATCGCCTACCAAAGAAGTCCCAGCGACGGTACCGGGAATCGAACACACATCTTTTTGGGACTTAAACAAATCCCTTACCATTCATGCCAACTTCCTTTGGCATAGCCTCTCATCTTTATCTCTCTTTATTCCCTTTTTTTTTATTTGGGGAACAAATATTTTCGCCTTCCCATGAAAACAGATAACCCATCATGAAAGCAGTGCACTCATTTTCTGAATTTTTTTTTGATGAAAAACCCTACGTGCTTCTCTTTCCTTCATTATAAAATATTTCTTTTCTTTTTCTTTTAATTTATCAATATTATAAAAAAATTGGGTTTAGGGAGAAGTTTAAAACAAAATGCCACCGGAATGGGGAAAAGTCGTTAACACAAAAAAACATGCTGGCAGAAGTGAGATCAGCATCGAATGTACAACCATGGCACCCAAGCAAGGATATATCTATTCTTACCTTTGGCATTACAGCTTGAACAGGTGGTGAACTTCTTGGAAATGGTTTGACGTTCACACGTCTCTGTTACATGCCCTGTTCAGCCATGAAAACAGGTGGTGCATGTTTAGGAAATTGTTTTGGTGTTCATGCGTATCTGCCACACGCTTCTTTTCCTTCTTTTTTTTTTTTTTTTGCTCGAAAACTTCTTTCCATTCTTTTCATCAAAATAACTATTACAGGTTGAACAGGTGGTGCAGGTCTTGGAAATTGTTTTGGCGTTCATGCTTCTCTGCCACATGCCCTCTTCAGCCATGAAAACAGGTGGTAAAATTGATTATTTACAAAATCTGTTTTCAAATTCAAAATCTTCGCAAAGTTTATCAATTTCCCGCCAATATTTTACTACATATACTGCACATACACATCATCCATCAAAATCTTCTACTTTCCTATCAGCTATCAGTTGTCATCAAATCTTATATCTAAAACCACTGACCCATACATGGGTCAAGAGCATGAAGAAGGTCCTATTTTTGGAATCAATGATTGTAAAGAAATTTGGTCAGTTCATGCAAAAGTGCTAAGAAAATGAGTGGTGAGAAGGAAGCTGGCTCCTCATGCAGTATGGAAAATATGCATGATATTGGTTGATGAAGAGTTAACTGAGCAATAGGGAATAAGTGATGAGTGAGAAGAGAGCGAGTTGTTAGACCTGGTTATTACCCAAGAGGGGGGTGAATTGGGTGTCTATTAAAACTTTAGGAACTTTGAAAATCTTTTTGCAACTTACTGAATTCAGTTTGTATGACAGAAATACTTTATAAAGAATTAGTCGATCATTCAAATATATACGTTGGAAATATAAGAGTTTAGAGAAGAGAATATGCAAACTATGATTTATACTGGTTCGGCCCTATCCATGATGACCTACGTCCAGTCCCCAGGCTCCTCCTGAGATTTCAATTCACTATCTCCCTTAAGCTTTAATCGGGTGCTTGAGAACCATTACAATCCCACAAGTTTCACCGGACACTTGTGCAGCCTTTACAGATTTCTTACCGAGATACTTCCCCTTACATACTGTAAGGATTCAATTACGCACTCCGTAAATGAAGGATGGTCCTCTCACTCTCGACTTTACTCCCCCTTATAAGTTGTAATTGATACACCCTCTCTTAAGGTTCCTCAACCTTAAGATTCAACTGATAATGAAATAAATGGTTATGAACTCCTCACGAGTAGATAAAGTATTAAACATTGAAGTACAAAATCGATCATCACACTCTCTAATGAAAACTATATAATATTGAGAAACAGAGTGTATATGAGATATTGAACTATCGACGGTGAAGTAGTAAAATCATTTCAATGGGTTCGTTGAGTCATTCATCAATCGTCGTCACTCCTTTCGGTTTGAAGACTTCACAATTTATAGGTTATTGTATTTCAACCGTTGCTAGCATTCGACCGTTGAGCTATTCTTCCAATTTAAAACATGATCGTTGGATGTCTGATGGGAGAGCCGTTGGAGCTTCTGACGTAATCATTTGCTTTTTGTAATCTGTTGTTAATTCTTCATATAATCATCTGAAACTCATTAGCAAACTGATTAAAAGCAAATAAGAATAATAATGAGTGATGATATGAAGCAAAGAAATCACAATCAATGATTTTAGATTTCCGAGACGATAATTTGAAGAACCAGTATGATCATGCTCGAGTATGAATGTTGGTGTGCTCGGGCAACCAAAGACAAATGAACTTTGAAGTAGAGATGATCAATCCTATGCTCGAGTAAGAACCAGAAGTATGCTTGGCTAACCAAGGAGTAAGTATGTTGTAAATGGAGATCATCGTCTTATGCTCGGGCAAGAACTCATGCTTGCTCGGGCAAGCTTCTCTTAAAGCAATTAGAAGTTCGTTTTTGTAACACCCCAACTCCGGTACCCAAAAACTTGTCCAAAATATTTGAAATATCTCCAACCGAGATAATCAACATTTAAAATATTTTATAATACAAAGTTGATTCAAATAAAAATCCATTTTAAAATTAACATAAATTATCAAAATATATCAAAGTTTAATACAAAGCGGAAGTCTTATGATTGTGGCAAATATAAATAACATAACAAAAACTACAGGAGTACAAAAGAGCCATCAAGACTCACTCCATATGTGTCTTCCCTTGCTCCCTATTAGTACTTTCACCTGAAAAATATTAATATGAGGGATGAGTTTCCACGTCTCAAAGAAACTCATCGAATATCCAACCGTACACAAGCAAATCATATATAACAAAAATAGGAAATAATAATATATAATCATTTATATCACATATGACGAAAATAGGTAATAAAATGTAATTAATTATATGTATATACACATTTATATTTTTCCAAATATAATCATTTATATACATATATACCGTAATATTTTCCAAAACTTTATTAAAACCTTTTTACAAAAATATTTATCACCTTATCAATCTTTAAAATATACTATAACATGTAATGCAATATGCATCCGCCCTTATATCCTCTTCCACCTTATACCGCTGACTGGAGCCATAGGCTAACACATAGTCCAACAGAAACACATCCATGTGACTGAATTGTTTCAAGCTCACCAAAACTTAAGGTATACCCGGCCAAAGGCATAAAGCTTAAGTATGGACTATGGCTCCCCTCCTTATCAGAACAATTAAGGAGGTGTTACGTGTCCCACAACTCCAATGCAATCCCGGCTAAAGGAAAACATGGGAGAAGGGGCCCTGAAAAAGGTACCAACCACTGAGTGGTGGCATAAAATCACATCATACCAATTCCTCCAAAATCCAACCCATCATAATCCATCTGCCATGATAAATGTATTCATTCACAAATAATGCTTTACACTTTCATTTATATCAAATATGATCATAAAAATATGTAAATAATAAGCAGCAGAATATGCGTATATGTGAATAGCAAATACTATGCATATACATGAATAATAAATAAAATATGGTACGTATTCGTGGATAATAAATAGTAAAATACGATCTGTATACGTAAATAGTAACTCAGTATAAGTGAATAGTAAAAATACAAACGTGAATAGTAAAATACCATATACATACGTGAATAGTAATCAACAATATACGTGTAAATAGTTTCATCAAATATAATACCATCACAAGTTCAAAGCTCTCATACCGGATCTTAAAACCTTATAAACCATAAAATATTATACATATATTTTAGTCTAAAAATAATAATTATAAATAAATAAATAAACATTTATAATCATACACAATTCACAAGTATAAGGAAGAATATTCAGAGTTACCTGTCACCCTTTAGCTCCCAGATAATTTCCAAAAAGCTACTGTGAGACTCCCAAATATTTACCACCTCACTCTCCTTCTCTCTCTTCTCTCACCCTATCTCACCGTATAAGTGTGTGTGTGAGGTGTGTGATTGGTGTGTGTTGTATGTGTGACCGGTAGGGGGTATTTAAACTGAAAATCCCCCTACCTTTTTCCATTGGGCGGGAACGGCGCTCCCCACATTTATTGCACCCAACGCCCATTGTCAAAAAGCATATCACCATTTCAACACCTCCTTCATCCATTTTCAAAGCTTCAGCACCTCCTCCATCCATTTTCAAATGAAGCGGGGCCCACCTGTTTCTTTGTCCAATTCTTCATTCCTTCCTTGATCCTTCGTCCACCGATTCATATATACTATATATATTTGTTCCGTTCTGAAAACAGGACGTGTTGGACTTGACTAGGAGCCAAGCCTAGGGCCTACGTACCCTGTGAAGGGATCAAAGTCCACGTAGTTCGAACACACACGAAAGGGAGTGGGGTGTGTGCTCTGTGTGACTGTATGTAAAAGTCTAGGGTTAGAACGTAGAACCTGTGTACCTTAGGGTTTTACCTCTGTATTTATAGAGTGTACCTTAGGTTGATGAGGTTTGGGCCTGTGATCCGTGGCCCTGATATCCTGATTAGATAGTCATTAAGATATAGATTAGATATACCTCGATCGTAGATAAGATTGGATCCTTCTTTATTATGGGTAGATCCTGATATGTGATATGTTCCTTTTCGGGCCATGTATTGAATATGGGCCTTATCCAGATCCGTAATGAGTTGCCCCCGGCCGGTAGTTCAGGCTTCCGAGCCGGCGGATGTATCGTGCCGGTCGGTGTTACTAGCCGAGCTATCTTGTCCTCGGCCTCAAGTCGGTTTTACTAACCGAGCTATGCTATCGTGGGCATTACATTGCCGAGTTGAATTACGTTGATCCGGCTAACAAGGCGGCTTTTCGAAGATCGAGGTCTTGTCTCAAAGATCCCGAGTAGCGTCGTGATGATTCGCCCGCATTTGAATCCAGTGTCGATCTTGGCTATTGAAGTTGTCTTCTCCAAAGATCCGAGGTAATGTCTCAAGGATGCGGGATAATGTCGAGGCGGTTTGCCTGACTTCGAGGTCGGGATCTTTCTTCAGGTTGCTCGGGCTAGATTGCTGTGAATCTTTACCCTCTTGCCTATCTACTGCGTAGTGCCGGGTTGTGTCCTATTGACCCCGGTTACTGACATCGTTTGCTCAAATATCCGAGGTAAGGTCTCAAGGATCCGAGGTAATATCAAGGAGTTCGCTCGACTTCGAGGTCGGGACCCTTATGCGTTCGCCATCGTTGCCCACTGACACCTGGCGGCTCTGTACTCGTGCGGGGTTTCAACCACCACACCTAGTCACCTACGGTTTCCGTGTGCATTTAATTCATCCGTCGTGTCACATGTGTCAGCCCTGTCGTTCGGGCTTAGAGGTCACTAGGCTGCCGAGGCGCCTTTTTGTTTGACCCGGATTCTGTATTCGGATTGTTCCATCTTGATTTGCTTTTGTCCGAGTCTTGGACGAGTTCGGACTCGTATTCTGCTACCGATGTGCCTGTTTAGGCGATAAGTTTTCTCCCAGGTGGGATCTATTCGCCTTTCCTTCATTCTTTGTTTTTGCTTGCCTCGGCCTTGGTGAACCTGCATTAAAATAAAAAATTCAAATATCCCTGTGAGGGCTTCCGTTAGTTCTTCTCACACCGTTGTCATTAACAACCGTATAATAGTTGCCCCCACTGGGCTGGAGTCAAGGGCTCGGGCTGCCGGGTGCCTTGACTATTTAACCCGGATCTCATGTCCGAGGTTAATCTTCATTCCCTCTAGCGAGGTGCCGCTCCTCCGAGTTGAGGGTCAGGGCTTTAGTTTTGCTTCTGCTTAAGGCGTTTGTGCCTGCTTGATTTTGAGTTTTCCTGGCGTCTGTGCCGATTTGACTTTAAATGCTCCCGGCGTCTATGCCGTTTTGACTTTGAATGTTCCCGGCGTCTATGCCGGTTGTAAGTTATGACAATCTCTGATTATATAACCAATTAATTGCCATACCATTTTTGAACTCTAACCGTAGTTAGAAATTCATCGACCGTAGTAGGTACAGGTCTTTTATACTCGACAAGAACTTAATTCTGGGAGTGATGGGCAGGGTTGTCTGTTTTAACCTCATGGGGTGTTAACTTAACCGCACTACCTCGTTCCGGCTTGACTAGCCGGAAAAGTGTATTGTAACCGAAATAAGGGCGAAGTTGTCACGTGTTCAGCTGAGGTGTCCGTAACGCAATACTTAAACATTTTGACCTAATCAGGGTCGTCATGACAATTCGCGTTCTTAAATCGGGCGAGCGTTGACGCGTCAATTTCGCGAAAGCCACGGATGGCAATTTCGCCGAGCTCTAACCTGTGCGCGTCGGAGTACAACGGCCGGTGTCACACATCTAGATGGTTTTTGGACCGGGTTTAAAGACCACGGTGTCATGCCGGGTTTAGAGACCTCGGCGTCATGTTTACGACCGGGTGTAATGACCTCGGTATTTTTGACCGGGTGTAATGACCTCGGTGTAATGCCGGGTTTAAGGACCTCGGCGTATCTCTTTGACTATCGATCCGGGGTCCTTTTAAGGAGCGCGCGCGGAGTCAATTGTACTTTAGACGGAGCCCGGATTTTAACCAGATTCGGTGTAACCGGTCCGCTTTCGAGAATTCACGCGGAGCCCGGGCTTTAACCAGATTCGGCGTAGCCGGTCCGCCTTCGACTTGAACATGTTTTTCGAAAACGGGTTTATGTACCTCGGATTCCTACATGTTTAATTTGAACATGATTTTCGGATACGGGTTTATGTACCTCGGATTTCTACATGTTTAACTTGAACATGATCTTGGAAAACTGGTTTCTTTACCATGAATTCATACATGTTTACACGGATCCTGGATTTCAACTAGATTCAGTTTAAACCGGGTCTCCGTCTTCATCCCTTTCGTAGGGACGGACTCCACACGGATCTCGGATTTAAACTAGATTCAGTTGAACCGGGTCCGGCTTCATAACCTTAGATAATTCCAACTAAGGAACTTTACATAGGCTCTTTAAATAGTCGCCTTTAGATAATTCCAATTAAGGAATTTTAAATAAACTCGGCTATCGTAGCCGTCACAAATAATCCAATAAAGGACCTTCAAAAATTAACACGGAGCCTAGGAATTTAACCAGATTCGGTTTAACCGGATTCCATCTTCGTTCCCTTTCGTATTTAAAAATGTCACTAGCAATGCATACAGAAAGCCAAAGACCTCCGTAAAAAGATCAACGATCACATCTGCAAAAGTGTATACTGAAAGATTGTGTGGTTGTACGAAGGGAGGGCCACCCATGCTGAACAAGCTTGGTGGTCTGCTGAAAATCAACCTCAATAGGCATTTCTATTGAATACATTCTATCCTTCCCTGGATCTCGGTAATGAAGATCAAGTAATGGATCTCATTAATTAAGATCAAGTAATCTGCCTTGGAAATTAGAGTTAGAATTCATCAGGCAACCAGATTTATTATATTCTTGTCACCGTAGTCATGGAGCCTATTGAGAATGCCCCGAATTAATTTCAAGATTTTGCCAATAATCCAAGATATTTCATCTTGGGACTTGATCATGCCAAAAGGCGTGATGTACATCCGCACAAGCAACAAGACAAATCCAAGCAATGACTTATGAAGACAAGCCTACGGCTCCAAGAAGTGGTAGAACAATTCGATAGTCTTGGGTTAGTTAAAACAGCAGAAAGCTAGAAGTAAAAGGCACCCGACATACTCCTAAGAGAGTTGCTGCTATTCCAACCACAATACTTATGAAACCCAGAAGTACTCCCCATTGTTTAGCTTGATTGGTTCCCAAAAGAAATACTTCACTTCATAGATGCGACAATATCAACAAAGAAAAATCAGTCAACATGAAATGCAAACTTGTCATGAATCTATTTGGAAGTGCATGAATCCCGTAGCATCATCTCACACTTGGAACCGTTATTATATTGAAGCAGGGCACATTTAATGCAAATGGGTATACCAGCAAGTCCTAAAAATGGAAAGACTTCTGGTGTAGATATCAGCTTTTCTTTGTTCACTACAAGAGTTGCGTAGAGATAAATCTATTGGAAACAGTTTATCCAATTCCTCGTCCATAAATGAAACATTTGATACACCATACTTCGTGAATTGATCCATCATCCTCTTTGAGGGGTCGGTGCAGAATCTCTTTGAGAAATAAATTCTCTCCAACGCATGTTCAACAAAATCATGGCCCATTCTATGTGTATCAATCAAACAATAAAAGCCACTATCTATTGCTGGACCTGCAAGACACATATGATAAAGAATTTAAAAAGAAAAGACAAACATACTCCACGTATTCTGTTTGATTCTGGACTTGTTCTTCCCACTTCAATAGCACAATATCAAATGGCTTTGTCGTATCCAGCACGGGAATAGCCATAGGGATCACAAACTAACTTCATTGATGTCACACTCCTGAATTGTGGGAGCTCTTGCTGTTTATTATTCTCCAACAAGAAGTATTCAAGGAGAAATGAAGAAGGCACGGTCATGCAAAGAAAAAATCCACTTCCAAAGAAGGAATATTAATATTTTCCAGCAATCTAGTGGACTCCAGATCATGCTCTTCTTGATGATTGAAAATATCAGAAAAATAATCCCTAGCCATTGTAGCTATTTCTTCGTGATTAAAAGTCCAAGAACCATCAGCTTTTTGCAAACTGCTGTTAAGCCAGTAAATGTCGATCAGATAGTGGTGGAAAAATTATGTCCCCAAATATATACTTTGCCTCCTCTCTTTGAAGACTCAATAAAACTAGCCCCGTAATTTATCAATGATTCTTTAAGAGGCTTCCCTTGTGCTCTTAAAAGCTGATATTCAATAACCATTAGCATGTACAAATATGATGTGGTAATCAAATGTGCATAATAAAGAGGAGGAAAATATCAAGAAATAACTTCCATAATAAAATGGAGACAAAGGACTTCAACAGATGTGTTACACCTACTGATACATCCCAAGCCACAATTTGTTCAAGTTGAGTGTGTGGCTTCCTGAATGCTTGAACTGCCAAAGTGATTTTAATTTGAAACCACTTGTAGCATTATGAGCAGAAGAGGATTGAATATGCCACGGATGGTTGTGGCTCCAGGAGAACTGTAAAAAATTCCACTTCCAAATTATCAAGGGAGATGTTTTTAGAACAGCAGGCTAGATAGGTCTTGAGGCATGCTGTTAAGAAGTACCATCCAGCGCTTTCCTTTGGCATACAGCGCACCTTCCAAAATAAAAAGATGGTGAATCTGCATTGAATAATCGCCTGACAGCTTAATACATGCACAGTAGAGCTCTCATCAAACTGATTAAATCCAAACCAGTATCCATGAGATTAAGAGACAAAATGCCGAGACCACCATTTTAGTGATTCAAATCAGATCATAAGAGCAAGGACTTTCCAGCTTTTGGGTTAAGATCAATATAACCACAGATAGAACGCAAGAAAGATGGACATGAGGTCACTTGGTGCAAAAGCATAATTCAAAATATATTGAAGTCGTAATTGATTATTAAACAAGATCTTCATAAACGGAATGGAGTCCATAAAGGAGAATCGAGTGCAACTTAACTTGGAATTTTCCCTCACTCATGAGCGTCATCTTCAACAGTCCCTGCAAATGTGATTCAATATCCCAATCTGGAACAGTTATTGGCTATAGCAGATAGCTGTTGGTTGATGACAGTTAAACACCACCATCAAATAAAAAGGTTGCAGGCTCTTTGATGATTGTCGAGAGTCAACGTCTTTTTCTGCAGTAGACAAAGTAGAGTGCAAGATAGCTGAATTATTTATATTCTTATGAGTAATGCTTCTAAGTGTAGCCTGACAAGATATATGATGAGCACTCCAATGGATCAGGTTCTTTTCCCGTGAGTTACTGAAAGAATTAGAACACGCCCTTAATAAGCAAGTTAATTTTCTTTCCCACATTGACGAATTGCCTTGATCCATCATCTTGCCGCCTCAATCCTGGAGGCAGATATTTGTTGCCGATAGAAATTATGATCCTGGAATAAAACTTGGACAGAAGTCACTGAGAAGCTCGCCTTCCATCTTTGATCTTTCAATTGAGCCGGAATTGATTATCTCGGCCTCTACCATACACTTGACTTTTCAGAGCCTCGGTACCTCAGGACCTCGTCTTATCAGCATCTCGGCTCTCAGGACCTCGGCTCCTCGGAATCTCGTCTCCTCAGCATCTCGGCATTGATGCTTTGCGTGTCGACTCCAAGTATCTCGGCACCTCGGTCAAGCATAGATTATAATTGATCAGAAGCACCCCAATGTTTTTGAAAGACTGTCGATAACCAGAGGATTAAAATTCCATCAATTGCCCCTGATTTCATATTTAAGAGACCGAATTGAGAAAACCCAGAACGGACAAAATTGCAGAAACTGCAACGTGGATTCGGTCCCTCAATTCCATAAAATGTTGATCTTTAGATATGATCAAAGCTTTAAAGTGTATAGGGTATTTTGATTTCTGACTATTTCCACATATGAAAATCAATTTATATAAAAAGGCCAAGACTAGATTGGAAGCGAAACTTATCTCGTTTCCTTTGTAATCCATAATACCACCGATGCCCTCCAAAGATCAACAATAATTAACTCTTCGTTGCAACGCTGGTCTATAGAATACAAAATATTTTCTCCCTCCGAGCCTCACAGAGAGAAGAATCAGCTTGGTTGCGGCAGTTCTTTATTATGCTGCAGTTAATTCTCCCCGACACGAACAGAATTTTCAAGAACTTGTCCGTGCAAGGTATTTGACTACTGCGTCTCGTGTTTTCCATCGTTGGTCATAGGAATCGAAATTTAACGATCCCCACGGTCGGCGCCAATGTTCCGTTCTGAAAACAGGACGTGTTGGACTTGACTAGGAGCCAAGCCTAGGGCCTACGTACCCTGTGAAGGGATCAAAGTCCACGTAGTTCGAACACACACGAAAGGGAGTGGGGTGTGTGCTGTGTGATTTGTATGTAAAAGTCTAGGGTTAGAACGTAGAACCTGTGTACCTTAGGGTTTTACCTCCGTATTTATAGAGTGTACCTTAGGTTGATGAGGTTTGGGCCTGTGATCCGTGGCCCTGATATCCTGATTAGATAGTCATTAAGATATAGATTAGATATACCTCGATCGTAGATAAGATTGGATCCTTCTTTATTATGGGTAGATCCTGATATGTGATATGTTCCTTGCTGGGCCATGTATTGAATATGGGCCTTATCCAGATCCGTAACAATATTAATATAATAATATAATATATTTTAATATTATACATATACTTCTTTCCTCTTTCCCTTTTCGTCTTCTTCCTTCTTTCATTCTGCATTTCCGTCGCCTCCTCTTTCTCTATTATATTTATATATTTATATAATATAATACTAAATATTATAATTTTTTTTTTACACACACACACACACATATATATATATATATATTATCTCTTTCTTTCCTTTCGCCGTTTCGTCCTTCCTTTCTCTTATATTATATATATTACTAATAATACTAATAATTACTAATACTAATATAATATAATATACATTATCTTCTTTATCTGTTTCTTTTCTCACTCCGTCCACCACCTCCTTAATAGTACTTAATAAATATAATAATATTTTAATAATAATAATAATATATAATAATATTAGATGATATTTTAATAATATATAGTAATTTGTTTATCTTATAATATAGATAAAAGCTCTAAATTTTCATACGTAAATCTCCCGAAAACTTCAAAATACTTAATAAATCATATTTCAAAAAATACTTAATTACTTTTTAAAATTTTGGGATGTTACGGTTTCTATCGCGATGCTCGAGCAAGGAAATCTTCATGCTCGTGCAAGACCCGACAGAGACGAGGAATCCCATTTCACCAACGTTGCTCGAGCAAGGTTTTAGTCTTGCTCGGGCATGGTGCTTGAGCATGCCTTTATCTCTGCTCGAGCATGCTTCAGACCAAGGCAAGGAAATGATGTTTCAACTACGTTGCTCGAGCAAGCTTTCTCTTCTGCTCGAGCATGGTATGCGAGCATGCTTTCAGACCTTGCTCGAGTATGATTCTCTACCTTGCTGTTCCTTTGCTCAGATCGTCGTTGCTCGAGTACGCTGACACTCCTGCTCGAGCAAGACTCCCATTACTCGATGTTACTCGAGCAATCTTGTATACTCTGCTCAAGCATGACTGTCCATGTTGCTCTTCTCTCTCATCAGCTTGATGTTGCTCGAGCAAGCCACATAGTCTGCTCGAGCATGCTTCCCAAACTTGTACTTCTTTGCTCTGAGTACAATGATGCTCGGGCATTCTAACTACTCTGCTCGAGCATCCTTTCTGAAAATACTTGAACAACTTATTAGATTGAATATGCTCGGGTATTGGTTAATCCTTGCTCAAGTACTCTTCTAGCTTTGAGGCATCTGATCATGCAGAGACTTTCAGCAAACAAGAATACTAGCAGCATAATAGTCATCTTCGAATTAGCTCCAAATTTGGAAAACTTCCCATGCTTATAAAGCTCTTTAAACATTCTTTCCATTTCAATAAAATCAGTCCCAAACTTCTTGTATTTCGTCCATTATCATCAAATGTGTGGAGGTTGTTCTTAACAAGCGTTAATCAGCATTTTTAGCAACATTCTGTACAGACCATCAACTTCAAAACATCATATATCCTTCAATTGATCTTAGTTTTTTGATCTCTTAATTTTTTTGGAAAGGTATTTGAGTCTAGTTTCCAATGGCACCGATTTGAGCTCATTTGGATTTGCCGTTTGTGAGATACACTCAAATTACCGAAGCTTGGTCTGGACTGTGACGGTGATTTTTATGCCAACTTGTAAAACTCATACCTCTCTCATCTAAACTCCTTTGGGCTTTCATTTTATATCAAAATGACGCATTGGATGTCTAGTTTCATATGCTACTGGTTTTGCATCAATCCGATTCTGGATTTGGGAGATATCGTCAAATTACCGGAGGTCGCTTGAAACAGAGCTGAACAGAGTGGCTGAAGCACAACCTTGCTCGAGCAGGAATTTCCTTTCGCTCGAGCAGTCATTTTTTATGCTCGAGCATGAGCGGATTTCATGTGAAATTTGAGCTGGAAATGCACCTTGCTCGAGCATGATTTTATGTTGCTCGAGCATGCTTTCAAGAATGCAATATAGCTCATTTTAACTTCATTTTAACTCCGAATTGAGCCGTTCCAACTTCTATTTGATCATGGAGACTTCTAGTATCAATCTAGGTACTTGAATAATGATATTCTCATTCCATTGAACAAGTTCTTCCATCCTTTTTTCTTCTCTTGATCATTCTTCATAATTCAACTATTTCTTTCTTCTTTTCCTTTGATCATTCTTCATAAATGAACTCTTTCTTTTTCTTTCTTCTCGGACTCATCATTCTCTACCATTTCTTCTTCTCGTAATCTCTTATCTTCTTCTTGATTAATCTATGTAATTCAACTTGGACTAATCTATACTAAATATATAGTAGTTAGTCAATGTAGGAGATAAATATAGTATACAAGCTTTTTGCTCTTAACAATGGCGTCTATATAAGACATCATCAAAACTAATCATATCCAACACGAGTGAGAAGAGAGAGAGTGAGCATCGTCGTCGAACTATGACCGGCGATAAGGAGGGGCCAAAAGAGGGAGATGATGATGGGGACGGAGGTGGCAATAAAACAAAAGCTAGTACTGGGTTTGTGTTTGGAAAGATGGCTAACACGAAGAAGGTAGGTGAGGGTGGATCTCAAGGGATTTGAAGTTTACTGCTGATGAATACACTGCTTGGTGCCTACCATAGATGAATTCCCTAATTTCCCAACCTACATCATCTCAGATCGTACCAATCATATGTGGCGGCCTAAGTATCCTTTGAAGATTGTTCCAGTGAATAATGGATATTATATTGTTTCTTTCTCAAATAAAGAAGATAGAGAGTATGCTTTTCAAGAAGGCCCATGGATGATTGAAGACCACTATTTGATTGTACAGCGGTATAGGCCAAATTTCAACCTATTGAAGGCGGATCTCCAATGTAATATCGCTGCTTGGATTCGATTACCGGATATTCCTTTTGAATTCTACAACGTTGAGTCCCTGCGCAGAATTGGGAACATGATTGGAAAAATAATTAAAGTGGATAGAGCTACTTCTATATATGACAAAGGTGGATTTGCTAGTATATGCGTTGAGATTGATTTGAAGCAACCTTTACTTCCTTCATACAAGGTGTTTGGGGAGGAGCGACCAATCATCTATGAAGGATTACACTAGGTTTGTTTTATGTGTGGAAAGTATGGTCATCGTAAAGATAATTGTCCGACGAAGCAGGAGGATGAACGGACGATGGAGAAGAAGAAAGAGGAGGCTGAACCAGAGGATAGCAGCGGTGTGAAGTTGAAGAACGAGCAAGGCGTGAAGATTGGGGGCGGTGCAACCATAGTCACCGGAGACGTGAACTCTGATACATCTCCATTTGGGAAAATTCAAATATTAAGGCGTGACTTCCGTGGACCACCTTCTAAGGCAAAATTGGCTCATGTAACTAATGGCCAATTAAAGCAGAATGATGCAATTAATTGCCAATTAAAGCAGAATGATACAATAAGGAAAAAATCGGATATTATGGAAGCTCATCAATTGGTTACGGAAAAGAATAAAAAGCTAGCTTTAAATGCTAATAAAAAGGAATTGATCAAGGATCATGGGTCACAAAATTCAGAATGGGTGCAGGTGGGTTCTAAACGGAAGATTGATAATAAAGGCAAATCAAAGATAAAAGGAGGAAGGAAACCACCACGTGAATCATCCCATGATTTGCGTGGGGACCATGGTGCATTAATTAATCAAGAAAACTCCTTTGGAATATTGCAGCAAATGGATGATTCATGTGGGGACCATGGTGCAATAATTAATCAAGAAAACTCTTTTGGAATATTGCAGCAGATGGGAGATTCATCACGCCAAGCTGAGGACGCACCACGTATTGCGGAGACATCTAATTCTGTTGGAGGAGTAAATGCTGATGTGGTGGCACCTTTAGTTTCTCTAACGTTGGATGTTCCTGCTTCTACATCTTCTCCCAGGGTCTAGAAAGAATTAACCGTGCATCAGGATAATATGGATGAGCTAATGGCTGAACAGGATAAAACCGAGGGGGAGGTGACCACACCCCAACTCACAACAGTTTCTAAATGAACTACATGATATGGAATTCACGTGGCACCGGAGCACGTAGCTTCCCTGCCCTTATTCGTGACTTAAAAAATCATTATCATCTAAATTTTATGGCTATTCTAGAAACTCGCTGTACTCATCAAATGGCACAAGCAAGAGCTCAACTGATGGGTTCCCTAATATGGAGTTAATGGACTGTGAGGGGTATAGTGGGGGTATTTGGTGTCTATGGGATGACAGTATTTTTAATGTGACGCTGTTGGAAAGAAATTTTCAATTTATGCACTTTCAGATTACTAACTCTGCAGGGTCTACTTGGCACCTCGCTGTGGTTTACGCCAGCCCTAACTGCAACACTCGACGGATTCTGTGGGAAAATCTGTCTCGCTTAGCACTCACAATGCAAGGCGCATGGCTTGTCGGAGGCGATCTTAATGGAACATTACTTCACTGTGAAAGGCACTCCAATGCCTCCTCTAGTAGATCTTATGATCGTGATTTTCTCCGATGGGTGGAAACTCAGGATACGATTGACACAAGTTTTGTTGGCCCGGAATTCACATGGAAGGGAGGCAATTCAGAGGCACGGCTAGACCGAATGCTTGCTAATGAAGAGTGGTTCTCTCTGTTTCCTAATGCCTCAACAACTCACTTACCATTTTTCAAATATGATCATAGGCCTCTCCTTATTCGCCTTAATTCGGAGTTGCCTATAGAAAAGCCTAATCGTCCTTTCAAATTCATTACAGCCTGGGTTTTGCATGAGAATTTTGATGAATTTGTTCACCAGTCTTGGTTGCATAACGGCTCTTGGGCTCATAACATTACTCAATTCTCTGATGCTTGTTCTACCTGGAATAAAGAAGTTTTTAAGCATACAGAGGTTAGGAAGAAACGTTTGCTTCGAAGACTTGATGGGATCAATCGGGTGGTGGCCCGGATTGGCATGGTGCCTAATTATGCAAATTTACAATTATCACTTTGGAAAATCTTGAAGATGTCTGGTTGCAAGAATCTCTCCTCTGGGCGCAAAAAACTAAAGCTGAATGGTCTATTTATGGAGCTTGTAACACTCGATTTTTCCATGCTCGCGCCAATCGCCGCAGGGAAACCCAAAAAATAGAGGCCATGAAGGATGATGAAGGCACATGGGTATAGGACAATACACAAATTAAAGGTATGGCGACTACATTTTTCTCTCATCTTCTATCTGAGGACATTACATCCCGCCCAGGGATTCAATGCCCGGTGACTTACCCAAGCATGAATGAAGAACTGCTAAGGTTGTGCAGCCGAGATATTTCGGAACATGAAATTAAAGAGGCCATATTTAGCATGGGTGCCCTCAAAGCACCAGGATCGGATGTGTTACACCTCCATCGGCCTCGCCCTTTCGGGTGGCAGGTTAGAGGGATTCCTTTTATTAATTACCTTTCCTTTAGTTATTAAATACTTTAGCATGCATCAGAGTACGCGAGACAGAGCGCAGGACCGGTTTGGACTAACTACTGTACTGATAAAAGTAAAAACAACAGAAAGTATAAATCCCCAAAGGGTTAAGGGTACAGTAATCCAAAGTAAGCCCCAGAGATATAATACAGTCATCCAAAAGTAAAATACAAAATACAGTAGGGCATTCCCTACTCTTCATAGCAACACCGGGCCCTACCCCGTCAAAGTGAGATCCTCACCGGGGTCGGTACGCTCCCCCGCTTGTAGAAGCCGGAGTCCGAAATGGCCCCCAGAGTAATCGTCTATACTCAAATACTAAATGTGTAAGGAGTATGTAAGTTACCATGCCAGATAAACAAAAAAATACAGAACATGCCAAACATATACCATATATGCATCCAGACCATACCAAAGTACAACACATACCACAATCCAAGAACCCGTACAGCTGCCTTACCAAGGCAAGCCTCGGTCTCACTGGATTCTCAACCCGTAAAGCCGCCCCTCACTAGGCAAACCCCGGACTGAAAACTCAACCCGCACAGCCGCCAATTAAGGCCAGCCTCGAACTGAATGTCCTCAGCGCTAGGAATCACATAACACTGTATGCATATTTGGCACAACATATACAGAGAAAAACACACATGGCAAACACAAACATACAACCAAAACACACAAAGATATCTGAGTAAAGCGGTTACTACCTGGTGTGGTGAGTACTGTCCTTACTCTTTTATTGGGCCCGCTGATTTTCCAAGGGTTTCTTGACCTAAATACCATTAAAATACACTTATTCAGTATTTACAAAAATACCACTACGTTTTTTCTTACCAAAACCGAGCCCAACCCAACTTTTCCAGAAACCCAGTATTTCTGACCCAAATTGTAAGATTTTTAATAAATTCCAAAAAAATCATATTTATATGAAACCAGATCCATTTGAACCATTGAAATGTTTATTGTCCATGAAAAATATTCTTAGACCCTGAAAGTACTTTTATTTTGGCGTGTTGCTCACTTTTCACACCTGGGTCAGATTTCACCCTGTTGCAGACAGAGCTAACTTAGAAAATTTGTATCTCTCAAAGGGTACATCAAAAATATATCAAATTACATATCAAAATGATGCCCCAGATGTCTAATTTTCACCTGTAAACTTTCAGCTCAACACAACGTCTCTACCGTTCTAAAAACATATTTGAAGCTTCGCTGCCCAGAATCCAGAACACTGGCAGCAAGCCTCTTCTTTGAGTTTTTGGGGTTTTTGAGTTAGGAAACCTAAACCATAGCTTAACCCCACACAAAATCAAGTTTTAAACACACATGGGACCATTAAAAACTCCAAAATCAGACCCTAAAACAAAGCTCCAACCAGCAGCACGAAAATCCAAAGTTAAAGCTTTAAAGATTCGAGTTGTCGGTAGTTACCTATTTCAGTGCTTCGGATTGGTGGACAAAGTGGTTGAGAGCTTGAGCTGAGCTATGGAAGCTTGCTGGTCCCCTCCTTCTTCTACAGCCGGACCACGACTTTTGGGGGAGGAAATGATAGATCAAGCTCTTTTTAATAATATCCCAAAAGTGACCATTTAGTTCCCATGTAACTAATTAAATCTCTAGTTTGGTTAGTAACTAACTATCTTTACTTGGACTTAACCTCATGTGCAGATTTGAGAGTCTTCTAGGAGCACAAGTGGCGTATTTTTGCTGCCCATAATCAAATTTCACCATTTTAATTTTTACAAGAATTATCCCATGTGATTCTAGATAGCTTTTGGGCCCACATGCTACTAATTCATTTGACTAAGCTTGACTAATCAGTTTTTTTATCAATTTGGGCAGATCACATGCGCATGGGGTGTCCCAAAATCTGATCCCCACGAATTAATTCCACTCTTCCACTTTATTGGTCAATTTTGGGGTCTACCGACTCCTATCGGGTCCCACCGGGTTCAAAAATGCGTCTTTTTGTACTTTTCTCTGACTTTGCCAGATATTCTCCTCTGCTTGGGCATATTCATGTGGCGCCTTCCTTCTTTCCAAGGCAGCCCCATATTTGTCTCATTCTGTCCAAAAATAATCCTCTAACTGGTCGCTATCGGCCCCCTTTGTTTTTACGGTTTATCGCCTGTGGGTCCCGTGTCTTTTGTTTGGACCAGAATATGGGTAAAATCATCAGTTTTTCTCTTCCTTCTCATATAAAATGAAATTGAATGCCCAAAGGTCAAGGAATTGACCATTTTGCCCTTGCTTCATCATACCGGCTTTATGCCTCACCGGTATCTTGCCCTAGGCCCGCACTTTTTCAAACCTGGGCCCGCCAGAGACTCTTTTTCTCTGGTCAAAGTGGGTGACCTTTTGGACCTTTCTGGGGTCCACTTTCCTGTCTCCCACTATACAGACATCCTTTTCAATTAATATTTTTGTTACAAGATGTTACACAAATAGTAACAATTCGATTATAGTCAAAATGCTTCACTAATTTCTCAACAATTACAATTTACACTATTTACAATAGTAGGGGTGTTACAAGATGGTTTTAATGCTCTTTTTTTTATCAAAATCAATGGAGCACGGTAGGTGCCTCTATTGTGAATTTTGTGAAATTTCTGGTCTCTAATCCGCAGGCTCTAAGTGAGGTTAATGGCACGTTGATTGTGCTCATTCCAAAAAAAGATCATCCAGAAATAATGGGAGACTTGACACCGATTAGCCTCTGTAATGTCATTTACAAAACTATCACAAAGATCATTGTTAGTCGTCTGAAGACTTTCCTTCCTCAGGTGATATCTCCTAACCAGTGTAGCTTTGTCCTGGGAAGGCATAGTAGTGATAATATCATTGTGGCCCAGGAATTAATACACTCCATGAGAAACATGAGGAAAAAGAAGGGGTACATGGCAATAAAAATTGACTTGGAGAAAGCTTATGACCGGGTTAATTGGCATTTCTTGGCAACATGTCTACAGGAACTCCACATCCCAAGCTCTTTACAGGAGATCATTACTCAGTGTGTCTCTACACCTAGTATGCACTTACTGTGGAATGGGGATAAAGCAGAGAATTTCCACCCTTCCAGGGGAGTACGTCAAGGGGATCCACTCTCGCCCTACCTATTTGTTATATGCATGGAAAAATTGGCCCATCTTATCCAAGCTGCCATTCAAGATAGTTCTTGGGACCCAATCCGACTTACTAGGAATGGCCCACCAGTTTCCCACATATTTTTTGCAGATGACATCTTGCTATTTGCAGAAGCCTCCATCAATCAAGTACATACGATTAATCAGTGTCTTAAGACCTTCTGCGATAGCTCCGGGCTTAAGGTCAATCACCAAAAGACTCGTGTTTTCTTCTCTGATAATGTTAATCACATCTGAAGAAGTGAATTGTGCACCTCCCTAGGTTTCTCTATTACGTGTGATTTGGGAAAATACCTCGGTGTTCCACTTCATCACAAAAGGTTGACCAAAGAATCCTACCAGTTTGTGGTGGACAATGTGAAAACAAGACTATCCACATGGAAAGCTAAGAACTTATCAGCAGCTGGGCGAACTACACTCATTTCTTCTGTAACCACGTCAATCCCTGGATATGTGATGCAAACCTCCTCTCTTCCAATGACCACCTGTGAATCCCTTGACAAATACAACCGGAAGTTCTTGTGGGGTAGCACGGAAGACAAACAGAAAATACCTTTGTTTGCCTGGGATGCTATATGTAAGCCTAAAACTAGAGGTGGATTGGGTCTACGCCATGCAAAAGACCAAAATAATGCATATCGATGAAGCTTGGTTGGAGATTGGAAACTAAAAGGGAAGATTTGTGGGTGAAAGTTATCCGAGTAAAAATAATTGTGGAAATGATAAACTCCCAAGAATTAACATGAGCAAACCAGGGTCAAACTTGTGGTCGGGATCAAGAGAACGTGGGGGAAAATGCAAGATGGAATTGAGACTTTGGCTAATGGGTAGATTCAATGGAGATGGGCCAAGCGGGGAGTTCTCGTCAAGTCGGCATATGACTCCTTAAATAATGATGCAATTCCTCGATCCGGTGTGGGGAAAACTCGGAAATTGAAAGTACCGAGAAAGGTGTAAAGTTTTCGCATGGCTTGTTTTACATAAAAGGTTGCTAACCAATGCATCTAGACACAAGAGAGGGTTAACTTCTGACAGCCGGTGCCCATTGTGTGACGCTGAAATAGAGAATCTCCAGCATGTTTGAGGGACTGTCCGAAAACACTCAATCTCTGGAAGAGTGTTGTACCTCAACATCTATGGAGCAAGTTCAGTTCTTTGAGCTTCGATCATTGGTTTCGGTGGAATTCAAGCTACAGAGATAGGAGGGTTGAATCTAAGGAGTGGAGACAACGGTTTATTCTCATCTGTTGGTGGCTATGGAGGTGGCGGAATAGCTTTGTCTTTGAGAGAAAGAAGATATCTAATCACACTATACAACTCAGCATCGACGCCACCAGGGGAAGTATTCAGGATGCTCATGATAGATTCTTCACGGTTGTTGGGGGGCAAGGCAAAGCTGTTGAGCATGAGACTCGTTGGAAGCCACCACCAGAAGGTTGGGTGAAAATCAACACCGATGGGGCGTTCTCACATTTCGGAGTTGGTGTCGCATGTGGTGGAGTTATCCGAGACGCACATGGTAATTTTTTGCAGGGCTTCATGTTCAAAGGAATGAAAGGGGATAGTCTTTCAGCTGAGTTATGGGGGTGTCTCCATGGTCTGAAGTTGGCTTGGGACTTGGGGCATCGAAAGGTTATCTTGAAGTTAGATTCGGCAGAAGCCATCGACTGATGAAGAAGGGAAATCATGACCTACATGCGGACGGGGGCCTTATTGAAGAAATCTGTTGCCTGATGGAGAGGGATTGGAGACTTGAAGTCGGCCACATTAATCGTTGGGCAAATACCGCCACCAACCACTTGGCGAAATCTGGTTTCTCAGCCACGACCGGCTTTCACGTCCTTATAGTTACTGATGGGGCTTTAGATAGTCTCTTACTTAAGGATAAGGGCTAGTTTCTTTGTATGTTGGCATGTTTATATATAAAAAAAAAAAAAAAGAGTTAAGCGAGCAATAAGCTAACTATTTTGCAAGTAGTATTTAACAAATGGCTCCTATCCCGTGTGCATATCTTTTCACCTCATCTTTTTTTTGGGGGGGGGGGGGGATTTATGACTTTTGGTGAATAATGCACTATTTTTTTGTTTTTCTCTCACGAGGCAAAAAAGGTAAACCTAAAAAAAAAAAGTCATAAATACCATTGAAAATTTTGTAAATGCCATTAAAAGATTTGTGATAATGCTTTATTTTTTTTGTTTTTCCTTCGAGAGGCAAAAAAAGTAAACCTAAAAAAAAAAAAGTCATAAATGCCATTGAAAATTTTGTAAATGGCGTTGAAAGATTTGTAACTGTCGTTAAAAGATTTGTGATAATGCATATATATATCAAAGGAACCAAGTGGCCCGGTGGTTGGGTCATATGGCCCCATGGAGGTGTGGGGGGGGGGGGGGGGGAGGGGGAGGGGGGATGGGAGGTTTGAACATCAACTCCCTCACTTTCAATGAATCTTGTTTTAAAAAAGAAAAACCCATCACGAGAGGCCAACGGCCCTCGGGCGAGGGTAATTTTTATTTTTTTAATTTATTTGAAACTAATGGTAAAAAGATAAATTCACTCAAATTTGTTAATCCACATATAGTCTTTAGTACCTTTAAGTCCTTTAACAAATTCAACAGGCATTTGGGGGGTGTTACAAATTCAGATGGTATTTATATGAGATTTCCTTAAAAAAAACATACATATTAAATATTCTGTAATTGATAAATTTACAAGGTTAATTATATTATCAACATTTAAAATTTTATTTAACCATCTTTTATTAAAACGTTATAAATTGAATGATTGAGAAAACAATTTGTAAGATCATTCAGGTAAAAAGAAAAAAAGAAAATTGTATCAAAAAAGAAAAGAAAAAGAAAACATTTTTTAAAGTTAAACAAAACTAAACTTTATACTCCCCCTCTTATTCTTAATATAAGACCCGGATGACTTTTTGTAGAGATTAAGGAAGTTAATTAAATTACTTTTAATCATAACATATGTTGTGCATCATTATATTATATATCCGTTTATAAGTCAAGTTTAGATATAACTTTAATCATAATATATGTTATATATCATTATATTATATATATGTTTATAAGTCGGTTTTGATGTAACGACTTTAAAGTAATATTTTTAACTTCCTCAATCTATTCAAAAAAATCAAACATGTTCTTTTGACAAATATTAATTCTAATATCCATCTCTCTCGTTATTTTATACTCCAACAATTATTAATGTAAGACTTCTTTATTTAGTTTGAAAAGATTACAAAAGTTAAATAAATTACTATAAAACATGTGACATGATCCTTCTAAAACATTTAATATTAGATTATATATCAATTTATGAGTTAGAAAAATTAATTTAGAAATAAAATGAGAAAAAAAAAAAGAGTCTTGCATCTAAAACTATAATCCACCCTCAAACTAGATCCTATGTCATACATTTAGGATGCCTAACACCCAATCATCCACCTCAAATCAAATACTTCAACTAAAGTGCCATGAGAATATTGCCAAAGAAAAAGCATGAGATTTAACTTTTTTTTTTCTAAATATTTGTACATATTATTTCTTTTTCTTAATAGCCCTTTTGACATTTTTTATTGTGTTAATATTTATTTTCCAAGTCTTAAGAGTATTTGTGAAGACTTATGATGATAGGCCGAATACTTCCTAATGTGGTGGCCAAAGGTGTTATACAAATAGAGTTGACAAAATTTATGTTATCAGTAATACATAATTTGATTTAAATAATTTTTAGAACCATTGTCCAAAAACACCACAAGATCATATTAGTGGCCAAAGCCTTCCACTAAACATATGGTTGTGATTTTATTGAACCCATTTTTCCCAGTGGTTAGAACTATTCTTACCTTGAGACTAAGCAATAATTGGTCACTATCTCAAAATTGATATGATAAAAATGCTCTATTTGATACGAGGAATTTAGGGGAAAGGCAAATTTTCATGAATTAGATTTTAAAATTTTTTGAAGAAGTGAGATTATAAAATTTTAATAAAGAGAATATATAAAATAAAAAAGTAAGAAAAATTAATTAAAAACTTTTAGCCTTAGATCTCTAATTTTTTTTTTTAAAAAAAAACAGCTCATAAAACCTCTCCCTTCCCTTGTATATAGTCAAATAAAGGAAAAATAGCCACACATACACACACACACACACACAAATCCTCATTCCAAAATTTATTGCCTAAAGGAATCTATAATTTATTTTAGGACCAAAGTGCAATTTTTTTTTTTTCCAGCTAAGTGTCGCCCATTTATAACTATTTGTAAAACAGAAGACATTTACATGTAGCTGAAAATATGTTGTATACAGTTCAAAAATAGTTGCACCCACTAAGGCACCTAAATTCTTAGTTATCTTTGGGTCCTAAATTTAACAATGAGTCATTTTTCAGTAATTTTCCTGAAAATCAAAAATATGTTACTTATATAGAGCCCATCGGTACATTCTCATCAGTTATTTCATATTTTCTTTTCAAGCATAGAAAAGACCTTCAACCTGTTCCTTTGAATTGTGTTCAGCAAAATACAAGTCATAAAACATATAAACTAGATGTCTTAAATAATCCTTTTCAGTTTGGCAATAGACAATTTTGCAATAATTTTTCTATCATGCAAGCTCCTTACTTGGGTTGGTGCTCCAAGGATACCCACAAAAAAAAAAAAAAAAAAAAAAAAAAAAAAAAGTTGCCGTTTTTTCAGACAACTTGTAAACCTTAATGGTTAGGATAAGAGATTTTAGTTATTGAGATGTACTCCCTCTGGTCCTAATTATAAGAGTTAGTTGACTTTTTTGGAGAGGTTAAGGAAGCTAATTAAATTACTTTAGAGTATTTTTATTTTTATTTTTTTTTCAAACTAATTAGTTTAACTAATAAACTAATATATAATTCAAGGATACACAACATATGAAATGATTAAGTAACTTATTTAGTTTCCTTAATCTCTCCAAAAAAAGTCAACTAGCTCTTATAATTAGGACCGGAGGTAGTAATATCTTATTTGTTTGAAAATAAAAGGAGAAACCCAAATAAAACAGAGTGGCAAGTGGTATAGATTTGTCAAATTTCATTCATAATTCTAGATAACATCTCAAAAGGTCTTCAAGCTCCATAACGCACAAAATAATCTAACCTGATATGGATTCATTTGTACCGAAAGTGCTAAAAATAAAGTTTAAAATTTAGGAAGCAAACATCTTAAATGCATGAGCTGTGAGGTTGAACACAGATAGAGATAGAATAGCTTTTGCTAAATCAATGTTCACTTTGCATTCCTTATCATGAGTGAGTCCAGACCCTAGAGAAAATTTGTGGAAGATTTCATACCTCCAACTGGTATGAAACTTTCAGCATAATTGAAAATCCAACACCTATAGTCATATTTAGGGTCCATTTAGATGAGCTTTTTAAAAAAAGGATTTTTTTTTCATTGCTTTTTAAAAAGTGCTTTAATTAGAAATTAAGTTATTTCACGTTTGGATACACAATTTAAAAAGCACTTTTAAATCAAAAAGTTGTTTGGATGTTAAAATAAAGAAACACTTTTTTATTAGTAAAATTATTGAAATGGACATATAAAAGGGCTTTTTTTTTTTCATTCGTTTGGATAAAAAAGCACTTATGTTAAAATTTTAGAAATATTATATTTAATAATTGAATTTAAAATTATAATATAATTGTATTTTAATAATATTGAAATTAAATTGTTGATATAGTTTTTCATACACCCATATAGATCAAACTTATTATCAAATATTTCTTTTAATTTATATACTTGAAATGACTAAAACACAAAAATTAAATAGTATACAATAATGTTAGATAACTTAAAACTTCATTATCACTAATGAATAGTCATTTCCACTCAAAATGATCAAGTTCCGTTGCAAAAATAGCCCGACAAATCACTTTTACGACAGAAAAATGCAATTTTCCCTCACAAAATCAAATTCATAAATTTTGCGAGGGAAAATTTTTCCTCACAAATATTGGATTTTACGAGGAAAAAAATTTTCCTCGCAAGGGCAAAATTCAGCATTTTGTGAGGAAAATTATTCCTCGTAAAATCCAGTATTTTTTTCCCTTGCAAAACAAGATTTGCGTTCCCTCGCAAATGCTAAATTTATTTTTTCAAAAAAATATAGAAAATAGGGAAAATAAAAAAAAATTACATAAAAAAATAGAAAAAGACTTGTATACCATAAAAATAAATTATAACAATCATAAGAGTTTATATAGCAAAAACAAAATATTACAAATTACAATGTTGCGACTAAAATGAACTAAAAACAAAATATATTTTATTTATCAAGGCTATTCCATAGCAACCACTTAAATTAATACAAAAATATTATACAATACTGAATAATGTATTAAAAAAAGTGTTTCTCTCCTCGTACTCCCTTAACTTGGAAAGTCTCCTCTCATTGATAAATGCAGCATCCTGTGACAATTTCCAAAATTATACAGCTACTCAGAACAAATTAATCTAAAACTAACAAGCATTAATTTATCTGGGAACCTGTCTAGTCAGTGGCTTCCTTGATCGAAGTGAGACATGCAAATTATTGAACTGGGAAAAACTGTTGGAAAGTTGTCAAAGTGATGCAGCTCTACTTACATTCCTGAATTGGAATTCTGCAGGGTGTACCAGAATCTGCAATAGCCAGTACTTTGAAGATCTGATCCGAAGCTAAGCATTTGAAACATCTGAAGCATGGATTGCTCCAGAATCATTGGTGGTAGGACTGCCCAGCAATAATGGACTCTCAACTAATACACCTTTGGAAATAAATGACTTCAGCTGGATATGGAGAATAAAAACCTGCACACTTAACTAATAAGACATGTGCCCCTCTAGAACTTTGATGAGGAATAGATTAACATGTTAATAAAAGCGATGAAATAATGGACAGACAAGAAACCTTCAATTGAACTCAAAATAAAACGGCAAGAGAATTTTTTCAGGAATATATTATTTTGTATAAAACAGTTAGCATAGGACAAAAGGCAGGAACCAGAAATGAAAACGAACATTAAAGCTTAATATATCTTGCACCGAAGTGCAGGAAAAAAAGAGAGTAACATGAACTCTGTTCAAACGACATTTGACTCACACGCAAATATCAAACCAAATAAATTTCATGCATCTGATCATGGGTTTCTCCACTCATATACAGCTAAGTAGAAAACAGATGTGATATTCCATCACAAAGAAATTAAAAAGAACACAATAATTAAAATCATTTTTTGTTTCTCATATCACTATAGCACTTTTAAATTTCGTGAAAACAACACTCCAATTTTTCTATATTGCTATATTGAATTGAATATCATTTTGACAGAAAACACACATAAAGCATCACAAGAAGATACAGCTTATCTTTATAGGGATAAGAAACGACCATTTTGGTGATCAATTGGATGAATTTGAACTTCATATAAACTGACTAGTCAACAAGAACAAAATGTTACAGCTAATAAACATGACAACTAAAAAATAAATAAATCACAACACCTTCACTGCATCAATCATCCGTTGCCAAGCAAAATATGAAGATGTTTCACCTGCCATAATATAAATGTATTTACTCTTTGTGAAGATAAACTAATAACCAGTACTTTGAAGATGCCATGAATTCATTCTAGTGAGAATACCATCAACTGATTGTTGGTGTAGAGCGAGCTCCAACAAGAACAAAGGATCTTTATGCTGGGAAGATTCCTCAAGAACTGCATGCAATATGAAGCATGAGCACAGAGACACAAGTTCATGGAGTTCAATTTGCATTTGTTAGAGATTGAAGATAATTTTAACTGTTGCTCTTTTCATTGTCAAGGAATTTGATGTGTGTGTTTTTCTGCCAAATTAACCATGGTTTAGTTTTAATCATTCCCCAAACAGTTTGCCAAATAAAATATACTAGGTTCAATCACAAAGTGAATCAGGTAATAGGTACCTCTTTTACAACTTTCCCATTGACTTCTTAAAGCATTTGGAATGTGATCAAACCAAATTCCATCAAGTTCTTTTAGAAAGCCTTCTCGGGACTGCTTGCATGAAGTCTGTTGATGAAAACTAGAAAACATAAAACTTCAGAAACTTTGGGTGCAATACAAATTGTTATTCCTGAAATGACAATGATGAATACCTACATTGAACAGGTGGAGATTATCACCATGAAGTCCCTCTCTGTGAATGCTAAGTAGCTTGAGAAAGCACCATCCTGTGTGCCATAGTGTCATCACAGAGAGAGATTGCTGAAAGGCTAAAGCCTTCAACAGAGCATTTAAAATCTGCAGATTTCAGAGGTAGACAGGTATTTTTTTATCTTGCTTAGTATTGAAAGAACAGAAGGAGACCAACTGAAACTACATAAGACACACACAAATAATAGCTTATTAAAAAATAGACAACCAGTGGCTTTGTCCTGAGGGGAACATAAGTCTCTAGAGGAGGGAAAAACAATAACACATTGAAGTGTATGTTGAAACAAGGCAGAACTGAAGCAGATGATATTCCAGGTAAGAAACTAGTCGTTCTAAACTCTCCAATAGCCTTATGAATTTCAGAATAATAAGGCAGAAAAGGTTGCTTACTGCTTTTGAGCATGAAACAATACTTCATCAGGGATATGCAACAAAACCAAAACCAGACAATTCAATAATCATATCCAGGCGTGTTGGTTTTCAATAAGTTTTAAGTTTTGCAGCTATAGATGCTTCACAGATTGAGAGAACAGATTGGCTTGAAATTCTTTCAACACTTGATGCTAGTCAGATTTAAACTATATTTTTTATCTGTTGGTATGAAGCCAATCATATTTTATCTACATTTTCATCCACAAAACATTCAGAATGCAAACAAATCAAAAATAGACGGACAACATATAACAGGAACGACATCTAACAAATAACCCAAATGCCTCACCAGTCATCACACTATCACCAGTCATCAATGATATAAGCTAAGAACAGAGCAAGGAAACTACAAAATAATATACAGTATATATTTGATACTCTTAATTTGGAACATTTAAGGTTGATAAGTTCTCAAAAATAATTTTTAATCTATCTTCATAAAATAATTTTTCAGATTTCATCAAAATATATTTGATAAAAAATGCCTAATCCATATTTAACTCAGACGTAGAAGAATTGCTGGATTTCCACCTGTTGTGGGGGTATGCAACTACTCTTCCTTTTGGCCCATTAATTTGTCTAGAATCGCATGTTCACAAGTTATAATATACAGTATACTCATGAAGTCTCTCTCTCAAGTAATATGAAACTTTTCCAATTGACTTACCTACTTTTTCTGTTCACCTTTCCATATGATATGATAACTCGTCTCGTACACCACCCACAAATATTTGCAAGCAAATTGATACAATCTCCAAACTGAAGACAAACATAAACACTAGTCTCTGCAGTAATATTCTAATAAACCAGGAAGGTAATTCCTAATCCAACTAACAGGGCAATCAAAGATTCAGGAACCTAATCAAAGCATTAAACAGCATAGTTCCATGTAGATATTTAAGACATCAAAAACCAAGTCCTAGTCCAAAAATGCAGTGAAAAATAGATAAAATCTAATAAGTTAATTCACTTTCAGAGACCAATTTAAATTTTAAGATAAATGCAGGGTTTATGGAAGAAATTAACCTTTCAAATTAAAACCAGAAAATTTTCAGCGATGATGCATCTCAAAACCACCAATGTTGATACTCTTAGCTGTGTATTAACACGAAGTCACTTTCATCGATCACAAATTTAATCAGATTTGAGCCTATCCAATAATATCAAAACAGATTTTTGCGAATGGTTTGATACCTTGTAAGTCAAAGCCCTAGTCTGAAGAGAGGAGAAGGAGGTTACCTGTAAGAGAGGAGAAGGAGGCGACGCAAACTGGCGCGAACATGTGATGGCGAAGGAGAGGATGGCGCGAACACGCGATGGCGAAGGAGAGGGAGTATACGACGCGAAGGGTTTTTTTTTTTTTTTTTTTTTTTTTTTTTTTCCCGGGGTATCTATGGTCATTTGTCCAAAACAATCAAAATAGCCGGTCAAAATTTTTCATTCTCTCTCATCTACCGCATGGACTTTTTTTTAAGCTTAAAAAAAAATGAGAAGTTTGGGCTTTTTTGTGACTTTTGCTTTTTTTTTTTAAAGCCCCACATCCAAACATATAAAATAACAAAAAAGCACTTTTTTTAACAAAAAAATGACTTCTTTTATAAATAAATAAAAAAAAGCCCATCCAAATGCAGCCTTAGTAGTATTAAACTTCTTGATTTTTTTAGTAGTGGGATTTAAGAGAACAGCTGTTGATTCATCCTTCTCATGAGGATAGTAGACAATTTCATTTCTCCAAATAGTCCAAGGATGTAACCCAAACATAAAGCCATAAATTAGACGTACGGCGTCATTGAGCCTAAATTTTACTTCCTTCCATGACCCTGAACTCAAAGAATACACTTTCACAGCAGAAACATAATCATACAACCCAGAAAAATAAGTTTTCACTATCTTGTAATCCTTGATGATTGGACTGAACCTAAATCCTATAATATAGTTATGATAATCCATATGAAAATTAGTTTTGGGTACCAGACTGACCTCTCTGATAGCTGGATTCCACACTAAAAGGAAATGAGGAGGCAGATCATGCTTCTTCATTTTAACACAGAGCATGCCATTGCTCAAACCTGTGATCCTAACATGCTTCAAGTAATTGAGTGATGGTGGGTTCTGAAATTCCCAAATTGCATCTCGGAATCAAGGCAATACAAGTTTGAAGGATCATGAAAAAAATACTTAACTAAGTAAATCTACGAAATAAAGATTTAGATTTTGGAAGCAAATATCTTAAATTCATGACATGTGAGGTTGAGCAGAGATTGAATAGCTTTTGCCAAATTATTATCCACTTTGCATTCAATATCATGAATGAGTCTAGGCCCATCCAAAAATTTGTGAATGATTTCATTACTCCAACGCTCCAACTGCTACAAGACTCTCAACATAATTGAAAATACAATAGTTATAGTCACATTTTCCAGCAGCAAGCTTCTTGATTTTTTTAGTAGTGGGATTGAAGAAAACAATTGTTGGTTCATTCTCCACGTCAATCATGTAGACAATTTCATTTCTCCAAATATTCCATTTACAACATCGATAAGGGCTGCTAATATATTTCTTAGTCCAGCCCCATCTCTCTTGAGATGCACCTACAGCCTCCTCCCTTACCCATAGATCAATAATAGAATATTCTAAATTTCTGAAGCAAGAAACAATAGCAAGTTTTTCCTCATAAACAATAAGAATCGGAAGAAGGTTTGGATCAGGTATTGGTATCAATGTCAACACTTCCATTGCTAAGTCAAATGAAACAATCACCTTCTGATCATCTGTATCTTCCCCAACCACCTTTGACCCCAACCAAAACATAACAAAATTAACCGTGACACTTCGAGATCTAACACAAGCGGTGTCCCTAAATTTTAATTCCTTCCATGAATCTGAGCTTAAAGAGTACACTTTCAAAGCAGAAAGCTTAGCTTTATACTCAGAACCATAAGTCATCACTATCTTAGTAATCATTAATAATTGGACTGAACCCAAATCCTAAAAAACAACAATTGCAATGGAAATTAGGGTGGGGCACCGGAACCTGTTTAAGCTCCCTAATAGCTGGATTCCACATAAAAAGCAAATGAGGATATGCATTAGCCTTATTGATTTAAAAACATAGCAAGCCATTGATGGAACCAACGATCTTACCGCGCTTGAAATATCAGTTAATAGCGGTTTCTGAAGTTTCCAAAATTGCATCTCGGAATCAATACAACACACGTTCCAAAGTCTCTCCTTGTCGTCATTAGGTTGGAGAAGGAGACAAGGTTTTTGATGATTTAAGTGTTCGAGGTGATCTCCGATGAAAGATTGGGTCTTGAAGAGATTTCTCCATTCTTTGCTCACACATTGAAATCGAATTAGGGATTTTACCGGAAGTCGTTTGAGAATTGTTTCTAATGATTTCTGGGGGAAGATATGGAATGTCAACATCCACTCCCTTCTCCTCCATAGTGCTTGATCGGGAAGAACG
Organism: Acacia acuminata; assembly: GCA_019022655.1. Taxonomy (NCBI): domain Eukaryota; kingdom Viridiplantae; phylum Streptophyta; class Magnoliopsida; order Fabales; family Fabaceae; genus Acacia; species Acacia acuminata. The sequence goes on from JAFJYI010000035.1 coordinate 1,865,139, forward strand.
AATTTCTCAGAGGCCTTCGCGGACGGGTTCACAATTCACAGACTCTGCATCGTGTATTTGGTAACCAAATAAAGCGCTCCTTTTGTTTTTTTTTTTTTTTTTTTTTTTTTTTTTTTTTTCAATGTGTTCTGAAATTTTCCGTTATGTTATGCTACTCTGAGAAAATTGCATAATTCCCTAATTATCAATCAAGTATCTTATCTCTCCTCAAATATTCCAATAAATCTCAAATATCTTTAAATGCAATTTCCTGTTCTTCTCTCTCATAATTTTCATACAGTATCTTATCTCTCCTCAATCATAATTATCAATCAAGTTTATTCTTAAAAACTTGAAATAACATGTTGATAAGAAAACGGGTTAGTTTGGAAGATTTGGCTTCCCTCTTGTAATCCATTCATATTCTTTTCCCTTCTTTTTTTTTTATTACCGTTGTATTAAGATCTCAATAGTCCAATTTACAATCATTTTCTCTTATAAACGTTGTGATCATAATATAACATTAGAAAAAAAAAATGAGGGAAAAGGATGAGAATGTGTATAAAAAAAAAAAAAAAAAAGCCACATCCCAGTTTGGATCCATTAATAAATAAATACAATTTATTATTGATTGTTTCATACTTTCCTTTTTATATATATATAATTCACTAATTGAGTAATAATATTTTATTGATTAGGTAATCATATTTCCTTCCGGTAGCATATCCCTCAATTTTAAGAGATGTAATATATTTCTTGATTGCATTACCTTTTTTATATATATTTTTTTCTTTTTAGAAAAGGGGAGAGTTATAAAATATTCTTTCAATTTTACCTTCATTGAATTATGTTTAACTCAAGCAACGCATGAGGAATAAACACATGTCTTCTCTTATAATTATATGTTTCTATAAAAGTAGGGACGAGATCTTCACCCATGTGCTTTTACACTTTGACCGCATTTATTTACTTCATATATTTTTATTTAAATTATAAATTATAACTTCACAACCATAACTTCCCATAAGTTTTAGCCCTTTAAGTCTGCTTTTATTTTGATTTTGGCCCCTAAATTTTTAATTTTGTTTGAAGTATCAATCAATCAACATTATGCTATAAACATTGTAATACCGGCTTAGTAACCGTTAAACTCACAAACAGGTCGATAATCACACCATTATAATTGTCCATCCATTATTATTGGGGTTTGACTATAAGGAATGAAGTGAATTGAATTTGAAATTATACCTTGAGTCATGAATTATAATTATATTAATAACTATGTTAATGTGGTCCAAATATATCAAGGAGCTTCATATTCTATGATTCAAGGGATCTCCATAACTAAGTTACTAGTACAAAAAATTATATTGATGTCATCAAATTTGGGTTAAACAGTTTAGTTCACATTTGGTTGAGAGGGCACATAAGAAATACTTAGATACCCTGAGAGTACCAACTCAGATCAATTCTGCCCAATTAAAATATGACACCACAATAAATTTTTATCCAAGTTGGCATCCTATAACCCTAACTGGAATTTTGGGTGGGATGTGTTTGTGAGTTTTTGTTTTTGTTTTCAACAAATTAGGATGTTTGCTTTTAAAAAAATATAAAGTGCGAATTATTTCTGGTGATTCATCTGACACGTTAGATTAAAAGCAACTAAAGTATCATATTTTAATTGGACAGAGTTTAGATGATGTGACACTCCTAGAGTCTGAGTATTTCTCGACGCGTAATCACGCCATCAAAATTGTCCATTCGCAATTATTGGAGTTCAAATATAAGGGATGAAGTCAACTGGATTTGAAATTAGAGGTTAAGTCAAGAATCATAATTATATTAATAATTATATAATTGTGATCCAAACATGCCAATAAACTTCCATAAATTATATTATTAATTATATTAATCATTAGGTTTTTAGTGCAATAATTTTTAAAAAGTATGTCTCCCTCCATGGTATTAATACAACAAAGGTGGAAAATGAAGGATTTTGAATATTGGTTAATAATTGGGATATTAAACCACAATAATTACAATTAGGGTATTAATTGAGAAATTAAAGATATTTCAAAATAATATTGTTAACTTTAAAATAAATTAGCTTTTGACTTTCATGAATATAATTATTATTACATGAGTAACCAATCATACCTCATAAAAAACATTCATTATTTTTCAGATGCATTATAGACTTTTGGAAATATATAAAAGGAAGTTTATGAAATATTATCAATCATGGTTATTCGAATCACACGAATCTCGAGTTGTATCTCCCGATTAAATTCAAAATTATGTGAGAAAGATACCAATATGTTTTTTTTTTTTTTTGGGTAAAAGATACGTTTTTTTTTTTTTTTTTGATAAAAAAAAGTTTTGGAGGGTTCAGATCGGTCCCCCACTGCTGCAAGACGGCCCGGCTCTATGAGCACTGCATCGGGACTTACGAGATCGCCTACCAAAGGAGTCCCAACGACGGCAGAGGGATCGAACAGGTGACCATTTAGGCCTAATCCCTGGATCCCTTACCATCTATGCCAACTCTCATTGGCTAAAAGATACGAATATGTTGATGTATCTTATTTGTGCATATATCTTACAATTCCAAGAGTGATACAAGCCCAAATGGTAGGAATCACACAATCCTGGAGATTCTTGTGATTCTAGGTGAACTAGGTTGCGCACTTTGACTTTAGAAACCCCTTTTGATTTTCAAATTTTTTATTTTGCCCAAATTTATTTAAGAATTTCCTTTTACTTATATGATTATCCCTTATTCCCTCTCATTTATCTCCAATCAAAACCCTATTTTTTTATTTCTCTTTTACCTGAAGTGTTTTATTTCCTTCAAAGTGCTAATATGTACAAACATTTGATGTTCTTTCTCTTAACTGAAAATTACATTAATATCATCCTTAAAATTGTTCATGAATATTTTTATTCACGATTTTGAAAATAGGCTTTGTGATTCAAGATTCATAGCCTAATTTTTATAATTAGGATACTAATATGACAACAACTCTTATTTCCAATTTTGATGATAATTAGATATTAATTGAGATATTGATAACTTTAAAAATGATAGTAATTAACTTCATAAGAAACCAATCGAATTTCTAAATAATAAATTCATAATTTTCCAAATGAATAGTGATTCTTCCTAAATTTTGTTCTTGTACGCTTACATAAACAAATAATGTTTTGGTATGTTCACCTCTAACAACCCTCTTCGTGCAAAGCACGGGGAGAAATAACTTGTTAGTCCCTATAACTTAATAAAATCGAGACCATTTTGACATTTGAGGAACCAAAATTAAAATGGAAACAAGTTTGATGGACTAAATATTATATTAAACCAAAAAGCTTTGATGGGGTAAGGTGGTAAAAACTTACAAGATCAAGCACAAATGACATCTCTCCTGAAGTTTTTTCATTCGGTAACTTTTGTTCAGCTAGATCAACTCCCTAATTTCTCTTTTGCTGATACGCCCTCGTGCCCTTTTTATTCTTTAGTTCTTCAACTTTTTACTTTGTAACAGCTACTCTCGTTTTGCTCCTAACATAAATTGCCTTTTCTCACAAAAATTAAAAAGCACAAATGATATGGAAGAAACAAGCAACTCAAACTGGCTTCACTTTTCCCCCTCTCATAGGATATATGCATTTTACCTGGACAAAAGCTCATAACTCACAAGTAATCCACACACCAGCAACTACTAGACCATATATCTGTCTTGGAAAGAAAGCAGAACAAATTAATCTTATAGATATGTCAAATACTACTAGAAACATATGTTCATAAACATCTACATCATCACTCTAGCTAACATCTCAAATGTCTACAAGCTTCATAAGACCTAGAATAATCTAACCTGGTTCAATTCTTGCCAAAAGTGCTTAAATTAAGTAAATCTGCAAAATAAAGATCAAGATTTAGGAAGCAAACATCTTAAATTCATGAGATGTGAGACTGAAGAGACAGAAACTTTTGCCAAATCATTGTCTACTTTGCAATCAACATCATGAATGAGTCGAAGCCATACAGAAAATTTGCAATGATTTCATTCCTCCAACCGGGACAAGACTTTCAGCATAGTTCAAAATATCAGGACCACAGTCACATTTGCTAATGACATGCTTCTTGATTTTTTTAGTAGTGGGATTGAAGAGAACAACTGTTGATTTATTCTCAATGTCAGCAGTGCAAACAATTTCATTTCTCCAAATTGTCTGTGGATATAACCAGCATGGATAAGGGTTGCTAGTATATCTCTTAGTCCAACTCCATATCTCCCCAGATGCATGCGCACCCTCCTCCATTACCCACAGATCAACAACAGAAAGTTCTGAGTTTGTCATGCAAGAAACAATAGCAAGTTTTTCCTCATACACAGTAAGCGTTGTCCAAAGGTGTAGCTTGGGTGTTGCTATTGATGTAAACACTTCATTTGCTAAGTCAAATGAAACAATCTGAGCCTCATCATTATCTGTATCTTTCCCAACCCGCTTTGATCCCAACCAAAACATAACACCATTAATAGTGAGGCTTTCATCACTAAGACATTCCATACAATTGAGGCTAAATTTTACTTCCCTCCATGACCCTGAGATTAAAGAATACACTTGCACAGCAGAAATCTCAGTATAACCCTGAGAATTACAAGCTATCACTATCTTGTAATCATTAATAATGGGGCTGAAACCAAATCCTATATTATAATCCTCATAATCCTGATGAAAATTAATTGCGGGCACAAGCCTGACCTCTCTAATAGAGGGATTCCACACTAAAAGGGGATGAGGAGATACATGAGGATCATTGATTTGAACACAAAGCAAGCCATTGCAGGAACCAACGATCTTATCTGGCTTCAGATAATCATGCAATGGTGGTTTCTGAAATTCCCAAACTTGCATCTCGGAATCAAGGCAATACAAGTTCGGAGGATGACCCCCGTCATAACATTGGAAAAGGAGACGAGGGTTTTGATGATTTGAGTGGCCGAGGTGATCTGCGATGAAAGATTTGGTCCTGAAGAGATTTCTCCATTCTCTGCACACACATTGGAATCGGATTAGGGTTTTTGCCGGAAGTCGTTTAAGAATGTTTCTGATGATTTCTTGGGGAAGAAATGGAATGTCGCTATTCACTCTCTTCTCCCTCATAGTGCTTGATCGATCGGTAAGAACGAATTTGTCAGAGGAAAAGCCTTAGAAAAGGTAGGCTAATGGCGTTCACAGGAATTGGTTGTGAAAATGCTTCGTGTCCACACTGCCCGTGTATTTTTTCAATCAATAAACCGCTCTTTTTGATTTTATATTTAATTTTATGGGAAAAATTTATTGTAGTAGAAGTGTTTTTCATATCTCACACGATAAAATGGTAAGACTCATACTCACACCCACACACATATATATATAATAATTATATATATATATATATGGTCCTACTATTTCATGTGTATATAGGAATATTCTTCTTCTCATGCAACATGAGGAGTTTAAACCCTTAATTTTATTCTATCTTTTCAAATTTTATATAAGTGATCCTTTTATAATTTATTGCTATTTTCAAAAATTAAACTCAACATATCATTCTTGAGAATATTTTCCAATATTTAAAATTTGTTATGAATATCTTATGTGGATGTCTATTCACTCGTAACCTTTGATGGTGACCCTTGGTTGTGAGGCTTGGTGGGTGATTGACAGAGATTTGTCGTAATCTCCCAAAATAACCAGGATCAATATAATTTTGTAGGTATAATAAAAACCGGATCATTTTACCAACGAATTTGTAGTGGGTCCAGATTGGCAGTAAAACCGAAACAGGAAAATAGTAATGAAATGGAGAGAGTTTTTCAGTGGAATTAAAATGCAAGAAAAAAATGCAAACAAAATGAAATAAACGAAGTAAACAGATTAAAATCAATCAATCCATGAATAGGGATTCCAGAACTTCCATTCCATCAATGACGGACTTACGTTGGCGCAGGTGCACACACGTGCAGACATAACTTTTCAATTTTTTTATTAAAAAAATATAGGTATATATATATTTAACAATATAAATACACTAAAGTCACAGGCAAAAGTTTAGGTGCAGTCAAGTCGTCGTCCGTTTTGAGCAAAAAAAAAAAAAGTCGTCGTCCGTTAGCGTGGAATTTTGGCCCCTTACTTATTTGACCCATTCAAATGTTCAATAGCTCTTCGTTCCCTTTCTTCACAATTTAAATATTTTTTTCTAGCTAATTAATTTTTTAATCTCATACTAGTATACTGCTATCACTTAAATTTTAATTAGTCCCATATGATCTTTCGCATGGACCAATATCCTCAAGTACTCCGCATTTTTATAATTCTAAAAAGGGTTAAGGTGCAAATTAGCCAACAAACTTTTACCCCAAGAGCGTCCAGCACAATAAACTATCAATTGGACCTTAAATACCAACAAACTATTTAAAATATAAAATGAGCACAAATTTGTTACACCAATTTAACATCCGTTGGAAAGTGGGGGAAGATGTGTTGACCTTGAATGTTGACGTGGCGAGGAAATAAGGCTGAGTTTTGATATGGTGTAAACGTGGCAGCAAAATGGTCCACTATTCACTCCTGCTTCCATCGTTTCAATTGCGGCAGCTGAACCATTTATTCGCAGAAATTTCAGTACCTTTCGAGAGGCATTAAATCAAGCAGATCTTGATAATTAGAGGGCAACTTTGCTTCCCACACTGAATCAGCAGATGCGGCACCATGGAAAGCTTGATTCAGGCGTGCCAAATTGCATATCTCCGGTGAAGTCAAATACGAAAAACGCAAGCCACGCGGCCCTCGGGAATTTCCCCAAGGCCGGAACGATGGTCACACCGTTTGTTCCCACGGTGGACAAAGAAGGCCCCCATGCCGACCAATGTCTCGAATTTTTAGAGTTCTTTGGAAAATTGCTTGGTCATGGCAACAACCAAGTCGAAGGTCGCAACAAGGAGTGAAATGCAGAATAACGAAAGATCTGATTTTATTTTCTAGTTTTTCTTGTGATTCTCTTGGAATGTCTTTAAACTATATCATATGATTAATTGTGAGGAATATTCAGCATTGCTTTAGGTATTCGAGTACTCAACCTTCAATCCAAGCGATTATTTGGTTATGGGTATAAAGCACAATTTTTCCTCTTTTCCTCTCGTTACTGATTTTTTCTTGTGGACGAGGTGTCGGTTTTGTCCTGTCCCATTCGCGGGGATAGGACACGGGATGAAAAATCTGTCCCACTCTATGAAAAAAAAGTTTCAATCCTTGTTCAAGACTAGTAAATTTTTAAAAGTCAAAATCAGAGACCAAGAGGTTCGAAGAGCGTAAAAGAATTGAGGTCAGCAACAAGGAATTTTGATTATAACATGTAAAAATATCTTGAATTTTGCTGATTTTTCTGGGGTTGTTTGGTGCAAATGACAGGAATTGGTTCTTGCTTATTATTATAAAGCCTTGAGAGCACTGAGACTGTTGAACTCGGGATGGGACCCGAAAAGGAATTGTTCACAAAGATGATGGTGCGAAGGCCTTTAATCTCCAACGCGGCGTCAATGTCAATGTTCTTAGGAAAGACCCATGTCGGAAAGATGAAGACCGATGATGGTGTTGTTGTCGCACATGATTCCGGCCCATCGGCAAGGGGGGGAATTAGGGACCCATGAAGAAAGAGAAGCAAGTATTGTTGAATGACCGCTTAAGCTTGAGGAGGAAGTTGGAAGAAGAAGACAGAGAAGGAAGAGTGAGGAAGAAGAAGAAGAAAAAGTGAAGAAGTTGACCTTTTTCCCCCACTTTATTTGAAATAACGGACGTTGCTTTACAATTAACGGTTCTGTGCTAAGTTAACATTTTAAAAAGTTTATTGGTATTTAAGGTCCAATTGATAGTTTATTGTCTTGGACGCTCCTAGGGTAAAAGTTTGTTAGCTAATTTGCACCTTAACCCTTCTAAAAACATGATCTTTTCATACAATTTTCAATGAAATTAAATTATAAAATCATCATGGATATAATTTTGAATGCAAAATTAGCAAGGCTTTCATTGTTTTTCTTAATATGGTCACCTGAATGGGTCTTATTCAAATATTGTCTGACCCTATTAGGATTATTACTTAAAACTTTGTTATAATAATTTACTCCAACCGGGCCACAATGACTCCATATACTCTTTGACCTTGCTTTGAAGATGGTTGAGAAGAAAAAGGATATTGTTTATCCACTGGTCTATTTGTTAATAAAGTTGGAACTCGTTCTACCCAGAGTAACCGCTAGTGTTGAGCGGATTTTTTCAAAGCAATGACTTTTGTTAAAGATAAGTTGCGTAATCGGATAAGTGATGATTGGTTTAACTCATGCATGCTAGCTTATGTTGAACGTGATATATTTGATACGATTGATGATGAAAATATAATGCAATATTTTCAAGAAATGAAGAATCGAAGAATGCTTTTGTAATCGTTCGATGTAAAGGTTAGTTAACTCTTGATTATTATTTTTCTATGTTAAGTTGAAGTTTTCTTTTCTTTTATTATTTATATTCTTTTGTTTTTAATGCGTTTAAAACTTTCATTAAAAAAAAATTTCGGGGGCATGTACCCACAAATTTAAAATCTTTGGGTCCGCAACGCATTCCATCATCGACGAAAACATTATAACGAATCTCATGATTGGTTTTGGACGAACTGAAATCTTTGCGTTCGTCAGAAAATTCCTCGATTAGACGATTGCCTAGCTTCTATCTAAACGGTGGCATCTCACTGTGCGATCGCACAATAATACTTTGACCTATTTCGAACTCAGTCATTGGAATTAACCAAACTGAATATTAAATCTAATATTCGAATTATTTCCAGAAATCGAATCATCAAGAGATACAAAGAAGTGTATTAAATATTTAATGATCACTGATATTTGGTTGTAACCTTTTGTTGTGACCCTTGGTGGTGACCTTTGGTTGACCGTTAGGCCCCGTTTGTTATGCAAAAGATTCGAGAAGGAGAGGGAAGATTCACCATCTTCCTTGGCGAGAACTGTTTAGACGCTCTATCTTCTGGGAATTCGCGTTCTGGTAGCTGTCCATCTTCTCTCATTCATGGGAAGATTGGTTCCCTCCATTTTCGATGGGAACCGATCTTCCCAACAAAATTCCAAATAACCCTCTTATTCTTCTTCAATTGATTTGTGTCTTCGTTTGTCGTCGCCGCCGCCTCCTCCTCCACCATCGTTTGGATGCTCCACCATTCCTTCCTCTTCCTCTGGTTCCCGACTGGTTCCGATCTGGAACTTTTTTTCTCAATGTTGTGTCGCTGTGTGACTGTGTCGGCTATGTGAGGGATGAAGAAAGAGGGCGCGCGATGATGGTGGATGAAGGAGAGGGCGCCGACGACTGTTGACGGAAGTGAAGGGCACATATGAGAGTGAGTAAGAAGGTCGCAGATGATAGCGAGGAAGAACATCGGAGATGAGAGCGATGAAGATGGTGTGATTTTTACCTCTCCTTCCCACTTAATCAATTGTCTTTTCTTGTTACTAAACATTTTATTTTCCCTCAACTTAAATTCTATTCTTATATCGCCAAATAGCTCAACTTTTTAAGTTTTTTCACAATCTTCCTTTGCCCTTCCCTTCCCTTCTCTAAGTTTCTTTCTCTCCTCAAATCTTTTCCGTACCAAGCAGGGCCTTAGTGGTGACTGTTGATGTGACCCTTGGTAGTCTATACATAGAATTCATGCACAAAGTATGGTAGAAATACAAGAAACACAAAAAATTGAATGAGAAGTGCTACCCACTTATTTTTACTTATTTATTCTAGATTTCTTTTAGTTTAATACCAATATATATTTTTTTCCTTTCAAAGCTTAAAGGTTAGAGAATTGAAAAATACTTTATAAAATTAGAGAATAAAATAAAATAATATATAAAATTAAAATATTAAAAATACATATTTACCTTAATATATATAAATTGTAATATATCTCTTATTTTGTTTTATATTAGATAGAAAGCCATACAAGTAACCAAGGTATCCAATCAAATAGAACTAACTATCTGTTCGAATTAGTAATAGAAATTGTTTTTCCAATATAAGTAAGTATACGAGAGGTGTTTTGTTTGGGTTTATGTGAATGTGCTTTTTGAACCTAAACTCAAATAGGCCCTAAAGTGGCATGAGATTATAGGAAAAAAATATAATTAAATATTTGTAATCATTATTTTCTTGGGAAAATCCTAGAAAAATTATTACAATATGGAAAAGATAAATCAGGAGTCTAATATCATAAATATCAAGTTAGATTTGTGGAAGAAATCTGGGATTTGAAAATCCTTACAAATGACCAATCTACTTTGACAATATTTGGGAGCTCAAGTTATAAATATGTATACCAAAATTATTAAATGCAATTCTTAAGTTGTTATTCTTTATACCTAAATTGATTACGCATTGCAATTAATAACTTTAATATATATATTGAAAACTTCGCTCCTCAATCATCATCAACTTTATCCTTAAAAACTTGTAATATCTAGTTCATAAGAAAACGGGTTGGTTTGGATCTATCAATCAATAAATACAATTTAGTATTGATTCTGTCATACTTTCCTTTTTTTATTATTTCTTTATAATTCAATAATTGAGTAATTATAATTTATTGATCAGCTAATAGTACTTCCTTCCGACCGCGTATCCTCAATTTTAAGACATGTAATTTATTTCTATTTTTGACTACATTACTTTCCTTATGTTATTTTTCTTTAAGAAGGCGGAGACTTACAAAATGTTCTTTTAATTTTACCACTTTGAATTATATGTTGGAATATTTAATTTAGTAATCAATATTCCGTTATTTCTATTTATGGCCCACATTATTGCTAGTTTTGTAACCGTCCATTAATACTGTAACGGCCCAATTAATACGCAATAAGTGCGTATTGAATGCGCCATTAATACTGTAACGGCCCAATTAATACGCACTTATTGCGTATTGAATGTGTTTCCTTTTTAAGCTCGTGATGGCCGGAGGGGAAACACACGGTGTAATTCTCCCGGTCCCCGAACTCGCTCGACCTTGAGGAAAGCGCACCATCCGCAGATTCGAGAGAAGGATCGAAGGGAGACTCGGAGTTCGTTCCGCTTGCCGGCTTGGATTCGTTCTGTTTGGAGACTCGGAGTTCGTCCCGCTTGCTTCCGGAGACAAATCAATGGCGGGAGGTATTTGTGATCTCTACTTCATTTTTTCGCATTGATCTTATGCTATTTAGTTGTTCAGCATGATAAGATCGCCTATATTTCTAACATTTGGTATCAGAGCTGTTCATATACCTCTGTCTTGATTTTTTCCGATTGGGTTTGAAAAAGAGATGGTTTCAATATGAGTTTTCTCTTGTTTGAAGGAGCATTTTGATTTTAATTAATTAAGGCATGAAATTACGATTGCAATTAAAATATGGGTTTTCGTTTGAAATTTCAACGTTTGATTCATTGCCTTTTTTGTCCTTTATGTCGGGTAGAGAGAACCGAAGGAAAATAATACATCCCATGATGAAATTCCTTTCCAATTTCATCCTATTTTGAAGGTTACATTTTTTGCTTGAAGTTTCAATCCTTGTTTCGATTTGTGATTATTGAATCGATTCATGAATTGTGCTTTCAATATGGATTTCATTTGCTAACGCTCTCTCGTTATCGACGTTGGGAGTTGGAGATTTGGTTCGTTTAAGTTTAGACTTTGTTTCCGTTGAAATTGTATGGATTTCATGATGGTTTGATGTGCTTTTGCAATTAATTAATGAATCATAAAGGATGGTTTTTTCATTAACGCCGAGTTACATCGTTGCCGTAGAGCTTTCATCCGTAAAAACCATCGAGAAAAACTGGATTTGATTTTCATTTCAAAATCATGTTTTAGCTTCGGTTTTTCATGTTCATCTGTCTAAATATGGCTCATAACTGTTTTTTCCGACATTAACGCCGTCAAAATCATCGGATTTTGAGCCCTCCGATCTTTGAAAATGTTGCTAAGGAATCGTGGGTCGCGGCAAGCGGTTCGGGTTTTTATCGGATCTCGGGTCGGGTAGGACTTCGGATCCGGGTGAAGGAGAAGACTGAAACGCCGTCGTTCGGCCTTTAATGAAATCTTTGTGTTTCATTAATAAAGAAGATGGGCCGACGCGTTTGGGCCGAGCGCATTTCTTGGGCCAAGCGCTTTTTGGTTTTCGAACAAAAAAAAAAATCAAAGGGTTTTAAAACACGAAAGGGGTTCAGCGGGATTCAAACCCATGACGCGTTGGCGCGTGAGCACCTTAAGGCGGCCGGCGCTGCCCGGTAGAGCCACGCGGTCCTTTGTGTGGAGTTGTTAGCATTTATTGAAATTAAATGATTTTGTTTTTTTTTTTTTTGAAAATTAAATTTTGAAAAATTGTCAAGTATGGATTCGAACCCCGAGACCCACTCGGGCGCCTAATGGCGGCTCATCGCGCCGAGCCACGGCTCCAATGTGCCATATGGTGAGCGTTTATTAAATTTAAATATTTTCCCAAAGCGAAAATAAAATTTTTTAAAGTGTTGCAAGTGGGATTAGAACCCACATTTCTTTGGTCCGAGTCTTGAGGGGGCTTTCGAACCACCCAATTGAGATGACATTTGTGTCATTTTGAAAGATTTTATATTTAGATATAATGACCTTTTGGGATTTAAATATAAATCTTAAATTTTATTTAAGATTGGGATTCATGTGATTATTATCTAAAATATATATTTTATTGTTTGCATGCATTAATTATTATTTAATTATACATGCAATATAGAGTTAAATAATATGCAAACATGAATATCGAACTTTATGTTGATATTGCTTATGGTTTATTGCAATATTATTCAGAAAATCTTAATTGGCTACCTTGGACCATTGGGCCAATTGTTCGAATGTGTTGAACATTTATTAAGGCCTTTAAATCTTTTATTGTGCTTCTAGAAAATTTCTTTATGGATCCTATTGCATTTTTAATCACCTGGGCCATACTTGTTTATTTTCTTGGCAACCTGTTTTGTGTGAAATTTATTTTCTTACATCAAGTTGAATTGTTTAGATTGAGAAAAGTTAATTTGGCAACTTTCACATTTTGGAAAATTTTGAAAAATAATTACTATGATTTTTGAGTTATTTAATTGTCTAAATATCTGGAAAAATTAACTTTAGACAATTATATATCTTTTTCAAATTGTTGAAGCCAAATTTGGGTTGAATTATGCCAAAATTAATTCTTTAAACAATATTTGGATACATAAAACAGTGGGAGGATTTTTCTTTTAATTTGATTTTTTAGTCATTTATTTTGATTAAATTAATCAATTAATCACTCCATTTAGATGTACATATATTAGATTTATTTTCAATGCACAAAATAGTGAGAGAATTTGTCTAAGATGATTATCTAGTCACTTATGTTGATTAAATTAATCAACTAAATTCTCATTAAAGATTTGTGCATATTTTGGAATCTAAATTGACAAGATTTTTGGTGATATTAATTTAATCAAAGTGGGAGGATTGTATTTAGTCACTTATGTTGATTAAATTAATTGGTTAAGCCCTCCATGAAGCTGTGCATATATAAAATTTTAAGTGCACATTATTAATAAAGGTGAGTAAATATTTTTATTCACATTAATGATTTAGTTGATTAAATTAATTCAATTCAGATTTCTATTGACATTGTGTGTATGGTATTTAGATTGTACATATTTGATATTAGTGATTAGCATACATATTTTTCTTAAGGAATATCTACAATATCCGTATGCACATGTTGTATGCATATTTAGTCATATAAGGTTATACCATATCAAAATTAATGTCATATGTACAATTCGTATACACAGTGGTGTGATGTCTTTGTGATAAGTATGTAGAATCGAGGAGTAGCCAAAACAACCTCACTAGACACATACACTCTTTTTGTTCTAGCGAACAAAATACATCCCACAAAGGGTTTTAAAGACATCAATTGTAATTAAATGTGTGGTTGTAATTAATCTTTGCCCACATGTGCAGATAATTATAATCATAGTTTTAATTAGGGTGGAATGGAATGACATTATATTTTCTAAGTAGCCTGAGATATTAGGGGATATAATTGCATTCTAGTTTCATCAATTCAAGATAAATTCATGCTATGCTAATGTCTTTGCCCACAGGTAGACTTTAATGATACGAATTTATAATGTATGATTAATTGGAATAGAACATCAAATTATATTCTTAATTTACCCGCAAGAATTAAGAATAAGGAAATAATTTGATAGTTTTATGATAAAGGTATATATGGATCTAATTGAATTATAACTTTAGCCCACAGGCAAGTTATATGTCGTAGATTCATGTTTTTTAAGCATGATCTACATTGGTAAATCATGATATGATTTATTAGTCTTAAATTTTAGTTATAAGCATGTATGTTCAATACTATGTAGTCATACAACCTGCGAATTTCTCTGATATGAAATGTAACATTCCCGATTTGAGGGGTGATAACTATAAAGTATCATACATTTGGGGTGGATAGACATTAGTTATGCTATTAGGAAAGACGAACCACCTTCTATCACTAAGACCAAGACTCGGATGAGATTGATCGTATGCAAATGGGAGCGATCTAATCGCCTCTCAATTGTGTTCGTAAAGACCTCAATCTTGTTGGCATTCATGGTTACGTCGAACAAGTATAACAAGATTAGGCCACTTCGAAGGCTATTGATGAACAACTTTGGACTTCATATAAGGCGAAGCATCGACACCCTAATTACGAAGTTTTCATTCCCGAGACTCACTGCAAAGTGAAAGATGTGTGTAAGCACATCATATAGATGAGGACATTGCAGCCCAATTGAAATCATTTGAGGTTGATATGTCTGATTTTTCATTGTACACTATATTCTGAACGCTCTTCCACAACCATATAGACCCTTTAGGATATCCTACAACACACATAAGGATAAATGGTCAATCAATGAACTTTTGACCATGTGTGCTTAGGAACAAGGAAGGTTGAAAATGCAAATGGGAGAATTTCTTGAATATGACTTGATTAGTGGGAGCGATTAATACAAAGAAAACCTTGTTTTGAAAAACATTATTCAAATACTCAATTTTCCACTTTGAGTTTAAGATTGGATGTTAACAATGTTCCTTGACCCAACCGAATATTGTACAATCAATCATTCAAGATTTTTGCAACAAATGGATGTGAAAATGGCCTTTCTCAATGGAGATCTAGAGGAAGAGTTTTACATGAAACAAACCATCGGGATTTTCTTCTAATAATGGTGATCATTTGGTGTGCAAACTCAAGAAATCTGTATATGCATTGAAACAAGCTTCCCATCAATGGTATTTAAAATTTCATGATGTCATCTCTTCATTTGGTTGTGTAGAGAACATTGTGGATGAATGTAAATACCGGAAGGTTAGTGGGAGCAAGACTTGTTTCCTTATTCTATATGTGGATGATATTCAATTGCAACCAATGGTAATGGTTTACTATATGAGGTGAAACGATTTCTTTTTGAAAAACTTTGATTTGAGGGATATAGGAGATGCATCTTATGTCACTAGCATCAAGATACATAGAGACAAACATCAAGTATTCTAGGTTTGTCTCAAGAAACCTATATCAACAAAGCTTTGGAAAGATTTCTGATGAGGAATTGTTCACCAAGTATAGCTCCTATTGTGAAAGGTGATAAGTTCAATTTGAACCAATGCCCGAAGAATGACTTTGAGTAGGAACAAATGAAAAACATTCCTTGTGCTTTAATAGTAAGAAGCCTTATATATACTCGGAGTGCACAAGACCCGACATTGCATTTGCTATTGGAATGCTAAGGAAATATCGAGTAATCCGGTATAAACCAGCGGAGAGCTACAAAGAAAGTATTGAGATACCCTTAAGAGACTAAAGAATACATGCTTAAGTACAAATGAATCGACAATTTGGAAGTGATTGATTACTATGATTCAGATTATCTTTGTTGCATGGACTTAAGGAAATCCACTTCGGGATATATATTCATCCTAGCCGATAAAGCTGTATCATGGAGTAGTAAAAAGCAATCTTTAATTGCTACTTCCACTATGTAAGTTGAGTTTGTATATTGTTTTTGAGGCTACGTCACATGGTGTATGAATGAAGAGTTTTATTCCTGGGCTTAGAATTGTGGATCCAATTTCTAGGCCATTGAGGTTAAATTGTGACAATTAAATTTGTTTTTTATGGCTAAGAACAATAAAGGTGGTAGTCGAATTAAGTATATCGACATTGAGTGTTTAGCCATAAAAATGCGTGTTAAAAATAAAACAAGTGGTTGTTGAACACATGAGCACCGAATTGATCATTGTTGATCCTTTAACTAAAGGCATGCCTACATTAAAATTTCAGGATCATGCAAAAAGAATGGGACTTGGTTCCCTTATGTGATTTTCGTTGTAAGAACGATGTTATTTATGAAACTCTATTTGTGATATTTTCTCATTCGTATTGCGCACATATTCATTTTGAGAAATATCACTAAAGTTTGGACCTAGAATAAACGTAGGGTTTATTCATTAAGTTACTTGGGCTTGGGAAACACGATGCACTGTGATACATGGAAGATATTACTCACTTTAAGAGGACCTATCGCTATGATCCATGCATTTTGTTTTTCAAAGGTATATACTGAAGTATGTGGGCCAAGTGGGAGAATGTTGGAATATTTAATTTAGTAATCAATATTCCGTTATTTCTATTTATGGGCCACATTATTCTTTGGTTTTGTAACCGTCCATTAATATCGTAACGGCCCAATTAATACGCAATAAGTGCGTATTGAATGCGCCATTAATACCGTAACGGCCCAATTAATACGCACTTATTGCGTATTGAATGTGTTTCCTTTTTAAGCTCGTGATGGCGGAGGGGAAACACACGGTGTAATTCTGTCTGGTCCCCCGAACCGCTCGACCTTGAGGAAAGCGCACCATCTCGATTCGAGAGAAGGATCGGAAGGACGGACTCGGAGTTCGTTCTCGCTGGCGGCTTGGATTCGTTCTTTGTTTGGAGACTCGGAGTTCGTCCCGCTTGCTTACGGAGACAAATCAATGGCGGGAGGTATTTGTGATCTCTACTTCATTTTTCCGCATTGATCTTATGCTATTTAGTTGTTCAGCATGATAAGATCGCCTATATTTCTAACATTATATTCATCTTTTACAACATGTGGGGAATAAACGCTTATCTTCTCTTATAATTATATAAAAGTAAGGTCGATCTTCACCACACATGTGCTTTTACTCTTCAACCGCATTTATTTACTTCTTTTTTTTAAAAAAAAAAATATAAATTATAACTTCTCAGTTCTTAATCATAACTTCCCGAAATAATAGGTTTTTTTACCTAAAGAAATAATAGGTTTGAATTGTTCAAAATGTTTATTATTTTTTACATGAGAATATTTTCATAGGCCTCCTTCCTTTCCTTTGTTATGTTGTTGCTGGATTGTTTTAGACATTTCGCTGGCTTTAATATTAAAAATGAAAATATGTTAAAAAAATTTAAATTGGAATTTTAAAAATATAAGAAATAGAAGCCATATGTTAAAATATAACATAACAATGTGCACTTTATTATGGCCAGTTATCGAATTCCTTTTTTTTAAAAAAAAAAATTTGGGTATTCTATATCATTCTATTTTAATTTAAATATTGCTTGGTGACCCAATTTTTAGACTTTAAATTTGCTTTCATTTTGGTTTTAATCCCTTAACTTTCATTTTATTTGAAGCATCAACCAATCAATCAACTTTACCCTAGAAATTGCCCACTTGAAATTATACGTTAAGTCATGAATTATAATTATGTTAAGGTGGTTCAAGCATCACGAATTATAATTATATAGGGGAGGTTTGCTTTGGTGACATTCCAGCGCCTTGTTCTTTGGGGCCCATTATCCTTTCACGGCTTTAAAACGCGTTGAGAGGGAAAGGTATCTAGACCCTTATAAAAGATCTTTCATTCCCCTCCCTAGCTGATGTGAGACATAACACTCTACTCACCTTTGGGCCCAGCATTCTCGTTGGCACATCAACCCGAGCCTGGCTTTGATACCAATTGTAACATCCCAGCTATTGTGAAGTCCCACATCGACTGGAAAGGTGAACGAAGCATGTCTTATAAGGGTGCGGAGACCTTTCCCTTATGGACGCGTTTTGATGGGCCTAATGAAGCCCAGAAAGCAGACAATGTAAGTATTTTCGTATTTTAACTATAGAGTATGTAAGTATTTCTCGGCAGGCAATCACACCATCAAAATTGTTCATATGCAATTATTAGGCTTCGAATATAAGGGATGAAGTAAAATGAATTTGAAATTAGACGTTAAATCATGAATATATTAATAATTATATAATTATACCCCAAGCATGCCAATGAACTTCACCTTCCATGATTTAGGGATCTCTATGAGTTGTATTATTAATTATATTTTTTAAAAATTATGTCTCCCTCAATGGTATTAAGATATTTATTTGAAAGGACAAACACTCTCTCTCTCTTTTTTTTTTTTTTTTTTTTAAAGTTTCTGCAGCAAGCAAAATATTTTAAATATTACTGTATAGTCAGAAATTAAAGAAGTAAGCAAGAATGTATCACTATTCACTAATCTAACATAAAGCCAAATTTGTAAGGAAGACAAGAAATAAATACTTGATGAAAATTGGCTAACTGATTCGATTCTCTCAGTCTTAGCACAATGATTGAAATCTGAGATTGAGGGATCCCTCATATTCGTTTGAGCATGTCTAAAATAACAACGAGGCATTACATATATATATATATATATATATATGGAATGATGAGGGAAAAACAATGTTCATAAACAAGGGTGAATGAAATTAAAACAGAAATTCAATTACTTTTCTTTTTTCTCATCTGATAGAAAATTCCATGTAATCAACACAATAGCAACTAAATCACACATCCATCTTGAAAGAGAACTGAACAGCATGATATAAAATGAAGCACAATCTAATTGATCATAGAATGATGCAAACAGACGAAGAATATTAAGGAAAAAGAAGTGCATGACAGAGAGGGGGAGGGAGAGATAAGGAAGAAAATAAACTGTTCCATTCATTAGAAGTCTCCTTCCATGAGTAGTATAATAGCTATTTGTCGAACTCAGAATAATGAAAGTCCTCAAAATAAACATAAATGCAATATAATAACAGACACTTAAGATCTAGGCTCTTCAATGTGGAAGTGGCCAGCTAGTAAATGCTTACTACATAATTGAAAATTCCCTGCCATTGATGCACTCATGCACCTGTGGGTACAATACATATTGAATTCATTGGTGGTGAGGTTGAATAGAGATAGAATAGGTTTTGGTTCATCATTTTCCCCTTTACCATCAATATCACTAAAAAGTCTAGATGCTACATTTCAGATAATTTGATTCCTCCAACTGGCACAAGGCTTTCTTCTAATAACAGCAAACTCTGTAAATTCTTTAGTAATAGTAATATCGAACAAAATAGTGTTTGCTAATAGTACACTTCTTAGCCCAACTGCATATCTCACTCGATGCAACAACACTCTCCTCCATCACCCACAAATTAATCAAAGCTTCAAAATTTCCATTCTCACGGCAAGAAAGCATTGCAAGTTTGTTCTCATCAAATTAAATAGTGAGTCTATTGTTCTTATGGTAAGAATGTTGATGATGATTTTCTTGGAAAGAAATGGTTTGTCGTTATCAATTGCGATCATTGTAATTGTTATCGCCGAGGAAAGACAGATCTCTCCGAGTAATTCCTTGGCAATCAAAGGTGGGTTTTTTTTCTTCGTCGAAGATCAACCACCAGCACCAGTATTATCATTATTATTTATAGGAGGTTAAAACCCATCAATAAAACATACGCATTGAAGACAGTCATGCGTTTTTCTTAATAGCAATTTTCTTTCTTTAATAGCCCGTTTTGAAATTTTTTATTGTGTTAATAATGTTATTTTTAAGTCTATGAATAAATTTTTTCAAGTCTTATGATAACTGATCAAATACTTCTCAATATGGCCACATACACACAAAAATATCTATATACATACATATATATATATATATATATTCCAATAAATCTCAAATGTTTTTTTAAAGTTACAACACTTTTTTGATAAGAACAGGAAATTGAATAAACAAAGATACAATTCAATGAAATCATCAAGTAACCATGTAACCATGGTTGGCACAAACATATAGCACAGAGTACCTAACTACTTGTATAGCTTATAAGTTATCACACACCCCTCGTAAACAACATTCGGAGTACAAACAAGCCAACTTTTCAAATGCTCTACCCTTCACTATTGTTAATGGTCATTGTGAAACAAACTAAAAAAATTGTTCCTTTTAAATTGCTTCCTTCTTATTGAGAATGGAAGTTTAGCAACTGTTAATTATTTGACCATATAATTAACAGTTGCTAGGTTTTATCCCTTTTGCATTGGTCATATAATATTTTGATCCACAGTTAATAAACCATAAGGATGTTCTTCAATGGTTTTAGTTAACCATTTGTCCACTCAAAATGAGGAGGTACAAGTATTGTTGTTGTTGTTGTTTTCATGTGGGTATTTGCAATGACAACTCACAAATAAACTGCGCAAGAGATCATAACCTACAAATAATCCACATACTAGCAACTTGACTATATATCCATAAAGGAAAGAAATCAAGGGGGGGAAAACAATCTTAGAAATATGTCAAATACTGCTAGAAACAATTGTCATTTCAAATTTACATTCATCATTCTAGATAACATCTCAAAAGGTCTTCAATCTTCATAAGGCACAGAATAATCTAACCTTGTATTGGGCTTCATTTTTACCAGATGTGCTCAAACTGAAAACGTCTACAGAATGAATATTTAAATTTAGGAAGCAAGCATCTTAAATACATAAGCTGTGAGGTTTGAACAGAGATAGAAGAACTTTTGCTAAATCATTACCCACTTTGCATTCAAAATATTATGAATGAGTCCAGACCCTACAGAAAATTTGTGAATGCTTTCATTCCTCCAACTGGTACAAGACTTTCAGCATAATTGAAAATACAGTGCCCATTGTCACATCTGGTAATAGCAAGCTTCTTTTTCTTTTCATAAGTGGGGTTATAGAGAACAACTGTTGATTCATCCTCCACGTCAGATGCTTCTACACCCTCCTCTAACACCCACATATGGATAACAGAATCTTCTGAGCTTCCAGTGCAATTTCCTCATAAACATTAAGCTTTGGCACAGAGTATAGCTTGGGTATTGGTGTCATCGTAAATACTTCCATTGCTAAGTCAAATGAAACAATTACATCCTGATCATCATCATCTGTATCATCCCCAGCCTTCTGTGACCCCAACCAAAACATATGGTGTCTTTGAACCTAAATTCTACTTCCTTCCATGACCCTGAACTTAAAGAAAACACTTTCACAGCCGAAAGCTCTTTATAACTTAAAGAAAACACTTTCACAGCCGAAAGCTCTTTATAACTTAAAGAAACATAAGGTATCACAATCTTGTAAGGTTTAATAATTGGACTGAATCCGAATCCTAAAAAATAGGAACAGTAATCTTCATGACGATCAATTTGGGGCACTAGTCTGATCTCCCTAATAGCCGGATTCCAAACTAAAAGGAAATGAGGAAATCTATTACGCTTACTGATTTCAACACAGATCAAGCCATTGCTAGAATTAACTATCCTACGGCGCTTGAAATAATCGAGCAGGGTTGGGTTCTGCAATCCATGAATTTGCATCTCGGAATCAAGCCAGTACAATTTTGACGAATCAACCCTCAGATTCCATTGGAAAAGGAGCTCAGGGTTTTGATAATTTGAGTGGTGGTGGTGCTAGGTGATGAAAGATTGGGTTCTTGAAGAGATTTCTCCAATGTCTGCACGCCCATTGAAATCAGATTAAGTATTTTACAGGAAGTCGTGTGAGAATTTTGTCGGATTGGGTCATGAGTTATTTCAGATTTTCTTTCCACAAGACATAGCAAACACCATGAAACTGTTCCACAAATGCTAAATCTATGAATGTCGAAAGTAATAGTCTTGATTCAAGTACTCCATTGTCTGAACAGGTACAGGCGATAACCTTCTGAATTGGGTTAAGCAAAATACAGACACAAATCAAATAAACCATTTTATCTTAAATGATCCTTTTGTGTTTGGCACTAGACAAGTTTGTTAGAATTTCTCTATCATGCAAGATACTTACTTGGTTGGTGCTCTAAGGATTCTTAAACTTCAAAGTAAATAAAAATGTTGCCTTTTTATAAGACAATTTGTAAACCTTAAAAGGTAAGGATAAGAAATTTTAGTTATTGAGATGTTATATCTTATTTGTTTGAAAATAAAAAGAGAAACCCAAATAAATCAGGGTTGCAAGTGGTACCCTCACATATTTGAATAAGGTATAATTGATGAACTCAAGACTCAAATTTCTATAGAAGTCAAACAATTAACACTTGTTACAAAAGTATGAGTGGTACAAAGAATGAAAGATGACTTATTGGTATGAATTTTTCAAATTGAACAAAGATTGAAATGATAATAAATGAAAGTTGGGGAGAAAGCCAGTGTCATATGATATATATATATATATATATAAAACAAAAAGATCACAACTTACAAATAATCCATACACCAGCAACTAGACTATATATCCTCTTGGAAAGAAAACAGAAAAAACGAATCTTATAGGGAACACAAATACAGCTACAAAAACATCTGTCATTTAAAATTTACCTTCATCATTCAGGACAACATCTCTAAAGGTCTTTAAGCTTCATAAGGCATAAAATAATCTAACCTGATATGGGGTTATTTCTACCAAAAGTGCTTAACCTAAATAAGTGTACAAAATAAACATTAAGATTTAGGGAGTAAACATCTTAAAATCATTTTGCGTTAGAATATCATGAACAAGTCCAGGCCTTACAGAAAAATTGTGGATGATTTCATTCCTCCCACCGATACAAGACTTTCAGCATAATTGAAAATCCATTCCTTAAAGCCATACCTGCCAATAGCAAACTTCCAGGTTTTTTTAGTAGTGGGATTTAAGAAAACAACTGGTGATTCACCTTTCTCGAGAGAATAACCCACAAGTTCATTTCTCCAAATAGTCCCAGTCCCAAGAGATAAGAAGCAAGGATAAGGGTCGATACTATATTTTTTGGTCCAGCTCCATATCTCTGCCTCTGCAGACGCACCTACGCCTTCCTCCATTACCCACAGATCAATAACAGAATGTCCTGAGACTTTGTTCATCCAAGAAAATATGGCAAGTTTTTCCTCATACACAGCAAAGCCATAATTGTCGTGTACTTGTGGTATTGGTATCACTGTAAACACTTCCACTGCTAAGTCAAATGAAACAATCAGTCTTTTCTCATCATCATCCTCCCCAACCGTCTTGTAACCCCTCCAAAACATAACACCATTCACAGTGACACCTAGACATTTTACACCTCCTGTGTTATTGAGCCTAAATTTTTCTTCCTTCTTCCATGACCCTGAGCTCAAAGAATACACTTTCACGGTAGAAACATCAGTATGATCGAAAGGAAAATAACCTATCACTATCTTATAATCATTAATAATCGGACTGAACCCAAAGTCTATAAGATTGTAACAACCATCCTTACGAATATTAGTTTCGGGAACTAGTCTGACCTCTCTAATAGCTGGATTCCACACTAAAAGAAAATGAGGAGATCCATCAGGCTTATTGATTTGAACACAGAGCAAGCCATTGCTGCTGCCTAGTATCTTACCTTGCTTCAAGTAACTGACCAATGGTGGCTTCTGAAATTCCCAAACTTGCATCTCGGAATCAACGCAATACAGGTTCGAAGGATCATCCTTGATGTCAAAATCTTTCATAAGGAGACAAGGGTTTTGATGAGTTGAGTGGTCGAGGTGATCTGCGATGAAAGATTGGGTCTTGAAGAGAATTCTCCATCCTCTGCACACACATTGGAATCGCATCAAGGATTTCACCGGAAGTCGTTTCAGAATGTTTCGGATAATTTCTGGAGGAAGAAACGGAAAGTCGCCATCCATGGTGCTCGAGCTCGATTGGGGAGGACGAATTTATCAGAAAGCCTTTCCTCGCAACGAAGGCGTTAGGGTTTACAGGAAACGGTATCAATATATCAATATCAGTATCAATATATACATATATATAAAATCTCATCCCTCAAGCTTATCTCTCCATGGCTTAGCACCGGCTCTTCTCACAAATCACTGTAGTTAAGCTGATATGCTCCCTCTCATCACGCACAAGTCCTGTTTCTTCACGGGACAACTTCCTGTCACTCTTCCCCCTCTCAAGCTGACTTCTTTTTCTTTGGGAGAATCCATATGAAGGCCCATATTACCAAGAAAATCCTAAAAAAGGCCCTAGCATTCTGCAAATCCTTGAAAAGGCCCTAGGGCCTTTCTGGGTATTAAGTTCAAAACGCAAATTACAATGTTACCCCAAGAATCAAAGAATGAAGAAGGCTTAGTATTTCCCTCATATTCTCATCCTCTCCCGATAACTCTGCATATTCAGGGCATTCGTCTTCGTTCGGCCAAACCCGAAGTGGAGGTGGATCCCATGTCTTCGTAGGCTCTTGAGTTTAACGCAGAGTTTTCGCCTCCCGTTCTTAGGACTTCCCGAGGCTTGTTGTGCGAGAGTCTTCGGCGTTGATCTCGGAGAGCAGCTACTCGCCGCGCCCACTCTCTCGCATTCTCGATCTCCGCGTCTTTCGGTTGTCGTCATCATTCTCTTCCTCTGCGCCTCCGTCCTCGTTGATCTACGGCTATTTCGAGAGAGAAAGGGTAAGTGTTGATTAAACCCTAATGTCGATCTCCCGATCTCGGCGGGTTTATTCTTAGGCTATAAATTCTTGTATTCTTTGGCTTGCGAAATTCCAGGTTCCAACGTTTGTATATTTGAGGAGTGAATTCCCATAACAAATTGATAGACGGTCACCGATTTAGTTTCAATGAACCCTTTTCTTGGGTATGTACTATCGATTCTTGAATCTACAAGGTCTTTGTGTCTCGAAAATAGCAGATAATTATTGATTCTTGTGTCGCAAATAGCGAGATAATTATTTAGTTAAAATATTTTTTAACTAAATTTTACGTGCCAAAAAACAATTCAAGATTAAGCTAACAATATACGAGATGCACCTGGTTAATTCTTATTCGCTTGGTTTACTATCTCGTCTATTGGTTCGATCAGAACTTTTACGTGATATGTTTGCCTGTTTTTTCTTTCCCTTTTCTCGTGGCCTTGTATTATTGTTGTGTTAGTGTGAGATATTCGAAAATTGGGAAGCCATTGGTTTAGGTGATGAACAATGAGAATGGAAATCTTTGGTGCGGTTGATGTTGGAATAGAAGACGAAACATAATTCAATTTTTGGTGTCGTGTTATTCAAGGTAATGGTTTACATATTTTCTTGTGAAGGACTCTACTCGTATGAAATCTCTCAAATGTTAATTATGTATTTCTCTGCCTTTGTTAGAGAATTTTGGAGTATTGTTCAGATGAGCAATCTATTCAATTTATAGTGGATGAAATTCTGGAATCTGCTTTTGTCCTCGCTCAAGATCGACGGCAATTATGTATTTGAGGTTGGACATTATGCATTTTCATTTATGCTTTTTTCCCTTGAAGAAAACCTACTTGTGTTTTACTTTGAAATGCATTAGATTTCTTCCCTATCAACATAAATCTTTAGTTTTCAGGATTTTCATCTGGCCTGCAATTTTCCACTCTTTGTATGCTATTTCAGCACATTAAATTGATAAAGGAAGTTGATGCACATCACTGGAGCACTAATGCACATCCGGTGATGAAATATTCATAGGTTGAACCGATTCTTGGGCGATATATTGACTTTTAAGATGGTTTTGAAAAGCCATTGACTATTAAATGTCCTTATCACCCCTAAACTATTGAAATGTTTAATTACCCATTACATTACTTGTTTTTCCTTTCTCCTTTCCTTTCGTTTGTTTGTTTTGATTTGTATTTATTTTTTTCCCTCTGTAAATTTATGCTTGAATGGAAAGCCGCTATGCAAGTCCGAAAAGGGGGAAAAATGAAAGAGGTTAAATTGTAAGCAAGTTAGTGGCAAGATTGTACAATTGAGTCGGCATAAGTATGCTTCTAATGTTGTTGATAAGTGTTTAGAGCATGGTGATGCGGCGAGAACGAGAGGCCTTGATTTCGAAATAATTGGGCGGCTTGGTGAAGGCCATAACTTATTGGTAAGTCGATCATCAACCTATAATGTTTGTAGAAAGTACTCTAAGGTTTTGACCTTTGAATGAGGAATTTACGCCAGGCTTTTTTAAGCATGTGATTGTTTAGTCCGAGTTGTTATCTCCTTGTTGATTTGGGGCAACAAATTTGGATCATCGAGAGATAATTAGAATAGAATATTATTTATAGTTATTGGTCCATAGCTTTGAGGAAGAGGAAAGCAATGCCATTTCTTGTGCATCTATTGCTCATGGTAAATTAGACTCCTATTATCTTTTTTCCTTTAACAAAAAAATTCTCACACTTGATTTTAACTTTCAAATTTTAGTCCGACCAAGAGGATAATAAATATTGTCTTTATGAAGTAAAAGTGACGTATGTATTTGTCTTTGCATATTGGTGACAAGTGTCCATTCGGTATATTAACTCTTTTTCTTCATGTCGAGGTTCTTGATTAAAACATTCAGATATCTTATATTGTTTGAAGGGACAGATATGTTGTTTATTTTAAAAAGGGTTAGTACTATTGTTATTGTTAATTCTTATAGTTTGATTGAGAACCCTTCAATTTTAAATCATTAGTTTTGGTCCTTATAGTTCTATAAATATTTGGTCCGATTTTAACAACTAATCCATGTACTTTTTACAAGTTTTGGTTTTGGTCCCTATACTTAAACTCAGACCAAATCCTTATGAAATTATAGGGACCAAAACTAACGATTTGAAACTAAATGGATCAAAACCAAAAATTGTTCAAATTATAAGAGGACCAATAATGATATTAATCCTTTTAAAAATTGATTATTGGGTTGGGAATTGACATTCATGAATAGAAGATAGCGATCTTGGAGACTTAGTTTTTGACGATTGACTGTTTTCTGGATTCGTTGCATAATGTAGACAATCTTTGAAGGATCGGTATGCAAATTATGTGATCCGAAGCTTCTTGAGAGTATATTGTGACAAGCTGATTCTTAAGCTTGTTAGTGAATTTTGGAACTCAAGAATCGATGGTGTAGGCTTTTGAGCTAATATATAGGATACATGGGTTGCTAGCACTCATCGAATTATTGGTCACTTTTTTTTTTTTTTTTTTGCACTAGCCATTTGTGGCAAGTGATTGAATCCTTATTTACGTAATTCGTTTGTTACACATTTTTAGGAAATGTTTGAGGTTCAACTTCTGACCCTTAATACAAGTTTGATGGGTACACAATGCCATTCTACTTTATGGACAAAATTCATGAATTGAAGGTGGGCTTCTTGTGGAGGCTGGTCACCCATCCTCGCAACAGCCATCACCAAAAAGTTTTGTCTTTGATTGAAGACTACCACAAGTAGAAGAAGAGACATTGGGGGGCATACTTGTTAGGACACATTGTAGTTGACCACAAATATGTATTTATCACAAATTTGTATTCATGAGAATAACCTCACCATTTGTTCTTTTGTAAATTGTCCACTGACTGCTAACTTCACTATTTTTATTCAATGACAACAACAAATTTTTGCTTATTTTTTATATTTATTCATGGAATGAGAACAACAAAAGAATGGACAGGTTTGGTAAATTGCTTATGTTTTGATTTTTGTTCATGGAATGAGAACAACAAAAGAATGGACATGTTTGGTAAATTTTTGCTTTTGTTTTGATCTTTGTTCATTGAACGAGAACAACAAAAGAATGGAGAATTAAATCAAATATTTGTATCAGCAATATTAGTACCCACTAACAACAACATCAGTCCCTAGTATCAACAATATTAGTACCTATTAACAACTACATCAACTCCCATAACAACTACATCATCCCCCATTGACAGCAATCAGTAACCACTAACAACTACATCAACCTCCTTTAACAACAATCAGTAACTACTAAAAACTACATCAGCCTCCATTAACAACTACATCAATAAACACTAGCAACTACATCAGCCCCCATTAACAACTACATCAGTTGAGTAACAACTACATCAAGAAACACTAACAACTACATCAGCCCCACTAAGAACTACATCAGCCCCCACTAAGAACTACATCAGCCCCCACTAACAACTAAAACAGCCCATTTTAACAACAATATCAGTAACCACTAGCAACTATATCAACTCTCATTAACAACTACATCAACCCCTTTAATAACAATCAATAAACACTAACAACTACATCACCCCCACTAACAACTATATCGCCCCCCATTAACAACTACATCAAAGAAACACTAACAACTACATCATTTTATTAACAACTACATCACCCCCATTAACAACTACCTCAAACAAACACTAACAACTACATCACCCCTACTAACAACCACATCAACCCCCACTAACAACTATATCAAAGAACCACTAACAACTATATCGCCCCCCCATTAACAACTACATCAATAAACACTAACAACTACATCGCCCCCATTAACAACTATATCGCCCCCCCATTAACAACTACATCAGCAAACACTAACAACTACATCATTTATTAACAACCACATCGCCCCATTAACAACTACATCAACCAAACACTAACAACTATATCCCTACTAACAACCACATCAACCCCACTAACAACTACATCGGTCCCACTAACAACTACATCAAGAAACACTAACAACTACATCGACCCCTACTAACAACTACATCGATTTCATTAACAACTACATCGACAAACACTAACAACTACATCGACCCATACTAACAACTACATCGACCTCCATTAATAACTACATCGGAAACACTAACAACTACATCGCCCATACTAACAACTACATCAAGCCCCATTAATAACTACATCGATGAAACACTAACAACTACATCATTTTATTAACAACTACATCACCCCCCATTAACAACTACATCAAGAAACACTAACAACTACATCGCCCCTACTAACAACTACATCGCCCCCACTAACAACTACATCAAGAAACACTAACAACTACATCCCCTACTAACAACTACATCACCCCCACTAACAACTACATCGACAAACACTAACAACTACATTAGCTCCTACTAACAACTACATCAAACAAACACTAACAACTACATCGCCCCACTAACAACTACATCAAGAAACACTAACAACTACATCGACCCCTACTAACAACTACATATTTCACTAACAACTACATCGACCAAACACTAACAACTACATTAGCTCCTACTAACAACTACATCAGCAAACACTAACAACTACATCAGCCCCCACTAACAACTACATCAGCAAACACTAACAACTACATCAGCCCCTACTAACAACTACATCAGCAAACACTAACAACTACATCAGCCCATACTAATAATTACATCAGTAAACACTAATAACTACATCAGCCCCCATGAACAACTATATCAGTAACCACTAACAACTATATCAGCCCCCCATTAACAACTACATCAGTAAACACTAACAACTACATCGACTCCAGATAGCAACTACATCACAAACACTAACAACTACATCAGCCCCCATTAACAACTACATCAGCAAACACCAACAACTACATCAACCCCCATTAACAACTACATCAACAAACACTAACAACTACATCACCCATACTAACAACTACATTGACCCCCATTAACAACTATATCAGTAAACACTAACAACTACATCAGCCCCCATGAACAACTATATCAGCAACCACTAACAACTATATCAGCCCCCCATTAACAACTACATCAGCAAACACTAACAACTACATCATCCCGTACTAACAACTACATCAGCAAACACTAACAACTACATCAGCAAACACTAACAATACCAGTGATAGAGAGGCACAAAATAGTTCATGATATGCAAAATTCAATTAACTTCATATGGACCTGTAGACAATACCAAATGTTTATGAACATTTTCATAACAACAAAAGCACCTTTGGACAAAAACAAATTAGTTAACAAGCTTGTGACATCAATGAACATTGACGTTTACAAAAAATATGATGGACAAAACATATATCCTAAATACAATCAATATGTTAGTGCACATAACAAATCATCCTATTGACCAAAACCAATTGCTGCCTATTTGCATCTAGGATTTATGCATGGGCACCCTTTGAGCTTTTCTTTGCTTCGGTTAGTGCATCAACCCCAGTCTTCAGTCTTGCAATCTCCTATGCTCTCTCTTCTTTCTCATGTAGCTCTAATCCATATCTATAGCAAGCTTCTCTAAAGAATAAAGGAGCCTTTAGCTGTACATGAGCTAACCAAGACTTGTCAAAATGCTGATTTAGAGGTGCAACGTTCAATGCAGCTAAAGCTTCCTTATAGTATAAGCCCAACCTACAATATCAAATGTATTTGTTAGTTCTTAGACCCCAAATAAAGGAAAGGCCTAATAAAATACTACTTAGAAAAAACATATTCAGCGGGCAAAGTTGTCAAACAACTACATTTCAAAGTAACATTTGCATGAATCATGAGCATTATTTCCATGCTTTCAATTATTTCA
Organism: Acacia acuminata; assembly: GCA_019022655.1. NCBI lineage: Eukaryota > Viridiplantae > Streptophyta > Magnoliopsida > Fabales > Fabaceae > Acacia > Acacia acuminata. The sequence continues at coordinate 1,895,977 of JAFJYI010000035.1, forward strand.
CAAGTTCAATTATTTCCATGCTTTCTTTATGTATTCATTATTAGATCCTTTCCACATAATCAGTTATAAGATCCAAAAAGTTCAGTAATAGCAGTATTAGTTTCAAGCTTCAATATGAAAGAGTAAGAAGGGAATGACACTATCAATTATGAATATTATTCCAAATAATATCCTTATGTCATGATGAATTCCAAAATTCCAAAGTAGTATCCCATATTCTAACCTGAGACCACCCATATTTTCAGACATCCAGCCAGCTGCATTTAGTTTAGTGGATGAATAAAAAACATATTCAGTGAACAAAAAACCATGCATTAATGCTAGAATAAGTGAATGAATACCTGCATCTCCACAGTACTTGGTGACGATTTTTCAAAATAAATCCCTCTATTAGAGGAGAGAAAACAACCTTAGTGCCCTCCTTTTCTATTCTAGATTTTAGATCTTGCAGAGGTTTCTCATACTTTAGTGGCTCGAAGGGGTTCAAATCATAAATCCATTTACCCTATGATATCAAAAACCAAAACATTCACAATCTCAATAAGCTGAAATGAACAATTAGACACAGACACTACAAAAATTGAGCACATCTTACAATAGACCGAAGCATGAGGGATAGGCCACGAGGAATGACCGGTGTTGTTTTCCCGAGAGAAAATTCAATTGTATTCATGGAAGCCTCCACGGCATCTATATCAAAACCCTCCTCGCTAACTTTCTAAGTGTATTCATTACCAATTCTTCTACCTTATGAATGTCACTTTCAGAAACACCCTTTAGGCCAATGCTAAGCGAGGTGAAGTAGCTCATCTTCAACTCCCCTCCAACAATGGCATCCCCAAGTCCACCTTCCAAAGCAAAATTTTCCTCAATGGTGAGGCGGGGTACCCAACATAAGATGATCTAAAAATCCAAGGGAAAGCTCGGTTTCCAAGTCTAAGGGCTTATCGAGAGCAACCGAGTTAAGCGGACCATATGCTTCTTCTTTAAATCACGTTCACCACAGGATATTTCGAACAATCCGAACCGGGTGAGAGAAGAGCTTTGTGGTTCAATTTTGATTCATTAAGAGCAGAACTTGCACTAAACATATCTAAATACTCTGCACAAAGCATACGCAACGGAGTTACTCATTTCAGCAACCCATGGGTCTTAAAAAATAGAGTTAATATGAGGCGCAAACAGGAACAAAGGACTATCATACCAGTAATATCATTTTACTCTGTAACCAAGTTAACAGTAACAAAATGGGCATGCAGAAATTCTGCAAGGCAAAAGGAAAATCAGCTTCTCAGAACTAAAAAAGCACTTCAATAAGCAAGACGCGAGTAGCTGCTCTTCGAGATCAACGCCAGAAGATTCTCGCACAACAAGCCTCAGGGAAGTCCGGCAGCGACGGAGGCGGAAACTCTACGTTAAACTCAAGAGCCGGCGACGACATGGGGTCCACCTCCACTTCGTCGGGTTTGGCTGAACGAAGACGAATGCCCTGGAATATGCAGAGTTATCGGGAGAATATGAGAATATGAGGGAAATACTAAGCCTTCTTCATTCTTTGATTCTTGGGGTAACATTGTAATTTGCGTTTTGAACTTAATACCCGAAAGGCCTTAGGGCCTTTTCAAGGATTTGCGAGAATGGTAGGGCCTTTTTTAGGATTTTCTTGGTAATATGGGCCTTCATATGGATTCCCCTTTTTCTTTTCTCCCACCTGCCTTCTCTCTCCAAATGATGCAAAGTTTGATAGGTTTGGGAATGATGCAAAGTCGACAGCGTGAACAAAGTCGATAGCGTGAATTTTTTTTTTTTTTTTTTTCAAAATTTTGTGATTGGTTGGAGGTTTAGGAGGGAGGGGAGGTGCCCCTAGTGTAAAAAAGTTAAATATGCGACATACTTTTAAAGTTAATGTATGAAAAATGATAAAAAAAAAGTTATGCAATTTTTTCAATTTTTTAGGGGTAATTTAGTCAAAAATTTTCCTCCCCTCTCCTCCCTCCCCTAACCTTCCCTCAAACCAATCACAGTCTAACTGTCCTCTCAAAGATTTTTTTCTTAATTTTCTATTATAAAATATAAAAATAGCTTAATTAATCACAATATGATGGATCCATTTGAATTGTTTATAAATTATGCATGGGGTTTGGCGAAAGAGTGTAGGTCTTAGAGTCCACGTGGTGCGTATAATTATGTACTTAGTTATGTGCTTATACCTCTAATTAGAGGTATAAGCAATTTTTTAATTTTTTTATATATTGTATTTATTTAGATTTAAATCATATGCTTCTTTCTGAGATGTTTTTTGTACCCAATATCTCAAATTAATTAATTTTCAGTTCTCAGTATTTATACGTAATACGGTATTATGAAAATTAATTAATTTAAGATACTTTATGTGTGCAAAAAATATCTCACAAAGCAAAGATATGATTTAAATCTAAATAAATACAATAGTTAAAAAATTTAAAAAAATTGCTTATACCTCTAATTAGAGGTACATAACTAAGCACATAATTATAAGCATCACATGGGGACGCGTAGGTCTTACCCTTATTCGTGTAGCTAAGCCTTTATGAATTTTTCATGAAAGACTCGTCTTGCTTTTTAGTAGTCTTGATGGTGACATTTCCACGACATTTTCTTCGACTCTCCTCACAAAACCCGCAAGCTTCCGGAATGCGTAGGAGATCATATTCGTGAGGCTTGCTTTCGGCTAGAATATAGAAATTGAAGATTATATATAGGGAAAAGACGAATAAATACAATATGAATTTGTAAAACCCTAGAAACCTACCGAATTTGTAAAAAAACTAAGAGATGACAAAGACTTTGCGGGCTATGCAAATTCGTGTAAAATGACCATAATGCCCAGAGAGAGAGAGGGATGAACCGAGTCTCCATTTCCCTGACTGCCGAAGCACGTTCACTGCCGTCTTGACCCTCCGCCGTCGAAGCCGTCGACCCCGCACCCGCTGGACGCCGCACCGGATGACGACGGTGAAAAAGAAAAAAAAAACCGAGACGAAACACATAAATTTTTTTTAGATCGCTCTCGTTCGCGTTGAGAGATTGGAAGACTGTGAAGGAAGGAAGGAGGAAGAAGAGAAGGAGGCAAAAAATAAAAAAAGAGTTCACTCGAGTGCACTAAAAAATCCAATAATGAACAGTAAATTGCGTTTGAGGAAGAAGTTGAATAGTAATTGTGGACTTTTGACGACTGTTCTTTCAAAAACAATCTTAAAAAATAGTACTTTTAATGATTGTTGTTTCAAAAACTTGATCATAAAAAATAATACTTTTAAATCATGTTTGAAATGTTGAAAGTACTTTTAACAACTGTTTTTGAAAAAATAGTCTTAAAAGTAAGGTTTTTTAAGATTTGTTTTTCAAAAAACAGTCATTAAAAGTACTAAAACAGTCGTTAAAAGTACCTTTTTTTTAAGATTTGTTTTTTTTTTTCAAAAAATCTTGTTTTTTTATGATTTGTTTTTTAAAAACCGGTCGTTAAAAGTATTGTTTTTATGACTGGTTTTGAAAAAACAATCGTCAACATATTTACTATTTACCTTCTTCCTCAAACGCAATTTCTTGTTCATTCTTGGATTTTTCCGTGCACTCAGTGACCGAGGCTTTCTTTGAATTAGGTAAAGGATAGGAGGAACAAGATCATTGGAACTTTATCTTTTTTGGATGGCGCCCTTTCCCTCTAAACCTTTAGTAATGATCGAAATTTAGAGAGTATGAGTTTTTCTCCTAGAAAAATGTGCAAGCTGGAGGCATATCAAAAATCGCACTTTATAAAGTATAAAGGCCCGTTTGGATGGGTTTTTTTTTTTTTAATTAAAAAAAAGGCATTTTTTTTAATGCGAAAAAAATACTTTTTTATTAATTTATATGTTTAGATGATATTGTTTTAAAAAAAACAAAAGTCAAAAAAAAAAAACTAAAATGCTGTTTTTTTTTTTTTTTTAAAGCTCCAATTTGGAGCTTAAAAAAAAAGCACTTTTTTTATATGACTACATGTATATAAAAAAATATATATATATGTGATTACTAATGCATAATTTAATTTAAATAAATTTTAGAACCATTGTCCAAAAACAAGCACAAGATCATATCAGTGGCCAAAGCCGTCCGTTAAACACATGGTTGTGATTTTTTTGAACACATTTTCCCCAATGGTTAGAACCATTCTTACCTTGGTAGTACTAAGCAATAATTGGTCACTCTATCTCAAATTGATATGATAAAAATGATTTCCACTGGTCTATTTGATACGAGGAATTTAGGGGAAAAGGATAATTTTCATGAATTAGATTTAAATTTTCTTTTTTTGGAAAAGTGAGATTATAAAATTTTAATAAAGAGAAGATATAAAATAAAAAAGTAAGAAAAATTAATTAAAATTTTTTAGCCTTAGACCTCTAATTTTTTTTAAAATCAACTCATAAAACTCCCCCTTCCCTTGCATATAGTGAAAATAAAGGGAAAAAAGCAACCAAAAAAAAAAAAAAAAAAAAAAAGAAAAATCCTCATTCCAAAATTTATTGCTTAAAGGAATCTAAAATTTGTTTTAGGACTAAAGTGCAACTATTTTTTCAACTAAGTGTACCCCATTTATTACTATATGTAAAACAAAAGATATTTACATATAGCTGAAAACATGTTGCATACAGTTAAAAGAGTTGCTCCCACTCTAGCACCTAAGTTCTTAGTTACCTTTGGGTCATAAATTTAACAATGAGTTAATTTTCAGTAATTTTCCTGAAAATAAAATATGTCAGCTATATAAAGCCCATCAGGACATTCTCATAAGTTATTTCAGATTTTCTTTTCAAACATAGAAAATACTTTCAATCTGTTCCTTTGAATTGTGTTCAAAGGAACTTTTTTTTTTTTTTTTTTTTTTGGTTACATAAGGCAGGGATCGAATCCCAAAGGGGAGGGGGAGGCCAGCTCGTAAGGCTAGCACGGGTGCCACTGGCTATGAGGCAAAGGAACATATAAACTAGATGTCTTAAATAATCCTTTTCAGTTTGGCAATAGACAATTTTGCAATAATTTTTCTATCATGCAAGCTTCTTACTTGGGTTGGTGGTGCTCTAAGGATTCTTAAACTTCAAAATAAATAAATAAATACAAATGTTGCCTTTGTTCTTTTTTTTTTCTTTTTTTTTCCAGACAACTTGTAAACCTTAATGGTTAGGATAAGAGATTTTAGTTATTGGGATGTAATATCTCATTTGTTTGAAAATAAAAGGAGAAACCCAAATAAAACAGAGTGGCAAGTGGTATAGATAGGTCAAACATAGCCAGAAACATCTGTCATTTAGTATTTTCATTCATCATTCTAGAAAACATTTCAGAAGGTCCTCAAGCTCCATAGCGCACAAAATAATCTAACCTGATATGGGTTCATTTCTACCGAAAGTGCTTAAAATAAATACGTGTACATAATAAAGATTAACATTTAGGAAGCAAACATTTTAAATGCATGAGCTGTGAGGTTGAACAGAGATAGAATAGCTTTTGCTAAATCAATGTTCACTTCGTAATAATTGGTCACTATCTCAAATTCATATGATAAAAATGATTTCCACTGGTCCATTTGATAGGGGAAGGCAAATTTTCATGAATTAGATTTAAAATTTTTTGAATAAGTGAGATAATAAAATTTGAATAAAGAGACGATATAAAATAAAAAAAAAAATTAATTAAAAACATTTAGCCTTAGATCTCTAATTTTTCAAAACCAACTCATAAAACTCCTCCATTCCCTTGCATATAGTGAGAATAAAGGAAAAATAGCCAACCAAAAAAAAGAAAAAATCCTCATCCCAAAATTTATTGCCTAAAGGTATCTGAAATTTGTTTTAGGATTAAGGTGCAACCTATTTTCAACAGGTGCAACTATTTTTTCAACTATCAGCAACTCATCTTTAACTATGTGCAATATGAAAGAAATTTACATATAATTGAAAAATATCTTGTATACAATTGAAGAAAAGTTACACTAGGGCTGTTCATGATGCTCATAGCCCTGTACGCTTGCCCACGCTCACTGAAAAATCGTCCTGCCCTACCCAAAGAAAAGCCGCCCATAGAACAATGGGCTCAACTTGGGCTGGGCATTTTTGCGGGAAGGGCTGGGCACCGGGTAGGGTATGTCGTCCTGCCCATTTAGCCCTGCCTAGTAGTATATATTATATATTATATATATATATATATTTTAATAAAATAGTACTACCTCCGCCCTAATTATAGGAGCACTTTTGTAGTGTAATTTACACTACAAAAATACTCCTATAATTAGGACCGGAGGGAGTATTATATATTTGTTATAAATTATATAACCTAATTGTTGTTTTATTTTATTCCTAGATGCTGGACATGGAGAAGGGGGGAATGTAATGGTTACGGTTGCAGGTTGGCTAGTGGTGGATGAAGTAGGCAATTTGCAATCTTTAAAGTTTAAACTAAGGCTAAGAGCCTACAATTAATTGTTACTTTCACATGTAAATGATGTAATAATATGCCTTCTTTTTTGCTTTCTTGTAGGTGATTCTATATGCTTCTTCCTTTTGACATTTTGGGCCTTGATGTAACCTCTAAAAGTTTTAGACTTCTAGAAGGCTTTAATTTCTATTTTTTGATACCTTGTATTTAATAGATTATGGACTATTTTTTTATGCCTTGTTAAGACATATGGTCATCTTTTTAATTTTAAGACTTAATTTGTAGACTTATATTGAAATATTCAAAACTGTAGAATTATGTATGTTATTTAATTTTTCAGTTGTTTAAGTTGTTCTTTTCATATAAGGTGTGGCAGAGTATCGTCACTTGGACATAGAAGGACCGCTCTGCCCAGCCCATTATTACCCTGCCCAAAAATGTTAGGGCTTCTATCGGGGTTGGGCACTAGGCTGCATTTTGCTACCCAGTGATCTTTCGGGCAGGGCATCAGGCAAGGTTCTCGCCCTGCCCATGAACACCCCTAAGTTGCACACCCTTGAGCACTTGAATCGTTAGTCATATATAGGTGTAAATTTTACAATGAATTATTTTTTAGTAATTTTCCTGAAAATAAATGTCAGTTATATAAAGCTTATCAATATATTCTCAAAAGTTATTTCAGATTTTCTTTTCAAGAATAGAAAATATCTTGAACAAAATGAGAAATCTATAAATATTGCAAGTAATGATCTAGATTCTGGCACCTCCTTGTCTGAAAAGTTACATATAAGAGGATCTTCACCCAATCACAACACGCACACATATTTGAAAAACATATAACTGTCGAACTCAAGAGTCAAATTTCTATGGAAGTCAAACAATTAATACTTTGGCAAAAGTATGAGTGATACAAAGAATGAAAGATGACTTATTGATAGGTTTTTTTTTTTTTTTTTTAAAACATTGAACAAAGATTTAAATGACAATAAATGTAAGTTGGGGACAAAGTCAGGGTCATATGATATATGTATTTTACAAGAGGTCACAACTTACAAATAATCCACACACTAGCAACTAGACTATAGATACCTTGGAAAGAAAACAGAACAAACCAATCTTATAGATATGTCAAATACAGCTAGAAACATCTGTCATTTAATATATACATTCATCATTCTAGATAACATCACAAAACGTCTTCAAGCTTTTTAAGGCACAGGATAACCTGATATGGGTTCATTTCCACCGAAAGTGCTTAAACAAAACAAGTTTACAGAATAAAGACTAAGATTTAGGAACCAAACATCATAAATTCATAAGTTGTGAGGTTGAACAGAGATAGAATAGCCTTTGCTAAATCATTGTGCACTTTGCATATCATGAATGAGTCCAGACACTAGAGAAAATTTGTGGATGATTTCATTCCTCCAACTGGTATAAGACTTTCAGCATAATTCAATATACAATGTATATAGTCACATTTGCTAATCACAAGCTTCTTGATTTTTTCAGTAGTGGGATTTAAGAAAACAACTGTTGATTCATCCTCCCAGAGAGGACAAAAGACAATTTCGTTTCTCCAAATAGTCCTAGGATTTAAGAAGCAAGGACTAGGGCTGATAGTATATTTTTTGGTCCAACCCCATCTCTCTCCAGATGTGCCTACACCCTCCTCCATTACCCACATATCAATAGCAGAATGTTCTGAGTTTTCATTCCGAGAAAATATAGCAAGTTTTTCCTCATACACTGTAAGCTTAATAGGATCTAGCTCAGGTATTGGACTCACTGTAAACACTTCCGCTGCTAAGTCAAATGAAACCATCACATTCTCATCGTCATCATCAGTATCCTCCCCAAACCTCTTTGACACCAACCAAAACATAACACCATTGACAGAGACAATTAGAGAACTTAGACCTACGATGTCATCGAGCTTAAATTCTAGTTCCTTCCATGCCCCTAAACTCAAAGAATACACTTTCACTGCAGAAAGATCACAATCAACCCCAGAAAAATAAGTTATCAATATCTTGTAATCATTAATAATTGGACAGAACCCAAATCCTATAAGATAGTAATAATCATCCCCATGAAATTTAGTTTCGGGCACTAGGCTGACCTCTCTAAGAGCTGGATTCCACACTGCAAGGGAATGATGAGATGCATCGTGCTTATTTATTTCAACACAGAGCAAGCCATTGGTGGAATCAATTATCGTACCTTGCTTCAAATAATTGAGCAATGGTGGCATCTGAAGTTCCGAAACTTGCATATCGGAATCAAGGCAATACAAGTTTGAAGGATTATCCACGTCATAACCGAGAAGGAGACAAGGATTTTGATTCTTTGAGTGGTCGAGGTGATTTGCGATGAAAGATTGAGTCTTGAAGAGAATTCTCCATTGTCTGCACACACATTGGAATCGCATTAACGATTTTACCGGAAGTCGTTCCAGAATGTTTCGGATAATTTCTTCGGGAAGAATTGGAATTCCGTCAGTCATGGTGCTCGAGATCGATTGGGAGAAACGATTTTATCAGAAAGCCTTCGCGACCCAGGAAGGTGTTAGGGTTTACCGGAATCGATGGTAAAAGAATCAGCGTTGTACTATTTAATCAATAAATTGCGCTTTTAGTTTTTATGTTTGTTTTTCCAATCTGTATTTCTGTCCGGACCAAAAAAAGAATCTGTATTTCTGTAAATGCTACTATTAATTTTTTTTAAAATTACATATCAAATATTCTGTAATCGATAGATTTACAAGGTTAATATTAAGATTATTTTATCAACATTTAAAGTTTTATTTTAGTGTATTTTATTAAAACGGTATAAGTTGAATGATTGAGAAAACAATTTGTAAAATCATTTAGGTTAAAAGAAAAAAGAAAACATTTTTAAAAGTTAAAGAACAAAAATAAATTTTATACTCCTTTTTTATCCTTAATATAAGACTCAATTGACTTTCTGTAGAGATTAAGGAAACTAAATAAATCACTTATTAACATATATTATGTATCATTAGGTTATATATCCGTTTATAAGTTAGGTTTAGATATAACTATTTTAAAATAATTTTTTTGAGTTTTTAATTATAAAGAACCAATCCACTATGATAATTTAATAATTTTATTTTTAAATTAAAAAAAAAAAATTGATAAAAATATAAATGAATTATATTTTTAAATGGCCTCAAAGTTTACAGGTTAAGTCTTTCTAGAATAGATTTAGTTTGTTTATATATTTAGATCTCTAAATAGGCCTTAGCCTAGCATTTTTGTTAAATTGATCAAGTTAGATCAGGCCCTTACCTGCACCACGCATCTGACCTACCATATGACCTGGTTGATAGGGCATAACCTATTTCAACCCTGTTGTATTTGGTTGGAGGGGAGCTTCAATTCCCTCTTTAATATGAAAAATCAGATATGATCATAATGTAAAATATTTATATAGAAAACAATACGAATTTATGGTCATATCTAACTTTTTATTACTTTAAAGAAATATAATGGAAAAAAAAAAAGGGGTCTTAAATCTACTACTACAATTCACCCTCAAAAACTAGGTCGTATGCCCTACGTTTAGGTTGCCTAACACACAATCATCCACCTCAAATCAAATACTACAACTAAAGGGCCGTGAGATTATTGCCAAAGAAGCTTTAACCTTTTTTCCCCTAAATATTTGTACATATTATATTTCTTTTTCTTAATAGCCCTGTTGACATTTTTTTATTATGTTAATATTTATTTTCCAAGTCTTAAGATTATTTGTGAAGACTCATGATGATAGGCAGAATACTTCCCAATGTGGTGGCCAAAGGTGTTTTTTTTTTTTTGGAATGAAAACTGAAATCCATTAATAGCTCAAAGAGCAAAAGAAACAAGGATAAAATACAATCCACTATCCCTCACCAACTACCTCCTAATAGAGTTTACAAAATTTATGTTATTATTAATACATAATTTGATTTAAATAATTTTTAGAACCATTGTCCAAAAACAAGCACAATATCATATTAGTGGCCAAAGCCTTCCGTTAAACACATGGTTGTGAGTTTATTGAACCCATTTCCGCAAAGGTTAGAACCATTCTTACCTTGGTACTAAGCAATAATTGGTCACTATCTCAAATTGATATGATAAAAATGATTTCACTGGTCCATTTGATAGGGGAAAGGCAAATTTGGGAGATTATAAAATTTTAATAAAGAGAAGATATAAAATAAAAAATTAATTAAAAACATTTAGCCCTAGATCTCTAATTTTTGAAAACCAAATCATAAAACTCCTCCCTTCCCTTGCATATAGTGAAAACCAAATCATAAAACTCCTCCCTTCCCTTGCATAAAGGAATCTATAATTTGTTTTAGGAACCAAAATGTAATGTTTTTTCTTCAACTAAGTGTAGCCCATTTATAACTATGAGTAAAAGATTTCTCCAATCACTGGGGATAAATTATTTCTAGTAACCCCCAAAACTACATCATTTTGGATTAATGAAAGGTGTTTCACAGTAAGAAAGCATTACAAGTTTGTTCCCATAAAATAGTGAGTCTATTGCTCGCATGGTAAGAATGTTGATGATGATTTTCTTGAAAAGAAATGGTTTGTTGTTATCAATTGCGATCATTGTAATTGTTATCGCCAAGGAAAGGATAGACCTCTCCGAGTAATTCCTTGGCAATCAAAGGTGGGTTTTTTTTCTTCATCGAAGATCAACCACCAGCACCAGTATTATCATTATTATTTATAGGAGGTTAAAATCCATCAATAAAACATACGCATTGCAGACAGTCATACGTTTTTCTTAATAGCAGTTTTCTTTCTTAATAGCCTGTTTTGAAATTCTTGGTTGTGTTAATAATGTTCTTTTTAAGTCTATGAATAAATTTGTTCAAGTCTCATGATAACTGATCAAATACTTCTCAATATGGTCACATACAAATATATATATATGTATGTATGTATATATGTATATATAATCTCAAATGTTTTTTTTTTAAAAGTTACAACACTTTCTGATAAGAACAGGAAATTGAATGAACAAAGATACAATTCAATGAAATCACCAAGTAACCATGTAACCATGGTTGGCAGAAACATATAGCACAGAGTACCTAACTACCTATATAGCTTATAAGTTATCACACACCCCTTGTAAACAACATTTGAAGTACAAACAAGCCAACTTTTCAAATGCTCTACCCTTCAATATTGTTGTCATGTGGGTATTTGCAATGAGAACTCACAAATAAACTGCGCAAGAGATCATAACACACAAATAATCCACATACTATCAACTAGACTATATATCCATAAAGGAAAGAAATCAAGGGGGCGAAAACAATCTTAGAAATATGTCAAATATTGCTAGAAACAATTGTCATTTCAAATTTACATTCATCATTCTGGATAACATCTCAAAAGGTCTACAATCTTCATAAGGCACAGAATAATGTGACCTTGTATGGGGCTTCATTTTTACCAGCTGTGTTCAAACTAAAAACGTCTACAGAATAAAGATTTAAATTTAGGAAGCAAACATCTTGGATACATAAGCTATGAGGTTTGAACAGAGATAGAATAGCTTTTGCTAAATCATTACCCACTTTGCATTCAAAATATTATGAATGACTCCAGACCCTACAGAAAATTTGTGCATGCTTTCATTCCTCCAACTGGTACAAGGCTTTCGGCATAATTGAAAATACAGTGCCCATTCTCACATCTGATAATAGCAAGCTTCTTGATCTTTTCATAAGTGGGGTTATAGAGAACAACTGTTGATTCATCCTCCACGTCAGATGCTGCTACACCCTCCTCTAAGACCCACATATAGATAACAGAATCTTCTGAGCTTCCAGTGCAATTTCCTTATAAACATTAAGCCTTGGCACAGAGTATAGCTTAGGTATTGGTATCGTCGTAAATGAAACAATTGCATCCTGATCATCATCATCTGTATCATCGCCAGCCTTCTGTGACCCCAACCAAAACATAACACCATTAGGAGTGACACTTTGAGAACTTAGATTATGGTGTCTTTGAGCCTAAATTCTACTTCCTTCCATGACAATGAACTTAAAGAAAACACTTTCACAGCCGAAAGCTCTTTATAACTTAAAGAAACATAAGGTATCACAATCTTGTAAGGTTTAATAATTGGACTGAATCCGAATCCTATAAAATAGGAACGGTAATCCTCATGACGATCAATTTGGGGCACTAGTCTGATCTCCCTAATAGCCGGATTCCAAACTAAAAGGAAATGAGGAAATCTATTACGCTTACTGATTTCAACACAGATCAAGCCATTGCTGGAATTAACGATCCTACGGCGCTTGAAATAATCGAGCAGGTTGGGTTCTGAAATCCATGAATTTGCATCTCGGAATCAAGCCAGTACAATTTTGACGAATCAACCCTCAGATTCCATTGGAAAAGCAGCTCAGGGTTTTGATAATTTGAGTGGTGGTGCTGTTCGGTGATGGAGGATTGGGTCTTGAAGAGATTTCTCCAATGTCTGCATGGCCATTGAAATCAGATTAAGTATTTTACAGGAAGTTGTGTGAGAATTTTGTCGGATTGGGTCATGAGTTATTTCAGATTTTCTTTCCACAAAACATAGCAAACACCATGAAACTGTTCCACAAATGCTAAATCTATGAATGTCAAAAGTAATAGTCTTGATTCAAATACTCCATTGTCTGAACAGGTACATGTGATAACCTTCTTCTGAATTGAGTTAAGCAAAATACAGACACAAATCAAATAAACCATTTTATCTTAAATGATCCTTTTGTATTTGGCACTAGACAAGTTTGTTAGAATTTCTCTATCATGCAAGATTCTTACTTGGTTGGTGCTCTAAGGATTCTTAAACTTCAAAATAAATAAAAATGTTGCCTTTTTATCAGACAATTTGTAAACCTTAAAAGGTAAGGATAAGAAATTTTAGTTATTGAGATGTTATATCTTATTTGTTTGAAAATAAAAGGAGAAACCCAAATAAATCAGAGTCACAAGTGGTACCTTCACATAAATATAAGAGGATCGTCACTCAATCACAATACACACACATATTTGAAGAAGGTATAATTGATTAACTCAAGATCAAATTTCTATGGGAGTCAAACAATTAACACTTGTTACAAAAGTATGAGTGGTACAAAGAATGAAAGATGACCTATTGGTATGAATTTTTCAAACATTGAACAAAGATTGAAATGACAATAAATGAAAGTTGAGGAGAAAGCCAGTGTCATATGATATATGTATATTACAAAAAGATCACAACTTACAAATAATTCACACACCAGCAACTAGACCATATATCCGTAGAACACAGAAAAACGAATCTTATAGGCAACACAAATACAGCTACAGAAACATCTGTCATTTAAAATTTACCTTCATCTTTCAGGATAAGGTCTCTAAAGGTCTTTAAGCTTCATAAGGCATAAAATAATCTAACTTGATATGGGTTTGTTTCTACCAACAGTGCTTAATCTAAATAAGTGTACAAAATAAACATTAAGATTTAGGGAGTAAACATCTTACAATCACTTTGCGTTAAAATATCATGAACAAGTCCAGGCCCTACAGAAAAATTGTGGATGATTTCATTCCTCCCACCGGTACAAGACTTTAAGCATAATTGAAAATCAAATCCATATAGTCTAATTTGCTAATAGCAAACTTCCAGGTTTTTGTGGTAGTGGGATTTAAGAAAACAGCAGCTGATTCACTGATATGTAAGGTGTAGAAAATATATTAGTTAGTTAGTTAGGGAGTTAGTTGTATTAGTTAGTTAGTTAGGAGGGTGGGTTAGTTAGTTGTTAGTAACCATTTTGGATTAATGGGTTGCCTATATAAGGCATATGACTCTTCATTGTATGCTATGCTTTTAGGTGAATGATGAATATGTGAATGAATGAAGATGCACAGTGATGTGATTCTGTGTAATCTCCCTCTCCTCCTCCCTTCTCTTCTTAAATCCTCTAATCTTCTACAACTACTATATTAGTGGTATCAAAGTTAGTCATCCTCGGCTCCCCCGCTGTGATCTCTGTAAATTCTTGAATTAGTTTAGAGCCTTCCTCCTCTCTCATGGCTCAGTTCTGATTAGGAAATAACCAATTGACCAAGTGCAAGGTGAACTAGGTGGAGTCATGACCCTAATGCTTCAGTTCGCCATTTGAGTCAGCCAGAAAATTTCAAAAAGAAACATCAAGAACAGTCCAGAATTGATCGTTGGTTACTATCGTTCTGGCACAGATCAAATTACATTCAAGAACAGTCGAGAATTTGAAGATGTGTATTATCGGCTTTACAGTGCGTGATCGCCGTCAACCATTACTCTTGACAGCTAGCCGACGTTCAGCACTGAGCCACGGTTCTTCGACGACCGAGCCGCTTTTCACGAATCTTGGTGGGTATTGAAGTCGACTCCGTTACGCCTCGTTGGATTCTCGGGTATGGTCGATTCCGGGTTCAAGAATAGCCTTTGTGCGTCGGTTACGTAATCATCATGTATCATTAGGTTGGGTAAGTTACGTTACGCCTCGTCTCGTCGGATTGCGTCATCATTCAGTTACTCGTTCGGGCTTGACGGGTTACGGGTTCACCATCTCCGATTCCATTGAGTGTTTTTAGGTTCTATTGGGAGTCAATTTCCCCTTCAGTTCTTGTGAATTAACTTTCAACACCAGAACGAGACTTTCGAGCATCTAACGTAATTGGAAATTGAAGGTGCCGCGAGCAAGTGTATGTTCTTGGAGATTCGAACGTGGGTACCGGATCTTGATATTATTGGGCTGGTTTTGAGTTAAAAAAAAGTGAAAAAAAAGTTTGGGAACAAAGGAAAAAAATTTCTCTTTCTCTTCTTTGTTGGTATGGGACAAATTTGAAGGGAACAAATAAAAAAAAAATCCTCTTCTTGTTGGTATGGGACAACGGTTGGAGGAAACCAAGAAAATCAATGATGTGTTCTTTGAGAAATGGCTAACCGAAGAGGGCTACCTACGAAGGGTTCGGCCGAGGAGGAGCTGGCCAAGCAAGAGGTTGAGTAAAGCGCCGCGTAAAGTATCGTGGAGTGAAGTCATCGGAAAGTGGGCTTTCAAAGGAGATGTTTTTGATTAATTCAAATTTGTATCTTTGAGTTTTGTAATTTTTGTTCTTTAGGTTTGTGTTTTTGTTGTTCACATCCTTGAGGGCAAGGATGTTTTTGGGAAGGGAGTATTGATATGTAAGGTGTAGAAAATATATTAGTTAGTTAGTTAGGGAGTTAGTTGTATTAGTTAGTTAGTTAGGAGGGTGGGTTAGTTAGTTGTTAGTAACCATTTTGGATTAATGGGTTGAGGGGTTGCCTATATAAGGCATATGACTCTTCATTGTATGCTATGCTTTTAGGTGAATGATGAATATGTGAATGAATGAAGATGCACAGTGATGTGATTCTGTGTAATCTCCCTCTCCTCCTCCCTTCTCTTCTCAAATCCTCTAATCTTCTACAACTACTATATTATTCACCTTCCCCGTGAGAATAGCAGACAATTTCATTTCTCCAAATAGTCCTAGAATATAAGAAGCAAGGATAAGGGCCCATACTATACTTTTTGGTCCAACCCCAGATCTCTCCAGACGCACCTACACCCTCCTCCATTACCCACAGATCAATTATAGAATGTGTTGCGTCTTCGATCCAAGAAAATATGGCAAGTTTTTCCTCATACATAGTAAGGCCTACATACTCGTGTAGCTGTGGTGTTGGTATTGTTGTTTCTAATATAATGAGTAGGTAGAAATTGAATATAAAGTACACAGAATATCAAAACAAGAATATGTATTTATTAAATAAAGCATACAGGGAACATTCACTTAGTCTGTATAAAATAAAAAGCTGTAAAATGAACTCACAAGCTCGCGATATGGAATGGAAAAATGCGAAATTCGGGCCCAACTTTCGTTGTGTCCTTAAGACAATTTTGCTCCTCAATACGGATGCCGAAGGTTTTCGAGCAATTGCCTCCCGGGATAGAGCGGATTATTCGTCTCCGAGAAAGATGGCTGTATGCATGAAGCCCAAGCGAAGCCAATGAGTCTGCTTTCGGAACGCATACGAGTGTTTATGCAGAATGCGAGAGAGAGAGTATGCGAGAAATTGTGTTTCTAAAGCGTGACTAGGGCTATTTATTTATAGACTCGAAAGAACACGATCGAGATGGACAAGCCTGGCACGCTGCCGGTGTGTGTTGTGTAAACGACGCACCCGTAACGGAACGAACAGAGGTGAGCGCGTACATTCTCACAGCGAATTGGTGCGTCTTGACGAGCGGTCAGTTACACCCGAACGAGAAGCGAACGGAGGCGACCCGCATCTGTTCACGGCGGGACGATCCGAACGGATTGCAAAAACGCAGCCAGTTTGGTTGGAAAAGTCGGAGAGGCACAATGGGAATATCTAAACGTTCGGAAATTCAAAAAAATAATTTAATAAAAATTATTTTTTAATAAAAATAATTTAATAAAAAATTAATATTTTATTTCACACGCGGACGGACGGCGGCGGCGCGACGAACCACCGAGATGGCGGCGGCCGGAAGGACATGGCGGTGCGTGTGTGTGGTGGACCAAGGGTCACCTAAGTCCTCACCCTCCACAAAGTGGGTTGGCCCAGGCCCAATTAGTAGGAGCCAAGTTGGGGCTTATATACCCTCCAACTTCTCTCCAACTAAGCAATGTGGGACTATTCTCTCACATACATTCCTTCTTCCTTTTTCCTCTTCTTTTCCATCCTTCTTCTTATTCATAACCCATGGGATTTTATCCAAAAAATTCTAACAATCCCCCACATGGATAAGAAGTTAGTCCATCATGACCAAATGCAAATGATCATGTATGCAAAGTGCGGTTCCTCTACGAGAAACAACTGCATCGAGAAAGGTAGGGGTTACCTTTGAACCTTCTCTAGTAAAAAACCTATCGGATATACTGGTCAATCAGGTGACGCGCTGTCTTGAACCGTTGACCTTTTAGTGTATACCAAGACAATAGGAGTTACACAGTTGCTCCTCTAGCATCGTTGGTTCTCATCGTTGTGTCCATTTTTGGCCCCGACACCGCCTTCGGTTGCGTGAGTGTTCTAGAGAATCGGCCGTTTTAAATTTCATAGAAGCGGCCCGCACTTCACACTCACATAGGTGATTCCTTGTGATGTATGTCATCATACATCATCTCGAACACATCGACTAAGAAACCATTAAAAGCTTAGAAGCTTACCCTTTATATATATGCACCGTTTGTCTAGGAATGAGTATGAGTTTAAAACTCCACGGTGTTAATGATCGATTAAGACTTAGTTGTCTCTTTGAACCTAGTTCGTGGGATCTCCACTCTACTAGGTAGAGTTACCGCGATAATCAACAATGTATCGGCCTTAAACCCATTCCTTTGGACAATTTTCTAACTAACTTTCTAGGAATCCCTTTAGTCAACGGATCCGCTATATTCTCTTTTGATTTCACATAATCAATTGAGATGATTCCATTAGAAAGTAGTTGTCTAACGGTATCATGTCTACGACGTATATGTTTAGACTTGCCGTTGTACATGACATTCTTGGCTCTACCAATAGCCGTTTTTGACTATCACAATGTATACACACCGCCGGTACGGTTTTTGGCCAATTAGGAATGTCTTCAAGAAAGTTACGAAGCCACTCGGCTTCCTCACCAGCTTTATCTAATGCAATGAATTCTGCTTCCATAGTTGATCTTGCAATGCAAGTCTCGCTTAGATGATTTCAAGACACAAGACCCTCCAAGGGTGAACACATATCCACTAGTGGATCTTGTGTCATTAGAGTTGGTTATCCAATTCACATCACAATACCCTTCTAATACCTTAGGTGGTACTTTTCATAATGCAAGGCAAAGTTTTGAGTTTGCTTTAAGTAACCAAAAACTCTTATCATAGCTCTCCAATGAAGCTCATTTGGATTACTTGTAAAGCGACTCAACATGCTTATTGCATAAGCAATATCAGTCTAGTGCGTTCATAACATACATAAGACCGCTTTAGCACTTGAGTATACTCTTTTTGTTTAATAGCTTCACCAAAGTATTTTTTAATAGTCGAATACCGTTTCTATAGGAGTCGATCGGGGAGCTATGTTTAAACTCTTGAATTTCTCAAGAATTTTAGAAACATAGTGTGTTTGGGATAAAGCTAACCCTCCGATGTTCTATGGATTTTAATTCCTAAAATAACATCTCGCTAGACCCATATCTTTCATGTCGAACTTCCGGTAAGCAATCGCTTAGTAGCTTTAATCATTTGATTATTACTACCCGTTATCAACATGTCATCTACATAAAGACAAACTATGGCAAACCCGTTTTACGTATTTCGAATGTATACACACTTGTCACATTCATTAATACTAAAGCCATTTGATAACATAACTTCATCAAATTTCGCATGCCATTGTTTTGGGGCTTGTTTAAGTCCATAAAGGGACTTTATTAAGCGGAAAACTTTTCGTTCTTGTCCGAGACAACAAAACCTCGAAATTTGTTCTAGGTAGATTTCTTCCTCTAATTCACCATTCAAGAAGGCTATCTTTACATCCATTTGATGTAACTCCAACCCATTGTCTGCTAATGCGATCAACATTCAAATGGATGTAATTCTTGTAACAAGTGAATAAGTATCAAAGTAGTCTAGGCCTTCACGTTGTCCGTAGCCTTTTACTACTTGCCTAGCTTTGTACTTATCAATAGTGCGATCTGCTTTCATCTTCTTTTTGAAGATCCACTTAGTTCCTAGAGGCTTATTGCCAGGAGGAAGGTCAACCAGCTCCCAAGTGTGGTTTGACATAATGGATTCAACTTCACTATTGATAGCCTTTTCCCAGAATAGCGCTTCGGGGGAACCCATAGCCTCTCCAAATGTTCGAGGCTCATTTTCTAGTAGATAAGTCATAAAATCAGGACCAAAAGGATGTTGAAGTCCTTTGCCTAGTGCTACGTTTAGGTTCCTCTTGTTCAAGGTTATCATTAGTTATTGTATCCTAGGAGATATCACGGTGTGGTTATTATCATTATTTTTATTGTACGAAATACGTTTTTCAAAGAACCTAGCATTCCTTGACTCAATAACCGTGTTCACATGGATATCGATACATCGGACTTATAAACTAGGAAGCGATATGCACTACTATTATGAGCATAGCCAATAAACACACAGTCTTGTCTTAGGTCCGATTCTTAACCATTTAGGCTTGGGAATCTCAACCTTTGCCAAACACCCCCACACTTTCAAATAATTCAAGGAAGGTTTCTTTCCTTTCCATATTTCGTATGGTATGTTTTTTTATCGTTTTATGAGGCACTGTTGATTAGAAAGTTAGCCGTCGAATGGCTTCTCCCCACATATTTTGTGGTAAACCGGACTCAATTAATAATGCATTCATCATTTCTTTCAATGTCCGATTTTTCCTCTCTGCGATCCCATTTGATTGAGGAGCATAAGGAGCCGTAGTCACGGTGTATAATACCGATTCTATACAGAATTCTTGAAGGGGCCATCAAATTCTCCCCCACGATCACTCCTTACTATTTTAATTTTCTTGTTAAGATGAGGCTATAATAGCCTCATCTTTACTATTAAGCAAATACACATAACAATATCTACTGCAATCATCAATAAATGTAATAAAATATTTCTTATTACCCCTAGATGGTACACCAGATTTCATATCACATATATCAAAGATGTATTAAATCTAACAACTCAGTTGATCTTTCAACAAGAAAAAGGCAACTTGGAAAATTTTGATTCAATGCATACTTGACATTTATCTTTATTTGAACAATCAACTTTAGGCAATAATTCTAAATGAATTAAATTTTTAATTGATTTATAATTAATATGTCCTAATCTTTGATGCCATAAATTAGAGGACTCAAGCATATAGATAGAAGCAATATTATTATTAATAGCACCGTTATTGGTGACAGTCATTACATTAACTTTGAAAAGGCCCTCACTAAGGTAACCTTTTCCAACATACATATCATTTCTAGAGAGTATAAACTTATCAGAAACAAATACAAGCTTAAAACCATTCTTGCTTAAGATGGATCCAGATATCAGATTCTTGCGAATATCAGGCACATGAAGCACATCCTTAAGTGTCACGACTTTTCCAAGTCATCTTCAAGATGACTTTCCCAACCTTCAACCTTTGAAGCGGAAGAATTTCCCATATAAAGTTGTTCATCTTGCTTCGGGAGTGTAAGAAGAAAACATCCATTTGTTTGCACATACATGCCTGGTGGCACCGGTGTCTACCCACCACTCCTTGGTATTTCCAACCAAGTCACATTGCATTACAACTATTTGAAAGACTCATACTATCCATCATATCGGTGGTATTGTCAACCATATTGGCTTCGTTGTGTTCTTCTTCTTGAAATTCTTTGGCTTCTTGCACTCCTTAGCACGGTGACTAGTCTTCCCTCAATTATAACACTTGCCTTTGAATTTCGGCCTTTGCTAGGGCCTTTGTTATGGCCTTGTTTAAATGATCCTCATTAGAGCGTTTGCGTTTCTTGGGCTTCGGACCATCTTCCACAATGTTAGCCTTCGAAACTATAGGATTCTGCCAAGTTTCTTTTCGAAACCTTGTTGTCTTCTTCTATTCTCGGTCTTACGATCAAATCTTCAAGTGACATCTCCTTACACTTGTGCTTGAGGTAATTCTTGAAGTCTTTCTAAGACGGTGGCAATTTTTCAATAAATGCAGCGACTTGGAAAGACTCGCTAAGAGACATCCCTTCGGCATGAATCTCATGCACAACCAATTGAAGTTCTTCAACTTGACTCACCACGCATTTAGAATCAAGCATCTTGAAGTCCAAAAATCTGCCAACAATGAATTTCTTCCAACCAAAGCATCTTGTTTTTTGTACTTCTTGTCAGACTCTCCCATAATGCTTTTGTTGTATCCAAAGCACTATATACGATATCGAGTGTGTGTTGTCCGAGACCATTGAGAATGTAGTTTCTACAAAGGAAATCGAATGCTTCCAAGCATCTATCGCAAAGACAACCTTTTCCTTGTCGACCATTTGTCCTTCTTCCAATTTTGGAGCATCCTCGGTGAGAAACCGTGCCAAGTTCAATGTGGTTAAATAGAAAAACATTTTTTGTTTCCATCTTTTAAAATCATTGCCATTGAACTTTTCGGTTTTTCACCATGCATTGGAACGAGGACCACTTGGGTTAATCAGATTGGTACTTGCACTTGCCATTTCGTTGTTAAACGAAACTCTAATTAATCACTGATTAATTCACTAACGATATAATAATAATATTAACAAAAACTAATCACTGATTCAATTCAATACTACTACCAATGTATGAAATCGGCAATCAAGTAAATTAACATAAACTGATTTCAATAAACAAAATTGTCTTAAGATTGTTGTTTCTAATATAATGAGTAGGTAGAAATTGAATATAAAGTACAGAATATCAAAACAAGAATCTGTATTTATTAAATAAAGCATACGGGGAACATTCACTTAGTCGTATAAAATGAAAAGTGTAAAATGAACTCACAAGCTCGATATGGAATGGAAAAATGCGAAATCCGGGCCCAACTTTCGTTGTGTCCTTAAGACAATTTTGCTCCTCAATACGGATGCCGAAGGTTTTCTCGAGCAATTGCCTCCCGGGATAGAGCGGATTATTCGTCTCCGAGAAAGATGGCATGTACATGCGGAAGCCCAAGCGAAGCCAATGAGTCGCTTTCGGAACGCACGAGTGTTTATGCAGAATGCAGAGAGAGAGTATGCAGAGAAATTGTGTTTCTAAAGCGTGACTAGGCGCCCTATTTATAGACTCGAAAGAACACGATCGGATGGACAAGTTCCCGCTCTATCGGCGGGTGCGTTGTGTAAACGAGACGCACGAACGAAACGAACGAGGTGACCCGTGTTTCACAGCGAAGTGGTGCGTCTTGACGAATGAATGTCACACGAACGAAGCGAACGGAGGCGACCCGCATCTGTTCACGGCGGACGATCCGAACGGATTGCAAAAAACGCAGCCACTGGTTGGAAAAGTCGGAGAGGCACAATGGGAATATCTAAAAAGTGGGTTGGCCCAAGGGCCCAATTAGTAGGAGCCAAGTTGGGGCTTATATGCCCTCCAACTTCTCTGCAACTAAGCAATGTGGGACTATTCTCTCACATACATTCCTTCTTCCTTTTTCCTCTTCTTTTCCATCCTTCTTCTTATTCATAACCCATGGGATTTTATCCAAAAAATTCCAACAGGTATCATTGTAAACACTTCCATGCTAAGTCAAATGAAACAATCAGTCTCTCATCACCATCATCATCACCCTCCACAACCGTCTTGTGACCCCACCAAAACATAACACCATTGACAGTGACACCCAGAGATTTTACACCTCCTGTTTCATTGAGCCAAAATTTTTCTTCCTTCTTCCATAACCCTGAGCTCAAAGAATACACTTTTACTGTAGAAACATTAGCATGATCGATAGGAAAATAAGCTATCACTATCTTATAATCATTAATAATTGGACTAAACCCAAATCCTATAAGATGGTAACAACCATCCTTACGAATATTAGTTTTGGCTACCAGTCTGACCTCTCTAATAGCTGGATTCCACACTAAAAGGAAATGAGAAGATGCATCATGCTTGTCGATTTCAACACAAAGCAAGCCATTGCTGATGCCTTTTATCTTACCTTGGTTCAAATAACTTAGCAACGGTGGGTTCTGAAATTCCCAAACTTGCATCTTGGAATCAAGGCAATAAATGTTCGAAGGATCATCCATCGATTTCAAAATCTTTCATAAGGAGACAAGGGTTTTGATGATTTGAGCGGTCCAGGTGATCTGCGATGAAAGATTTGGTCTTGAACAGAATTCTCCATTGTCTGCACACACATTGGAATCGCATTAACGATTTTACCGGAATTCGTTTCAGAATGTTTCGGATAATTTCTGGCGGAAGAAACGGCAAGTCGTCATCCATAGACCATAGTGCTCGAGCTCGATTGGGGAGGACGAATAACGAAGCCGTTAGGGTTTACAGGAAACGGTATTTAAAGGTAATCGTTTGTTTGTTTGTTTTTTTTTTTGTTTTTTTTTTTACCACTTTTTCAGTTACATCATAACATTTGTGTAAATATTCCGATAAATTTACCAACATTAAAATTAGTTTAAATCAAATTCTATATAGATTCTTGAGCAAAATTTGATAAATGGGATAGGAGTTTTTATTGGAGCAAATTTACCATCTCCGTTATCTATTAGTTTTGTGTGAGGCCCACCATTTTAAAAAATGTTAAAGATTTTATTAATTCCCAACCCCGCCCCGCGTCTCCAATCTCTCTCCCCTCTAACCTCTCCTATCCCTCCAATGTTACTACCACTTTTTCATCGTTAGGCTCCTTCATCGGAATCATAATAGGTGAAGAGAGAAATTATAAAGGTATATGAGATTTTGATCTAACGGTAGAAAATAAGTAGTAACTTGTCATTCTCAACTCCTTCTTTTTTGCTTTTAGTCATTTTTAATTCTCTAAATTAGTTTTGGTCGATCCGCTTTAAATTTTGGTAGTTTCTACATGAACAATATCATGAGTTCCCAAGGATGGTAAATTTTGATAAATATTACAAAAATATCGCAACATTAAAATTAGTTTATCAACATTCAAATTCTATATAGATTCATAGTTGGTTGAGCATTTTTATTTTAATAAAATAAATGTCTTAATTGAGATGTAAACAAAAATTAATATGCTAGGTAATAAGATATGTGCAAATATACTATAAAATGAAATCCATATTTATACAAAAATTTCTTTAAAATTTTTTTCAAGATATCTTACCTTGCCATGCTATCTACTTGACATATGTCTTTTTTATTTTACCAACTGCCAAAATAACTCTCTTTATTTATTATTTTAAATTTATAATTTATAATTCATGCCTACAATTTCTTTGCACTTAACACCTATCCCTTTGTTTTATTATTTGTTAAAGTAACACTATTTACTTATTATTTTTAATTTTTAATTTTTAATTTATGCATACAATTTATTAGAATAAATATCTCTATTAACTACCTTAATTATCCTCTTTGTTAGATTAACCGATAAGGGGACTCTCTTCATTTGATTTTTCACATTTTCACTTTAATATTTTAAAATATTTTGTAACAACTTTCCTTTTATCTCTCCTTATATCTGATATCTTTTTTTGTCAACATTTTAATTATGTCTTTTTTGATCCTCTACCTTCTAAATTACATATTTTAAAACTTTTTGGAACTAACCATCATTCTCCCTCTTTTTATATATGAACTATTTTGTGAATAAATAAAAATGATTTCCAATATATTCTCTTAATATTTGAACTACTTTGTCAATAAATACATTAGCAAAAGTAAAATCTTTTGTAAAATGATAAGCTCAAAACACTAAAATAAAAAATAAAAAATAAAAAGTAAGGTGGTTATGAAAGAGTGATAATGGGGAAGGTTGTTACACACTATTTTACTAATCTTATTTTTTCCTCAATAATAACTAAATTTTTTTTCCATAACCACATTTATTAGTTTTTCATATTTTTATCTTCAGATTTTACTATTTTTTCATGTTTTAATCTTCAAAATTTATTTCATAAAACGAGCAAATATATAAGATGTAGTTGGAGATAATATAGGGATTCAAATTCCAAATAAATTAACTAAGATAGTTCCATATTTTTCTTCTTATATAAGTAAGTTTTTATTTTGAAGGACCAACATATTGTATTACACTCAATTTTAATTTGGCTATATATATAGAGAGGGAGAGAGACTAAAATAAAAAAAAATAAAAAAAAAAAGCAAGGTGGTTATGAAAAAAGGATAATGGGGGAGGTAGTTACACACTATTTTACCAATCTTATTTTTTCCCACTAATAACTAAATATTTTTTTAATATCAATAACCGCATTTTGAATTTACCGTTTTTAAATGTTTTAATCTTCAAAATTTATTTAGTAAAATAACGAGTAGATATATGAGATATAGTTAGAGATAATATAGGAATTCCAATTCTAAATAAATTAACTAAGATAATTTCTTATTTATTTGTCTTCTTATATAAGTAAATTTTTATTTTGAAGGACCAAGAGATTATATTACCCTTAATTTTAATTTGGCTATATATATAGGGGGAGATTTCTTTGGAAGTTGGCCTCCTCATGTTGTTGTGCGCATACCCTAATTCCCTATGATGTCATGTTAGTGGATGTCGTGCACACACAATACGGATCGTGATGTCATTGTGGTGGGAGTGGACGTCGTGCGCATACCGGATAGGGATCGTGATATCATTATGGTGGGAGTGGCCATGATAGTTATGTCGCATGCAATAAATATTGGGGTGCGCTCCATATTTGTGCTCTGCATTCTATGGATTTGTGCTCTGCATTCTATGTCTTCACTCATGATCTTCAGTAGCAAATCGTCAAATAGGTTGTCTTCCACTTTTTCCTCACCTTCGTCTTATTAATATTGATTTTGCATTGCATCCCTTAACGTATTACTCATATCTTCTTGTATCTTTTATTTGTGTTTCCATCTTCATTGATGTTTTCTAAATGATTTTTTTTGCCTTCTGTGTACCCATATTCATCGGAAATTTGGATTGCATTTATTAAATTCATAACTTTTTCTCATTTTATGTTCTTGGTAACACATATTCACATTTATACATAAATTGTTTGTTGCTGTTTTGAGGAGGTTTGTAGACCCTTGTCAGGGAATGATGTAGGTCGGTGAGTTCTTCCGCTATATTCATCTCCTTCCTTTGTCTCTTAAGTTGGACAGGGAACTTGGTATTGAAGTTTGAACAGGGTCTTAAATTATTAAAACTCGATCTCTGAAAGAGAAGCATGCTAGGAATTCTGAAGGAAAATGTATACCGGGATGAATAAACTCAAGCAGATTGAGTTAGAACATAGAGATGAACAATTGACGGAAGTGAAGGGCACAGATGAGAGCAAGGAAGAAGATCGCAAATGATAGTGAGGAAGAAGGTGTGTTTTTTTATTTCTTAGGGGTATTATAGGTATTTTACCTCTTCTTCCCACTTAACTAACTACATTCTTTTCTTACCAAACATTTTATTTTCCCTCAACTTAAGTTCTATTCTTATGTCTGCCAAATAGCTCAACTTTTTAAGTTTCCTCACAATCTTTCTTTCCCTTCCCTTCCCTTCTCTAAGTTCTTTTCCCTCTTTAAATCTTTCTCATACCAAACAGGGCCTTAATAGTGACTCTTGATGTGTGACCCTTGGTGGTCTATAAGCAGGGATGGACCTAGGAATTTAACTTACGGGGGGTGAAAAAATAATAATAAATAAAAGTACTTACAATACAATAAAGACCTAATAAACAAAAAATTGAAAGAAATATTTACATAAATTAAAAGTTTATTTTACTTGACTCTTACTCTACGTGTTTTCATATTGTTAAACTCATCTATAATTAAATCCATGCTAAAACTCAAAACAATTTTTTTTTCCTAACGTATTTAATAAAATAATCATCAAGAAATTGGTCTTCTCTATTTCAAAGTCTGTTTTTGATTATTTTCATAGTAGATTAAGATCTTTTTCATTCTTTGTAGAAATTGAAAAGAGTGAGTACAAGTCTAATCAATCTATCAATAAGAGGGTCAATGGTGAACCTTCAAGTTCTTGTTAGTCCTTGACATAATTTAGATGTAGTTGATAATTAATGAAATCTGGATGCTTAAGAATGTAAAGCTCAAAATGTTGTAACTCCATCTTCGAATGCTATTTTTCCTGTTTTGTAAAATCTCTAGAATAAAATTAATCAACAAGTCTGCAAATATTATCACTGTTAAAAAACTTGTACCTGTTTCTTGGATCAGTATTATCGTTGAACTTACTATTTAATTCTTACAATTGATAAATCAATAGTAGCACAAAAGATATTTACCCTATAAAAGTTTTTAGTAGAAAAATTACCTTGTTCATTTCGAGCACGACCTTTTCTTCGAATATATTTTTTATTCATATTTGGAATGTCAATGTCATGTTTTATGTAAAGTTATTGAACAAGAACTAAGAAAGCATTCTAACACGTCTCTCCTAATTTCTAAAGTAACTCTTTTGTAGTTGAAGCCAAATGTAAAGCATTTGAAATATCTTGAGACTTTCATTACAAAACTTGACAAAGGACTTCAGTAACACCCATAATTTCTTTCAAATTAGCAATATGATGACAAAATCAAAAGATACCAATGATGATTATGCATTATCTGCATCTCCACGATGTGATGCTGTCTTTCCTTCATTAGAAATATTGTCAAGAACTTCACATGTGGCTCGAAACATTTTGAACAGGTTGCATATGGAATTGTACTGAGAACTCCAACAAGTAGCTCCAACTCGATGCAAAGTACCAATCTAATTAAGACCAACTCCTAATTTGAGTTCATTAATAGCAATCATTTTTACAACTTCATTTGTTTGGGCAACCTTTAACTCATCATTACGCTTACAAGAAGTGGCAATATTAATTATGAAGTTCAATTTTTCAAAAAACTGATGAACATGTTTTACCTCATGAGATGTAGCAACCAAGGCAAGTTGAAGGCTATGAGCAAAGCAATGGACATAATAAGCATATGGGCACTCAATGCAAATTAAAGCCTACAATCCATTCTATTCACCTCACATATTGCTAGTTTCATCATAGCCTTGTCCTCGAATATTTTGAACGTCAAGATTTATGGCGACGAAGAGTGTTGACTATTCCTTGTTTGAAGGTCTTAGCACTTGTATTTTCTACATGTACAAGACCGAAAAACCTTTTCCGTATAAAACCATCTTTATTGATGTATCTCAAAACAATAGCCATATGCTCTTTTTTAGATACATTGCTAGCTTCATCAACAATAAAAACAAAACTTGCTGTTGAAAATTGCTTCCCATATTGTGTTCTTTATCTTTTGAGAGAAAACATAAAGAATTTCCTTTTGAATTTAAGGGGAACTATATGATGCATTTTGAGGAGCTTTTTCTAAAACAACTGCTTCAACTTCCTGACTATAGGAGCTAAAAACTTTATCATCTCAAGAAAATTACCTCGATTAAGTGAGTCTTAGTTTTCATCATTACCTCTAAAAGCATATTCTTGAAGAGTAAGCCATCTTGTCACATCCACAGAAACTTGTAGTTTCAAACGATCAGCTGCAATCTCCTGAGAAGTAAGTTTTTCAACCAATATCTCAATATGTTGAGATTGATTCATACGATCACTACATGAACTCACAATATTTTTATGCACTGAGATAACATTTTTCCCAATATGGCATAGAAAAGCACAATTTTTTTTCCATCGTTAACCTTTTTCCAATTTTTAAATCCATCAACAAGAAATGTATCAAGTACAAAACGACCATTGCCTGGTTTACTAAATAAATAACAAAGCAAACAAAATGCAGCATCTTTACTTCGAGAATATTCTAACCAAGATGGAAACAAATCAAACCAAGAAGAGCAAAAATGACGTTGATTCTTCTCTAGCCCAGAAAAAGGATAATTTTGAAATTTGCAATAAAATGGACCAAATTAAAGATAAGCAAGAAATCTTATTGATTTATCGGATATTCCCATATTGGAGGGCGCAATACAGGATCTCTTTGCAATGAAGCAAGATCAACTTCTTTACCTACCTCTTTATTTTCAATTCTAGGAGACTTTGAAGAAGGAGTCTCAATAGTTGGCAATTCAACATTAGAGGTAGACGAGAGTAAAGACTCACTATTCTTTCTCTTAAAATAAAAATCAATGATAGCATTCTTCCCCATAATAATCACATATAAAGAGTATAAATTATTTCATGACCAATATGATTTTAAAAATATTGTTAATAACAAAATTGAACCTATTAAAATTAAATATTAGTCATCATTAATATTCTTATAGCCATACGTTGACAAAACTCAAAACTTTTCTAAAATACTAACCCTAAAATATTCTCTAATCAGTATAAAAGTAGTATAATTAGAAAGATAAAATCACGTATAATAAATCTCATGAAAATTTAATGAAAAAAAGTAATTTTAAGTACCCTATTCATTTTCAAAATTTGCCATAATGCCGGATGAGCTGCCAGCAAGAGGAATAAGAGAGAGTGACAATTTATGAAAAGTGCAAAATAAGTAAGGTCGGGGATATATATTAAAGGTATGGGCCCCACTTCTTTAATTTTTCTTAAAATATATGAGCAAAAGAACAGATGCGATATTAATATTGTGACTAATGTTTTATCCCATGTGCTGGCCCACCTCTTTACTTTAAAAAAAAAAATTAGGGGGCGGGGGCCACCCTTAAGCCTCTTATGTCCGTCTATGTCTATAAATAGAAGTCACGCACAAAGTATAGTAGAAATAGGAGAAACAAAAAAAAAAAAAAAAAGAATGAAAATTACTCCCCACTTATTTTTTACTTATTTGTACTAGATTTTTTTAGTTTAATAACAAAATTTTATTGTTATTTTCTTTCTAAACCTTAAAGGTTAGAGAATTGAAAAATGCTTTATAAAATTAGAGAATAAAATGAAATATTCTATAAAATTAAAATATTAAAAATACATATTTGCCTTAATATATATAAATTTTAATATATCTCTTATTTTGTTTTATATTAGATTGAAAGCCACCAACATAACCACGATATCAAATCAAATATAACTAATTTTCTGTTTAAATTAATGGTAGAAGTTGTTTTTTATAAATATAAGTAAGTATATGAGAGGTGTTTTGTTTGGACATGTGTGAATGTGCTTTTTGAACATAAACTCAAATAGGCCCTAAAGTGGCATGAGATTCTAGGGAAAAAAAAATACAGTTAAACATTTGTAATCGTTATTTTCTTGGGAAAATCCTAAAAAAACAGTATTACAATATGGAAAAGATAAATCAGGAGTCTAATATCATAAATATCAAGTTAGATCTGTGGAAGAATCTAGAATTTGAAAATCTTTCCAAATGACCAATTTATCTCTGACAACATTTGAGCAGCTAAAGTTATCAATATGTATACCAAAATTGTTAAATGCAATTATTAAGTTGTTATTTTCTTTATCTAAATTGATTACGCATTGCAATTAGTAACTTTAATATGCATATCATATTGACAACTTAAACTCCTCAATAATCATCAACTTTATCCTTAAAAACTTGTAATATTTAGTTCATAAGAAAACGGGCCCGATCCATCAATCAATAAATACAATTTATTATTGATTCTTTCAATATTTCTTTTTCTTTTTTCCCTTACAATTCAATAATTGAGTAATCATAATTTATTGATCAGCTAATAATACTTTCTTCCGGCAGCACATCTCTCAATTTTAAGAGATGTAATTTATTGTTATTTTTGACTGTATTACTTTATTTATGTTATTTTTCTTTAAGAAGGCGGAGACTTACAAAATGTTCTTTTAATTTTACCACATTTAATTATATTCATCTTTTACAACATGTGGGGAATAAACGCTTATCTTCTCTTATATTTTCTCTGGTCCTAATTATAAAATCTAGTTGACTTTTTTGGAGAGATTAAGGAAGTTAATTAAATTACTTTAAAGTATTTTTATTTTTATTTTTTCTCAAAACTAATTATTTTGACTAATAAATTAATATATAATCTAAAGATACACAACGTATGAAATGATTAAGTAACTTATTTAGCTCCCTTAATATCTCCAAAAAAATCAACTAGGTCTTATAATTAGGATCAAAAAGGTAGTAATTATATAAGAGTAAGGTCGATAACTTCACCACACATGTGCTTTTACTCTTCAACCGCATTTATTTACTTTATATTCTTTTTAATTTAAATTATAAATTATAACTTCTCAGTTCTCAATCATAACTTCCCGAAATAATGGTTTTTTTTCCCTAAAGAAATAATAGGTTTGAATTGTTCAAAAATTTTTTTTTTTTTTTTACATGAGAATATTTTCATAAACCTCCTTTGCTTTGTTATGTTGTTGCTGGATTGTTTTACACATTTCGCTGGTTTTAATATTAAAAATGAAAATATATTAAGAAAATTTAAATTGGAATTTTAAAGAATATAATAAATAGCAGCCATATGTTAAAATATCAAGTAACAATGTGCGTTTTATTCTGGACAGTAATTGAATTCCATTTTTAAAACATTGGATATTCTACATCATTCTATTTTAATTTAAATATTGCTTAGTGACCCAATTTTTAGACCTTTAAGTTGCTTTCATTTTGGTTTTAATCACTTATCTCATTTATTTGAAGCATTAATCAATCAACTTTACGCTGGAAAATTTGCAATACCTTTTTAGTAACCCATCAAACTCACAAACAAGTCGGATAATCACACTATCAAAATTGTCCATCTATCATTATTGGGGTTTGACTATAAGGAATGAAGCAAATTGAATTTGAGATTATACATTAAATCATGAATTATAATTATATTAATAATTAGGGTTTAATGTTTCTGCTTTTACTGTAGAAACATTTTTTCTACCACACTCACATAAAAGTGAGTGGGTCTTAATAACATTCTTCTCTTTTTTCTCATGTTTATTTTAATGGGAGCCAACCCTCATGTTTATGAGTTGTTTCGTTTTTACGCTTCTAGTACTAGTTGTAAACTTCGGTTAAACTCATGAAAAAATATTTTTAACTTAGAAAACCGTGTTAACTTATTCTTAAACATTTTTTAAACCCTTTATTTAATAATTTCTTTATTAAATATGATAAATATGATTTAAAATTTATTTTAAGGTGATACAAGCATACCAATGAACTTCATGTTTCATTATTTAGGGATCTCCATAACTAAGATATTAGTGCAATAAATGATATTAAAAATCATAACAATGCTATCAGATTTGGGTTAAACAGTTTACTACATATTTGGTTAACAAGGCGCATAATAAATACTTAGGTACTTTGAGAGTACCAGCTCAAATCAACTATGCTAATTAAAATACAACATCTCTGTAAAATTTTATCCTAGTTGGCATCCTAACTAGAATTTTGGGCAGGATGTGTTAGTTTTTCTTTTTCTTTTTAAACTAGGACATTTGCTTTGAAAAAAATATAAATTTTGAATTACTTCTAGAAGCTAAAGTGTGGTATTTTAATTGCACGTTTTGTGAATTCACTTACTTTTTTTCCTTCTCAATTGATAGAAAATTCCATGTAATCAACACATCAACAACTAAATCACACATCCATCTTGAAAGAGAACTGAACGACATGATATAAAATGAAGCACAATCTAACTGAAACACAGAATGATGCAAATAGAGGTAGAATATTAAGGAAAAAGAAGTGCATGACAGAGAGGGAGAGGGAGAGGGAGAGATAACTATAAGGAAGAAAATAAAATATTCCATTCATTAAAGTCTCCTTCCATGAGTTGCATATTAGCTATTTGTAGAAGTCAGAATAATGAAAGTCCTCAAAATAAGCAAATATGCAATATAATAACAGACATTAGATCTAGGCTCTTCAATGTGGATGTGGCCAGCAAGTAAATGCTTACTACATAATTGAAAATTCCTTGCCATTGATACATCTGTGGGTAGAATGCATATTGAATTCATTGGTGGTGAGGTTGAATAGAGATAGAATAGGTTTTGGTTCATCATTTTCCCCTTTAGCATCAATATCACTAAAAAGTCCAGATGCTACATTTTAGATAATTTCATTCCTCCAACCGGCACAAGGCTTTCTACATAATTGAAAATATGATGACCATAGCAACTTCTACTAACAGCAAACTCTATAAATTCTTTAGGAGTAAGATTGAACAAAATAGTGTTTGGTTTACCATTCCATCCAATTAATATGGCCACATACCAAAAGAAAATCCAATCAATCTCAAATATTTTTTTAAGTTACAACACTTTTTGATAAGAATAGGAAATTGCATAAAGAGAGATACAATTCATTGAAATCACCAAGTAACTATGTAACCATGTTTGGCACAAACATATGGCACACAGAGTAGAGCCGTCAATCGTGGCCGGCCCGTGATGGGCCCGGGCCCATCGTGGCCGGCCCTCCAGGGCTTCGGGAGTAAGAAAAACACTGTTTTTCAAAGCCCTACCGAGAGCACCAGGTGGGCCGGCCCGCAGGCTGCAGGCCTGGAAATTATTATTCTAAATTTTAATTATTTTTTTCCGTGTTTTTCACACAAATATAATTAGTAAATTACAACAATTAAAGCTCTAAATTACAACATAAATCATCTAATTTATCAAGTAAATGTTGTCAATATTTATATCCAAAAAACACAATCATCCAACAAATAAGCATTCACGAATTCATAATCAAAAACAAATTATGTTCTAAAATAACTTACATAAAATATAAAAAGCATACCACTAATATACATAAATTATGGTCGTGAGATGCGAGAGAGTCGAGAAGAGTTGCGATCGAGGAGGAGACGAGGAGTGGAAGGGACATGAACATAGTTTATAGTGTAAGGATCATAGGAGTAGTCAATAACAATATTAATATATTAGTTTAAAATTTTTAAGACTCTACATTGTTATAAGACATAAACATTATATTCCAACTTCGGTTCAGATTTTGTTAGGAAAATATATCAAAGAAATTTTTTTTAAGACTCAACATTTTTTTAAAAAAAAAAAGAAAGAAAAAAATATGATGGCTAAACGGCCGCCCGTAAAAGCCCGTGGCGTGGCTCGCCCCGAGGGCCCGACTTCATCTCTTTCTTCTATTTTTGAGGCCCGGCCCGTAACGGGCTGGGGGAGCTAAACGGGCCGGATGATGGCGGCCCGTTTTGACGGCTCTAACACAGAGTACCTAACTACCTATATAGGTTATCACACACCCCTTGTAAACAACATTTGAAGTACAAACAAGCTAACTTTTCAAATGTTCTACCCTTAACTATTGTTAATGGTCATTGTGAAACAAACTAAAAAAATTACTTCCTTCTCATTAAGAATGGAAGTTTAGTGTCTGATAGGCATATAGAAATATGAGGTACACACACCCATGAGAGCTCTATTATGCAAACGCAAATGACATAAAAAAGCAACAAAAAATGAATAAATCTATTTTTCCTCTCCCTAGCTCTATCTTTCCTTACTTTTCTCTCCATCTAAATACAATGTTAGGATTTGCACTACATATATGTTGGCCTTTGTGGGAAAATTTCCTTGTGGCACTAGTCATGTACTCCATCCGATCCTAATTATAAAAACACTTTTATAGTGTAAATTGCACTACAAAAGTGTTCCTATAATTAAGACCGGAGGTAGTAATATTTTGGATCCATAGTTAATAAACCATAAGGATGTTCTTCAACGGTTTTAGTTAACCCAATATAAGGAGGTAAGGGTTAAATACATTTGTCCACTCAATATGAGGAGGTCACAAATAACCTGGACAAAAGATCATAACCCCCAAATAATCCACACACTAGCAACTAGACTATATATCCATATTGGAAAGATATCAT
The DNA here is from genome assembly GCA_019022655.1 of Acacia acuminata. NCBI lineage: Eukaryota > Viridiplantae > Streptophyta > Magnoliopsida > Fabales > Fabaceae > Acacia > Acacia acuminata. The sequence goes on from JAFJYI010000035.1 coordinate 1,931,059, forward strand.
GCAAGCTTCTTACTTGGTTGGTCCTCTCAGGATTCTTAAACTTCAAAATAAATAAAAATGTTGCCTCTTTATCAGACAATTTGTAAACCTTAAAATGTAAGGATAAGAAATTTTAGTTCTTGAGATATTATATCTTATTTGTTTGAAAATAAACAGAGAAACCCAAATAAAACAGTCGCAAGTGGTACCCTCGCATACATATAAGAGGATCCTCACCCATTCACAATACACGCACATATTTGAAGAACGTATAATTGATTAACTCAAGACTCAAATTTCTCTGGAAGTCAAACAATTAACACTTGTTACAAAAGTATGAGTGGTAAAAAGAATGAAAAATGACTTATTGGTAGGAATTTTTTCAAACATCGAACAAAGATTGAAATGATAATAAATGAAAGTTGGGGAGAAAGCCAATGTCATATGATATCATGAACAAGTCCAGGCCCTACAGAAAAATTGTGGATGATTTCATTCCTCCCACCGGTACAAGACTTTCAGCATAATTGAAAACCCATTCCTTATAGCCAAACTTGCCAATGGCAAACTTCCAGGTTTTTTTAGTAGTGAGATTTAAGAAAACAACTGTTGATTCACCTTGCCTGAGAAGAAAGCAGACAATTTCATTTCTCCAAATAGTCCTAGGATATAAGAAGCAAGGATAAGGGTCGATACTATATTTTTTGGTCCAACTCCATATCTCTCCAGACGCACCTACGCCATCCTCCATTACCCACAGATCAATAACAGAGTGTTTAGAATTTTCGATCCAAGAAAATATGGCAAGTTTTTCCTCATACACAGTAAAGCCATAAGCATCGTGTAGTTGTGGTGTTGGTATCAGTGTAAAGACTTCCACTGCTAAGTCAAATGAAACAATCAGTCTCTTATCATCATCATCCTTCCCAACCGTCTTGTAGCCCCACCAAAACATAACACCATTGACAGTGACACCCCGAGATGTTACATCTCCGAAGCCATTGAGCCTAAATTTTTCTTCCTTCCATGACCCTGAGCTCAAAGAATATACTTTTACGGCACAAACATTAGCATAATCGACAGGAAAATAAGCCATCACTATCTTATAATCATTAATAATTGGACTGAACCCAAATCCTGTAAGATGGAAACAACCATCCTTACGAATATTAGTTTCGGGCACTAGTCTGACTTCTCTAATAGCTGGATTCCACACTAAAAGTAAATGAGGAGATCCATCAGGCTTATTGATTTGAACACAGAGCAAGCCATTGCTGCTGTCTAGTATCTTACCTTGCTTCAAATAACTGAGCAATGGTGGGTTCTGCAATTCCCAAATTTGCATATCGGAATCAAGGCAATGCATGTTCGAAAGATCATCCCAGTTAAAATCTTTCATAAGGAGACAAGGGTTTTGATGATTTGAGTGGTCGAGGTGATCTGTGATGAAAGATTGGGTCTTGAAGAGAATTCTCCATCCTCTGCACACACATTGGAATCGCATTAACGATTTCACCGGAAGTCGTTTCAGAATGTTTCGGATAATTTCTGGAGGAAGAAACGGAATGTCGTCATCCATGGTGCTCGAGCTCGAATGGGGAGGACGAACCTATCAGAATTCAGAAAGCCTTCGCTCTCAACGAAGGCGTTGGGGTTTACAGGAAACGGCATTTAAAATTAAAAGTAATCATTTGTTTTTTGTTTTTCTATCTGTATACGTGTAAGCATTTACTTACTAAATAATCTATATTTAAATTCTAGACCGATTCTTGTGTCAACTTGTTAGTTGTTAGTTGTTACCATGGTTTAAGTAATTAAAATACAACAACCTAATTAATATTAGTCCTAGTTAGCTGCTAATGCAATTTACATTTTTATTTTTTTAAAAAAAATCTCTTAATTGAGATGTAACTAGTTTGAATTTTTAAAATTTTATTAATATGCTAGCTAATACTTAAGAGATGCTAAATTAACTGAAATTAGTTAGACTACAAACAATGTGGTAATATAAATTCATACAAGAATTTCTCTAAAATTTTATTGTCAGCATATTTTATTGAAAGCCTTAAAGTGGAATGATTGAGAAAACATTTTGTAAAATTCCAGAACAAAAACATCTCTCTTTTGTTTAATACTCTTGAATCTTTAATGTATAACGTATTTATCTAGTTTAAAAATATTAAGAAAATTAGATAAATTACTTAATTACAATTATCATATATATCATGATATGATTCTTCTAAAATATTTTTGCGAAACATTATACTATATATGAAAATCACTGGCGTGAGATTATTGCAAAATACAACTAAAGTGTCATGGCATTGGGCCTGTTTGGATTGAGCGTTAGAAGCGTTTGTGGTAGAGTTAATGGGCTTGGAGAAAAAGCTCAACATAGTGTGTTTGGGTTCGGCGTTAAGTTATCTGGACTTAAAGCTCCTAACGCTCAAAAAGCCCGTTAGGAAAAAAGCTCTAGAATCCAGCTTTTTCAAAATGCTCTCAGCTTTTTGACGTGAGTCCCGCCACTCTACCACCGTCAATCCAAACACAAATCATTAACTCTGTTGAGCTTTTTTCTTACCGAGCTTTTTTTAAAGTTAGATAGCTTTTAAGCTACCGTTCCTACTGCCAACCCAAACAGGCCCATTATTGCCAAAGAAAAAGCATTGATATTTAACCTTTTTTTTTTTATCAAATATTTGTAGCTATTATTTCTTTTTCTCAGTAGCGTTTTTGAAATTTTTAATAGGGTGGCCAAATATATTGTCTGCATAATTAAAAAATAGTGGTGACATAATTGAAGTTTTTTTTTTTTTTTTTTTTTTTTTTTTTTTTTTTTTTTTTTTTCCTTTTTTGCCAGGAGTGACAAAATTTATGTTTTTACTTATTACTAGTACTTAATATGATTTTTTTTTTTTTTTTTTAAAAAAAAAAAAAGAACTATAGCCCATAAACAAGAACAAGATCATATTAGTGACAAGAAGACTTCCTTCAACACATGGTTGTGATTTTAATGAAACCATTTTCCCCAATGGTTTCATTAAAATCACATTTCCACTGAGACAACATACCCAACCCTACCAAGTGAGGTTCTGTCTGGTTTGAAGCAGATCCCTACTGAGACTGAAATAAAGAGGGCCCTCTTTTCCATGGGTCCGTACAAAGCACCGGGTTTTGATGGTTTCCCACCCATCTTTTTCCACTCTCAATGGGAGGTGGTGGGTGAGAGTCTTTGCACTTTTGTTCGCAATGTTTTTTTGGGGCGTCAGAGTCTTCAAGCCCATAATAAAACTCTCATATCTTTAATTCCAAAGCGTGAGATACCTGAGGAGGTGAGTCATTTCAGACCAATCACTCTATGCTCGGTACACTATAAGTGTGTCACTAAAGTTATTGCTGGAAGGTTGAGGGATTTGATGGACACCATAGTTTCGCCATATCAGTTAGCTTTCATAAAAGGACGACAGATACATGATAATATAATGGTTGGTCAGGAGATCGTGGACATCATGAAGAAGACAAGGGGCAAGCGTGGGCTAATGGCTATGAAGATTGACTTAGAGAAGGCATACGACAGAATCCGGTGGAGTTTTGTTAAACAGGTCCTCGAGGAATTAAATATGGAACCTGACTTTATCCACCTCATCATGGAGTGTATTTCTTCGATGTCTTACAATATCCTGTGGAATGGGTCTCCTACTGTTTACTTTGATGCAAGGCGGGGGCTTAGGCAAGGAGACCCCATCTCTCCCTTATTGTTTGTCTTGTGCATGGATAAACTGTCCCATATAATCTGTGATGAGGTAAATGCTGGTCGATGGAAACCAATCAGGGTATCACGGGCGGGTCCGGCCATATCCCACCTCATGTTTGCGGATGATATTCTCCTATCGGGGAAGCTACAGTGGCTCAAACAACCTATATGCTGCATTGTTTGAATAAGTTCTGTGAAGTATCTGGTGAAAAAATCAGTAAACAAAAGTCTTCCTTATTTTTCTCTTCAAAAGTTCAGTTGCACGATAAGCAGATGATTTCCTCTATATCCGGTATGCAGATTTCTACCACAATTACCAGATATTTGGGCTTTCCCCTTACTAGGAAAAGGAAAACCACCGAGACCTTCCAATACATTGTTGATAGGGTTCGTTCAAAGCTATCTTCTTGGAAAGAAAAATGCCTTTCAAGGGCGGGTAGAGTAACTTTAGCTCAGTCGGCGTTGGGAGCAATTCCTATTTACCCCATGCAGGCAGCTCTCATACCTCGATCAATCTGTCTTGAGATTGAGAAAATCCAGCGTAAGTTTATATGGGGGCATAGTGACTCAGTGTTTGGATATCATCGATTGGTTGGGACAAACTCCTTCTCCCTAAACGATTTGGAGGTCTTGGATTTAAAAGACTTTCATCTTTTAATAAGGCCTGTGGTGCCAAAGTTGCATGGAAATTGCTTACTGGTGCTAGTGGTTTGTGTATGGAAGTGTTGACCAATAAGTATTTGCTTCGGGCTGATTCAAATCTGTTTGAGGTTAGGGAAGGAGATTCACCCCTCTGGAAGTTCATAGCCAGTCAGAAGGACTTAGTGGTAAGTGGGTCGATTTGGAATATTAGAAATGGACAAAGTGTAAGATTTTTTGAGGACAGATGGCTTTTTCAGGATAAACCTCTAAAAGAATTATGCTATAGGCCGCTAACTTTTGAGGAGCAGAGTAGTGTGGTTGCGGATTGGACGGTGAATGGTGACTGGAACTTTGATAGGCTCTCTCCGCTGTTCCCGACAACTATGTTATCTAAACTTAAGGCAACTCATCCACCAATTTTAGAGGCAGGGCATGATGCTTTGTCATGGAAGAGTTCAACCAATGGTCTCTTCTCAATTGGTAGTGCCTACAGGTTATTGGAAGGAAATAGTATTCTTAAGGAAGAATTTTTCTTCAAGGCTTTGTGGAAATGGAAGGGTGCGGAGAGGATTAAAATCTTTATGTGGCTGGCCTTCAATGACAGTCTTCCTACGAACCTTAGAAGGAGTCGGTGGGCGGGTACCTCTCCTTTGTGTGCTTATTGTGTTACAAAAACTGAGAGTGTTCTTCACATTTTAAGGGATTGTATTTATGCAAAACAACTGTGGTCTGATTTGCTGGATCCGAAATACGCTGCCAAGTTTTTCAACCTTCCCCTATTGAAGTGGGGGGAGTTTAATCTCCAAAAAGAGTTGGGTCGAAGGCATCTGGGAAATTGGTCTCAACTTTGGGGAGATTCAATTTGGAAACTATGGCTTTGGAGGAATGAATTCAACTTTAATGCTGATTTTATTAAACCCGATCGCTCGTCGGCCGTTATTCTTCACTCGTGGAAGAGCTATGTCATTGTCCAGGAGGAGCCTACGCAACTGGTCACCTCAACTCAACCATCTGTTCGGTGGAAGCCTCCAAGGTCTGATTCGATAAAACTGAATGTTGATGGAGCGGTTATGAGAGCATCTGGGAAGGCTGGGTGTGGTGGTATTTTCAGAGACCAAATGGGAAATTAGCTAACGGGTTTTTCTCACTCTCTTGGTACGTGTCCGGTGCTGGAAGCAGAGAAGTGGGCAATTTTAAAAGGGCTTCAGTTTGAGTGGGAGCTTGGATTTCGAAAAGTTGCGCTTGAATCTGATGCAAAAGAGGTCATTGCGGTGCTGAACAGTTCTCCTCAGAATCATGGGGATCTTATCTACTGGTAGATTCAACAGCTATGTAAAAGGAACTGGGTGGTCTCCTTCACTTACATTCAAAGGAAAGCTAATATGGTGGCGGATTTTCTGGCTAAGCGAGGCATCTCTTGTTCTGGTTTTTGGGACAACTGTCCAAAGGAGATGAGAGCTTTATTGTTGAATGATACCTTGGGATTAAATTCCCCATTGTAGTTTTGGTGATACTTATTTTATACTCACATGTATCAAAAAAAAAAAAAATTCCCCAATGGTTTAGGGTGATAGGAAACATTTAATGACTTGGAAACTTTGATTAATTAAAAACTTCTAACCCCACATCTTTAATATTTTTAAATCAAACTCATAATTTTTTTTTCCTCACTTACCCTCAAAGTCTCTCATACCAAAGAGCTCTTTCCCCATCATATCTTCTAAATAGCAACCTCTAAATTTTGAGCGTCCCAAAAAGTCTCTTGTTTGCTCTCAAACAACCTCTAAATATCAGGATTTAATGTTCCACCTCAAAATTCAAGTCATTCTACATCCCTGCAAAAGTCAATAATTCCCACCATATTTTAGTGAAGCTAATACCAAAATGTGTCCATATGAATGATATGTGAAGGCTTAATACTAAAAACAATCAGATTGCTTATAAGAGTCCATCTTGCTCTGCAACTTTGTTGCTGATATTATAACATTTAAGAGTGATCATCTTAACACAAGTACAATCAGAAATATTAAAAGCTCAAAAGTATCAAATTGAGCATGACCCAATTCTGAGTACTCCAACACTTCATAAAGTAACCTGAAAACTAAAATATTATAATTGGGGGAAAAAATCCTCATTCCAAAATTTATTGCCCAAAGGTACCTGAAATTTGTTTTAGGATCAAAGTACAACCTATCTTCAACAGGTACAACTCCTTTTCAACCATATACAACCCATTTTTAACTGTGTGTAAAACAGAAGACATTCACATGTATCTGAAAATATGTTGCATATAACTGAAGAAGAGTTACAACCACCTAAGCACATGAGTCTTAGCTAATAAAATCTGTCAGTTACATAAAGTCTATCAGTATATTCTCATGAGTTATTTCAGATTTTCTTTCCACAAAACATGGCAAATACCCTGCAACTGTTCCACAAATGCTAAATCTATGAATATTGAAAGTAATGGTCTTGATTCTAGTATTCCATTGTCTGAACAGGTACATGCAATAACCATCTTCTGAATTGTGCTAAGCAAAATACAGACACAAATCAAATAAACCATTTTGTCATAAATGATCCTTTTGGGTTTGGCAATAGACAAGTTTGTTAGAATTTTATACTTATATAATTCTTAATGTAAGACCTAATTATTTAGTTTGAAAAGATTAAAGAAATTAAGCAAACTACTTAATTATAACATAAGTGATATGATCCATCTAAATTATCTTTATATAATATTAGACTATATATTAGTTTCTATAAGTTAGGTAAATTAATTTAAAGAAAATGATAAACATAAGAAATAAAATGAAAAAATGTCTTGCCATCTGAAACCAAAATTCATCTTCAAGCTAGCTCCTACATTTAGGATGTCTTACATCCCGTCATCCACCTCAAATCAAATACAACTAAAGTGCCATGGATTATGGCCAAAAAAAAAAAACATGAGATGTAACTTCTTTTATTAAATATTTGTCGCTATTATTTATTTTTCTTAATAGCCTTTTTGACATTTTTGATAGTGTTAATATTTTTTTCTAGCTCTTGACTATTTGTTAAGTCCCATAATGATGCGCTGAAAACTTCCTATTGTGGTGACTAGAGATCTTGTCTATATAATTGACAAAAATTAGGGAAAATCCCTTTAAAGTATTAGTCAAAAAAGTCCTACAGAAAATTCTGATATCAAAAGGTCCTAAAGAGTTGATAAAATTCACAGATAAAGTTGTTAATCATCCCTTTGAAGGAGTTGTTAATGAGACTTTTTGAGATCACAATTTTCTGCGAGACTTTCTTGATATTTTTTGGTACATTGAGACCTTAAAGAGATTTTCCCCAAAATTTATGTTATTACTAAGGGTAAAAGGAAAAATTTAACAATAAAGTTATATACAAGGGCTGCTTGGCACTATAAAATTTCTTTCTAAACGTGTAAAAGTGTACATAAAGGTTCAAAAGTGATGCAATTTTCATACATCCGTTAAACATTCAGAAAAATGAGGGATCACATATCCAAAACGGAAAAAGAATCATATGCACAGAGCTTGAGGGCAACATAAACAAACCCAGAAACCATTGTAGTTAATTATTTATCCAGTAAAGATGAATAAAGAAATGCCAGAAACTTAAATTTGCTTGACTTACTTTTATTCTCCCACATATCATACAGAATAATAGGTGCATTGGCAGGATAAGAAGTCTCAAATAATCCACAAATCAACAACTACAATATATATTCATCTTTGAAAGAAAATTGAATAACCTGATATCATAGGCAATATAAATATTCCATATCTGCATTCACCATTTTTGACAAAATCTCTGAACAACATCGAGCCTTGTGGTTACAGAAAGAACTAAACTCCTATAGCTTCATTTCCACCAAAAGTGCTCAAATGAAGTAAAAATGATCATAATGAAAGCTTAGGACCAAAGCTATTCGGTGTGGATGTTGCCAACTGGTACGAGGCTCACTGAATAATTGAAAATACCATGACCAAGGACAGACTTGCGGATATCAGATACCTTAAATTCATTGGTTGTGAGATTGAGCAAAAGAAGTTTTCGTTCATCATCTTCAATTTTATCAATGGGCTCAGACAACGAAGTAGCAACAATGCAGACAATTTCATTCCTCCAAATAGCTACTGGCACTAACAAATAGCCTAAATAAGGGCTGCTACTATATTTCTTAGTCCAAACCCACCTCTCTCTAGATCCACAAGTATCCTCCTCCATCACCCACAAATGAATCAACGATGATTTGAAGTCTCCGCTCAAAGTGTGACAAAGCAAAGAAAGCTTGTTCTCATGTTCAGTAAGATATCTTGAATATGGTGTATTTGTAATTGAAAGGAGTGAAGAAGGCATTGGTATCAATGCAAACACTTCCATTGCTATGTCAAATGAGACAATCCACCCAACTTCATCTTCATGCTCCTCCAAACCTATCTTATACCCAATCCAAAAGATAGCTCCATTAAAAGAGAAACCATTAGAAGTTATACCTACACCATCTAAGTTCCCAAATTGTACATCCTTCCATGACCCTATACTTAATGAATAAACTTTCACTTCATTAACCCGATCATCATCTTCCTGAGCATTAATTTTCACTATCTTGTAATCATCAACAATTGGGCTAAACCCAAATCCTATATATAATTCCTTACCTTCAAAATAACTACTAGATCTGGGCAACCGCCTCACCTCTCTAGTAGCTGGATTCCATACTAAAAGAGAAAGATATGAAGAAAAAAATCCCATACAGAGCAAGCCATTGCAGGAACCGAGCGTCCAAAGACATAACCCCTTAACATCGAAAAGGGGATTGGCGGGAACTTCAAGGATTTGCATCTCACCATCGAGCAAATATAAGCGAAAATGATCAGATTTGCAAAAATCTTCAAAAAGAAGATAAGGATTTTGATGAGAGGAGTGGTGGAGGTGTTCAGCGATGAAAGATGGGGTTTTGAAGAGATTTTTCCAAAATTTGCACACACATTGAAATCGGATTAGGGATTTTACCGGAAGCCGTATGAGAATGTTGGTGATGATATCTTGAGGAAGAAGTGGGTTGGAGCCATCCATATCCATGTCCGTCATGGTGCTAGACGGGAAAGAACCGCGCGTCCAGGGAAGCCAAACCGGAATGAAGGGAACAAGAGATTGGGGACGACTTAAAGCGACGGTCTTTTTATCAAAACAAAAATCATTTTTTTAAAAAAATCAGTGATCACTAAAACTTTGTTCAATTGTTAAAAATCAGACTCGCCATTCGGCCCGGCTAGATCCTAGTCCAATTGTTCAAAGTTTTTTTTTTTTTTTTTTTTAAAAAAAAAATTATAGTATAAAAAAAAGGATAAATTTTTGTAGTAACTTCTTGTGATTAAATTAATATCTTTTAATTCTATACTAAGTTTTCAAATAAGAAGCACTAAAAATAAGTAAAATATATAAAAAATTCAATGTTAAATAAAACAAAACAATAAAATTAATAAAAATAAAGTGAGCATATAGAAGAAATTAGAAAAACGATTTAAGAAAATTGCTAAAAAGTTCATGAATTAAAGAAAATAAAATAATTATGAGATGTAATATCATCCTATATATATAACTTTTTGGCCCAACAAATATGTTTGTATCACTTTTAACTACTACATAGATAATTAAGAAAAAGAAGTTGACAAGGAATGACACGGTTGGTTAAGGAATCAACCTCCACTCTAAAAGGAAAGAAGTTCGATATACACGGGTTGATGTGAAGATATATATATATATATATATATTGGTATAAAACGGAGGCTAGAGCCTTTCAATTAAAATAAGGAATAAAAGGGATTGACTCCCATACAATCTTGAGAAACTAAGGGCCCATTTGGTACAAAGATTCTATGGGAAAGGAAAGGAAAATTAGAATTTTCCTCCGTTTGGTACGCATTTTGGACCAATCTTCCAGGAAAATTATCTTCCGGGCCCACCGTAGGGCCCACCAATCTTCCCACATATGTGGGAAGATCAAATCCCTCCAAATTTGGAAGGATTTCATCTTTCTCATGTCACTATTCACCCTTTTGACAAATTTGCCCCCAGGCCCACCTTCTTTTTTATTTTAAATCATTACTTTTGAGGGTAAAATAGACATTTCTTAATTCTTTACCAACTACCACCCCTTCATTTTCTTCCTACCAAACAACTCATCTTCCCTCATTTTTCAAAATCTTCCCTTCTCTTCCTTTCCTTCTTCTAAATTCCTTTCCCTCCTTAAATTTTTCGTCACCAAAGCGGGACCTAAGGCCCCGTTTGTTTCAAAGAATTCGGGGGGAGGGAAAGGAACTTTGAGGAGAGAAAGGAAGCTTAGAACCCGATTTGGTACAAAGAATCCATGGGAAAGGAAAGGAAAATTAGAATTTTCCCTCGTTTGGTACGCATTTTTGGACCAATCTTTAGGAAATCTATCTTCCGGGCCCATCAATCTTCCCTCATATGTGGGAAGATCAAATCCCTCCAAATTTGGAGGGATTTCACATTTCCCTCGTCTTTTTTATTTTGTTCACACTTTTGACAAATTTACCCCTCAAATTCAAATATTAAAAATATATATATTTTTTAAAAATATTTATTTAGCAAAAAAATATATTTTAGCAAAAAAAATTATTTTTCTTTTTTATAGAAGTTCAAACTTTGATATATATTTATTAAAAATATATTTTAGCAAAAAAAAATTATTTTTCTTTTTTATTTTGAATTATTTGAGGATAAAATAGACATTTTCTTGATTCTTTACCAACTACCACCCCTTATTCAAGCTAGTTGCATACCTTTAAAGAGCTAGCTTGAAGATAAAATGAGTCTAAATATCTTGCCATCTAAAACCAAAATTCTTCTTCAAGCTAGCTCCTATATAATATACAAGTGCCATGGATTATTGCCAAAGAAAAAGCATGAGATTTAACTTCTTTTACTTTATATTTGTAGCTGTTATTTTTTTTCTTCATAGCCTTTTTCACACTTTTTATTGTGTTAATTTTTATTTATTTTCTAGGTCTTGATTATTTGTTAAGTTTAAGTCCCATAATGATAGGCCGAAAACTTCCTAATGTGGTGGCTAGAGATCTTGTCTATATAATTTAGGGCTGAGCATGGAACCCACAACCCGGTGAGCCCGCCCACAACCCAATGCAATTGGGCCATTTTGAGCCCGCCCAAAAAAGCCCATAATGGGTTGGGGTTAAACCGGATTATTTAAGACTTAAATGGGCGGGCTATGGACGCACCTTCGTACGCCCAAAGCCCATTTAGTTATATATATATTTTTTATTAACTATATGGACACTTGAACAATAATACGCCACATTACCATAAAATATCCATTCCCCATTTAACCATTCACCCTCTTGGACTTTGAGCATCAAAATTATGTTATGATAACACTTGTCTAAATTTAGATTCTTTTGTGTGAATTATGATTATTGAATTTTGAAGATTCATATTTCAGAATTTAGAATGATAAATTTGGGTGAATACTTAATACTTATATATATTTTTCTCCAAAAAGATAAACTTGTCAAATGTAAATGGGTAACCCAAAACCCGGTCAGCCCGCCCATTTATATGTTAACCCATTCAACATGGGTTAGAATGAGTTGAGGTATAGGTATGGGCTAACCCATGCCCATTTAAAGTTAAATGAGCGGGCCATGGGTTTAGGCATGGGCTGCCCAACCCGCCCATTGCTCTGCCCTAATATAATTGACAAATAAAGTTGACAAAATTTATGTTATTACTAAGGGCAAAGGGAAAAATTTAACAACAAAGTTATATATACAAGGGGCTGCCTGGCACTATAAAATTTCAAAAGGTATAAAAGTGTACACAAAGGTTCAAAAGTGATCCAATTTTCGTACGTCCGTTAAAGATTCAGACTAATGAGAGATCACATATCCAGAACGAAAAAAGAATCATACACACAGAGCTTGAGAACAACTTAAACAAACCTAGAAACCATTGTACTTAACTTGTTTATCCAGTAAAAATGAATAAAAAAAAGCTAGAAACTTTTATTCTCCCACATATTATACAGAATAATAGGTGCGTGAGCTGGATAAGAAGTCTAAAACAATCCACAAATTAACAACTACAATATATATTCATCTTTGAAAGAAAATTTAATAACCTGCTATCATAGGCAGTATAAATATTGCATATCTGCATTCACCATTTTTGGCAAAATCTCTGAACAACATCAAGCCTTGTGGTTACAGAGACCTAAACTCCTATAGCTTCATTTCCACCAAAAGTGCTCAAACGAAGTAAAAATGACCATAATGAAAATTTAGGACAAAAGCTATTCGGTGTGGATGTTGCCAACTGGTACGAGGCTCTCTGAATAATTGGAAATACCATGACCAAGGGCAGACTTGCGGATATCAGATGCCTTAAATTCATTGGTTGCGAGATTGAGGAAAACAATTTCATCATCTTCAATTTCATCAGTGGGTTCGGACAACGAAGAAGCAACAATGCAGACAATTTCATTCCTCCAAATAACTACTGGGACTAACAAATAGCCTAAATAAGGGCTGCTAATATATTTCTTAGTCCAAACCCACCTCTCTCTAGATGCACAAGTACCCTCCTCCATCACCCACAAATGAATCAACGATGATTTGAAGTCTCCGCTCAAAGTGTGAAAAAGCAAAGCAAGCTTGTTCTCATGTGCAGTAAGATGACATCTTCGTCTTGGATATGGTTTATTTGTAATTGAAAAGGGTGGAGAAGGCATTGGTATCAATGCAAACACTTCCATTTTCATGTCAAATGAGACTATCCAACTATCCTCCAAACCTATCTTATACCCAATCCAAAAGATAGCTCCATTAAAAGAGAAACCATTAGAAATTATAGCTACACCATCTAAGTTCCCAAATTGTACATCCTTCCATGACCCTTTACCAAATGGATAAACTTTCACTTGATTAACCCGATGATTGTCTTCTTGAGCATTAATTTCCACTATCTTGTAATCATCATCACTTGGGCTAAACCCAAATCCTATATAGTATTTATAGGATTTCTTACGTTCAAAATCACTAATAGATCTAGGCACCCGCCTCACCTCTCTAGTAGCTGGATTCCATACTAAAAGAGAAAGAGACGCAGAAAGAAATCCCATACAGACCAAGCCATTGCAGGAACCGAACGTCCAAAGCCACAACCGCTTAACATCAAAAAAGGGATTCTTGGGAAGTTCAAGGGTTTGCATCTCATCATCGAGCGAATAGAAGCGAAAATCTATGCCAAAATGAACATCAGGATTTTGATGAGAGCAAAGAAGGTATGGATTTTGATGAGAGGAGTGGTGGAGGTGTTTAGCTATGAAAGATGGGGTTTTGAAGAGATTTTTCCAACATTTGCACACACATTGAAATCGAATTAGGGATTTTACCGGTAGCCGTATGAGAATGTTGGTGATCATATCTTGGGGAAGAAGTGGGTTGAAGCCATCTATATCCATGTCCGCCATGGTGCTCGACAGGAAAGAACAACGTATCCAGGGAAGCCCAGCCGGAATGAAAGGGAACAAGAGATTGGGAAGACCTAGTTCTCGTTCTATGCTTTTCTTCTTTCAAGTGCTTGTTGTTATGGGTGTGAGTGTGTGTATAAATAAATAAATAAATATATATATATATATATATATTTATTTTATTTGGATTAAATTATATGTTGTATTCTGAAATATTTTTTTTCATATAGTATCTCAAATTAATTAATTTCAATCCTATATTTAGAAATATTTTTTCTATAACACCGCAGTATCCGAAAATTAATTAATTTAAGATACAAAACAAAAATCAAGTGATCACCAAAATTTTAAGGAAAATGATAAAAAAATACCACTAGAAGTTCAAAATCGGTTGGCAATAACAATAATGAGATTAACAAGAATAATAAAACAATTGATAACTTGTTTTGTTGAGAAATCACTTATTTAAGATTTTGAAATTCAAATGACATTTTCTTAGGATTTTCTCAAAATTTTTAAAATTAAAAAAATCAATATTTTTGCCTCGAATTAAAAAAAAAAAAAATTAAGTTATTTTTTTAGTAAATCATTTTTAATATTTTAATAAATAATTTTTTTTTTTAATAATAATCGTAAATATTTTCAGTACTCATCTTCCATATTTTTGACACTTATCTATGATTTTTTTAGTAACGAAAAAAAAATAAATAAATAAAAAGCGACTATTTGAAATGAAAAATTAAGTACTAAAAAAGTGGAAAATATATACTAATAATATAGAAGATAAGTGCTAATAAAATTAACCCGGACGGGAACCATATTGTTTTAGCATATAAAAAATTTGAAGGTCCTAATTATTTGAGCTGTTGTCTTTCTTTTAGTATTTCAAAATTTTTAAGTTATTTGGTGAAGTGAACCATTGTATTTTTCATGGCAACAAAGGGGAAAAAAAAAAAAAAAAATTGCGTTGCGTTCTTTTTAAAAGTTTGTACATCTAACGTTCGAAACTCTTTTGTCAATTGTTTATAATACGTTAGGATATGAGATTAGTCAAAGTATTAAAAATCGAGACTCCCCATTCGGCCAGTCTAGATCCTAGATAAAATTATTGTGACTAGTTGTCATTAAATTAATATTTTTTAATTCTATACGAAGTTTTCAAATAAGAAGTACTAAAAATAAGTAAAATATATAACAAAGTCAATGTTAAATAAAACAAAACAATAAAATTAATAAAAGTAGAGTGAGTATAGATAAGAAATAAAAAAAAAAACAATTTAAGAAAATTGCTGAAAAGTTCATGAATTAAAGAAAATAAAATAATTATGAGATGTTATATCATCCTACATATATAACTGTTTGGCCCAACAAACATGTGTGTGTCGCTTTTAACTACCTCATACATAATTAAGAAAAAGAAGTTAAAAAAGAACTAATCACATTATGAATTAAATTATATAAGTTAAGTAAATTAGTTTGAAGAAAATGATAAATATAAGAGACAAAATGAAAAAATATCTTGCCATCTAAAACCAAAATTCATCTTCAAGCTAGCTCTTATATAATATACAAGTGCCATGGATTATTGCCAAAAAAAGCATGAGATTTAACTTCTTTTACTAAATATTTGCAGCTATTCTTTCTTTTTCTTAATAGCCGTTTTGACATTTTTTATTGTGTTAATTTTGTTTTTCTAGGTCTTGATTATTTGTTAAGTTTAAGTGCAATAATGATAGGCCGAAAACTTCCTAATGTGGTGCCTAGAGATGTTGTCTATATAATTAACAAATAGAGTTGACAAAATTTATGTTATTACCAAGGGGCTGCTTGGCAGTTGGCACTATAAACTTCTAAAGGTGTAAAAGTGTACTCAAAGGTTCAAAAGTGATACAATTTTCGTACGTCCGTTAAAGATTCAGAATAATGAGGGATCACATATCCAAAACGAAAAAAGAATCATACACACACAGCTTGAGAGCAACTTAAACAAACACAGAAACCATTGTATTTAACTTGTTTATCCAGTAAAAATGAATAAAAAAAAGCTAGAAACTTTTATTCTCCCACGTATCATACAGAATAATAGGTGCGTTGGCTGGATAAGAAGTCTCAAATAATCCACAAATCAACAACTACAATATATATTCATCTTTGAAAGAAAATTGAATAACCAGATATCATAGGCAATATAAATATTGCATATCTGCATTCCCCATTTTTGACATAATCTCTGAACAACATCAAGCCTTGAGGTTACAAAAAGAACTAAACTCCTATAGCTTCATTTCCACCAAAAGAGCTCAAACAAAGTAAAAATGATCATAATGAAAATTTAGGACCAAAGCTATTCAGTGTGGATGTTGCCAACTGGTACAAGGCTCTCTGAATAATTGAAAATACCATGACCAAGGGCAGACTTGCGGATATCAGATGCCTTAAATTCATTGGTTGTGAGATTGAGCAAAACAGGTTTTCGTTCATCATCTTGAATTTTATCAATGGGCTCCGACAACGAAGAAGCAACAACGCAGACAATTTCATTCCTCCAAATAGCTACTGGGACTAACAAATAGCCTAAATAAGGGCTGCTAGTATATTTCTTAGTCCAAACCCACCTCTCTCTAGATCCACAAGTACCCTCCTCCATCACCCACAAATGAATCAACGATGATTTCTTGTCTCCGCTCAAAGTGTGAGTAAGCAAGGAAAGCTTGTTCTCATGTGCTGTAAGATATCTTGGAATTGAAAAGAGTGAAGGCGGCATTGGTATCAATGCAAACACTTCCATTGCTATGTCAAATGAGACAATACAACCAACGTCACCTTCATCCTCCTCCAAACCTATCTTATACCCAATCCAAAAGATAGCTCCATTAAAACATAAACCCTTAGAAGTTATAATACCTACACCATACATGTTCCCAAATTGTACATCCTTCCATGACCCTATACTTAATGAATAAACTTTCACTTCATTAACCCAACCATCATCTTCCTCTGCATTAATTTTCACTATCTTGTAATCATCAACAATTGGGCTAAACCCAAATCCTAAATAGAATTCCTCACCTTCAATATAACTATTAGGTCTAGGCAACCGCCTCACCTCTCTAGTAGCTGGATTCCATACTAAAAGAGAAAGAGATGAAGAAAAAAATCCCATACAGAGCAAGCCATTGCAGGTACCCAACGTCCAACTACGCAACCCCTTAACATCGAATAGTGGATTGCCCGGAACTTCAAGGATTTGCATCTCACCATCGAGAAAATGTAAGCAAAAATTATCAGATTTGGCAAAATCTTCAAAAAGAAGATAAGGATTTTGATGAGAGGAGTGGTGGAGGTGTTCAGCGATGAACGATGGGGTTTTGAAGAGATTTTTCCAAAATTTGCACACACATTGAAATCGGATTAGGGATTTTACCGGAAGCCGTATGAGAATGTTGTGAATGATATCTTGAGGAAGAGGTGGGTAGGAGCCCTCCATATCCATTTCCGTCAAGGCGCTCGACGGTAAAGAACCACGCATCCAGGGAAGCCAGGCCGGAATGAAAGGGAACAAGAGATTGGAGAAGACCTAAAACGACGGACTTTTTATCAAAACAAAAATCTTTTTTTTTTATTCAAAAATATGATCATCAAAGATGAGATAATCAAGAAGAGAACTCATTTTGTTGGGAAATTACATATTTAAGATTTTGAAATTTAAATAGTATTTTTTAAAATTTTAAAAGTTAAAAAATCACAATTTTTACCACAAATTAAAAATTTTGCAAATTTCTTTTTTTAGTATTCATCTTTCACATTCTCATGATCATTTTTAATATTTTAATAAAGGGAAAAACATTTCC
This sequence comes from Acacia acuminata, assembly GCA_019022655.1. Lineage (NCBI taxonomy): Eukaryota > Viridiplantae > Streptophyta > Magnoliopsida > Fabales > Fabaceae > Acacia > Acacia acuminata. Next base: position 1,948,814 of record JAFJYI010000035.1, read on the forward strand.
GTGTTGTAGGAGAAGTGTATTTCACGTGGCGTATTTAAAGCGTGAAATGGTGGGGCCACATATATATCTGATTAGAATTGTATATAATGCATGCTCTACCAAGAGAGATAATAATACTAAGATATCATGCATACTGTACCAAGAGAGATAATAATACTAAGAAAATTAAAACACATTTATCTCTACACTAGATAAATAATTAAATTTTCATACCACCACAAATATTTAATAATTTTACCACATTTACTTTCCAAAGAAAACAATAAATCCTTCTTAATGAATTAAATAATGGCTAAGATATTCACGAGATATCACCATTTTTATTTAGCCATTATTAATTCAAAAAGCTTCACAAGATTTTAGGAGATTTAGGAATTATCAAACAAATTAATAATAAATCCTTAAACGCGACTAAATTCCCTTCCATTCTAATTAATTAAATTAGAATATGTTCAAATATATAACATCCTAAAATTTAGGAATTTTAATAAAACTCATCATTTAATTGTTATATATATATATATTTAATTTATGCAACTAGAAGCATGAAACTAAATCACATCAGTACAATATCTAATAAACTAATAAAATCTTCTAATGAAATCAAGGCATATTATCTTCACTTTATGAATTTAATATTCATTAAATCCTCGTTAAACTAAGGAGAGATAGTAGGAGATTTATTAACTACCCTATCCAATAGGATCTAATATATTTATTAATAATCAAATTTTCAACCGATGTAAATTCACCGTGCAAGTGATCAATAATTAGCATAAATAATTAAATAATATATTTATTTCTATAGACATATCCATACTGAAACTTAAGACGTTAAAACGCGAGGATTATGAGAAACACATCATTTAAAACAAACGACTTGTCCTTTTAGCGCTTAACACAAACGACGTATCTTTTGTGTCAATCCCTAACCTCCATCCTGGTCACATTTCGATCCGTGAGCGACAATGGTTTCTCATGATCTCTACTATATTTCAAGATCTTTATCCATGAAGCCAATTTCATGCCCTTTTAAATTAGTTTCTTGGTTGCCCAATCTTTATCCATCAAATATATTATTTAATCATTCTAGAAAGAAAATATATCTCACTGATTTAATATTAAAAAATCTAACCCATCAAACAAAATAGATATACATCAAATTCTGAGATCTTTTCTATATACACATATGACTTCTAGTTCCATCGATTAATAAAGTTTCAATTTTCAAATAATTGTTATTTCTAACAGAGGCATAAAGCGACTGGTAAAAGAAAAACTTTAATATATATCTAGGGATAGGTTATTCTGCTTACTCTTATTTTGCCTACCTTTACCTACCCATTTCAATACCGTAAGATTATGATCTCATCCAACGGCGGAGATTTGAAGGATAAAATAAACCCTATTAGCCCTTCCTCCATCACACTACCCCCTCCCTTTCTCTTTCTGTCTTTCCTACGCTGGCGACGAACACATACTGAGAATGAAATATCCACACCACACCTTAGCGATAAACAATAAAACATGCGTCTTCGTTATGGATATGCCACGATCTCTTTTTCAACAAAATTCAAACAATCTGAGCTAAACATACATAAACCTAACCCCGTCCATTGTTAACCCTCCTATGCAAAAATGATTAATTGCAACAGGTTGATCGATGGAATTAATCTAATTGGGGAAGAAATTGCAATTACCCTGACGACGGAAGAAGAGCAAAAGAATCACAGAATAACAAACAGCAGAACACGGAAGGATAACAGACAGGAACGAGACTCTGATGGGATGGTCGGAGGAAAGGAATGGTCTCGATAAGGAATTTTCAGAAGGAAAAACAACCAGAGGCAATAGAGCAAAAGAGGAATGAAACGAACTCACCATCACAAAATTGAAACCAACAGTGTAATAGGCCTGAAATTCATTTAGGGCAAGACGTCTCAATGATTTACAGTCCCTTTTACATCATAGATCTCGACTTTTTCTTCCTACGTTTTAATTATTATTAAAATATTTTAAGATAATTTTGCTTCTTCCTTTATCTTCTAAACAGTTCCCATCACATCCATGGTTCATATCACTCTGGCTCTAATGCCAGTGGTTCCCGCTATGCGTGATGCAAATGTGACCGGGTGGGAGGCAGTGGGAGAGAAGAAGGATAAAAGGGTTTATTTTATATATCCCTCAAATCTTTACCGTTGGATGAGATTATAATCTAATGGTATTGAGAGGGTAGGCAAACGTAAGCGAAAATAAGAAAGTAGGCAGAATAACCTATCCATACATATATCTATATCAGAAACAGATCGATAGATATATACTCACGGAAATCATAATATTAGAAACTCTTACTTTTCAAAATCAGAAATCCAAAATTTAAAACTAACACATATTCAAACCAAAATTTCTACCAACACAAAAATCAACTTTATTTAATATAGATTAATCTAAGTTGATTTTAATAAACCAAAATTGTCTTAAGATTGTTGTTTTTAATGTATTGAGTAGGTAGATATTGAATATAAAGTAGACAGAATAGCAAATAAAGAATCTATATTATTAAAATAGAACATACAAAGAGCATTTAATAAATCTATATAATATGGCAAAATATAAAATGAACTCACAAGACTGCCGTATTTCGAATGAACAATGCAGAAATCCGGGCTTAACTTTCGTTGTGTCCTTAAGACAATTTTGCTCCCTCAATACGGATACCGAAGGTTGTCTGAGCAATTGTCTCCCAGGATAGAGCGGATTGTTCGTCTCCAGAAAGATGGCTCTATGCGTGCAAGCCCAAGCGAATCCAACGAGTCTGCTTTCGGAACGCACATAATGTATATACAGAATGCAGGGAGAGAGTGTGCAGAAAAAAATCGTTATCTAATCTGTGACTAGAGCGCCCTATTTATAGACTCTGAAAAAACATGATCAGATAGACTTGTATCTAACCGGGTGCGTTGTGCAAAAGACGCGCACCGAACGGAATGAACAGAGGCGACCCGCGCCCTATTTATAGACTCTGAAAAAACATGATCAAAACGCTGGTTGGAAAACTCGGAGAGGCACAATGGAATTATCTAAACGTTCGGAAATTCAAAAAATTATTTTTTAATCCAAAAAATAATTTAATAAAAAATTAATATTTTATTTCACACACGCGGATGGGCGGCGCGTGTGACCGAGCCTAGTGGGCGGCGCGTGTGTGTGTGGTGGACCAAGGGTCCCCTAAGTTCTCACCCCTCCACAAAAGTGGGTTGGCCCAAGGGCCCAATTAGTAGGAGCCAAGTTGGGGCTTATATAGCTTCCAACTTCTCTCCAACTAAGCAATGTGGGACTATTCTCTCACACACATTCCTTCTTCCTTTTTCCTCTTCTTTTCCATCCTCCTTCTTATTCATAACCCATGGGATTTTATCCTAAAATTCCAACAACACACACAGACAAAACTAATTGCATCATCCCGGAAATAGAATACTGCTTATTGAATCAGCCTCAACCACGCACAAACGGCATTTTGCAGGCATTGAACACGAACCTTTGCAAGGAAAGGTTCGAGCAGTGGAGGGACTTGACAAGAAAGAGGAGGGCAAGTTGAGAATTACAAAAAATTTGGCTTTTTTTTTTAAAAAGACGTGGGGCCCACCTTAAAAATAAGGTCAATTAATGTTATTTAATGGCACGTGTATTTTTGCACTAATTATGAGAGTTCATATGCATTGTTGTACCTCTAAAAGGCATATAATATTGGGTACACCTTGAGTAAAAACTCATATACATTTTTGCCCCTTTACCCTTTAATATTTCAAAAATTTTAAGTTATTTGGTGAACCATAGTATTTTTCACGGCAACAAATTAAAAAAAAAAAAAAACAAAAAACAAAAAGAATCATTTCGTTTTATGAGCAAGCTTTTTAAAAGTTTGTATATCTAAAGTTCTAAACTCTCTTGTCAATTATTTATAATATAAGTTAGAATATGAGATTAATCAAAATATTAAAAATCAGACACCCCATTCAACCCGTCATGATCCTAGTCCAATTATTTCAAGTTAAATGATAAAATTATTGTAACTCGTTGTAATTAAATTAATATCTTTTAATTTTATACAAGTTTTCAAATAAGAAGTACTAAAAATAAGTAAAATATATTTTAAAAAAAAAAAAAACGAAACAATAAAATTAATAAAAGTAAAGTGAGTACTGAGTATAGATAAGAAATTAAAAAAAAAAACGATTTAAGAAAATTGCTCAAAAGTTCATGAATTAAAGAAAATAAAATAATTATGAAATGCAATATCATCCTATATATATAACTGTTTGGCCCAACAAATACGTGTGTGTCACTTTTAACTACCTCATACATAATTAAGAAAAAGAAGTTTTTTATGTGAGATCTAATATGTAGTACTAAAGCTGAGCAAGTGACCCGCAACCCGCCCAACCGCCCGTGACCCGTAGAATTTTCCCCGGTTTTAACCCGCCTAGATTGGGCCCGTCACGGGTACGGGGCTGCCCCGTACCCGTGTAATTTAAACGGGCGGGCCGCGGGTTACCCCCGGGTAGCCCCGCCCGCCTATTGTTCACCCCTATGTAGTACTCCTCCAGTTTTAAATATAAGATAAAGTTTGTAGTACAATTTGTACTCCAAATTGTCCTACATTAGAACCGGAGATAGTAGTTTTATCGAAATCAATGGCATAATCATTATTAAATACATGTTTGGATTAGCTTTTAAGAATAACTTCTACGATTTACGAGGTAAATATACAAGACGAGCTTTGTCTCGACTTGTGAAAATTAGTTCCCCATAAAAAAGGAAATCCATATCTTTAAGGGTCACTAAGAACAAGTCACAAGACCCATAGCATGAAGAGTGGGTACTGTGTAACAAGTGATCGTATGGTTTGTGAAAATAAAACCTTATCCAATTAATTGGATAACTTTTGTGGAGCATGACCCAGAAAACGAGTCAAATGTTGTGACGCAGAAAGACTTTCATATATATGATTTGTGAATAGCAGCTACAGATTGGGATGGAGCACACAATCAGACAAGGGTTATGATTGTATTACTGGCGTGAGCTTCAAAAGATACAGAAATGAACAATGCAAAATGGAGAGACTATGAACACAGGATCAAACAAATTTTTAACAATCCTTGTTTTGCAGGTAGCCCTATGCTTGAAGATGAGTTAATCATTATTTATGAATCTAGCTAGACTCCATCTTGATAACACAGAATCATGTGCCCTCTTGATTATGCTGTTACGATCAATACAAACACCCTTTATGGCTAGAAACAGATTCAATAGGTTTAAAGAGTGTTTTAAAGAAAAGATCCTGAGACTTGCAAAATCCAAAGGAAAAAGAACTAATCACATTATCAATTAAATTATATATTAATTTATATAAGTTAGGTAAATTAATTTGAAGAAAATGATAAATATAAGAGATAAAATGAAAAAATATATTGCCATCTAAATCCAAAATTCATCTTCAAGCTGCTCCTATATAATACTCCATCCATCCGATCCTAATTATAAGAACAATTTTGTAATGCAAAAAGTGTTCTTATAATTAGGACAAGAGATAGTATTTAAGTGCCATGGATTATGCAAAAGAAAAAAAAAGGAGATTTATCTTCTTTTACTAAATATTTGTAGCTATTATTTCTTTTTCTTGATAGCCTTTTCGACATTTTTGATTGTGTTGTTAATATTTTTTTTCAAGGTCTTGACTATTTGTTAAGTCCCATAATGATAGGCCGAAAACTTCCTAATGTGGCGGCTAGAGATCTTGTCTATATAATTGACAAATAAAGTTGACAAAATTTATGTTATTACTGAGGGCAAAGGGAAAATAGGTGCGTTGGCTGGATAAGAAGTCTCAAACAATCCACAAATCAACAACTATAATATATATCCATCTTTGAAAGAAAATTGAATAACCTGATATCATACAGAGGCAATATATATATTGCATATCTGCATTCACCATTTTTGACAAAATCTCTGAACAACATCAAGCCTTGTAGTTACAGAAAGAACTAACCCCCTATAGCTTCATTTCCACCAAAAGTCCTCAAACAAAGTAAGAATGACCATAATGAAAATTTAGGACCAAAGCTATTCGGTGCCGATGTTGCCAACTGGTACGAGGCTCTCTGAATAATTGAGAATACCATCACAAATGACAGACTTGGGGATATCAGATGCCTTAAATTCATGGGTTGTGAGATTGAGCAAAACAGGTTTTCGTTTATCATCTTCACTGTTATCAATGGGTGGTTCGAACAACGAAGAAGCAACAAGGCAGACAATTTCATTCCTCCAAATAGCTACTGGCACTAACAAATAGCCTAAATAAGGGCTGCTAGTATATTTCTTAGTCCAAACCCACCTCTCTCTAGATGCACAAGCACCCTCCTCCATCACCCACAAATGAATCAACGATGATTTGAAGTCTCCGCTTAAAGTGTGAGAAAGCAAAGCAAGCTTGTTCTCATGTGCAGTAAGATATCTTGGATATGGTGTATTTGTGATTGAAAAGAGTGAAGAAGGCATTGGTATCAATGCAAACACTTCCATTGCTATGTCAAATGAGACAATCAAACCAACTTCATCTTCATCCTCCTCCAAACCTATCTTATACCCAATCCAAAAGATAGCTCCATTAAAAGAGAAACCATTAGAAGTTATACCTACATCATCTAAGTTCTCAAATTGTACATCCTTCCATGACCCTATACTTAATGAACAAACTTTCACTTCATTAACCCGACCATCATCTTCCTGAGCATTAATTTTCATTATCTTGTAATCATCAAGAATTGGGCTAAACCCAAATCCTATATATAATTCCTTACCTTCAAAATAACTAATAGATCTCGGCAACCGCCTCACCTCTCTAGTAGCTGGATTCCATACTAAAAGAGAAAGAGATGAAGAAAAAAATCCCATACAGAGCAAGCCATTGCAGGAACCGAACGTCCAAAGACAGAACCCCTTAACATCGAAAAGGGGATTGGCGGGAACTTCAAGGATTTGCATCTCATCATCGAGCAAATATAAGCGAAAATGATCAGATTTGCAAAAATCTTCAAAAAGAAGATAAGGATTTTGATGAGAGGAGTGGTGTAGGTGTTCAGCGATGAAAGATGGGGTTTTGAAGAGATTTTTCCAAAATTTGCACACACATTGAAATCGGAATAGGGATTTTACCGGAAGCCATATGAGAATGTTGATGATGATATCTTGAGGAAGAAGTGGGTTCGAGCCATCCATATCCATGTCCGTCATGGTGCTCGACGGGAAAGAACCGGCGCATCCAGAGAAGCCAAACCGGAATGAAGGGAACAAGAGATTGGGGCGACTCAAAGCGGGATCTGGCTTGCGTCCTTTTAGTTTCATATCCGCTGCCATCCGCTGCACTTAAGCGTCGCCGTTTTGACTTAAAAAAACTTGAAGCTGCACTCTTTTCTTTCTTTTTTTTTGGAAAAAATATTTAAAAATGCCGACCAGTGACTAAAAAAAATACTTCGGATCTTGAGCAAGATCTTAAAAAGATGTTTCAGGATACTGAAAAAATACTTTACAATCTTAAAAAATTATTGTAGGATTGTGAAAAAATATTTTTTAATATATTTTTAGTACATCAGGTTAAGACTTTAAATATTTTTTCAAGATCATGAAGTATTTTTCGCATACCAAGGTCAAGTATCCTAAAATATCTTTTTAGTATGATTCAGTAATCTTAAATATTTTTTCAAGATCCTAAAATAATTTTTTAAGATCATGAATTATTATTTTCAAGATCTGCAGTTAGTATATTTAAGTATCTTTTTTGATACCAATTAGTACCTTAAAATATTTTTTTTAAGATCTTAAAATAATTTTTCAAGATCATGAAATAATTTTCCAATATCATTTCGTATTTTAAAGTATATTTTTAGTACCATTCAAGACCTTTAAATATTTTTTCCAAAAAAAGAAAAGAAAAGAGTGCGACTTCAGTTTTTTTAAGTCAAAACGTCGACGCTTAAGTGCAAGCGGATGGCAGCGGATATGAAACTAAAAGGACGCAAGCCAGATCCCTCAAAGCGACGGTCCTTTTATCAAAACAAAAATCATTTTTTTAAAAAAATCAGTGATCATTAAAACTTTTTAGAAAATGATAAAAAAAAAATAAGGATAATATATTGTCACTATCTATTTTAGTCACTACTAATGTCACTACCACTTTTTTACTATTGGATTATAATCTCAAGAGGAGAGAGAAATGATAAATAACAGTGGAAAAGTGGTAGTGACATCGGTAGTGACTAAAATTGATAATGATAATATCCTATCCCAAAAAAATATCACTTGAACTTTCAAATCCCGTGGATAATAATAGTAATAAGATGAATGAGAATATAATTTTGTAAGTTATTTTTTTGAGTATTCATCTTTCACATTCTTATAGATAATTTTTAATATTTTAATAAATAATTTTTTAATTTTTAATAATCATCTTAAATATTGTCAGTACTTATCTTCCATATTTTTGACACTTACCTATTTTTTTTTTTTAGTAACGAAAAAAAAAAAGACTACTAAAATGAAAAATTAGGTACTGATATAGAAGATAAGTGCTAAAACGATTAACCTTGACCAAAACCATATTGTTTTAGCATATCAAAATTTTAAGGTCCTAATTATATCGAGCTATTATTGTCTTTCTTTTAGTATTTCAAAATTTTCAAGTTATTTAGTGAGCCATTGTATTTTCATGGCAACAAAGAAAAAAAAGAGAGAGAGAAGGAACCATTGCGTTTTATGAGCAAGCTTTTTGAAAATTTGTATATCTCAAGTTCTAAACTCTCTTGTCAGTTGTTTATAATACGTTAGGATATGAGATTAGTCAAGTTATTAAAAATCAGACTCCCCATTCGGCCTGTCTAGATCCTAGTCCAATTGTTCAAAGGTTTTTTTTTTTTTTTTTTTAAAAAAATCGTATGAAAAAAGGATAAATTTATTGTAGTAACTTCTTGTGATTAAATTAATATCTTCTAATTCTATACTAATTTTTCAAATAAGAAGTACTAAAAATAAGTAAAATATATATTAAAAAAATCAATGTTAAATAAACACAAAACAATAAAATTAATAATGGAATAAATACCCTTTCTGATCCCTGAGAAAAAACGCGATCCTCATTTTGGTCCCTTACAAAAAAAAAAGGTCCTTTTTAGTCAATAAAAAAGACGAATAAGGGTCGATTAGTTGACATTTTGATCCTTTACAAATTTTTAAAAGTCCTTTTTAGTCCATAAAAAAGATGAATAAAGGTTAATTTTTTTTGTAAGGGATAAAAAATAGGGTCCGTATTCTTTGTTAGGAACCGAAAAGTGTATTCACTCTTGATAAAAATAAAGTGAGCATAGAGAAGAAATTAAAAAAAAAAAAAAAAAAAAAAAAAACGAGTTAAGAAAATTGCTGAAAAGTTCATGAATTAAAGAAAATAAAATAATCATGACATGTAATATCATCCTATATATATAACTTTTCGCCCAACAAATATGTTTGTATCACTTTTAACTACTTCATAGATAATTAAGAAAAAGAAGTTGACAAAGAATGACACAGTTAGTTAAGGAATTGACTTTCACCCTAAAAGAGAAGAGATTTGATATCTACTAGTTGATGTGAAGATATATATATATATTTTTGGTATAAAAGCTAGAGCCTTTCAATTAAAATAAGGAATAAAAGGGATTGACTCTCATCCAATCTTGAGAAACTAAGGTCCTAATAAAAGAAGGACATTCATCAAAGAAGCATGAAACAGATAAAGCTTCTTTAGCTAATTTATCAGCTACCATATTTTTGCAGTGAGGGATATGCCTGAACTGCACTTCCCAGTTCTTTTCCAAGTACTTGCGGATCTGATATAAAAGTAGGCTCTGATTGCCTCCCAGTACCTGATCCGGTAAGGAATCAATCAGGATTTTAGAATCCGACTCCATGATAATTTTTCTGAATCCCTTGTTCCACGCTAAGTGCATACCTTTAAGGAGCTAGCTTGAAGAAGGTGATAAATATAAGAGATAAACTGAAAAAATATCTTGCCATCTAAAACCAAAATTCTTCTTCAAGCTAGCTCCTATATAATATACAAGTGCCATGGATTATTGCCAAAGAAAAAGCATGAGATTTAACTTCTTTAACTTAATATTTTTAGCTATTATTTCTTTTTCTTCATAGCCTTTTTGACATTTTTTATTGTGTTAATTTTTATTTTTTTTCTAGGTCTTGATTATTTGTTAAGTTTGAGTCCCATAATGATAGGCCGAAAACTTCCTAATGTGGTGGCTAGAGATCTTGTCTATATAATTGACAGATAGAGTTGACAAAATTTATGTTATTACTAAGGGCAATGGGAAAAATTTAACAACAAAATTATATATACAAGGGGCTGCTTGGCACTACAAAATTTCTGAAGGTGTAAAAGTGTACATAAAGGTTCAAAAGTGACACAATTTTGGTATGTCCATTAAAGACTCAGAATAATGAGGGATCACATATCCAAAACGAAAAAAGAATCATACACAAAGAGCTTCAGAACAACTTAAACAAACCCAGAAACCATTGGATTTAACTTGTAATGAGACTTACCAATTTGTTAATGGTATTTACAAGTTTAGTAATGAGATTTACAAAAGTGTTTATTGATGGAAAAAATATTAAGAAGAATATATGTATTTGTTAATGTGTATATATATATACATATAAGGAACCAAGTGGCCCAATGGTTAGGCCATTTGGCCCCCCATGAAGGTGGAGTGGGTTCATACCCCACATTCCTCACTTTCCCCCCAAAAAAAAAAAAAAAATCCATCTTTGGATCTCAAGGTGACGGTGATCGAAGCCCAGGCACCGACGGTTGCAACCTATCCGGTGGTCGATCCTCCGGTGGCTAGCCACGATGGCCCTTTCGGTAAGGGTCATTTTTCTTTTTTCTTTTTAAATTTTATTTAAAAGCTAAGAGTAAAAGGATAAATTCATCCGAATTTAAAAATCCCAATATGATCTTGGTACCTTTAAGTCATTTAAGAAATTTAACAAACATTTGGGGAGTTTTATAAATTCAAATGATATTTAAATTTAATTTTTCCTAAAACAAAGCAATAAAATTAATAAAAGTAAAGTGAGAATGGATAAGGGAAAAGAAAGATTTAAGAAAATTGCTGAAAAGTTTATGAATTAAAGAAAATAAAATAATTGAGATGTAACATCATCCTATATGTATGACTTTAGCCCAACAAATATGTGCGTGTCACTTTTAACTACCTCATACATAATTAAGAAAAAGAAGTTAAAAATTAGTTAAATTTTGTCAAGAAATTAAAATGATTTCCGTAGTTGACTAAATTCCCCAAGACTCTTTCCGTTTTACACCAAACCGGACACCAATTTTTGAATTGATTATTCCAATCCATTCAGTCCATTGAACAAGTCTAGAAGCTAATGATGTATGGCATTGTTAATATAAAATCTAATTGTGAAATTTTTATATGTAGTACCGGTCCTAAATATAGGGCAGAATTTATAGTATAAATTGCACAACAAATTTTACCCTACATTTAAGACCAGAGGTAGTACAAAAGTAGTATTGTTTTATTGGAATAGAAGTGTATGTTTAGATTATCTTTTAAGAATATCTTTTACAATTTACAAGGTAAGTATATGATAAAAATTTTGTCACGATTAGTAGAAAATAATTCCCAATAAAAAAAAAAAAAAGAAATCCATATCTTAAGGCTCACTAAGAACAAGTCGCAAGACCCACAGCATGAAGAGCGGGTAGTGGGTAACAATTGATCCGATGTCTTGTGTGAGAATAAAACCTCATCCAATTAATTGGATAGCTTTTGTGAAGCATGACCCAGAGAACGAGTCAAATGTTGTGACGCAGAAAGACTTTCATGTATATGATTTGTGAATAGCAGCTACAGATTTGGGTGGAATACACAATCAGACAAATGGAGGTACTGGTGTGAGCTTTGGAAGATACACAAATGAACAATGCAGAATGGATCAAACAAATTTTTAACAATCCTTGTATTGCAGGTAGCTCTATGCTTGAAGATGAGTTAATCATTATTTATGAATCTAGCTAGACTCCATCTTAATAACACAGAATCATGTGCCCTCTTGATAAAAGAGCAGACTGAACTAATTACAGGGCTGTGATTTGTCTATTGATAATTCTTCTGCAACCTTGGCCGAATCTGAGTCTAATGTAACAAACACCCTTTATGGTTAGAAACAGATTCAATAGGTTTAAAAAGTGTTTTAAAGAACAGATCCTGAGACTTGCAAAATCCAAAGGAAAAAGAATTAATCACATTATGAATTAAATTATATATTAATTGTTATATATTCATCTTGTAATGAAACAACAACTAGAAACTTTTATTCTCCCACAAATCAACAACTACAATATATATTCATCTTTGAAAGAAAATTGAATAACCTGATATCATAGGCAATCTAAATATTGCATATCTGCATTCACCATTTTTAACAAAATCTCTGAACAACATCAAGCCTTGTGGTTACAGAAAGAACTAAACTCCTATAGCTTCATTTCCATCAAAAGTGCTCAAACAAAGAAAAAATGATCATAATGAAAATTTAGGACCAAAGCTATTCGGTGTGGATGTTGCCAACTGGTACGAGGCTCTCTGAATAATGGAAAATACCATCAAAAAGTACAGGCCTGCGAATATCAGATGCCTTAAATTCATTGGTTGTGAGATTGAGCAAAACAGGTTTTCGTTCATCATCTTCAATTTTATCAATGGGTTCAGACAACGAAGAAGCAACAATGCAGACAACTTCATTCCTCCAAATAGCTACTGGGACTAACAAATAGCCTAAATAAGGGCTGCTAATATACTTCTTAGTCCAAACCCACCTCTCTCTAGATCCACAAGTACCCGCCTCCATCACCCACAAATGAATCAACAATGATGTGCGGTCTCCGCTCAAAGTGTGAGAAAGCAAAGCAAGCTTGTTCTCATGTGCAGTAAGATAACTTGGATATGGTGTATTTGTAATTGAAAAGGGTGAAGAAGGTATTGGTATCGATGCAAACACTTCCATGGCTATGTCAAATGAGACAATCCAACCAACTTCATCTACATCCTCCTCCAAATCTATCTTATACCCAATCCAAAAGATAGCTCCATTAAAACAGAAACCATTAGAAGTTATACCTACACCATCTAAGTTCCCAAATTGTACATCCTTCCATGACCCTATACTTAATGAATAAACTTTCACTTCATTAACCCGACCATCATCTTCCTGAGCATTAATTTCCACTATCTTGTAATCATCAACAATTGGGCTAAACCCAAATCCTATATAGAATTCCATATAGAATTCCGCATCTTCAAAATAACTAATAGATCTAGGCAACCGCCTCACCTCTCTAGTAGCTGGATTCCATACTAAAAGAGAAGGAGATGAAGAAAAAAATCCCATACAGAGCAAGCCATTGCAGGAACCGAATGTCCGAAGATCCAAACCCTTAACATCGAACAGGGAATAGTCGGGAAGTTCAAGGATTTGCATCCCACCATCGAGAGAATATAAACTAAAATTATCGGATTTTCCCAAATCTTCAAAAAGAAGATAAGGATTTTGATGAGAGGAGTGGTGGAGGTGTTCAGCGATGAAAGAGGGGGTTTTGAAGAGATTTTTCCAAACTTTGCACACACATTGACATCGGATTAGGGATTTTACCGGAAGCCGTATGAGAATGTTGTGAATGATATCTTGAGGAAGAAGTGGATTGGGGCCATCGATATCCATGTCCGTCGTGGCGCTCGACGGGAAAGAACCGCGCATCCAGAGAAGCCAAGCCGGGATGAAAGGAAAAGACAGATTGCGGAAGAAGACCTAAAACTAGGGCTGAGCATGAAACCTATAACCCATGAGCCCGCCCATATAACCCAGTGTAATTGGGCCATATTTACCACCCAAAAAAAGACTATATAATGGGTTGGGTTAGAACCCGCCCATTTAAGATTTAAATGGGCGGGTTATGAAGACACCTATACGCCCATACCCGCGTGTAATTTTTTTTTATTAACTACCTATCCCATTCTGCGTAAAGTATTCCCTGAATTCCTTCTTATTTGAGTATCCAGCCACCTCTAATCCATACCTATAATGGCTGTCAACCCTTAATCTCGCTCACTTTCTCTCTCTATAGCTCTGTCTATTCAAACTTGTGAGTTGTTATTGATTCTACATGTAATGTAGAAGATTTTAAGTGGATGAATATCTTCAAACTGAATTAGTTGGCTTTTGTAATCCAAAATTTGATGTTTTAGCATGGTGGAGAGTGAATGTTTCCAAGTAAAAAGTTTTAAATTTGTTGGCATGTAATTTGTTGGATATACTAGTATCTACAGTATATCTTCAAAATTAGCTTTTAGTACTAGGTTGAATACTAGATTCTTTCAAGTGAATCTGTAGATGATGAAGACTGAAGCATGCAGATTCAATGGAAGCATGCCATTTTGTTAATCTATGAACTTGTGGTTGTAATGTTTTAATTTAAAAGTGGGAGTTTGAACATCAAGATTATGTAATGATAGTACTTTTCTAAATTTATGTTGTTCGTGTGAATTGTAAGTATAAAACTTTGAAGATTGATTTGAGAGAATGGAATGATGAATTTGGATAGATCTTAACGCTTATATATATATTTTTTAAAGAAAAATAAACAAGTCAAATGTAAATGGGTTACCCAAAACCCTAGGTTAGCGCTCATTTATGTGATAGCCCATTTATACGGGTTTAAATGGGTTGAGGTATGAGTATGGGCTAACCCATACCCATTTAAAATTAAATGGGCGGGCTATGGGTTTGGCCTCGGTTGCCCAACCCGCCCATCGCTTCCGCCTTACCTAAAACGACGAACTTTTTATCAAAACAAAAATCATTTTTTCAAAAAAACCAGTGATCATTACAATTTTTAAAAAAATGATAAAAAAAAAAATACCACTTAAATTTTATAATTTGATTAATAATAACAGTGATGATGAGATTAATAAAAATAATAAATCAATTGGTAACTATTTAAAAAAATTAACTTATTTAAAATTTTGAAATTCAAAGAGTATTATCTTAGAATTTTCTTAAAATTTTAAAGGTTAAAAAATCACAATTTTTACCTCAAATTGAAAATTTTGTTAGTTTTTTTTTTCTTTTGAGTATTCATCTTTCAGATTCTCATAGATCATTTTTAATAAATATTTTTTTAATTTTTAATAATAATCTTAAATATTGTCAGTATTCATCTTCCATATTTTTGACATTATCTATGACTTTTTTAGTAATGAAAAAAATTTAAAATGGCTACTGAAAAAATTGAAAAATTAAGTACTGAAAAAAGTGAAAAATATGTACTAATAATATAGAAGATAAATGCTAAAAAAATTAACCTACCATGTTTTTTTAGCATATCGAAAGTTTAAGGTCTTAATTTTATTGAGCTATTGTCTTTCTTTTCGTATTTCAAAATTTTTAAGTTATTTGGTGAACCATTGTATTTTTTATGGCAACAAAGGGAAAAAAAGAAAAAGAAAAAAAGGAACCGTTTCGTTTTATGAGCAAGCTTTTTAAAAGTTTGTATATCTAAAGTATTAAAAATCAGACTCCCCATTCGCCCGTCTAGATCCTAGTCCAATTGTTTAAAGTTAAATGATAAAATTATTGTAACTCGTTGTGATTAAATTAATATGTTTTAATTACATGCTAAGTTTTCAAATAAGAGGTACTAAAAATAAGATATATATATATATATATATAAAGTTCAATGTTAAATAAAACAAAGGAAAAATTACATTTAAATATCATTTGAATTTACAAAACCCCCAAATGTCTGTTAAATTTGTTAAAAGACTTAAAGGTACAAAGGACCATGTTGACATTTTCAAATCCAGGTAAATTTATCCTTTTGCCCTTAGTTTTTAAATAAATTAAAAAAAAAAAAAAAAGACTCTCATTTGGAGAGCTACCACGGCCGGCCAGAAGATCGATCCGGACGGCCTACAACTGTCGGTGCACGGGCTACAGCCACAGGCGGCTGAGATCCGTTGACGGTTTTTTTTTTTTTTTGGGCGGGGTTGGATCTTTGTTTCAAAAAAAGATTCAATGAAAGTGAGAAAGGTAGGGTTCGAACCCACCCTATATTCATGGGGAATATATATATGCATTAACAAATAGATATATTCTTCTTAATATTTTTCCATCAACAAACACTCTAGTAAATCTCATTACTGAACTTATAAATACCATTAACAAATTGGCAAGTCTCATTACAAGATTTGTTATAACTAACTCTTATTTGTTGTTTCATGAGAGACACTTGTGAAAAACCAGATAAAAGCACTAATAATTATCATTCCTAAACTTGTAAATACCATTAACGAATTGGTAATTCTCATTACAATATTTGTAATAGTTGACCCCTTGTTTGTTGTTCCGTGATAAACACTTGTGAAAAATCTGACGAAAGCACTAGTACTTCTCATTACTACATTTGTAAATACAATTAGTGAATTAGTAATTCCCATCACAATATTTGTAATAATAGATCTTTGTTTGTTGTTTCATGAGATACACTTGTGAAAAACCAGATGAAGCACTGGTAATTACCATTAATAAACTTGCAAATATCATTAACGAATTGGTAATTCTCATTACAATATTTGTAATAATTGACCCTTATTTGTTGTTTCATGAGAAACACTTGTGAAAAACTTGACAAAAGCACTGATAATTCTCATTACTAAACTTGTAAATACCATTAACAAATTAGTAATTCCCATTACAATCTTTGTAATAATTGACCCTTGTTTAATGTTTCATGAAAGACACTTGTGAAAAACATGATGAAAACACTGGTAATTCTCATTACTAAACTTGTAAATACTATTAACGAATTAGTAATTCTCATTACAATATTTGTAATAATTGACCCTTGTTTGTTGTTTTATAAGAGATACTAGTGAAAAACCTGACGAAAACACTGATAATTACCATGACTAAACTTGTAAATACCATTAACGAATTGGTAATTCTCATTACAAGATTTGTTATAACTGAACCTTATTTTTTATTTCATGAGAGACACTTGTGAAAAACCTGATGAAAGCACTGGTAATTCCCATTACTAAACTTGTAAATACTATTAATGAATTGGTAATTTCCATTATAATATTTATTATAACTGACCCTTGTTTGTTGTTTCATAAGAGACACTTGTGAAAAACCTGACGAAAGCACTAGTAATTACCATTTCAAAACTTGCAAATACCATTAACAAATTGGTAATTCCCATTACAAGATTTGTTATAAATCATTTACTTTTTGTTATTACCATTAACTTGTAAATGATTTGTAACAAATCTTGTAATGAGAATTACCAATTTGTTAATAATATTTACAAGTTTAGTAATGATAATTACCAGTGCTTTCGCCAGATTTTTCACAAGTGTCCCTCATGAAACAACAAACAACGGTCAATTATTACAAATATTATAATGGAAATTACCAAATCGTTAATGGTATTTACAAGTTTATTAATGAGAATTACTAGTGCTTTCGTCAGGTTTTTCATAAGTGTTTCTCATGAAACAACAAACAAGGGTCAATTATTACAAATATTGTAATGAGAATTACCGATTCATTAATGATATTTTCAAGTTGAATGGGAATTATCAGTGCTTTCATCAAGTTTTTCACAAGTGTTTCTCATGAAATAACAAACAAGGGTCAATTATTACAAATATTGTAATGAGAATTACCAATTCGTTAATAATATTTTCAAGTTTAGTAATGGGAATTTTCAATGCTTTCGTTAGGTTTTTCACAAGTGTCTCTCATGAAACATCAAATAAGGGTCGGTTATAACAAATCTTGTAATGAGACTTACCAATTTGTTAATGCTATTTACAAGTTCAGTAATGAGATTTATAATAGTGTTTGTTGATGGAAAAAATGTTAAGAAGAATATATATGTATATATATTAAAGAAATCAAGTGGCCTAGTGGTCAGGTCATTTGGCCCCCATGAAGGTGGGGTGGGTTCAAACCCCACATTCCTCACTTTAATTGAATCTTTTTTTTTTTTTAAAGATTCAACCCCACCAAAAAAAAAATCCATCTACGGATCTCAGGGTGCCGGTGCCGAAGCTCGTGCACCCTATTTGGTGGTCGATCCTTTGGCGGCCGACCACGGTGGCATTTTGGCGATGGTCATTTTTCTTTTTCTTTTTAATTTATTTAAAAGCTAGGGGCAAAAGGGTAAATTCACCCAAATTTGAAAATCCCAATATGGTTCTTGGTACCTTTAAATCCTTTAATAAATTTAACAGGCATTTGGCCTTTTACAAATTCAAATGGTATTTAAATGTAATTTTTCCTAAAACAAAACAATAAAATTAATAAAAGTAAAGTGAGTATGGATAAGGGGGAAAAACGATTTAAGAAAATTGTTGAAAAGTTATGAATTAAAGAAAATAAAATAATTATGAGATGTAACATCACCCTATATGTATAATTTTGGCCCAACAAATATGTGCGTGTCACTTTTAACTACCTCTAAGAAAAAGAAGTTAAAAATTAGTTAAATTGTTAAATTTTTTCAAGAAATTAAAATGATTTCCGTAGTTGACTAAATTCCCCAAAGCTCCTTTCCGTTTACACCAAACCAAACACCAATTCTTGAATTGATTGTTCCAATCCGTTCGGTCCATTTACTATTTGTTAAGTCCCATACTTGTGAAAAATATGACGAAAACACTGGTAATTCCCATTACTAAACTTGTAAATAATATTAACGAATTAGTAATTCTCATTACAATATTTGTAATAATTGACCCTTGTTTGTTGTTTTATAAGAGACACTTGTGAAAAATCTGACGAAAACACTAGTAATTACCATGACTAAACTTGTAAATACCATTAACGAATTGGTAATTCTCATTACAAGATTTGTTATAACTGACCCTTATTTTTTATTTTATGAGAGACATTTGTGAAAAGCCTGATGAAAGCACTGGTAATTCCATTACTAAACTTGTAAATACTATTAATGAATTGATAATTCCTCATTACAAGATTTATTATAACTGACCCTTATTTGTTGGTTCATAAGAGACACTTGTGAAAAACCTTACAAAAGCTGTAACGTCTTCAAATTTTACTTATCATAATAATTAATTAAGGGTTCATTAACAATTAAGTAATGCCCAGCATTTACCGAAATATACAAAAGTAAATCAGAGTATGCAGAATGAGCCCTAACGTGGCAATATACAATCATCCAACATAAACCAAAAACACAGAAGCACTACTTTTAGTAGAGTAGGAGTAACCGAAGCTTCTGAGGTCTTCCCTAATGGACCCGGACGGGAACTATCACCTGAAAAATGTTGTAACCATCAATCCAACTTATTACGAATACTAATATGTGCTAGTGAGGTGCCAAGTGGAACAATTTATATAACAAAATATTAAAAAATATAATTCACCGATATCCACATCACAAAATTTCATATCATAAATTAGGTATTACAATTTTTCATTAACATGATTCCCAATATGCCTCCCACCAATCCAACCGAACCGCTTTATTTCTTCCGACTAGACCCATGGGCTAAGTTACATCCATGTTACTAGTTACTCAAAAGCTCACTGGTCATATGATGAGGACCGGCCAAAATCCTCAGAGCACACGTCCCAGACCATGGGCCTTTTCCCCTCATTGAATATGTAGGGTGTCGTATGCCCTCATTGAACTAGTGGGTCAGTCCCTCATTGAACAGGTGGGACAATAGAAAGCCAACCATCGTGCACCAATGGAGGCCTCACAATGTGGTGGAATATATTACTTCATTTCCTCCCAATTCAACCATTCCCATAATTATCATAATAAATATCATAATATCAAAACTCTCAATTCTTATACATAAATAAATAAATATGTATAAATTCATAATTTAAAACATAAGGTTCCGCAAGGCAATTTATATTAAAAATATTCATAGTGATTTCACAAGATACTCACAAACAACATATCAATACACATAACGAGTGGAAAGTGGTTACCTCTCGCCGAAGCTAATTATTATTACATTGCTCCTAATCCAAGAGCTCAAACACACGCTAAAAATCAATCTACCACAACCAATTTACTAACCATTAATAACTCTTCTAAAACTCTACATAATAAAACTTATAATTTCATAAAATTGAAATAGACAAATTTTAATAATAAATTTATTTGGAACGCTTGAAGTGGATACATTATGACGGGACTAAAAAACCAAGGAGACCATTGTAATTATTCCTTTATATTTATTATTAATTAATAACTCCATTTTCTATTTATTATTAATTAATAATTTCCTTTATTATTTATTCCCCTTTTTAATAATAATAACAATATCTATTTATTATTATTATTATTATTATTATTATTATTATTATTATTTTACTAATTATCATCATTTTCGACAATTAATTTAAACCCTCAAAGACTATTCTAACACTTTAAATTAGGATTTTTAAATAAACATTAACAACATAAAAATACATTTTGTTATAATAATATTTATTTATTTATTTTAAACAGTCATCATGTTTATTTTTCCCAAATGCAATATTATATATATATATACACACATACATATATGGGAATATCGGATATCCTGTCACTGGATATAGTCTTCTGTCCAGTGAGTTATACTACGTCGTTTTCAGCTCCTCAAATTAGCGCAAAATCGTTAAGGAAATAGCACATGCTCCACTTACACACTTTCCACTGCAGCATTTATATTTATTCACCACCCATTCTGAGCCTCACCAAAACCACAGAGAACGAGATCACTCACAGCAATATACGACGCACCCACGCTCCCTTGTCTTTGTTGAAATTCTGCAAATCTCTTTTGGTCTCTATATAGACACACAAAGACTACTACATAACTACAAGAACCCTGTTTTTTTCTTTCCAAGTTAGCGACACACAAACACACACAAAAACATGACAGCTCGATTTCAAGAACAACTATACATATATGTCATTTATATGACAACAAGTTTTATGCAGTGGAAGAAAACAAAACTCAAAACACAAACTGAACCCGATGGCTTACCTCTGTTTTTCTTGTTCTAAAGCAGAGCAAGATGAAGGTTCGAATGCTGGCCCTCACGCATTTAAAAAATAATAATATGAATTTGCAAAGATCGAATGCTGGCCCTCACGCATTTAAAAAAAAGAAGATCAAAGCATTACCTCATTGGAAGAAGAAGAAGTAGTAGAAGAAACAAGTGATAGCCACGCGGAGAAGAGAACCTGAGATAATGTGTTGTCGTGGATATACACCGATTAGTTACTTAGATATTGAAAGCAAATAATATGTTGCAGTTAGACAATTATTTATATCAACGAGGTACAAACTCGGCCACTTTATCTAAGAACCAAATAATGTGTTGCAGTTACAGAATATATATATTCCTGTGGAAGAAAGAAAACAAAGTGACTTTTAACCAAATAACTAGAAAATAAATGAGGCCATTGCTTCTTCACCGCTTTCCAAATCTAAACACGTAGGACACAGATTACTCAGTCCCACAGATTGACACATAGCTCTCCTCTTCCATGTGCCTCTTCACTCTTCACTCTCTCACTTGGCTATAAATACACCTGAACCTGATCACTGCACTACTCATCACTACTCTCTCCTTCTCAGAAAAAATGGCCACCGTCTCCACCGTCCTCCTCATCCTGCTGCTCTCGGCCTCTGCAATTTCCTCCGTCTTTGGTGGTGGCTGTGAAATGGAGCTGCTTCGGCTGGCTCACACTCAAGTTGTTGAAGCTAGGACTTGGGTTGAAGAGAGTCTTCATCACCCTCATCAGCAAAGTGGCTTTAACGTCACAAGCTCAATGCTTTCATCATCGGCATCGTCGCCCGCCACGGTCGCGGGTGTGGCGCTTGGAGATTGTGCTAAGCTGTATGAAGAGAGTGAGCAGAGGATGAATGAGTTGCTCTGCTTTAGAACAAGAAAAACAGAGGTAAGCCATCGGGTTCGGTTTGTGTTTTGAGTTTTGTTTTCTTCCACTGCATAAAACTTGCTGTCATATAAATGACATATATGTATAGTTGTTCTTGAAGCTGAGCTGTCATGTTTTTGTGTGTGTTAGTGTGTTGCTGAACTTGGAAAGAAAAGAACAGGGTTCTTGCAGTCATGTAGTAGTATTTGTGTGTTTATATAGAGACCAAAAGAGACTTGCAGAATTTCAAGAAAGACAAGGAAGCGTGGGTGCGACGTATACTGCTATGAGTGATCTCGTTCTCTGTGGTTTCGATAAGGCTCAGAATGGGTGGTGAATAAATATAAATGCTGTAGTGGAAAGTGTGTAAGTGGAGCATGTGCTATTTCCTTAACGATTTTGCGCTAATTTGAGGAGCTGAAAACGGCGTAGTATAATTCACTGGACAGAAGGCTATATCCAGTGACAGGATATCCGATATTCCCTACATATATATATATATATATATATTCATATACTTACGCAGCAATGTGTGAGTTGGATTTAAATGTGTCCGATAAAATTGAACTTAATAAGTAATAGGGGTTTAAACTTCTCATGTTACATGAGAAGAAGAAGATTACATACACATAATGAAATAGTGGAACCCACATATATATATATATATAATGCTAATTATTTATATAAGTGGGTCCCACCATTTTATGATATGAGAAAACATTTCTCCTACAAACATGAGAAGTGTTTTTCCCTAAGTAATATATGATAAAGCATCAGGACTTTTAAACCTGCCTTGGATTAAATGTAGTGTTGCTTACATTGTTCATGCTATATTCTTTCTTTCAACCTATATTGTATATATTTATAAAATAGCAAGTTTTTCTCTTTTTCTTTCCCAAAAGCAACCCTAGATATACATATATATATATATATAAATATAACTCTCCATATTATGTGTATTTAAAATACATTTGGAAGATATTGGAGAGTTATTTAAGTTATTTTATTTTTTATTTTTATTTTTATTTTTTTTGAGATTTTCATGATACTATATTATTTTAAGAGATATCAATCTAGATGCATTATTTGTGGGGTTTCAATTTAAAATAAAATAAAATAAATAAAGATTTAGTATTATTGTTATTATTATTATCATATAATTTCCTCACAATCGAGAAGCACCGGTTTCGGATTGTTTGCTTTGGCAACATTTGGAGATTGAATAGATTGGGCCCCACAAATTGAATGAGAATTGAATACCTAAAAAAACTAGAAGAGAGCCGATGGAAAAGGGATGAAGGAAACACGGCTAGAATAGAGAAAAGCAGAGACACAATGAGCTTTTGGGTTTTATCATCTCAATCACCACGTAACTCATGCATACATATATCGGACCTTGGAAGAATTTTTTGGGGAGGCTAAATGTATACTCATTAACTAATTTTTAAGAAAAAATATTTGGGGGATCAAATGTATAAATTTTTAAGCCAAATATATAATTTTTTGGTGCCAAATGTGTAAAAAAATCTAATTTGTATTAAAAATTTAGAATAATTTTTTTTGGGGGGGGGGCATGGCCCCCATTGTCTATGCCAAGGTCCGTCATTGTCACCACGTAACTCATGCATACATATATATATATATATATATATATCCTATCTTTTTAGTTTTTAATGATTTGTGTGTAGCAACATATCAAAACAAGAAGCAAGCTTGATATAGATTTTTTTCCCTTCTCTTTCCTTAACTTCCAAGTGCAGCGATATGTAGCTTCCTGATAGTTCATGTGCAGCTTTCAATAAATATTATTCAAGTAATCCCCTTCTGCTTCCTAAGGGTTCATATGGCTGTTTTTGGGTTTTATATCTATTATTCAAGTTTCTACTTGAGCAGCGAAAGAGGTTTTGAAACATTTAAGCAAGCTGAAACCGACCCTTTTCTAGTATTCATTTAGTAGATTACTCTTGTGGTATTATAGCTATATTCCTAGCAGCTACTATGCAGAAACTTGCATCGGTTTATCGTTGAAACAAGAAGGAAAAGAAGTTTAAAGTTACCTCTATTTTGTTGGCTTCCAAGCCGAGCAAGATATGCTTGAATTTCCCCCTCTCTCCCCTTCTTTCTCTCTTGGTTTTCAGACTCTCAACTCAGCTCTGATCATTATTTTGTTTGAGATAGCGTGAGTGGTTAGAGTCAAGAAGCATGGTTTATGTACAGGTTTAAGGGTCTGGTCCAAGGTGGATGGACCGCTGGTCCGAGGAGCAAAGTTAATGGTCTATGGCGCTGGGCTCGATGGGCATGGGAGGTTCCTTCGGCGTGATTGTCGCCGATGCCATGATCGGCGTTGAGGTTCTGGTTTGACGTGTTTAATCCATCTCCTCTCGCCGTCTGTGTCCATGTCCGCCAACTAATATGGTGAGATTGTTTTCTTTGGTTTTGTCATGCTTATTGGATCACAGGGGTGTGGGCTAGTTTAATATATCTATTTTGCTGTGCATTTTTGGTGGAGTTGAGGCCATGGGGAGAGGCTTTGTTGCTCGAGAAGCATGGTGTGGGTGGACACTGGGCTCGAGAGAAATGAAGGAGTATGGCTGTTGCATGAACAATGGTTTATCACCTAAAGCAGATGATTTCTCGTAACTCTGTTTCTCGGCGTGGTCTGGTTTCTTTCTTACGTGTCACAGTTGGGTAAATAATATCAGGATCCGCTTGATCCGCTTGGTTTAAATACAAGGGAGTATACAATTACCAAGCTCAATCTCGCAACTCCTAACCATCAATGAAGAACAACCCAAAAGGCTACGATGGAGGTTGGTTTGGTTTTGTTTGTTGGGCCAAGAATGCATGATTGTGGGAGTGAGATGCGGATGGCTTATTTCCAAATCTCCATTTCCGTTATGCTATTGGATTGAGAACGAGAATATTAATTGGGAGAGTGTATATATATATATAAGCCAAAATGCAATAGGCCTTTTAAAAAAAAATGCATAAGCCTTTAAATTCCAAACTTTTAGGCCACAACTATTCCTAAAAATATTCCTCGAATTCTTTTCCTAAATTAATTTATTTTGGCCATAAGATATCATCTCCAAAATATTCAAGCCAAAAATTATTCTCAATTATTTGACTTTAATTTATAGGAAAATATGCCTTAAATCCCAATAAATTTTTTTTTAAAAAATAATTAAGGCTCAATTTTCCATAACCAAACCCATATCATATTTTAATTCCCAAAATCCGAAATTTGTGATGTTACAAAAGCACTAGTAATTACCATTTCAAAACTTGCAAATACCATTAACAAATTGGTAATTCCCATTACAAGATTTGTTATAAATCATTTACTTTTTGTTATTACCATTAACTTGTAAATGATTTGTAACAAATCTTGTAATAGGAATTACCAATTTGTTAATAGTATTTACAAGTTTAGTAATGGTAATTATCAGTGCTTTCGTCAGATTTTTCACAAGTGTCCCTCATGAAACAACAAACAAGGGTCAATTATTACAAATATTATAATGGAAATTCTCGTTAGTGGTATTTACAAGTTTAGTAATGAGAATTACTAATGTTTTAGTCGGAGTTTTTCATAAGTGTTTCTCATGAAACAACAAACAAGGGTCAATTATTACAAATATTGTAATGAGAATTACCGATTCATTAATGATATTTTCAAGTTCAGTAATGGGAATTATCAGTGCTTTCATCAGGTTTTTCACAAGTGTTTCTCATGAAACAACAAACAAGGGTCAATTATTACAAATATTATAATGAGAATTACCAATTCGTTAATAATATTTTCAAGTTTAGTAATGGGAATTTTCAATGCTTTCGTTAGGTTTTTCACAAGTGTCTCTCATGAAACATCAAATAAGGGTCAGTTATAACAAATCTTGTAATGAGACTTACCAATTTGTTAATGATATTTACAAGTTCAGTAATGAGATTTATAATAGTGTTTGTTAATGGAAAAAATGTTAAGAAGAAAATATATATATATATATATATATATTAAAGAAATCAAGTGGCCTAATGGTCAGGTCATTTGGCCCCATGAAGGTGGGGTGGGTTCAAACCCCACATTCCTCACTTTAATTGAATCTTTTTTTTTTTTTTAAAAGGTTCAACCCCACCAAAAAAAAAAATCCATCTACGGATCTCGGGTGCGGTGGCGAAGCCTGTGCACTGCGGTTCTGGCTGTTTGGTGGTCGATCCTTCGGCCGGCCACAATGGCCCTTTGGCGAGGGTCATTTTTCTTTTTCTTTTTAATTTATTTCAAAGCTAAGGGCAAAAAGGTAAATTCACCCAAATTTAAAAATCCCAATATGGTTCTTGGTACCTTTAAATCCTTTAATAAATTTAACAGACATTTAGGCTTTTACAAATTCAAATGGTATTTAAATGTAATTTTTCCTAAAACAAAACAATAAAATTAATAAAAGTAAAGTGAGTATGGATAAGGGGGAAAAACGATTTAAGAAAATTGCTGAAAATTTTATGAATTAAAGAAAATAAAATAATTATGAGATGTAACATCACCCTATATGTATAATTTTGGCCCAACAAATATGCGTGTGTCACTTTTAACTACCTCATACATAATTAAGAAAAAGAAGTTAAAAATTAGTTAAATTGTTAAATTTTGTCAAGAAATTAAAATGATTTCAGTAGTTGACTAAATTCCCCAAAGCTCCTTTCCGTTTTACACCAAACCGGACACCAATTCTTGAATTGATTGTTCCAATCCGTTCGGTCCATTGACTATTTGTTCCTAATGTGGTGGCTAGAGATCTTGTCTATATAATTGACAAATAGAATTGACAAAATTCATGTTATTACTAAGGGTGAAGGGAAAAATTTAACAACAAAGTTTTATATACAAGGGGCTGCTTGGCACTATAAAATTTCTAAAGGTGTGAAAGTGTACACAAAGGTTCAAAAGTGATACAATTTTCGTCCGTCCGTTAAAGATTCAGAATAATGAGGGATCATATATCCAAAACGAAAAAGGAATCAATACAACCAACGTCACCTTCATCCTCCTCCAAACCTATCTTATACCCAATCCAAAAGATAGCTCCATTAAAAGAGAGACCATTAGAAGTTAGGGCCCGTTTGGATGGGCTTTTAAAAAAAGTGCTTTTTTTTTTTATTGCTTTTTAAAAAAGTGCTTTAATTAGAAATTAAACTATTTTACATTTGGATACACAATTTAAAAGGCACTTTTAAATAAAAAAAGCTGTTTGGATGTTAAAATAGAGAAGCACTTTTTTATTAGTAAAATTACCGAAATGGACATATAAAAGAACTTTTTTTTTTTTTTTTTTTTACATTCATTTGGATAAGAAAGCACTTATGTTAAAATTTTAGAAATATTATATTCAATAATTGAATTTAAAATTATAATATAATTGAATTTTAATAATATTGAAATTTAATTGTTGATATAATTTTTCATACACCATATAGATCAAAGTTATTGTCAAATATTTCTTTTAGTTTATATACCGACTAAAAAACAAAAATTAAATAGTATACAACAATGTAAGATAACTTAAAACTTCATTATCACTCATGAACAATAATTTCCATTCAAAATGGTCAACTACTATATTATAACCAATGCATTAATTGCACCATATTCCAAAAATAGAAATAATATTCATTATACTACATAGAACTAAAAGCTAACGACGATCTTCTCTATTGGACAATTGATTTCTAATAGTATTCCTTGTTTCTTCCATCGATCTAATAGATTCGGAGTTGGCCCTTCCCATTCATATTCTCTATGATCATCATTATTACCTTCAAACTCATCAATGTTCTCAAATCTTCTAAGCATATCTATATCATAAGAATCCATTTTCCTTATATAATTATGAAGAGCAAAGGTTGCCCATATGATAGCAAATTGAGTTTGAAGCTCAAAGTTGGTCATATTCTGCAATATCCTCCACCTTGCTTTGCAAACTCCAAAGGTTCTTTCAATGACACTTCTTAAACTTGAATGACGATAATTGAAGATTTCATTTTGTGATCTAAAAGTTGGGGCCAATCTGAATTGAGGAAGATGATATCTTGTATTTCTATATGGCCCTAAAAACCCTTTGAAATTGGGCTATCCGGAATCAACAAGGTAGTATTTGCTTTGTAATAAAATGTTGTTATATTTGTAACAACTGTATAATAATAATTGTCATAATTCACAATAAAATTAAATAATTACCTTCAGGAGGCTGGGGAAAATGTAAGTGCGGCTTTCTGAGAGTATCCATGAAAATCTTTGTATCATGTGTAGAGCCTTCCACATCTTATGTTTCAAACCCATTACTAATTGGGTAAAACTCTATCTCCACAATGCAGCATATTACAGATATGTATGAATCATTGAACATTAGCTAAACTATATGCAATCCTTAATGCCAAGTTGGATCTCAATCTGCAAAAAATAGGCAACGTAAAGAGGGATATAATTGGATAGTAGTTTCCCATACTACAGATTCAAGACCAAAACCTTAAAAATAAACAAAATGAGTAATGGTTAAGTTTCAGGGGCTTCAAGTGGTCTTGGTCTTGATACCACCCGAGTTCTAGCATTGCGTGGTGTCCATGTGGTTATGGCGTAAGGAATGTGGACTCGGTATGAGCGTCAAAAACAAATTAGTTGAGCAAATCCCCCGCTAAAATTGATGTTATGAAGCTAGACCTTGGCTCAATGACATCGTGAGGAAATTTGCTTCGATTACAATTCCTCCAGTCGCCTCTCAATATCCTAATGTAAGTTGTTTAGCGATGTCGGTTTGCCTATTAATCTCCTAATTTATGATTTTTTAGCACGTCGGGATTCTCGTGGTACATTTGGGAATAAAGAAAAAAGATGTAGGTCATGAGACTTTTTTCTTACTTAAATCCTTCTGCGATATTATATCGTAAATAAACTAAATTTCAAATGCATACCAAAACCATTCACCAAAGCCATAATATAACTCAAGCTTTTGATCAAATTACGAAAGGATGTCAAACCTCGATCGAAGAACACAAACCAACCGAATCGACACAAAGCAGTTGCAACACACATACAAATCCTTAATTAAAAGCCATATTTAATTTAAGGAAAATGAAGAGCAAGTGCAGTAGCTAAACAACAAGATCAGTTAGGAATAGCACAGATCGAACATCTTACGGAGGCTTGCGGCAATCTGTTTCAGTGATTTAATTATTATAAGAAAAGGGGGCAAAAATTAAGGAAAATGCTGTATAAAAACTAAATCGAAGCATGAAATTAAGGGTAAAAATGGATTTTCTTTAGGAAATAAAATGTTAGTTTCGCGAGAACTTGCGAGAGGCGAAAAATGCGTGAACAAACTCAAGCACAATAGATAGAGAAGAGAAAAGGCCAATAGAATATCGAGAGATGGTGTTTAATTACCTCTTGTTGGCATGACTCGGGGAGAATAAGGAGAAGGAGTATCCAGGGTGGGGACACGCGATGGCGAAGGAGAGGAGGCACGAATATGCGATGGCGAAGGAGAACGAGGGAGTATACGGCGCGAAAATCTCCAGGATATTTGTGGTCATTTTATGCCCAAATCCAAATAGCCGTCAAATGTTGTTCTTTCTCTCTCATCTAGCGCATGAACTTTTTTTAAGTTTCAGATTGGAGCTTTAAAAAAAGGAGAAATTTGGGCTTTTTTGTGATTTTTGCTTTTTTTTTTAAAGTCCCCCATCCAAATACATAAAATAACAAAAAAGCACTTTTTTAAGAAAAAAAAGCCCATCAAAATGCAGCCTTATACCTACACCATATAAGTTCCCAAATTGTACATCCTTCCATGACCCTATATTTAATGAATAAACTTTCACTTCATTAACCCAACCATCATCTTCCTCTGCATTAATTTTCACTATCTTGTAATCATCAACAATTGGGCTAAACCCAAATCCTATATAGAATTCCTCACCTTCAAAATAAATATTAGATCTAGGCAACGGCCTCACCTTTCTAGTAGCTGGATTCCGTACTAAAAGAGGAAGAGATGAAGAAAAAAAATCCTCTACAGAGCAAGCCATTGCAGGCACCCAACGTCCAACTACGCAACCCTTTAACATCGAAAAGTGGATTGTCGGGAACTTCAAGGATTTGCATCTCACCATCGAGCAAATGTAAGCAAAAATTATCAGATTTGCCAAAATCTTCAAAAAGAAGATAAGGATTTTGATGAGAGGAGTGGTGGAGGTGTTCAGCGATGAACGATGGGGTTTTGAAGAGATTTTTCCAAAATTTGCACACACATTGAAATCGGATTAGGGATTTTACTGGAAGCCGTATGAGAATGTTGTGAATGATATCTTGAGGAAGAAGTGGGTAGGAGCCCTCTATATCCATTTCCGTCATGGCGCGCGACGGGAAAGAACCACGCATCCAGGGAAGCCGGGCCGGAATGAAAGGGAACAAGAGATTGGAGAAGACCTAAAACGACGGGCTTTTTATCAAAACAAAAATCATTTTTTTTTTTTTTGGGAAATTTATGCGCAGGTCCCAAGAAAAAGAATTTATCACATAAAGTCTCTTAAAATCATAAAATTCCACGAAGTCTTAAGGGACTTCGTGTAATTATTTGTGAATGTTAAATTACCAATCTAACCTTCTGTCTTCCAATCCTACCCTTTCTCCGTTCTCCTTCTTCCTTCTCTCTCTCTCTCCTCTCTCCCTTTTTCTTCTCTCTCTTCCAATATTTATTCCATCGAGAATTTAGATACAACTTCTTTAGACCTAGGAGCTCCTTCCAGCCACTCGAACACCTCGGAGCCTTCAGTGAGAACAAGTAAGGGTCCGTACTAGAGATATTGCAACACGCCCGACCTTGGCGCGCTTTGCGACCTCGCCTCGGGCAAAGTCGACTCGTTCGTGGAAGAAGGCTTAACCGAGAGTTGAAGCGGTACGAGCTTCCCATTGGAGAAGAGCTCATCAGCAGGGAGCATGATGACTGGATCTTCAAGCCGAAACTTGAAATCTCCGCCAAAGGTTCGGGATCGACTTTTAAAGCGGGTCCGAAGGCTTCTCCCTTTGGGAATGCTCTAATATCACTCCATGAATCTTCGATGAGTCACCACCTTCGCGTGACTCACGGCTATAAACCGGTTTTTTTTTTTTTTAATTTCTCACGTCCGAGGCTATTTACAACAACAAATGCTATATTTACAACAAACTTTCAAAACCAGGATTTTTTCATTTCTCAAGTCCAGATATTAAGTTCAATGAGTAGGTGCAAATAGTCACTTACTCATACAACTTAATATTTTGAAATGATATTCACTTCTTAAGCTAGCCTTATATAGCTGTCAAAATTCTCAGAAGATGTTGTGAATATATGCTTTTTCTGTTGTAAATATAACATTTGTTGTTGTAAATAGCCTTTAGACGTGAGAAATGAAAAAAAATCCAGGTTTTCGAAGGCTGTTGTGAATATATGCTTTTTCTATTGTAAATATAGCATTTGTTGTTGTAAATAACCTCTGGACGTGAGAAATGAAAAAAATCTAGATTTTCCAAGGTTGTTGTTAATATATGCTTTTTCTGTTGTAAATATAGCATTTTTTGTTGTAAATAGCCTTTGGACGTGAGAAATGAAAAAAATCCACAGTTAAGCTCGAACGTGCCAGCCACAGTTACATTGTTTATCTGACTGTCTATATATGTTCGAACTGGGATGTTAAGTTCGAACTCGAAAGTTACGCTCAAACGTCCCAGCCACATTTGAAAACCTGGATTTTTTTTTTTCATTTCTCACGTCCAGAGGCTATTTACAATAACAAATACTATATTTATAACAGAAAAAGCATACATTAACAATAATATTTGAAAACCTTGATTTTTTTCATTTCTCACGTCCAGAGGCTATTTACAACAACAAATGTTATATTTACAACAGCAAAAGATATATTAACAACAACCTAAGATTCGTGGATTTTTTCATTTCTCACATCCATAGGTTATTTATAACAACAAATGCTATGTTAACAATAGAAAAAAGATGGCCGCTCTTCACTTTCATTTAACAAAGGAGGTGGAGAAATAGACAATCCACTTGGAAATCTAAACAAGTCCTCATCCCTGCAATAAACAACAAGTTACCGTATTAGTAATGACAATGTATGAGCCCTCATTCAACACTTATACAAAAACAAATTAGATTTGTTTCTTCTTCCTCTTGCATTTCAGCATTCAATGGTGGTTGTATATTGTCATTATTCCCTTTCTCTTCAATATAAACATACCAGATTCTTCATTAAACTTTATTAAATGATCCACCCCTTCATCGTCTACAAGATCTATATATGTTGATAGATCAAAACTAACTTTGAATTTCACACAAATGTCATTGCTTTCTTTTCCAATCAGAGATGATATGATTCTTCGCAATTCGTCATAGGTTGTGCCTTCCTTTATAAATTTTGTTCTTACCAAACCTCTAACATATTGATTTTCATCTCCCCCACCATTTAAAAACTTCTCCCCCAAATGAAAGAAACAGAATAGATTTTTCCTAGAAGTACCTGCTATATTTCAAGACAATCTACAACAACAAAATTATATTAACAACTAAAAAAGTCATATTTACAACAATAAATGCACGTATTAACAACAACTTTATTATCTCCTATCAGAACTTTTTACCGAACGTTCCATCATCACATCAACCAGAAACTAATGAAAACATAGCAGTCCCTCTGTTACCTTCCCAAAAAACAAAGCACAATATTATTAACCCTACCCAATAACATGAAGCCCCAACTTCAATGGTAAAGATGATATCTTTAGCAAAATCTTAGCACTACTTACCTAGGTACCAGCTTATAGTCCACTAATGAGCTCAAACATCAACCCTTCACTCTCTGAATGTAAAGAACATACAACGACAAAATAAATTATTCAATGAACATAAAAAAGATGATAGCTGCAAAATCTAAGCTTTGCCTAGGACATGAAAATGTCACTTACTTGACCCAAAAAAAAAATGTTGGAGATTCGATTGACTTATCAAGCTTACTTGATTTCTGTGTTTTTCCCTTTTTTACGAAAGCTATCTCCCACGCGTTCATTTGCTCTATTTGTTTCCTTCCTTTTTTTATCTTGAATGGGCAATAAGGTCTTTCACTAATATGAATTAATTACACAGAACTCCCTAGGGACTTCTGTGTAATTTCATGATTTCAAGGGATTTTATTGT
Organism: Acacia acuminata; assembly: GCA_019022655.1. Taxonomy (NCBI): domain Eukaryota; kingdom Viridiplantae; phylum Streptophyta; class Magnoliopsida; order Fabales; family Fabaceae; genus Acacia; species Acacia acuminata. Next base: position 1,982,174 of record JAFJYI010000035.1, read on the forward strand.
GATAAATTCTCTTCCTTGGGGAATTTTGTGCGTAATTTTTTTTTTTTTTTCAAATATATGATCATCAAAGGTGAGATTAACAAGAACAATAAAGTAATTGATAACTCATTTTGTTGGGAAATTACATATTTGAAATTTTGAAATTTAAATAGTATTTTTTTCAAAATTTTAAAATTTAAAAAATCACAATTTTTGCCTCAAATTAAAAATTTTGCAAGTTGTTTGTTTGTCTTTTTTAGTATTCATCTTTCACATTCTCATGGATCATTTTTAACATTTTAATAAATGATTTTTAAATTTTGAATAATCATCTTAAATATTGTCAGTACTCATCTTCCATATTTTTTTTACACTTATCCATATTTTTTTAGTAACTAAAAACATAAAAAAAAAATGACTACTAAAATGAAAAATTAAGTATTGAAAAAGTGAAAAATATATACTAGTAATATATAGAAGATAAGTGCTTAAAAAAAAAAAAATTAACCCTAACTAGAACCATATTGTTTTAGCATATCAAAATTATATGAGCTATTGTCTTTCTTTTAATATTGGGTTAAAGTGTAAAAATATATAGGGAAAATTACATATAGGTTAGGAAGGAAGAGATATTTACATTTAGGATTCCCTGAAATTACGAAATTACTCGAAGTCCCAGGGACTTCGAGTAATTATTTGAGAATGTAAAATTACTTTGCCGCCCATAGTGCATATTTCACACTGTAAGCGATTAACAACACAAAACGCATAAATTAACCACAAATTCTCGAAAACCTTCAATTTAAGTATGCCTCACTTTCGGAGGCTGATTAACAACACAAAATGCATAAATTAACCATAACTTACGAAAACATTCAATTTGTCATGCCTCACTTCCGTAGGCGATTAACAACACAAAATGCATAAATTAACCACAACTTCTCGAAAACCTTCAATCTGTCATGTCTCACTTCCGAAGGGAAGCGATTAACAACACAAAATGCATAAATTAACAACACAAAATGCATAAATTAACCACAACTTCCGGAAGTGAGACATGACAAATTGAAGGTTTTGAAGTTGTGGTTAATTTATGCATTTTGTGTTGTTAATTTATGCATTTTGTGTTGTTAATCGACACGTGTGAAATATGCACTATGGGAAAGAAAGTAATTTTACGTTAAAATAATTACTCGAAGTCCTGGGACTTTTGAGTAATTTAAATTTTTGACTAAATGTAAATATCTCTCTTGGGGACCTATATGTAATTTTCCCAAATATATAGTTTTTTACTCAAAGGACACCTAATATTAAGCATTTTTCAGAGATGTAAAAATACTTATGAACTTTTAAAATAGGTGCCTAAATCTGACTTAACATTGTCTTTTTTTGTGGTGGGTCCCACAATATTTTCATGAAAATACCAAAATACCCCTAATTCAAAACAAATGAAGCCGCAGCAAGAACATGAGAAAAATTAATGGCGATGCCCATCAGATCTGGTTGCGGCATCTGGCATTTGTCCAATTTACAATCTTTCACTGCAACGCACAAACATAGCCTCAGCAAGGTACCTAATTTCATTTCAACTTGGAATCCATGAATTGGAATCTTCTTCCATTTTTATCATAAATTCTCTTTCTGCGATTCCCCTCAAGCCCTAAAATCCTGGATGCGTATGAATCTCCGGCAGAGAAGAAGGCTCAAAGCAACCAAACTACCGCACTACTCCTTGAATACATCAACTAGGAGATGAACAAACAACGAATTGCTTTCAAATTTTTCCCTCAAGGAAATGAAAAATCCATTCGGACCAATGAAGACCGAAGAAGGATGAGCAAATTTGAGAAGAAGATAAATTCATTTCCATTCGGAGACGACGATAAAACAGAGCAATTTGCTTCTTCACTGTTCAGGACCTAACCTTCCATAATCTCAAGGAGCAGATCCCTATGAACGAGAAAAAGTTGAATACCACCTTCCGTAAAAGACTGGAAAATCCCAAACAGATTACCGAATAAACAAATGTTAAATAATCCTACAGATTCAATCAATAATAAATAAAAGAACCTCAACAGCAACTCAGAAATATAATACTGCTTATTGATTACGTTCCGCTGGGCTACAAGAGAAGAGAGGAAGGTTTTTCTTTTAGCAAGGTCTAAGAAATTTTATCATTGAAATTAAAAGAATCATAACGCCACTAGAATTAATAATTGATTAATCAGACCTAGATACACACAGACAACTAATTACATCATCCCGGAAATAGAATACTGCTTATTGAATCAGCCTCAGCCACGCACAAATGGCATTTCGCTGGCACTGAACATGAACTTGCTCGAGGAAAGGTTCGAGCAGGGGAGGGATCTGACAAGAAAGAGGGAGGACAAGTTGGGGATTACAAAAAATTTGGCTTTTTTTTTTTTTTACAACTTTGAAAAGCATATGATATTGGGTGTACGGCTTGAGTAAAAACCCATGTACATTTTTACAACTTTACCCTTTGATATTTCAAGATTTTTAAGTTATTTGGTGAACCATTGTATTTTTCACGGCACAAAAAAAAAAAAAAAAAAAAAAAAAAGAGCCATTTCGTTTTATGAGCAAGCTTTTTAAAAGTTTTTTTTTTTTTTTTTTTGCTCGAATTTTAAAAGTTTGTATATCTAGAGTTCTAAACTCTCTTGCCAATTATTTATAATATACGTTAGAATATGAGATTAATCAAACTATTAAAAATCAGACACCCCATTCAGCCCGTCATGATCCTAGTCCAATTGTTCAAAGTTCAATGATAAAATTATTGTAACTCGTTGTGATTTAATTAGCATCTTTTATTATATCAAAAAAAAATTAGTATCTTTTAATTCTATACTAAGTTTTCAAATAAGAAGTACTAAAAATAAGTAAAATATAAAAAAAAAAAAATCGATGTTAAATAAAACAAAACAATAAAATTAATAAAAGTAAAGTGAGTATAGATAAGGAATAATAAATAAAAAAAGCGATTTAAGAAAATTGCTCAAAAGTTCATGAATTAAAGAAAATAAAATAATTATGAGATGCAATATCATCCTATATATATAATTGTCTGGGCCAACAAATACGTGTGTGTCACTTTTAATTACCTCATACATAATTAAGAAAAAGAAGTTAAAAATTAGTTAAATTGTTAAATTTTGTCAAGCAATTAAATTGATTTCCGCAGTTGACTACATTCCCCAAAGCTCCCTTCCGCTTTGGTGACCAAACACCAATTCTTGAATTGATTGTTCCAATCCGTTCGGTCCATTGAACAAGTCTAGAAGCTAATGTTGTATCTACGCTCCATTGTTAATATAAAATCTAATTCCCAAATTTTTTGTGAGATCTAATATGTAGTACTCCTTGGGTTTTAGATATAGGGTGAAGGAGCAATTTTGCCAAACAACTATTAGTCCAAGAAGCGCGTTGTAGCCAAATAACTTTTAAAAAGATCAAAAATGCCAAAAAACAATTGAATTTGTTAAATCCGTACAAAACCGTCAAGAGCCAACAAACGTCCGTCTGATTACCCATCCACGTTGGATCTGACTTCCACCTCAATGTTGAGGTGGCTTTATTGGGTTTTTTTTTTCTTTGGTCAAGAAGCCCCAATTTGCATCACGCACACGAACAAAACGAGAAAATAAGCCAAAGCTCTCCACTTTGACCCGAGAACACCCACGAACTCGAGGGAAACCCAAAGGACAAGGCGGAACGAAAACATGAGGTTAAATGACATAGACATGAATAGGCCGCCAAGACCCGGACACGGGTGTTTCTTCTCAAAGAAGCAAAATTTGTTTCTTTTTTTTGCTCGAAGGAAACTTGTATCACTGCTAATAAAACATAACTGAGTACACAGATCAAATACTGATAAGGAAATACAGACCAACTAAGCTGGGAAAACAAGCCAACAAACAAAAACACAGAAAGAAACAGCAAACAACACAGAAATTAACCAACACCACCTCGGAAATACATGACTCGGAAGAAGAGATATCATTACAAGATAAATCGAAGCAAAATTTGTTTCCGAACGTTGGAAAAAACACAACCCCGAAAAATAAATTTTCTTATTAGAAAGAAATTATATTTACAACAACACATACTCTGTACCTTCCGCTTGATCTCGTGAATAGGGTTTTCAGCGTCTTCAATATTTGGCATGTAAGCCGAGGGGACCGACCCGGATCTCGTTAATATAGCGGTGGCATAATTAAAGACACACATGATAGCTAACGCCGAGAAGACGATGGCGTTCATTATTCCCGACGAAGAAGAGAGGCTGAACCACTTGTCAATGAAAACGAAGACGGTGGAAAGGTAAATGTAGGCGATAGTCGAAAAACGATGCTCACCGGGAGGGAGAACTTGCGTGCCGCTTCGTTTTCTCGGCCATGGTAGATCCGGCAGAGGGTGGCGGTGGAGGCCGACTGTTACCTTTCGAAAATTTCAACTACCAAAACCCTAGCGCCACTATCGATCACGAAATTCCACTCGCGATTCTCGTCGGACTTCCTCAATCACACTTGATTGCAACCCATGTAGGAGAATCCGTCCACGATTTATGCTTTGATTTGGCCTTCTCCGTTGGATTTGGTTGACTTCGTGTGGGTTCTTCAGTGTCGTTCTTCTCTTTCGCCGGGTGTGAGAAATTAGGTTTTGTGATTTGTCCGCCTGGAATTCTTGACCAAAGAGAAAGAAACCCAATAAAGCCACCTGGGTATTGAGGTGGAAGTCAGATCCAATGTGGATGGGTAATCAGACGGACGTTTGTTGGCTCTTGACGGCTTTGTGCGGATTTAACAAATTCAATTGTTTTTTGGCATTTTTGGTCTCTTTAAAAGTTATTTGGCTACAGCGCTCCTGGACTAATAGTTGTTTGGCAAAATTGCTCCTTGACCCTTAGATATAAGATATAATTTATAGTGCACTTTATTATATATATCGTCCTAGATTTAGAACCAGAGGTAGTAAAAAAATAATATTGTTTTATCGGAATCAATTGCATGATCATTATTAAGTGCATGTTTGGATTAGCTTTTGAGAATAACTTTTACGATTTATAAGATAAATATATAAGAAGAGTTTTGTCTCGACTTACGAAAATTGACTCCCCATAAAAAAGGAAATCCATATCTTAAGAACAAGTCACAAGACCCATAGCATGAAGAGTGGGTACTGTGTAACAATTGATCGTATGATTTATGAAAATAAAACCTTATCCAATTAATTGGAAAACTTTTGTGGAGTATGACCCAGAAAACGAGTCAAATGTTGTGACGCAGAAAGACTTTCATATATATGATTTGTGAATAGCAGCTACAGATTTTGGTGGAGCACACAATCAGACAAGGGCTATGATTGTATTACTGGTGTGAGCTTCAGAATATACAGAAATGAACAATGCCAAATGGAGAGACTATGAACACAGGATCAAACAAATGTTTAACAATCCTTGTATCGCAGGTAGCCCTATTCTTGAAGATGAGTTGATCATTACAACATGAGAAGTGTTTTTCCCTAACAATAAGGGGTTTACTTTTCTCATGTTACATGAGAAGAATAAATTTCCTACACACATTGAAATGGTGGATCACACATATATATATATATATATAATCTAATTGTATATATATGTGAGTCTCACCATTTCATGTGTGTGTTACATGAGAAAACACTTCTCCTACAACATGAGAAGTGTTTTTCCCTAACAATAATGAGATTAACAAGAACAATAAAACAAGGCTAAAGTATATATTTGTCCTTTATGTTTTGCCTTTGGTATTTTAGTCCTTAAGTTTGTAAAGTCTTGCGTTTGGTCCCTTAATGCTAACATCAGTTAGTCGACTTAACGGAAAATCTTGACTCAATAATTTTAAGCGTTAATGCAATTAAATCTTACTAAGCATGCTTCTATATTAATATTTTAATAAATTAATATTTTAAATCACATTAATTGAAAAATATTTAATTTTCTTCGACAAAAAAAATATATATTTAATCTTCACAAATTGTGAAAAACCACAAATAATAAAACAATTGATAACTTGTTTTGTTGAGAAATCACTTATTTAAGATTTTGAAATTCAAATGACATTTTCTTAGGATTTTCTCAAAATTTTTAAAAGTTAAAAAATCACAATTTTTGCCTCGAATTAAAAAAAAATTTAAGTTATTTTTTTAGTAAATCATTTTTAATATTTTAATAAATAATTTTTTAATTTTTAATAATAATCTTAAATATTTTCAGTACTCATCTTCCATATTTTTGACACTTATCTATGATTTTTTTTAGTAACGAAAAACATAAAAAAAAAAAAAAAAAGACTACTGAAATGAAAAATTATGTACTGAAAAAGTGGAAAATATATACTAATAATATAGAAATAAATGCTAATAAAATTAACCCCGACCAAAACCATATTGTTTTAGCATATAAAAAATTTGAAGGTCCTAATTATTTGAGCTGTTGTCTTTCTTTTAGTATTTCAAAATTTTTAAGTTATTTGGTGGACCATTGTATTTTTCATGGCAACAAAGGAAAAAGAAAAAAAAAAAGAACCATTGCGTTTTATGAGCAAGCTTTTTAAAAGTTTGTACATCTAAAGTTCTAAACTCTCTTGTCAATTGTTTACAATACGTTAGGATATGAGATTAGTCAAAGTATTAAAAATCAGACTCCCCATTCGGCCAGTCTAGATCCTAGATAAAATTATTGTCACTCGTTGTGATTAAATTAATATCTTTTAATTCTATACGAAGTTTTCAAATAAGAAGTACTAAAAATAAGTAAAATATATAACAAAGTCAATGTTAAATAAAACAAAACAATAAAATTAATAAAAGTAAAGTGAGTATAGATAAGAAATTTTTAAAAAAAACAATTTAAGAAAATTGCTGAAAAGTTCATGAATTAAAGAAAATAAAATAATTATGAGATGTAATATCATCATACATATATAAATGTTTGGCCCAACAAACACGTGTGTGTCACTTTTAACTACCTCATACATAATTAAGAAAATGAAGTTAAAAATTAGTTAAATTGTTAAATTTTGTCAAGAAATTAAAATGATTTGCGTAGTTGACTAAATTCCCCAAAGCCCCCTTCCGTTTTACACCAAACCGAACACCAATTCTTGAATTGATTGTTCCAATCCGTTCGGTCCATTGAACGAGTCTAGAAGCTAATGATGTATCAACACTTTGGTTGTTAATATAAAATCTAATTGCGAATTTTTTATATAAGATTAATATATAGTAAAAAAAACAATATTGTTTTATCAAAATCAATGGCATAATCAATAAATGTCCAGTCAATAGTCAACTGATGCATCTCAACGCATTTCACGGAACCAGCTAGCTCAAGGTTTGAGTGGCATTTCACTCCTAACCACAACTCATCTACAGAATCTTCAACATCAATTGGTTCGAACTTCCACTTAGTTTCACCCAAGGTTCACCCTAGTCATGGATAGATCACCCAAGTTCGGATCCATAAGCAATGACAATTGCCTTATGAAGACTCGCTTTCGCTACGGCTCCGGTGGGTTCCCTTAACCAAACCATTGCCTTTAAGTGCATGTTTGGATTAACTTTTGAGAATAACCTTTATGATTTATGAAGTAAGTATGTGAGAAGAGTTTTATCTCGACTTACGAAAAATAGTTCACTGTAAAAAAAAATGAAATCCATTTCTCAAGGGTCACCAAGAACAAGTCACAAGACCCATAGCATGATGAGTGGGTAGTGGGTAACAAATGACCGTATAATTTGTGAAAATAAAACCTTATCCAATTAATTGGATAACTTTTGTGAAGCATGACCCAGAGAACGAGTCAAATGGTGTGACGCAGAAAGACTTTCATATATATGACTTGTGAATAGCAGCTACAGATTTGGGTGGAGCACACAATCAGACAATGGTTATGATTGTATTACTGGTGTGAGCTTCAGAAGATACAGAAATGAACAATGCAAAATGGAGAGACTATGAACACAGGATCAAACAAATTTTTAACAATCCTTGTATTGCAGGTAGCCCTATGCTTGAAGATGAGTTAATCATTATTTATGAATCTAGCTAGAATGCATCTTGATAACACAAAATCATGTGCCCTCTTGATTATGCTGTTAGGATCAATACAAGGTTGTGATTTGTCTCTTGATAATTCTTCTGCAACTTTGGCTGAATTTGAGTCTAATGTAACAAACACCCTTTATGGTTAGAAACAGATTCAATAGGTTTAAAGAGTGTTTTAAAGAAAAGATTCTGAGACTTGCAAAATCCAAAGGAAAAAGAACTAATCACATTATGAATTAAATTATATATTAATTTATATAAGTTAGGTAAATTAGTTTGAAGAAAATGATAAATATAAGAGATAAAATGAAAAAATATCTTGCCATCTAAAACCAAAATTCATCTTCAAGCTAGCTCCTATATAATATACAAGTGCCATGGATTATTGCCAAAGAAAAAGCATGAGATTTAAGTTCTTTTACTAAATATTTGTAGCTATTATTTCTTTTTCTTAATAGCCTTTTTGACATTTTTTATTGTGTTCGTTTTTTCCCCCCAGGTCTTGATTATTTGTTAAGACCAATAATGATAGGCCGAAAACTACCTAATGTGGTGGCTAGAGATCTTGTCTATATAATTGACAAATAGAGTTGACAAAATTTATGTTATTACTAAGGGCAAAGGGAAAAATTTAACAACAAAGTTATATATACAAGGGGCTGCTTGGCACTATAAAATTTCTAAAGGTATAAAAGTGCACACAAAGGTTCAAAAGTGATACAATTTTCGTACGTCCGTTAAAGATTCAGAATAATGAGGGATCACATATCCAGAATGAAAAAAGAATCATACACACAGAGCTTGAGAACAACTTAAACAAACCCAGAAACCATTGTATTTAACTTGTTTATCCAGTAAAAATGAATTAAAAAAAGCTAGAAACTTGTATTCTCCCACATATTATACAGAATAATAGGTGCGTTGGCTGGATAAGAAGTCTCAAATAATCCACAAATCAACAACTACAATATATATCCATCTTTGAAAGAAAATTGAATAACCTGATATCAGAGGCAATCTTGCATATCTGCATTCACCATTTTTGACAAAATCTCTGAAAAACATCAAGCCTTGTGGTTACAGAAAGAACTAAACTCCTATAGCTTCATTTCCACCAAAAGTGCTCAAACGAAGTAAACATTGTCATAATGAAAATTTAGGACCAAAGCTATTTGGTGTGGATGTTGCCAACTGGTACGAGGCTCTCTGAATAATTGAAAATACCGAGGACAGACTCGCGGATATCACATGCCTTAAATTCATTGGTTGTGAGATTAAGCAAAACAGGTTTTCGTTCATCATCTTCAATTTTATCAATGGCTTTGGACAACGAAGAAGCAACAATGCAGACAATTTCATTCCTCCAAATAGCTACTGGGACTAACAAATAGCCTAAATAAGGGCTGCTAATATATTTCTTAGTCCAAACCCACCTCTCTCGAGATGCACAAGTACCCTCCTCCATCACCCACAAATGAATCAACGATGAGTCTCCGCTCGAACTGTGAGAAAGCAAAGCAAGCTTGTTCTCATGTGCAGTAAGAAAACTTGGATATTCTGTATTTGCAATTGAAAAGAGTGAAGAAGGCGTCGGTATCAATGCAAACACTTCCATTGCTATGTCAAATGAGACAATCCACCCATCTTCACCCTCCTCCAAACCTATCTTATACCCAATCCAAAAGATAGCTCCATTAAAAGAGAAACCATTAGAAGATAAAATACCTACACCATCTAAGTTCCCAAATGGTACATCCTTCCATGACCCTATACTTAATGAATAAACTCTCACTTGATTAACCCGACCATCATCTTCCTGAGCATTAATTTTCACTATCTTGTAATCATCAATAATTGGGCTAAACCCAAATCCTATATAGAATTCCTTACCTTCAAAATAACTAATAGATCTGGGCAACCGCCTCACCTCTCTAGTAGCTGGATTCCATACTAAAAGAGAAAGAGATGAAGTAAAAAATCCCATACAGAGCAAGCCATTGCAGGAACCGAACGTCCAAAGATTGCCGGGAACTTCAAGGATTTGCATCTCACCATCGAGAGAATATAAGCGAAAATGATCAGTTTTGCCAAAATCTTCAAAAAGAAGACAAGGATTTTGATGAGAGGAATAGTGGAGGTGTTTAGCGATGAAAGATGGGGTTTTGAAGAGATTTTTCCAAAATTTGCACACACATTGAAATCGGATTAGGGATTTTACCGGAAGCCGTATGAGAATGTTGGTGATGATATCTTGAGGAAGAAGTGGTTTGGGGTCATCCATATCCATGTCCGTCATGGCGCTCGACCGGGAAAGAACCGCGCATCCAGGGAAGCCAAGCCGGAATGAAAGGGAATGAAAGGGAACAAGAAAGATTGGAGAAGACATAAAACGATGGACTTTTTATCAAAAAAAAATCATTTAAAAAAAAAAATGATCATTAAATTTTAGGAAAAATAGTAAAAAAATACCACTTCAAAATCTGTTGATAATAACAATAATAAGATTAACAAGGATAATAAAGTAATTGATAATTTTGTTCGGAAATTATATATTTAAAATTTTGAAATTCAAATAGTATTCTTTTAGAATTTTTCAAAATTTTAAAACTTAAAAAATCACAATTTTTGCCTCAACTTAAAAATTTTCTTTTTTTTTGTTTGAGTATTCATCTTTCACATTTTCATAGATCATTTTTAATATTTTAATAAATAATTTTTTAATTTTTAATAATCATCTTAAATATTGTCGTACTCATCTTCATTTTCCATTTTTTTTCTATGATTTTTTTAGTAACTAAAAACATAAAAAATGACAACTAAAATGAAAAATTAAGTACTAAAAAAGTGAAAAATATATACTAATAATATAGAAGATAAGTGCTAAAAAAAGAATTAACCATGACCAGAACCATATTGTTTTAGCATATTAAAATTTTAAGGTCCTAATTACATTGAGCTATTGTCTTTCTTTTAGTATTTCAAAATTTTGTTTGGTGAACCATTGTATTTTCCATGGCAACAAAGAAAAAAAAAAAAAGAAAAAAAAAAAAGAACCATTGCATTTTATGAGGAAGTTTTTTAAAAGTGTGTATATCTAAAGTTCGAAACTCTCTTGTCAATCAATATATATATAAAAACTCATCTCACTTCCAAAAAATAAGCCGATTACTTTTTATTGGGCTCCGCGTGAGTTGATGTCTACTTCCATTACACAATAAATCTAAGACCTCTTCTCTTCTCCGTGCTTTTTTTGCCAAGACCCTTTCCTTCTTACAAAGAAAGTATGGGGGGAAAGGGAAAATCCCAATCTTCCCATGAATTTGAGGTGCCGTTTTCCGCCCAAAAAAATAAATTAACCCACTTGTTTGAACACGCAGCAAAAAAACAAATTAAAACCCACGTTTGAACCAAAAAGTCCAGAAAAAAAAAAAAAAAAAAAACAAATTAAAACCCACCGCTTTCAAGATTTTTAACAAGTCTTGTTCAATCTTCCTTATTTGAGGGAAGATGCTTTCCATTCGAAAATGGAAGGAAAGCTATAATCTTCCTAGGAAAGTGTTTTTTGACATTTACCCATGAAATTCAAATATTGGTGGGAAGTTCGAACTTGGCGGGAAAGTTCAAATATTGGCGGGAAGTTTGAATTTGGCGAATTTTTTTTCTTCACGAGTTCAAACTTAATAAGAATATATTTTTTAAAAATATATTTTAGCAAAAAAATATTTTTCTTTTTTATTTTGAATTAATTTCTTTTGAGGGTAAAATAGACATTTCCTAATTCCTTACCAACTACCACCTCTTCATTTTCTTCCTACCAAACAAAGCTCAAACTATCTTCCCTCATCTTTCAAATCTTCTTTTCCTTTCCTTTCCATTTGTTAACTATTGTGATTAGAGAATAATTAGAAGAAATAAGATGATGAATCTCATTGTATTATTGACAATGGAGAGCCTAATGCTCTTACAAAGGAGTTGTGATACACTCTTATATATTGAGAGATTTAGCTAGGCTAGGACCCCTTTATATAGATTAGGACCCCCTAACTAACTCACCAACTAACTCTCTAACTACTCATTTAATCTCTTATATTCTAACACGCCCCCTCAAGTTGAACACTACTTAACACAAGGTGTTCAACTTGAACAACACACATTAAGGGGTAAGATGAATTAATGACTAGTTTTCAAATCAACAAAAAAAAAACAATACAAAGACTTCTTCAATTCACAACAATCTTCTTCCATAAGATTCTTCTCCATGCTAATCTCATGCTCATTGTTTCACTTTCAAACTACTTCAATTCAATCTGTAAGCTTGACCAATCACTGCCTCAAATATCTCGTGATTCTTGAACACTTTCGAAATATGCGGTCTCGCAAAATAATTGCTACTTGGGGCCCATCTGTTTTCGAAGGAATCAATAATATGGAGCAAAGTCTTTGAAAAATGTTCAAGTAACACCTATATTAAAGAACCTCATGCATAGAATTTAATCCAAGTCCCATCCAAAAGGCTATATATCTCCATAAAAGAACATCTGCACTACCTCTTCATGCAAAATTCTATTGGTCAATGGTTAGGCAGTCAATCAGAAACACAAATATATCTGAGTGTAAATACCCTGCATTGCTCATTGTCCAATTGCCGATAGCTTTCTACTACATGTTCTCGCCTCCCTCTCTTGAAAAAATTCTTGGTATTTCATGGAGTCTCTTCAAGAAATACTTGCACTCTAATAAAAGAAGTCATTGTTGGAAAGATTTGGATGGAAGGACTATAACAAAGACCTCATCAATGTCACTTAGATCTTCCAAAAAACAATGTGAATCAATGGTTTCTTTGCAGCAGAATCACGTAAGCGATTAAAACTCTATGAAATAATCGAACATAAAACCTTGTAAACCGGTTGAGAGACGAGTATTTTGGAAAATTCTTACTTTTCTATCAAATGATCCAGTGACAAATTCATGGCCAAGTCTTGATTATGAATAAATCTATCAGATGCATATGTCCAAAAAGGCAAAATGCTCATACAAAATGCTCATACCAGACCAGAAGCAAAATCGAGAAGTCAATGCCCTTGTCTCGTGGGAGTTGAAGAATCGTCCGTTTGGATCAGAAATAAGAGAGGAAAATCAAAGAGCAAATCGCAGGCGCGAAGAGGAAAAACTTCAAATCGCCTTGCGTGAGTCTTGCTTGGTTAAGTCAAATTGCAGAGTCCCGAGGTTCTTCAGAATCGTCTTGCGGCCTTGTTCTGTGTGATTGACAAAGATCGCAGGGGTGAGAATCACCTTTCGTGCGTCTTCCAGACCACATTGGTTTCTTGATGGAGATCGCAAGGGCAAATCACCTTTCGTGCGTCTTCCAGACCAGTTCTTGGCAGAGATCGCAGGGGCAGATGGCCTTTCGTGCGTCTTCTGTGCTCAGTTCTTGGCGGAGATCGCAGGGGCAAAGATCGCCTTTCATGCTTCGACTCCGCTCAATCGTTCTTGTATCATGGGTCGGAGTTCAGAGCACAGGGGCGTGAGTGAGTTTGGAATTGCCTTTCGTGTGCTGAACCGCTGAATCTCGGCCCGATCTTGAACGATGGCCACATGATCGCGAGATTCGGATTTCTTTCCATCGCGGGTTGATCTTCTCCCGTCGCAAGGTTCGATTGGGTTCACAACTTCACTTGAAACGTAAATCTTGATTCAAGGATGAAGGAACGCAGGGGCATCTTGATTATCCGATGGGCTGGAATCTCAAATTGCCTTTCGTGCTTCCTTTACCCGTGGTTAAGTCGTTCTTGGTTCTCAAATCAGATAGCAGGGGCGTAGCAGGTATATCAATCGCCTTTTGTGCATTTCCGATCAGAACTTCATGCTCAGCAGGAAAATCAACGGCGCCGTGCATTTCTGATGAAGCCTCTAAATGGAGCATCGAAGAACACTGAGTTGGGTGTGATTTCTTGCCTTTGCCCAAATCAATGTCCACGGGTTCTCTATGATCTTCTCAGCCGAATCTTGGATTTCGGATGGATATTTCCAACTGGATCTTGAATTCCAGATGGGTCTTGGGCATTTTCTTGGTTTTGGCGTCTTAATACTCGATGGAAAGGATGGGCTCTGAATTACAAGAATGCAAGGAAGAAAATGCAATGGACCCAGATCTTGGGTTCTTGAATATGGGCTTGCAATTCTTCTATAAAACTCTCTTCTTGTCCACTAAAAGTGGGTGTGAAAAAAGGAAAAGAAAAAAAAGAGACCTTGCTCTGATACCATGTTAACTATTGTGATTAGAGAATAATTAGAAGAAATAAGATGATGAATCTCATTGTATTATTGACAATGGAGAGCCTAATGCTCTTACAAAGGAGTTGTGATACACTCTTATATATTGAGAGATTTAGCTAGGCTAGGACCCCTTTATATAGATTAGGACCCCCTAACTAACTCACCAACTAACTCCATTCCTTTCATTTTCTCCTCCAAACTTTCTTTGTAACAAACGAGGCTTAAAGACTCTTCATCCTTCCCTCTTTTTTTCTCGGGACCTCTTCTTCTCCTTCTCCGTGCTTTTTATTTGCCCAAGACCCTTTCCTTCTCTCACACTCTCACGTCACATCTCATATCTGAGGGGGATTCAAAATTTGAATCCCTTATTCTCTCTACTTTCTCTTATGCTCCCTCTTTTTTTCTCTCCCTAACCAGATGCCCTTTTCCACTTCTCTTTTTCTTTTTTCTTATTTTCTCTCATAGCCAAAATATCTTGGGAGCAAGTAACTTTCAATCCCCATCAAATTTGTGCTTCTCCGACTCTCTCTCTCAGTCATCTGCTCCAAAGGGTAAGGGATCTCCTCACTGAAGTCAAGCTCGGTGATCCTCCCATTCTTCACTTTTCATCTTCTTCTACTTTTCTGGTAATGATTTTTGCCAATTTAATTTTTATTGGGATTTGTTTCTTTTTTCGCTAACGATTTCTTTTGTGGAGCATTTGAACAGAAATCCAGAGCTTTCATCGGTAATGGTAAGGAAACACAGAGGAATAAGGGATGCGACTGTCAAACACCACCATAAAACGGGATACAGAGAAGTTATGGTTGCTGATCTACATCTACTTGAAGTCCTTTCTGCATTTATTTGAGATTTTGTTCATTATATCCAGATCTCTTGTATTTCTTTCCTCTCTTTGTTCCCAAGGCTTTCTTATTTCTTGCCTCTCCACATTTCGTTTTGCGATCTTGCCTTTGATTCTCAAACCTTCCTTTTCCATTAGTTTTATATCTCTCTCGCTCTTCAGGTTTTTCTCCGAGAACTTAATAAATGGCGTCATTCGATGAAACGCCTCCTAGTAATGCCAAGTCTGGAGAGAAAATCTTCAAGACCAAGTGTGTTTAGTGCCACACCGACGATAAAGGCGCCGGTCACAAGTAGGGTATGCATTTTTCTTCTTCCTCCTCCTCTTCTCTTATGTTTGTGATTGATTGATTTCGAATTTTGGTTTTCTGCATTGAATTTTGCATGACTGTTTTGTTGGTTTTCTTTGTCAGTTCGAATGACAAATTCTAGATCATAGTTGGTGTTATTTTTTGAGTCCTAAATTTTTATGTTTTATGGGAGAGATAGAGAAAATAAACATTTGTCTTTTCTGTTGTTTTATTCCTCTCCGTTAGATGGTCCTTCTATTTGGGAGAACACGAACTATTTATCTCTTAGTTGGATTTGTTCCTCTGCATGTTTGACAAATCCAACAAAAAGGAAGATGTGTTTCAATAACACCTCCCATCAATGTTTTCCGAAAGACCTGATCTGCAGACTTTTTCTTGCTGTTCTCAGACAAAACACGTGTATTTATGGAGAAGTTCAATGGATTGCAGAGGAGTAGAGTTCTTCATGGAGCTCATTTCTTGGAGTTCTCGAGACAAAGTTAACTCATTTCTTTTTTCTTGCATATATCATTATCCTTTTTCATTATTAAAAAACTGATCCTTTCTTTCTCTGTTTCGTCTGTCTGATAAAATTGTGTGCAAAGACTGATTTCCTTCAGTACCCTGATAAAATTGTGGCCTCTGGTGCTGATGGTATGTCCTTATTTGCCTAATTGAGCTCTCTGCCAACCGCTTCGCCACATGGGGGAGTTAACTGCAGAACTGTACCAAATTGATAAAAATGTCAAACTTTCTAAACTCATATCTCATGCTTAGTCCAAAAAAAAAAAAAAAAAAAAAAAAAAAAAAAAAAAACACTCATCTCTCAAGCAACAAACCTTTGTTTCAAAGGGTTCTAATTTCCATAAAAAAGCTTATAATGAGTTCTAATCATAGACAGCAAAACCATACATATAGAAAAAGCAAAAAACCATGAAAATGGAGTTTGGTTTAAACTTGCTCCTTGCTTTAGTCATTTGAAATGGAAGTTCAATAACAGAGGTATTTGCAAAAGCTCCATTGGCATCTCCATTCTGATGAGTGATGGCAGTAAACATTATTTCAAACCCAGAATATGCACGTGTTCAAACTAATTGCTGGAAACATGATGGTTTATCATATTTCTACATAAAAAAATAATTTTATCCTTCATTATAGAAGATAAGGGAACAAAAAAATATTGAGAAGCACATAGCACTTGAAGAAGAACCAACGAATAGAGATTGAATATAAAAAGGGATCATGTATCCAAAATGAAAGAAGCGCAAACAGTAAGAAGGACAACTACTTGCACAAAGTCACAAACCAGTGTATCTAATTTATTTACCATTAGGACTTCACTGGCATGGGCACCTACAGCTGGCTTCGCTCAATCCTAAAAGCTCCAACTCTTGGACATTTCTTGGAAGATAGGCATATGTATCGCCTGTTGGGAGCTATGGGTATGAGAAATCACCGCTTCTTTGCACAGGAAACATACTCTGCAGATAGTAGTGTCACAAATTACGATTATAGCAGTTCACACTGCTAAAAGTTTTTCTACTTTTAAATGCTTATTGTACTTATTGTTAATAGCAGATAGCTCTACTTTAGTTTCCTGACACTGTACATATTATTTTGAGGCAATGAAATTTCCCTTTCACTTAAAAAAAAAAAAAAAAAAAAAAATTATTTACCCATTAGAAATTAATGAAAAAGCGAGAAACTTAAATTTGTCTAATTGACTTTTCTTTCTTCACATGTCATACAGGATCATCAAATAATGCACGCACCAGCAAATATACATGTCCATCTTTGAAAGAAAGCTTAATAACCTGATATTATAGACAAGCCAAATAAAGCTAGAAACATCTGTTATGCTGCATCCTTCCATGTCCCTATATTTAATGAAGGGTAAAGGTGCAATTTTACACATGAAGTTTGCCCCAAGGAGCACCCAGCACCACAAAGTTTTTTCTAGAGCAAAAGTACACACGAAGTTACGTTTTGGGAGCAAAAAGACCACGGGCGGTTAGTTGACCGTCAACTTGGATGGAATGTTGACGTGACGATGATTTGGACTAAAAAGGATGTGGAATAAAAATTTCTAAAAATTAGGAAAAAATTCAAAAAATTAAAATAATTAGGAAAAAATTTAAATAATTTCAAAAAAAATTTAAAAAATTAGGAAAAAATTAAAAAAATTATAAAAAATTAAAACACCCCTGCCAGTGGGCCCCACCACCGGCCACCCTATAGAGATTAATCTAATCGATGTGTGAAGACCGACTAAGAACTTGTTAAATGGAAATGGATTTGTGTATTATTCCAAATCGAGAATCAATGTACATTAACAGGCCTTATATAGGCTATAGGCCCAGACCACACACACACACACCATAAGGCCCAATACAATGCTACACCTAATTACATCTCTAACTATTAACTACTACTAATACTCCCCCTCAAGTTAGGGCTATAGATATCAATGACACCTAACTTGCTCAACAAATACCTATGAGCCTCTATTACCAAGCTCTTTGTCAATATGTCAGCCAATTGTTCTTCTGACTTAACATGCTTTAGATCTATCAAACCTTCCTGCAACTTTTCCCTAACAAAGTGACAATCTATCTCAATATGCTTTGTTCTTTCATGAAATACAGGATTGCTAGCAATATGTATTGCCGCACTACTATCACAAAATACATTCGCAAGCTCTACATTAATTACATGTAAATCCTTTAATAAACCAACAATCCAAACTATTTCTGAAGTCACATGCCCAACTGCTCGGTATTCAGCTTCTGCTGAGGACTTGGACACTGTGTTATGTTTCTTTGACTTCCATGATATCAAGGATCCTCCCAGCTTTACCGCATATCCGGTCACTAATCATCTACTATCTTTGCATGCAGCCCAATCCGAATCGCAATAACATTCCAGCTGCATTTTACTATTTGAAGACAAGAGGATACCCAGCCCTGGTGTTCCTTTCAAATAGTGCAGCAACCTCATTGCTCCATTCATATGCGACTCCCTTGGCTCCACGAGAAATTGACTGAATACCTGCACAGGATAACAAATATCAGGACGGGTGACAGTCAAATACGACAACCTACCAATTAAATTTCGATATATCTCAGGATGCTGTAATTTCTTATCAATCTTCTTCGGCTTCTTAGCTGTTTTCTTTGGATTCTGATCTATTTCTGTCATATCTGCTCGTGGGTGTTCCACGAATTCTGCATTTTGCTCCATTGGTGTTGGTGCTGGAATGGAAGCACTCAACCCCACATCACTAATCAAATCAAGGGTGTATTTTCTCTGGTTTAAAACTATTCCAGCCTTTGACCGGGCTATTTCTAACCCCAAGAAATATTTGGCAAAGACCTAAATCTTTGATTTTGAATTGAGTGTGTAAATAGGTCTTTGTCTCCTCAATAGCTTCTCTATTACTTCCCGTGATGAGTAAATCATCCACATAAACCAACACGACAATCATCTCACCCTTCTTCCACTTGATAAACAAAGAGTAATCATGCAAACTCTGCTTAAAACCTCCTTTCACCAATGCAAGTGTGAGCTTGACATTCCACTGCCTTGAAGCTTGCTTCAATCCATACAAAGACTTGGTCAACTTGCATACTTTTCCCTTTCCAACATCTTTAAAACCTTTAGGAATCACCATATATACTTCCTCATGAAGATCTCCTTGTAAGAAAGCATTATGCACGTCCATTTGGAAGATATCCCAATTATGTACAAGCTGCAAGAGTAAGAACGGCCCTCACCGTTACCATCTTTACCACCGGTGAGAATGTCTCATAATAATCTACACCTTCCGTTTGAGTGTACCCCTTTGCCACCAAACGGGCCTTATACTTTGCTACATTACCATTCGAGTCATACTTAATTTTATAGACTCACTTACACCCAATTGGATGCTTTCCTTCCGGGAGTTCAACAATGTCCCAAGTGTGATTTAATTCTAGGGCTTTGATCTCATCCTTCATTGCTGTTTTCCAATTTTGGTCTTTGACGGCTTCCTCAAACGTCCTAGGTTCAACGAAAGTATCAGCACAACATACAAACTCCTTGTAAGAGGAAGACAAATTGGAACAAGTATAGTAATTTTGTAGAGGATAAGGAACAACTCCCTGTTTAACCATCCCAGCTTCATGCTGATTGGACCTATTATCTGCCTCCAATTGTTGAGATGGAAGATTAGAAGTTTCATAATCATTCAGCCATCTAGGTGGCCTCCTATCTCTTGTAGAGCGCCTATTTGAAGGAGGCGGAGATGTTTGTAGGTTATTTGGTTCAGTCCTGCCTTCCAAATTTTCAAATATCTCATCATCATATACAAAAGGGTTAGGTAGTGAAGGAGATACTCCCCCTGGGTTGTAACCATCCCTTTCTTTGAAAGGAAACCTCTCTTCTACAAAGCTTACATGTCGGCTAACCATCATCATTTTCGTATTCAAATTATATAAAAGATAACCCTTTTGAGTTGTGGGGTAACCCATGAAAACACATGCATCTGCCCTACAAGACAATTTATCAATATCATGCAATTTAGTAGCATAGGCTAAACAATCAAACACTCTCAGAAATCCCAGAGAAGGCACATGACCATGAATCAACTCATATGGAGTCTTATAGTGCAGTACCTTACTAGGTGTTCTATTAATCAAATAAGATGCAGCTCTAATACTCTCCCCCCAAAACTTAGTAGGCATACCTGCATGCAACATCAAGCATCTAGCAACTTCTAACAAATGTCTATGTTTCCTCTCCACAACCCCATTTTGTTGGGGAGTATAAGGACACGAAGTTTGATGTAAAATACCTTTCTCATGAAATAAAGAACTAACAGTGGAATTCACAAATTCCAATCCATTATCACTCCTTACTCTTTTGACAATTGCTTTATATTGAGTAGAAATATAGGTAATAAATGTCTTGATATGCAGAACAGATTCAGATTTATGTGACATAAGGAATATCCAAACCCCACGTGAAAAGTCATCTACTATTGTTAAGAAATAACGGAAACCTTGATGTGCCTTGATGTGTGGGTTCCTTATAGGGTCCCCAAACATCCATGTGTAACATTTCAAAGCAACAGGTAGTCTTAATTGTACTAATAGGGAAGGGGAGTCGAGTCTGTTTCGATTGGACACAAATGTCACAATGCACATTATCAGAGAATGCAACATGATTCTTTATTTCAACCAAATGTTTGAGAACATGTAAAGGTGCATGGCCAAGTCTATGATGCCATATATTAGATTTTACATCTTTCAAAGTGTATACAGATTGCAAAGAAGAAAGAAAAGCATTCGGAAATCAGATAGGCGCCTAATTGAACGTTTTCTTGCAAAAAGCATATAAAGACCATGAGTGAGTTTACCAATCCCCCTGATCGTCCCACTCAAGGTGTCCTGCAAAATACACACATCAGGAAAAAACAAAGCTATACAATGTGCATGAGATGTGAGTTGAGATATAGATATTAAGTTGAATTTTAGGCCAGGAGCATATAGAACACCTTCTAAGGTAATATTATTACCAATTTTCACATTCCCTATATGTGTGACGGTTAATCTCTCACCATTAGGTACCCTAATTCTCTTAATTGGGCCATGATAAGGGTTGTAAGTGTGCAAATAATTCAGACTACTAACAACATGTATATTTGCTCCTGAGTCTAACAACCATACAGGGTGAGAAGAAACAACATTAATCAAAACCGTAGATAAAGTTCCAACAAAGACCCACAAAGTAGTATCCACTAGATCGGGGTGTCTTTTTCGATCATGAGAGTCCTTCTTAAGTAAATGTAGCAGCTGCTCATATTGTTGAACCGTAAGGTTCCCTACAACTCCAATGGAGTCAGAAGCTCCAAGTGCAGAAGTAGTACGAGGTGAGGGCTCTCGTATAGGTCTCGGCCTCCAATTAGCTGGGAAGCCAACAATGTGGTAACATTGTTCCTTTTTGTGTCCCTTCCTATGGCAATGTGAGCACTCATCTTGTGGATTATTTCCTCTTCCTTGATATCCTCTTCCTTGATAAGAGGTTCGACCTCTTCCACGTCCCCTCTTCCATTCGATGCAAACATCACAGTATTCTCGGGAGAAGGTTCAATGTGACTAGTGCCAAGAGAGCGATGAGTCTCATGTTGAGAAATCATAGAGAATGCTTGATTGACAGCAGGTAGAGGATTTAACATCAGAACATGATTCCGGGCTTGTGAGTAGCTCTCATTAAGACCCATTAAAAATTGAAACAGTCGTTGTTCACCAACAATTTTGGTATATTGTTGAGAAGTACTACATTCACACGAAGGCAGTGGGACAAGACTATCAAACTCTTCCCAATGATCTTTCAATTTAGAGTAATAAGCAGCCACAAAAAGGTTACCCTGGGTCAGTGTGTTGATTGCACGATGAATGCTAAACGTTTTGGAACCATCAGACTTATCAAAACGTTCCTTCAAGTCATCCCATACAGATTTGGCACTTTCGGAAAAGGAAATACCTCCACAAAGCGATTTGTCAACAGAATTTATCAGCCATGAGAGAACCACAGCATTGCACCTGTCCCATGTGCTCTTGAGATTATCAGTCTGATCCCTACGTGCACAGCTTCCATCAACAAACCCGTATTTGTTCCTTCCCAACAAAGCTATACGCATTGAACGACTCCAAATAGGATAATTTTCTGAGCCAGTGAGGACAGCAGATACCATCAAGGTGGCTTGAGTGTCAGAAGGATGAAGGAACAAGGGGTGGTTAAAACCAAGGTGCCCTGGATCATTAGCACGAGTAGAAGAAGATTGTCCATCCCCAGCCATGTTATTCGAAGGAGATGAGAACAAAGTTCTGAGAATGAATTAAACCTCAGATTAAACACCAGAATGATTACTCAGAACCTGCACAAAATCAAATGAGCAGAATACTCCCAGAGCTAGTTCAACGTGAAATCAGAACCGTGAGTGAGAATAAAATCAACCGATGAACCAACTCGAAATCCAACTGAAATCCACCAGTGAATCACTTCATATTGCAATGTGAACAGACCAGAATTACAAAGGAAGGGAGTATTACAGAGTATTAGAGAATTGAACCACGCGAACTTCGATATCGAGAGCCATTGAACCACGCGACCTTAAGGAGAATTGAACCACGCGACCATGATTCTTCAACCATCGTGAACCACGCGACCGAGAGCCACGTGAACCAAGAATGAAGGAGAACCAAGAATCACCGTGAAGACTCAGAGTCGTGAAACCACTGTGGATTCTTGAACAACCAGAAGCCACCGTGAACCACCGTGGATAGATCAGTCATGGATCTTGAACCATCGCAAACCAAGAACCAGAAATCAGAACAATCAGAAGCCACCGTGGATAGATCAGTCATGGATCTTGAACCATCGCAAACCAAGAACCAGAAATCAGAACAATCAGAAGGAGTACTCCCTACCGGTGAACTATCGTGGAACCACCGTTTGAAGGGAAAAATCGAAGCCAACCAGCGCTCCAACCACCGCGAGCCACCGCGGGCACCAGACCGCGAGCCACCGCGAAGATCAATGAAGAACCGTGAAGGGCCGAGAACCACGAAGCACAGGCGGAACGCAACCCAGAAACCAGCGAGCCATCAGCTGCATCGGTGTGGTCGTGCGAAGGGAACCAGAGGCGTGTGGGATCTGTCTAGCTGAATCGGGAAATCAAGAATCAAACCAGGTCGAAAATTTGAAACCCGAATAGTGGACCACAAAAAAAGGGCTCTTTGGTACCATGTTAATGGAAATGGATTTGTGTATTATTCCAAATCAGAGATCAATGTACATTAACAGGCCTTATATAGGCTATGGGCCCAGACCACACACACACACACCATAAGGCCCAATACAATGCTACACCTAATTACATCTCTAACTATTAACTATTACTAATACTTCAAGCACTCGCATCTCACAATTGAGCAAATATGCGCGATAAGGATGAAATTTTCCATAATCATCGGAAAAAAGATAAGGCTTTTGATGTGCGAGTGTTGGAGGTGTTCTACGATGAAAGATGGGCTTTTGAATAGAAATTTCCATTGTTTGCACTTTGCACACGCATTTAAATCGGATCAGGGATCTTAACGGAAGCCGTACGAGGATGCTTGTGATTACATCTTTGGGAAGAACTTGTTTGCCGCCGTGTATTTTCTTTTTCGCCATGGCCCTCGACGCGCATATATTCCCAGTCACCATCGGGGAGGAGCAGGGGATTTGAACCAAACGGAGAATGCAATTGCGCCGTCACCGAATAGTCAATGCATTATTAAATCATAAATTGTTAACAATAAAAAAAATTTATATTTATTGAAAAAAGTATTTTGGGAGAATGACATTTACCTAACAAATTCAACCACATACTAACTGTACATGCTAACTACTCTCTACTTTTAAATATAAACTTTAAATCTGAAAATATGTAAGTTTCAAATTTGGTATTTCTGTAAGTAAGGAGGTGCTTGTGTCAAAACATTTATTACGTTTTTTCTTCTTTCAATTTTATCATTTAATTATATTTATTATCTCTCTCACTTATCTTAAAAAAATACATATTTAAAATCGTAAGAGGTGATGGGCTTAAATAATATTAAGAATAAAGTATTGGGATGTTTCAAAAAGTATCAAAACCAAGCTGTGGGTCAAAGAATTTTGTTAGAATCTAATAATTTTTATATGCAAGGTTATTTAATATAATGGACTGACGTCATGATTGTTATTAATTCATTAAATATATCCCAAAGCTGTGTTTTCCATGAATTGAATTGAATTGACCCCACTGAAGTGGCGTCAGACTTGAAGACGCTGCTAATGGCATCAGGATATCTCGACAACACTACCCAGTGGCATTACACCAAATGACGCCTTTAAATGCATTAATTTAGTAAATCTTTTCGAAAGTGCTTTAATTGGGTACAATTTTTAGTAAAAGTTGTTATATTGGTGCTTTTCTCGACTTAAATAATATTAAGAATAAAGTATTGGGATGTTTCAAAAAGTATCAAAACCAGGCTAAGGTGCCCGTCAAAGAATTTTGTTAGAATCTAATAATTTTTATATGCAAGGTTATTTAATATGATGGACTGATGTCATGATTGTTATTAATTCATTAAATAAATCCCAAGGCTGTTTTTTCCATGAAATTTTTTTTAAAGCATGTGTAGCGAACAATAGAGCTTTGAATTATTATCTGCTAATAAACTTATTAACATGGAAAATTTGAATTGAATTAATAATACATATATACATACAGAGAATATCTCCCTTTGCAAATGGCATTTCCAATCCACCAGCAACCATATCATCACCTGTCAATGAGGACAACAACGCCCCCTAAGATTTCATCATCAAACTCTTATGATTATGATCATTCAATTCTTCAAAACCCACATTGTTTATTCAGTTCCTCCAATAGTCCAATGGAACCCACAGATTCCCTCCAATGGTGATCAATGTAACCCAGAACCATATCGTGAGCTACTGCCATATGGTCACATGTCAATAGGGATTGCAATATCCCCTGATTTTCCATCATCAGCCTCTTTTGATCATCATCATTCAACTCCTCAAAACAACATTGTTTATGCGGTTTCAACAATACGTCAATATGACCCACAAAATCCCTCCAATATCAGTATCAAGAAGTGAAAGCCAAAAATGATATAGATTGAGGAGGAACATAGGTAAATGCATTACAAATTTCTCAATTCCATTATATATTGAGCCTGTTTGGAGCGAGCGTTTAAAGCATGAAAAGCCTGATAGCTTGAGCCTATGCCCAATTGCAGGAAAAAAAACTAAGGTTCTGAAACCAGGACCGGTCATTGAACCGATGGAGGTACTGGGTTAAGAGACAAATTGGGTCGATCAAAGTATTAATTAAAATAAGTAAAATATTCATATTTTAAGGATAAAAAATTTTATGGTCAAAATATAAATATTGGAGGATGTTAATATTATATTTATTTTTTTAAAAAAGAAAAGTTATCATAGTGCGGGGAGCCCACGTGATTTACAGTTGAATTGTCAATTCAATCTCTCACCTTCAATACTCTTCAATCCCTTTCTAACATTTAGTACTTTTCACTTTCTCTCACTTTTAATACTTTTCACTTATATTATTATTTATTAATCTATCAAGTTGAGTGTGGCTACTGGCTCGAGGGGAAACTTTTCAAAGCTCAGAATCTCAGATCTCTCTATCTCTTCTTTCTCATTATGTGTGTAATAACCCAGATAGTTGTGAATTAAAAATAATAAAGATAATAACAATAAAAATAAAATAATTAATTGAGATAGTGAGCCAACATGTAATTAAATAGATAACTATGTCATTAATATAAGAATATGGGCTTGTATCAGTGTAATGATCCTTAAAAAAAAAAAAAAAAAAAAATTATTAATTACTTATTGTAACGTGGAAGCTAAGAGAAGCATGTGGTTTAGTGGATAAATGTTTTAGGGAGATGCAGTGTGAATCCTCTCCAAAGCAAACGGTTATTTTTATTTATTTTTTTTCCTACATGATTTAAATTACTTAATTGCCATCCTTAAAATAAAAATTGAGATGTAGCATCAAACATGTATCCGATGCTGGTATAGAAAGAGGAGAGGAAGGGAATCGAAATTTCTGGAACAAAAAACACCCAGCCCCCATTGCTCAACTCTGTCCCTTCACCGTTCCCTGCCATCCTCGCCGACCATCTGCCGTCGTCTGTCCGCCGGTACCTCTGCTTGCTACCCAAAAACGCTAAAACTGTTCTTAGCTTTTTGGAATTTGTGTTTTGCCCGTTTTTGGTTCCATCGCCACTCTCTGTGTTCGCCGCCAAAGCCTGTTTGCTAGCCTCCGACTGCCGCTATTTTGGGTGTGTCGTTTCCTTGCTCGTCCGTTATCTCCCTTGGCCAGATTTCTTCTTCGTTCTCTGCCTTCAATCGGCGCTGTCTCATGGTTCTATGTAAGCAAAATTCTGAAATTTTCTTCTGGTGCTTCGGTTATGTAGTGTGTGTATATATATATACACATAATCAAAGCTCTCCTCCTTCTCATGTTTCTATGTTGCTGTCATGTGTATGGGTTATTGTTGAGCTTCAAATGATTTTCTGGCTGTGTTTGGGGAAGGGACGTTGGAAGTTTAGGTAACAAAAATGATAGTCTGAGGAGCTTGTACGGTTAGGAGCTGTTACTCTAATTGTTTTGATTGTTATAATAGGAAGAAGGTGGATTTAAGTTTTGTTGTCTCTGTTTTCGCTTGATTTCTTTTTTTAAAAGGATCATTTTTGGGAAAAATTGTTAAATTACATTGATGCTTGTACATGGTTTCTTATACGTAGAGCATGGTGTTGTTTGTGATTTAATTTTGTAATGCACTTAAAGTGTTTGATAAAATGTGAAGAAGAGGAATGTATGTGCTATTTTCTTTCACACAGAAATCTTAGATAAGAAACTCATTATGAAGATCCTTGGACGTTTTGGTGAAATGGAATATTGGGACTTTGGTGAAGCTATTTTGATGTCTAAGAGCTGTGTGATTGTTAAATGGTGGAATTTGATGTGTGATAAAGCGTTTGCTAAAGTGCAAAAGAGAAGAGTTTGGTTGTGTTGATAGTGATTAAACTGTTTAAATTCATTGTTAAAGTTGCAGAGGGGCATGTAGATGTTGTGATAGTTTCTACATTGAATATTGAGAAATGAATAGAATAAAAGGGAAAGTGGTAGTATTTGAATGTATCTAGCCTATATTCTAGAATGTCTAAGAGTGATGCTTGGATGTTAACTATAATAGTTATGAGAAAGTTACAAGTACTAAATGACTTGTATTAAATGGACTTTGTAAGTTTTAGAGTTTAAGTAAATGACAGTGACATTACTTTGGGTATTAGGGGATGAAAGAGTGATCATCTTTGCAAAAGCAGCTAGGTAGGAGAATGTTATTTATTTGGGAGCGCGACAGGTGCGTGAATAACGTCCCGCTATAATTTTATAAATGATATTTTACTTGCTATGATTTTATTAAATTATCGCTTTCTTAAGTACTAGTTTCTTGGAGATAGTTTTGTTGAAATTATATCAATTGCATATTGTTATTTATATGTTCAAATGAAATGATGATTTTATTTAAGGTTACTAGTTCCATAACCTTTTATCGTTTATGAATTTTTATGGAAAGAATTAACAAGAAAATTTCTGAGATGTTCTTTGTAAACTCTTATATTGAGATGGTCTTATATTTAAAATGCCTTTATGCAAGTTCTTGTTATATGAAAAGACTTTTGACTGATCGGAATCGGAAGAATATGTTTTGAGATTTTGTAAACT
Organism: Acacia acuminata; assembly: GCA_019022655.1. NCBI lineage: Eukaryota > Viridiplantae > Streptophyta > Magnoliopsida > Fabales > Fabaceae > Acacia > Acacia acuminata. Next base: position 2,010,039 of record JAFJYI010000035.1, read on the forward strand.
TTCATGTTGGGGCATTCTATTATGTTGTATTCGATCCGAGTTAACTTGTTATTGAAAGAAGCAATTTCGATAAATTGGCCCCAAGCATGCTTGAAAACGTTTTAGATAGGACTGAATACAGAACGCTGGTTACTAACAGCAGTACTGTTAGTCCTTGGTGCACCATGATTAATCTCGAGCTCGCTTGATATTCGTGGGACTTGTTCTCATGCTTGTTATCCGTGGGTCTTGTATCTACGCTTGTTTCGTAGCCTTGTCTTACTTACCCTCGTGGACTTGTTTCCTTGTGGCCTTCAGCCTCGCGCTTGGTTACTTTACCCTCGTGGACCGTGTGTCCACGCTTGTTTTCGTGGCCTCTATGCCACGCTTGGTTATTTTCCCTCGTGGACTGTGTGTCCCCGCTTGTACTCCGTTCTGTTGAGGTCCTACGGAAAGATGAGGTTTGAGAATTATGTTTTAAATTGATTTTATTAAATCAAAGGTTTTACTACGTGTTTGGACTTATTTGATTAATGATATTTTATATAGTTTCACTTATGTTCATGATTTCCGAACTGTTATTATTCAGAGTTACATATGTTAAATTACTCTCATTAGTATTTCATTAAATTTTATAAATGGGACGTTATTCACCAGAAAATTTTTGGCCTCAGATGGCATTGCAGACCTTGCACCTTCAGCTGAACATTGGAGACTGGCATTGTTGACCAGGCTTGTTGATATATTTTGGATCAGCTGCTAGTGGATGTAAAGCTGAGTTTTCATTTATATATTATCATCTTTAGCTTAGATGCTCCACGTAGTCTATAGGTAGGATCTTTGTCTTCCCTTGTAAATTTGAATATTTGTACATATATATATATATATATATATTTCATGTTGGAGCATAGCCCCAAGGGTTGTTATATGTATTATTTAATGTTTGTATATAAGTTTAAGGCTCATGGAATGTGACTTCACTCACATTCCACGCCGGCCACCCCTTAGATTTCAGGGCGTGACAATGTGCGTCTCTCTTCCTTCTGGTTCTATCTCGGCAGGTGGAGAGCTTTCAGACTCCAGATCATTACTCCTCTTTTGGCCTTCACTTGTAGGCATCTTCCCCACTGGTGGATGGCCTCGACATTGAGAGTAGAGAGGTGCCACACGATTTGAGAATCGAACAAAGATCTTCTTCTTTCTCCATCGTCCATTGCTCCACTCACTCTTTTCTTTCTCCTTCTATGTCTCGCTTTTTTCTCAAGCGACTTTCGTGCGAACCGCGGGTTTCGTGTGATTTTTTTCTTTCTTTCTTTTTTTTTTTTTTTTTTTTTTAAAAAAAAAATTTATGACTTCTGGCCAACTCGGCCGGAGTTAGGCCGAGTTGACCTCGGGTTAACTCGTAACTTGGGGTCACCTCTTAAACTGGACCGGCTTTCCGGCTGGTCCGGTTTGGGTTCACAAACCATGAAAAGAAACTCACTTTTTCGGGTTTGGGTTAGCCTCAAACACAAATGGACTTCTCTGAAAAAGCCACATTTCGGAAAAGTTACAATCCATAGCATCTGGAGAGAGTCCGAAGCTTGTCCACCTCGAAAGTTACAAACAGGTAAAATTCTAAAGGAAAAAGCAGCAAAATTAAATGCCAAATTGACACGCACTTGATTAGCAGGCAACCTAGAGATGTGTGGCTTTCTTGTGGGGACACGTGGCCTTCTAGTGGGGACCATTAGCATTGATTTTTTTTGCAGCAATGTACTATTATTGACCACAAATGTCACCACGTGTCACTATCTTATTTTTGCAAAGTTTAGATAAAAAATAAGTCATCATCACTAACTCAAACACAAATCATATTTACAATTTGACTTTTATCCTATTTTATTCTACAAAACTTAGATAGAAAATAAGTCACTTCTCTCCCGCTAACCCAAACAGGATTGTTTTCTTCTTCTTTTTTTTTCTTTTTTTTTTTATCATGATTTCTTCTTATGATTGCTTTTATTGCTCTGGAGTTATATTTTTTTCTCCCTCCCAACGCTTCAAAAAAATTTTACAATCCCAACTTTCATTTTTACTTTGGCGTGTTGTAAAGTTCATGCTATGGATGAGTTTAGGATTACTTTCATATTGAAATGTATTAAAGAAGAAATATTAATTTGGAATAAAAAAAAAGTATTGAAAGTGTGAAAATTATGTTGTATGATATAGAAGATTAGTGTTGAAATAATTAACACGGTTTTAATTTCGCCAAGAATCATGGTTTTTATTATTTTATTTTATTTTTTATAAAGAATTTCGAAATTACAAAACTTTAAAGGTTAAGAAGTTTTTTGTCTTCTTTTATGAGTTATATCAACAAAGTTGCCCCCAAGCTTGGTAGGTCGGGCCTCCGGGGCCGCGAGATGTATTTTGCCCTCGGTCGGCCTTATTGACCGAGCTTGGTTACTTGCTCGAGGGTCCGAGGTGGCATCTTGAGGACCGTGTTCCGAGGCCGTCGTCACGTGACGTGTCTATCTGTGACCGAGATAGATGTGGCTTGCCGAGGTAGTCTCTGTCGTCCGGGCTAGTTACTCACGGCTTTAGTCTTCTTCGAAACGAAGGACTTTCCATATTCGCCATCATTGCTACGGACATTTGGCGATTCATCACTGGAAAAAGCCTGCATCCGCCGCGCCACGCATCAATCCTCGTGCGCAATTAATGCTCCCCGTACGCGCGATAGCCACCTTCTTGGTCAGGGTGAAAAGACGCTTCTGTCCCCAACGCTTCATCGACCCACTACTCCGTATGTAAGCCTACTGCATTCATATTTCCCTCCATTTCTTTCACTTTACTGTTTTCGTTTATCGTTTCTTGGTCTTCATGCTCTCTGCCATTTTTGCTTTTCTCTGAAGTCACCTGTTCCGTCGCTGTTACAGCCTTGTTTGCTACTCACTCAACCTCCATTACCTCAGCTATATCCTCATCTCCTGCTTCTTGGCTGGTGTAAATTACAAGTTTTTGTTTGTTTGGCCGATTGATTTCTGTCGTCGTGATTTTTTGGGTAGACTTCTCTCGTTTCTTCGGAATCAGTTTTTAGGATTGTACCTTCTTTCTACACCACCTTGTATCCCCGACATACCTTAGGCCATCCTTCCCCTTATTTCTCCTTCTTCACATATCCTTTTATGCCTTTCTAGGTTTCTATTCTTTGGCGATGGTTGGGAGTAATCGCTTACCCCCTTCAAACCCACCATTAACTCCTAAAGAAGAAGAAGTTTTGCAAGTCCGTTTCCCCCGTGCTTCCTATGGGATTCTTGGTTCCGACATTTTAGAGGAGAAGAGGTCGGCGGCCGTGCTTCGGGGTGGATCCGCCACCGAGCGCATAAGGGCTCGATGCATTATCGCTAGGGTTTCAAGCTTGACGCCAGTCAGTGCTCATCCATGTGTCGTTCCAAACATTCTCCCAATCCGAACTGGTCCTGGTCCCGGGATTCGCGCCGAGGCGGACCCCTGTCCAGCTCAGCCCCTTAACTTCTATGAGGCTCCTCTTCCTAGGAGTTCCGATGCCCATCTTCCAGAGTACCTCAGCCCTTGCTGGGATTGTCTCCTGAGAGTTCCTTCCTAATTGCCCAGGGCGAAGATTCTCGGGCTTCCTCCATCCTTGGTTCTTGCCGTCACCTGGCTTCTTCTAACCCTTCTTCCGCGGTCTTTGACCTCCGAGTCCGCTTATTTTTTCGCATGCTAATATGCTTCGTCCAGTATTCCCTCTTTTCTCGACATTAGTATTTTTTCTCTTTATAAGTAAATGGCTTCAAAATCCTCTCCTCACAGCATTCAATCTGAAGTCGGGGAGTCGGACTCTTCTAGTCCTCCTGAGGCACTATGTAACCAATATAAATGGGTATCCCACGAGGTTCTGAAGATTCGGTCACTGATGTCCAAGGCCGACATCGCTCCTCTCAAACTTCCAGATATGGAAGGGTGTACCGTTAGTCCTCCGGATAAGGGCGAGCCTATAGGTTCTACTCGGGTGGTGGGGCGCACCAACTTTTTCTTCTTTTACCGAGACTGTCTGACCTGGGTTCAAGTTCGTTTCCCTTTTACTGAATTTCAAATTTCGGCATTGATGGCTTTGCGCCTGGCGCCTTCTCAGCTCCATCCCAACGGGTGGGCCTATTTGGTGGCCTTCGAGCGTCTGTGCTCCTCTTTTCCCGTTCCTAGACCTTGCACCACATCTTTGTTTTTTTTTTTTTCACTATTTTGGCCCTTTTACTTCCCGGACATCCAAAGAGGACGAGAAATTGAAGGGGTTGGTTTCCCTTCGTGCGGACCCGGATAGGAAATTGATGAGTGCATTCTCGGTCTCCTTTAAGCATTTTAAGATTGCTTTCTTTAAAGTCGTCGCTAAACCTGGACAACAGCCATGGTTTTTGAAAGGGGCTGAGGGAGAGGATGTGGAGTGGGAGTTTACCCTGTACTAGAATGACACCCATTACAACCTGAACCCTTCTTTGTATCAGATCCATACCGAGGATCTTACGCCTGAAAAGGCCATCTCTGTGCCTCGGTTGGCCGCGTATGTCGAGAAATACGGCGTCCAAAGTGCCGCCTTCTTTATTAACGGGGTCGGGTCTAAGCCGGTGCCTTCGGACTGTATGGTCCCGACGTTCATTGACTTTATCGCTTTTTACCTTGCTTTAGCTTTGTTTGCCATTTTTCCTCCCTTGGGTTTTGATCAAGTACTGGCGCAACTTTCCCTCTCTTACGAACCTTTCTATAGCGTCTTGGAGTTCGTAGCATTCATCCGTAGTGTGCCCCGGTCAATCGTGAAACACGCAGAATTTTGATTGGTCGGTTGTTGGCCGGTTTCTGAGTGACCTCGGCTTTCCGACTTTTCTCATCTCGGTCTGGGCCACTTCCTTCCAAAGCTGCGCCCGAGATACGTTGAGGGGGGTGTAGCTCTCATACTTCCTCCGTCCTTCCGATCTTTCTAATCGGGATCGGCTGTCTCGGTTCCGCTCCGGAGTCTACCTTCCGTTCGTCCGGGATGCGTTCCTTCTTACCTCGAGCTCCACGGCGTTGGCTATTTCCATCTGTTCTACGTCCAGATACTGCTTCGCACGAGTGTAGAACTCGGTCAATGTGTAAACTCAGTTCTTACACACATTTTTGGCCAATCATTACGATGGGTCCAGGCCGTTAACTAGGCAGTGCACATGGACCTCTTCAGGGAGTGAGCGTACCTGTAGAGCTTCATCTTTGAATCGGTTCAAATACTTTTGCAACATTTCCCCCTTTTTCTGTCTTATTCTGCTCAAGGTGAACTGAGACTTCGGGTGTTTTTTGCTGGTTGCAAAGTTTAGTTTGAATTTTCTTCCCAGGTCTTCGAAGTTGCGAATCGAATTATTTGGCAAGGAATTCAACCACTTATGCGCCGGTCCGGTTAATGTCGCCGAGAAGAGCCGCAATATAACCGGTCCCTTGATCGATCAAACCCACATAAGCATCTCAAATGCCTCAAGGTGATTACGCGGATCCTGAGTCCCGTCATATTTTGGGAGGTCGGCCAAATCAAAGTTCTTTGGGTATGGGGTCGTGGCGGTTTCTTTCGAGAACGGTGTTCTACCAGATCCCGTTAAGTACTTCATTCTGTATTCTGTGGGAGAGTCGCGTGATCGGGGTGGTTTGTCCATGTATCGGACTTCCTCAATATCTCGATCATCTCCCATACCTCGGTCTTCCTCTCCATCTCCATCCTCCTCAATATCTCGATCTTCTTCCTGAGCGGATCGTGCTAGTCTCCTCCTTTTTAGGTCGGATGCAGACGGGCGATGCTTCTCTCGTCGTGAGCCAAGTCGACCTTCTCTCTGGGTGAACTTCTTTATCTTTTTGGCTTGATCATCCATCATCTGCTGCATGATTCGGAAGTCTTCCTGGCGCTGGAGTTCTTGATGCTTTTCATTGTTCTCCATTCGCCTCAGCATTGCCTCTTGAGTTTTGTGGACGAGGCGGATGTCGGGCATGGAGATTTCTTGCTCAGTTTCTTCTGGAGGTGGCTTGTTTGGGATGACTGAGGAGGACGCCGTGTCTGATACGTAGCCCTCTGGGACACCGTCTTATTGCTGGTGACTAGCCCCAGCCTGCCGTGTGTTTGGAGGCTGAGGACTTCGACTGTTGCTTTTTGTACTAGCCATCGGTGGTCACGGGGATCGAAGTTTAACGTCCCCACGATCGACGCCAATGTTCCGGTGTGGAACTCGGATGTCCACGGAGCCGGTACTTTGCTATTGGATCGCGGGCTCAACCCGAATATCTATGGAGCAGATACTCAAGGGAGCCTGGGGTCACTGTACACAATATAGGGGATGATGTGTGTGCACAGTGTGACTGAATGTAAAGAGTCGTAGTTAGAACCTGTGCACCTGGTTAATTGGTCTCTGTATTTATAGAGATCACTGTGAAGGAGTGGAGGAGATTGTGGTTGGGGGCATGATCTCCATGACGAAGCATTAGGGGAGTACATGGCGCGGATTCAGTTCGGATACCCCCATAACGCTGATTGTTGGCCTCCGCTACAATACTGGGTCCCCCTAGATCATAGGTAAGCTGTTATCTTGGTTGGGCCGCCCCAACATTGGGTCTTAGTGCAGGTCCATAACACTAACTAATTAAAATAAGAAGTACTAATAATAATAGAAACATATAAAAAATCAAGTTTAAATAAATCATAACAATAAAGTTGGTATATGCATAGATAAGAAAAAAAATATAGTTTAAGAAAGCTACTAAAGAATTTATTATTTTAAAAATAAAAATAAAATAATTATGAGATGTAAGATGCTCCTCCTCATCATTAATATACATGTCACTTTTAACTATCCCATACATATTAAGGAGACAAGTTAAAAATTGGTTAAACTGTTAAATTTTGTAAAGAAGTTAAAATAATTTTCATGATTTGATAAATTTCCCATGGTATCCTACCATTTTAGACCAGACCAAACACCAATTCTTGTAGAAGCTAGTGACAAATTGAGTCAAATGTTGTAACATGACAAGACTTCATATGATTTGAGAAAAGCGGCCATAGATTTGGCTGGAGCACACAATCAGGCAAGGGTTATTATGATGTTACTGGTGTGAACTTCAGAAGATACACAAATGAACAATGCAAATGGAGGAGAATATTAATTGAAGATCAGACAAATTTGAGTAGGACAAAAGTGCAGGTGGAACTACTCACGTTTGAATGCTATTGGGAGCAATACCAGGGTGTGATTTGTCTATTGATAATTCTTCTGCATCTTTGGCTAAACCCGAGTCTAATGTAACAAACACACCTAATAATTAGAAACAATTAGATTACAAACAATTCCTGAGACTTGCAAAATCCAAAGGAAAAAAAGAACTTGAACCACATTAAAAACAAATTTGAGTCTACAAAAATTTCAAGAAACTTCACTCACCACCGCAAAGAGTTCGCTGCCAATCCCTTCACCACAAGGGAATTTGCTGCAGAACTGTGCCAAATTGATAAAAGTGACATACTTCCTGAACTCATAAATCAGGCTACAAAGCTTGTAATGAAATCTGAACTGAGGCAACAAAACCATACCTGAATTCCACCATACAATGCATTTGGACACTCAAGACCTAAATGTTCACTTTTAAGGTTCCAAAACAAAAGTCGAGTCTCAAACCACAATCAAAAGGATTGAACTTGTAAAGACTATCCCTTGAAGATACAAATAGATCAAAGAACACATGTTGATCATCCATACGCTCAGAAAATGATTGCGAGATTCAGCCTACCAAGACCTACTAGGGCCAAACGGGTCAGATACCCAATTTGGCCTACAACCAAGTACTAGCCATAATGCAATACTTTATCAGATATACAATTTACAGTTAATCCAGACTCCAACATCCACAAAACATGACCATGAAACACAATACCAATTACTCAAGAAAACAAAGAAATATACAACTTAGTTTTGGAACTTAAAATAAATGAATGACGAGAATTCGTACGTATGAGAGAGTTCTAATACACAATATAACATAGTGCCCAAAAGCAAACCCATGGTAGTCAAAACTCAAAAAGGGGCTTTCTATAAACACAAACTTTTTGAGAGGTAAGCATTTTGAAGATAAATTTTTAGACGCCAAACTTTTCCCAAAAAAATAAACATTTTATTTGGCAAGATACCAAGAACTCATGGTCACATACATTTAGAAGAAAGGAAAAAAAACATGAAAAATGAAGTTTTGTTAAACTTGCTCCTCGCTTTATTCATTCAATAACAGGGGTATTCACAAAAGCTCCACTGGTATCTCCATTCTGATGGCAGAAAACATAACCCAGAATATGCACAAACGATCAAACTGATTGCAAGAAACATGATGGTTTATCAAATTTCTAAATCGAAAATAATAATTCTATCCTACATTATATATACAAGATAAGGAAAGCAAAAATCTTGATAAGCACATACTACTTGAAATAGAACCAAAGAACAAAGACTAAATACAAGGAGGGGTCAATATCCAAAATTGGAAAGGAGGGAAAAAAAAAGCACAGACAGTAAGAACGACAACTACCTACACCAAATGACAAACCAGTGTATTTAATTCATTTGTCCTTAAGAAATTAATGTAAAAGCAAGAAACTTACATTTAATTCACTTACTTTTCTACCTTGACAGATTATACAAAATAATAGGTATATTTATTAGACGAATAAAAAGTCCAAAATAGTACAGACACCAGCAACTAAAATACATAAAGTAAATTGAATAACCTGATATCATGGATAAATCAAATAAAGCTACAAACATCTGTTATTGCATATCTGCAGTCATCATTCTTGCTAAAATCACTAAAGGACATGAAGCCTTATAGTTACAGAATTAACAAAACTCTTATAGTTTAATGTCTTCCAAATATAATAAGCTACTCAACGTGCATGTTGCCCACTGGTACAAGGCTTTTGGCATAAATGAAAATACCATAACCAAAGGACAAATTTGCGGATGTCAATCGTCTTAAATTCATTAGTTATGTAATTGAACATAACAATTTTTCGTTCACCATTCAGTTCACTGCATCTTCCATTTGATCAATGGCTTCAGGCAGTTCAACAACATTGCAAACAATTTCATTCCTCCAAATAGTCTCTGGAACTAACATGTAGCCTAACATGCACCCTAGATAAGGACCGCTAGTATATTTTTTAGTCCAATACCATCTCTCCCTAGATGCACATGTACCCTCCTCCATCACCCACAAATGAATGAAAGACGATTTGAAATCTTCACTCAAACTAGAAGATAGCATGGCAAGTTTGTTCTCATATACAGTAAGACATTTGCTATATGATTCACTAATAACTGGAATGGGTAAAGGAGGCATTGGTATCAATGTAAACAATTCTGTTGCTATGTCAAATGAGACTATGATGTCAATATCATCTTCATCCTCGTCTGCACCTAACTTTGATCCAACCCAAGAGATAGCTCCATTAAAATTGAAACCGTTAGAAAAAATAGCAACGCCATCTAACTTTACAAATTCTACTTCCTTCCATGTACCTATATTGAATGAATACACTTGCACTTGATTAATCAGATGACCATTCTCATTCTTAAAATAACGAATTTTCACTATCTTGTAATCATTAACCGCTGGACTGAATCCAAATCCTACGTGGAAAGTCCCATCTACGTACACAATAATCAACAGCTCCAGACACCAGTCTCATCTCCCTAATCGCTGCATTCCAGACTAAAAGGGAAAGAGATCTAGGAACATTAGCGAGTCCAAGACAGATCAAGCCATTGCAGAAATTGATGGTCCAAACACGCCGAATAGAATCGATAAAAGGATCGCTCGGAACTTTAAGAACTCGCATCTCACGATGGAGCAAACATGTCCGATAAGGATCAGGAATGCCAAAAGCTCCCAAAAAAAAGAAAAGAAAAGGCTTTTGATTAGCGGAATGTTGGAGGTGTTCTGCGATGAAAGATGGGGTTCTGAAGAGATTCTTCTGTTCTTTGCACACGCATTGAATTCCGACTAGAGATCTCACCGGGAAGCCGCATGAGGGTGCTTGTGACGATATCTCTGGGAAGAACTTGTTTGCCGCCATCTATTTCCATCGGCGACATCGCGCTCGATGAGTAAGAGAGCGTCTATTACCAGTCTCCCTCGTGGCGGATTAGGGATTTGAACCAAACGGAGAATGCAACTGCGTCATCACCGGCAGCCCTCGCGTTCGTGCATGATCAAATTATAGAATATAGAATTGTTAAGAATAACAATTTTATTGGCTAAAAAAAATAGCAATTTTGTATTTGTTGAAAAAGCATTTTTTTTCAATAAATAAATCGATTTATTTTTTACCAATATCAATATCAAGACCAAGGTTGTCAAACTCACAAGTTTAAACAAATTCTTAAAAGTGATGTGAATTCGATCGTAAACTCGTAAGAGTTTACTTTTATTATTAAATAGGTATTACTAGCGTATAATTAAATAATTAAAATATAAAAATGACCATAATTTGATTTAAATATATTTTAAGTTTAAATAATTGAAATTAAATCCATCAACATTCATTATTTATCATCTTTAATAGAGAAATTTCTACAAAATTTCTATATAAAGCCGTTAAGCATGATCAAATCAAAAAAGTTCACATAAATTTAAGAGTAAGTTAACACGGTTTTGTAAGGAAATGTAAAAACGGTAAACTCGGTGTATAAACTCATGAGTTTAACTAAGTTTATGACTAACACGAGTTTACTACTAACTCGACTCGTTTTTATAAGGTAGAAACGCAAAAACGGTAAACTAGAGAGTCAATTTCGTGAGTTTGACAATAATGATCAAGACTATTTTAAAAAAGGGAAAATCTCAGAAAAAGAACTTTAAAAATAGGAAAAGACAAAATAGTATTTCGAATATTCATAATACTACAAAGATGTTAGAATTTGATTTGTCCTTTTTGAAATTTAAATGAAATGGTACAAATACCCTTATTAAATCTTATTTTTACTTTCTTTTGTCCTCTCTCTTCTTATTTGGGTTCCATGCTAGAGAGGCTCTAGCAACAACTACTGAGACAACCTCCTCCAACAATGACAATGACGGCCTCTTATGACAACGATTGAGAAGAAGAAGAAAGATGAGGCGGGGCATGAAGATTTGGGTAGAGGTGGTACCTTTTCGCTTCTAGAATTTCCTTGGAGGCTTTCTGGTACCCGAAGCTTGATACAATCCCTGAGAAATATTTGGACTTTCAAGAAGAGGATTCTTTCGACTTGTAATATCACAAATTGCAAATCAAAATACACAAGATTTAATAAGGGTTTTACAAATTCGATAGAGGTTTCAAAAGTTTGTATAAAGTTTTTACAAATTCTCAAAAGAATTTCACAAATTTTAAATCTAAATTTCACAATAGTTAACAAGGGTTTCAAGAGTTCTAATAATGTTTTTACAAATTCGGACAAGGTTTTCACAAATTCTTAAAAAAAATTTCTCAACCTTCTTAAAGAATTTCACAAGTTGCAAATCAAAATTCACAAGATTTTATAAGGATTTTTACAAGTTTGGATAAGGTTTTCACGAGTTCTAAAAAAGAATTTCACAACTTCCTTAAAAAAATTATAAGTTGTAAATTAAAATTCACAAGATTTTATAAGATATTTCATAAGTTTTGATAAATTTTTCATAAGTTCGGATAATGTTTTCATAAGTTCACTACTAGAAAAAGTCAAAACAGCGACGGAATTTGTGACGGAAAAAAATCCGTCGCAAATTGCGACGGAATTTGCTACGGAATCCAAACCGTCGCAATTTGCTACGGAATTGAAAATCCGTAGCAAAATTTGCTGCGGATTTTCAATTCCGTAGCAAAATTTTGCTACAGATTTTCAATTCCGTAGCAAAACTTAAAAAAAAAAATCCGATTTCTTGGTGGGAAAAAGCCCGCAATTTTGCTACGGAATTAGAATTCCATAGCAAATTTTGCTATGAATTCCATAGCAAAATTTGCTACGGATTTTCAATTCCGTAGAAAAATTTTGCTATAGATTTGGATTCCGTAGCAAATTTCGTCGCAAAACTTAAAAAAAATCCGATTTCCTGGAGTGAAAAAGCCCGCAAATTTGCAACGGAAAAATAATTCCGTTGCAAATTGTGCTGGATTTGCCTCTTTTTGCGACGGAAATTCATTCCGTCGCAAAAAAGCAAATTTTTTGCGACGGAAAGTAGTTCGTTCCAAAAAAATTGCTTTTTGCAATGGAATTGAAGTTTGGTCGCAAACGGGCGGCCATTTGGCTCTTCGGGTTCCCCCTTTTTTGCGAGCTTCATTTCCGTCGCAAAAAGCAAATTTTTTGTGACGGAACTCGTTTCCGTGGCAAAAAAATTTTCTTTTTACGATGGAAATGAAGTTCCGTCTCAAATCGAGCTTCAATACCTTCCAAAGTCATTTAGACGTCTTCCATTTTGATCTCCTCTCCACCTCTTAGTCATTTTGTCGGTCCTCCTCATCACCTCCGCCCCTCCCCGTCCTGCTCTTCCTCCAGCGTTGGCCCTCCGTCTCCTCCAACGTCCTCCATCCTCCGATTCCTCCGGTAATGTAACATCCCAATTTTCAAAAGCGTTTTCATGGTATCGTGATCTGAATAGAGCATCGGAAGTAAATAGTATTGAAAAAGTAACTGATAAGTAACCACTGTAATGTATGTGTTAGCTGTTAACAGCGTTACAAAAAAAATTTCCAAATGACATCATTAGTAAGTACAAAACAAAAGGGCTTCCTCCAACCGGATCCTATATCTGCTGCTTACCCCTGTCTTCGATCCTGTTCACTCTGGATCCTGAAGCTATGGTAAGAGCTGAGGTTCAATGCCCATTTGAACCTTAGGTAACGGTTAACCTCATGTTCATGTAACAAGTATGTATGACAGTTTATTCATGATATCACAGCAACATTCACATATGAAAGATAATAACCGAACACGCCCACCGCATATGAACGTTATTATAGTCTGCACTATTCACCAGTGCCACGATGTACGGTTGTGTCCTCAGTGCTAGGAAAACTCAACGGTGTTATCAATACCATAACCCGTGTACAGCTGTATATGAATGCTCAATAACTTTTAAAAAACAGAAGCTCAGTCTATGAATACAACCATCACACATAGGTATACAGTAAACATCAGAGTTAGTGTTACAGTACGCGTCCGTACCTTCGTTTGGTGATATCGGTACGTTCGTCTGTCAGTGTATGATCACGTATGTCCTATAATGGTAATATCACATTTATTAATTCACAAATGATATTCTAGTAGATATCTTAGTCCCTAATGACCTTTTTACTCTTGATAGGATTATTTTTCAACTTATTTCCAAAGTTTCGTAGAAAAACGCTGGTATAGTATTTCTGGACAGATTTTTCGTCTAACTTTGAAAAATCATAATTAATTCTAGAAAAATTGAAACGAGGATACGTAAAATTTCTAGGAAATCTCAACATGTCTATTTTTGAGAAAAAATATTGGTTTACAACCAGAATTTGTGATTCATTCCCAGTTTGATGATGTTCATCCTCTGCCCAGAATTTTCCAGAAAAACGTAGCTTTATCTCCAGAATTTTTATTTCCCTCTACAGACCTCTAATTGATGCATATTTTAAATCAATGAAAAGCTATACATGTCTACTATACACATGAATTATTTCAGAATTTATGAAGATGATCTTACATTTAAAATATCACTATCTAACTGCCTAACTCCCATTGCCCAGCAACACCCCACAATTCCCATCTTACTCTAACTTGTTCTATTAATCCTAGAAGTCGCTCTCCAACATGTTTCCACCTTGTCAGGCATCTTTCGATGTAATGAGGCTTGAAAACAATTATGGGAAATTACTTTACCTATTTCCTAGATTAAAACTAACAATTCTACTAAAAGCTACTAAGAACTACTAAGAACTAAAAACTAGACACTAAAAACTAAAGACAAACTTACTTCTTGAAGCCTCTTGCTTGCTACCTCCTTCTTGCTTCTACTCTATTAGAAATCAACTCTTGAAGTTTGATTTGGTGTGAAGAATTATGAAGGGCAAGGCCCCTATTTATAATAAAAGCTTATGAATTTTATCCCTTGGATCAACTTTTCTTATCAAGGGCTAATATTAATTTGTGCTTCTATGGTGATACAATTTGTGAGCAAATGCTTCCCATTGGTTAAAAACAATTACATTGGATTTAGCTAATTATCTTAATTTGCAAAATTAAATCCCACATGTGCTCTAATAAAAATCATATTTTAATCACTCACACACACACACACTCTCTCTCTCTCTCTCTCTTCCATAATCTTTTTCCTTGCTTTAACGAAATTCATTTTTGGTTGCTTGATCAATCACTAATACTTTTAAATTCTGAGTATGCTTTTTGATTAGCAGTTGGATATCCAGATTTATGGTCTAATTAGATTCCCTGGTTGTACTAAGCTTATTCTTCAACGTTTGCAAAAATAGCCTTTACTAGGCTTACTTTCGAGATTAAATTACGTGGGTTCAAGATAAGTCCTTATATTTTCTCCAGGGTTCCTACTTCTTCACAACTTTTTAAATTTGTATAAATTCTCACTTTATTTGTTGTTTTGAGTTTTTACTGTGTACATCAGATATTTACTGGATTTCAAACCATTATCAAATTTACTTTAATTAATTTCTCTCTCTCTCTCTCATTTTTTTTTTGATACAAAAAGAGGAGGGGAATCCCTCAGCCTATGCCACTACTAACCACAGCGTGTCCCTTGTCCTTATCCGAGTACCTCGGATAAGCCTTCAAAAATTGCATGAAAGTAATGAAAGGCCATACCTCGAATGCCTGCTTTGCAATGAAGTCAGCCGTCATATTTGCTTCTCTTGGAATCCACCTCACCATCACCTCCCAGTCTCTGGCTAACATGGCATTAATCTCCTGGATCACCATTGCATCGGGATGACTCGACGGAGCTCCCCGAGAATCAGTGCGACCACCTCCTTGGCGTCCATTTCCATCATCACTCTCCGCTGGCCGGAATCCCAACTCATCTTGAGGCGAACAAAACGGCCTATAGTTCCGCTAGCAAGCTATCCCAGGCTCCTAGCTTTGTACATGAAGCCCTCTAAGAGATTGCCGCAGACATCACGCATCACACCCCCACAAGTCGCCGTATGGTTCCGCGCACAAGCCTCATCGACATTAACCTTGACCCACCCACTCGTTGGAGGGTCCCAAGAAGCATTACAAGGACGAACCTGGTTTCCATTGAGATTCACCCCCTTCAACCTTCCGCTAGCTTGCGATATAGTATCTAAGATAGCTTTTGCTTTGTAAATGATTGATTCATTGCTAGTCATGGTCTTCTCAAAAATCGGGTGTTCCGACGTTGCCAAATAAGCCAACACAATGTAGCGAATAGATTGCATCAGCCCTCTTTCCTCACGTACATGATTCGCATGAAGATTGCACTTCAGCCATGCCTGGATATCTACTTGAAAGAACCTACTCCTTTCTCTGGCATCCACTACCGAGTCCCACCAGAGTTTACTTGTTTCTTTGTAGTCCCGTAGCACATGGATCATGCTCTCCAAACCTTCTCCACACCAGTTGCAACTTCCTTCATTTCCCATTCCTCGTCGGACACGCTCAGCATTTGTTAGGAGTCTGTTATGGAACGCAAGCCACATGAACGACTTACACCGAGGCACAGTGCGCAATTTCCAAATTCGTTCCCATGTTCGCTTTTCCCTTGTCGGGGTCACATCCAAGGCTTGGTACGCGGATTTAATGCTAAAGTCCCCATTTCTCTCGTGCCTCCATCTGACAGTACCCGATTGATCATCCACTACAGTTCCAGCAACCACATCCTCCTAAGCTTTTGTAATCTCGGACCAAGCATTAGATCCTTTCCTTGCTGGATTAATGGTTGGAAGCAATTCCGTCCCACATCTATATTTACTTCTCACCACTCTTACCCATAGATCATCTCGCCGTTTGATTAAGTTCCACCCCAACTTCATCATATAAGCCTTATTTTGGCGGTGGAGATGTCTTAACCCAAGGCCTCCATTTTTCTTTGGTCTACACACATTATCCCATGCCACCAGGTGCGTCTTCTTTTTCTCTGGAGTTGCACCCCATAAAAACCGCCTATTTTGTTGTTCCATATCCTCATAGGTTCCTTTAGGTAGTGAAGCAGTTTGCATAGTGTATCCTGGAATTGCAGAAGTAACGGAAGACACAAGCGTAGTTCGTCTTGCTAAGGATAATGCATTAGCTTTCCAGCTAGGCAATCTGGTTCGTACCTTGTCTACAATGGCTTTATAAGTTCCTTTGGTCACGCTTGTGAAGGAGAGGTACACCAAGGTATTTTCCTAGATCGGGTGTCACTTGGAAACCCAGCACATCACACCGCTCTGTCCTCCTTTGATGGCTTACATTTTTTGAGAAAAGACACGGGTCTTATCCGCATTCACCTTCAAACCGGAGACCGAGCAGAATTTATCAAGACAATTCTGACTTCATTCGCTTGAGTTCACTAATGCTTCAACAAACAACACAATGTCATCCGCAAAGAACAAATGAGATATAGGTGGGCCCCCTTTACATAGATTAATCGGTCTCCAATCCCCATTCCCAATGTGTTCCTGAATAGGTGGGCCAATCTCTCCATGCACATGACAAATAGGTACGGAGACAAGGGGTCGCCTTGACGGACACCTCTGGAAGGGATGAATGAGCCTGCCCGGTCGCCATTCCATAGAAGCTACATTCTCGGAGTGGAAACACAGTGGAATATGATCTCAATCAAGGAACTCGGTACATGAAGGTCTTTGAGGCAATCTTTGAGGAAGAGCCAATTCACCCGATCGTATGCTTTCTCCAAATCGATTTTAATGGCCATGAATCCTCGTTTTCCCTGTTTATTCCGCATAGAATGGATAACTTCCTGTGCCACTATAATATTATCGGTACTGTGCTGTCCCTTGGAACAAAACTGCACTGGTGAGGGCTTATGACTTGAGGTAAAACCGCCTTAATTCTATTCGCAATAACTTTACTAATGATCTTGAATATCACATTACATAAGCTAATTGGTTGGAAGTCCTTCACACTTTCCGGTGATCTTTCTTAGGAATGAGCACAATCAGCGTATCATTGATGGCCTAAATCTGAGTAGGTGAAAGCCAGGCAGATTTAATGACCTCACTTACTATTTTTCCCACCACCTGCCACTGATTCTGATAAAACAAAGCATTCAAACCATCAGGCCCTGGTGCCTTCATAGCTCCCATGCTAAACACGGCATGCTTTATCTCAGCATCCGTAATCCTACGGCCTAACCCACTCACCATGACCGAGTCAATAGGCGGATATGTAATAGAACAATGTAGTGGCTCACGCCTAGATTGCTCTTCCAAAAATACTGTCGAGAAATATGATATCATCATTTCCTTAATCCGTCCACTGTCGTAAACCCAAGCACCATCATTCTCCCGAAGGGCTCCAATAAAGTTCCTCTTCCTCCTCCCATTCGCCCGTGAATGAAAGTATCGAGTGTTCCTGTCACCCTCCACCGTCTACTCGCTTCTTGTTTTTTGAGCCCAAATCATTGATTCCTGTAGGAGTACTTCTTCCAACTGCTTCCAAAGCGACCGCTGAAGCTCTTCCAACTCAGCAGACAAACCGAATCGAGCCTCAGTTCGTGTGATCCCATTGAGCCTAGCTAGCAGTTGCCCCTTTCGTGTATTTGTATGCCCAAAAACCTGCCGATTCCAATGCCCACATGCAAAAGTAAACTGTTCAACATTCTCTCTCCAAGGCAAATCCTTTTTCCAAGCAGAAGACACGAATGGGGAAAATCGCTCATCCAATGCCCATGCCGCCAGGAACCGAAATGGACATTCCCTTCTGGGGAGACATCTATCGCCTTCCAATTGCAGTAGTAGGGGCCTGATGGTCACTTTTATACTAGTTTAAGTGCTTCACCACTGCAAAAGGAAAATTGTCCCGCCAAGACGTAGAGCTCAATATGCGATCCAGTCTTCTTTCCACCGTACTATTTTTCCAGGTGAAAGGAGGTCCTATGAACCCCAAGTCATTTAGTGCCACACCCTCTACAAAGTCACAAAACTCCTTATCCGCTCCCTTGGTAGGCCGTTGTGAGTGACGCTCATCGTCGGTAAGGGTCGCATTAAAATCACCGCCTAAGGACCATGGAATCTGTACTGATACGCTTATTTGCATTAGCTTGTGCCATAATGTCCTTCTCATACCAACATTCGGACTAGCATACACTAAAGTCATCTCCCACACCTGCAATAAATGGTTCGTAATCCGAACATGGACATATTGGCTTGACGACTCCAAAACATCCACCTGTCTGAATTTATCCAACCACATACACCATATTCCGCCTTTAAAGCCATCCGCGTCAATAAGTTTAGAATTACGGAACCCTATCGAATGTGCAATACGCTGCGCTTTAGGCCCACTACACCTCGTTTCAAAAATAGCCACAAAATCAATATCAAACGACTGGGCGAGCCCTCTGATAAGTGAAGGAAATGACCGCGCGGCAGCACCCCTTACATTCCAAAGAAGGAAATTCATTAAGAAATTATTGGCTGCATGGGGAGCCCATCCCCTTGACTATCCACCGACTCCATTGTTACATCTATAATACCAACACTCGCCACCTGCTTATCCGCCCCCATGATCACCGCTGGATCATTCAGTCCCTGGCCGTTGTGAATCTCCGCTGGCCCAGTTGGCTGTATTGTAGTTGTGAGTCGGCTTGGATCACTGCCAACCTTGGTACATGAGTGCGTCACCAGCGACGGCCCACCTGGCATCCCACTACTTTCCCGTATTGGCATTCCTTGAATTGGCCCATTCTGCGTGTTTATAGGACAAGGCCCAGATTTGGGCTCCACCGACTTGGGCCCCAACTTAACCCCCTTGCCTTTCTCATTCACTTTATTGTGGGTCCCTAGTTTGTTCTCCTTCCCACGTGACTTTACTCTTACTCCTGCCTTTCTCTTTGACCCCACCAATATCCATTCTTGATTTCCTCCCTTGTTCTGAATTTCTTCCCCAAACCGACGTGGCTCACCAACCGCCTCGCTAGGCTTCTTTAAAGCCTGATTTTTCTCCTTAGTAACCGTCCCCCGAGATTTTGGAAAGCCATTACCGCCCCCTTCACGTTCTCTTCCTTTTTTATCGCCATATCCGTTTTCGGGATCCCCAGATCTGCCTTGATTCCGTTCTTCCTTGAAATCACGCTGGATTAGCATCTGTGGTCCGTAATCTACACGGTGGTTCATCCCTTTCAAGCTACCAGCCTCCACTTTCTCCGACCCTTAGCCATCCCCGATCCCTCCACCGTCACCGTTGCCTTCGCCGGCGCTCCCGAGACCCCGGAGTGAGCTTCTGAGGGGCTACTGACAGGTGCTTGCTTTGGATTACTCACTCCACACTGAGTCATTCGTTGCTCGTATCTGCCACAGGTAAAACACACCAGATGCAGCCCTTCGTATGTAAATCGTCGTTCCTCCCCAAAGTGACTAAATCCCAGGAGCAGCGACTTCTGTAAATCCACCTCCACACACATCCTGGCAAAATCGCCTTTCTTTGAAAATGCAGTGGTCCGATCGATTTTGAGAGTCCTTCCAATCATGTTTCCAATCCTTCTAATAGAATCCACATTATACAGCTCGTGGGGGAGATCAGGAATGCGAACCCAGACCGCGACACGCTTCTGATTATCAGCTTTCCAAGGATTGAAATTGGGACGCCATCTCTGAACCAGCACATAGTGATCGGCAATCATCCACGGTCCCTCATGCAAGGCATAATCCCTATCCTCAGTTGAGGAAAAAGATACGAGGAAATACCTATTATTCAGAGGGGTGACTCTCAACGGTCCTTTCGCAGACTCATAAATCCCATGTTCACTGATTTTCCAAGTAGCTTGACAATAAGGGAGTTCTTGTAAGGCTTGCACCAAGCCTCATACTCCTCGGCACTCACCTGAAGCTTTGGAAGCTTCCACGTCCAGCGCCACGCATCCACTGCATCCTCTTCTTGCTCAACTCCCTCATCCGTGTCCTCCGCCTCTTCCATACTGTTTTTCATTCGACTGCGCAAAAAACTCTTTCCAGCCAGTCAGAGCTTTCGCGGCTGAGAAATGGGGTTCTAGGAGCCCAGACTCGCCAAGGCAGAGGAGCTTATCCCTGTACGATAGACGAGCCTCTGGGACATTCGCAGTCACCTTCCCCACATTCCCATTCATCTGCGCCCCAGAGGACCCACTGCTGAACGTAACAAACTGGTTTAGTCCTTGAATCCCACGGTCATCCGTCCCCTTGCTCCCAGTAGGTTGCTTTCCAATCCCACAGCCGACCTTCCTGACCTTGCCTCCGTCCCCTTCAATTCTCCGTCACCCTCAGTTCTCCCGTCGCCCGCAGTTCTCTCGTCGCCCACAGTTCTCTCGTTTCCCATCTCTTTTTCCCTTCTTTTTCTCTCTCTCATTGGTTAAGCTTAGGTCACAAGGATTAAGCTTTATCATAACTAATTAGAGCCTTTAGATAAGCTTTATGAGGTTAAATCTTGGCCCTTAGATCATAGTTGAAATTGTTGACTTTTCAAAGCTTGATTAACATTTAATTAACACCTTAATCAAAAGCTTAATTATCTTTTGATTGTTGCATTATTGGTTCATGGAGTGATTTACGATTGTTAACAATTCATTAGTGCCAATCCTAATCCCTTATTGGTTCTTGACTTTTAATTAGCCTAATACACCTCTAATTAATGGCTATTAATATTAATCGTTAAAGAATTACCTAAATATTCCATTAGTGTAATTTTAATTGCTCATTAATTATTAGCAATTGCTCCTTAATTGTTCAAGTGTTTTGATAATTCTTTATGGCCTTCTATGAAATAAATATGAACTAAATATTAATTATAGGGTATTAGAAAATTTAGTCTCTTAACAAATTATGAAAATTGGTTTTTATGGTCCTTTAATTAATTATGAAGACTTGCACAATTTATTTAATTTAGTGAATGTTTAGTTGGTAATTAATTGCCATTGATTTCTCTAAATTTATTTAGGTATTTTCATAACACTTTCTTGCTCTTTTAAATTCTACATGAACCATAGCTTAATATGGTATTTATTATATTTTATGGTATTTTATGATGCCTAACAAAATTTATTAAATCATTGGTTATTCTAATCCTAAGAAAACATTACCTAGAAAATAGAATAAACACATCTCAAAATTTGAGACCACATATTCACATATTTTAAATAGGCTTTTCTATCAAAATATTGTATTTAAGATAAAAAGAAATTTTGGGTATTATAAGTAACGTCCCTCTCCCTCCCTCCCTCTCTTGTTATCTATTTTTTTTTTAATCTGAAGTGACTATTGGTAAGCATTCATCACCCGTACAATTGAAGATGTTCATGTATTCCTCTTTCTACAATAAAAAAAATCCGTGTGGTGTTGTGGTTCCTTCATTTCTTCCTTTTTTATTTTTTATTTTTTAAATCTGTTTGATGCAAGGTTTTTTGTAATGAATATTAATTTTGTTTCTTCTTTTTTTAGTTAAATTTAATTCGCCAATAATATAGAAAGTGTTTGTAAAAGAAATATACATAGAATAATATGTAGTTGAAATTTGTCAAAGGTAAGGTAACTAGTTTCATCGATGTAGAAGGCATGTGAATTAAAATTCCATTGCCACAAAAAGCTCCTGTTGCTTGGTTACCTTTGGCCATAATTAAATTATATAGAATTATAGATGTGAACTACGGAAGCCATATTGTAGAATTTAAGATATTATTATTATTATTAGAAATTGTACAAACTTAATTTATTATTAGAAGAGAGGAAATTATAATAACTATTTTTTATTATATTATATTTGCTTATATGCAGCAGATTTTAAATTTCGTATAATATATAATCTTGGTAGTTAGAGATATTTTAGGATCCGATGGGATTATGGAATTTGAATTTTGTAATTGCTTTTTTGTTTTATAATTCCTAGATATTAGGATCTTCCTTTTATAATTCTTAGATATTAGGATCTATCTTTTATAATTTTTAGATATTAGAATATGCCTTTTATAACCCTAGATATTAGGATCGGCCTAAATCAATCAATAGATTATAGAATTTGAATTTTGTAATTGCTTTTCTGTTTTATAATTCCTAGATATTAGGATCGGCCTAAACTAGAGTATCTACATGTATTAAAATCGTGAAGGCATATGAATAATAAAAATTAAAAACTCAAAGGATTTTGTACATTTCTTTTTAATTTTGTAATTATATATATATATATATATATTTTAAGGAATAGAGTTTGCAACGGAATGACCAAATGACCATACTGGTGCATCAAACACAGGAGATGATGAAGCATATGCAGATTCTATTTCAGTCCTTAATGAAGGACAAGGGTGACCCATAATGCTGCTATTTAGACTTTTTTTTTATTACATATTGTTCACAACATTATTATTTATATTTTGTTTTATCTATGTAAACTCTCTATGATTATTATTATATATTCAATTTTCTCAAAAAAAATCAAAAAATAAAAAAAATATCCATGGTACACTACTTTTTGTATTCACTTTTCTAAAAAAGAAAAATAAATTTTTTTTTAAATTTATTAGTTTTGCTACGGAATTTGTTTCCGTAGCAAATGCTCCAATTTTCTACGGAATTATTTTCCATAGCAAATTCTCAAATATGCGAATTTGCTACGAAAAATAATTCCGTAGCAAATTTTTGATTTTGCTACGGAAAATATTTCCGTAGCAAAATTTCGAATTTGCTACGGATTAAAATTCCGTAGCAAATTGTGACGGAATTTTTTTCGTAGCAAATTGCGACGGATACGGATTTCCGTCGCAAATTTTGCGATGGAAATATTTTCCGTCGCAAATTGCGACGGATTTTTCTGTTTCCGTCGCAATTGCTATGTGGTTTTTTGCTACGGAAAAATTCCGTAGCAAATCCGTTTTGCTACGGAAAAGCCTGTTTTGCTATGGAATTTTTCCGTAGCAAAACTTGATTTTTCTTTTAGTGTTGGAAATTAAAATTCACAAGATTTGATAAGGGTTTCACGGGTTTTCAAAAAAATTTCATAAGTAGAAAAATTTCACAACTTGTGAATATAAAAAATCCTCAAATATAAATAAGATTTCACAAATTTTAATAAAGGTTTCATTAATACGGATAAGGTTTTCACAAGTTCTTATTAGAACTTTCATGCTTTCTCCTCTTTAAGTAATATAGATTTCTCATACCCTAGAGTCTAGACCATCACCCTCTTTTTTTAGTTAGCCTTTATTATGAAACAATATCCACATATTATTTCGCAGTTCAGGCAACAATAAAATATCATAAATATATATACAAACACATATATCCAAGCAGTGGTGGAGTTAGAATTTTTTGTTTGCGTCCACACAATTAATTGGGGGCCTGCCCCCAAAAAATTTTTTTTGTAAGGAAAATTTTAAATACATTAAAAAAACAAAAGAATATAAATAAGAAAAGGAAATAAAAATAATAATGAAGTTTGCTTAAGAATATCTAGAGATCATTGTAATCATTACGATTTTATTGGCTGATAAAAATTTAGTTCTTGCAGGCATGGGCGGACCCACATACTTGCCCCCTTAAATTTGGAGGCTTTTTTTAAATAAAAAAAATTAATTCATGTTTGAATGATTGTCCACCCTTAAATTAAGTGTCTACCCTTAATACATCAAGACTGTACTTCGTAATTGGTTAGGAGATGAATGATTGAATGATTATTTAGTGCTTTATATTGAAAAAGATGTATATGATAACATTGATAATAAGGTAATTATGATGGAATTCTAAAAAATAAAGCCTAGAAGGATGATATTGTAATTATTTTCATTGTAATATACTCCCTCCAGTCCTAATTATACGAACACTTTTTAGTACAGATTGCACTACAAAATTGTTTCTATAATTAGGACGGAGGAAGTACTTTTGTTATTAAAATACTTGAACTTATTGGTGCCCACCTTTCATTTTAATTTATGTATTTGCATTTATTTATAACGATTACTTAGCCTTGCTTTTTCTAAATGATAGGTTTGTAAAATAATTGTCTCTCTTATTACATCATCGTATTCACTTGATTTCATAAATATTTTTTTCTTGTTTATATATTTTTTTTTTAATGCATTTAAAAGTTTCCTTAAAAAAAAAAATTTGTGGGCGCGAACCCCCAAATATCCTTGTCAATTGTGTCCCTCTTTTTGTAATTTTTCGAGTCCGCCCCCTACGTGCAGGTACACAATGGATAATGAAAATAAGATTGAGTGATTTTCTTGATAATTCTTTTAATGAAAATAAGACTGAGGTTGTTTTGGAATTACAAGTACGAGGTGACATTCGTTAGCCACCACAAGTGTCTTCTTGAAATATGATAACTTACCCTGCTAAGTTTTCTCAAAATATAAGAATTGTATCTTTCCAAAAATAGCCATGAACTTTAGGAAATTGACTCAAGGTTGCATTTATAATAATTCACATGTGGCATTTATTTACTAGAAGAAAATTTATTTATAAACCCGCTGAGTCGATCAGCTTTTTGTAATATTATAAACTTCTTTTTAATTTTTCATATGCAACTAAGTTTCCATGAAACAAAGTTTACAAGAATGGAGCGCTTATTCTAAATTAACATATTCAAGAATGGTATGTATTTTTGAGAATTTTTATATTATACGGATAGGTTAACGATAAATAGTAAGCCAAAAATAACTTAAATTAAAGTGAGAATAACAATTAGAAACCTTACAAGAGAATTAATCCAGAATACAGATATTCAAGTTATAAATTCAAATAAAAGTAAATAGTACAACACTTTAATAAGAATGAACATCTTCCCCTTTTTCAAGTAAATACAAGCTTTCGGTATGATAAGAGAAGAAAACACTGTTTTCCATAGCTGCCACTAGAGAGTGGGTTAGATTTGTTGGATTGTACTTATGGATTTTCCCACCTCCGATTTCATATTTAAGTATGAGGTCACCATTCTTCCTCGCGCCTAATATGTGATCAGGAACTATCTTTGTCGTTGTTGATAAGGTGTTTGCCCAGGATTCTTGGTTTCCAAATTGTTTCAAGGTCCAAATGATAAAAGATGAGTCTTCATGAGACCTTTGTATCAAGAGAAGTGATTCTCCCGTTGACACAATAGAATTCAAACAACCACCAGGATAAGGATGGGCGTCACTAGGAAACAATATTTGTCCAAATACTTCATGTGTAAGATCAAATGTAAGTATAAAGTAATAATGTTCTTCCTTATGAAAAGCAGTCCAATAAAGCACACCATTAAAAAATACGCTTGGAGATGAAATGGAACATTGATGAAGGATACTATTACAGGGCACATGTTTCCATTTCCATGACCATGTGACATATGAGAAAACCCATACTAAGTAAAACTCATTATCTTTCTTAAAATGTCCTAGATAACGATAAACAATGTTCACAACTTTTAAGTCATTGTTGACCCGATCAAAACCAAAGCCTACAATACATAATCTTTCATCCCAAGTCATCTTAAGGGGAAGCCATACATATTTTTGAATAGTTGGGTTCCAAAGAATTAATTTGAAAGGTAATTCATTGGCAAGACATACTAACCCATTGCTCATGCCTATCACCTTTTTGCCTTTAAAATCATCAATGTCAGGATTCTCTATGGTGTGAAGCAAATGGAATGGATCATTATCTGAATGTACTGAATAGGTTACTCGACAACAAGGACAAAATGAAAAATGAATATCCTTCCTTCCATAAGTTTCCACGTTGTTTGGGCAATGACAAAATTTAATAAGGATAATTTGATTTTGAGAACCAAAAGTTTGTTCTGAGCTGCAGGATATGAAATCGAGACTAGTAATAAGATCAATCCACTCTCTGCAAACAAAGGAGCATTGAAATAGGGTTTGGGCATCTAGTCTAAGCAAAATTTCTTCAACAATGTGGAGAGGAATATAAGGGATATCGTCGCGTGAAAACATGATAAGCTACCACGTAAGGAAATATAGAATACGAAAGAGGCTAAGGTGAGTAATAGGAGATGTAGAACACGAAAGAGGCTAACGATATAGGAAAAGGAAATATAGAATACGAAAGGGGCGTCTACGATTTGAGAATGGCTGATTGAGCTTAGGGCTATGTATAGTTATTTTTAATACATACTAATTAATTTTATACACAGCATGATTTAGTATATCGGTTAGTCAAATTGATAATTCTATTTTATCAACTGTAGATTACTAAAATATCAATTAATTCTTTTATAAAAAAGATAAAGATTTTTCTTTTTAAAAAATAAGGGAGCTCTTGAGCATGTCAAATCATATCTAAATCTGTGACATGTTTTCTAAGAGAATCTTATCCCTCATCTACTCTATTATATCCGTTTATATTCAATGTATATAATCTTTTACAAAATCATATCCATTAAGAATTAAAGTTTGAAAATAAATGTTACAATAACCAAGATGAATTCTAACACCTTTTCAACAGAATATGAATAAACAAAAAAAAAAAAAAAAAAAGGTTAAGAATTGCAAAAATAAATTCAAAGCACATTATTGATCGATATGATATGGCATGATCTATATGAATTATAACAACTCTAAAAGCGTCTTATCTATTATCTATAATCTATAATATGTTTCTCAAAAGCATCCTATCTAGGTATCCATCATCTATCTTCCATCTTCTCCCTATAGGTTTTTCTATAATTTCATGCTCAAATATTAAGTAATAAGAACATGAACAAGGATATTAAGAACTCATGATTTCCACAACACTACATGTTTAAGTCAAGATACATTAACCTCTATTCATAATTGCGGGATCGATACTTCGTAATGTGTGACTTGTAGTACGATAATTAAAACCTTTATCATTCTCTTTACCTTTCATTCCACGCTCTCTCTTTTTTATGGAAAACTAGAGGTGTCTATAATGGTCAGAGAGTGAATGGACAAGTTTCTATCATTTAAATAACTTATGTACCTAAAAGGCAAGTAAATCTTATAGATATGACTGCTCCCATCATGCAGTCAAAAAACCTCTTCCTAGAAGTCATTTAGCCCCTTCATTAGTTATTAAATCATATACATTTATCACAGCCACACGAGACATTTCTTACATTCTCCCAGTGGCGGAGCCCGAAATTGAAAAGGGGGGGATTACAGAGAAGAATTCAGAGTTTCATGGAATCACATTTGAACCTCATAAAAATTTAAATATTTTCGTTTTAGTCCCGAATGAAACCTTTAATAGGGACTAAAGTGATAATATAAAAAAATTTATGAGACTGATTAAGATTTTCTAAAACTCTGGGTTCTTTTCTGTAATTTTAGAGGGCCACCCCTAACCCCCCTTAACCCGCTCCTGCATTCTCCCACTTGGCTCATGTGATATATGTCATTTCATAATTTAACAAAATATCAATAATTTTGCACATAATCTTGGCTAAAAGATTTCATATGTATTGGTTACATCATAAGTTATGGTTAAGGATAAATCTAATATGAGTCATGACAATTGTACATCAACATATCTGCGTAGTCCCTTCCATGTACTACATTATTAGTCTTTCTCCTTGACATGATACTTTAATGGAAGTAACTTTAATGTCCATCAATAAAGTCTTCATAGCTAGCAGACAAAGGGTTAAGGTGCGATTTGACCAATAAACTATTGGCTCAGGAGCATCCAACACAATTAACTATTAAGTAGACCAAAAATACCAACAAACTTTTAAAAAGGAGCGCCCAGCACAACGTTGTTAGCAAAAAGTTAACCTCCGTTAGCTAAGGTGCAGATTGGCTAACAAACTTTTACTCTCCTAGTACAAAATTCTAAATTTGACTAAATTAAATAATTTTTTTTCTCAGTTATCATTATTCAAAACTACTTGTATATCTATGGACAAAAATTACTCATTCTTCAATTTTTTCAAAATTATAATTTGCTAAAATAAACAAATGTTTTAATTAAAAATATAATTATACGATTTAAATAAAACTCAAGGTGTTTTATAGTTTATTATATATGTTAAACAAAAAAAATTATATGATTTATTTTTATTTTAGAAAAAATTTATGTGAGTTAAAAAATTCATTTAATGTTAATAAAATTTAAAAAATCTAAAAATCTATTATATCCCGAAAGAAATGAAATGAGTTTAATTTTTATTTTTGTAAAAAGGGCTTAATGGATATCAACGTTGATACTTAATAATATAAATTCGGCAACTTGATGATATGTTTGTTTATTTTAGCTTAATATAAAGAGCTTAATTTAAACTTTTGTTTATTTTAGCAAATTATAATTTTGACAAAATTGAAGAATGAGTAATTTTTGTCCATAGATATCTATTCAAGTAGTTTTGAATAATGACAATTGAGAAAAAAATTATTTAATTTAGTAAATTTAGAATTTTGTGATGGGCGCTCCTCCGAAATAAAAGTTCGTTAATCTGCACCTTAGATATCGGACCTTAACTTTTTGCTAACAGCGTTGTGCTGGGCGCTCCTTTTTAAAAGTTTGCTGTGTTGGACACTTCTTTTTAAAAGTTTGTTGGTATTTTTGGTCTATTTAATAGTTAATTGTGTTAGACGCTCTTGAGCCAATGGTTTATTAGCTAAATCGCACCTTAACCCAAAAGAGAAAAATCTTGTTTTCCAACAACACCATTTATGCATGCATACATAAAGTTAGAAATATTATATATAAAAAAGTTAAAAACAGAGAATCTCGAAACACATATACTAATGAGCTGAAAGTGTCAATGACCAATAATAACAATAATTTTAACATTCGCTAGCAAACATAATACCCATACTATACACATGATCAGTGAATGTCTTGGGCGGTAATCTCTTTGTTAAGGGATTAACTATCATAAGATTCGTGCTAATATGTTCTATTGACACTCTATGTTTTTGAATCTCTTCTTTAACGGAAAAGTATTTCCATTCCATATGCTTAGCATCTTTAGAATACTTGTCGTATTTCCAAGTATCCAAAATGGGGAATTAGGTGCAACAACGGTGAAAAAGCAGTTCCCTCTAGAGTTTTTGTTGGTATCGTTATGGACAGATTTAGCTTCCAAAGATAGAACCATCACTATTGTTCCTGTTTTTAGGTCGCCGGAAAAGCTAGATCTACATAGGACAGAAGTTGTCATCGTTGAAGGCTGCCGAAACAACTTACCAAGAGCAATCACGGTTGTTAAAGGCCAACATGGCTAGAGAACACGTTATCATTACTAGAGGAGAGAAGGATGAAGGAGAGGGAGAGGAGAGAGAAGAGGAAGTCGAGCCAGATCTAAACCATAGGGACAGTGGCGGAACTAGGAAGTTGTTTTAGTTCGGGCAAAAAAAAAAAAACATATTAAACTATTTACTAAATAATATTACATAACATTAAAAATACAAATAAATAATAACTGATAATTTAGATAACATAGTAAACAAAAATTCTATGACATTTGGAATGAGACTCAATACAAGGTGCATCACTTTTAGAAATTATTTTATTAGAAATATCACTTTACGAAGTTATTTTCTTCTTAAAGAACACATCTATACTTATCCTTACTCATCTTTTTCAACCTGCAACTAATTTGGCGACCTAGAATATATACGGATGTCAATGTTAATTAGTATTTTGTGTCACTAAATATTAATTTTTATAGTACAACTTAATCCACAAAACTAACACTTAAATGCGCATTCCACCTACCTCGAAACAAAATAATTGGAGAATATGAATATTGTAGATGGATAATCAATGAGGTTAAATTAGGAAAATATTAGCAAATATGAATATTTTGTATTACATTTAGAACTAAGATCAATTCTCTAAATATCTTATATACTAAGTATGTAAGGGAGTAATATTTTTCCCTTTTGTCTTAAAAGAGGGGGGGGGGGGGAATTAAACAACGCCTTCTCAAAGCAGTAGATGTTAGTAAAAATTGAAAATGTTTGTAAAATTTAATGAACTTAATAATCACAAACTAAATCTTTAATATTAATTTTGAATAAAGTTTGAGTGACTTGTGTTGATTTTTATCTAAAAGTATATTATTATAAAAGATCATTGTGCCCAAAATGGGTATCTGCGCAAAAGATACTTGAAAAAGATCTTTTTTTAACTTATCTCCATCATTATTTTTTTAAAAAAATTATATCTTTTTTGGTTTAAAACCTAATTCTTTCTCAATAACCGAAATAATGTTTATAAAATTGAAAAGATTCGTGAAATTTATAATCTTGATAAAATAAATTTAAATATTCGAATTTTGTTTTCTTGAATAAAATTTTACGTGAATTGCGTTTATTTTCCATGCCAGACTATATGATTATTATATAAATAAAAATTGAGCAGACAAAGGTAATATATAAATTTGTGATAATGGTCAATTTTCTTATATTTTAATTTAATTTAGATTTAAATTTGACTTAAATATCTAATCTAAAATCATATATTTATCCATTGGCTAAAAAAGAATCAAATACTCATTTCCCTCAATCCTAAAAAATTGTTTGAAATCATTACTCATTTCCTACTTTCCGTGTATTATAAATAGGGCATAAGTGATCGAGAAGATCAGTCATAAAAATTTCCAGGCAAGGTAGACTTGAAATCTCCGCCCAACACCAAGTCAAAGACTTTTCGATCATCCATTTTTCCCAGGTGAGAATCAATTAACACGCTTTTTCTTTTCTATGTCTGCTATATTTTACATAATTATTGAAGTGGTGATGCTTATTTCTTGAGTGGAAGATATTGCAACATCTATCACATCTTTATTTGTGCCTCATTTTTAATATTGTCTGTTTTGGGCTCCTATCACCTTTAACGTCAAGAGGGGAGTATCTAGACCTTTAGGTGTCTTTTATTCTTATTCCCAACCAATGTAGGAAATCACATGTCACCTCCTATGAGCCCAGCGAGGACGCTAGCACATTGACCCACATCGACTCGAAGTTGACTTTGATATCATTTGTAATATCTTAACGTCTCGCCCTCGAAAGGGGAGGTATATATGCATGGTGTGATGTCTCACATTAGCTAGGGATGAAAATAAAAGACATCTTATAAATGTCTAGATAACTCCTCCTCAACATGTTTTAAAATCGTAAGTGCTGATGAGCTAAAAGCAGATAATATCTAGAGTGAGGCAGCGAGGCGTTAAGATCTTTTAAAGAGTAGCAAGTGTGGGACAAAGAATTTTGTTGGAATCTAATAATTTGTATATCCAAGGTTAATAAATATGACGAGTTGATGTCATGATTGTTATAAAATTGTTATCAATTCAATAAATATGTCTCAAGTTTTTTTTTTTTTTTTTTTTTTTTTTTTTTGAAATCATGGGTCACGAACAAAACAGGGCTTTGAATTGTTATTTGCTCATAAACTTCTGAACATAGAATTGAAGTGTAATTATTGTAATTTTCGTCATCATATATACTTACAGGTCACCAGAATATCTTCCACTGCAAATGGAACTCGTTGAGTTTTCATCGTCAAACCCTTTTGATTATGATAATTCAATTCCTCAAAATGACAATGGTGATCAATATAACCCACAACCATATCATGAGCTATCGCCGAATGATCACACACACACACACACACCGTACATTTGAAGCCAATTATCTGTATATATATATATATATATATATTATATACACCGTATATTGATGGGCGCAGTGAATGGAGGTGTTCTGCTATGAAGGATGGGGTTTTGAACAGAGTTTTCCATTCTTTGGACACGCATTGAAATCGGATTAGGGATCTTACCGGAAGAAACTGTGTCGCGGCGCTTGACGGAGAATGCAACTGCGTCATCACCGGAAGCCGGAAGCCCTCGCGTTACTATGGTTTCGTCGATAGTCCATGCATTATAAAATTATAGAATTGTTAAAAGAAACAAATTTATATTGGTTCAAAAAAGCATTTTTATCAATAAATAAATCGATCAATTTTTGCCCAATATCAAGAATATTTTCTTAAAATAAAATTACCTGTGTAACAATTTGTTACATTCCTTGTGCATTGTATCACTGAGTATATGTTTGACCAAAAAAAAAAAAAAAAAAAAACTTAGTATATGTTTAGTCTTTCGATAGTTTTTCGTTTGAAGTACTCCGAAATATTGTTACCTTTCGTCTTAGGGATAAAAAATAAAATAAAATAAAAATAAATAAAATAAAATAAAATATTTAAGTAACGCCTTATCAAAACAGAACAGGATGTTGGTAAAAATTGAAAATATTTTTAAAATTTAATAATCTTAATAATCAAAAACTAAAAGATGACTGTGAATTTGTGATCACTGTAAAAGATGATTCCAAAATATCATTGTGATCAGTGTGCCCAAAATTGATACCTGCTTAAAAGATATTTGTAAAAGATCTTTTTAACTGATCTCTATCTTTCTTTAAAAAAAAATTAAAATATTATATCTTGTTAGTTTAAAAACTAATTCTATCTCCATAACCAAAATAAGGTTTATAAAAATCGAGAAAGATTTGTACAATTTGTAATAATGACAATATCTAATTAAACACTTGAATTATATTTATTTTGAATAAAATTTTAGGTGACTTGCGATTATTTTCCACATCAGACTATATTATTATAGAAATAAAAATTGAGCAGACTAAGGTTAATATATAATATGTAAAATTTGTTACTTCGTTAATTTTCTAATAATTTAATTTAGTTTAGATTGGACTTGCATATCTATCTAAAATCATATGTATATTTTTATCTATGTAACAATAGCTAACATTGTTTCTATGGGTTAGAAAAGAATCAAATCCTTATTTCCATTTATTCTAAACCATTTCTTTTTCAAGAGTCACCGATCTATTATGTCGTAGGAACTTCCAATTATGAATTCAAATTGGGGGACCTTCCAGGAAGATTGTTTTAAACCATTACTCGATCATCCCCTTGGTTCCTATGGGTGTGCATGGCAACCATTCTGTTGCCCAAGATCAAGTTTCGAGATGAAACAGTTTTTCGATTCTCGTGCTTTGGAAGAGTTAGAAAATCGAATTACGTTTGTTAACCCATTTTATTTTTACTCCGAGAATCAGAATTATGTTTGGTAACACATTTTTTCTTCCCCATTATTTGGGAGTTAAAAAAATAGTAAGGGAGGAAGATGGAGGATTAATGAGTTATTTTTACCATTTTGTCATTTTCTTTAATAATTAATATAATTATTATACTTTACAAATAAACTTAAATTTAAATTTCCTAAAAAAATTATTTATGTAATTTTTATATTCAAAAAAGTATTTATGTGGTGGCGGCGACGGTGTGGTGGCGGTGGGAGTGGTGGTTGTGGCGGAGGCGGTGGTGGCGGTGTTGGGGTGGCGGCGGTAACGGTGGTGGCGGTGGTGGGGGCGGTGGTGGTGGTGGTGGTGGGGTGGTGGCGGTGGGATGGTGGTGGTGGTGGTGGGGCGGCAGTGGCGGTTGTGGTGGGGTGGTGGCGGTGGTGGTGGGGTGGCAACGGTGGTGGTGGTGGTGGTGGGGGTGGTGGGGTGGTGGTGGTGGCGGTGGTGGTGAACGAGGGTAAATTTACGCCGAAGAGGAAAGAGTCTTTTTTTTTTAGAAAAATAAATTCTCATTTTGTGCCTTGGAAGAGAGAAGCAGAAATTTTTAGCTTCTTTTTTTTACTCCCCAGCACAAAAAATAAACCGGTTCATCCCGGGAGCCAAAAATAAAACCGGATTTACCAAACACAATTCTCATCCATTTTTGTTCGGGGCATAGAAATTAAGAAAAAAGTCATTCTGGGAGCGTTACCATGCACACCCATATATATATATAAACACGGTATGAAGGGATGAAGATCAGTCATAAATTTCATAGCGAAGTAGAGAGCGAGAATTTTGGATCAGTCATAAATTTCCTAGTGAAGTAGAGAGCCAGAGACTTTTCACAGGTGAGAAGTAACATTTTGGAGTGGTGATGTTTATAATTTGTTGAATCAATGTTTCTTACATTTTATGAGAAATTTCCTACATGTATGTATGTAACTTGTTCTGGGCTCATCACCCACAATTTTTAAATGCGTCAAGATGAAATGCATTCATACCCTTACAAGTCGTTTTTAATATTCTTCCTTTAGACGATATGTGACATCACACTTCACGCTCAATATTCTTATTGGCACATCGACCTACCTTGACCCGCCTGAATATAATATTATTTGTAACACCCCAACGTTTCACTCTTGATATTATTTGCTTTAAGACTCTTATCATCTTTCACGATTTTAAAACGCGTGTAGGGGGAAGTAACCTAGGTGTGATATCCCACATCGTTTGATGAAAAGAACAAAAGATGCCTTATAAGGATTTGGATACCTTCTCCCCTTAATGCGTTTTAAAACCGTGAGAGTGGCAAAGTCCCAAAAGCAGATAATATGGAGATGAAGGCCCTACTTCATTATAAAGGATATCAAAACCAGACTGATCAAATGCCTGGTAAGAATCTGGATGTTTGATTTTTGTTGGGCTTTATTAATTCAATAAATATGTCCCAAGTGCCGTGTTTTGCATGAAATTTTTTTGGAAGCATGTGTAGCGATCAAAACAGAGCTTTGAATTGTTATTTGCTCATAAACTTCTGAACATAGAATTAAAGTGTAATTATCGTAATTTTCGTCATGAGGCTCCAAACTAATTAACATGGAAAATTGGAATTGAATTAATTCCTATATACTTACAGGTCTCTAGAATATCTTCCACTGCACATGGCACTCGTTGAGTTTTCATCATCAAACTCTTTTGATCACATGCCAATAGGGATGACATTGTCTTTTGAGTCTCCATCATCAGACTCTTTTGATCCTGACATTGTTTATGTGGTTTCTCCAATACGTCAATGGCACCCACAGAATCCCTCCAATATCAATATCAATATCAACAAGAGAAAGCTGAGAAACACATGGACTGAGGAAGAACATAGGTAAAATATACTGAAAATTTCTCAATTCCATTATATATTGTTTTCTCTTTTTTCTCCCTTTATTTATCATAATTGTCCGAACATGTTTTTTTATTCTCCAATTATAGGCTATTTTTGATTGGATTGCAAAGGTATAAGAAATGAGATTGGAAGAACATTTCCAAAAATGTTGTGAAGACCAGGACATCAAAACAGGTTGCCAGCCATGGTAAAAAATTCTTTAAACGCCAAATTAATAAAGAGAACAAAAAGAGAAGAAAAAGCATCCATGATATCACTGATCCTTATTCCTTCCCAGAATCCCAGCATCAGAAACTCCCTTTATCTCAAAATTGAATGCATTCTTAAGGATATATGTAAAATGATTGATGTAAAATTATTTCATTTTCTTGCATTGTAGTGCATAAAATGATTGCTTTTATAGCTTTGGAGGGACCATTTTTCCCTTCCAACGCTTCAACAAATTTTTACAATCCTAACTTTTATTTTTAGTTTGCCGTGTCGTAAGGATATTTTCACATTGAAATCTATTAAAGAAGAAAGAGTAAAATATATCAACCTACCCTTTATTTATTATAAATTACAGAGATCTCCCTCCCGTTTTTAAAATGTATATAAAATTTCCTTAAAATCAAAATTTATGTTTCGTAAATCTTCCTTCTAATTTTGATATTCAACTTCTATTCACCCAACCATTAGTTAACCGTTAAATAATAGTATTGATTCTTCATTGTGGACAAAATACTCCTCTTTAACAAAAATATTACTTAATAAATTAATCATGTATCTTTATACAATATAAATCATAATAATTTTTATATATAATTTCAAATTTTTTGTCATAATAATTAATAGATTAACATATTATAAAGTTAATTAATTTTATAATTATAAATGTTTATTTTTCAATAAATTTATATGCTTAATTTCATTTTTTAAATTAAAAATTACATATATATATATATATATATATGATATAATCTCTTAAAATACATAAGTTGGCTAAAATATTTTAAAATCATATATATATATATATATATATATATGTGTGCGCAAGCGCTTGCGTGTGTATTTATGTATTTGTAATAAAATTATAAAGTTACAGGATGGTATAATTTTGATATCCTTATTCCTTATATCAATATGTTATAATTAAATTTTTTTTCAAATATCTTCAATTATATGTTTGTTAAAAAAATTACTCATTTTTTTGATTGAGTTGTTAATATTTTTCACATGAAAAATATTTCAAATATCTTCAATTATTTGTTGTGAAGATGTTTGAATGGTACGATCCTGGACTTTTCAAAGAATAGTGAAAATTAATTTCCCAATGACTAATGAGAGGGACAAGATTTATTGGAAAGGAAATAGTTCAGGGTCATATAAAGAATAGTGAAAATTAATTTCCCAATAACTAATTACATTCCTGCAAATACAGGTTCTTCGTGAGTTTACCTATTCTTTCTAGATTACCTATTTGTCCTTTTGCAAATTTAGTAGACATTTTGGGTTTTTGTGATTCAAATGGTATTTTTTCTGTCATTTTTTTATTTTAGAATTTGAATATGAAAAATATTATCACACCTGTTGTTACTAATTCAAGATGCTACTTGTCATAAATATGTTACAACACTTGTAACTTTTACATAATATTAATATTATCTATTCCATATATAAAAGCAAGGGTTGAAAGCTGAAATTTGACAGGTCTGAATTTCAAGTAAATGAATTTTCACTGATTTGATTTGTAGTTAATTATTATGCTATATAATTAATTTTAAATTCCTTCATTTTATTTCAATTTTAAATTAAATTTTCTATTAATCGTTTTAGTATGCATTTGAGAAACAATAATTCCTTTTTAATTATGCTTCCATCTAATCATGCATTATCTATTGATGAACCTAAAACAATTGAGTATGCCACATGATAATCATATGATTGCGCACTAGTGACAAGATAAGAACCCTAAGATAAGTGATGCTTACATTTACCTAACCCAGAAAGCCCATCCTCACTTACCCTAGAATGTGATCATAATGATACTATATTTTTATATTCAGATTCTTCAATTATAGCAATTCCTCTACTAACATTCTCCATCAATAAACATTCATTAATTTTATAGTTAAACACATTTTCTCCCGCCCCGTCTTGTGAAAATTGAAGAGCATAACACAACTCAAGGAAGCAGATGAAACATATCATATGGTATTCTAGCTGGAACTACATAAGAGAATTGAAATATGCTGAAATTAAACAAAAAGGGAAAAAAACTGCATTTACGAAAATTTGGAGCTCAACCGAGTATGTCAATATTGATACTGGGTTCACGTGTTAGTGAATCAAGTAATCGTTGTCGTTGAAGACATTGAACATCATGTTTTGATGTTGTTGCAAAAAGAGCTGCGGCTGCTGGGCCCTCATTATCTAAATTTAGTAAACATTATTTTTAATTATAAAATGTTCTTCAAGAATCTTTTTTAAATTTTATTTAACAATGTTAAAGGTTTATACTAAAATGTATGATTTCAAAATAGACAGATGGTTTATATAATTCAAGCAAAACAGAAGCGTGGTCAATGTATTTTACTAAGAAAGAAATATTAATTTGGAATAAAACAAAAGTGCAAGGATTACAAATAATATATTAATTCTTGAAGGCAAGTCAAAGAATGTTCAAAGCTAAAGTTAGAATGGGGGTCATGGATTTCGGATAAAAGAATTGAAAAATACGGTCAAGTTTTGGTTGGGGAGTGAAGAAACTCTTTAGGCCTAGAAGGCTGAATTCAATTTTATGTTCAAGTTAAAACGATTTGAATGGTAATTGGGTTACAGGGCAGGATAACTAATAAATGCCAGTTACGCAGAGCATTTTTGTAGTAGTCATAGGGGAAGTTCTTAGTCAACAAGTGACTAATTGGTGACTCATAAGCAACTCAGATAGCATTAGATGGATTTATTGCCAGATTCTCTTAGATGGAAATACATATACTAAATGGTCATGCGTTTCTATGGATCAAGAAGCCTACGCATGACCATTTAGTATATGTATTTCTACAGGGCAGGATAACTAATAAATGCCAGTTACAGATTCATGGGTGAATGAAGGAAAAGAGTGTTTTAGAAAATACATGTTATAGTAACAAATTTAACTAATTTCTTTAATTTAATTTAGATATATCTCATATTTAAAACCTGAGGAGTACAAAATAACTGCCAAAGTGCAGTAGGCTTAAAAATATTTTGCTAGAATTAGGCTTAAAATAACTGCCAAAGTGCAGTAGGCATAAGAACATCTTGTATTAAGAATCCTAAAAATTTAAAACTTATAAAAGAATTTTTTTTTTTTATTTCATAAGTATTCTTACTAATTTTATATTTTTTTAACTTATTTTTTAATGATTGTTTTGTTCATATTTTATGTTATTTATTCTGTGAACTACTTACACTTTTCAAGATATATTTAGAAGATGTATTTTTAATTTTGTTAACTCTTCTCATTAATTATTGGTAATTGTGGTATGTGAACAATAATTTATTTTTGATTATGACTTAGATACTATGTTTGTTTGTTGAATGATGTGTGTTGTTTAGACCTTAATGTTGAAAACATTTATTTGTTAAATTATAACTTTATTTCTTGTAATTTACTAATTATATTTCTTTTAAAAAAATGCAGGAAAAATGCTAAAATTTAGAAAAATAGTTAAATTAGAAATTTAATTGTTGTAATTTACTTGTAGGGTCGACCCTGGCCCGTATGCTTATAGGCTGAGCCTTAAAAATCATATATTTTTCTTATCCTAGGCTTAAAAATGACAAGACAAGTTCCACTTTAAAGAAAAAAGGTTAGCTCAACAGTAAAGGACAAAAAAAAAAAAAAAAACCGATATGGTTCTCAGCAACATGACATTAAGGGAAAATAACTAGTCATACTTGTCAATGACATCTGAAACTTCAGTAAAAGCATAATAAATACATGTCATCAATATATGGAAAGAGAAAATGATGAAGAGAATAACACGAAGAAAATCATGCTTGCCATTGTAATTGGAAAAAAAATCTCTCCAAAAAGTTACTTTTCATTTTGCAAATGGCATTAGTATTAAATATTACATATGAATTCATTCATGGATATTGGAATAAGAGAGAGGACACAAAAATGAAAATGGAGTTTGGTTGAAGTTGTTCGTTGTTTTTCCCATTTGAAGTGGAACTTGTCTTGATAGTTCCTTTAAATACTAATCACATCACCTGCTTTACTCGTTCATGTAAACAAATTATTGCCTGTCAATCCTAGTCTGTGATTATGTTGCTCCTCACAACCCAGTTGTTTCACGTTTTGTTGGGCGTTTTAGCTTTTAAAATTAGAATGCTAATATAGTTCAAATATTAGAAACCATCTAATATTTGTTCTAAAAAATAATAATAATAATAATAATTAACTTTCTCTTTGCTTGATATGGCGTTGGGGTGGATTGCAAATTACAAACCGTGTTCCCCTACAGCCATCTCTAATCTCTGTATCTTATGAAAAATCTTCATACTCCAAATCAGAGATAGTTCATATTCATCATTTTGCAAAATTATTATTGAGATGCTAAAGTTTAAATTAACAAAAGAGATCTAAACTATTAAAGGCTAACATGGGCTGTCTGTGGCTTGAAGAGACGTGGAAGATGAAAAAAAAATGAAGAAAACAAGATGTCAGATTGGCAAATTACAACTCTTTATATAACATTACTATATTAGTATAATTAGCAAATAACAGTTAACATAAAACACTTTTCAATGGTCCAGAGAGCAAGAGCCTTCTTGTAAGGTCGAATAACTACATATTTAAAAGAAAACAGCACAGCATGATATTATTAAGAAAAAAAAGGCTACAATAATTGAATAACCACATTCATCATTCCGCACAACATATTTATAAGGCATCAAGAATTCAGCAAAATAATGCTTTGCAAAATAAATTTATAAAGTAATAATTAAATCTTAGGATCTAGGTTCTTTATTCTTCTTCTTCCACTTGGACTCAGACCAAGGCTCTTCAATGTTGATGTTCCAAATCGGATAATAAGCTTAAAAAATCAATACATAAACAAAGAATGCTCATATAAAACATAGCTCAGGAAGTGACAGCTTCGGTTGAACCCAGCTACATGGATGACCTAAAAACTTTATCCCCAGATTTTAGATTTGGGTTAGTGGTGGAGTATTTGTTCACGCAAATCGATATAAAACCCTTCTCACAAACTAACATCGTATGTCGTAAATCATGTTGAAAAAAAAAACTTCTACTGGGCACAATGCTATTCTAATATATCAATGATTTGAGGACTACACAGCCTCATATTGTAAGATAGAAAAATTACTCAATCATGCATATATACTATCTAAATCATATATTCGTCATTAGAAGAAAGACGAGCAACCTGAAATTATACTGAATTCAAATAAAAAGTAAGAAATATGTGGTACCTAATATCTGAATTCTTCATTCTAAATAACATTTCAAGAGGGCAGCAATCCTTTATATAGAATGATCTAACCTCCGTTCATTTTCCCATTACGATATGTAATCAAGAAATATTTTGGGAAAAATATAAATTCTGGAGTGAAAGTGGATTGAGATATCATATTTAGGATCAAAGTAAACCAAATGTCCAACTCATATATTTAGGACAGGAGGTAGTAAAAGTAACTGATAATCATGGGCACATGTTATGATCAGGATTTAGGTTTAGCTGATTTGCTTTATACCTTTGGTGAGCAATGAAGTTAAGGACTCTTGTGACAGTTTCATCTGTAGGGGAGTGGGATCTGCATAATTTGGCTAAATGGAAATAAAAATGCATAGGATCATTTATTCTATTTCCTTTGTTTGGACACACATTGAAATCGGAAAAAGGATTTTATAGGAATTCGTTTGAGAATGTTGGTGATGATTTCTTGTGGAAGAAATGCGGTGTCGCCGTCCGTGGCCAGCTGTGTCGTAGTGCTCAACTCGTAGGACGGAACTTCTCGCAATCAACCAAGAAGGAGGCTTCACGGCGTTGCTCGTTCATAATTTTACTGGAGAAGTGTTTTATTAATAAATCGTTTTTTTATATATAAATATTAAATCCCGTTGTGATATGTTCTCTGAAATATTCTGCAATATGTATATGGGATAGGATATTGTCACTACCAAAGTCACTACCACTTTTTCACCGTTAGATCAGAATCTCAATAAGAGAGAAATAATAAAAGTAGATGAGATTGATCTAACAAAAAAAAATGGTAGTGACAAAAAATGGTAGTGACAATATCTTATCCCTATGCATAATATTTCTCTCATTGAATATAAACTTATAAAATTTAGATCTACAATATTTTTAACTTCTTCAATAAATCATCGAGTTGCCAATAAAAGTGGACGTCCTAAAATTTATACAAGTCACTGTGGATTTTTATTTTCTTACCATTTCTAAATATTCAAGTGCCTAAATCCGCCTTCGTCGTGGCTACAACGGCTTTATTGCCTTAGATCTGCCTCTGTTGTAGCCGTAACGGTTCTGCTTCTTTAGATCCACCTCCGTCATGGCAAGGAAAGTGGACGTCGGCGTGGCACTCCATCTACAAAAGATAAAATTTTTAGTTCTTCGTCGTCA
Source organism: Acacia acuminata (assembly GCA_019022655.1). Classification (NCBI taxonomy): domain Eukaryota; kingdom Viridiplantae; phylum Streptophyta; class Magnoliopsida; order Fabales; family Fabaceae; genus Acacia; species Acacia acuminata. Next base: position 2,051,838 of record JAFJYI010000035.1, read on the forward strand.
ACATCGTGACAAGGAAAGTAGATGCCAATTGCGGTGCTCCCTTTGCATGCCCATCAAGCGCGATTTTGGAGAAGACCACGGCAGAGGACAAGGGGTGTGATCATTGTGATGCTGGGTTTTTATGGAGAAACACCCTCTTTAATCCAATATGCAAAAACTTCCTTTTACATACCCATCAAGCTCATGGATTATATGGAAAAATGTCATTTAATCCAACGATGTGGCAAGGAAGAGAGAGGGTGGGAGGAGGAGGGAGACAACAAGGGAGAAGGAAAGAGAGAAAAAAATGGGCATGTTTGATATTTCAAATATTTTATTTTGATGACATAATTAACATAATACATGAAATAATATGTGGTATCAGATTATATGTGTCAGAGCTACCTCAGCATTTGTGGGTCAACTAACAATTGGCCACCTAGTTTTTAACCGGAGGGTGAAATCACTACATTTTTATTACTTCTAAGTCATCATTACCGTCTCGAAAATTTTCAAATATCCAATGCCTATAAGCGGAAACTTTCAGGACATTTTTGACCCCTAACCGTTTTTTCATATGACTTTATAGTTTAATAATAATTTTTCAAAAGTAGAGCACTTGGCTATATGTGATTACTTATTATTACTTTATAGTTAAATGATATATTTTGATCATATGATTAGGTAGGGATTAGTTAAAGTAGGATAAAAAGGACCCTATTAAGATGGTTTTAGCGATTTTAATTTTGGTGGAAAATAAGATTCAAATTAGCTTTAAAATAGAATCATGATATATTGAAGGAGAGAATGTAAGAAGTTTAACCGAGAGTAATTTAATATTTTTAAATTTATATTTTGATACTTAATCCTTTAAAATAATTACAATTGTTATGGTTTTCCCCAATAAATATTACTCTTTCCATGTACTTCTTTTTTTTAAAAAAATATATATATATATATATATATATCTTAAGTAGATGTACTCTTTTCCCATGTACTTCTTTTTTTTTTTTTTTAAAAAAAAAAAAAAAAAAATCTTAAGTAGATGCACTGTTTTCAAATTACACATGCTTGTGTCATTTTTATTCATATGAGTTTATGTATAATAATAATATTTCAAAATAGCACATTTGGTTATGTGTGATTAGAGAACTTAGCATAATGAAAATAAGGAACTTAATATGAGTATTTTCCTATCCAGTACTTTTTTATTTTTATTTTTTAAAATAGGTACTAAGTTGTGCAATTAGTCATTGATATCAATCAAATTCTTGAAAATTAATATCATGCAAATTCCTCCAAGTTCAAAAGTGAATGGAAAGAATTTATTTACACATGCAAAATTACCACAATGCTACCTAAAAACATCATCAGGGAAAAAAGCTACAAGAACCATGGTTATTAAACTCGAGCCGGACACTAAACCGGTCGAAGTATTAGGTCAAGGGTTAGAGAGTAAAATCGGAGCTATCTTGGGTCAAACCAGTGAAGAATTGAAGATTCTAAGGTTATTAATATAAAATGCTAAAGAAAAAAAAATCAAATCAAATCAAAATAATTCTTTTAAATAAAAAATAATTGAACCGGTTAATCGGGTTATGTGGTCGGACCGCACGACTACATGACCAATTCACCAGTTTCCGGCTTGAACAAGCCAATCCCATCTGGTTTTAATAACATGGCAAAAACTAATATGATAGAAGACCAAACCAACTTAAACCATTAAACACAACTAAAAGATGAATAACAACTCAACAGAGCAAATTCATGCATCTCATTGTGACTCTATTGTTCAATCCTATGGTACCAAGGCTTACTCAAGAAGTTTTTGGCTAAGCTTTTTTAGTACTCATCACAAATTATTCTGTCCTATGCTTCTATCAATGCAATTTACCCTCTGAATGCAAATTTCTAGGTCATAGTCCAAATCACAAGCTATACAAGCGTCTAGCTCCCAATAGAAAGATTTATATTTCCAGAGATGTTAAATTTAACACAACTCACTTTCCCATAAATATGTTTCTTCATCTGTTACATATTTACCACATTACATCTTAATACTTTATCTTTGTCACCTACAGCTTCTAATTCATACTTCGCCTCATGGTGCAGTTTCTTCTTCTAATCCTACACCATCTGCAACTGAACCAGTCTCAAATAAGTTCTCTTCCTCATCCAATGTTGCAATCAGACACTGCTCCTTCTCATATATCACCAGTTTCAGTTTCAACTCCCAATAATTCTCCTGCACCGGAATCCAAACCTCCAATACAAATTACTTCTGATCATTCTTGTTCTTTACCTCTTCAAACCAATATTGATATTACTCTAACTGTTGACATTCATTAATTATATCTCTCCTCATTGTGACCCTCCAACACCATCTCACCTTGGGATAATTAGAGTGAAGGATGAGATCTTCAAACCTAAAGATCTTACAGTTACTTCCCTAACTGCTACTTATGTTCAAGCCCTTACCACTCCTAGCTGGTTCAAAGCCCTGACAAAAGAATATGAAGCTTTAATAAGCGGCAAAAATGGGAGCTAAGCAGTCAGATGAACAAAAAAAATTCCTTCTTATGTCCTATATTTTCTTCACCAAAACTGGTATGGTGTCCGCTAAAGGTTTTGCAAAACCCATGGTCGTTACGACAAAGTTGCCAAAAGTTGAAAGTAAACTTTAGTCTTATCCTGAATTGTGAAGACCAGTTCTAAAGGGGTCCAATATGCCACCATCACATGACCTTGAGATTGCATAATATGAAAATAAAGTCTGTTACTGCATGTATTTGCATTAGCCTTTGTGAGTAGCATTGCAAAGCCATCAAGTGCATAGGATTCTATCTTAGTGGAACTATCACTCAAGGTCTTGTATCTACACTTGCCACAAACTACTCTAACTACTTTTCTCCACAATCTTATAAGAAAACCGTGGTTTAGGGTGGAAAATCGTGGTTTTTAAGAAGTTTTCTCTGCCTTTTCAGAAGTTGTTATCAAAAATCTATTCTCTAAAATCACTATTATCACTTTTCTCTTGAAGCCATTCTCCAAAATCTAATCCAAACATACTTAATTTATGCTGACTGGGGAAGTGATGCAGATGACGGAAAATCAACTTCGAGATTCTATGTTCATTTGGGACCCAATTGTGTATCTTGAGGATCGCCAGAAAGCAAACGCTTTCTATATGAGCTTAAGTTAATTTCTTTTATCAGTTCCACTGCCACAGGTCTATTGTGATATCTTAAGTACAATGCAATTAGCTTATAAATCCCATGCTCCATAATTGCACTAAGTATATATGAAACTTGACTCCTTCTTCTTTTTTTTTTTTTTTTTTTTTAAGATTCCATAGAACATACTAAATATATGCCACATTCCATTATTTGATCAAGTAGTTGATATATTAACCTAGCTACTGTCAGGGCCAAGGTGTAATTTTTCTTAATATTAAAACTTAGACACTGATTCACTCTATGTTTAATGTAATACCCTAAAATTCATATTTATCATAAATATTATATTTTGATAAATAGTGTCTATTAAAAATAGGTGAATATGTGGTCTCAAAATTGAGTAACATATTTATGTTAGTTTAGGGAATTTTCTCTAAGAATTAAGGTAATCAAAAACCAAATTCTCTAATTTTATTTTGGGATCATAAAATACCACAAAATTACCATATTAAAGCCTAGTCTTATATAATCATCATAGCAATAAAATGCTATGGAGATACTAAAATTAATTAAGAGAGATTAATTAAAGTTAAAGGGCCAATTTTAAGAGTATGATTAAGGAACGTAAATATGATAAAATTCTCATGTTAAAACATGGTTCTTATGAAACCAAAATAATCAACGAAGTGTTAAGAAACCACTTGAATTAATTAAAGGGAATTAACCACAATTAGGAGGAAATTAAATTTGCACTAATTAAAATAATGGTATAATACCCCAAAATTCATATTTCTCTTTAATATTATAGTTTGGCAAAATAATACCTATTTAAAATAGGAAAGTATGTTGTCTCTAATTTTAGTAATTTATTTGTTTATTTTCCTTGGAATTTAAAGAGGAAAAAATCCAATACTATTTTAGGGACCATAAGTTACCCTATGATTATTAAATAAATGCATGGTGCATAAATGGCTATAGAAAATCAAAAAGTTGTGAGAAAATCTCAAGCCAATTAAAGTGAAGTAAAATTTGCCTAAATAACCACTAATCCTCATGGTAAGTCCATAAGTCAATTAATTACTCAATTAAGTATTATCAAAGACAATTAAGGGATTTTAATCCTAGATTAAATGCAAGCTTTAATCCAAGACAATAACACAAATTTGGCTTAGGATGAATTATCATCTTAGTTGTTACCCAACAAATACAATAAATTCTAAAATAATGAAGGGGTAATTAAATACTTCAAATTAAACCCTAAGAGCATTTTTATTTAATTGCTAACCAACTACCAAAGTCATCTAGTTACAAACATGCTTAGAGTAACTAGGAAATTAAAGTACCAAGTTGGGAAATGCATGAAGGTGGAGAGGCCACCAATGCATGCTTAGAGAATGCATGAAGGTGGAGAGGCCACCAATGCATGCTTGGAGAATGCATGAAGGTGTAGAGGCCACCAATGCATGCTTGGAGAATGCATGAAGGTGGAAAGGCCACCAATGCACTCTTGGAGCCAAGAGTGCCATGACCTTTTAGTATAAATAGGAGGGCTTAGGCTTCATTATTCCTCACACCTTCACAAGCAAGAGCAAGCAATAGCAATCTGAATATAGAGGGAAGAGAGCAAGAGTGAGGAGCTTCTTGAAGGAGTCTAGCATTTGCAAGTAAGTTCTTTAAGTTGTAGTTCTTAATTTCTTAGATAGAAGTAGCTTTGATCTTAGATATATTAGAATAATGTTAGTATCATGTTATTATAGTTAGAAATTTTAATATTTCGAAAATAAAATGAGCCATATAGTATAGCAAAATTTTTGGGAGTTGAAAAGCAAAGTAGCAAAGCTCTGGCGAAATCTTATCGGTTAGCGGTTCCTGAAATCAGTAATAGGAAAGCCATAATTTTATGTTGAAGATGAAGTTAATTAATTCTGAAATTTTTCATGGTTAAAGTAGACATATAGGGATTTTAAAATATGCCAAGAACATACTATTTTGAATTTTTTGCAGAGGGATAAAAATTCCCAAATTTAAGCTACATTTTTCTGGAAAGTTCTGGGCAGAGGTTTAAAGAATATTAAACTGGGAATGATTCACTAATTCTGTGTGAATGTAAGTATTTTTACTTGAAAACAGACATGTTAAGGATTCCAAAGAATTTTACGGATCCTCATTTCAATTTTTGTAGAATTAATTATGATTTATCGAAGTTAGGCGAAAAATCTACCAGAAATGCTGAAATAACGTTTTTACAAAATTTAAGGGATAAAATTGGGATAATAAATCCACCAGGGTTAAAAAGGTAAATAGTGGCTAAAATATCTCTCAATATATTATTTACGAGGTAATAATGCGAAAATACCGTTATAGGATATCCGAGAAAGTCAGGGGACGTACCAAGCAGACAAACGTACCGATATCCGAACAGGCTAAGGTACTTTCGCGTACAGTAACTTTAACTCTCATCTGTCTTGTATGGCTTTGATATGATTGGTTGATTCATGATTGATTGTTTTCCAAACTGTGAATATCTGTCATATATATTGTTTATACTTTTCATATGAGGTTAACTGTTACCTGAGATTCAATTCGATTGAATCTCAGCATTGACTAAAGGTTCAGGGAAAGGGACCTAGAACAGAGAAGGCAATGGTAGATAGAGCCATGAAGAGGCACTGGTCAAAGCAAATGCCGGAAGAAGTTTAACAGAGCCTACCTTCTGGAATGAATCTAATAAGGTTACTTCAAACCATTTGGTGTCTAGAAAGGGTTCGTCTATGTGGTTCAGTCAGTGAGTAGCCGTGAATTCAGGGAGACTTCCACTAGACACCGGTCTGGCCAAATTGTTTGATTAATTGAGTTAGGTTCATTGCCCCAAGTCAACCTAAGGCTTGGTTTAAGATTGTATAGTCACTATTGAAGGGTTGTAATTATTCAAAGTCCTGTACGATTGTATCACAACAATATTCCTTCAGGAAAATTTAATATAACCAGCATACGTCGGGCATCAGCATATGCCTGGGTATTTTGTATCAGTTACTCATCGTCCAAACGTTAGCGCTTGCTCTCTGTTTCTGCGTTACTCTGAGTGGTAGCACCTCAAACTCTGTTAAGTTTTCTAAAACTAAGTGTCAACCAACACATTTTGAAGTGTAGAATTTTGGGGTGTTACATTTAAGAGAGAGGCTGCCAAGTTATAGATTTGCATGACTATGTCTAAAACTATAATTTCACAAACACATTTTTGAACTAAAGATCCACTAATAAAATAGTCAATGCATAGTTTTAGTCTTATTTGGAGATGCCATCCAAGCATACCTTGGTTTATGAGGCAATCACAAAGAAAGTGGATGATATTTATCCAATTATCCCGTTGTCACTGTGGTGGTTTTCAAAATGTTATTCCCTCTAGTCCTTAATATAATACATATTTATCTAATAGATCAACAAAGTTAGTTAAAATTATATGAATTTTCTAAACCACCTTTGTCATGACATTTGATTTTGTGATCCATACAAGCTTCATTAAATTGTACTATGCAATATCATTTTTATTATAAGCTCATAAATTTTGACTTGATTAGAGTCATAATTAAAATATACAACCATCATTATTTTATATTTAAGAGGTAAGGCGGAGTACCATGTACTACTGTTAAGGATTTAAATTCTCCTAATAAAAGAGGGAAAATAGCTACACTAATTATATGTTTTGATAATACACCAATACTTTGAGGAGTATACAGCCTCTTATAAGCTAGAAAAATTACTCAATCATGCATATATATTACCTCGATGAAAAATACCAGACAACACACACAAACATTTAAATTATATATCCATCATTACAAGAAAGATGAGCAACCTAAAATCACAGTTAAGTCAAATAAAAAGCAAGAAATAGCTGGTACATAACATCTAAATCATTCTAAGTAACATCTCAAGAGGACAGTAAGCCCTAGTACATAATGATCCAAACTAACTGTTATGGGTTCATTTTCCCTCTTGAAACAAAGTAAATCTACAATGGGTCAGTCAAACCCAACCAAAAACGAAAAAGAAGAATAAACAGTAAATTTTTGTAATGTAGAACGCATCATAACTCTTCAATGGGGGTGCTGTTAAAGTGGTACAAGGCTTTCTGCATAATTAAATATATTATGATCACAGCTACTTATGCCAATAGCATAGCCCTTGGTTTCATTACTATTGACATTGAGCATGACAATTTTTGTTCCATCATCCTTCACTTTACCATAAGCTTCTAGCTTCACATCAATTCAGCAGATGATTTTATTCTTCCAAATGGTTTCTGGACATAAGATCGATGGATATGGACATGGAAAGGGATTGCTAGTATATTTCTTAGTCCACCTCCATTTCTCTCCGGACAGCCCTTTACCCTCCTCCATCACCCACAAATCGATTGATGAAGTTTCAGAGTTTTCAATAGTAGTGGGATAAAGTATAGCAAGGCTGTGGTCATACACAGTAAACCTAATACCATCTTTAAAGGACATTTCAGCAGGCATTGGTATCAAAGTAGATACTTCCATTGCCATGTCAAACGAAACTATCCAATCATTAAAAACATATTCAACCTTCTTCCCCTCATCTACTTTATACTCAAAGCTATACCCAAACCAAAAGATAGCTCCATTAGCAGTATAACTCCTATCATATCTAAGTTGAACAACCCCTAAGTTCCCAACCTCTACCTCCTTCCATGACCCCATACTTAATGAATACACCTCCACCTTAACAACCATTTCATCATGCAAAGAAATAAAAAGTCTCACTATCTTATAATCATTAACACGGGCGGATCCAGGAATTTATGGAAGGGGCAACATTAGTTGAAAGATGCGGGGGCTGCCCCCGAAATTTTTTTATAGATAAAGCTTTAAATGTATTAAAAAAAATAAAAGAATATAAAGGGAAAAGTAAGACTAAGTGTTGTTAAAAATAGCAAGGCTGGACACCATATATTTTAATAACAAAAGTATATTACAATAAAAATAATTACAATGTCATCTTTCTAAGCCTTATTTTTTGGGATTCCATCATAATTGTCTCATTATCAATGTTATCAAATACATCTTTTTCAATATAAGACACTAAACAATCATTCAACTATTTATCGGAGGAAGAGGGAGTCTCACAGAGTCAGAAATCTCCCTTTGAGGCTTTGAGGGAGTAAGAGATGAGGGGAAAAATAGAGAGGTTCACCAACAAAACAAAACAAAAAGATATTTAAGGGTGGGCACGTGCCCCCCAATGCTCTATGTGAATCCGCCAATGCATTAACAATTGGATTAAACCCAAATCCTACTGTGAAATCCATATCCTTAAACAATTTGAGGCGTCGAGGCACTTGCCTGACTTCTTTAGTCGCCGGATTATACAATAAAGGGAATGAGTTTTATTAGTGACTTCAAGACAGAGCAAACCATCATTGGAATGGAGGTCCCTCACAAATCAACTTGGAATTCTTAAGAGGTACCTTATGACGTTCCTGGATATCCACCTTGTCATCGAGCAAACAATAGTGACAGAGTTTACATGAACAATAACATTTTAAAGAAGAAAAGGGTTTCGATGACTAGGGTGATGTAAGTGATATGCGATAAAAGCCGGCGATTTGAAGAGATTTTTCCAATCTTTACACACACATTGAAATCGGAGTATGGACTTTACCGGAAGCCGTATGAGAATGTCTCTGATGATTTCGTTGGGAAGAAATGGCGTATCGCCGTCCATTTCCATCTGCTTCATCGTGTTCGAGACCGGCAAGACTTCGCAATTAGGGATTTGAATTTTGAGGCCTCGGCTTGCCTCCTATTCCTTTTTCCCTCTTCCTATGAATATTATAAAATTATTATTCATGTTATTTGTTGATGATATTGATATTTTAGGTAAAATTTATTTATCCCGAGTGGAGGCCATTAAAGGTGTCTTTAACGCTTTTGCAAACTATTCAAAATTAAGGTGAATCCAACGAAATCAAGAGTTTTCTGCTCTTCAAATATTAATCACAATACATGGATTGAATTGTGAGAAGCGTCGGGATTTAGCCCAACGGGAGACTTATAAATAAGACACATTTAAATACTTGAGAACTTAAAGCTAAATGGAACCATATGATACATGATTTAAATAAATGAGAGGTTTATAATTTAAAACATAACAATGGGTTTGGTATAAGGGATAATGATTGTGTTATGGACCTCGGAAATGGGCCAGACCAAGTCAAGCCCACTAGAAGGCCAACTACCCCACGGTTATCCCCACTACCTTAGTAGTGCAGGAAGTGGGGGCACAGCGCACGACATCATGGGAACGTGCTACCTAGTGAGTCGGACCAACCCGGCTTGGTTATAAATAGGGGCACACCCCGGTGAACGGTACACATGTATTCTCCCTTACTCTTTAGATATCGTCCCACCGTGCACACACCCCACACCTCGTTGTGTACAAGTGATCATCTTGTCCACTGTTATCTGTGCCATAGATAACATTGGATAAGCCTACCAGATCCTATATTGAAGTTAACCAGCCTCCAGGGCTGAGACATTTGTGTTCCATAACGGAACATTGGCGCCGTCCGTGGGGACCGAGTAAACTTCGAATCCCATACCATAAAGCTACGAACCTATCATAGCAAATGGCGAATACAAGAGGACGTGGTACAACCACTCGGCAAAATCAAGTGCCAGAAGAACAACCAGAACAACACAAAGGACAAACATCACAACAGGGGGGCCCGATGAACCCAGACAAAGAACAAGTGTTGGTAGAAACAGAAGCGGAGACATCGGACACAGCGAAATCTCCACCCCCTGAAAATGTCGCTATCCAGCAAACCAAAACCCTTGAAGTGGTCGACCCCGATATTCAGCTATTACGAACCACCCTTGGTTCCGTATTGGATAGAATAGACGAGATGGAAACACGGAATCGATTACAAAGGGAGGAGGACGTCCGGATTATGAGAGAAGAGATGTACCGCCACGAAGAAGAATTCAGGAAATTAGTCGGACATCACGCGGGACAAAACAAGGATCATGACGGCAACGCAGGAAAAAGCCATGTGGACCCGAGCCAAAATGGCATCCCAACATCTCGGAATGTTGGGACGTCACAAACAGATCATGAAGAAGACACTCCCGAGATGAGGAATGATACACGGGAAGCCAGAAGCAAGAAGAAACAAGATCGGATAGTGGCTAATCATGACAACACTGACAACACTCGAAAGGAACGATCGTCGGTCGAACGTCGAAAAAAGATAAAGAGAAGCTCCAACAAAAAACCTCTCTAAAAAGACGTGGCGTCGCCGTCATCGGATGCAAGCTCAGATGAGGAGGAGAAAGTTGCGACTCCATTCACGGCCAAAATAATGGCCGCGCTTTATCCAAAAGGCCTAGACACCAAAGATTTCCCGAAATACGATGGAACCTAGGACCCACAAGTGCATGTGGGCAATTTCAAAATGGAGATCATGGTCAAAGGATACTCGGGGCCCGTGGTACCCCGGTTGTTTGCGGGAACGCTACGTGGACCAGCCCAAATCTGGTTTAACACCTTGCCGTAAAACTCAATCCCGACTTGAAGGATTTGGAGAACAAATTCCTGCTCAACTTCGCCACGAGTAGGAAGCAACCCAAAACCGAGTTCCAATTGGATCAGGTGAAGCAATCACCCGGGGAAACGGTGCAAAAGTATTTGGATCGCTTTAAGGACACGGCTATACAAGTGCCGAGGTTAAAGGAAGACGTATACTTGCATTGCATCATAGCTGGCCTGGACAAATCCCCACGTTTGAAGAAGTCAGTCGTAAAGCGACGTCCCAAAACGCTGGCAGAATTTCGAGATCGATCAAAGACATACATAGAGCTGGAACAGATGGATATTATGAGCCATGCACCACGGGACAAGCGGAGGAGTCCATCTCCCCGAATGAAGGAACGATACAACCCGAACAGACAAGAATCCCAAGGATGAAGGGATGCTAAACCTCGAAGAGCAGAAGGAAGATATGACCGATACGCTCCACTAAAAGTATCTCAGGCCCAAGTCTGAAAGGAAGTCTCCCTGACCGAGATGAAAAAAGTAGAACGACCACGCCCCGCGGAATGAGCATACCCCGGACAAGTCCCGATATTGTGAATTTCATGACCAACACGGACATACAACGGATGTCTGTTGGGATTTGAGGGACGCCATCGAGAAATTCATCCGAGAGGGAAAGCTCCGTAAATATCTGATCCAAACGCAAGGCCGGCAGGGCAAGCGTGGAGGAGAACGAAGTAAAAGTCCGCTGGCCGAAAAGAGAAGACGAGAACAGAAAAAAGGAAGAGAAGCACATGATGAATATCCCGAGTCGAAATATGACTCGCAATGGGATTGTTGGAGGTTTCGGCGGAGGAGGAGATTCCGCCAATCAAAGAAAAAAAAAATACTTGAAAGAGGTTCTATCTCGTAGTTGACCGTCCGAGATTTAAAAGGGAGTCTGCAAAACCAAATTTGCCAATGCTCGGGTTCATCGAAGAAGACTTGGAGGATGTCATGCCGGACACCATGACGGGCTCGTCATAACCGGAATCGTCAAAGATTGCCGAGTTAAGAAGATTTTTATAGATAATGGAAGCGCGGTGGACATAATCCTCTGGGACGCATTTAAATGCATGCGGTTCGATTCGAAAGACCTCAAACCATGTAGGACCACCCTAACAGGCTTTAATGGAGAAGACACCCGTCCAAAGGGATACATCGACCTCAAATTGACGTTGGGGACGAAAGAGGCGTTCAAGTCAGGGATAGTTCGTTTCGTTGTGGCCGACTTCCCGTCTCCTTACAATATTATCCTCGGACGACCGACTATCCATGACTGGAACATGTTGGTATCGTCTAATCACCAGAAGTTGAGATTTTATGACAGAGAGAATCAGGTCGTTACCGTTAAAGGAGATCAAAGAGACTCTCGGCAATGTTACTTCGAAGCGGTGAAGGAAAGCAAAGCTCCAAAGACGGAACCTGCCAAGGAAGGTGAAAGGAAGGTGAATAATAAGTCTGTTTACATGGTAGAGTTAGACTTGAGGGAAGAGGACAAGATGCAAAGGTCCGAACCTAATGAAGAAACAGAAGAGTTCATCCTGGGAGATGAACCAGAGCAGACCACCAAAGTCGGAAAGACATTGGATTCCGAGATACGAGCAAAATTGGAGTTGTTCCTGCGAGCAAACAAAGACGTATTTGCATGGACACCATCTGAAATTCCAGGAATTGACCCCGAGTTTTGTTGTCACAAATTGGCCATCCACCATGGGTCAAACCCGGTAGCTCAGAAAAAGAGGAAACAGGGTGCGGATCGAGGAAAAGCCTTGGAAGCGCATGTCCAGGAGTTACTCACACCGGATTTATTAGGGAAGTGCAATACACGACGTGGTTGTCTAACGTGGTCATGGTCAAAAAGCCGAACGGCAAATGGCGCGTATGTACGGACTACAAAGATTTAAACAAGGTATGTCCCAAGGATGCATTTCCCATGCCCAACATTGACCAATTGGTTGACCAATCGGCTTTCAACTTTTGTCATTCATGGATGCATACTCGGGATACAATCGGATCGCCATGCATCCCGATGATCAAGAGAAAACGGCATTTATCACGGACAATGCGAATTATCGCTATAATGTGATGCCTTTTGGCCTCAAGAATGCGGGGCGACTTATCGAGAGAATGATGACAAAAGTCTTTTCGTATCAGCCGGGAATAAACGTGGAAGTCTACATTGATGATATGATAGTTAAATCTAAAGAGCAGAACGACCATGTTCATGATCTACAACAAACTTTCGAAAAATTGAGGAAGCATCGATTCGGTTGAATCCGACAAAATGTGCTTTCGGAGTTCCGTCAGAAAATTCTTGGGTTTTCGCTTGACTAACCGAGGCATTGAAGCTAACCCGAGAAGTGGGGCCGTGATGGAAATGAGACCCCCGAAAAACAAGAAAGAATTACAACAATTGACAGGGTGATTGGCAGCCTTGACAAGGTTCTTGCCCAAGTCAGCAGAAAAATCCCTCCCATTCTTTAAGCTCTTGAAGAAGGAAGCTCAGGAAGGATGGAACTCGGAGTGTGAAGAAGCGTTTGACAGAATAAAGCAATGCTTAGCATCTCCGCGCATTATCCCGGCCGAAGTCGGGGAGAAATTGTTGTCTGTATTTATCGGTTGGGGAAAAAGCAAGAAGCGCGGTTTTAGTTCGAGATATCGAAGACGGGCGAGAAACCGTATACTTCGTAAGTCGGGCTCGCAAAGTTCCGAGTTGAGGTATCGTAAACCGGAAAAAATGGCCTTTGCACTATTAACAACGGCAAGACGACTTCGCCATTATTTCCTTGGCCATTCGATCGTGGTAAGAACGAATCAACCTATCCGACAAGTTTTACATAAACTAGACTTGGCTGGCAGGATGATAGCTTGGGCAATTGAATTGTCCGAGTTTGATATCACTTATGAGGCCCGGCAGGCAATCAAGTCACAAGCTTTGGCTGATTTCTTAGTGGAGCTAACCTCGGTTCAGAATGGGAAGACGGGAGCCGAACCATGGAAAGTGTTCGTGGACGGATCGTCTAACATAAAGGGAGGTGGTGCCGGAGTTATTGTGGAAAGCCCCGAAGGCGTGGCGATGGAATTATCTCTCCGACTTGATTTCCCAACATCGAATAATCAGGCGGAATATGAGGCCCTCATTGCCGGGTTGCTGCAGGCTAAAGAAAACGGAGCTCGGCAAGTGCACGTATCCACGGACTCTCAGCTGGTCGCTTCCCAAATCCAAGGGACCTATCAAGTGAGGGGACCCCTGTTAGCTAAATACTTGACAAAGGTGAAAGACATTATGACATGTTTTGACGAGGTGACAGTGGCGCACATTCCTCGGGCAGAAAATACGAGGGCCGACATTCTCTCGAAGCTCGCTAGCACGAAGTGCCCGGGAAATCTCCGCACAATTGTCCAGCAGAACCTACCGGAACCAAGTTGCGTGATGCTGATTTCAGATTCGGGGGATTGGAGAAAACCGATTGCTGATTATCTGGAGAGGGGGATAACCCCAGAGGATGTGGCCGAATCAAAAACTCTAGTCAGAACAGCGGCCGCCTATGTGATGGTGAATGATCAGTTGTATCGTAAAGGCGTGCATTCTCCCATGGCTAAATGTCTCAACGAAGATTAGGCTCAATACGTTTTGGCGGAAATCCACAAAGGCATAAATGGACAACACATGGGGGAGAAAGCTTTGGCCCGTAAAGCGTTCGGGCGGGATATTATTGGCCTACAATGGCGCAAGATGCTAAATATCATGTTCGAGATGCGGTAGTTGCCGGAAGCACGGCAAGATATTGTGGGTTCCACCATCCGAGTTGACGCAGATCACGGCTCCATGGCCATTCTACAAATGGGGCATGGACTTGTTGGGACCGTTTAAACCAGCTCCAGGCCAATTGAAGTGGCTGATCGTCGCAGTCGATTACTTTACTAAGTGGATCGAAGCTGAACCTCTGGCGACCATCACCTCGGCAAGAGTACAGAAATTCCTACAAAGGAATATTATATCGCGATTTGGGATCCCGGCAGAAATAGTCACGGACAATGGAACACAATTCATGGACAGAGGCTTCCAGCAAATGATGTCCGCCCTTAATGTGAAGCATCATTTCGCTTCTGTGGAACATCCACAATCCAACGGACAAGCTGAGGCAGCAAACAAAGTCATCGTCAACGGGCTTAAAAAGCGAATGACTGAGGAACGGGAAAGTTGGGTGGAACATCTCTATGCAGTCTTGTGGGGTTGTCGGACCACAGTTCAAACATCCACAGGAGAGACGCCGTTCAGCCGACATACGGCCGTGAGGCCATGATTCCAAGAGAAATCGGCGAACCCTCATGGAGAAAAGCGACAACTTCGCAGCAAGGACGGGAAAATGACGAGGCTATCGCGGTCGAGCTAGATCGATTGACGAAGTTAGAACCACGGCTCACTTGCGAGATTTAGCCACAAAGCAACTCGTCGCGGCTCGGTTTAATAAGAAAATTAATCCCCGTTCCTTCAACAAGGATGACTTGGTGCTGCG
The DNA here is from genome assembly GCA_019022655.1 of Acacia acuminata. Classification (NCBI taxonomy): domain Eukaryota; kingdom Viridiplantae; phylum Streptophyta; class Magnoliopsida; order Fabales; family Fabaceae; genus Acacia; species Acacia acuminata. Next base: position 2,067,121 of record JAFJYI010000035.1, read on the forward strand.
AAGGGCCGATATAGGCAACAGAAATGCCCGAGATGGGAAGCTCGTTGCAAATTGGGAAGGTCCTTACCGCATCCGACATGAAATCGGAAACGGTGCTTATGTGTTAGAATCGAAAGGGGAAGCAATTAAAAGGACTTGGAATGCCGACAAACTCAAGGCTTACTATAGCCGATTATCGAAGTCGACGCAGTCGTTTGTTTTCAATGCTTTGTTTTCAGTGAATTTAAGTATTTTCCTCTATTAACTTTACTTTCAGGCTTACTTCATCGTGAATATGTATCAAATTCCTACGGGAATCGAATCTTTGATGTAAAGCCGCACATTGAATGAATCAAAAGGACGGGCATTGGTACCCGTATTCTGCAATTTCTTCAAAGGAAGTCGGGCATAACATGTATGGACCAGAGTTCATAAATCATGTAAAAGAAACTATCTCACGATTTGATCAAAGGAAGTCGGGCATAACATGTATGGACCAAAGTCCATGAATCATGTAAAAGAAAAACCGCCGAATAATTATCCTAGCAAGCACATTTGCAGGACCGCGGCAACAAAAAGCCAAATGATAGGATCGATGCAACTCGGATTACTTAATTCGTGTTTATCATGTTATCCACGTTGGCCAAAAGTAAACATGTGCGAACTGGCAACGCCAATTTTCGTAAATCATGTAGCGGCATGGCCGCCAAGTTCAGTGTATACACCATTTAAATGCCGAATATATCAAAACTAGGCATACCAGAAAGGAGGGTTTCCTTGACCTTGATCACGTCAGGAAACCTTCAATGTGAAAGACGCTAAATAGAAAATAAGCGCATACGATTAAAGCGGTCAAATCAAACGTTTACAAATTGAAGCCCTACACGGGCGAAGCAGTGTTTACATAACCTACAGACAAAGCTGTAAGTTGCAAAATGGCAAATTGCCGACTATTCTTGAACAAACGGAGATTGGCCGCCAGCTTCTTCTTCCTGAACCGTCTCGGCAATACTGGCATCATCAACCACGGGCGGAGCCGGAATAAATATTCCGTCTTCAACGTACGCGTTCATGTGCACTCCTTCTAAATTCAAATCAATCAAGGGATTGCCAGCTTCTTCTTCCTGAACCGTCTCGGCAATACTGGCATCATCAACCACGGGCGGAGCCGGAATAAATATTCCATCTTCAACGTACGCGTTCATGTGCACTCCTTCTAAATTCAAATCAATCAAGGGATTCAGGAAGCGAACTTGTTCCAAGGCATTCTCGAAGGCCTCCTTAACGCCTGCCTTTAACTTGGAAATATTAACCTCGGCGACATCAAGGGCGCCTCGGTACGAACTTAGATTGGCCTGAGCGGCAGTGAGGGCTTGCTTATAAGAGTTGAGTTCCGTCGCCTGTTCGTCAATCAAGTTTTTATATCTGGCAATGGACTCCATGTCACTCTCGTGGACCTGCGCCCTTCGAGTAAGCTCAGACTCGGACAAGTGCAGCGCGTCACGAACTTTAACCAGCTCGTCAGGAAGGCTTTCTTTCTCGGCTCTCGCCACTTGCAGATCCTCTTGTGCTTGAGTTAATGCCTCGTCGGCCTTCTTCTTCTCGTCCTCAAAGAAATCCAGATCTTTCTCGTTCTGTCCGACCTTCTCTTTGAGGTGTGCCGCAAGTTGACATAGGCCGGCATTCTTCAAGTTGGCATGCTCAATCTCCTTCAACTCTTTCGTCTCCGCTCCGACAATGTCTGCCCGTCATACCAATGGTCAAGCGGACGAATGCCCTTACGTAGGGAGTTGGGTATTTTATGTCCCCAAAAATAGGAACGAGGGAGCTGAATGGTTGGACAGACATCAGGGGCTAAAGTTTCAGGCTCTTGATTCCCCGGATCTTGAGCTGGAGAAGTCGGGGTAGGAATATCCTTGCTTGTCGATGGATTGTCGTTCTTCTTCTTCTTCGGAACTTTGGTTTTCTTGGCGGTAGCAGGTGCATCAGGCCCTCTGCCAGAAGCTTTCCGCTTTGAACCCGGAGTTGTTGGACGAGCGGCAGGAATCGTCACATCCAGATACTCGGGTCTTTTACCCATTGAGGTACCTGAAAAGCACAATCAAAAAAGTCAAAGTCTGACCAAACACGCACAAAAGAATAAAAATGGGGGAGGGGAGCCCTATGAACACCTACGGGGTGTAATGTACTCGGCCGAATCCACCAAATTGCGATTTAGTTGGCAAAAAATCTTTTGCGTCAAACTTATGATGCTCTTCAAACCAAGTATAAAGGGAAGCGTTCCTCAAGTTCCCCGGATGTCCGGGTTCGAAGAAACCACGGTATATCCCCGGGCCGCGACAACTTTGAAGTAAGATGTTTTGAAGCCTTTCCAGAATCTTTAAAAGGCCTAAGAAACTTGCGACCATGAGACGCCTGAAATGAGGTCCAACAAAACCATTTCTTTTCCCCGTCCGTGGTAGTCTTAATATCTAAGGGAGTGAAGAAGCTACAAAACACGGAGACGGAACACTCGAGCTTATGAGTCAGGCAATACTTTTCAAAGGCAACGGCCGCGGCCCAACCATTGGGGTGTAACTGAGAAGGTGCAAGGTGGAAATGGGTGAGAAGGCTCATTTGGAAGTCGGAAAAGGGGAATTCGACCCCGAGATAGGTGATCAAATCCTTGTAAAAATAAAAAAAGTGGCAGGACTCATCGTTGGATCGACCCGAAGCCACGGACTTGCTGGCGGAGGCAAGCACACATCATACCCTCTCCACTTCGGACAATCCGCGAAAGCACTTTCCCGACATCTTATTCTTACAAGTCAAGTACTATGTTGCTCACAAAGATAGTCTTTGATGGAAGGCATTCGTGAAGGTCCTCCGGAAGGGGCGGACTCTCCAGTCTCGGATTGAGTGGTTTGGTGTGAAGACATTTAAACCTAAAATAAAAACAAAGGCCAGAATCAGAACTACGAAGTATACCTGACAAGACAGGAATTTCAGGACGAGCTTGAACAAGCAAGGGCCCAAGCGACGAGGTATTCGTCGGTTTATTGCAGCGGCATTTATCCAATAGAGACTCGGCTTCTCTGTCATGGCCATGACGAGCAAGCTCGATCGCTTTGTGGCAATAGTCTTCACAAGGACCAGAAGGGCCCATGTTCGAAGCCGGGGGAATAACCTTGGGAGAAGCCGACAATCTGGGCGAAGGAGAATTAAGGGGTTCAGCATCGGGTGAAGAAGGAACTCGTACGCTTGTCCTACTCCCACTTCCCCGAGATCGGAGTAAATTTTCCATTCTCTCTTCTTCCGTGGGAAGAATGGACCATAGCCAAAGTTTAGTTCGACCTGTGCACGCGTTCAAGAATCTCTCTATCTTCTTCTGGAATAGGATTACCATACATATCTACTAGTGGGGGTTTTGGATCCATCTTGGGAACAAGTTATATAGCATGTTAAAACATGAACGAATATATGCATATCAAACCCAGATAGCCCAGATTGCCCAAATTTGCCCAGATTGTGAAGAACTCAACAAATTAAAATCACTCAAATGTAGAATGGCAGACCATAAAGCATCGAATAATTCAAAGCCAGAAGGAGTGAATGAGCAAAAATAAATGGTGTCGAAGCAACTCGACAAGCGAGAGTTCAAAATGGCGTTCGACATTTTTTCGTTTGGAGAGGAATTCACATCATCACAGTCGCTCAACACCTCAACACCCGTGCCAAAGAGCAAAATACGAATTATAACATGCGCGTGTTTCAAGAACAACCGAGAAAACAATACCGGAAGCAAGAGAACGAGAGAGCAAGAAGCAGATTCTGAAAAAGGGAAGTCCTGGTACGATTCTTCAAAGTTGAGAAGACGAAGAAGAGTGATGAGGAAGGGTGTGAGGAGCACTTATAAGAGTTCTAGAGATATGACGTTTCAAAGCCGAGACGTTACATCGTTTACGAAGGGGTAAAAGAAAAACCCTAGAAAGCTATGATGACAATATGACGTAGGACATTAATGGGCGCGTTAACCAAAGGCGGCGCTTGAAGGCACGTGTCATTATAATCGGAAACGACGGTTATACGATGATGCGACGCGAGCAAACGAAAAGACACTTAGCCGGGCGAACGGTCACGTTTTGTCGGTATGTCGGCATCGTTGCTCAAAACCTCGAGCCGAATACCAAGTCGTACAACGGCCGAGATAAGTTGATTAATTCAGATGAAGATCCTAAAACGACGAGACCGAGGCGGCTTGTGGAAACGTACGAGGTCGGGTTCTAATGTACGAGGTCGGGATCTAATACATAAGATTGGCGGCAACGCCTGTGCAAATCTCTACTCAAGACAAATATAGGATGCGGTTACGGCCAATTGAAATTAGAACCCAAAATGGTTTTAAGAGAAATAAGGGCCTGGAAAATCGGGGGGCCAAAGACGGAGTAAAACTCGGCAATTCGTAAGCCCGAGTAGCCGACTTTGGGGGCAACTGTTATGGACCTCAGAAATGGGCCAGACCAAGTCAAGCCCACTAGAAGGCCAACTACCCCACGGTTATCCCCACTACCTTAGTAGTGCAGGAAGTGGGGGCACAGCGCACGACATCATGGGAACGTGCTACCTAGTGAGTCGGACCAACCCGGCTTGGTTATAAATAGGCACACCCCTAAGTGAACGGTACACACGTATTCTCCCTTACTCTTTAGATATCGTCCCACCGTGCACACACCCCACACCTCTCGTTGTGTAAAGTGATTATCTTGTCCACCGTTATCCGTGCCATAGATAACATTGGATAAGCCTACAGATCCTATATTGAAGTTAACCAGCCTCCAGGGCTGAGACATTTGTGTTCCATAACGGAACAGATTGCAAAATATCTATATCTTTCATAGTGGCTTTGTTCACCAAGTGAGGTGTTCTCATTATACACAAGATTGGTTTCATGGGAGATGATAGAATTTAACAGATATCTCTTGTTTTATTTGACACAATTGTGAAATTTTTCAGATTGATAAACTTACCACCCATGGGCACATGAACTTGAAAGAGTCCAGTCTCTCTGATAACATATTGGTATCAAAGTATGTTTTCACTACGCCACTTTGATAACATATTTGTAAGATTTTCTTGCAATTAGTTTACCTCCATTTTAATTTTTTATTTATATTCTCTCCATTAAAAAACCGAAAAACATATGAGAGTGGTTCTTGATGGGGGTTATAGTTGAAATTATTCTATTTAAAATCACTAAATGAATTATGCATCAATCAAAAGAAAAAAAATTATACTATTACACAATTATGAACTTATAAATAGTGTGTTCGGTAAAAAGAAACAAAAAGCAAAACTTATAAATAGTATTGATTTTTCCTCTTAATTTAATTATTAGCTTTCATATTTAAAAATATTTTTAAAATATTTTTTTAAAGTTCGACTCTCGTTATAAATTACTAGCTTTGTTTTGCATCGAAAAAAAAAAAAAATACTCACTGTGGGATCCATGCAATAGAGTGATCACCGTGGGGGAAGAATTTTTTTTTTAATACCATAGCCTGGGAAGAGTTCATAATTGCTGTCAGATTTGCACTTTAAACGGTGTCGTTTCAAAAAAAGGAGGGCAGTGGACAAACACAGCAGCGGAGAGAAGCCAATCTCATATTAAGCTTGCTTACACTATGCTACCCCGATACCACGTTGGTATCAAAGCATGCTTACTCTATGCCACTCTGATACCAAGATGGTATCAAAGGATACAAAGAATATGCCAAAACCAGGTTTTAATTATAAAACCCTTGATTAATGGGCTAAGTATGCTTATACTATGCCAGGAGAAGATGGGTATGAACCGGTTCATTTTATACGGTGGCGGTGTGATCCTCCTATGAGCCTTGACACGACGCTATATCCGCATACCGTTGGTCCATCATGTTCTTTTCACTTTTTCTAAATATAGATTAATTTGTTTTTATGCATTTATCTAAATACAGATTATATTAATTTCCTATTTCTTTATTTTTCTACCAACGTTGATTGCTTATCTTTATATTGGTACATTTTTCATATTTTTATCAATATATATGATTTTTTTTTATCACAATTAATTTCATTTTTTCCCTTTCAAAATTAACATTACCAAAAATTGATATTTTACCCTACAAGTAAAAAAACAAAATCTTAATGCTATCTCAAAAGATCTTAAAAGTTAAGACTATTTGTTTTTAGGTTTTTTCCCCAAAAAAAAAAAAATATATATATATATATTCGGATCATTTTTTTTATTGAAAGGTGGATGCCATTCATTTCCTAGAAAATACAAGGTTTGGAATTTAAAAGAAAAACTAAAAATAATTATTTAGTAACAAAGCTCTATATGTTATTGTATGTTAGTTACCGTGTTTTTTTTTTCCCATAGCTCGTTTAAATACAAATTAATTTGTTTTGATTTATTTATCTAAATACAAAGATTAAATTAATCGACTATATCTTTTTCTATACGTCTATATATATATATATATGCTATTTCGAAAGTAAAAGATTGTTTTTAGGGATGAAAATCAAATTGCCGTGACTCCGAACCCGACCCGTTGACCTTGTTGACATTTACTTTCTTGACCCCGACCTTGTTGACATTCCCGATGATGTGTTAATTCATATTTTCAAAAGACTCCCCATCAAATCCATAGTACAACTGCGATGTGTGTCTAAACATTTGGGACATATCATAAATGGCCCCTACATGGTTGGAGAACACCTCAATTCAGCCAGCTTAATCCCTTACCCCTCTTCCAGAGGGCTAATGTTATATAACGAATTGGATTTATCCCAATTCAACGACACCCGTTTTGACCCGCTCAACAGCCAAGCGGTCAATCCTTTAGAGTGGTAGGTTTGCGTTGTTGGCTGTGCAAATGGGGTGCTCTGCATGGCATTAGACCTAGGAGGCTCTCTTTACTATTTCGTACTATGGAATCCTGAAATCAAAGATCCTCGAACTGTCTTCATCGAAACATGGGTGGTGCAATGTGTTTTGGGCTTTGGATTTAACAAGAGAGACACAGATTACAAGATTGGGATGCTCTCTATCGAGCATAAAGGCTTCATACATAAGGTGGTATCAGAGTTGCAAAGTGTAAGCATTCTCTGATACCAACTTAGCTAGGGATAAATCCAATACATGATATCTGGCATTATCCCTCTGGAGGAGGAGTAAGGGAATAAGTTGGCTCCATCTGAGGTTTTCTCCCATCATGTATGAACCATTTATGATACAATTGAAATGTTTGGACGCGCATCGCAGTTGGAGTATGGAATGAAGGGGGAGCCTTTTGTAAATCTCAATTAACAAAGGGGTCAGAAATCAGTGTAACACCTCTAGCTCTGATACCACTCTTATATCTACTGATACCACCATTATATGTATTGATACCAACACTATGTGTACTGATACCACCACCTTAAGTACTATAGACACTATTGTAGCCTTATAAATATTGCAACATTTTTATTTTAGTCCCTCTATGAAACTATTAGAGGGGACTAAAGTGAAAATATTTGGAATTTTATGAGGCTAAAATATAATTTTCTAAACGTATGGGTATGATTCTGTAATTTTTGCCTCCTAATTTCAAATAATCCTGGGCTCCGCCCTGCTTTTATAGTTGAAAAAGTTCAATATACCCTATAGTTTCATATTTTAAAATATCTTTGCAACAGCAACCGGATCCATATTTAAAAATTTAATTGCAACCGGTGTATGTAAGTTTTTTAATATCTAACTATATATACATATATTTGGGCAAAGAAAAAAAAACTATATATACATATAGAGAGAGATAATGATTTACCGATAAAAATACGTTTTTCATTTTTCAGCGAATGTCTTAATTAGATGGAACTTGGAAGATATTTCAACTTACTCATCCAAAAAAAAAATAATAACTCATCCAAAAAAAGAAGACAGTTCAACTTTGGAAAAATATAAATAAATTTAGGGTGATAATTAAAATATATGAATTTATAGATAAATTTCTTTTTGCAACCTAACAATGTAAAACGGAGTGTTTCAGTGTGATCAGGATGTAAGAATAAGTATAATTGGAATAAGATAAATTGATTTATGCGATTATTTTGGATTTTAATTATGAGTCCAATTAAAGTTTATCAACATCGAGTCTTCCAAATATTTTAAGGGTTTATACTTCTCATGTTGTATGAGAAGAAAAAGATTCCTACACACATATGAAATAGTATGATCTACATCTTTTTTTTTTTTTTTAAAAAAACTCAAGCACTTAAAATGGTGGGACCCACATCTTTTTGTATCTATGACATGAGGATACACTTTTCTTATAACATGAGAAGTATATTTCCCATATTTTAAATCGTTGAGTATAGTTAAGTAAAGTTAATGGATAACAAACTTTTGTAATTAAAATAATAATAATTGTTGTTAAAAAAAGGCAGAATTGGAAGGATGAAACGATAACAGGGTTAAAGATAATAATGATATAGTACATCATAATTGATATATCTTCAAATTTATACCTATTATAGTTGAAATTTTGAATAATATTATATTAATTTTTAAAGATATAATATTTAAAAATTATCTGTGCAATAACATTTTATAATGTTTATAAAATAAAAATGAACAAGAGAGTAATATAATATTAATTTTTCATGGATATATTTTAAAGTTATAATGAGCTTTTATTATAATAATAGTAGGGGTTAGGAGGAGATAAAATAGTGATTTGTGTTTAACTAAAAAGTAAAAAAGTAGTTAAATTCCGATAGAGAACTCGCATATCATAGACACTAGGTCAAATAAACTTAGAAACAGCTCATAATTCTCAATAACGTAAAGCACACCCAGAATCACATAATAGATACATCAATCATAAACTACAAACAATTATGCGTACATTTCAACCACAAAGTGTTCAAACTAAGTAAATATGCCGACATAATACTCTATCTCTATCAACCTCTTCAGGTGGCTGCAAAACCAGACGAAATTCTTCACATAGTTGAAGATGAACCTAGCAGATTGAAACCTATGAGTGCCAATCATCCTACCTACGTCAATATTACCATCATGACAATGCAAAATCATCTCAACTAGTGCTACTTGATCTTCTCCAAGTTCAATATTGTGAAGAACCTCTTCATCACGTTCCTTGCCACATATAACCTCATCTAACCACACGGTGGCTGGTTCTCAACCTAGCAATATGATGTTTTCATTGTAGTTACTTTGGCGCTATAGGTACGAACCTATTCATATCAGAACAGTTCCAAACTTGAATGAAGGGTTAGCTGAGGTTAAACGAGTTATAAATCAAGTGCATGATCCGTGATAAGAATTTTAATCTTAGTTCCAAGCATTCAGTCATAGTCAGGTCTAGAGTTCACTTACCATTCCGCACTTTGACGAAGATTTGCATGAGGTCATGTGGAGTCTTTCATGTGCAACATTGATGGTAACAACTGTCTAACGACAGAAATTTTCCAAAGGCTTCCAATAAAATCCCTAATCCAATTTCAACGTGAGCTTATGGCAAAGAAAAAATATTTATAAAATTAAATAAAGGGGTTTACACTTCTCATGTTACATGAGAAGAAGAAGATTCCTACATACACAAGAAATAGTGGGACCCACATCTTTTTTATTAAAAAAAAAAAAAAACTCAAGCACGGAAATGGTGGGACCCACATCTTTTTGTATCTATGACATGAGGATACACTTCTCCTACAACATGAAAAGTGTAAACCCAATACATAAAACTAGTGTATCAAAAAAACTTTGAGCTAATGGCAAAAAAAATATATTATGATATTCTTATTATCGAATCAAATTATATCCCATTTAAATGTATTTTGTTTCAAATTTCATTAAATCCCCGTTGGCAGAAAAAAAAATCATTAAATCCCTCCGGACTTCAAAATATTTATAAAATTAAATGGACTTAATTGAAATAAAGCACCTTATGAAAGATTAGAAAGACGATTCTCCCTAGCAGAATATAGCAAAAAGGTTTTTTTTTTTTCTTTTTAATAAAATAAGGGAGGCATTTAAATTAAGGGGTTTAAACTTCTAATGTTACATGAGAAGAAGAAGATTCCTACACACACATGAAATAGTGGGACCCACATATATATAATGCTAATTATATATGGGAAAAACACTTCTCATGTTGTAGGAGAAGTGTTTTCTCATGTTATACACACATTAAATGGTGTGACCCACACATATATATAATTAGCATATTATATATATGTGGGTCCCATTATTTCATGTGTGTAGGAATCTTCTTCTTCTCATGTAACATGAGAAGTTTGAACCCCATTATATATATATGTGGGTCCCACCATTTTATGTGTGTGACATGGGAGAACACTTCTCCTACAAGAGCTCAAACACACGTCAAAAATCAATCTACCACAACCCATTTACTAACCATTAATAATGTAATACCCTAAAATTCTTATTTATCGTAAGCATTGTTGTCAAACTCGCGAGTTGACTCTCCGAGTTTAAGTTTTTACGCTTCTAGCTTACAAAAACGAGTCGAGTTAGTGGTAAACTCATGTTAATTGTAAACTCGGTTAAACTCACGAGTTTATGCACCGAGTTTACCGTTTTTACATTTCTAGCTTACAAAACCGTGTTAACCTACTCTTAAACTTACATAACTTTTTTGATTTGATCATACTCGGCGGCTTTATATAGAAATTTTATAGAAATTTCTTTATTAAATATGATAAATGATGAATGTTGATAGATTTAATTTCAATTATTTGGATTTAAAATATATTGATATCAAATTGTTGTCATTTTTATATTTTAATTATTTAATTATATACTAGTAATACCTATTAATAATAAAAGTAAACTCTTACGAGTTTACGATTCGAGTTCACGATACGAGTTTACGTCGCTGTCACGAGTTTGCTTAAACTCGTGAGTTTGACAACCTTGATCGTAAGTACTAATTTTGAAAAATAATACATAGTAAATTAAGGTGAATATGTGGTTTCAAAATTTTGTAATTTATTAATTATAATTGTAGGCAATTTCTCTTAGAATTAAAACAACCAAGGGCTAATTTTAAGGCTACATCTAAGGATCATAAAATGCAACATAATTATCATATTAAATCATGGTTTTTATTTAACTAAAATAAACAAGAAGTGTTATGAAAACACTTGATTAAGTTAAAGGAAATTAGCAAAAGCAATTGGGTAATTAAGTTGTACTAATTAAGATCAATTGCATAATTACTTAAATTAATTTGAGACAAAAGAAAAACATCAAAAGAGGGCTATTAATTTTGAAAATTTAGTGGCCAAAAAGGAGGGATTAAGCTTGTTTAAATAAAAACATTAATAACTATAAATAGCTAATAAACCAAGAATAAAATAGCATATGTTAATCAAGGTTCAAATAAGCTTCCCTAAAGTCAGTCTAAATGGCGCCATATACATGGAGGATTTTGAGTAGGATTTATTATATTACAATCAGGATGTGCTTCTAATAAACAATAAGATATTGACTACTTCTTCCAGTCCTAATTATAAGAGCAAATTACCAGAATTTGGAGGGATTAAGGAAGGAAGTTAAATTAGTTAATTATGTGTATTTTCCTAAAATACCCCTACCCATTGGAATCAATTTTCCGTTCTACATTATTAGTTCTATAATCCCAGCCACTCCGATCCCATGCAAGTTAATCACACGAATCTCGTTACACACATCCGTATCGAGGCCGGCAGCCTACGATCCATCTGGAATCAAGTTTTAGTTGTAAACATTATTTATTTTATAAAATATATAGGTGTATTATTAAATTATTATTGTCTTTAATTATTATTGAGAAAGTATAAATAAGGGTATTATAGGAAAAAATTGACAAAAGTTAAAACTTGCTCTTATAATTAGGACCAAAACCAACTCTAAAATTTGCTCCTATAATTAGGACTGGAGGGAGTATTTAAAAACACCATAAGAGAGCTAAAAGAGGAAGCATGTCGGTACACAAAATGGAAGTAAAGAATGAATAATAAAGTACAAAGTGTGGTTTGAAAAGTCAAACTATTAACAAGCCAATTAGAAAGCTTAAAACATGAGATACTTTATTGCAAACTAAAAGCATATCAAATGACAAAAGTGGATGTCGGCCAAGTACAATGGAAAAGTTTTTTTTACATGAAATAATTAATCATTAAATAATACAAGATATTTGAGACTTAAAAGCACAATAAATGGGATGATTGGCTGGGGCATGTCGACCAAAACTTAGAAGGCAAGGATTTAGTTTCAAAAAGTGACTTTTCATCCAATGGATAGGGTGGATTTTGGTCACATTTAAATGCCAAATGTGTCCTTAAATTTTTCCTATAAATAGACCCCCAACCTCTTCACAATTCTTCACACCATCACCACAAATACCTCTGATCCTTTGATTAAGAGAGTGAGAGTGAGAGTTCTTTTGGAGCTAGGAAGAAGGAGCAAGGTTCTTCAAGGGTAAGTCTCTAGTTCTTGAACTTTGGTCTTTAGTTTTTTTACTAAATGTTAATTTAATCTAGAAAATAGGTAAAGTAAATTTCCATAGTTGTTTTTAGGCCTCATTGCATTGAAAGATTCTTGACGAGGTAAAAACATGTTGGGAAATAATTTGTGGGATTAATGGAATAAGATAGAGTAAGATAGGGAATTGTTGGGTTTTGCTGGGCTATTGGAATCAGTCAGATAGAGGGCATTATTTTATGTGTAAATTTATCTTAAAAAATTATGAAATAATTCATGGTAATAGTAGACATATAGAGATTTCCAAATATACCTAGAGTGTATCATTTTGAGTTTTGTGCAAGGATATAGAAATTCTTGAAAAAGGGCTACGTTTTCTGGAATTTTTCTGGGCAGAGGTTGGAAACGTGAAAACTGGGAATGATTCACAAATTCTGGGTGAAAAAAATTATTTTTACTCAAAAACAGACATGCTAAGGTTTCCGGGAATTTTACGGAACCTCGTTTCAATTTTTTTGAATTAGTTATAATTTTTCAAAGTTATCAAAAAATCTGCCCAGAAATGCTGAAACATCGTTTTTTTTACAAAAATTAAGGGTTATAATTGGAATAATAAATCCATTAGGGGTAAAAATGTCATTATTGGTTAAAATATCTCTTAAAATATTATTTATAAGAAAATAATGCGGTAAATGCTATTATAGGCTATCCGAGGAAACGTACCGACAGACAAACATACCGCTAAGCTCTACGAACTAAGGTACGGACGCGTATTGTAACACTAACTCTGATGCTTATTGTATGCTTATATGTGATGGATGATTTCATAGGGTCATGGACAAGACCTGGTCTTGGACATGTACCGTGACTGAGACTCGGTCTTAGATCACTACTTATACATTCAGCTTTATACGGGTTATAGTCTTGATAATTCCGTTGAGTTTTCCTAGCGCTGAGGACACGAGGGGCCTTCGTGGTACTGGTTAGTGCAAACATGGATAATATTACATCTGCTGTGTGCTTATGTATTATTGTGGATGACTTTACATGTGCTGTGTTAATCTTACATCTGCTGTGTGCTTATGTATTGATTATTGCTGCAATGTTATGAATATCTGTCATACATATACTGTATTACTTAAGCATGAGGTTAACCGTTACCTGAGGTCCGGCGGGCATTGGACCTCAGCTCTTACCATAGCTTCAGGGTCTGGAGGACCGAGAGCCGACGATAAGGGTAAGCAGCACGCTTGAGGGACTCGGCTGGAATTTTATTTTGGAAATGTACCTATAGTAGAATTTTATATACTCGGATGAATGTACCACTAATATAACCAACCGGATACACCATGGTTAATATTTTGTCAAATACATATCAGTTACTCGCTCTTTTGGTTAATATTTTGTCAAATACATATCAGTTACTCGCTCTTTTGAATTGCTCCAATGCTCTACCCTGATAAAAATACATTGTTCCGCTTTTGAAAAATGGGGTGTTACAAATAACTCTTCTAAAACTCTACATAATCAAAATTATAACTTATAATTTCATAAATTAAAATATACAAATTTTAATAATAATATATTTGGAAAGCTTGAAGTGGGCACATTATGACGGGACTAAAAAAAAAAAAAAAAAAAAAAATTGAAGCTATTGTAACTATTAATTCTATTTATTATTAATTAATAATTTCCTTTATTATTTATCCCCTTTTAATAATGATAATATTTATTATTATTTATTTATTTTAGTACTATTATTATTTTACTATTTATTATTATTTCTCTACAATGTTTTTAAACTCTCGGGGTCTATCCTAACACTTTAATAGGAGTAAGTTGGATCAGATTCTGTCTTTTTGATTTCATGATATTGTATCAATAAAATAACTCCCATTATATATATATATATATATATCTCATAATAAAATGTATTTTTTTCTAAATCTTTTCCAACATGATATATATATCAACACTTTCCTTCTCTTTATTTATTTCTTTCTTCCCCTAGTCACAAACATTATATATATATATATATATATGCTTAGAAACTTCCTCTGTTTAACTCTAAAAAAACAAAGATATATATATATATATATATGTGTGTGTGTATATATATATATATACAGCAACATAACACACACACATATTAAAAAAAATAGGAGTAATTAAGTTTTAACATGTATAAAAAAATTTGTAGCATTATATAGTCAATGTTATATAATGCTAAAAATACATAATCATCCTTGTTAGATTCGATAAAAACTTTGGCATCATGATATTGACTGCACAGGCTCATATCATTGATGGATAAAAACTTTCACAAACCATTTGCGAGTATATAGCATTTTAACACTTGCACATTTTGAGCCAAAAAAAAAAAAAAAAACTTGCACAAGTAATCCCCAAAAATGAAGATTCGACAACCAAATTCAAAAGGGCCAGAATCATATCCCTTGAAAGAATGATAAACAAAACAAAATTACACAAGGAGAGATTAATATTGATAGCATAGGGTAAAAAATTAAACCAGAAATTTTTTTTAAAAAAAAAACAACAACTCCACTATATATAATCAAAGTATTATACCAAAGAATCTCAATCAAGTGTATAAACTATTGCAAACATGTCCATTAGTAATTATCTAATAATATATGATAAAAAACTGGAAAAAAGAATAAACTTACCGGCAAATTGGCGACGTCGAAGACCGGAAGAGGTGATGGCGAGGGCGGGGGTGGCGCGGCGGCGGCACGGGGAGGTGGAGGACGAACGGTGAAGATCGAAAACGAAGAGCCGAGAAGGAGAAATCGTGAAAGTGAAGGAGGAAGAGAAGGAGAAATCGTGAAAGTGAAGGAGGAAGACGGGGTTGGGAAATTATAAATGATTTTGCGACGGAAATGTAATTCCGTCGCAAAATTATTTTTTTATTTTTTAAAAAAATTATTAAATTTAGCGACGGAAAACCCCGTTTGGGTTTTGCGACGGAAATGTAATTCTGTCGCAAAATTATTTTTTAAAAAATTATTAAATTTAGCGACGGAATTTCTGTTTGGGTTTTGTGATGGAAATGTAATTCCGTCACAAAATTATTTTTTCAAAAAAAAACATTAAATTTAGCTACGGAATTGAAATTCCGTCGCCAAATTATTTTTTTTAATTCCGTCGCAAAATTATTTTTTTAAAAAAAATTATTAAATTTAGCGATGCAATTGAAATTCCGTCGCAAAACCCCGTTTGGGTTTTGAACGGTGCAGAATTTCAATTCCGTTGCAAAATTATTTTTTAAAAAAATTATTAAATTTAGCAACGAAATTCAAATTCCGTCTCGTAAAACCTGTTTGGGAATTCCGTCGCTAAATTATTTTTTTAAAAAAATTATTAAATTTGCGACGGAAAAAAATTGCGTCGCCGATAAGCTTTTTTCTAGTAGTGCATTTCGAGGCTTAAATCGCAAATAGTTTTTGCCTCTCCCAACAAGTACACTTATTGGTATTTGAACTTGTATTCCCTTCTTTACCGAGATGAGACCAATTATTATATCAAACCAACGGTTTGTTGATACAATAAAATAATATAAAAAATAGTAGACCTGTGATTTTGTTTTAAATCATAGGGCTTAATGTCGCTCTTCAATTCCACCTTATAATTTGATGCTCAAACCAATTAAAGTAATAACGTATTTCAAAATTTGCAACTCTCTACATAAACAAGTCCCGGACAATTCATGCATCAGTTAGTCAAATTATGTGTCCATCTTCAGCTGAAAACAACAGCATGAAAAATGAGATTATAGGTAAAACTAGAAGTATCTGATAATTTAGTATTAGAAATAAAAGGGCAAGAAACAAATTTAAAGAATATAACTAATAGATTTATCATGAAACTACTCTTCGAATCAACTAGATACAAGACGTCGTGCTGCACATTACATAAATATTTTGGTACAATATGTCTATTAGCTATTTAGAATTCTCTGACAAAAAACGCTATTTAGAATTCAAAATTCCTTTAACATCTTCGAAATGGGTCGTCCTGTTCAATTGACGTGGGATACATTGGTAGAAGCGATAAAGATCAGGTTCGCATCATTGAACAATGATCCATTTTGAAGAGCTCTTTAAATTGAGGCAAACAAGTCCATTGAAGAAGTTTCAGTCCACATTCGATGATCTAGTTTGTCGTGTTGATTTGGAAGATAAACAGAAATTAAGTTGTTGCATCGGAGCCCCAAATCCTGAATTAGTTTCTAGCATTAAAACTTTATGTCGATCATCTAAAAGGAGTTAAAACTTGAAACCTTGTCAATTCTAGCTCAAGGAATTTCTCAGGTATAAGACGTCTATGCGAACTGCTAAGAGTGAAGTTTTAAACTCAATACTTTTGTCAAAGAAAAATTAGCGAGGAACCCACCAAGTTTTTTTTTTTTTTTTTTTTTTTTTTTTTTTTTTTTTTTTTTTTTAAAGCTACCCAATTCTCATGGAATTTCTTACTGCAGATGTCCAGAGACTAAATGAATTTTGAATTCATATCTTTCTCGCGAAATAATCTGTGAGAAATTAAACATTAAATTTTGAACTCATATTACCACAGATTTGCAAAAGGATATGTGAGCCCATAGATACAAGGCGTGTTATACATTAGATAAATATTTTGGAGCGATTATGTCTATTAGCTATTTTGAAGAGGCATTCAAAAAGTTTCTACCAATTTAAAATTTCTCATTGAAGTTATGGCTACAACATTTGGATGTTATGCAGGGAGGAGATTCTCTCTTTATATCAATTTCACATAATCTTTTATAAGCTTATGTGGATCGTTGATTGGAAAGAGGAGCTAATCTAGATCGTTGATTGAGAAGATGAGAGAAAAATAAAAAAAGTGATAACTTGATAAAGTGGCTCATTTTTTACTTTTCAGATTTAATTGAATGAACATGATTTAGAGATTATGAGGGATGGCGAGAGAAAGGACAATGAAAAAAAACCGTATCCTATTATGCAAAGCAATAGAATAATAAAGTGGGGGATAGAGTATTATATTAAATTAAATTCTATTCAATTTTGAAAAATGGAATCATTTGCTCCCACTTTCTATATATATATATATAACTACTGCTAATTATAGCTTGGGATGAACTCAGGGGCGGAATCAGGGGCTAGGGGTGGCCCCTGCCCCCTAAAATTACAGACTTGGACCCAAAATTTTTGAAAATTATGCTTTAGTCTCAAAAAATTTCAGTGTTTTCACTTTAATCCATATTAAAAAGTCTCATGAAGGGACTAAAGTGAAAACATTGAAATTTTTATGAGGTTAAATTATAATTTCTGAAAATTTTGGGTCCGAGTCTATAATTTTCTCCCCCTAATTTCAAATATTGACTCTAGTGGGTTTCATTCTGTAATTTTCGCCCCCCTGATTTTCATTCCTAGCTCCGCCCCTGGATGAACTAATGACTAAACTCTCAATTTTAAAATGTGTCTACAAGGGAAAGGTCATGCTTCGTGTGGGACTTCACAATATTGTGAAGTGCCACATCGACTAGAAAGATGAATGGAGCATGCCTTATAAGAGTACAGAAACCTTTCCCTTGTGGACGTGTTTTGATGGGATTAACGAAGCCCAGCCAAAAACAAAAACCGTGAGGCCTTGTGTGCCAAAGCAAACAATATAGTTAGTATCAAAGCCAGGCTCGAGTCGTTCTGTTACTCTTGGTATTAGAGCCAAGGCTCGACTGTGTCAAACTGCGCTTGGGCTGTTAGATAGTGGCTGCTTCTGGTACCATTCTTTCCACATATAAGGTTGTTGACTGGTACCATTCTTTCACCTAAAACAAGAAAACAAGAAAAAATATAGCTTCATTTAAAGAGAAGTATTGAGGATAAAGGCTTGTCTGCATTTCAAAATCTATTTCTTTCCATGATCCTGTACTATGTGAATAAGTTTCAGCATGACTAACCTTATTTTTATAGCCAGTTTTCACAATCCTGCAATCATTAAGCAAGGGACAAACTCCAAAATCCTGAAGCAATGCAACGTTTAAAATCATACATAGTTCCAGAAAACAACGGTCTGACCTTTCTAGTAGTTAAATTTCATAGCAGAGAAGGTTCAGACTGTGAGATCTCACATCAGCTAGAAAGGGAATGAAAGACACCTTATAAGGGTCTTGATACCTTTCCCTCTTGATGCGTTTTAAAATCGTGAAGGCTGACGGGTCTCCAAAGTGGAAATATCGAGAGCGAGATGCTGGGATAATTATTTGGTATCAGAATCAAGCTCGAGTCGTTGTGCCAGCGAGGATGTTGGCCTGTAGGAGGTAGATTATGAGATCCTACATCGGCTGGAAAGGCGAACGAAAGACACCTTTGTAAGGGTCTAAATGCCTTTACCTTTTTAATTGTGGGACAATATTGAGAGCGAGACGTTATGATGTTACATTTGGTATCAGAGCCAAGCTCGAGTCGTTGTACCAGCAAGGATACTGGCCCCTAAGGGATGGATTATAAGATCCCACATCAGCTGGAAAGGAGAAAAAAAAGACACCTTATAAGGGTCTAGATACCTTTCCTTCAAGAGCGAGACGTTAGGATGTTACATTTGGTATCAGAGCCAAGCTTGGGTCGTTGTACCAACAAGGACGCTGGGCCTGTAGGGGTAGATTATAAGATCCCACATCAGCTGGAAAGGAGAACAAAAGACACCTTATAAGAGTCAAGATACCTTTTCCTCTTGATGCGTTTTACAGTTATTGAGGCGCTAATATGTTACATTTGGTATCAGAGCCAAGTTCGGATCACTGGCAAAAATCCCCCATTGGTCGGAAAGGGGAACAAAGATGCCTTATAAGAGTCTAAATACCTTTCCCTCTTGATGCGTTTTAAAACCGTCAAGGTACATGGGATCTTAAAGCAAACAATATCAAAAGCGAGGCGCTAGAGTGTTATATTTGGTATCAAAGCCGGATCCCAAAGCAAGCAATATCAAAAGCGAGGCGCTGGGGTGTTACATTTGGTATCAGAGCCAGGTTCAGTTGGATGAAAGACGACGCCTTATAAGATGCTACAAAAGCGTAGCATGCCTATTGCTTTCAAGACAGGCCATGCCATGGAAAGCCGCCTTATAGGATGTTACAAAAACGCAACATGCCTATCGATTTCAAGAGAGACCATGCCATGGAAAGACGCCTTATAAGATGTTACAAAAACGTAACATGCGTATCGATTAGACCATGCCATGGTTGGAATTGGTGATCCCAGTTGGCATAGAGCTTATATAATTACAAAGCACTGTTTGTTTGGATTATTACCCTTGGAATGAATAAAATGATCTTAGATTAATGATTTAGTCTTGATGAGATCTTTCCATCCATTACAACCGACTGGTATCTGGTGTGCGTTTAAACTTTAAAGATGAGGTAAGGAAGAAGATAATCAAGATATAAGAAAGTATGAGGTAAGGAAGAAGATAATCAAGATATAAGAAAGTATGACTAGGGGTGGAAATTTGGTAAGCTATGTTTGGGTTTACCCAAATAGGTTTGAGCCTGGATCAAATATTTTAGGCCTACTTTTTTAGGCCCAAGTCTGAGGCATTTAAAAAGTTTGACAAGGCCTAAAACATTTGTCTTTAAATTCATATATATATATATATATATATAACATTTCAAGCCTATTTACAATCCTACTATCAACTCGTTTTCAAGGTTATTAAAATCGGACCGGTGAATGAATCGTTGGGGTACTGGGTTAAGAGTTAGCGGATCGGACCAGAGTCAAACCAGTGAGAAAGTGAGGATTTCTAGCTTATTAATATGAAATTATAAAATAAAAAATCCTTTAATAGCTATTATCATCTAGTTAAAAAGATGTATGACTATTCTATGTTTAATGAATAAAAAAAAGTTCTCAGTGAAGGGTCTTTTCACTTCTTCACGTCATTATTATCGTCTGGGGAAATTAAATTGTCGACCACTCGATTGTCCATTGAATAATCTTTTCACTTCTTCCACAAGATTTTAGGGTTCTCTCTCTGTTTAAGTGTTTTCTCTTCATCTTTCTCTCACGTTTCAGCCGTTCAGCCGTGGCTCCTTCCTTGAAGTCCAACTCTAACCTCACCAATGGCGATCATACAAGCTCAAGCAACCACATGTAGGACAAGTGCAAAAGGACGAATTAAAGCTTCATCTCCGCCATGCAACTGGCCTCCTCCTTTGTTCTCTCCATGTCTCTACAAGTCGTCTTCGAGCTCGAAGTCTTCGACGCCATTTGGCCGACGATGCTCGAAGTCTTTGACCTCATATTCCCATTTCTGTCTCCATCTCTATGTTTCTCTATCCGTAAATGTCTTCACTCGACATTTTCCCAAAAAAAAAAGTCTCGACCCCGGTTTCTATGCTTTTTCATCTTGGTTTCACGATCGGTTCACTGACTTTCGGTCGAGTTTGATAATCATGCTCATTTGGTACAAGGAAAGTTTGATGAGGGAAAGGAATTAAAAGGAAAGGAAATGAATTTAAAATTTTGAGGGGTGAGGGAAGGTGTTGTGTTTGGTATGATGAAAATTAAGAGATAGCAGTTGGGAAAGAAATGAGAAATATCTATTTTACCCTTAAAATAAATTAATTAAAAATGAAAAGGAAAATGTTGTTGTTGTTGTTGTTGTTTTTTTTTTTTTTTTTTTTTTTTTGTATAAATCAAAGATGCAAGTGTCGGCCCCTGAATCACCTTGTAGCCGTCGTTGTAGGAGGAATGAGTCATGCATTGTCAATGTCATGAGTCCCGGAGGTTAGTTTTGTGGCATGTTTGCCAAATTAACATTTTTGTTGAGCTCGGATTTCTCTAACTTTCTATATCATCCATCATCCCATAAATTATAATTTATGGGATGATGGATGATATAGAAAGCTAGAGAAATATTAGGAACACATGTTTAATTAAATTATTTTAGATATTTTCTAGTTTATTTAGGATATTTTCTGATTTTTTGGGTGGCTTCTAAGCTTGAAAACTTTAATTACTTATTTTTAGTTAGTTATTCATCAACGGTTAAAGCTCAAATGCTTCTTACCTCTGTTTATTAATTTGACCATCGTTTTTTAAAAATATAAAGATTTTTTGAATATGTCTTATATCATTAGAAACTAGATCGAGAGAGCCTTCCAACAAAATGTCATTTGCTTAATTTAGATTTAAATTGACAAATTTTTATCCAATAAAATTTTAAATTATAGTAATATAAAAGGAAACGAGCATGGAAATTCGAATTTGATAAATTCTCTCTCTCTCTCTCTCATTTTTTTTTCGCCGTTGTCGTTAACTTTTACATGGATTGGAATGTTTTGTGATGTCTCCGTTTTTTCACAAACGTTTTGGAATGTTTTGTGAATTCCCTGGTACGTAGTGTGGACCCTTTTCATTGTGTTACTCCCAATTTCCAATCTATTAGGGTTTGTTTGGCAAGAGGAGGAAAAGGGAGGGGAAATTTTTAAAAGTTTAATTTTAAGAAAATGGAAGAAGTGGGGTTAAGTGCTTTTAATTAATTTTTCTTACTATTTTATTTTATATATTATTTTTATTGAAATTGAAGGGCTGACGACAGAAGATGGCTTTGAATGGGAAAAGATAGTGCATAGACGCGATTAAAAAAATTATTTTTCTCTATTATTATTTTAATTGAAATTTGAACTTCTAAAAAATTTCATTTGATGGGACCGCAAGTTAGGATTAAAATAATGTAACTTGTTATTTTTTAATTGGCTAAAGCACAAACCTCGTAGTAAAACAAACAAGTTGTTGGTCGAGGTAGTAGACTACATCATCCCGTAAGGAAGAAAACACAAATTCTAATCCCAAGAAGCACATTTGTTAAGAGAGGTGAAAAGCCTTTATGCTCTAAGCCTCTAAAGGGGAAACCTTTCATGTTATAAATTTTTTTTTAAAAAAAAAAAAAAAAAAACTCAAATTTTTTCCTTCCCTCTCAAACATTCCTCTATTTTCTTTGGCTTTAAGCACTCAAGCCTATTCAGTCAAAATCTAGTTTTGTCTATTTTCAAACCAAGAAAAAACATATATAAATGAAAAACTATATATGAAAAAAAAAATCAAAATGGATAATTTTTATAGGCCTGGTGATTGTTCCTCTTCCCTCCCCAACACATTTAGAAAAAAAAAACCTGAAAAACTACATTTTAGAAACAAAACCAGATTAAACAAATAATAATAATAAATCTAGTGCACCGGGAGTCATAACAGTTTGGCGAGCGAAAGGGACGAAGCCAAACCATAGCAGAACAAGCAAACAGAAGAAGGCGAGACGGGGGAGGGGAGAAGAAGGAGAAACTTTTAGTGAGGGAGTCAAAGGATGTCACCGGCGAATAAGAATCCAACCGCATCTGGGAAGAAGGATGTAACCCTTTTGTTGCAAGCCTACTGCTTTTATAACTTAATTTACGGTATATGAGATAAGTATGTGAGAGGAGTTTTATCTCAACTTACTTAATCTATTTTCACCCATCTTTTATCCTTGAGTACTCCACTAAAAAGCTTATGATTTGTTGTGAATAATTTTTCCTCATATGACATTTCAGTTCTAACTTTGTTTACAATTTACTAGGGATCATAGAAGTTATCTCCCAATTAATTTATTGGGGCTATATGTATATAAGTTAT
Organism: Acacia acuminata; assembly: GCA_019022655.1. NCBI lineage: Eukaryota > Viridiplantae > Streptophyta > Magnoliopsida > Fabales > Fabaceae > Acacia > Acacia acuminata. The sequence continues at coordinate 2,090,284 of JAFJYI010000035.1, forward strand.
CCCCTCCTTTCTTTATTATAGGATCTAGTTGGAGAGTTGATCTTGATCTTAAATATAAGATCTATTTTTTATATTTGTCAATCTTTTCCTAATTTACTCTTACTAATGCTCCCTTAGCAACAATCAATGTGGAGGGAATTAAACAAGATGATTATGGTCTTTTAGAAGAAAAAATGTCATAGTAACTAATTGAATCTAATCAAATTAAATAAATATGTGTTATACTCCATCTGGTCCTTATTATCAGGCATCAACTAGAAAGTCTCACAAACCAATAAAAATAGCTGAAGTTAATAAGGTTGTCCTAGAATTTAAGTAATTTTTGATATTACCGCTACTAATTACACTAAACTCTAAAATCATATTAATTATTACTCTCACCCACTGCCCTTATTAATTATGGGCATACATGGAAAAAAAATTAATACTCCTTGGGAACAAGCAAGTGCCTTATAAAAAGGACCAAATATATTTGATGGTTAGTGCCTTATAATAAAGACCAGAGGGAATGGCACTCTAGTCCTATTTATAAGTCCAATTTGACCAAAAAATTTGGTCCTATTTATAAGTCCAGTTTCATGTAATAAATGAGATTGTGACAATTTTACTCATATTAATTGTACTCATGAAGATAGAGAGAAAAGAAACAGTTGAAAAATATCATATCATAAATGAAGGCAAAGTTGAGAATTTACCCCATAATCATTGAGTTAACTACCTCTCCTTGATATGTGAGATTTGATCAAAATTGGCTTATAAATAGAACCAGAGTGGTATTAAGGATTGGACAGAGTGGTATTTACGATGTACGAGTTAAGAATGTGAGAGGAGTTTTATCTCAACTTGCCTAATCTATTTTCACCTATCTTTTATCCTTGACTACTTCACTAAAAAAGCTTATGATTTGTTCCGAATAATTTTTCCTCATATGACATTTCAGTTCTAACTTTGTTTACGAGTTACCCCCTCCTTTCTTTGTTATAGGATTTAGTTGAAGAGTTGATCTTGATACTAAATATAAGACCTATTTCTCGTATTTGTCAATCTTTTCTTAATTTACTCCTATTAATGCTCTCTCAACAACAATCGAGGTGGAGGGAATTAAGCAAGATGATTATGGTGTATTAGAAAAAAAAATGTCATATTAACTAACTTAATCTAATCAAATTAGATAAATATGTGTTATATTAAGAATTGGAGAGAGTATCACCCAATTTATTGGGGATCATAGAAGGTACATCCCAATTACATGCAAGAAATTGAAAATTTCTCCATTAATTACTTTTATTAACTCTAAACCCATGTGACGAAACCATTGGTGTATTACCTGAATTAGCAAATCCAAATAAATCATACACTAGCAACTAAGAAGAAAACTAAACGACCTGATAAGTGATATCATAGTGCATGCATGGTTTCACCAAAAGAATTCAACAACTACAGATACAAAATGAGAAATTATTATGAATTTTTATTTCCATAAAAAATGTTTAAACAAAATAAACATTTAGGTTTAAAGTTCTCTATGGTTTATGTCGGCAACTGAAACATGACTTTCCACATAATTATAGATACGGGCATTGTAGCGGCCATTTTTAATAACAAACTCCTTTAACTCATTGGTAGTGAGATCGAGGAGACAAAATCTGGTTGTTCCATCAGCATCCTCTTTATAGATCCAATTAGGACGGTAGACAATCTCATTCTTCCAAATAGTTACTGGATTTAACTCAGATGGAGATAACCTTGTTGAACAAAAGCTGCAATTATATTTTTTAGTCCATATCCATCTCCCCCTAGACGCACATGTATCCTCCTCCATCACCCACAAAGAAATCAAAGAAGATTTAGTAATAGCAAGCACAGCAAGTTTGTTCTCGTACAAAATAAGCTCAGGACTTCTAGTACCTTTTTTAAATCCTAAATCAGGCGATGGTATCGAGGTAAACACTTGGTTTGTTAGGTCGATTGAAAGAACCAGACTATAAACATCACCATAACTCCGTCTCAGATTTCCACCCAACCAATACACAGCACCATTAACAGCGACATTTTGCCAGCTACTAATCCAAATTGTGCCATCTGAGTTTTCAAATTCTACTTCTTCCCATGACCCGGAGTTTAATGAGTAAACTTCCACTGGATTAACGGCAAAACAACACCTTAGTTTCACTATCTTGTAATCATTGTCAATGGGATTGAACCCAAATCCGAAGCGGTGATCAACGTTAAAATCCTCCATGGTTCTGGGCACCTTTCTGAACTGTCTAGTCGCTGGATTCCACAATAAAAGGTAAGGGGTAGACATACCACTGTTGTTTGAGCTGCAAGGAAGAGACAAAGCATAATCCTCATTAAACACTTGAAGACAGACCAAGCCATTGCAGGAACCCACGATATTAAGATCAAGGCAGGAGTCGATCAAAGGTGGATTTTGAATTTCAAGGACTTGCTGAGAGGAGAAGCAAAGGGGTTGGACGACTGGTGTGGTGGAGGCAGTCACGAATAAAAGACGGAGACTTGATGAGATTTTCCCAATCTTTGCTTACACATTGAAATCGGATTAGGGATTTCACAGGAAGCGTTCTGAGAATGTTAGCTAAGATATCGTAGGGAATATAAGGTATGTTGTGGTCTTCCCTTATTTTCATGGTGTAGGATTGTTCGCAACCAATCGGTGGTGGTGTGGGTGGCATCGTCGGTGTCGGAAGATTCTCCCCGACGAGGGTTCTCAACTTCTGATGGTGGCACATGGACTGAAAGACTGAAATAGATAGATGGAGAAGGTGAATGCGTCAAATTAGATATCAAATTAAATCAATATTTGGTATAACTGATTAGATAAGATCATTGTGATAAGATAAGATACCGTTTTGTTAAGAAATAGGGAATGAATGAAATCGCCGGTGAGGAGGTCGACAGCGAGAGACGGTCAGAGCGACGGAGAACTAGATCGGATAAAGGGTGGCAGCCAGAGCTTGGAGGCGAGACTCCGCGAGCAAGGGGCCGGAAAGGTGATAGAATGGAAGAAGGGGATTATTTAGGTTTAACTTATGACTTTTTTTTTTAAAAAAAAAAAATGAAGAAGGTCAAACTAATAAGAGTATATTTAGATTTAATCAGAGACAAATTAAATAAATATTTATTAATAAGAATCTTAAAAATTGTAATTGTTTTGGGGATATGTTATTCGGGATAAGATATTGTCACTATCAAGTCACTACCATTTTTTCACCGTTAGATTAGAATCTCATCTACATTTATCATTTATCTCTCCTATTGAGATTCTAATCTAACGGTGAAAAAGTGATAGTGACTTGATAGTGACAATATCCTATCCCATGTTATTCTACCTACCTTTATTTTGCCTACCTTTGTTTACCTCTCTCAATATCATTAAATTATAATCTCATCCAACGACGGAGATTTGAGGGATGAAATAAAACCTTTTACCCCTTCCTCTCATTGTGCAATTTCTATGTACCTAATTGATTGATTATATATTACAGCACAACAGCTTCGGAATCAAAGCAAATACAGAACCATTGCTTGGATCTATACTGATAATAGGTTTCCCAACTCACTAATAAGGGATATGAACAAAAACAATGAATAGTTGAATTCCTACGAATAGTTAAATTCGTAATAGTAACTTGGTTTCATCGGATTCATGATCTCTCGCAGAAGATAAAAAGCAAAACCATCTTCAGGTGCTTCCAATTGATAAATCAATGAAACAGAGTCTTCTAATTCATAACCAACCCAGACCCGAAATTAACGAAGCTTCTCCTGCCTTTTCCCTCCTCCAATTCCCTATCCTAAATTTCTGAGTCTTGCTGTTCTTCCTAAAACCCTTGAGGAGAGAGAGAGAGGGTGGGAGGCGGTGGGAGGGAAGGGGTAAAAGGGTTTGTACATGTGAACGGAGGAGGGAGAGAGAGGGTGGGAGGCGGTGGGGGAGGAAGGGGTAAAATGGTTTATTTTATCCCTCAAATCTCTACCATTGGATGAGATTATAATCTAATGGTATTGAGAGAGGTAGGCAAAAAGTAGGGAAAATAAGGATAGGACGTAATAACCTATCCCCATAATAAAATATATTTTATGTTGTTAGTATTTATAAATCCCTATATAATAGGATCTAATCCAACTAATTCCTATATTATTTCATTTATACTATTATTTACAAAATAATATATAGTGAAGTATATTTTACGTGGTGTGAGTATTTATAAACCCCTAATTTAAAGTGTTAGGATAGCCCTGAAAATTTAAATTAATTATAGTAAAATAAAAATAATAATTAATAATATAATAGTACACTGGCTAGTGTTTTGAACTTTTTGACGGTGTGACTTCGTTGCAAGGTTTGAGGCTTTTTGTAGTTGAAGGTTTATGGGATCTGGCTACGGACTGTCTTCAATTCTTTTTTGCAGTAATTAAGCCCAATCAAATTAAGTTTGATTGTTTTGGTTTGATTTTTTTTTTTTTTTTTTTTTTAGTTTCTTTATTCAATTAATTTTTTTTAAATAATATTTTAGGGTTGTACTTCGAGAATATAACATCTAAATTGACGAAACCCAATCAAAGAGGATTATATTTTTTTAGAAAAGATATTTAATAAATTATATATAAAATATCTAAGAGAAAAAGTCTCAACCAAGGAAAATAAGATCAGAAAAGTTTCATAACATGTGTCTCTTTCACTTGTCAATAATAGAGTTGGAAAAAACGGGCCGAGCCGTTGGGCCACCCAAATGTAAACCTTGAATTCACAAAGGATGGACTTAAGATTTTTGCCTCAAAATTGAAAGCGAACCAATAAGGGCCAGGCTTAAGATTTTTTAGAATTAAATTTTAAAAGAACATCGATATTAAGAATCCTAAAAATTAAAAGTTTATAAAAGATATTTCCTATTTCATAAGTATTCTTACTAATTTTCTATTTTTTGACTTATTTTCTACTGATTATTTTGTTCATAACTTATTTTATTTATTTTGTTGACTACTTACACTTTTCAAGACATATTTATCAAAACTATTTTTAATTTTGTTAAGTCTTATTAATTATTTGTAATTATGGTATATAGACAATAATTTACCTTTGACTATGACTTAATGATTATGTTTGTTTGTTGCATCATGAGTGTTGTGAAGACATTAATGTTGACAACATTTATATGTTAAATTAGAACTTTAATTGTTGTAATTTATTAATTATATTTTTTGAAAAAATACAGGAAAATAGTTTTTTTTTTTTTTTTTTGTTGCCCACCCGGTTTAGTAGAGCTTCACCCCGATTAGTCCGGAAACTAGTTAAAATCTAGAAAAATGGCTTTTGGCCTTGTAGGGCCGGCCCTAGCCCATACGTTCATGAGCCAGGCCTTGAAAAACAAATTTTTTTTCTTACCCCTGGCCTAAAAGTACCCATTTTAGTCCCTGGCCCTTCAAGGGCCAGCCCTGATTCCTAGCTATTGTCAATGGTGACTCTTTTACTTGTAATTGACAAGTTATAAAACTTTTCTAACATTATTTTTCTCAGTGGGGACATTGTTGTGATTTTCCCTATCACATCTAAATAGTAAGAGTCAAAATTTCATTGGAGAAAAAAATTCATATCATTGATCCTAATCACCGCCAATAGTCTCTCTGAATTTATTTTCATTAAATATTAAAATTTTAAAGCACTTTCCCTGATTTATTATGATATTAAATATGTCAACTGAATTTCATTTGACCAAGTGATTATTATTCCATAATTTACGAGATCTGGTTACCTAATGTGTTTTGAATTCTATTATTCAGAAATCAAGCCAAGTCAAATTTAGTTTGATTTATATATTGGTTCCTTTTTTATGCTTCTTTATTCAATTAAAATATATTTATAATATTTTAAGGTTCGATTTTGAGAATAAAATACCTAAATTGACAAAAAGAGGATTATACTTTTGGAAAATCCAACTAAAAGTCTTTCAAAATACTCAAATCCTTAATCAGATCTCTAAATTTAACAAATTCAAGTTAGGCTAAGTAGCACAAATTAAGATTTTAGAAGTGAGTGATTTTACTCAATTGCCCTCTTCTTCCGTCCCCTTCCGTCTTCTATATATCTCCCGTCTCATTCTCTTCTTTTTGTACTCCCTCACACGCCTGAAACATGCTCTATGCTGTCTACTGCACCAGACCCATCAGATTACCTCGTTGATATGCTGTTGCCTAAAGAAACAAACTTTGAGTGGATGTGATCCGTGAAGAATGCAAATACGCATGGCTCAACTTTCTCTTTCTCATTCATATTTTCGTAGAAGGTATCAAAGTACTTGAACTTGAGGCTGTATGTTCATTTTAAATTTAAACAACTCATTATCTTCAAGGATTTAACATTTGAGTTGGAGTTGCAATGCTGTTACATTTTCGCTTACTAGAATGTAAATTTATCGAAGCAATTTCATCCAAGAAGAAGGTAAAAAATAGAAAATAAGATATTGTACCTTGAACCCACCATGACAAAAGAAAAAATTGAATGTTTGGAAATTAAAAAGTTTAGTTTTGATATTTATAAGAACTGGATAGGAATTCGTATGAGAAAAGTGTTACCAAAAACTTGCACACTTCAATTTTGCTTTTCTAAATAACTCGGGCATTATTAAATTATACTTCGATCTGTGTGATATGTATGATCAATGAGTTTAGTAGATCAAATTAGAATTTGTTTATTTCATATGGATTTTAAAGAAAATTTCCCTTTTTTATTCTCAAAATCGAACCTTAAAAATTAAAATATTATAAAATAATTTATTTGAACAAAGAAACAGAATAAATCGAACCAATTAAATCAAACTTAATTTGATTTGGCTTGATTTCTGAATAGAACTAAGATGCAGTACGTACCCAGATCCTGTAAAGTAAGGAATCATAATCACTTAGTCAAATAAAATTCAGTTAAAATGTATAAAATATTATAATAAATTAGGTAAATTGCTTTTAAAATCAATCAAAATAAATTCAGAGTGACAATTAGGCTCACAGTATGTGCTCGTTTCGTTATAAATAATAACAATAATTACAGTGATAATTGGCGGTGATAGTTTTCCAAGGAGAGTCGAAGGGTTTTGATGGCTGAGTGGTGGATGAGAGATGCTTTAATGATTATTTTATAATCTTTTAATGGAAGGATATTCATCAAAATTATTAACATGATAAGGAAATTGGAATAGAATATTATCACTACCATTTTTGGTCACTACCACTTTTTCACCGTTAGGTCAGAATCTCAATAAGAGAGAGAAATGATAAAGGTATATGAAATTCTGATTTAACGGTGAAAAAGTGGTAGTGACAAAAAATGTTAGTGACAATATCCTATCCCAAGGAAATAATACTAATAAAAGGAGATGTGTGTAAAATAAAACTCTGATTAACGGACAGAGGTCACAGCCAATGCAATTTATTACCCAACGTATTAAAACCTCAAACCTTAAAACCAGATAAAGAATTAATAAAACACTGAACATCAAATAAGTTGCTGAAACAGTAAACTGCTCAAACCCACTTGTTAAACTTCGGAATCTCGCCCGTCTATCTCACCATGACACATGAGCTTCCCATCCTCGTCCAAGCACAAGGTCCATCATCTAGCTCAATAAGATCAAACCTAGCTTTAATTAAGGTAAACTTGCAATGCAATATCATTGAAATTCTAGATCAAACATTCTTTGGTGTTAAGGACATGGATTGACTGACGGTAGTACAAGCCTCTTGAACTTATTAGTAGCAAGATTGAGCAGATATAAAATCATTGATTGACCATCATTCTTAGTCAGATCAATAAGTTTTAAGACAATCTCATTCCTCCAAATAGTCACTGGACACAAAGAATCGCATGGGCAAGGGCTGCTAGTATATATTTTTGTCCATTTACATGTATCCTTCTCCATCACCCACAAATGAATCAAATTAGGTACATTCCTTCCTGGAAGGGGAGCAACCATCATAGCAAGTTTGTTCTTATATTCAGTAAGGCGTCCTGAAGAATACAATCTATCATAAGGCTTTTTTATTAATCCACACACTTCCTTTGCTAGGTCAAAGGAAAGTATTAGAATGTATCCAGAACACCACATACCATCCCAAAACATTACTCCATTAATATTGACATTTCGACCGAAAGTTGCTGTGCCCTTGATGTCATCTCCAAAGTGTACTACTTTCCATGACTTGTAATTCAATGAATACACTTCCACGGCATAAATATTAATAGAACGACTAATAATAATTCTCACTATCTTGTAATCATGATCAAGAGGACTGAATACAAATCCCAAATGGTCCCAAAGCTCATAATGAAGCAAAGTTCTGAGGTGCACCACTCTGATGTCTCTAGCTGATGGCTTCCATATCAAAAGGAGATCAGCCCTTATACCATTCTCAATCATGTTAAGACAGACCAAGCGATTGCTAAAATCCACGACCTCAAAATTGAACAACGGATGAATGGAAGGTAAGTTTTGAACTTCACCGAGTCCCTTGTCGCAATCCTGTTCACTGAGGCAAAAAGCACCGTATCTGTGTTGGTACTGTTCAAGGATAAATGAAAGTGAAGGTTTCCTATAGCTACAGTACTGGAGGCGGTGTTCGATGGAAGTCTGTATGAGATCTTTTATCAAATCTTTCCAATCGTTGCATACGAATTGAAGCCGAATTAGGGGTCTTACCGGAAGCCTTTTGAAAATGTTATCCAAGATATCGTTGGGAATAAAGGGTATGTTGGCTTTCGTTGCCAGCTTCTTCACGGTGGCTACCGCCGCCATTGGAAAAAGAGTCTCAGAGGACCATAGAGTTTTGTTCGCAATCAATGTTAGGGCATCACCACTCAACTGGGTTATGTGCTTTTGACGGCGTCTTATTCAAAAAAATATTGTATATAGATTATACATAAAATATCTTAATATCTTATCTTAATCTAGTAATAACAGTCACATTATTATTTCTTCTAACCACCGTCAATTGTCACTCTGACTTATTTTCATTAAAGATAGATTAATTTTAAAGCAAATTCCATAATTTATTATGATATTTGATAGATTTCAACCGAACTTTATTTGACTAAGTGATAATGATCCCATAATTTATGGGATCTGGTAGTCGTCAATTCTATTGTGCAGAAATCAAGGCAAATCAAGTTAAGTTTGATTTATTTGGTTCGATTTTTTCTGCTGGGTTATGTTTATAGTTCTGTAAGGTTCGATTAAGAGAAGGAAAAATCATAATTAAATCCGGCTAAAATGCTCATAATCAAAATTGGGCCTACACTTTCAACAAATTCTTAATTAGAACAAGAGGCCTAATTAGGGATTTTAAAATGTTGTTAAAAGACCATAATACTCCTATGTTCTTTTAAAAAAATTGAAGGTAGTTAAAAAGGAAAATTTTTTAAATTAGGCCTCATCTAACTTATATGAATTAATAATTATTTAATATAATCTGGCATTTGTTGTTTAAACTTCCGACCTCGAGGTATGTATTTCTCTCCCCTATTGAGATTATAATCTAATGGTAAAAAAAGTAGTAGTGACTTGGTAGTGATCAAAATTGGTAGTGATAATATCCTATTTATATATATATATATATAGTTACAATGTCAATCCCCTATTGCTTAGTTGAGTATTCTTGGCTTCGAATCTTGGTTTTGAATTGCCATTAACTGTTTTGAGCATATACTATAATAAAGATGCAAAAATGTACATGTGTTTTGCTCTCGGGAGCGCTCAACACCAAGTGCTTTTTTTAAGTGCAAAAGTGACCATGTGGTTATAAAATAGGTGCTAAAGTCACAGTACCTCTTAAAGTTGACCGTTAAATGAAAAATGAGAATGTTGACCGATAAATGAAAAATGAGCTCAGTTCTTCTCTGGTTTTCTTCGATAGTCTCAAGGACCCACAGTGTTCAATCGCTCTCCCTTGCCGCAGAAAGAAGAACCCAGCAACCGAAGGCTTCCTCTGATCTCTCGTCGGCGACCTCCCATGAAGGTAATCAAGAGAACCGAGCACCCATCACCCTCTTTGGTTTTTTCGCTCAAATCTGCTCGGGGGAAGGCGACGACCAGTTGCCTCCACCGCGAAGATCCGCCCCTCCAAAGCATCGCTTCGAGAAAACGTCACTTTTGCTCCCTTCAATCCTGTAAAACCCAGCGTCTCTGTTTCCCTTTTTCCTTTCTCTCCAGTCGTACCATTGCGCCTATGTTTTTTCCCCTTTGGGTGACCGTTTCTTTGGTGTAATATTCTGCATCTGCTTCTCCTTTTTCTGTAAAGGAAAAAGAAAACGGTGTAAATGTCATACTGTTAGGATTTGAACCCACCGACTTTTCAATTATATAATCAATCCTGATGCAGATATTATTTTGGCCCCTTTTATGGAAGAAAAGGTACTTGAGTTTTATTACAGCACCAATGGCAATAAATTGAAAGTTGAATTTAACATTAGAATATCTATTCTGGCAAAATGGATGTGTATTACTAGATCTCCGTGCTTCAATTACGTATCCTCTGTTCACTTAAGACAGCTCAAGAAAACTGAATTGCTGAAATTTGACCTTGGAATTCTTGGATGGAGGAGTGGCTTTGTGATTGGACTTTCCCTTATCATTTTCATTCTCAAAACAATGTGCCTCTTCTTTCTCTTATTGATCATCAAAGCAATTGTTCTCCTCCTTTTCATCAGCTCTATCATCGGGTTCTTGAGTTTTCAATTGTTCACATATGACAACTCAAGAGAATTGAATTGTGGAAATCTGAACTTTGAATTCTTGGTTTGAGGAGTAACTTTCAGTTTGGACTTTCCCTTCCTGTTCCCATTTGCTCAACAGTATGCCTCTTCTTCCACTTGTTGATCATCAACTCTCTGATCGGACTCTTGAGTTTTCTGAGGAAATGACGTCGACTGAACCTTCTTCCGGCGAGCATTCCGGTGCTTGGGTGTGCTCAGATTGTAAGCTCCATTGCAGAGCCGTCCATCTTAATAGGATAGCTTGCGAAATCAGACGGATTGGGTAGAATGAATAATTAAGGTTTTGAAATTGGGAGTAATAGGAAAGAGTGGGGTGTAGGCGAGGGGAATTAGGATAAACTTTTCAGAGAGAGAAAACTGGGGGCAAAGTGATCTCTCCATTGTGCTTAACGGTGAACATTTTAAATTTAACCAGAATGTGACTTTTGCACCTATTTTATAACCACATAGTCATTTTTTGTAATAGTGCGAACCACTTATTTTGCTTGATAAAAGTATTTGTGAAACCCTATATTACTTTATGAAACTTAATAATTCTGATTCTTATTTTATAACGAAAGGCTATTAGTACTATTATCAAAATCCAACATCAAAGAATGAAGGATCAATATAAGAACGCGGTGGATATGCTTAGTTTTAGAAGGAGTAAATTTCTGTTGCAGAAATCTGTTTGGGGCAAGGTAACGCGCTAACGTGGCAAAATCCTATTTATGTTAGGTTCTCAACTTGCTGCCTCCTCCCTCCTAGATCCTAGGTCCTAGGTCCCCTCTCATGTTGTGTCATGCAACCATCTAATATTTGATATTACTCACTATTTTAAAATATTTAAGTATTATTGAACGCCTAGATGCAACTTTTTTAATATTTTGTTACATTTTTTGAACTTACAAGGTTTAAACTCCAAACCTTGTTGGTAAAGAAATAGTAAGAAACTGCATGAAAGAGCTTAAGAGAGTGAGATAAAGAACAGAGAATCTAAACACCCCATTATATATAGAGTCAAAATCACAACACCACCGTTCAACATAGTCAGAGGAGCAGCAGCAAGAAGTTTGAACGAAACCTAGGAGACTGTATAGGGCTCCCATTGAACATGATTATCAGAATCAGGGTACAAATCTTGCAGATTAGCACAATAAAAGAGAAAAGACTTGCATCTAAACAAGGAAAGTTGGGAGAGAAGAGGGGAATGACAAGATCAAACTCTCATTGAACTAGTAGATTTCGGTAACAACATCAGCACTGGAAAGGTGGAAGCTTCTATTTTCTTAATCCTTTAACCATTTTCTCCTTCTGAACTAATTAAGGCAGCATACTAGATCTGGTTAAAATTACATATCATAAAAATCATTTTTAACATATTCACACGTAATAATAAAAATAGTTAATATTAAATCTGCCATAAAATTCAAGTGATTTCTAATATTATTCTTATTAATTGTACTAAATTCTAATGCCACATTAATTTATACTCTTTCTTACCACCCTTAATAAATATGGGTATATAAGGAAACAAATATTGAACACTTCTTAAAACTATCAAATTCATTCTAGAAGACACCTTATATAGATATATTAAATAAGGATATTTACTATATTATGATTTATTATTTGCAATATCTCAATAAAATATTATAGGTATATTATCCTATAATTATCCTCATTATCTTAGAATTTAATTTAGATTTGAATTTTATATATATATATTTTTGATTTCGAGGACTCTTCAAATAGGTCTTAGGATTTTCATGTATTCAGTTTTGATTGATTCATCGGATAAATAGTTCATTTTCCCCAATATCTTCTCTCTGTTCGCCATAGCCCCTTTGTTTGACATCACTATGAGTCCACACATGCGTCATGCTGATGATGCAAGGGTGTGGGCTCTTTGCCTCTTCCTCATGTAAAACCTTTGGAAAGTTGTCTAGCTCATGTGATTATGAAGAGGGTAAGTTTTCAAAACATATTTAGAAGAATGCTTTTAAACTTGCAAGGTTACGTTCCATGCTCTATATAGATGTACTAAAATATTATGTGCCTTCTGTAAACAACATGAAGAGTCTAGGGAGCATTTATTTTTTTAATTGTCATATCTCCGGACTACATAGTCTGGTACCATGTTGGGGCAAGGATATTAGAGGAGGTAGAATTTTGACTGAAGAAGATGAAAGAAACAAAGTTTGCAGTATGTAGAATGCTATATTGCCTTTGGTTTTCTAGAAATAAATGGCCTTATCATGCATATTATCATCTAATATCATGCATATTATCATATGATATCATGCATATTATCTCCCTTTTTTTTAAAGCTGAGTCTTCAACCACAATCAAGAGGAGTGAACTAGTAAAGACTATCCCTACAAGTGGCAAATAGATCAAAGAACACATGTTGATCACCCAATTACTTAAGAAAATAAATATATATATTGCTCTCATGGCCTGATGGCCTGCTATAAATATAAACTTTTGAGAGGTAAGTAAGTATTGTGAAGATTTTTAGAGGTCAAACTTTTACAAAAAAAAAAAAACATTTTATTTAGCAAGACACAAAGAACTCATGATATGGTTATATATATTTAGAAACCATGAAAATGGAGTTTGGTTAAACTCACTCCTTGCTTTATTCATTTAGGGTGGAAGTTCAATAACAGAGGTATTCACAAAAACTCCATTGACATCTCCATTCTGATGGCAGGAAACTTTATGTGTTCAAACTGATGGTAGAAAACATGTTGATTTATCACATCTTTACATCAAAAAAGAAAAATAATTATATCCTTCATTATACAAGCTCAGGGAATCAAAAATCATGAAAAGCATATGCTACTTGAAAAAGAACCGACCAACAAAGATTGAATATAAAAAGGGATCTTGTATCCAACCTGGGAAAAAAAAAAAGCACAAACAAAAAGGACAACTACTTGCACAAAAGCCCCAAACCAGTGCATTTAATTCATTAGCCCATTAGAAATTAATGAAAAAGCAAGAAAATTAAATTTTTTTCACTTGCTTTTCTTTATTCACATGTCATACAGAATAATAGGCATATTCTTAGCCTAATAAAAAGCCCCAAATAATATGGTGCTCCTCATCACCCAATCACATCAAACAAGTTTTTAGAAATCAATAAATAGATTTAAACCAGCCATTACAATCTAATAAGTAAAAATAAAAAATAAGAGGTGCTTACCAGCCATTACAATCTAATGAGTAAAAAAAAAAAAAGTGCTTACCAAAGTAAATCTACAATGTGATGAGCCTGGTTTAGCGGTGATATTTTTTTTTTTTTTTTTAATCTAACTTTTGCAGAAATAAGATAGGAAAAAAGTCAGCTTGTAAATGTGATTTGTGTTTGAATTGACGATAGCGAAGTGACTTGTTTCCAAATAGAGATGTATATGAATTATTATTTGAAAAGTCAATTGAGATAAAAAGTGACTGAAAAGGGGTGAATCTTCTTTTGAATACTACATATATTAATATTAGTGGTATATATTGCAATAATTGAAGATAAAAATTTATATTTATATCTAAAATTGAAAAAAAAATTAATAAACAATAAAGTCCTTAATTAAATATATTTAATCGATAAAATTGTATATAAATTATAATGCATACAAATATTGTTTTACAGGTTAATATTAAATAATAGTAATCACATATCTCTAACAAGCTTCTAAATAGTAATCACATACAAATTAAATTTTGTCAAGAACTTAAAATAGTTCCCATAAATTTCTAAATTCCCCATAGTTTCCCCTTCATTTTAGACATAAAAATGTCACGGTCAAAAGTATCAGCGATAGTTGTATCAGCAGCAACAATTTGTCACAGCTAAAAAATCTTCAGCGGCGACTTTTGTCGCTGCTAAAAGTCCTTTTTTTTTTTTTTTTGTGTGTGTGTGAAACCAAACAACAAGTCTTGGACTTAACAAGCCAGTTTCAGAGTGATTCAGCTGCTGTTGTAATTTTCTCTAGAAGCTAGTGACATGTTTTATACGGATCAATGGCACAATTAACATTAACAGGAAGTAGGAACAAGTCACAAGAAATATTTTGAGAGGTAAGTATTTTGAAGATAAATTTTTAGAGGTCAAACTTTTCCCCAAAAAAAAAAACATTTTATTTGGTAAGATATCAAGAATTCATGGTCACGTACATTTAGAAAAAAGGGAAAAAACATGAAAAATGAAGTTTGGTTAAACTTTCTCCTTGCTTTATTTATTTCAAGTGGAACTTCAATAACAGGGGTATTCACAAAAGCTCTACTGGTATCTCCATTCTGATGGCAGAAAACATTATTTCGAACCCAGAACGATGGTTTATCAAATTTCTAAATCGAAAATAATAATTCTATTCTTCATTATACAAGCTAAGCAAAAATCTTGAAAAGCACACACTACTTGAAATAGAACCAAAGAACAAAGATTAAGTACAAGGAGGGGTCAATATCCAAAATAGGAAGGGAAAAAAGCACAAACAGTAAGAACGACAACTACCTACACCAAATGACAAACCAGTGTATTTAATTCATTTGTTCTTCAGAAATTAATGTAAGAGCAAGAAACTTAAATTTGCTTCACTTACTTTTCATACTATACAAAATAATAGCTATATTTATTACCCGAATAAAAAGACCAAAATAGTACACACCAGGAACCAAAATACATAAATTGAATAACCTGGTATCATAGATAAGTCAAATAAAGCTACAAACATCTGTTATTGCATATCTGCAGTCATAATTCTTGCTAAAATCACTAAAGGACATGAAGCCTTATAGTTACAGAATGAACAAAACTCTTAAAGGTTCATGTCTTCCAAATATAATAAGCTACTCAACGTTCATGTTGCCCACCGGGACCAGGCTTTCTGCATAACTGAAAATACCTTAACAAAGGTCAAATTTGCGGATGTCAATCGTCTTAAATTCATTAGTTATGTAATTCAACATAACAATTTTTTGTTCACCATTCGGTTCATCTTCATCTTCAATTTGATCAATGGGTTCAGGCAGTTCAACAACATTGCAAACAATTTCATTTCATTCCTCCAAATAGTCTCTGGAACTAACAATGTAGCCTAACATGCACCCTAGATAAGGGCTGCTAGTAATTTTTTTCAGTCCAACACCATCTTTCTCTAGATGCACATGTGCTCTCCTCCATCATGCGCAAATGAATGAAAGATTATTTGAAATCTTCACTCAAACTATGAGATAGCATGGCAAGTTTGTTCCCATATATGTTAAAATATAAGGGTATAATTGATTAGTTAGTGAATTAGTTAGGGTTAGTGAGTTAGTTAGGGCCCTAGTCTATATAAATGGGGTCCTAGGCCTAGCTAAATCAATCAATATGTGTGAGTATCAAATTACTCTTTGTAAGAGCATTATGCTCTCTATTGTCAATATTACATAATTTCTCATCTTTTTTCTCCTTATTATCCTCTCTAATCACACTAGTTAACATGGTATCAGAGCTAGGTTGATTTTTCAAGACCAGCCTAGTAATCAAGATCCAATCCACGACTTAAGAAAAGAAAGACTCATTGGAGAAATATGATATCAATTTGTTCAGATCTGCAATAGAGGCCATTTCAAGATCCACACCATTGCTGATCTCACCGTTCATTCTTGACTCACTCAACGCCCCAAGCACAAGTTGATTTTCAAGATCCACAAGGTTGATTTTTCAAGAAGGCGACCATGGGAGAGAGAAAAGTCTAACATTAATCAAGATCCTCTTGGTGTATGGGCTCCATGACTCAGAAGGGACACCTCTTTGAAGCATTTCACCGTCCTTTCTCAGCGCACGAAAGGCAATTTCAATTCATCTCGCCCCTGCGCTTTGCACTAAGACCCAAGAACGCCGATTAACCTCACAATTCTTGCTCTTCCATCAAGGTCCGCCATCTACATTCTGACCCACATATAAAGATCCGACTTCCCAACACCATTCAACCCGTGAGAACTCGGACTCCACTCTCTTGATCTGGTTCGCGCAAGGCTGATTTGTGGTTGCTCTGGTTGCTTCTTGTTTTGCCGTCGAATGATGAACGTGGTCCAGTGGAACTCCTAGAACGAGAGACAAAAGACGCCACTGCCAAAGTCACCCCTGGATCCATACCTTGTAGTCATCACAGGCACGGAAGGAAGTGACAGCGGTGAAGAGGGAAAGAGACCCACGTCAGAAAGATCGACGCTGGCGAAGAGGGAAAGAGACCCACGTCGGAAAGATCGACACCATTGAAGACGAAAAAATACCCACGTCAGAAAGATCAACGCCAGCAGAGAGGGGAATACCATAGACACTAGACGAGGCTACAAGATGCAAGATCCGCTGCCATTTCCGCCCACGTCCAACATCACTCTGAAGCACCACGCAAGATTCAACGATAGGAACGGAGAGCCATGGCATCGACTTCAAACGCCGGTGGTGTTAGTGGAAGAATAAGAAATGCAGCTTTGACTTTCTGCTCAGATAGTCAGCCTCTCATTACTGAAACCCGAAGGGTTATGAGTTTGATGAATCTTTGCTCCAATTCCCACGAGACAAAGAAAATTTACATATTCTCGATTATGCCTCTAGTCTAGTATGAGCATTTTGCCTTTTGTTTAGACATTTGGATCTAATTGATTCATTCATAATCAAGACTTGGCCGTGAATTTGTCACTGGATCATATGATAGAAAAGTAAGAATTTTCCAATATACTTGTCTCATATGGTTTACAAGGTTTATGTTCTGATCATTTCATAGAGTTTCTTAATCTGCCACTACGATTCTGTTGCAAAGAAACCATTGATTCACATTGTTTTTGGAAGATCCGAGTGACATTGATGAGGTCTTTGTTATCGATCTTCCATCCAAATCTTTCCAACAATGGCTTCTTTTATTAGAGTGCAAGTATTTCTTGAAGAGACTCATGAAATACCAACAGTATTATGAACTTTTTTTTAAAGAATCTAAGAGAGAGATTGGGAGAGGAGGTGAAACCAATTGAGATGGCACAGGGGCTGATTTGCTTCAATGTTCATTGTGAACAAGTTGATGCATCTTGATTTGTTCAGTGATATATGATTTGGTTCATTTGTGGCTATTTGTGGCCATTGGAATTATTTGGTTTATTCTTGAACATATTGAAGGAGTGGGGGTAATAAACTTGACAGTCAGGTAGATTCCATGAGGCTATTCATGAATTTGCTGCAATGAGAAAATAGTTGAGAGCAGAGAAGACGAATGGTTATGCACAACCCAATTCGGAACATATGAAGAGTAGAGAACATAGAAGAATAGCCTCCTCGCTCGTATCGATTTAAGGGAAAGCAGAGTAGAGAGCAGTGAAGAAAAGTCGCCTCCTCGCTCCTATCTTGCGATTCCGGCTATCAGGGAACATTGATGGGTGTGTTCATTCCGTACTTACTTATTCTCTCAATGGCTGAGGTAGCAACAAGATTGGTTTGGGTCAAGGAAGTATGACAGAGGCAAAGAATGTTGATGATTTTGCTCAAAAGTTCAAGGCATGTGAGGAGATTTGAAGAAAGTGGTGGCAGCTGGATTCACATTCTGTGTTCATTGTAACTGCAAGTGTGATATTGTGAAGAAGTTAAAGGAAGTACAAGAGAAGCCTATAATTGCTGAAGCTTACAGGTTGAACCTGTTAAAGTGAATCAGCAAATTAGATATGGAGAAGAGTGTATTGAAGAAATTGTTGTATTATTTTTTGTTGATTGTAAAACTATTCAATTTGATTCACCTTATCCCCTTATTTTTGTGTTGTTCAAGTTGAGCACATTTAAGATAAGTAGTGTTCAACGTGAGAGGGCGTGTTAGATATAAGGGTATAATTGATTAGTTAGTGAATTAGTTAGGGTTAGTGAGTTAGTTAGGGCCCTAGTCTATATAAAGGGGGTCCTAGACCTAGCTAAATCAATCAATAAGTGTGAGTATCAAATTACTCTTTGTAAGAGCATTATGCTCTCTATTGTCAATATTACATAATTTCTCATCTTCTTTCTCCTAATTATCCTCTCCAATCACACTAGTTAACATACAGTAAGATTTTTGCGATATGATGCATTAATAATCGATAAGGGTAAAGGAGCAATTGGTATCAATGCAAACAATTCTGTTGCTGTGTCAAATGAGACTAAAATATCATCTTCATCCTCGTCTGCACCTAGCTTTGGTCCAATCCAAGAGATAGCTCCATTAAAATTGAAACCGTTAGAAAAAATAGCAACACCATCTAACTTTCCAAATTCTACTTCCTTCCATGTACCTATTGAATACACCGGCACTTGATTAATCAGATGACCATTCTCATTCTTAAAATAACGAATTTTCACTATCTTGTAATCATTAACCGCTGGACTGAATCCAAATCCTACGTGGAAAGTTCCATCTACATACACAATAATCAACTCCAGACACCGGTCTCATCTCCCTAATCGTTGCATTCCGGACTAAAAGGGAAAGAGATCTAGGAACCTTAGCGAGTCCAAGACGAGATCAAGCCATTGCAGAAATTGATGGTCCAAACACGCCGAAAAGAATCAATAAAAGGATCGCTCGGAACTTTAAGAACTCGCATCTCACGATGGAGCAAACATGTGCCATAAGGATCGGGAATGCCAAAAGCTTCCAAAAAAAGAAAAGAGAAGGCTTTTGATAAGCGGAGTGTTGGAGGTGTTTCGAGATGAAAGATGGGGTTCGAAGAGATTCTTCCGTTCTTTGCACACGCATTGAATTCCAACTAGAGATCTCACCGGAAGCCGCACGTGAGGGTGCTTGTGACGATATCTCTCGGGAAGAACTTGTTTGCCGCCATCTATTTCCATCGGTGATCGATAAATCCATATTTTTATATATTTTATCCGCCTTATTCATTTATTTTGGGGATTATTTTAGGCTAATTTGGATATATTAGATAACATTTGGATTGTTACCTAATTTTAGGAAATAATATAAATCTGAATTAATTATGAGATTAGTGTGCTTAAATTATTAATATCCTAATTGTTATCTTGTGATTAAATAATATTTCTTAATTTATGATAGATCATGATTTTATCATATTAGAAGATTCTATCTGCAGAACTTTTCGGAAAGCTAAAAAGAAATCCAATGGTGAAATTTTATTGAGCTACTTGGATTTTATTGGGCCCAAGTTGATACCTAAAAAGCCCTCTTTTCCTCCCATAAAATTAATCTAAGCGCCCATTGATTATTCACGCTCTCTGGGAGAGCCGCACGCGAGAGGCGGCGCGAGAACGCGGCGAAACACACGGATTCACACCGAGCGAGACTCGAGCATGCAAGGAGTTTTGATTCATTGATTAATTGATTCATCAATTCATCATTTGCTACGTGGGCCCACACCGTTTCTGGAAAGCCATTGATTTACATCAACACTATTTCCAATCAATTGTTCTCATTCCTCATTCATGGCTATGACTTGTTGCTCGGGATTTGAAGAGGATATTTTTATGGCAGCTTAAGCACTTTTAGGAGGCAACTTGGGAGGAGCATGGAGAAAGCTAGAGCCTAGGGTTTTACACTTGAAGACTACAAGGGAGTGTCTTTCTTTTTATCTTTTTAATTCAAACTTGAGATTATTTAGTTTTAAAGGATTTCGAGTTGTATTAATTGAGAACAATCTAGTTTTAGATTGTAAACTTATTTCCTTTGGATTAGACTGATTTGAAGTTTTTATACTTATTCTTTGGATTCTTGTTTGCAACCTTTAGATTGTCGATTAAATTAGTAATTGAGTTTTCGTTATTAATTTAATTGTTAATTCGGTTTATCACCTTAATTGTTTAATTAGGTTGATAAATTATCTAATTTTTTAATTGGATAATTGTGAACAAGATTTCCAAGATTATTTGGTGATTGGTTTTTAATGAGTTTAATCAGCCACCGCTTATTTCATTATGAGTTTTCTAGTGGAATATGTGTTATTGAGCTAGAGGGTTTCCCATGTTCAATTAGGTAATTAAATTCATTAATCTCCTTTTGGTCTAACTAATTGGTTTGGGCTAAGAAAGTTAAATCCATGCAATTCCTAAGTTGCCCCCTACATCATCATAACTGAATTAAATCTTTGTTATTTAATTTGCTTTTAATCAATTTTCTTCTTAGGAATTTAAAATTCTCTCTCATAACAAAAACCCCCAAATTTGCATTCTCATCTAGATTAGTTTCATTCTCATATAGGTTTTAGAGTCATTATTATCTTGCATTTAGTTAGTTTAGTTTTATTTCATTGCATTTTTCTTCACCTAAATTCAACCTAAAGAAAAACCCACATATTGCTCCTTGGGAAAATGACCTAGGTTGACCCTAAACTGCATAATTAATTAGGACCTAGTTTAATTGATTGCTTTCGCGACAAAAGTAGCTCATCAGCGACATCGCGCTCGATGAGTAAGAGAGCGTCTATTACCGTCTCCTCGTGGCGGAAAATGCAATGCGTCATCACCTGCGACCCTCGCGTTAGTGCATGATAAAGTTATAGAATATAGAATTGTGAAGAATAACAATTTTATTGACTAAAAAAATAACAATTTTCTATTTGTTGAAAAAATTTTTATCAATAAATAAATCGATTTAGTTTTGGCCAATATCAAGACTATTTTAGGAAAGGGAAAATCAAAGAACTTTAAAAATAGGAAAAAAAAAACAAAATGGTGTTTCGAATATTCATAATACTAAAAAGATGTTACAATTTGATTTGTCATTTTTGAAATTTAAATGAAATGATACAAATATCCTTATTAAATCTTATTTTTACTTTCTTTTGTCCTCTCTCTCTTCTTATTTGGGTTCCATGCTAGAGGGGCTCTAGCAACAACTAGTGAGACAACCTCCTCCAACAATGGCAATTAATGACGGCCTCTTATGACAACGATTGAGAAGAAGAAGAAAGATGAGGCAGGGCATGAAGATTTGGGTAGAGGTGGTACCTTTTCACTTCTAGAATTTCCTTGGAGGCTTTCTGGTACTCCGAAGCTCGATACAATCCCTGAGAAATATTTGGACTTTCAAGAAGAGGATTCTTTCGACTTGTAATATCACAAATTGCAAATCAAAATACACAAGATTTAATAAGGGTTTTACAAATTCTGATAGAGGTTTCAAAAGTTTGGATAAAGTTTTTACAAATTCCCAAAAGAATTTCACAAATTTTAAATCTAAATTCACAATAGTTAACAAGGGTTGCACAAGTTCTAATAATGTTTTTACAAATTCGGATAAGGTTTTCACAAGTTCTTAAAAAAAATTTCTCAACCTTCTTAAAGAATTTCACAAGTTGCAAATCAAAATTCACAAGATTTTATAAGGATTTTTACAAGTTTGGATAAGGTTTTCACGAGTTCTAAAAAGAATTTCACAACTTCCTTAAACAAATTATAAGTTGCAAATTAAAATTCACATTATTTTATAAGAGTTTTCATAAGTTTTGATAAAGTTTTCATAAGTTCGGATAATGTTTTCATAAGTTGGAAATTAAAATTCACAAGATTTGATAAGGGTTTCACAGATTTTCAAAACAATTTCATAAGTACAAAAATTTCACAACTTGTGAATAAAAATCCTCAAATATAAATAAGGTTTCACAAATTTTGGTAAAGGTTTCACTAGTACGGATAAGGTTTTCACAAGTTCCTATTAGAATTTCCATGCTTTCTCCTCTTTTAAGTGATATAGATTTCTCATACCCTAGACCATCACCCTCTTTTTCGAGTTAGCCTTTATTATAAAACAATATCCACATATTATTTCGCAGTTTAGGCAACAATAAAATATCATATATATATATATATATATACAAACGCATATATCCAAGCAATGGCGGAGTTAGAATTTTTTGTTTGTGTCCGCACAATTAGTGCGGGTTGCCTCCAAAATTTTTTTAAAGTAAAGTTTTAAATGCATTAAAAAATAAAATAATATAAACAAGAACAGAAAAGAAAACTTCAACTTAACATAGAAAAATAATAATCAAGAGTAAACTAAGCTATTACAACTACATTTCTAGCAAAAGTTGCGTTCATTCAAAAACAAATGAATAAAAGATTAAAAAAATGCAACTCCAAAGGTGGTCATTTAAAAGGAAAAGGTGCCTCAATTCAACTACATTTCCAGCAAAAGTTGTGTTCATATCTTAAAGTGCAGGGTAATTAAACTCCTAAACTTGCCTATCGAAAGCGAATAAAACCCTAATCTAAGTAGAGGAGTTAAGGGGATGAGTTATGAGAAGACTAGAGTCGTAAGAAGTCGTACTACACACACTATGCGTTAGTGCTTGATTGCTTTTGTTGTTTACCTCTAGGTGATACTGTAGGATGTTGATGTTAGTTCTGATTAGTTTTGATGATGTCTTATATTGATGTCATTATCTTGAGCAAAAAGTTTGTATACTACATTTATCTTATACTTTGACAAAATTCTTATATTTAATGTAGATACAAAGTTTAATACAATGAAGAATGATCAAAAATGGAGTTTGAAGAAAAAAGAATCTGTTATTTATAATGGAAATATCAATATTCAAGTTTCGTGATCAAATAGAAGTTGGAACGGGTCAATTCGGAGTTAAAATGAGTAAGTTCAAGCTTCCGGAAGAATATCAATTTGTTTTGGGGCTTTAATGCAATTTCAGCCAATTTTCGCACAAGCTGGCAAGCATGCTTGCGGAAGCTGGAAAGCATGCTCGCGTGAAAGCATGCTCGCACAAGTTGGAAAGTATGCTCGAGCAAGGTCCATTTCTAGCCCATTTTTGTTCAAAATCCGTCTTTGCCCGAGCAAAGAAAATGCTTGCTCGAGCAAGGTTGTTCTTCAGCTTCCTCTGTTCAGCTCTGTTTCTGGCGACCTCCGGTAAATCGATGATATCTCCCAAACCAGGAATTGGATTGACACGAAACAAGTGGCATATGAAACTAGACGTCCAATGCGTCAATTTGATATAAATTCAAGCCAAAAGGAGGTCAGATGAATTATCTATGAATTTTACAAGTTTCCATAAGAATCACCGTCACAGTCCAGACCAACCTTCGGTGTTTTGAGGATATCTCACAAACGACAAATCTGATTGAGATGAAATCGGTGGAATTAGAAACTAGACTCAAATACCTTTCCAAAAACATCAAGAACACAAAAAAAAAGATCAATTGAAGGAGATATGATGTTTTGAAGTTGACAATCTGTTCTGGATGCTGGAAAAACACTAGATAAGATCAACCTCCATTCATCTGATGTTAATGGACGAACTACAACTAGCTTGGAGTTGATTCTTATTGAAATGGAAAGAATATTTGAAGAGCTTTCTAAGATGGGATGATTTGGTTAATTTGGATTTATGCAGAAGACGTTATGCTGACTGAAAATTGCCTCTTGTACTGACAACGTAATTGTTTCTTGAAAATCTGATTCTTGCACAAGAACACATGATATATGGCAACCAGGAGTTTGATATTCGAAGGCAGTCTACTTGAGCAAAGAACAATTCATGTTGAGCTGAATTATTGCCTTGAGCCAAGAAGAAGCAGAGAGCAAATTAGGAAGTTTGCTTGAGCAAAGAATGTGGCCTGCCCGAGCATCAGTGTAACGAGAAATGAGAATGGAGTTTGCTCGAGCAACAACGTGGGCAGCAACATTTTCACCGATTTGGGAAGTCTTGCTCGAGTAGAAACAAAGGCTTGCTCGAGCAGAGGAAAAATGTGCCCGAGCAAGCATGTGCCTGAATCCATCTTTTCTCTCTGTCTCAACATTGCCCGAGCACGATATCTGGGCTGCTCGAGCACAAGCGATACAAATGGCCTTTTCATAAGTGACCAGTGGAGCTTGCCCGAGCACACCTCTGAACATTGTCCGAGCATCAGCGAGTATCAAGTCTTCTCAACTGAGTTATGAAGGCTTGCTCGAGAAAGCTTTGGAAGCATGCTCGAGCAATAGCGAAGCAAAGGAGTTTTTAAACTGATTTTCAAGAGCTTGCCCAAGCATGAAATGTTCATGCTCGAGCATCATACTCGAGCAAGCATAGATCCATGCTCGAGCAACTTCATCTTTATTTCAAAATCACCGTGCTCGAAATTCATGAATCATCGAATGAATTAATTCTTCTTCTGATTATTATTATTCTTGATTACCAAATGCTATTAACCAATTTGTTCATGAGTTTCAGATCATTTAGGCATAAGTTACCGGTGAATTTGAATGAATCGATCTCAGCTGTCAGAACATTAAATGCTCCCACCTAAATCGTGATATTCTCGGAGACCAATGTTCTGAGCAAAGTAAATCCGTTTCTGATATTCTCCAACTTGGCATTAAATGCCATCTCACAACGGATACAACAAAAAGAATGAAAGAGAATGTCCCCACTGCACATTCCACCTAAGACGGCGAAATCCTCAACGAATGCATTTATCTGTCTAACGGCCATAATCAAGAGACTCAACGGATATTTCTGAGCTTCAACAACGATCATATTAAAACAGACAGAATCAAATCCTTCAACGATCCTCAAGCTTCAACTAGTATAAAAGCCCGAAGGTTTGAATTCACTAAGAAGTGAACTAACGCGTACACAGACAAAGCATACATAGAGTTCAACTTCTATTCTATATATATCTTAGGATATTATTGAGCTTCAGTGTTTATCATTCATCTACTCCGTAAGAGAGTCTTATCAATTGTTTTACAATTCGTTCAAATCTCAAGATAGAGGTATCTTGAGTGTGGGTGTATCAATTACAACTTGTAAGGGGGAGCAAGTCCAGGAGTGAAAGGATCATCCTTCGTTTACAGAGTGTGTAATTGTGTCCACGGTTATTTGGTTACAGCTTGTAAAGAGAAGTAAGTCCTAGAGATGATTACTCAAGAGTTACGAGTCTCGTAATCAAGTTTGGAGATAGTGAAATCCCAGTGTTTCGGGGACGGACGTAGGTCAAGAGTTGGACCGAACCAGTATAATCTCTTGTGTTCATTGCTCTTCTCTCTGTCTCTGTTTTAAGCGTTCTTGAGCAATCAGCAAAAAAAATTTCATAATCACCTATTCACCCCCCCTCTAGGTGATATTCCACCTTCAGTTGAGTCTTTTGTTAGTCATATTAGTGGATGTAATATTTTGTGATGGATACAATAATTTTTAATTTGGCAATTTATGAAAGAAAAATTATGATTTTACTGATACAAATGTAGTTCTTGTAAGTATACAATGAATAATGAAAATAAGATTGAGTGATTTTCTTGATAATTCTTTTAATGAAAATAAGATTGAGGTTGTTTGGAATTACAAGTACGAGGTGACATTCTTTAGACACCACAAGTGCTTCTTGAAATATGATAACTTACTCTGCTAGCTTTTTATTTATCTTCTTGTATAAGTTTCCTCAAAATATAAGAATTGTATCTTTCCCAAAATAGCCATGAACTTTAGAAAATTGACTCAAGGTTGCATTTATAATAATTCACATGTGGCATTTATTTACTAGAAGCAAATTTATTTATAAACCCCCTGAGTCAGCTTTTTGTAATATTATAAACTTCTTTTCAATTTTTCATATGCAACTAAGTTTCCATGAAACAAAGTTGTGCCTTTATTTTTTTTATTTTTGAAAAAACAGTTACAGGAATGGAGCGCTAATTCTAAATTAGCAAATTCAAGAATGGTATGTATTTTTGAGAATTCTTATATTATACGGATAGGTTAACGATAAATAGTAAGCCAAAAATAACTTAAATTAAAGTGAGAACAAGAGAATTAATCCAGAATACAGATATTCAAGTTATAAATTCAAATAAAAGTAAATAGTACAACACTTTAATAAGAATGAACATCTTCCCCTTTTTCAAGTAAATACAAGCTTTCGGTGTGATAAGAGAAGAAAACACTGTTTTCCATAGCTGCCACTAGAGAGTGGGTTAGATTTGTTGGATTGTACTTATGGATTTTCCCACCTCCGATTTCATATTTAATTATGAGGTCACCATTCTTCCTCGCGCCTAATATGTGATCAGGAACTATCTTTGTCGTTGTTGATAAGGTGTTTGCCCAGGATTCTTGGTTTCCAAATTGTTTCAAGGTCCAAATGATAAAAGATGAGTCTTCATGAGACCTTTGTATCAAGAGAAGTGATTCTCCCGTTGACACAATAGAATTCAAACAACCACCAGGATAAGGATGGGCGTCACTAGGAAACAATATTTGTCCAAACACTTCATGTGTAAGATCAAATGTAAGTATAAAGTAATAATGTTCTTCCTTATGAAAAGCAGTCCAATAAAGCACACCATTAAAAAATACGCTTGAAGATGAAATAGAACATTGATGAAGGATACTACTACATGGCACATGTTTCCATTTCCATGACCATGTGACATATGAGAAAACCCATACTGAGTAAAACTCATTATCTTTCTTAAAATGTCCTAGATAACGATAAACAATGTTCACAACTTTTAAGTCATTGTTGATCCGATCAAAACCAAAGCCTACAATACATAATCTTTCATCCCAAGTCATTTTAAGGGGAAGTCATACATATTTTCGAATAGTTGGGTTCCAAAGAATTAATTTGAAAGGTAATTCATTGGCAAGACATACTAACCCATTGC
This sequence comes from Acacia acuminata, assembly GCA_019022655.1. NCBI lineage: Eukaryota > Viridiplantae > Streptophyta > Magnoliopsida > Fabales > Fabaceae > Acacia > Acacia acuminata. Next base: position 2,117,689 of record JAFJYI010000035.1, read on the forward strand.
TCATGCCTATCACCTTTTTGCCTTTAAAGTCATCAATGTCAGGATTCTCTATGGTGTGAAGCAAATGGAATGGATCATTATCTGAATGTACTGAATAGGTTACTCGACAATAAGGACAAAATGAAAAATGAATATCCTTCCTTCCATAAGTTTCCACGTTGTCTGGGCAATGACAAAATTTAATAAGGATAATTTGATTTTGAGAACCAAAAGTTTGTTCTGAGCTGCAGGATATGAAATCGAGACTAGTAATAAGATCAATCCACTCTCTGCAAACAAAGGAGCATTGAAATAGGGTTTGGGCATCTAGTCTAAGCAAAATTTCTTCAACAGTGTGGAGAGGAATATAAGGGATATCGTCGCGGGAAAACATGATGAGCTATTGGAAAAGGAAATATAGAATACGAAAGAGGCTAAGCAAAGAGGCTAACGATATAGGAAAAGGAAATATAGAATACGAAAGGGGCGTCTACGATTTGAGAATGGCTGATTGAGCTTAGGGCTATATATATATAGTTATTTTTAATACATACTAATTAATTTTATACACAGCATGATTTAGTATATCGGTTACTCAAATTGATAATTCTATTTTATCAACTGTAAATTACTAAAATATCAATTAATTATTTTATAAAAAAGATAAATATTTTTCTTTTTTAAAAATAAGGGAGCTCTTGAGCATGTCAAATCATATCTAAATCTGTGACATATTTTCTAAGAGCATCTTTCCCTCATCTACTCTATTATATCCGTTTATATTAAATGTATATAATCTTTTACAAAATCATATCCATTAAGAATTAAAGTTTGAAAATAAATGTTACAATAACCAAAATGAATTCTAACACCTTTTCAACAGAATATGAATAAAACAAAAACAGAGAGTTAAGAATTGCAAAAATAAATTCAAAGCACATTATTGATCGATATGATATGGCAGATCTATATGAATTATGACAACGCTAAAAGCGTCTTATCTATTATCTATAACATGTTTCTCAAAAGCATCCTATCTAGGTATTCATCATCTATCTTCCATCTTCTCCCTATAAGTTATTCTATAATTTATTCTGAAATATCAAGTAATAAGAACATGAACAGAGATCTTAAAAACTCATGATTTCCACAACACTACATCTTTAAGTCAAGATATACTAACCTCTATTCATAATTACGGAATTGATACTTCGTAATATGTGACTTGCAGTACGATAATTGAAATAATCTTTATTATTCTATTTACCTTTCATTTCACGCTTTCTCTTTTTCATGGAAAACTAGAGGCATCTATAATGGTCAAAGAGTGAATGGACAAGTTTCTATCCTTTAAATAACTTAGATATCCAAAAGAAAAGTAAATCTTATAGATATAATTACTCCCATCAAGCGGTCAAGAAACCTCTTCCCAGAACTCATTTAGTCCCTTCATTAATTATTAAATCATATACATTTATCACAGTCACATGAGACATTTCTTACATTCTCCTAGTGGCGGAGCCAGAAATTGAAAGGGGGGTGGCGGAAATTACAGAAAAGAACTCAGAGTTTCATGGAATCACATTTGAACCTCATAAAAATTTAAATATTTTCGTTTTAGTCCCTGGATGAAACATTTAGTAGGGACTAAAGTGAAAATATTGAAAGTTTTATGAGACTGAATTAAAATTTTCTAAAACTCTGGGTTCTTTTTTGTAATTTTAGGGGGCCATCCCTACCCCTTAAATCCGCTCATGCATTCTCCCACTTGGCTCATGTGATATATGTCATTTCATGATTTAACAAAATATTAATAATTTTGTGCATAATCTTGGCTAAAAGATTTCATATATATTGGTTACATCATAAGTCATGGTTAAGAATTAAAATAATACGAGGCATGGCAGCTGTACATCAATATAACTACATAGTCCCTTCCATGTACTACTTTATTAGTCTTTCTCCTTGACATGACACTTTAATGGAAGTAACTTTAATGTCCATCAATAAAGTCTTCATAGCAAACAAATCCTGTTTTCCAACAACACCATTTATGCATACATACATAAAGTTAAAAACAGGAGAATCTCGAAACACATATTTTAATGAGCTCAAAGTGTCGTGACTAATACATAACAATAATTTTAACATTCGTTGGCAGACATAATTTTAAGGGATTAGCTATCATAAGATTGGTGCTAATATATTCTATTAACACTCTATGTTTTTAAACCTTTTCTTTAACAGCAAAGTATTTCCATTCCATATGCTTAGCACCTTTAGAATACTTGTCATATTTCCAAGTATCCAGAATGGGGAATTAGGTGCAGCAACGGTGAAAAAGTAGTTCCCTCTAGAGTTTTTGTTGGTATCTTATGGATAGATCTAGCTTCCAAAGTTAGAACCATCGCTATTGTTCTTGTTTTCAGGTCGCTGGAAAAGCTAGATCTACATAGGACAGAAGTTGTCATCGTTGAAGGCTGCCGAAACAACTTACCAAGAGCAATCACGGTTGTTAAAGACCAACATGGCTGGAGAACACGTTATCATTACTAGAGGAGAAGAGGATGAAGGAGAGGGAGAGGGAGAGGAGAGAGAAGAGGTGGGCGAGCCAGATCTAAACCGTATGGACAATGGTGGAATTGAGAAATTATTTTAGTCTGGGCCAAAAAACTAAACATATTGAACTATTTACTAAATAATATTACATAACATTATATTAAAAGTACAAATAAATAATAACTGATAATTTAGATAACATAATAAACAAAAATTCTATGACATTTGGAAGGAGACTCATTATAAGGTGCATTACTTTCGAAATTATTTTCTTAGAATATCACTTTCTCAAGTTATTTTCTTCTTAAAGAACACATCTATATTTTTCTATTTATCCTTACTCATCTTTTTCAACGTACAACAAATTTGGTGACCGAACATATATTGATATCAATGTTAATTAGTATTTTGTGTCACTAAACATTAATTTTTATAGTACACCTCAATCCACAAAACCGACACTTAAATGCGCATTCCACCTACCTTGAAACAAAAGAATTGGAGAAAATAAAAGAAATATAATATAAACCCCAAAAAAATATTTGTTAAAAAGAAATCGATTCAATTTGACTAAGCAAATAACCTATTATAAACTATTTTTTAAAGAGAAATTCATTATAAAATCATAAGACAACCAAATAATAAATCCAAATAAATTAAAATTAGCCATTAATTATTCTCTACATATATAGTCATCTATTGTCAAAACTTAAGACTTTTCCAAAATCATAACCTCAAAATTTTCACTAATCAGCACAATATTACCCTCATTAGAAAGATAAAAATACATAGAATACTTTCATAAAAAGAGTGAGGTGAAAAGAAGTGATTTTAAGTACCTATTTAGTCTTTAAAATGAAGATGAACATCAACGGATATAAGATGATACTAACCTTTTCGTAGGTATCTCAAACAAATTTTTTTACGTTCTTCTCACATCTCAATGAATAGTAAACCAAACATTGTCCTAATAAAAAAAGGTATAATTATAGAAAAGATAAGAGATTAGTTGGATACAAATTATTGGCCAAAATAAAATATCATATAATACATATGTATAAATACATAAGATAAGAGAAAGTCAGTTGGGGACAAGGCCCCAGCTAGTCATAACGAGGCTCCGCCAGTGCGTATGGAGGTTTAATAAATAAAAGATATTTTTGTTATTTCCTTTTAACTTCAAAAAGACAAATCAAGTACAAACATATTCATGATGTTATAAATATTCGAAACAATTTTTTTTTTTAAAAAAAAATTCTTTATTTCTCTTTTTGCCCTTTGAAAAAAATAAAATAATCGCAAACTACCTGTGTATATCAATTTGTTATCTCCACTGTGCATTGCATGAATGAGTTAATGTTTAGTCTTGCGTTGGGTTTTCAGTTTGAAGTACTCCTCATAATTAATATAAAATATATTTATCTAATTTGATTAGACTAAGAAAGTTTATTAAGTTAGATAATATGACATGTATTTTTTAAAACATCCTAGTCACCTTCATCAATTCTCGTATTTCCTCTCCTTCTTGATTATTGTAGATGGATAATAAATGAGGGTAAATAAGGAAAATATTGACAAATATGAATACTTTGTATTACATTTAGAACTAAGATCAATTCTCTAAATATGTTATATACTAAGTATATGAGGGAGTAATATTTTTCCCTTTTGTCTTAAGGAAAAAAAATAAAATAAATAAACAACGCCTTCTCAAAGCAGTAGATGTTAGTGAAAATTGAAAATGTTTGTAAAATTTAATGAACTTAATAATCACAAACTAAATCTTTAATGTTAATTTTGAATAAAGTTTGAGTGACTTGTTTGGATTTTTATCTAAAACTATATTATTGTAAAAGGTCATTGTGCCCAAAATGTGTATCTGCGCAAAAGATACTTGTAAAAGATCTTTTTTAACTTATCTCTATCATTATTTTTTTAAAAAAAATATTATATCTTTTTTGGTTTAAAACCTAATTCTTTCTCAATCGCGAAATAATGTTTATAAAATTGAAAAGATTCGTAAAATTTATAATCTTGATAAAATAAATTTAAATATTTGAATTATGTTTTCTTGAATAAAATTTTACGTGAATTGCGGTTATTTTCCATTTAAGACTGTAAGATTATTATATAAATTAAAATTAAGCAGACTACGTTAATATAGAAATTTGTGAAATTTCTTAATTCGTCAATTTTCTTATATTTTAATTTAATTTAGATTTACATTTGACTTAAATATCTAATCTAAAATCATATATTTATCCATTGGTTAAAAAATAATCAAATACTTATCTTCATCAATCCTAAAAATTGTTTGAAATCATTACTCATTTCCTACTTTCCGTGTATTATAAATAGGGCATAAGTGATCGAGAAGATCAGTCATAAAAATTTCCTGGCAAAGTAGACTTGAAATCTCCACACAACACCAAGTCAAAGACTTTTCGATCATCCATTTTTCCCAGGTGAGAATCAATATTGAAGTGGTGATGCTTGTTTCTTGAGTGAAAGATATATGCAACATCTATTACATCTTTATTCCTCGAATTTAATATTGTTTGTTTTGGGCTCCTATCAACTTTCAGAGGGGAGTATCGACACCTTTAGGTAACTTTGATTCTTATAGCCAGCCAATGTAGGACATCACTTGTCACCTCCTATGAGCACAGTGAGGACGCTGGCAAATTGACCTACATTGACTTGAACTTGACTTTGATATCATTTGTAATATCTTAATGTCTCGCTCTCAAAAGAGGAGGTATATATGGTGTGATGTCCCACATTAGCTAGGGATGAAAACAAAAAACATCTTATAAATGTCTAGATACCTCCTCCTCAATGTATTTCAAAATCATAAGGGCTGATGAGCTTAAAGCAGATAACATCCAAAGTGAGGCATTATGACCTTTTAAAGGGTTTTGAAGGGTAGGAAATGTGGTACAAAGAATTTTGTTGGAATCTAATATTTTGTATATCCAAGGTTAATAAATATGACGAGTTGATGTCATGATTGTTACTCCCTCCGGTCCTAATTATAAGAGCAAATTTTGGAGTTGGTTTTGGTCCTAATTATAAGAGCAAGTTTTAACTTTTGTCATTTTTATCCTATAATACCCCTATTTATACTTTCTCAATAATAATTAAAGACAATAATAATATATAATTCCGGGACTAATTCTATTGTGATGGCAAAGTTTGTGCGGTTGTGCAAAATAATATATATTTAATAGGATTCATTATTTAATAGCTACGTACCTACGTCGTAGTTTCAGCGTTTCGCCATTACACTTTGCCTGTGACCTAATAATTAATGATGGTGATGATATTTAATTTCGCCATTAAACAGCGTTTCTATTTATACTTTATCAATTTTAGGTAAGGGTATTTTAGGAAAATATAATTAACTAATTTAACTTCCCTCCTTAATTCTTCCAAATTCTGGTAATTTGCTCCTATAATTAGGACCAAAGGGAGTATAAAATTGTTATTAATTCAATAAATATGTCTCAAGTATTGTTTTTTTGCATGAAATTTTTTGAAATCATGGGTCACGAACAAAACAGGGCTTTGAATTGTTATTTGCTCATAAACTTCTGAACATAGAATTGAAGTGTAATTATTGTAATTTTCGTCAACATATATACTTACAGGTCTCCAGAATATCTTCCACAGCAAATGGCACTCGTTCAGTTTTCATCGTCAAACTCTTTTGATTATGATCATTCAATTCCTCATTCAATTCCTCAAAATGACAATGGTGACCAATATAACCCACAACCATATCATGAGCTATCGCCGAATGATTACATGCCAATGGGGATGACATTGTCTTTTGAGTTTCCATCATCAGACTCTTTTGATCCTGACATTGTTTATGTGGTTTCTCCAATACGTCAATGGCACCCACAAAATCCCTCCAATATCAATATCAACAAGAGAAAGCCGAGAAAGTTATGGACTGAGGAAGAACATAGGCTATTTCTGATTGGATTGCAAAGGTATAAGAAGGGAGATTGGAAGAACATTTCCAAAACTGTTGTGAAGACAAAGACACCAAAACAGGTTTCTAGTCATGCTGCAAGGTTCTTTGAACGTCAAATTAATAAAGGGAACAAAAAGAGAAGAAGGAGCATCCACGATATCACTGATCCTTATTCTTTCTCAGAATCTGTAGTGAACCAGAACACCGGGTTCTTGGGGCAGGAAAATAAAAGCTCAAATCAGATAGCAACCCATGTGAGCCGGAGTACACGGGTGAAAAGAAGGCCCTGGAAGCTTAGGGAAATTGAAAGAGAATAAGAATAAGAATATAAGGAGAAAGTTAGTTATGGAGTGCGTGTTAAGGAAATTGGTTATCTCTCTGCCCTTTGACAGACTGTTTTTTGTGATTTGCTTTATGCTATAATTCCTTATTTTCTGTATTTCTTCCATGTTCGTTCTGAATTTTTGTGCTCAGAACTTTTTATGGTTGTAAGCTCCTGAATCCTATTTTGACAATATATATATATATACTGTACATTTGAAGCTAATTATCTGTTCAATACAGAATTCCCGCATCAAAACTAGATATTGGTTACTTCTATAGTTCAATAGCTACACTTTCCCCCTCCAAGGCATCACAATTTGTTACAATCCCAATTGTTTAATTATTATGGGAAAACATTCCCCTAATGTCAAAATTGAATGCATTCTTAAAGGATATATGCATTTTTTGTCAAAAAAAAAAAAAATAGTATACACACATAAAAACTTACGTTTTTATTGGAGTGATACGTGTTAAAACACAAGTAACTGTTCTCAGTAAACGGGTAAAAACGCCGTGTAAAAACTGTAAAAATGGAAGTTTTACCCTTTTTACTTTTTTTTTAAAAAAAAAAACTCTAATTTGATTCCCCCCAATCAAAAATTATGAATGATGTTGTTTTTGTGATGACCAATTCAAAATTGGGTGAGAAAAAGAAAGCTCAAAACTCCCATTCATATAATTTTGATGATCTTCCATCCGATAATGATTGGATAGTAGAAAATAAAAAAGATTGGGAAGATGTAGATAACTTAAATGTTGATGCCCATGTTCTAGCTATTACCCAAAATTTCTTTAAACTTTTGCAATATTTCAAAAAGTTAGGGAAGAGAGCTTACTTGCTTGGAGTTCTATCTTCTTTGACTACTTCACCTTGATCTCCTTTTACTTATAGCTAGAACTCCAAAATATTATACAAGATTACTAATTGAAGACTTAAACATACTTGTATGAATTGGAAAAAGAGAAATAAAATAATTCTCATAACTTCCTTACCTCTTTTCCTCTTGAAATTCTTCTTGCTTATGGTCTCCACAACACTCCCCTATCTCTCTCTTTTCTTTAGTGTAGATGGTGTTTCTTGCTTGCCAAAAATGGGGAGGGTTTGGTGCTATTTATAGAGGTAAGGCACCTTGTATTTTCTCTACATTTCTCCTATTTTTTTTTTTTTTTTTTTTTTTTTTTTTTTTTTTTTGGGAATAAAATCAGATTTTCCTCCCTTGCTCCATGCTTTCACGCCACTTGGGTCCTTCTTTATTGAATCAAAAGTGCACTCTAATCATGTGCTTTATTCTTGTGGCTACAATGCTTGCTTAATGGCTAAGGTGTATTAAGTGGCACAAGCTATGTATAAAATATTTCCAAGTGTCCCCTACACTTTTTCTCTTTAATTTGTGTGTTGCCACTTAAGTAGCTTAGGTGTCCCCTTAGGTGTCCCTTAATTGATTACATATGCACATGTGTGTCCAACTTTTCCTCCTTTAAATATTGCTTTGCCACATGGGTGCTTAGGTGCTTCATGATAACTCACCTTTCCATGTGGCCCTCTCACAATAATAATTTTTATTAGCCAATCAAATTAAAACATATATTATTTGTCTTATTTTATGGAAATTCCATATATCTTAATAATATAATATTGATTAGCTTCGCACAAAAATTTACATAATTGAGGGTTATTACAGTAGAAAATAAAAAAGATTGGGAAGATGTAGATAACTTAAATGTTGATGCCCATGATAAAGAAATATTGATTGAAGTTGAAATAAGGGAATCTATGGATGGTCATGATTTGAACATTTTAAATTTTGCAAATGAACTTGTTTTAAAAGCAAGAGAATAGGATATTGAGGACATGCAAGTTGATGTTTATTTGATTTGAATTAATTGATATAATTTATGAGTTGTTAAATTTTATTCTTTTGATATTTTGGAACTTGGTTATATACATGAGTTATTAAACTCTTTTGTGTTTTTGTACTTTTGATTTATATAGTTATGTGATTTATATCTTTTAAATATGAAGTTATTCATTAAATTTTTTGAATAGTATATATATATATATATATATTCTTCAACTATAGCAATTCCTCGCTAAAATTTTCCATCAATAGACATTCATTAATTTTATAGTTAAACACATTTTTCTCCCGCTCCGTTTTGTGAAAATTGAAGAGCGTAACAAAATTCAAAGGAAGCAGATGAAACAGACAATCATATGGTATTCTAGCTGGAACTATATAGGAGAATTGAAATATGCTGAAATTAAACAAAAAGGGGAAAAACTACATTTAGGAAAATTTGGGGTTCGACCGAGTATACAAAGATTGGCCTAACAGAATACATGACAAAGGAACATTGATTATGTCAATCTACAGACACTGAAAAAGAGAGGTTATATGTTAATTAGGGAAGAAAAAAAATAGTCCCTTGCAAAAATAAAATGCAGAAAGGGGAAAAATTAAAAATAAGGAAAAGAGGCTAAATAAGTAGTGTGACTATAAAAACAAACTTTTGAGAGGTGAGTATTTTGAAGATAAAGTTTTAGAGGTTAAACTTTTCCCAAAAAAAAAAAAAACGACAAACATTTTATTTGGCAAGATACCCCGGATTCATAGTCACATACATTTGAGGGGAGAGATTTTTAACCTTAAATTGCCCATGAAATTTTTTTAATATTCTAAAAATACTCTCTTAACAAAAAGGAATATTCTTCTTATTAATGACAATTTGGTCAATATTTTTCTTTCCCTCCTTCTCTTCAAACCAAACATGCTGTTAGGAAAAATGAAAAAAAAAAACATGAAAAATGAAGTTTGGTTAAACTTGCTCCTTGCTTTATTAATTTCAAGTGGAACTTCAATAACAGCAATAACAGAGGCATTCACAAAAGCTCCACTGGTATCTCCAGTCCGATGGCAGAAAACATTATTTCGAACCCAGAATATGCACAAATGTTTAAACTGATTGCAAAAACATGATGGTTTATCACATTTCTAAATCGAAAATAATAATTCTATCCTTCATTATACAAGCTAAGGAAAGCAAAAATCTTGAAAAGCACATGCTACTTGAAATAGAACCAAAGAGCAAAGATTAAATATAAGGAGGGGTCAATATCCAAAATGGGGAAAAAAGCACAAACAGTAAGAACGACAACTACCAACACCGAATCATAAATCAGTGTATTTAATTAATTTGTCCTTAAGAAATTAAGGTAAAAGCAAGAAACTTAAGTTTGCTTCATTTACTTTTCTTCCTTCACATATTATACAAAATAATAGGCATATTTATTAGCCGAATAAAAAGCCCAAAATACTACAGACACCAGCAACTAAATACATAAAGAAAAATGAATAACCTGGTATCATAAAATAAAGCTACAAACATGTATTGTTGCAAATCTGCAGTCATCATTCTTGCTAAAATCACTAAAGGACATGAAGCCTCATGGTTATAGAACGAACAAAACTTTGGTTTGACAGAGGGGAGGGGAAGGGGGGATTTTAATATATATAATGTTACCTTGTTTGGTTCAGGAGGGAAGGGAAAATTATCTTTATATGGACAACTCTACTTATCCTAAGGTCCTGCTACTGGCAGCATATTCATACAGTACAGATTACAATACAACCAGCATAATCATTAAGTATATTCAACTTAAAACACAGACAATATACCATATGATTAACACAGGCAGCACATTCATACATTATAAAATTGGTAAGGGTGTGATAGGTGTTATGTTAGTATTTTTGAGTATTTTTGGCTTCCGCAATTGGTGTTTGTACAAACTTTTATTACGCAATTGCTTTTTAATTAACAAAACAGGATCACCGACTGATCATTACACGTTCAAATTATAAAACCTTTCACAACAACTAAGAAGAACAACGAAGAATACTATAATGAAACTTTTGGAGTTGTAATTAAATTCCTCTGTAAAGCCGGCGCCTCTGATTGTTCCTCTCTGCATTAATCTGAGCAATTCGGTATTGAATCTCAATGTAATCTTGCTTGGCCTTGGGATTACGAAAGGAGCGAACCAACACCTGACCCTTGAGCTCCAAGATCCTCTGGTTTGTCACCCCAAGTTCTTCCGAAGCTTCAGATTCGCAAGCCGTACTTGCAGAGTCTCTTTTAGGTCTTCCATGTCATTCATATTCCCACTCCTTAAACACTTCTCCAATTTTGCCTGTGTCATCTGCTTGTACGTCACTATCCTGCTTGTTGATCGAGTCGAGCTTCTGCAACACATCTATGGCTATCCTTTCAACTAGCTCCGGTTCCATCCTATATATATAGTTCAAGATCAATCCTAAAGCACGAATACAATTTCAGCATATACGTACATCAATGTCTTAAAAGTCTCTCGAATGAATCAGAAAGGCCAATAGTTCGTGATTCTCATGGTCGGGTTAGACCAGCAATCAAACCGGCCTTGACATGATAATTAAATAAACTCTGAATAGGGTTTTTATTAGCGCGGCATCGAGTTAAAACCTAAAAGGGGCCTCAGGGTATTTTTGGAATAACAGAAAAAGACTTGGGGTGTTTTAGTTCACTGATACACCAATTTTTGTCAATTCCTTCAAATCGGTTTGGGGGTGAGGCTTTTAAGGGGATTTTCTCCTCCCCTTCTAAATAACTAAACCAAGGGAGCAGCCAAAATCCCTCCCCTCCCTCTCATTTTCTTTCCATCCCCTCAAACCAAACAGACTCTCAACATTCATATTGCTTACTGTACCAAGCTTTCTGCATAATTGAAAATACCATAACCAAGGTCAAATTTGCGGATGTCAATAATCTTAAATTCATTAGTTATGTAATTGAACATAACAATTTTTTGTTACCATTCGGTTCATCTTCATCTTCAATTTGATTAATGGGTTCAAGCAATTCAACGACATTGCAAACAATTTCATTCCTCCAAATAGTCTCTGGAACTAACATATATGTAGCCTAACATGCACCCTAGATAAGGGCTGCTTGTAATTTTTTTAGTCCAACACCATCTTTAATGAGACTATGATGATGTCAATATCATCTTCATCCTCGTCTGCACCTAACTTTGATCAAATCCAAAAGATAGCTCCATTAAAATTGAAACCGTTAGAAAAAATAGCTATACCATCTAACTTTCCAAATTCTATTTCCTTCCATGTACCTCTATTGATTGAATACACTTACACTTGATTAAGCAGATACTCATTCTCGTACTCAAAATCACGAATTTTCACTATCTTATAATCATTAACGTTCGGACTGAACCCAAATCCTACGTGGAAAGTCTCATCTACACAATAATCAACAGCTCCAAACAGCAGTATCATCTCCCAAATCGCTGGATTCCACACTATAAGGGAAAGAGATCTAGGAGCACTAGCGTGTCCAAGACAGACCAAGCCATTGCAGGAATTGATGGTCTAAACAGACCGTATAGAATCGATAAAAGGATCGCTCTGAACTTCAAGGACTCGCCTCTCACGATCGAGCAAACATGCGCGATAAGGATCAGCAATGCCAAAATCTCCCAAAAAAAAGAAAAGGGTTTTGATGGGCGGAGTAATGGAGGTGTTCTGCGATGAAGGATGGGGTTTTGAACAGATTTTTCCAATCTTTGCACACTCATTGAAATCGGATGAGGATCTTACCGGAAGCAACTGCGTCACGGCACTCGACGGAGAATGCAACTGCGTCATCACCGAAAGCCCGAAACCCTCGCGTTACTATGGTTTTGTCGATAGTCAATGCATTATAAAATTATAGAATTGTTAAAAATAACACATTTACATTGGTTCAAAAAAGCATTTTTGTCAATAAATAAATCGATTAATTTTTGCCCAATATCAAGAATATTTTTTTAAATAAAATAATTACAAACTACCTGTGTAACAATTTGTTACATTCCTTGTGCATTGTATAACTGGGTATATGTTTGACCAAAAAAAAAAAAAAAAAAACTGAGTATATGTTTAGTCTTGCGATAGTGTTTTGTTTGAAGTACTCCGTAATATTTTTCCCTTTCGTCTTAGGGATAAATAAATAAAAACGCCTTATCAAAAAAAACGCCTTATCAAAACCGAACAAGATGATTAAATAACAATTTAATAATCTTTATCAAAACAGAACAAGATGTTAGTAAAAATTGAAAATATTTTTACAATTTAATAATGTTAATAATCACAAAGTAAACGATGATTGTGAATTTGTGATCATTGTAAAAGATCATTGCAAAAGATTATTGTAAAAGATCATTGTGCCCAAAATTGATACCTGCTCAAAAGCTATTTGTAAAAGATCTTTTTAACTGATCTCTATCTTTGATCTCTATTTTTTTTAAAAAAATAAAATATTATATCTTGTTAGTTTAAAAACTAATTCTATCTCCATAACCAAAATAATGTTTATAAAAATTGAGAATGATTTTGCGAAATTTATAATATTGATAATATCAAATTAAATACTTGAATTATACTTTTTTTGAATAAAAGTTTAGGTGACTTGCGATTATTTTCCTCATCAGACTATATTATTAAAGAACTAAAAATTGAGCAGACTAAGGTTAATATATAATATGTGAAATTTGTTACTTCGTTAATTTTCTAATAATTTAATTTAATTTAGATGGGACTTACATATCTATCTAAAATCATAAAATATTTTTATCTATGGGTTAGAAAAGAATCAAATCCTTATTTCCATTTATCCTAAAAGATTGTCTTTTTACCTTCCTGAAAGATTGTTTTAAACCATTACTCATTCCCTTGGTTCCTATATATTATAAATACCGTATGAAGGGATGAAGATCAGTCATAAATTTCATGGCGAAGTAGAGAGCGAGAATTTTGGATCAGTCATAAATTTCCGAGTGAAGTAGAGAGCCAGACTTTTCACAGGTGAGAACTGTCTACTATATTTTCCATTAGTATTGGAGTGGTGATGTTTATTTTTTGAATGTTTCTTACATTTTATGAGAAATTTCCTACATGTATGTATGTAACTTGTTTTGGGCTCATCACTCAAGATTTTTAAATGCGTCAAGATGAAAGGCATTCATTAGCTTATAAGTCGTTTTTAATATTCTTCCTTTATACAATGTGGGACATCATACTTCACCCATATGGGTCCAATATTCTTACTCGCACATCGACCTAGCTGAATATAATATCATTTGTAACACCCTAACGTTTCACTCTTGATATTGTTTACTTTAAGGCTCTCATCATCTCTCATGATTTTATAACACGTCTAGATGGGGAAGTAACCCAGGTGTGTGATATCCCACATTCTTTAGAGTAAAGAGAACAAAACATGCCTTATAAGAGTTTGGATACCTTCTCATCTTAACACGTTTTAAAACCGTGAGAGTGACAAAGTCCCAAAAGCGGATAATATCAAGATGAAGGCCTTACGGTATTACAAAGGATATCAAAACCAGACTCAAATGCCTCGTAAGAATCTGGATGTTTGATTTTTGTTTGGCATGAAATTGTCTGGAAGCATGTGCAGCGATCAAAACAGAGCTTTGAATTGTTATTTGCTCATAAAATCATATATACTTACAGGTCTCCAGAATATCTTCCACTGCAAATGGCACTCGTTGAGTTTTCATCGTCAAACTCTTTTGATTATGATCATTCAATTCCTCACATGCCAACGGGGATAACATTGTCTTTTGAGTCTCCATCATCAGACTCTTTTGATCCTGACATTGTTTATGTGGTTTCTCCAATACGTCAGTGGCACCCACAAAATCCCTCCAATATCATTATCAACAAGAGAAAGCCAAGAATCACATGGACTGAGGAAGAACATAGGTAAAATATATTGAAAATTTCTCAATTCCATTATATATTGTTTTCTTTTTTCCCCTTTATTTATCATAATTGTCCTAACATGTTTTTTCTTCTTTTCTAATTATAGGCTATTTTTGATTGGATTGCAAAGGTATAAGAAAGGAGATTGGAAGAACATTTCCAAAAATGTTGTGAAGACCAGGACATCAAAACAGGTTGCCAGCCATGGTGAAAAATTCTTTAAACGCCAAATTAATAAAGAGAACAAAAAGAGAAGAAAAAGCATCCATGATATCACTGATCCTTATTCCTTCCCAGAATCCCAGCATAAAAAACTCCCTTTATGTCAAAATTGAATGCATTCTTAAGGATATATGTAACATGGGGACGTTACTCAATTGATGTAAAATTATTTCATTTTCTTGCATTGTGTATTGCATAAAATGATTGCTTTTAGAGCTTTGGAGGGACCATTTTTCCCTTCCAACGCTTCAACAAATTTTTACCATCCCAACTTTTATTTTTAGTTTTCCGTGTCTTAAGATTAATAATATTGATGAGTTTTATCAAAGAAGAAAGAGTAAAATATATCAACTTACCTTCTATTTATTATAAATTACCGAGATCTCCCTTCCATTTTTAAAATGTATATAAACTTTTCTTTAAATCAAAATTTATGTTTCATAAACCTCCTTTCTAATTTTGATATTCAACTTCTATTTACCCACCCATTAGTTGACCATTAAATAATAGTATTGACTCTTCGTTGTGAACAAAATACTCCTCTTTAACAAAAAAAATTACTTAATAAATTAATCATGTATCTTTATACAAAATAAAAAATAATTTTAATATATAATGTAATACCCTAAAATTCATATTTATCATAAATATTATATTTTGATAAATAGTGCCTATTAAAAATAGGTGAATATGTGGTCTCAAAATTGAGTAACATATTTATGTTAAGTTAGAGAATTTTCTCTAAGAATTAAGGTAATCAAAATAATCAAGGAAGTGTTATGAAACCACTTGAATTAATTAAAGGGAATTAACCACAATTAGGAGGCAATTAAATTTGCACTAATTAAAATAATGGTATAATACCCCAAAATTCATATTTCTCTTGAATATTATAGTTTGGAAAAATAATACCTATTTATAATAGGAAAGTATGTTGTCTCTAATTTTAGTAATTTATTTGTTTATTTTCCTTGGAATTTAAAGAGGCAAAAATCCAATTTTATTTTAGGGACCATAAGTTGCCCTATGATTATTAAATTAATGCATGGTGCATAAATGACCAAAGTAAACCCAAAAGTTGTGAGAAAATAATTAATCCAATTAGAGAGAAAATTTGCCAACAATTAATGGACAATGAATTTGCAATAATTAAAGTAATTGTATTAGATGTTCATAATTAATTAAATCAACTAATTAAGAATATTAATTGAGTTTAGTTATGGAGGGCTAGGATTAAACCTCATAAAGCTAAATCCTAAGGCCTTAATTCAATTTCATAAAGTGGAATCCTTGTGAAGTAAAATCCACCAATGAGAAAAGAGTTGTGTGTGTGTGTGTGTGTGCAAGTAAGAGAGAGAGTGTTGTGAGTGTGTGTGTGCAAATGTTGTGAGGGTTGTGAGTCTAGTGTGTGAGAGAGAGGAAAAAAATTAAAGCAAATTTGATAAAGTTTGAAATCTTAGAGTAAATTGGATAATGGTTTGAAATCCAAGTAAATATCTTATGTAGTAAAAACTCAAAACAACAAATAAAGTGAGAATTTATACAAATTTAAATAGTTGTGAAGAAGTAGGAACCCCTGGAGAAAATATAAGGACTTATCTTGAACCCTGGAGAAAACATAATTTAACCATAATTTCGAAAGTAAGCCTAGTAAAGGCTATTTTTGCAAACGTTGAAGAATAAGCTTAGTACAACCAGTGGAATCTAATTAGACCATAAATCTGGATATCCAACTACTAATCAAAAAGCATACTCAGAATTTAAAAGTAATAGTGATTGATCGGGCAACCAAAAATGAATTTCGTTAAAGTAAAACCGAAGACTCGGTTGGAAGAAACTTACACACGGGAAGACTGCACTTTACTTCTTGAAGAAGTAAGGAAAAAGATGATGGAAGAGAGAGAAAGGGGAGAGAGGAGTGTGAAGTCAGTTTTGAGTAGGTGTAAGGATGAGATTTAAACTTCTCAACTAAGTTTAATCCAAGGGTTAAGAATGAATAAAAGTTGTTAGGTAGTTAACCCACAAATTGCTATAAATAGGGCCTTTGGCTCTTCATATTTTCTCACACCAAGATAGCAAGTAGCAATCTGATTCTAAGAGTGAAAGAGTGAGTGAGAGTCCGGGAGAAAGGAGGAGTAAAGTTTACGGGTAAGTTCTTGAGCTTAAGCTTTCAAGTTCTTAGTTATTTTGTGATTTTAGTCTTTAGTCTTTTAAATATATTTTAGTTATCATGTTTTTGTAGTTAAAAATATTATTATTTCAAAAATATGATGAAGGAGATGGCATAGCAAAATTTCAAAAGATTATGATCAAAGTAGCGAAGCTCTGGCGAAATCTTATCGGTTAGCGATTCCTGAAGTCACGGGTAGAAATGCCAGTATTTAATGTTAAAGGTGAGGTTATAAAATTCTGATAAAATTCATGGTTAAGGTTGACATATAGGGCTTTTCAAAACTGCCAAGAACGTGTTAAATTGAGCTCTGTACAGTGAGATAAAAATTCTAAAAGTTGGGCTACGTTTTCTGGAAAAATTCTGGGCAACGTTGAGAAAAATGAAAACTGGGAATATTTCATAAATTCTGGGTAAACCTCATTATTTTTCATTAAAAATAGACATCTTAAAGATTCCAAATAATTTTATGGATCCTCGTTTCAATTTTTGTAGATTTAATTATGATTTTGTGAAGTTAACCAAAAATTCTGCCCAGCAATTCAGCATAGCGTTTTTTAAAAAATGTGAGGGCAAAGTTGTAATAATAAATCCACCAAGGGTAGAAAGGTAAATTAAACCCTTAGGATATTATTCTAAGCAATATGATATTTATCAAATATCATATAATAATCCGACGATAACGTATAGGATATCCGGGAGGTCCGGAGTCGGATCAAAAGGCCGGACGTTTGGCCATTACACGGTGAAAGGTACGTTCGCGTACAGTAACTTTAACTCTCACATGTCTTGTATGGCTTTGATATGATTGGTTGATTCATGATTGATTGTTTTCCAAACTGTGAATATCTGTCATATATATTGTTTATACTTTTCATATGAGGTTAACTTTTACCTGAGATTCAATTCGATTGAATCTCAGCCTTGACTAAAGGTTCAGGAAAGGAACCAGGGTCGGAGAAGGCACCGGTAAAGGGAGCCGAAAAAAGGCACCAAAGGATGAAGCCGAAGAGAGGCACCGATGGATGGAGTCGTGAGGAGGCACCGGTCGAGACAAGAGCCGGAAGAAGTTTAACAGAGCATACCTTCTGGCATGAATCTAATAAGGTTACTTCAAACCATTTGGTGTCTAGAAAGGGTTTGTCTATGTGGTTCAGTCAGTGAGTCGCCGTGAATTCGGGGAGACTTCCACTAGACACCGGCCTGGCCAAATTGTTTGATTAACTGAGTTAGGTTCATTGCCCCAAGTCTACCTAAGGCTTGGTTTAAGATTGTATAGTTACTATTGAAGAGTTGTAATTATACAAGTCCTATAATATTGTATCACATGAATATTCCTTTGGGATTATTTTTATATATCAGTTTATGTCGGGACATCATCATATATCCGGGCATTTTATATCGATACTCATTGTCCAATTGTTAGTACATGCTCTCCGTTTCCACAATACTCGAGTGGTAGCACCTCAAACTCTACTGATTTTTATAAAACCAAGTGTCAACCGACACATTTTGAAGTATGGAACTTTGGGGTGTTACATATAATTTCAAATTTTTTGTCATAATAATTAATAGATTGACATATTATAAAGTTAATTAATTTTGCAATTATAAATGTTTATTTTTCAATAAATTTATATGTTTTGCCCAAAATAAATTTATATGTTTTTTATATACTAAAACTTACATATATATGATATAATCTCTTAAAATACGTATGTTGGCTAAAATATTTTAAAATCATATATATGTGTTTGTGTGTATTTATGTATTTTTAATAAATTTATAAAGTTACAGAATGGTATAATTTTGATATCCTTGTTCCTTATATCAATATGTTATAATTAAAAATTTTCAAATATCTTCAATTATATGTTTGTGAAAAAAGTTGCTCATTTTTTGATTGAGTTGTTAATATTTTTCACATGAAAAATATTTCAAATATGTTCAATTATATGTTGTGAAGAAGTTGTTTGAAGGGTACGATCCTAGACTTTTGAAAGAATAGTGAAAATTAATTTCCCAATAACTAATGAGAGGGAAAAGATTTATTGGAAAGGAAATAGTTCAGGGTCATATAAAGAATAGTGAAAATTAATTTCCCAATAAGTAATTACATTCCTACAAACACAGACTATTCGTGAGTTTACCTATTCCTTCCAGATGACCTATTTCTCCTTTTGCAAATTTAGTAGATATTTTGGGGTTTTTGTAATGCAAATGATATTTTTCTATCATTTTAGAATTTGAATATGAAAATAAATGAAAAATATTATCACACCTGTTGTTACTAATTTAGAATGCTACTGGTCATAAATATGTTACAACACCTGTTACTTTTACACAATACTAATATTATCTGTTTGATAGACAACACTGGTAACTTTTACACAATACTAATATTATCTATCCCATATATAAAAGCAAAGGGTTCAAAGCTGAAACTTGACAGCTTTGAATTTCAAATAAATAAATGTTCACTGAGTTGATTTGTAGTTAATTATTATGCTATATAATTAATTTTAAATTCCTTTATTTTATTTCAATTTTAAATTAAATTTTCTACTAAACGTTTTAGTATGCATTTAAGAAACAATAATTCATTTTTAATTATGCTTCCATCTAATCATGCATTATCTATTGATAAACTTAAAATTAAAATAATTGAGCATGGCACATGATAATCATATGATTGCGCAATAGTGACAAGATAAGAACCCCAGGATAAGTGATGCTTACATTTACCTAAATCAGAAAGCCCATCCTGATTTACTCTAGAATGTGACCATAATGATATTCAGATTCTTCAATTTTAGTGATTCCTCCACTAAAATTTTCCATTAATAAACATTCATTAATTTATAGTTAAACACATTTTTCTCCTGCGTTGTTTTGTAAAAATTGAAGAGCATAACATAACTCAAGGAAGCAGATGAAACAGTATATAATATGGTATTCTAGCTGGAACTACATAGGAGAATTGAAATATGCTGAAATTAAACAACAACAAAAAGGAAAAAAAAAAAAAACTGCATTTAGGACAATTTGGAGTTCGACCGAGTATGCCAATATTGATACTGGGCCCACATGCTAGTGGATCAAGTAATCATCGCCGTTGGACACATTGAACATCATGTTTTGATGTTGTTGCAGAAAGAGCTGCTGCTGGGCTCTCATTATCTAAATTTAGTAAAATTATTTTTTTGATGAGATTAGTAAAATTATTAAATAGTTCATTAGTAAATGTTAATTAGAAAAGATAAATTAGGGATTTGGTATAATTAATGAGGGGTGAATTAGTAAACATGATTTATTCTAATATTATTTAAATATAATTAATGGACTAAAATGTATGCTTTCAAAATAGACTGAAGGTCTATATAATTCAAGTCAGAAGGGTGATCAAAATATTTTACTTAAGAAGAAATATTAATTTGGAATAAAACAAAAGTGCAAGGATTACAAATAATATATTAATTCTTGAAGACAAGTCCAAGAAGGTTCAAAGCGAAGTTAGAGGTGGGGATCATGGATTTCGGATAAAAGAATTGAAAAATACGGTCAAGTTTTGTTTGGGGAGTGAAGAAACTCTTTAGGCCTTAGAAGGCTGAATTCAATTTTATGTTCAAGTTAAAATGATTTGAATGGTAATTGGGTTACAGGGCAGGATAACTAATAAATGCCAATAGAGCATTTTTGTAGTAGTCATCGGGGAAGTTCTTAGTCAACAAGTGACTAATTGGTGACTCATCAGCAATGAAAATAAATGAAAAATATTATCACACCTGTTGTTACTAATTTAAAATGCTACTTGTGTAACACCCCAAATTTCCATACTTCAAAATGTGTCGGTTGACACTTGGTTTTATAAAAATCAGCAGAGTTTGAGGTGCTACCACTTAGAGTATTGCGGAAACGGAGAGCATGTACTAACAATTGGACAATGAGTATCTGATATAAAATGCCCCGACATATGATGATGTCCCGACATAAACTGATATATAAAAATAAACCCGAAGGAATATTCATGTGATACAATATTACAGGACTTGCATAATTACAACTCTTCAATAGTAACTATACAATCTTAAACCAAGCCTTAGGTAGACTTGGGGCAATGAACCTAACTCAGTTAATTAACCAATTTGGCCAGGCCGGTGTCTAGTGGAAGTCTCCCCGAATTCACGGCGACTCATCATCTGAACCACATAGACGAACCCTTTCTAGACACCAAACGGTTTGAAATAACTTTATTAGATTCATGCCAGAACTAGTCTCTCATCTCGACCAATGTCTCTTCACAGCTCCGTCTACTGTTGCCTTTTCACGGCTCCATCTTTGTTGTCATCTTAGACCTGGTTCCTTCCCAGATCCTTAGTCAAAGCTGAGATTCAATCGAGTCGATTGAATCTCAGGTAACAGTTAACCTATATAGCAGATATAACAATATATGACAGATATTCATGGCGTTTCAACAACAACACATAAGCACACAGTAGATGTATCTCAACCGTACATAAGCACACAGCAGATGTTTCCCATATAACAATATATGACAGATATTCATGGCATTTCAACAACAATACATAAGCACACAGCAGATGTATCTCAAAAGCACACAGCAGATGTATCTCAAAAGCACACAGCAGATGTAAATTTATCTATCACATATACGCATATAAGATATAGATGATTAAAGTTACTAGTACGCGAACGTACCTTTCACTGGGTAAAACGCCCGACCTTTGAATCGGCCCAGACTTCCGGATATCCTAACATATCACCGTATCACTTAGAATAATATCCTAAGAGATATTTCCATCTCTATTTACCTCTCTACCCTTGGCGGATTTGCTATTTACAATTTTGCCCTTACATTTATTTAAAAACGTAGTGCAGTATTTTCTGGGCAGATTTTGCATCAACTTTGAAAAATCATAATTAATTCTAGAAAAATCGAAACGAGGATCCGTAAAATTCCCCAGAATCCTTAGGATGTCTATTTTCAAGAAAAAATACTTGTATATACCCAGAATTTATGAAAAATTCCCAGTTTTTATTTTCCACAACGTTGACCAGAATTTCGTCCAGAAAATTGGCCTAAATTCAACCGGTTGTATCTCTTTGTACAGGAATCAAAAGCTACATATTATATATATTCGGAAAGCCCTACATATCTAATTTATTTCTGAAAATATTTGTGATTTATGGGCTTCATTTTCAACATAAAACATTATCATTTCTTTTGCTGTTTGCCCAGAAATTTTACCGAAAATTTTGCGTATCCGCTACTTTGATCTTCAACTTCCAAGAATTTTGCTCCACAATATTTTCCACCATATTTTCGAAAAATACATTTTTAATCATAAAAACATGAAATCAAAACTTCTTGGAAGATTTAAAGATCAAACTAACCTTTATACTAAAAACTACTAAGAACAACTAAGAACTATAAAACTAAAGACTAAAAACTAAAAATAAGCTTACCTCTTGAAGACTCTTGCTACTCCCTCCTCCTTCTTGCTTCACTCCACTCTTGCTTAGAATGGTTTTTTGGTGTGAAGAGAATGAAGAGGGAAGCCCTCTATTTATAGTGAAATGTCATGGCATTCTTGCAATTATTTTGAACTTCCTCTTCCTCAATTTCCACCATAGGATCTAAACTTAGTAAAGAAGTTTTAATCTTAACCATTGGACCCATACTTAATGAAGAAGTTTCTTCCAACTGAGTCTTCGGTTTTACTTTAACGAAATTCATTTTTGGTTGCCTGATCAATCACTATTACTTTTAAATTCTGAGTATGCTTTTTGATTAGTAGTTGGATATCCAGATTTATGGTCTAATGAGATTCCTCTGGTTGTACTAAACTTATTCTTCAACGTTTGCAAAAATAGCCTTTACTAGGCTTACTTTCGAGGTTAAATTATGTGGGTTCAAGATAAGTCCTTATATTTTCTCCGGGGTTCCTACTTCTTCACAACTATTTAAATTTGTATAAATTCTCACTTTATCTGTTTTGAGTTTATCCCCATGGTTTTATCTTTCACTGAATTATCTTATTGGTGGATTTCAAATTAATCTTGAATTAAGTTTATTTTTCTCTCTCACTCACTAGACTCACAACATTAGCACTCACAACACTCTCTCTTTCTTACACACACATACACACACAACTCTCCCTCTCTCCTTCATCAATTTTGCAATTGATGAACCCATGTGTTTGATTCAAATAATATCTAGATTATGAGCTCAAACTCCTCCTATTGGTTCTTTAATTATCACATAGATTAATCTTATTTATTAATTAAGGCCATTAGATTACACTTTATTAAATCAAATCTTGGCCTTTTATTTTCCAATCTCTCATTGGCCCAATTAATTTCATGAGGATTAAGAATATTTTCTTGATTTATCATTGGTCAATTCAATTTCACAAGGATTTGGCTTTATGAGGCTTAATTAAAGCCTCTGGATTTAGTTTTATCAAATTTAATCTTAGCCCTCCATACCTAATCTTAATTAGCATCCCTAATAAAGTAGTTAAGTGTAATTGTCAAAATATAATTGGTTCTAAGATTAATTATGATCATTAGAAACTACTTATATGCTAATTTTAGTCCTTTATTAGCCATTGGTTCTTAATTAAGGTCATATATCCCTAATTATGCCTTCAATGTAATACCCTAAAAATTTATTTATCATGAATACTATATTTTGATAAATAAAACACATTAAATAAAGGTGAATTTGTGGTCTCAAAATTTTGTAATTTGTTAATTATAATTAATGGCCAATTAAACTTACACTAATTAAAATAATTTGTGTAATTCTACAAAGTAATCAAGAGACAAATTAATAAAGCATAAAGTAGAGTTGAAAAGTCAAATAAGAACACTAACCAATGAAAAATCAAGAAAATAAGCTATATTCTTGTGAAATTAAATCAACCAATTAGAGAATCAAGCTATTGATTTTGCATGGTGAATGAATTAATCAATCTAACCCCCAAAAGTCAACAAAAGGGGCGCATGAGTATTGGAATAAATCAGATGGAATTTTGGCATTGAATAAACATTGTTTTTGGCTATTTAAAAACTCATTGAATGACTAAAAAAAAAAAGGATGTCGGTCAGCTTGAGCAGAGGATAGGATTTTCTCTTTCTTTGCGTGAATGAAATGATCAATTCATTTTTTGTTAATGAAATAAACATTAATTGGCTATTGTGAGGGACATGTCGGCTAGCACACATGGATAGCTTTTATTGCAATTGAATAAATCAATTAGCTATTTCAAACACAATAAATGACCATTAGAATAAAGCATGTCGACCAGGCCTTGTGGGGTGGAGATTAAAATTCAAAAAGTGTATTTCTAATCTAAGGGTTAAGGTGAGTATTAACCAAATTTAATTGCCACTTGTGTCCTTAAAATTTTCCTATAAATAGGAGGCTTCCCCTCCTCATTTCTTCACACCAAATCTCACAAACACCTCTGATCCTTTGATTAAGAGAGTGAGAGTGAGATTTTTCTAGAAGAAGGGAGAAGGAGTTCAAGATCCAAAGGTAAGTTCTTGAGCTCTTGTTTTTAGTTCTTGAGTTTAGGCTTTTAGTTTTTGATAAAATAGTAGTTTAATCTATAGAAAATTGTTAGAAATGTTTCCTTTCATGTTTGGAAGTCTCCATTGCTTTTAAAACGCAAAATGGAGTGGAAAACATGTTAGGGAATAATTTTTAGAATCAATAGATCAAGATTGTGAAAATTGTAGAATTTTCGGTAGCTTAAATCCTGTGTAGGCAGTGAAAAAGATGCTATTATTTTATGTATGGAATGAAGTCATTAAATCATGAAATTTTACATGAATAAATTAGACATGTAGGGCTTTCCAAATATATAAAATATGTAGCATTTTGAGTTCTGCACAAGGAGTAACATATTTTTAAAGTTAAGCTATTTTTCTGAATGAAATATGGGCAGCGTTGACAAAACATTAAACTGGGAATGACTCTTGGTGTTCTAGGTTCTTGGAATATTTTTACTTGAAAATAGGCATATCAAGGGTCATGAGGAATTTTACGGAACCTCAAAATGATATTTCTAGAATTAATTATGAGTTTTTAAAGTTGCAGCAAATTCTGCCCAGAAAATTCAGTATTGCGTTTTTAAGAAAATGTAAGGGCAAAGTTGTAATAATTAATCCACCAAGGGTAGAAAGGTAAACTCAACCTTTAGGATATTATTCTAAGCAATATGATATTTATCACAATATCATATAATAATCCGACGATAATGTATAGGATATACGGGAAGTCCAGAGTCGGGTTCAAAGGTCGGGCGTTTGACAATTACCCGGTGAAAGGTACGTTCGCGTACTAGTAACTTTAATCGCCTATATCTTGTATGATTATATATGATTGAATGATTCATGAAGTGATGGACGAGACTAGGTCTTGGGTCATGCATCGTGACTAAGTTTATGGGGCTTAGATCACCTGTTTATACATTCAGCTTTATATGGGTTATAGTCTTAATAATGCCGTTGAGTTTTCCTAGCACTGAGGACACGAGGGGCCATCGTGGCACTGGTTAGTGCAAATGTGGATGACTTTACATGTGCTGTGTGCTATGTACTGTTGTGCTTACATCTGCTGTGTGCTTATGTATTGTTGTAACCTTACATCTGCTGTGTGCTATGTTTGGTTGATGCTGATATGTAATGAATACCTGTCATATATTGTTATATCTACTATAGAGGTTAACTGTTACCTGATATTCAATTCCATTGAATCTCAGCCCTGACTAATAGTTCAGGAAAGGAACTGGAGCCGAGAAGAGGCACCAAAGGACAGAGCCGAAGAGAGGCACTGATGGGCGGAGCCGTGAAGAGGCACCGGTCAAAGCAAATGCCGGAAGAAGTTTAACAGAGCCTACCTTCTGGCATGAATCTAATAAGGTTACTTCAAATCATTTGGTGTCTAGAAAGGGTTCGCCTATGTGGTTTAGTTAGTGAGTCGCCGTGAATTCGGGGAGACTTCCACTAGACACTGCTCCGGCCAAATTGTTTGATTAATCGAGTTAGGTTCATTGCCCCAAGTCTAGCTACGGCTTGGTTGAAGATTGTATAAATATTTGTAATTATACAAAGCTCGTATTTTTGTATCACACGAATATTCCTTCGGGAAATTTTTAATATATCAAAGATATGTCGTGGCATCAAGCATATGCCTGGGCATTTTATATCAGTTGCTCATCGTCCAAACGTTAGTGCATGCTCTCCGTTTCCGCATTACTTTGAGTGGTAACACCTCAAACTCTGCCGATTTTTATAAAACCAAGTGTCAACCGATACATTTTGAAGTACGGAAATTGGGGTGTTACATTCAACACATGTTATCAAATTAATTATGAAAGTTTATGAAATTAATTCAATTAATGTAGATTTAATTATCTACTAATTGTTGGCAATTTTCTTTAATTGGATTAGTTATTTTCTCACAACTTTTGGGTTTACTCTCGGTCATTTATGCACCATGCATTATTTTAATAATCATAGGGCAACTTATGGTCCCTAAAATAACATTGGATTTTTGCCTCTTTAAATTCCAAGGAAAATAAACAAATAAATTACTAAAATTAGAGACAACATAATTTCCTATTTTAAATAGGTATTATTCGGCCAAATTATAATATTCAAGAGACATATGAATTTTGGGGTATTATACCATTATTTTAATTAGTGCAAATTTAATTGCCTCCTCATTGTGGTTAATTCTCTTTAATTAATTCAAGTGGTTTCATAACACTTCCTTGATTATTTTGATTACCTTAATTCTTAGAGAAAATTCCCTAAATTAACATAAATATGTTACTCAATTTTGAGACCACATATTCACCTATTTTTAATAGGCACTATTTATCAAAATATAATATTTATGATAAATATGAATTTTAGGGTATTACATTTCTCCCCCCATTAAATAAAATTTCGCCCTCGAAATTTGAACATATAAACTCGAAAGGTTATCTAGACCTCCAGTCTTATTCATTCCCTATGCATGTTCACCTAGCACGCATCCTACCGTTTAAAAGTCTCATTTATCTTGTGCCCGGGTATAGTACTCAATTACAGGACTCATTTGGTCTATTCTCACGTATTTGGTTACATAGGCCTGTTTGTCCGACTTATTTTAGCCTCTTGGCTTAACACATATTGGCCTTCTGGCTCAATCTATTACCACAGCACTGGAGATTCTAGCCTTACTACCTAGGAATTCATCCTTACGCCTTAGGCATCTTAACTACTATCTGAGGACACGAGGGGCCGTCGTGGCACTGGATAGTGCAAACATGGATAACATTACATCTGTTGTGTGCTTATAGATTGTTATGGATAACATTACATCTGCTAAGTGCTTATGTATTGTTGTGGATGATTTTACATGTGTTGTGTGCTATGTATTGTTGTGTTGTTAACATTACATATGTTGTGTACTTATGTATTGTTGTAACCTTACATTTGTTGTGTGCTATGTATTGGTTATTGTTGTAATATGATGAATATCTATCATACATATATTATTTATACTTTTCATATGAGGTTAACTGTTACATAAGATTCAATTTGTTATGAATCTTAGACTTGACTAAGGGTTCAGGAAGGGAGCCTAGATCTGGGAAGATGATGTAGACGGAGCAAGTGGAGAGACACCAATTAGAGTGAAAATCGAAGAGAAGAGGTTCATCAAGGCTTAGTATGTTATTATATTGGATTTTTAATTATACAAGCTCTATATGATTGTATCACGTGAATATTCCCTTGGAATATTTAATTTATCAGCATATGTAGGGCATTTTATCAGTTACCCATCATCCATACAATAATACGTTTCCACAATAATACGTGTCTACAGACACAATAAGAAGTATGGAATTTGGGGTGTTACATTTTTTGTATCGAGCGGCAGGTTCCGCATCCGGCTAGAATACTCGATGATATGAAAAGTATCTCGTATTGAAATTTCGATAATTCTGAGTGAAAGTTGGAATTAGAATAGAAATTTTGATAATAGAATTATCGACTCAGAATTTAGAAGACCGGTTAGAGCATAAGATTCTGGCATTTGGGCTAGTATACTCGGATGATGTGGATAGTACCGTATACGTGAATAGTACCACATACGTGAATAGTAACTGATACTTGGAAAAATTTGAGTGACAAGAGTAGAAATTATGGAAATTATTTGCTCAAAATTTAGAAGTCCAATCTTTATGTAGGTTCTGACAATAAGTTAGAGAGACCTACTTGAGTTTGAATTTTATAGTTAAAGTTGAGTTTGGGTGGAAAGTATTCAAACTTGGAATCCCCATGAATCTTAGTATAAAAGAACAGTATTTAAACATGAAGGCTAAGAAGAAAAGACTAGATGATTTCAAGCATTAAGAGCAACAGTTGGTACAATCCCACCACAAGCTTTGACCATCTGAAACCAAAGTCTATTAATTTCTTTTTGAGCGGTTGCCCTTGAGACAAGATCATCAGGCGACATTGTCCTTCTTAGATTAGTGATTTGCCTCATCGCATTTCGAACCTTCATGTAGGGCCATTTTTCTATTCCTCCTCGCGCATTATTTTTTTTACAAAGATTTCGCATAGACAAACTCGTCTAGCCGCTTTCGTCTAAAGTAAATGGAAGAAGTCTTTAAAATCATTTATTGACATTCCTTCGGCCCTAAGGTTTTGCTCAGCTCTTGATCTATATGAATTACTCGTGGGGGAACCGGGGGAATTATTATTTATAACCGTGAGCTTTTTTCCTTTAATGGATATATTTTCTACATTGGTTGGGAATGAACTACCAAGGGGTTCATTTTGAGTTTTAGTCCATTCCAAACCAAAACAGAGAGCCTCATAATAGGTTGATAGGGGATCCGACACCAAGACATACCCTAAAGATTTTTCATTCAAACAATAATTTTCCAGAAAATATTTGACTTCTTCTATATTTTTCTTACCGAAATCAAATATTTGTGGTCTAGAAGAACTTCCTTGTACATCCTGGTGAAAGACAGCGTGACATATCATACAAATCCTCCCATGAACTTCGAGTTTATGATATTGAAGTCCATTGGTATGAATGATTTCCCGCAAAATGTGGCGGCAACCGCATGAGAATGTGTTAGAAGTCTCAGCCAAGCTTGAAGCAGGATTCCTTGGTTGAGCAGGTACCATAAACTCCATAAGTTCTGCCATATTACGACATCTCTTAATAGGTCGTTTTGATGGACCTGCTTTGGATTCTTTTCTGTTGGTAACCATAGGGATAGAATCTTGTATCCTTGGAGGACAAGTAGGAATGTGAATCATTGAGGTAGATGAATGAACGTTCACTCCTACGAGATTTTGGGGAAGTAAAGAAGAATAGGGGTATGGTAAATTGTTGGACAATCCAGCCAACATGTTAGACTGAGTGTCATGAAGTAAAGCTTCAAGAAAGAAAGGGTTGTATGAGCCAGAAACTAGAAAGGAGTTGCTTGAACCGGCCATATTTAAAGACAATATGGAAGAATATAGAGAAAGTTACGATCGGAGAGGAAATGAATATTTGGAAGTTTTGTGAAGCTTTAGAGAATGTGAAACATTTACTCTTGCTTTACTCGGTTTATAGTTGAGATTGTAACGTACTAAGCAGCGCCGCATCCTAATCTGTCGTTGGCTCAGAACCGTGCAGACTTTTCATCACGCGTAACTTGACAGCGCCGCACCCTAATACAGCCTAATGCACCCTAGCCACCCTTGTAGGTCGAATGACTTTTAGACTTTTGGGTGCAGACAGTAATTAGTATGGCAGCACATTTATTGTTGGTTGTGTCCCCAAGAAATTTAATTTGGACGAACATACGCTGCATGGCAACTGTGTTAAGATCGAATTCCTGAATTGTCTTGGAGCGAGAAGTTTGTTCCGGATGACGGACTGGCTTTTGAAAATGGGATTCTGAGCATAAGCGTGCTAAGGTGACAATAATCTCGGGAAGGGTGACATTCTGACAGAATTAGAAATTTGAAAATTTTGACTAAAGGTCGAGTACTGTATGGTGTGAAAAAGTGGTGATCTTTAGGGATGTTACAAAAATACTGATATGAATACGGTATGATTGAGGACAGGTTAGAATTTGATCTAAATGATGTTAAGATCAAAATGTGATCAAGGTTGCCTACAGATTTAGTACATGAAAGTATGAATCGTGTTAACCTTGTGATTAATGTTGCATTGTCTGCAATGCTTGATGATTCATGGTTACCTTTGAGGTAATAAAATGATGTGTAGACTGTCTCTGTGATATTGAGAATTATGATAATGGATTACGAAACCATTAAGTAAAGGTCTTGATAAGATTTGAGTTCTTGTCATAATGATACTTTAATTCAAGAAACGATTAATTGAAGATAACGCTGCTTATGGAACGTTTTGCTCGGAGAGGGCTACCTATGAGAATTTCTGATCGAAAAGGGCTACCTACGGAGGGTTCTGACCAGAGGGGCTGACCAATCAGAGAGGATTGAGTGAAGCACCGCGTACAGTACCGTAGCGTGGAGCCATCGTGACGTTGAACTGTAGTGTGGAGCCACCGTAACCACAAACCATAAAGTATAGCTACTAGTGCATCGGTTCACAAAATGTTTTAGAATGTTTGAAGTCACCGGCCATTGGAAGATATTCTTTTTGAACAAAGAGTTTTTGAGGAAAATTGTTTTGAGGGAGTCAAAATCGCACTAGCAGTGAATGCACTCGCCTATAACATTTCGCCTAGGGCGCATGTTTTATTTAGTAGGACCTGACTGTCTATGGTTGGATTGAGTTAACGGTAGATAAGGTTGCTACTTGATGTGTCAATGTGAACACTGAGTCTCTTATGGGAGGGGCGGAGGTTCTCCCACATTGTTTAACGGTACTGCTGATTCCTGGTGGCTTGATTTGAAGCCAGAGGGGTGCAGAGGCCGAAGTTGGGGATTGAGGTAAGTCATTCGCTGTACTAAGTGGTTAAAGTGGTGGTGTGAGCTCTCAATTGTTTAAAAATTTATAAAATGAATTATTTCTCTCAAAGGTATGTGTCAGTAGAAAATGTTTTTGAAATTGATCTGACAGTAAATATGTTTTCACGATTTTTTGTTGGCAGCGATTAAGTTTGAAAATGTGATAGCATTATTACTTTTTGGTATAGTGTAAATTGTGGAATGTACTAAGATCACGGAAAATTTTTAATGTGTGAAAATTAGAAATTGAGACATCATAGATAAATGAAAAGCTTAAGTGTAGTTGGTGTATAGTAAATTTCGAGGACAAAATTTAATTTAACCGGGGGGAGGGACATAATACCCTAATCAGCCACTTACTTTATTATTAGTAGTATTATACAAATACTTCACTATTTCTGATTTTAGTGGCAATCGTTCAGTATATATGTATATCCGTGCTTACAATTAAGAATAGATGATTATGGTTATAATTAAGGTAGTGGACAATAAAATATATATACATATGATAACATATATATGTTTGTATATTCTCCCCACATTCGTGACTTTATCTTTTATTCATAATGGACAACCAAGCCATTATATATATATAATATATTTTTTCCATTTGTTTTGCACTTTCAGCTGGACAATATTAAAAGCATGCACTCACTCTTCATATTATTTAGTGCAAAAGAGAGGAGTCATGGATAGATGATATGATATTTATTTCTCCACCATACAAACCAATTGGAAAACCCACGTACCCATCTCCATATTATTTATTTAAAACACACTCCAATCTTTCATTAATTCATTCTTTGTTGGCAGACATGATGAAGATAAAATAATGCAAGGATGACTCAAATACCACATTCCTTCAATATATCCACAAATACGTGACTTTATTTCTCCACTATATGGGACCTTCCATATTGTATTCATTTCTTCATTGTGCACAAGTTAGGCCAACCAACTGAATTAATTGAATATTATATTTCAATAGCCTACGTAGACATGCACTTGATTATTTTAATTTTCCACCTTGAGCTTGCATTTCCCTATAAATAGAGAAGGTTTTCTCTTCATTCTTCACACAATCAGCTCCAAGCAGCTGAATATAGAGTAGAAAGGGTGAGAGTGAGAGTGGTGAAAGTTGAGGAGCAAGGTGAAGGAGTAAGAACTTCGAGAGGTAAGTTCTTGAGCTCTAGTTTTTAGATGTTGGTAGAATTTTAGGAAAATCTAGGAAATTGTAAAATAATTTTATTTACATATTTGTAAGATTACTATGGTGTTTAAAACGAAAAATAGATGAAGAAGAAGGTGGAAAATGATTTTTGTGATTAAAGGGTCAAGATTATCAAAAATGAGAAAAATTCCCAGATATCAGTATTTTTGGAGTCAATCATGTTGTAGGCATTATTTTATGCATCAAATGAAGTCATTAAATCATGAAATTTTACAGGGTTAAAGTAGACATGTAGGGATTTCCAAATATATAAAATATGTTACGTTTTGAGTTCTGTACAAGGAATTACAAATTTTTGAAGATAAGCCATGTTTCTGGATTTAAATTGGGACAGTGTTTGGAAACAGAAATTCTGAGAATGACTCATGAATTTCGAGTTGATTCCGTTATTTTTCTATGAAATTACACATGTCAAGGGTCCTGGGGAATTTTATGGAACCTCGTTTTGATTTTTGTAGAATTAATTATGATTTTCCAAAGTTTCTAAAAAGAACTGCCCAGAAAATCCAGCAATACGTTTTTCATGAAATGTAAGGGTAAAATTGGAATAATGAATCCACCAAGGGTAAAATGAATTATTTCTCTCAAAGGTATGTGTTGGTAGAAAATGTTTTTGAAATTGATCCAATAGTAAATGTGTTTTCACGAATTTTTTTTGGTAGTGATTAAGTTTGAAAATGTGATAGTATTATTACTTTTTAGTATAGTGTGTATTGTGGAATGTACTAAGATCATGGAAAATTTTTAATGTGTGAAAATTAGAAATTGAGACATCATAGATAAATGAAAAGCATGCAGTGTAGTTGGTGTATAGTAAATTTCGAGGACGAAATTTAATTTAACAGGGGGAGAAATATAATACCCCAATCAGCCACTTACTTTATTATTAGTAGTATTATACAAATACTCCATTTTTTCTGATTTTTAGTGGCAATCACTCAGGATATATATATATCCGTGCTTACAATAAAGAATAGCTCATTATGGTTATAATTAAGGTAGTGAACAATAAAATATATATACATATGATAACATATATGTGTGTGTAAAGTGTGTGCAGCTACTGTGAATAACAATGGGGTTGAGAGTGTTTCCACCAAAATCAAAGATGGAGTTGAATATAATATACTATCTTGTTGGGTGAAAGTTGCCCAGCCCATGAAGAGATGAGGAAGTGGGTGTTCATTATTAAAGTAGAACAAAGAATGAGAGTTGCATATGAATACACTTTTGCTTCATGTGTGTGTCTTACGGGAAGTGGAAAGAATGGATGAAAGGGGTTCTCCATTATTATTATTAAAATAAAGTAGGTATATGTCTGTGGGGTGGCTGAAGTATACCTCATTTATTTGCAATTAGTCATGAAAAAGGGGATCATATTTGATATCATTATGTTCCAAACCCACTCAAGAATATGCTTTGACCATTACCTTATTTTTATTAGAACATATAAACATACAAACATATAATGAAACACTATTATATTTCCACTTACTCCTCCATTATACTCACTTACGGATAGCATATTCAAGATATCATATATGCTTTATTTTCTATTCTTAATTCCTCCACTATATGGGACCTTCCATATATTATTCAATTCTTCATTATGCACAAGTTAGGCCAATCCACTACATTAATTAAATATCACATTTCTATGGTCTACGTAGAGATGCATTAGCTCATTATTTACCATTTCAATAATGAGCTAATGCATATCTACGTAGACCATAGAAATGTGATGTTCAATTAATGTAGTGGATTGGCCTAACTTGTGCATAATGAAGAATTGAATAATATATGGAAGGTCCCATATAGTGGAGGAATTAAGAATAGAAAATAAAGCATATATGATATCTTGAATATGCTATCCGTAAGTGAGTATAATGGGGGAGTAAGTGGAAATATAATAGTGTTGCATTATATGTTTGTATATATGTTTATATGTCCTAATAAAAATAAGGTAATGGTCAAAGGATATTCTTGAGTGGGTTTGGAACATAATGATATCCAATATGATCCCCTTCTTAAGACTAATTGCAAATAAATGAGGTATACTTCAGCCACCCCACAGACATATACCTACTTGATTTTAATAATAATAATGGAGAACCCCTTTCATCCATTCTTTTCACTTCCCGTAAGACACACACATGAAGCAAAAGTGTATTCATATGATGTCATTCTTTGTTCTACTTTAATAATGAACACCCACTTCCTCATCTCTTCATGGGGTGCGCAACTTTCACCCAACAAGATAGTATATTATATTCAACTCCATCTTTGATTTTGGTGGAAACACTCTCAACCCCATTGTTATTCACACTAGCTGCACACACTTTACACACACATATATGTTATCATATGTATATATATTATTGTCCACTACCTTAATTATAACCATAATGAGCTATTCTTTATTGTAAGCACGGATATACATATATACTGAATGATTGCCACTAAAATCAAAAATATGTATGTTATTTATACAAATACTAGAGCCAATACTGAGATTAAATATATGCTAATATATTTAGACTTTAACTCTGATTCTATATTTTTCATAGCTCATTACGAATTAATTATTTTTTAAAAAGCTAAAGCTCAAGAACTTACCTCTTGAAGTTCTTACTCCTTCACTTTGCTCCTCAACTTTCGCCATTCTCACTCTCACTCTCACTACTCAATACTCAGCTACTTGGAGCCGATTGTGTGAAGAATGAAGAGAAAACCTTCTCTATTTATAGGCTTAGCTAGCTCAATGGTGGAACATTAAACAATGAGCTAATGCATGTCTACGTAGACCATAGAAATGTGATATTCAATAAATGTAGTGGATTGGCCTAACTTGTGCATAATCAAGAATTGAATAATATATGGAAGGTCCCATATAGTGGAGGAATTAAATCACGCACATCTGGATATCATGAAGGAATGTGATAATTGAATCATCCTTGCATTATTCTAATCTCATCTTGTCTGCCAACTAAGAATGGATTAATGGCAATATTAATAGTGAGTGGATGAGTTATAAAATAATGTTTAATGAGATATGAGTATATCATCTATTAGCATGCAATAACATATGCACCTTATGTTGGCCCATTAAATTATTAAGAAAAACAAATATGAGGAGTGAGTGGAAATATAATAGTGTTGCATTATATGTTTGTGCGTTTATGTCCCAATAAAAATAAGGTAATGGTCAAGCATATTCTTGAGTGGGTTTGGAACATAATGATATCCAATATGATCCCCTTTTCATGACTAATTGCAAATAAATGAGGTATACTTCAGCCACCCCACAGACATATATACCTACTTCATTTTAATAATAATAATGGAGAACCCCTTTCATCCATTCTTGTCTTTTAAATTCTTCAACCAATTGTTACTTATTTTTCTGGAACTCTCTCTGTCTCACCCTTTCTCTCTCTTCTCTGTGCCTGTCTGCGCTACACTCCATCAGATGTGTGTGTGGGAGTGTTTATATAATATTTGAAAATGGGTACTTTACTGTAATTTCTACCTTTGGGCACTTCACGTAATTTTCTCCCATAAACTTTTCTACAAACATCACGTTGTGCTGCTTCCACTTTCAAAATAATGACAATATAATATAATATATCCTTCCTCATTCTCTTTTCATAGTGCCGTTGCACTATCACTAAAAAATGTAATTATATTATATTATTACAATATAATAGTAATGTAGTATATAATTATTAATATATACAATTATATACGCCCTCCCTTTTATATCGTGGGCGGCATGACCGCCCACTATATGTATTATTATATTTAAATAATAAAATAATACATTATTATATTTTTCTTTTAGAAGAAAACGCATAGGGCGACGGACAACTCACCCTCCATTTCAAATTAACTTTCAAATGTTAATTGAGTACACGGAAACAAATGAGATTAAATATAAATAGGACCTATACACTCTAACAATTTGAAAATAAAGGATTAGAGTCGTATGTGTATATTTGAAGCAAATGGAGTCATCTACTCTGTGCATGTGAGCAGTCCATTTAATTAAAGCGGATGGAATTAAGTTTGACCCCACGTGTTTGTAGAAGTAGCTAGAATGGAATATGGGTTGTCACCTGTTAATAGAAAATAGGTGTGAATATGCTGAATAGGACCAGCCGAAAAGTATTGAATAATGGAAAGACAAATGAAATATGAAATGAAGGAGTATATATGGTCACGTAGATCTGCTTTGTTCCTCCACAAAATAATAATATAGGATACTTTATAATTAAATGAAGGAAGTAGTGGAGCATAAATGGAAAGAATGGATAAGGGAGGTTGTCTTCTTGTGTAACATCCCAATTTTCTAAAGTGTTTTCAATATAGTTTGAGCAGAGTAGAGCATCGGAATAATTTAAAAGAGCGAGCATCGATAAACCTTCACCGTGGTGTGTCGGTTGTTATTACGGTGGTACAATTATCCGAATATTTAATAATACGGTGATACAATATTTCATAACAATCTTCTCGCTCGTGTCCTCACGCGTGCTGTTTACCCTTGTCTCGGTCCGGTTCCTCCGGACGAAGCTATAGTGAGGGCCGAGGTTCAATTACCATTGAACCTCGTGTAACGGTTAACTTCATGCTTATGTTGATTATGTATGACAGATATTCATGACATTACAAAGCAATAATCAACATAAAAACTCATAACAGATTTTTTCCGGATAACGGTACACAGCCACTGCATATGTCCGTTATCTCTAGTCTGCACTATTCACCAGTGCCACGATGGCCTATCGTGTCCTCAGCGCTAGGAAAACTCAACGGCGTTATCATGACTATAACCCGTATAAAGCTGTATGTGTATGAATAATTCTTTTAATTAAAAACAGAGTCACAGTCTATGAACATATCTATCACATATATGTATACAGTAAACATCGAGTTAGTGTTTACAAAGACGCGTCCGTACCTTCGTTGACGATTTTGGTACGTTCGTTGATCGGACTGTGGTCACGCTTATCCTATAATGGTAATATCGCATTTATTAATTCACAACTAATATCTTAGTAGATATCTTAGTCACTAATGACCATTTTACTCATGGTGGAACTATTTTTCAGCTTATTTCCCTTATTTTTCAGAAAAACGCTGGCACAGTTTCTGGGCAGATTTTTCGTCTAACTTCAAAAAATCATAATTAATTCTAGAAAAATCGAAACGAGGATCCGTAAAATTATTTGAAATCCTTAGGATGTCTATTTTCAAGTAAAAATACTAAACCTTGCCCAGATTACACGAATCATTCCCAGTTCTTAAGTTTTGAGCCTCTGCCCAGAATTTTTCCAGAAATTCGTAGCCCAACTTTGAGAATTTTTATCTCCCTGTAAAAAACTCATTTTAACATGTTCTTGACATATTTAAAAATCCATATATGCCTATTTTAACCATGAATTTTCCCAGAATTTGGTTACTATATTTTCAATAGGAAATTCTGGCGTTTTCATGGCTGATTCCAGAAATTCCGAAACCGATGAAATTTCGCCAGAACTTCGTTACTTTGATGTTTCTCTTCCAGAAATTTTGCTATATAACCTCCCTCATCCTTTTTCGAAATAAATCCAATTTTGCCCATAAAAACATGTAAATAGAATTATTCTAGAATATTTAAGATCTACACTACTTCTATCTAAGAATTTAAAAGCTAAAGACTAGAAACTAAAAACTAAGGACTAGAAACTAAAAACTAAAGACAAGCTTACCTCTTGAAGCTTCTTGAACTCCTTCCTCCTTCTTAGAAATCACCACTTGGTGGTTGATTTGGTGTGAAGAATGAGGAGAGGCAAGGCCTCTATTTATAGCAAAAGCTCATGAGTTTTATCCCTTGGATCAACTTTTCTTATCAATGGCTAATATTAATTTGTGCTTCTATGAAGATACAATTTGTGAGCAAATGCTTCCCATTGGTTAGAAACAATTACATTGGATTTAGCTAATTGTCTTAATTTCCAAAATTAAATCCCCCATGTGCACAAAATATAATATATTTTAATCTCTCTCTCTCTCTCTTCCATCATCTTTTTCCTTGCTTTAATGAAATTCATTTTTGGTTGCCTGATCAATCACTAATACTTTTAAATTCTGAGTATGCTTTTTGATTAGTAGTGGGATATCCAGATTTATGGTCTAATTAGATTCCCCTGGTTGTACTAAGCTTATTCTTCAACGTTTGCAAAAATAGCCTTTACTAGGCTTACTTTCGAGGTTAAATTACGTGGGTTCAAGATAAGTCCTTATATTTTCTCCAGGGTTCCTACTTCTTCACAACTATTTAAATTTGTATAAATTCTCACTTTATTTGCTGTTTTGAGTTTTTCTTGTGTACATAAGATATTTACTGGATTTCAAACCATTATCCAATTTACTTTAGGATTTCAAACTTTATCAAATTTGCTTTAATTTTATTTTCTCTCTTGATTAATTGATTTAACTAAATATGAAAATTAGTGCTTAATTAGGAAAGTATTATTTCACCCTCATTTTATACTTTTATTTTGCCTCTTGATTATTTTGCAACTAATCCCATTAGTGCAAGCTAACTTATTCATTTGTTCATATGAGAACTATAGTTTAATATGGTATTTATATCATATTTTATGATCCTTAAATATAATTTCAAAATTGGCCCTTGATTCTTCATTAAGTTAAAATATCCCTAATTGATGACTTTTAATTGCCACTAAATTTATTATGGACATTTATAAAATTATTTTAATTAACGTAAATTTAATTGTCATTTATTTATTGGTAATTTCCTTTAATTGATTTAGGTATTTTCATAACATTCTATGACTTTCTATAATTAAATAAAACTATATTGTAATATAATAATCTTAGGGTATTTTATGATATCTAAACCAAATTAGAAAATTTGGGTCTTTGGTTTATTTACTTTTAGAACAAAATTCCCTAAATTAAGCTACTAAATTTTGAGACCACATATTCACCTATTTCTAATAGGTATTATTTGCCCAAAAATAGTATTTATGAGAATTATAAATTCTTGGGTATTACATCTTGTATGTCCGTGAATGAGTAGAGAAAGAATGATTAATATATTATAATAATGTATTTATATCATATTATTTTAGTTGAAAGTAGTGTTATCCGAAATGATGATTGTAAGTGGCCAATTATAACGGAAAATATGCTGATAAGAGACGTATAGTGGAGTGTTGGATAATATATTATTATATTATGATATAGTAATATATTATATTATTTTACATTACTTTATATTATTTAAATATATCGTTATAATCAATGTGGGAGGCAATGGCGTGAGTGTCCAGAGTGTTTTGTGGAAAAGTATGGAAGCAATATGCATGTGGCAATGGAACATAAGCTTTTATGTCCATTAAATAAATTGGGACAGCCTACAGCGCATATGAGAAACGAAGGAAACACTATATGTTTTATTATTTTTGTCAGAAATGATAAGAATTGAATAGTGAAAGGGATCATATTATTTTATTTACATGTTTTATTATTTGATAATTGGGACAGCCCACATGCTTCATTTATTTGCTAAGGGATCATAATGGTTATGATTAAAATAGTGGGCTATAAAATATAAGCAGGATAGCACTCCTTTTGATTTTAGTGGAATCTATATGATGAATCCTCCACTATTCTTGTGTTATCTAATAGCCTTTGTAGGAAGCATCTCTTATTTTATTATTGAAAAATAGTCCAGTGTGAAGCATCTCGTATGACACCCTATGATAACTTCGCTTTTGGATGAACATATATGCATATCAAGCCCCACCCTCCATTTAATTAGCAAAAGACGACAGCAAATGGGAGCAGCACATGGAATTATAATTATACTCCACTTAAATCTGCCACTCTCCTAAATTATTATGCAGTATTTCATTTTCACACGCATGACAACTTATGATTATATATAATCAGCTGCTCTTATCTCTCATGTAAGTTGTATTCATACATGCACCTCTCCTATTATTCACTTCGGTGCATGATTGAAGAAAGAAAGAGAAAGTGAGATTGGAAAGAGAGAGTGAGAGTCTGAAACAGTTCAGAAACGTAGAAAGAAAATATGAGATAGAACGAGAGCAGAGAAAATAGAGAAACATTCTGGGAGAGTGCGATCATTGAAGCAAGAATCTGAACGTTGCATGTGAACTAAGAGTTTGACTAAGGATTCGGTAATTATCCAGGACGACCAAAAGAACTAAGACCTCAAGGTGGTAACTCTTCTCTCACATACTATGTATGCCTTATATATGCATGTATTTACCATCGTATGTATATATATATATATTGCATGAATGTTCTGAATGTGTTGAATGTATACATGATGGTTGTCTTGCATGTTCTGTGTATGCATTTTATGTGAGATTAACTGTTACCCTGAGATTCATTAATTTGAATTCCAAACATTCCCCATAGCTCAGAGCATGAAAATCATAGTGGACGCAATTCGAAAGGCAAGGTGGTAGACTCCGGTAAATGATTCTTGAAGGGCCAGATTATGAGTAGCTGATGGTTAACTATATTTTGTATTAAACTATTTTGGAATTAATATTTGTGTGAACCTTGTGAGGTTCTCAGTTGTGTTTTTGTGAATAGTAATATCACATATTTAAAAGAACGCTTCCGTGTACACAATTAAATAGAGTATTTAAGGCGGGTGTTTCATTTTGGTATCAGAGCGGAGGTTCTGGCATTTAGTTAGAATGCTCTAATGATGAGAATAGTATCTGATTGATACTAAGATTAAGAAATAGGAGTCATAGACAACCCATAAAAATAGAATTTTTCCCCGATCACAAGTTGATATGCAGGTATATTGGAGGGGCTGACAAATCAAAGTGCGCAGCGGAATCATGGTAAGCACTATAAGAATAGAATGGACTGAGTATGTTTTGAACTTACTGTGGTTGGTATTTTGAGGTTGTTAGCTACTAAATCAACTTAGGGAAAGATCTTGATTATAGAATATTTCCTTAAAGTTATGAGTGATAATTAGTTCCTTGATGGAACCGTATGATAGCTAGAGCCTGGAAGTGTTATACAGGATGTCATTCTAAGAAAAGTTTTCTGGTTCCTGGTCAAGTTTAAAAATTGAATTTTAAATTTGCCAATGCACGCTGTATTTGAAAGTTTTCAGAATTTAATTTTTGAAATTGTGATTTTTCAGAATAGAGTTTTCGAAAGAAATGTTTTTTGAGACCAGTTTGAATGGTCAGTTTGCGAAATATGTTGTCTCATAAAAGGGGTTTTGTAGAACCCATACATTGAAACTGAGTTTTTCAACTCTGTTGTGGTAAAGGCAGTACAGAAATGGAAGATGTCAGAAACTGTTGTAGATGTACACGGTTTGCTGGGTCTTGCCAGATGTGTTTTAAAATATTTTCGAATCGTTGGCCAGTGGAAAAAGTATTTTTTGAGGGGATATGTTTTGAGAATCACACCAGCAGTGAATGCACCCAATCCATAACATTTCACCTAAGGTGCATGTTTGTTTAGTAGGACCTGACTGTCTATGACTGGACTGAGTTACTGGCAGATAGGGTTGCTACTTGATGTGTCAGTGTGAACACCGAGTCTCTTATGTGAGGGGCGGTGGTTCTCCCACATCGTTTGACAAGATCGTTGATTCCGGTGGCTTAATTTGAGGCCAGAGGGGTACATTGGTCGGAGTTGGGGATTGAGGTAAGTCATTCGCTGTACTAAGTGGTTAAAGTGGTGGCGTAAGCTCTCAATTGTTAAAAAATTTGTAAAATAATGTTTAATGAGATATGAGTATATCATCTATTAGCATGCAATAACATATGCACCTTACGTTGGCCCATTAAATTATTAAGAAAAACAAATATGAGGAGCAAGGTGAAGGAGTAAGAACTTCAAGAGGTAAGTTCTTGAGCTCTAGTTTTTAGATGTTGGTAGAATTTTAGTTTAATCTAGGAAATTGTAAATTAATTTTATTTACATATTAAGATTACTATGGTGTTAAAACGCAAAATAGATGAAGAAGAAGGTGGAAAATGATTTTTGTGATTAAAGGGTCAAGATTATCAAAATTGAGAAAATTCCCAGATAACAGTATTTTTGGAGTCAGTCATGTTGTAGGAGTTATTTTATATATCAAATGAAGTCCGTAAATCATAAAATTTTACAGGGTTAAATTAGACATGTAGGGATTTCCAAATATATAAAACATCTTACGTTTTGAGTTTTGTACAAGGAATTACGAATTTTTGAAGATAAAC
Organism: Acacia acuminata; assembly: GCA_019022655.1. NCBI lineage: Eukaryota > Viridiplantae > Streptophyta > Magnoliopsida > Fabales > Fabaceae > Acacia > Acacia acuminata. Next base: position 2,160,284 of record JAFJYI010000035.1, read on the forward strand.
CATGTTTCTGGATTTAAATTGGAACAGTGTTTGGAAACAGAAAATCTGAGAATGACTCATGAATTTTGAGTTGATTCCGTTATTTTTTCATGACATTAGACATATCAAGGGTCATGGGAAATTTTACGGAACCTCTTTTCAATATTTTTAGAATTAATTATGATTTTCCAAAGTTTCTAAAAAGAACTGCCCAGAAAATCCAGCAATACGTTTTTCATGAAATGTAAGGGTAAAATTGGAATAATGAATCCACCAAGGGTAAAAAGGTCAATAGTGACAAAGGTAACCCTTAAGATATTATTCTAAGTGATATGATAATATGTTAGGATATCGGGAAGTTCGGAGATGAATTTGATGGACGAACATATTACAATTCATGTGGAAGGAATATATTACTATTCACGTGAAAGGAAGGTACGTTCGCGTACAGTAACTTTAACTCTGATATGTCTTGTATGCTTATATGTGATAGATGACTTCATAAGGTCATGGACAAGACTTTGTCTTGGATCATGTACTATGTCTAAGACTGTCTTAGGTCACTATTTACACATTCAGCTTTACACGGGTTATAGTCTTGATAACGCCGTTGAGTTTTCCTAGCGCTGAGGACATGAGGGCCGTCGTGGCACTAGATAGTGCAAACATGGATAACATTACATCTACTGTGTGCTTATGTATTGTTGTGGATGACTTTACATGTGCTATGTGCTTATGTATTGTTGTGGATGACTTTACATGTGTTGTGTGCTATGTATTGTTGTGTTGTTAACATTACATCTGCTGTGTACTTATGTATTGTAGCCTTACATTTTTTGTGTGCTATGTATTGGTTATTGCTGTAATGTAATGAATATCTATTATACATATATTGTAACATCCCATTTTCAAAAGCAGTATATTTTTTTTTCATCGAGTAGAGCATCGGAGCGATTGAGTAACGATATTTATATTCAAAATGCCGTAAGTCCGGCGATTACGTAGCGGTACGTTATACCGAGTGTTTTCAAAAGTAAATAACAAAAGAAGAAAGTCTTCGGTTGAGTCCCTATGCGTGCCGCTTGCCTTTCTCCTCGATCCTCGGTCCTCCCGACCCCGACGCTATGTTAAGAGCCGAGGTTCAATGCCCAATGAACCTCGGGTAATCGGTTAACCTCATGCTCAAGTAATACAAGTATATGGATGAGATATTCATGACATTACAGCGTAATCAATACATAAGCACACAGCAGATGCAAGATTAACATATCAACAAGTACATAGCACACAAAGCACATGTAAAGTTACCCACGTTTGCACTAACCGGTGCCACGACGGCCCATCGTGTCCTCGCGCTAGGAAAACTCAACGGCATTACCAAGCGTAACCCGTATAAACAAAGCTGAATGTATAAACAAAGTGAACTAAGACGAGTCTTAGACACGTGCATGACCCAAGACAAAGTCCTGTCCATGACTCTATGAAATAGTCTATCACATATAAGCATACATAAGCATCAGAGTTAGTGTTACAGTATGCGAACGTACCTTCGTTGACGGAAAATGATCCTTTTTGACAGCGGTACGACAACGGTACAACAGCGGTACATGATTACAGATATCCTATAAGGATAATATCATATTATCAAGGCCCAACATCATAATAGGCAATTTAGGTACAAATTACCATTTTGCCCCTAACTCTCCTAATTGGCGGAATTTCGCGTAACTTCGTTACTTTAACTCTAATCTTCCAAAATTTTGACATATCTCCATCTCCAATATATTTTTGAAATAAATATCATATTTATCCCTAAAACATGATATCTAAACTAACTTGGAAGATTAAAGATTAATCTAGCATTTCTACTATAACTACCGAAGGAACTACCAAAGCTTAAGACTAGGGACCGAAGAACTTACCCAAAGACTTCGCTACTCCTTTCCGAGCTCCTCCTTGCTCCCACTTCTCTCTAACCTCTCTAGGATTCCTTTGTGAATTGGTGAGTTTGAAGAGAATTGTGAAAGGCTATTTATAGCAAAAGCCAAAGGATCACATCCCTTGGATCAACCTTTGCATCAAGGGCTAGGATGATGAAGATGTGGCCTTATGAGCATCACTCATTTTCCTCTTCTCTCCACCACAAAAATGTCCCCTTACTTTATGCATTTACCCGATAAAATCCACGATCGGTGTTAATAGCGTAATCTTAGAAAATCTCAAAAATCCGGGAACACACTGACCTTGAAGTTCTATTCTTCCTCTTTGGAAATATCTGAGTTAACTAAATTTTTGATCCCATTAAGGGTATTCCGTTGTTACGTTGAACATTTTCGGTAGACGTACGCCGATTCTGAGAAATTACTTCGGGTAACATCAACTTTGGGACAAAAATTCACCGATTCGTAATATGTCCAGTTGTTTTCTACTTAGTTCAAGGATTTCAAGTTACGATTTATTTTCCATTGGTTCTCACTTTTCTTATCCGCCCTTTGTTTACAAAATATCTTTTCATCGATCCCTTATTCGCCTGCCGTAGGTTACGGAAATGACTTCCGCTAACACCGACTTTCGGAAAAAATTCACTCGTTTGTAATATGTCCGACCTAAGAAACTTAGTTCATGGTTTTAGATAGGATTTAATTTTATCGGTTCTCATTTATCCAACCTGGTTCTTCCACAAATATCTTAATTATATTATTATTTAATTAACAAAATATCATGATATTATCTTTGAAAAACCCACAACCCTTTTCACACTCAAATTTTGGTTTTCTCTTCCCTTTATTATTATTATTATTATTATTATTATTATTTATTTATCTAAATTAGCTAGAAGCTTAATTAAAGCCTTAATCCCATGATTAGCAATCTTTTTAGGATCTAGGGTTTTCATGTTCTTAATCTCACCAATTTTTCTTAATCTTTTCTAATTGATTAGCAAGCACACTTTAGGCTAATATTAGCCATAAACACTTAATTAAAGGATTTTCCATAATCTAACTTAAATATTCTCTTGTTCAGGCTTAAACAATTAGCCATTAATTACTTAACTAATCACTTTCTAATTGTTGATAATTTTCTTAATTAGGATTAATCATTATCTCACAACTATTTTACTGATATTGGTATTTTATGCTCCATGTAAAATATTAAAAATCATAGGGCAATTTATGCTCCCCAAAATTATATTTAATTTTGCCTCATTATTTTTCAAGGGAAATAATCCCAAAAATTCCTAAAATTAGAGACAACATACTTTCTAATTTTCAATAAATATTTTATTGCCTCTTGGGATTTATCATAATATTTTCGGGGCATTTCATGGCCCATAATTGCATTTAGGGATTTTGACACTTTTAATCCCTCTAATTTCATTAGAAATTTCCTAGACAATAGAATAAGTATCCTACTGAGGTTTTAAAACCACATATTCACCTATTTCCAAATAAGTATTATTTGCTAAAATATAATATTCCGAGATAGATAATTATCCGGTATTACATATATTGTTTATACTTTTCATATGAGGTTAACTGTTACTTAAGACTCAATTTGTTTTGAATCTTAGACTTGACTAAGGGTTCAGGAAAGGAACCAGATCTAGGAAGATGATGTGGACGAAGCAAGTGGAGAGACATCGGTCAGAGTGAATGACAGAAGAGGTTCATCAGGGCTTAGTATGTTACTATATTGGATTTTTAATTATACAAGCTCTGTGTAATTGTATCACATGAATATTCCTTTGGAATATTTAATTTATCAGCATATGTATGGGCATTTTATTAGTTATCCATCATCCATACAATAATACATTTCCGCAATAATACGTGTCTACAGACACAATAAGAAGTATGGAATTTTGGGGTGTTACATTATGCACTTCGTGGTATCAACATCATTTGGAAAGATCTTGATTATAGAATATTCCCTTAGCGTAATGAGTGAGAATTAGTTCTATTATGAAACCAAAGGTAGGAACTTGATGAGATCTGAGTTCTCGTCATAATGATACTTTAATTCAAAAACGATTAGTTGAAGATAACGCTACTTATGGAACTTTTTTTTTGGAGAGGGCTACCTATGGGGATTTCTGATCGAAAAGGGCTACCTACGGAGGGTTCTGACCGGAGGCGCTGACCAGTCAGAGAGGATTGAGTGAAGCACCGTGTAAAGTACCGTAGTGTGGAGCCATCGTGACGTTGAACTGTAGTGTGGAGCCGCCATTACCACGAACCATAGAGTAGAGCTACCAGTATACCTAGAGTATGTCTAAAGACTGGTAGAACATTCAGACTGTACAAGGTTGTAGTCAAGATGCCTAAGTCCTAAGGATGATCTCCTAGGTGATGAGGCTAGAATCTCTAGCGCTGTTATAGATTGAGTGTTTAGAATGATTTTTCCAAGGTGTACATGTTCAAATTTCGAGGACGAAATTTATTTAACGGGGGGAGAAATGTAATATCCCGAATTTTGGGTATAAAGACTTGAGAAATAGCCTATTTTTGGAGGACTACTAGGCCCTATTTTTTAATGTGACAAATTCGGAATCAGGAAGGCTAAGAGTTTTATCTATGAATAACTGTTAAAATATATATATATATATATATATATTGTAAAGTGTTATATTTTATAAATATAAGTGTGTGCAGCGGTGGGTGTAGTGTGTGAATGGGTGCTGTTCATATTGTCTTCATAATAAATAAATAAAAGTGGATGTAGCAATGTGATTTCCGTAGTGATTGTGGAAAAGTAGTGGACAAAGCATTATACATAATATACAACTTGTCCTCCAATTCATTTTCTCTTTCCGCTAAAGCTCCACTATCAACTTGTATATTATTTATAATGCTTTGTCCACTACTTTTCCACAATCACTACGGAAATCACATTGCTACATCCACTTTTATTTATCTATTATGAAGACAATATGAACAGCACCCATTCACACACTACACCCACCGCTGTACACACTTATATTTATAAAATATAACACTTTACAATATGTGTATATATATATATATTAACAGCTATTCATAGATAAAACTCTTAGCCTTCCTGATTCCAAATTTGTCACATTCAAAAATAGGGCCTAGTAGTCCTCCAAAAATAGGCTATTTCTCAAGTCTTTATACCCAAAAATCAGGATATTACAAATTCATTCATGGTTATTGGAATAAGAGAGAGCACACAAAAATGAAAATGGAGTTTGGTTGAAGTTTTTCTTGCTTTTCCCATTTGAAGTGGAACTTGTTTTGATAGTTTCTTTGAATGCTAATCACATCAGCTGCTTTACTCGTTCATGTAAACAAATTATTACTCGTCAATCCTAGTCTCTGATTATGTTGCTCTTTTACAACCAAGTTGTTTCATGTTTTAGTAGTGCGATTTAGCTTTTCAAATGTTAGAACCATCTAATATTTATTCTAACAATAAATAAATAAATAAATATCTTTCTCTTTGCTTGATATGGTGTTGTGGCGGATTCCAAATTACATACCGTGTTCCCCCTACTGCCATATCTAATCTCTGTATCTTCTGAAAAATATTCATACTTCAAATCAGAGATAGTTCATATTCATCATTTTGTAAGACCATTACTGAGATGCTAAAGTTTAAATTAATAAATAGATCTAAACTATTAAAGGCTATCCTGGGCCTGTGGCTTGAAGAGATGTGGAAGCTGAGAAAAATGAAGAAAAAAGATGTCAGATTGGCACATTACAACTCTCCTTGTTCTACTTGGACTCAGACCAAGGCTCTTCAATGTTGATGTTTCCAATCGGATAATAAGCTTAAAAATCAATAAATAAACAAAGAATGCTCATATAAAACATAGCTCAGGAAGTGACAGCTTCTGCTTGAACCCAGCTACATGGATGGCCTAAAAACTTTATCCCCAGATTTTAGAAACCAAGTATTGTTGTTCTAATATATCAATGATTTGAGGAGTACACAGCCTCTTGTAAGACAGAAAAATTGCTCAATCATGCATATATACTATCTAAATCATATATCCGTCATTACAAGAAAGACGAGCTACCTGAAATTATACTTAATTCAAATGAAAAGCAAGAAATATGTGGTTCATAATATCTGAATTCATCATTCTAAATAACATTTCAAGAAGGCAGCAAGCCTTTATACAGAATGATCTAAACTCGATGTGCTCATTTCCCCCTACCATATGTAATCAATAAATAGTTTGGGAAAAAAATATAAATTTTGGAGGCAAAGTGGATTGAGATATCATATTTAATACCAAAATAAACAAAATGGCCAGCTCATATATTTAAGAGAGGAGGTGGTAACTGATAATCATCGGCACGTGTTATGATCGGGATTTAGGTTTTGCTAATTCGCTTTATAGCTGCCTATGGTGAGCAAAGAAGTTCAGGACTCCTGTGACAGTTTCATCTGTAGGGGACTGGGATCTGCATAATTTGGCTAAATGGAAATATAAATGCATAGGATCATCTATTCTATTTCCTTTGTTTGGACACACATTGAAATAGGATTAAGGATTTTATAGGAAGTCGTATGAGAATGTTGGTGATGATTTCTTGTGGAAGAAATGTGGTGTCGCCGTCCATCGCCCCCGGCGTCGTACTGATCCTCTCGTAGGCCAAGAAGGAGACTTCACGGCGTCGCGCGTTCACATGGCCAATCCATTTTAATCCATTTTACTGGAGAAGTGTTTTATTAATAAATCGTTTTTTTTTTTTAAATATTAAATCCCGTTGTGATATGTTCTCTCAAATATACTCCAATATATATAATTTATCTCTTAGTTGTATATGGACTAGTACCGTTCTTACTTTCACTTTCATTTTTTTTTTTCATTGAATATAAAATTCCAAAATCTAGATTTTTCAACTTCACTAAATCATTGAGTTGCCAAGAAAAGTGGACATCTTAAAATTCATCAGTCACTGTTTCGATTTTCTTACCATTTCTAAATATTTAAGTGCCCAGATCCGCCTTCTTCGTGGCTGCAACGGCTTTATTTCTTCAGATCTGCCTTTGTCGTGGTTGTAATAGTTCTGCTTCTTAAGATCCGTCTCCGTCTTGGCAAGGAAAGTAGACGTCGGCGTGGTGCTCCTTCTGCAAAGAACAAAATTTTTAGTTTTCCGTCGTCAACATCGTGGCAAGAAAAGTAGATGCCAACTGTGGTGCTCCCTTTGCATACCCATCAAGCGTGATTACAGAGAAGACCACGGCGGAGGACAGGGGTGTGATCATTGTGATGCTGGGTTTTTATGGAGAAATGCCCTCTTTAATCTAATATGCAAAATTTCCTTTTACAAAGCGTATCATCACGCACATGGATTCTATGGAAAAATGCCATTTAATCCAACATTGGCGCAAGGAACAAAGAGGGTGGGAGGAGGAGGGAGAGAATGAGGGAGGAGAGAGGGAGAAAAAAATGTTTCAAAATTCTCAAGGGCATGTTTAGTATTTCAAATATTTTATTTTGATGACATAGCATAATACAAGGAATAATATGTGGCAGATCCAACTTGGCATTTGTGGGTCAACTAATAGTTGACCGCCTGAGTTTTTAATCTGAAGGCGAAATCGCTACATTTTTATTAGGGATAAGGATCTTAAATGCCATGGAAGTTTTTGCTGAGGAGCACTTGTAACATCCCAATTTTCGGAAGCATTTTTTTTTTTTTTTTGGGAAGTATTTGATCAGAGTAGAGCATCGGAAGTAAATAGTATTAAAACAAAAGTAACTGATAACATCCACTGTATGTGTTAGCTTTTAACCGCGTTTACAAAAATTGAATGTAATTATTAAGTACAAAATAAAAGGGCTTCCTCCAAAGGTCCTATATCTCGCTTACCCTTGTCTCGGTCCCGTTTACTCCGGATCCGAAGCTATGGTAAGAGCGAGGTTCAATGCCCATTGAACCTCGTGTAATCCTGATTAACCTCATGTTCAAGTACAAGTATGTATGACAGTTATTCATGATATCGCAGCAATATTCTCATATGAAAGATAATAACTTGAGAACACGCCCACCGCATATGAACGTTATTATAGTCAACGCACTATCCACTAGTGCCAAACATCGTGTCCTCGTCCGCTAGGAAAACTCGATGGTATTATCAGAACCATAACCCGTGTATAGCTGTATATGTATGCTCAACACTTTTAAAAACAGAGTTTCAGTCTAGGAATACAACTATCACACAAATGGGTATACAATAAACATCAGAGTTAGTGTTACAGTACGCGTCCGTACCTTCGTCGGTGAGGTCGGTACGTTGACGTTCGGACTGTGGTTGCGTTTATCCTATATTGGTAATATCGCATTTATTAATCTACAAATAATATCCTAAGAGATATTTTGGCCACTAATGACTATTTTGCCCTTGGAACATTTATTTTTCACTTTATACCCTCAAAATTCGTAGAACAACGCTGGTACAAATCTGGGCAGCATTTCGTCTAACTTTGAAAAATCATAATTAATTCTAGAAACATCTAAACGAGGATCCGTAAAATTCCTTGGAATCCTTAGGATGTTTATTTTCAAGTAAAAATAATCACCTTTGCCAGATTACACGAATCACTCCCAGGTTTTAAGTTTTGAACCTCTGCCCAGAATTTTTCCAGAAATTCGTAGCCTAACTTTGAAGATTTTTATCTCTCTGTACAGAAATCATTTTGAAATTTTATTGACATATTTAAAAATCCCTATATGTCTATTTAACCATGAATTTTCTCAGAATTTTTTGACCATATTTTCAATATGAAATTCTGGCGTTTTCATCACTGCCTCCAGAAATTCAAAACCGATGAAATTTCGCGTAACTTCGTTACTTTGATGATTCTCTTCCAGAAATTTTGCTATATGACCTCCCTCATAATTTTTTCAAAATAAAGCTAATTTTGACTATAAAAACATGTAAATAAAATTATCCTAGCATATTTAAGATCTAAGCTACTTCTATCTAAGAATTTAAGAACTAGAACTTGAAGCTAGAGCTAGAGAACTTACCAAGAACTTTGCTCCTCCTTTCTTCAAGGCTCTCACTCTCACTTTCTCTCTCAATTTCAGACGTTGTTGCTTTGTGAATTGGTGAGGATTTATCAAGAGTAAAGGTCCCTATTTATAGCAAATTTTGGGGTTAACTATCTAACAACTTCCATTCATCCTTGACCCTTGGATTTAGGATAGTTTTCAAGCCTTCATCCTTGCCCTCCACCTCAAATTCATCCCCCTCCCCTCTCTCTCCTCCATCCTCTTCCATTTTCATGATGAATTCTAGCCAAAGTACCTCATCCTCTTCCAAGATGCAAAATATCCTTTGTGTTCTAGCTTTTTCCTAAGCCAACTATCTCCTTCTTCTATTCTTTGTTTTTTACTAGATAAAAATTCATTTGGGGATCTTAATGAAGTTTGATTCAAATTTTCTTTTTGGTTTTGAACTCTTGAGATTTTTAGCTTTAATTAGAGAACATAATCTCTCATTTTCTCAATTGGACACAATCCTCAAAAGTTGAGGAAATGACTTTGATTATAGTCAATCTCAAGCTTGAATTTTGCTTGTTAATAATCACTTCTTACATTTGATTTTTGATCAAAGGATCTCAAGATACAATTTATTTTGTATAGATTTCCCTTTGATTAAGTCTTGATTTAATCCTATTGATTAATCTAATTATCTTATGTGTAATTTTCTCATTGGATATCAATTTGACTTTCTTTCTTGATTTTTCTCCCACCAATTTATCCTCTTCCATTTCACCTTTTTATCCTCTTCCATAATTTATGACAAAGCCTTCAAAGTCTCCATGGAATTAATGTTTTGCTCATGACTCATATGCAAGTGGGTATTTTAATTTATTGGACAACTCTCTTCTCCTTTTTCCCTTCTCAAAACTGTGCCCCCCCTTTATTTAATTTTATTTGTATTTTTTGATCCAATAATTGCATGTGGGGCCTATTTCATTGGTTGTCCTCTTATTCACATGGATTAGGCTTTATTAGAACTAATTAGAGTCATTAGATTAGCTTTACGAGGTTGAATCTTGGCCTTTAGATCATAGTTGAAGTTGTTGACTTTTCAAATCTTGATTAACACTTGATTAACATCTTAATCATAAGCTTAATTATCTCTTGATTGTTGCATCATTGGTTCATAGAGTGATTTATGATTGTTAACAATTCATTTGTGCTAATCTCAATCCCTTATTGGTCCTTGATTTTTAATTAGCCTAATACACCTCTAATCAATGACTATTAATATTAATTGTAGAGAATTACCCATTAGTGTAATTTTAATTGCTCATTAATTGTTAGTAATTGCCCCTTAATTGTTTCAAGTATTTTGATAATTCTTGATGGCTTTTTATGATTTAAATATGAGTTAGGTATTAAATATAGGGTACTAGAAAATTTAGTCTCTTAATAAATTATAATAATTGGTGTTTAAGGTCCTTTGATTAATTATGAAGCCTTGTGAAATTTATTTACTTTCATGAAGACTTAGTTGATTTAATTATCATTGATTTCACTAACTTTATTTAGGTATTTTTATAATACTTTCTTGCTCTTTTAAATTCCATATGAACCATAGCTCGATATGGTATTTATTTGTATTTTATGGTATTTTATGATGCTTATTAAATCATTGGGTATTCTAATCCTAAGGAAAAATTACCTAGAAAATAGAATAAACACATCTCAAAATTTGAGACCACATATTCACCTATTTTAAATAGGTTTTAACTAACAAAATATTGCATTAAGATAAATAGAAATTTTTGGGTATTACGGCACTGGTAAGACGGAAGTTTTTTTTGGACCAAAAATGCCATGGAAGTTCACAAGACGTAGCAATTTTGCCCCGGAAGTATCATTTTTGCCACAGAAGTTTTTGCTTGAGGAGCAATTTTGCCCGAAGTCTAAGGAGCAATTTTGCCTTGGAAGTTTACAAAACGTAGCAATTTTTCCCTTACGTCCCCAAATAATAAATTTGACTATTAAATCGAGTCAAAGACCACACATGTCATGCCTTGAAAAGGTCGAACTTGGAGCAGAGAATGAGATCCTTCGGATGTTGAAATCAAGGCGGCTAGAATTTGTGAAGCCAAACTGGTCAAAGGGACTAAAAAAAGGTGTCTCACAAAACGTAAATGAAACGCAAAACGAGAAATGAATTGTTCCAAAAATTGGTTCAGTAAAACAAATCAATAGTGATAATATTTACGTTTGTATAGACTGATCATTTGCTTAGATCATAAGTGATGCTTCCTTTGGGTTTTGTGACAGTCGACCTTTCGGTTCCTTTGACCAGTTCGGCTTCACAAATTCCGCCGCTGAGCTCAACATCTCAAGGATCTCCTTCTCTGGCTCCAAGTTTGACATTTTCAAAGCATAACATGTGTGGTCTTTGACTGATTTAATAGTCAAATTTAATATTTGGGGACAGAAGGGCAAAATTGCTCCTTAGTAAAAACTTCCGTGGTAAAATTGCTCCTTAGTGAAAACTTCTGGGGTAAAATTGCTCCTCAGCGAAAACTTATGTGGCATTTTTGGTCCAAAAAAACTTCCGTCTTACCAGTGCTCCTGAGTGAAAACTTCCATGGCATTTGAGACCCTTATCACTTTTTATTACTTCCAGATCATTATTACCCTCTCAAAACTTTTTAAATATCCAATGGCCATAAATGGAAACTTTCGGGACATTTTTGACACCTAACTCTTTTTTCATATGACTTTATAGTTTAATAATAATTTTTCAAAAAGTAGAACATATGGTTATATGTGATTCCGTATGATTACTTTATAGTTAAATGATATATCTTGATCATATGATTACATAGGGATTAGTTAAAGTAGGAACATGGTTTTGACGATTTTAACTTTTGTGGAAAATAAGATTCAAATTAGCTTTAAAATAGAATGGTTTATATGGAAGAAAAGAATGTAGGAAGTTTAACCAAGTGTAATTTAATATTTTTAAATTTATATTTTGATATTTGACTCTTCTAAACTATTATAATTTTTAGGAAAATTATGCACAGGTCCCAAGGAAGAGAATTTATCACAATAAAGTCCCTTGAAATCATGAAATTACACAAAAGTCCCAAGGGACCGGCTATAATTTTTTGTGAAAGTACAATTACCAATCCGACATTCCCTCTCATGTCTTCTAATTCCACTCTCTCTCCGTTCTCCTTCTCCTCTCTCTCTCCTCTCTCCTTTTTTCTTCTCTTTTTCATAAATAATTTAACCCACAGAAAGACTTAATCCGACCTACTCAAGTCAAGTGGCAAGAAGATAAAATAAGACATTGCCATTGTTATACTCTCTCTATCGACTATCTAATGAATATATATATATATATATATATTAAAAAAAATTCAAATCGACACCTTCAGTCGATTTTCAATTAATCTATCAGAAGATTATCATACCTTTACGAAGCCGAGAGTGGTGAGATCTGTGATTTTGCTATAGCCCAACGACTTGCGTAACATCCCAATTTTTGAAAGCGTTTTCACGGTATCTTGATCAGAGTTGAGTATCGGAAGTAAAATAGTATTGAAAAGTAACTGATAAAATCCTTGTAGTGTATGTGATCAGCCTTAATGGCGGATACAAAAATTTCAAATATCATAAGTACAAACAAAGGACTATCTCCATTTGCTAGCTCTCTCGCTTACCCTTGTCTCGGGTCTGTTCACTCCGGACCACGAAGCTATGGTAAGAGGCGAGGTTCAATACCCATTGAACCTCGGGTAACGGTTAACCTCATGTTTATGTACAGTTATGTATGACGGTTATCTCATGGTTTCACAGTAATATTCACATATAAAAAGCAATAACAACACACCACCGCATATGAATGTTATTGATCCGCACTATTCACCGGTGCCACGGTGTACATCCGTGTCCTCGGCGCTAGGAAAATTCAACGGCGTTATCATGACTATAACCCGTATAAAGCTGTATGTGTATGAGCAATTCTTTTAAAAATAGAGTCACGGTCTATGAACATATCTATCACATATAGGTATACAGTAAACATCAGAGTTAGTGTTACAGTACGCGTCCGTACCTTCGTCGGTGTTGTCGGTATGTTGACAGTCGGGCGGTGATCACACGTATCCTATAATGGTAATATCGTATTTATTAATTTAAAAATAATATCCTAAGGGATATTCTGGCCACTAATGACTATTTTTCCCTTGCAACATTTATTTTCCACTTTGTTTCCTCAAAATTCGTAGAACAACGCTGGTACAAATCTGGGCAGCATTTTGTCTAAATTTGAAAAATCATAATTAATTCTACAAAAACCGAAACGAGGATCCGTAAAATTATTTGGAATCCTTAGGATGTCTATTTTCAATTAAAAATAATCACTCTTGCCCATATTACACTAATCACTCCCAGTTTTAAAGTTTTGAGCCTCTGCCCAGAATTTTTCCAGAAATTCGTAGCCCAACTTTGAGAAATTTTATCTCCCTGTACAGAAATCATTTTAACATGTTCTTGACATATTTAAAAATCCCTATAAGTCTATCTTAACCATGAATTTTCTCAGAATTTTGTGATCATGTTTTCAATATGAAATTCTGGCGTTTTCATGGCTGACTCCAGAATTTCCGAAACCGATGAAATTTTCGAACTTCGTTACTTTAATGATTCTCTTCCAAAAATTTTGCTATATAACCCCTCTCATCATTTTTTCAAAACTAAGACAGTTTTGACCATAAAAACATGTAAATAAAATTATTTTAGAATATTTAAGATCTAAACTACTTCTATCTAAGAATTTTAAAAAACTAAAAACTAGAAACTAAAAGCTACGTACTAGAAACTAAAAACTAAAGACAAGCTTACCTCTTGAAGCTCTTGAACTCCTTCCTCCTTCTTAGAAATCACCACTTGGTGGTTGATTTGGTGTGAAGAATGAGGAGAGGCAAGGCCTCTATTTATAGGGAAAATCTCAAGGTTAGAATGGTAATCTCAAGCCCAATGTGGGCCCCACCATTTGCCTCTTCCTTACTTTCAACCATTAGATCTAAACTTAATCAAGAATTTTTAATCTTAATCCTTCACTATAAAACATGTGCTCTTGTGATGTCATCCTTGTGATGTCATCTTGATGATGTCACTCCCTTACTTTATGCATTTACCCGATAAAATCCCCCGATCGGTGTTCTAATCGCGTAATCTTAGAAAATCTCAAAATCCGGAACACAGCCTTGAAGTTCTATTCTTCCTCTTTGGAAATATCTGACTTAACTAAATTTTTGATCCTATTAAGGGTATTCCGTTAAACATTGAACATTTTGAACAGACGTATTTGTCGATTCTGAAAATTACTTCGGGTAATGCTAATTTCGGGACAAAAATCCAGCGATTCATAATATGTCCAGTTGTTTTCTACTTAGTTCAAGGATTTCAAGTTATGATTTATTTTCCATTGGTTCTCACTTTTCTTATCGCCCTTTGTTTACAAAATATCTTTTCATCTGATCCCTTATTCACCCCCCATGGGTTCGTAAATGACTTCCGCTAACACCGACTTCCGGACAAAAATTCACTTGTTTGTGATATGTCTTGACCTAAGAAACTTAATTCATGGTTTTCTAGATAGGATTTAATTTATCGGTTCATTTATCCAACCTGGTTCTTCCACAAATATCTTAATTATATTATTATTTAATTAACAAAATATCATGATATTATTTTTGAAAAACCCACAACCCTTTTCACACTCAAATTTTGGTTTTCTCTTCCCTTTATTATTATTGTTATTTTTTATTTATCTAAATTAGCTAGAAGCTTAATTAGAGCCTTAATTCCATGATTAGCAATCTTTTAGGATCTAGGGTTTTCATGTTCTTAATCTCACCAATTTTTTTAATCTTTTCTAATTGATTAGCAAGCACACTTTATGCTAATATTAGCCATAAACACTTAATTAAAGGATTTTCCATAATCTACCTTAAATATTCTCTTGTTCGCGCTTAAACAATTAGCCATTAATTACTTAACTAATCACTTCTTAATTGTTGATAATTTTATTAATTAGGATTAATCATTTTCTCACAACTATTTCATTGACATTGGTATTTTATGTCCCACATATCATATTAAAAATCATGGGGCAACTTATGCTCCCCAAAATTATATTTAATTTTGCCTCATTATTTTTCAAGGAAATAATCCCAAAAATTCCTAAAATTAGAGACAACATACTTTATAATTTTCAATAAATATTTTATTGCCTCTTGGGATTTACCATAATATTTTCGTGGCATTTCATGGCCCATAATTGCATTTAGGGATTTTGACACTTTAATCCTCTAATTTCATTAGAAATTTCCCTAAACAATAGAATAAGTATCCTACAAGGTTTTTTTTTTAAAACCACATATTCACCTATTTCCAAATAGGTACTATTTGCTAAAATATAGTATTCGAGATAGATAATTATCCGGGTATTACAACTTGCGACTTCAGTGAGGCGATCTGTCAAAATTCTCAGAAGATGTTGTGAATATATGCTTTTTTTGTTGTAAATATAGCATTTGTTATTGTAAATAGCCTCTGGACGTGAGAAATGAAAAAAAATCCAGGTTTTCAAAGGTTATTGATAATATATGCTTTTTCTTTGTAAATATAGCATTTGTTGTTCTAAATAGCCTCGGACGTGAGAAATTAAAAAAAATTCAGGTTTTCAAATGTTGTTGTTAATATAGGCTTTTTTTGTAAATATAGCATTTGTTATTGTAAATAGCCTACGGATGTGAGAAATGAAAAAAAACCAGGTTTTCAAATGTTGTTGTTAATATAAGCTTTTTTTGTTGTAAATATAACATTTGTTGTTGTAAATGTAACCTTTTCACTTTTGACGACTGTTTTTAAGAAAACAGTCATTAAAAGTACTTTTTTATGACTGTTTGTGAAAAAACAGTCGTCAAAAAGTATTGTTTTTTCAAAGATTGTTGTTAATATATGTTTTTCTGTTGTAAATATAGCATTTGTTGTTGTAAATATAGCTTTTTCACTTTTTTATTTGTTTTTAAGAAAACAGTTGTCAAAATTACTTTTAAAAAACGGTCGTTAAAAGTACTTTTTATTTGTTTTCTTAAAAACCGTCGTCAAAAGTGAAAAAGCTATATTTACAACAACAAATACTATATTTACAACAGAAAAAGCATATATTAACAACAACTTTCGAAAACCTGGATTTTTTTAATTTCTCACATCCAGAGGCTATTTACAACAACAAATGCTATATTTACAACAGAAAAAGCATATATTAACAACAACTTTTGAAAACCTGGATTTTTTCATTTCTCACCTCCGAGGCTATTTACAACAACAAATACTATATTTACAACGGAAAAAAGCATATATTCACAACATCTTCTGAGAATTTTGACAGATCGCCTCACTGAAGTCGTAAGTCGTTGGGCTGTGGCAAAATCACAGGTCTCACCACTCTCGGCTTCGTAAAGGTATGATAATATTCTTATAGATTAATTGAAAATTGACTGAAGGTGTCGATTTGAATTTTTTTAATACATATATATATATATATATTCATTAGATAGCCGATAGAGTGAGTATAACAATGGCAATATCTTATTTTATCTTCTTGCCACTTGACTTGAGTAGGTCGGATTAAATCTTTCGTGGGTTAAATCATTTCGAAAGAAAGAAGAAAAAGGGAGAGAGAGAGAGAGAGAGGAGAAGGAGAATGGAGAGAGAGTGGAATTAGAAGACACGAGAGGGAAGATCGATTGGTAATTGTACTTTCACAAATAATTACAAAGTCAGCTCCCTTAGGACTTCGGGTAATTTCATGATTTCAAGGGATTTTATTGTGATAAATTCTCTTCCTTGGGACCTGCGCGTAATTTTCCCTAATTTTTATGGTTTTTCTCAATAAATATTACTCTTCCCATGTACTTCTCTCTTTTTTAAAATAATAATAATCTTAGGTAGATGTACTGTTTTCCGATGTACTTCTCTCTTTTGATATTTTTAAAAAATCTTAGGTAGATGTACTGTTTTCAAATTAGACATGGTTGTCTTTTTTTTTTTTTTCATATGACTTTATAGTTTAATAATAATTTTTCAAAATAGCACATTTAGCTGTGTGATTAGAGAACTTGGCATAAGGAAAATAAGAAAATTAATATGAGTATTTTCCTATCCAGTACTTTTTTTATTTATTTTTTTAAAATAGGTACTAAACTGTGCAATTAGTCATTGATATCAATCAAATTCCCGATAATATCATGCAGATTCCTCCAGGTTCCAAAGTGAATGGAATAGGATTTAAGGAAAAAAAACTAAAAAAATTACACATGCAAAATTACCACAATGCTACCTAAAAACATATCATCAGGGAAAAAAGCTGCAAAAACCAGGAAAGTTATTAAACTCGGAATTTACATTGAACTGGTCAAGTATTGGGTCAAGAGTCGGTGGTTAAAATCGAGCTAACACAGGACAAACCAGTGAAGAATTGAAGTTCCAAAGTTATTAAATTTTACATTTTACACCTATTAAAATAATAAATATAAAAAACATAATAATTAAATTAAATCTGGCCAATCCATATTCAATTTGAATGGGTCAAACTTGAGATAAGATCCTCTTAATGATGATGAGCATGGGCATGGCATGCGCTCCAATATATAGAGAGATCTTTGTAAATGTCATATAATTTAAAATGGCAAAAACAATCACTTTTATTAGTAAAACAAAACGCAAACATAATTTTTTTGGTTACATAATTATTAGAAACACATTTGTAGAAAAACAATATAAATTATCTAAAACCTCACTTCTTTTTAAGTTTGAAACTTTCAACAAACACGTACAAAATTAGAATATATATAATCTGAGCTATGCAAGTGAGTGTGTTTTGACCCAAGAAAAAATTTTGGCAGATTAATTCGGGTGCTAATAATAGAAAAATTCCAAGTGTAAGACAGGAGAGGGAGGGAGAATATTGAGTCATGTGTGGCTCCATTGATTTTGTTTGGGCCGGTTTTTTTACCCATAGTCATATTTTAGATTTTAAATTATAATCTCCTAATTATTAGGATAATGATATTTTATATTCTCTCCTTTTATGAGAAAAAACTAATCTTTTAGTTGAATAATTCAAGATAGGAAAACCCGGAAGGCTAGAAGCTTTGGATGGTACAGCGTTAACACAAGAGAAAAAAATAATTTAATTCTAAAATTTATTGTTTTTTTCCGGAATGCTCTTCCCGTTAAAGTCCAGTATAGTCGTCCTTGCCTACTTAAACAAACCTCAGCATTCACCTTCTCCATCATCGATCTCTCTCAAACACTCATTGGAGAATAACCACCTCAGACTCCTTCTCCAATATGGGGAACATCATGAAAGTAATGGAAAACCACAGCATACCCTTCATTCACTATGATATCATATTTAACATTCTCAAAAGACTTTCGGTGAAATCCCTAATCCAATTTCAATGTGCAAAGATTGGAAAAATATCATCAACTCTCCATCTTTTATTAGAGACCACCTCAGCCACACTAGTGATCCAACCGCTTTGCTTATCCTCAAACCAAGTTTCAAGTCAAGTTTCCGCTTTCAGTTGCTAGATCGTCAAAGCATGCAAGTCCTTGAAATTCAAAAACCACCTTTGATCGACTCGCTTTGATCTTAGGATCACGGGTTCCTGCAATGGCTTGCTCGCCTTCAAGTGATTAATGAGAACTATGCAATGTCTCATCGCTCAAAGAACAATGGTGTGTCTCCCCCAACCTTTTATTGTGGAATCCAGCGACTAGACAATTCAAAAAGATACCCCACTACTACAAAAATGAGTTTTTACTACCCTAAAGGACGTCCCTATTTAAAAAAGGGAAGCAACAAGTAAATGCGGTGGCATTCTTGTAATTATATTTGGGTAATTATATTTTTGGCGTCGCAAAAATAAAATTTGTGACTCCAAAAATAAAATAAAAAAAATTTGGCGGGCAATTTTTGGGAGGGAAAATTTTTTGGAGTCCCAAATTACAATTTGGAACTCCAAAAATCAGGAAAAAAAAAATTCACGAGCACTTTTTTGGAGGAATGTTTTTTGGAGTCCCAAATTAAAATTTGGGACTCTAAAAATTAGGAGGGAAAATTCTTTGGAGTCCCAAATTACAATTTGGGACTCCAAAAATCAGAAATAAAAATTTCACATGTTTTTTGGAGTCCCAAACTACAATTTGGGACTCCAAAAAAAAATTTTTTGGAGTCCCAAATTACAATTTGGGACTCCAAAAATCAGCAAAACATTTTCACCGACCAAATAAGCAAACCAAGAGTCATAAATAAAATCATACCCGCTAGCTCTATTTCCTCCAATCCTCAAACAAACTCAGCCCTAGCTAGGACCATCGAGAGAACACGAGTTGCGAACGTTCCTCCCCTCCTCCTTAGTCCGCCGTCGTCAACAACGTAACCGCCATTGTTGCCTCGTTGATCGAGACCGAGGGACTGCTTCAAGGAGGGAGTGTGTTTTATCTATCAGTTCTCTTGAGTCAGTCTAATTCTTTTTTTGTCAGTTTCTCTTTAAATAAAGCATTTGCTTCTCCATGCGTGAGCTTGAATAAAAGAGAACAACCCGAATTATGCCCGCACAAATCATGATTTACGTTCCTCTCGTTCGGGGTTCCTTCGTCGCGCCTTACCCTTGTGTAGATGCAATCACCTGTACTACGCTACAGTCTTCCCTTAACTCTGTTAGTTTCTATCTCAGCTCTATTTTTATTTTCCGTCAACACCTAGACAAGTTCGTAGTAGTATTCATCGACGATATCCTGATCTATTCAAAGAGCAGAGAGGAGCACGAAGAACATCTGCGACTCGTACTAGGCATACTTCGTGACAAACAACTTTTTGCTAAGTTAAGCAAATGTGAATTTTGGCTACCAGAAGTGAAATTTCTGGGCCATGTCATATCCCACGACGGTGTTCTTTGTTGATCCCAAACAAAGTGGAAGCGATCTGGATTTGGAAGAGGCCGAATACGTGAGGATGTGAAATATGTAGCTTTTTGGGTCTAGCGGGATATTACCACAGATTCATACAGAATTTCTCACGTCTTGCCTTACCATTGACGAAGCTCACAAGGAAGAACCAACCGTTGGTGTGGGACGAGGATTGTGAAACGAGTTTTCAAAGACTGAGGGAAAGGCTAAGTACTGCGCCAGTGTTAATCATCCGGCACTGAGTGAGACGTATGTAGTCTATAGTGATGCCAGTGGGCATGGGTTGGGATGTGTCCTTATGCAGCAGAGCAGAGTGGTAGCTTATGCCTCACGTCAATTGAAGACTCACGAAGCAAACTATCCTACCCATGACTTAGAGTTAGCAGCTATCGTATTTGCATTGAAGATATGGAGGCACTATCTTTACGGTGCAACCGTAGAATTGTACTGCGACCACAAGAGCCTGAAATATCTTTTTGATCAGTGAGAACTCAACATGAGACAGCGTCGCTGGATGGAACTGCTGAAAGATTACGATCTGGAGATCAAGTATCATCCAAGTAAAGCAAACGTCATTGCAGACGCCCTCAGTAGAAAGACGGTGCACACAGCGTACATGATGATCCAAGAACGGAGGCTACTTGAAGATTTCCGAGACCTGAACCTGTCAAATCAAATTTGCATGAATTATAACACGCCCAATGACGCCTATCTTGCAAGCCTTCTTGTTAGTCAAGGAGAGTACGATCTGAGAGATGAAGTTGAGGAAGCACAGAGACATGATGAATGGGCGATTGCAGGACGAGAAACGATCTCCCAGGGCGAGACTCAAGACCTTGACCTATCACTTAGTGGTTTGGTCAGATACAAGAAGCGGATCTACATACCGGAGAATGAAGAGTTGCGACGAAAGATACTAGATGAAGCCCATAAGAGTAAATACACTCTACATCCCGGAATGGTCAAGATGTACTAGAACTTAAAATCAGAGTTTTGGTGGCCCCGGTTGAAGAAGGATGTAAGAGTATGTGGCCGATGCTTAACTTGTCAAATGGTTAAGATCGAACATCAACGACCCCGGTCTTCTTCAAGGACTAGAAATTCCGGAATGGAAATGGGAGAACATTACCATGGATCTAGTAGTAGGGTTACCTAAGATTAGGAATCATGACGCGATCTGGGTAATTGTTGACCGACTGACTAAGTCGGCACATTTTCTTCCCATTAGTATTAACTACTCGCCAGAACGATTGGCGGAGATTTACATCAAAGAAATCGTGAGACTTCATGGCGTACCTAAGAGCATTGTCTCTGATCGGGACCCGCGGTTCACGTCCCGATTCTGGGAAGCATTGTACGAAGCAATGGGCACGAAGCTAAGACCTAGTACAGCTTATCACCCCTGCATCGATGGCCAATCGAAAGGACAATACGGTATTTGGAAGATATGCTTAGGACGTGTGTATTGGACTTCAAAGGACATTGGGACCAACATTTACCCCTAGCCTGAGTTCGCTTTACAACAACGGCTATCATTCAAGCATACGAGATGGCTCCATTTGAGGCATTGTATGGGCGGAAATGTCGATCACCTATATGCTGGACGAAACTTTACGAACGAGAATTTCTTAGGCCAGATTTAGTTGATAAGACCTCCGAAAAAGTTGCTTTGATTAAACAAAGACTCCTAACGGCACAAAGTAGACAGAAAAGCTACGCCGATAAACGACGAAGACCGTTAGAGTTCGAAGTCGGAGACCGTGTGTTTCTGAAAGTGTCCCCGGTAACCGGTGTCGGTAGAACGCTTAAAAGGTGGAAGCTAAGTCCTCGTTACATAGGGCCGTTCGAAATCTTGGCAAAACGTGGACCAGTCGCATACCAGTTAGCCTTACCCCCGAACTTGAGTAAACTCCATGACGTCTTCCATGTTTCTCAACTGAAGAAATACCAACCCGATCACAATCATATTATCCAGTATGAGAATGTCGAGTTGCGGCATGATAACACTTTCGAGGTCAAGCCAGAGCGAATTCTCGAATACCGAGAGAAGCGGCTTCGACGTAGAAGTATTCCAATCGTGAAGGTGGCCTGGAGAGGTTTATCTCCGAAGAGGCAACATGGGAAACGAGAAGAGGAGATGAAAGAGAAATATCCAAAGTTTATGGCACGATACTTAGTCAAGTATAGAATAAATTTCGAGGGCGAAATTTTATTTAACGAGGAGGGAGAAATGTAATACTGAAAATTTCTACTTAATATAAGTATTGTATTTTGGTGAATAATTAGTATAAAAAGAAGGTAAATATGGGTCTCAAATAATTATAATTTATCAATTATAATTTTAGGTAAATCTTATATTGAAATAAATTAACACATGATTAATTATTAGACTAAGATTTAGAGATAATCAAATACATCAAAAGGGGGCTGATTTAAATATAAAAAAAATAAGGGAAAATGAAAGACAAAGCTTGATTAATAAGCCACAAATGACTTTGATTAGATTCCAAATAAATTGCATAATGACATGTGGCATTAATTGGCATTTTAAACCCTTAATTATGTTATTAAGTGACAACACCAAGTCTTAATTTTCGATGGTACAATTTAGAATCAGATTTGTGCAATAGTAAAGTCACATGCTTTGGCTTTGAAAAGTCAAAATTATCAAATAGCCAATTAGAAAGCTTAAAACATGGGATACTTTATAGCATATTGAAGACATATCAGATGGCAAAAAGTGGATGTCGGCCGAGTACAATAGAAAAGCATTTTTTTGAAATAATTAATCATTGAATAAATACAAGATATTTGAAAGCACAATAAATGGGATGATTGGCTGGGGCATGTCGACCAAAATTTGGAAGGCAAGGATTTAGTCTCATAAAGCTATTTTTGATCCAAAGGTTAGGGAGAATCTTGGCCAAATTAAATTGCCAACTAGGTCCTCAAATTTTTCCTATAAATAGACCCCCAACCTCTTCATCTTTTCTCACAAATTCACAAACAAAGAAGCTGAAACATAGAGGGAGAGTGAGAGTGAGGAGCATCTTGAAGGAGTAGCAAGGTTCTTGGTAAGTTCTCTAGCTCTAGCTTTAAGTTCTTGAAGTTTTAGTTTTAAATTCTTAGAATAGAAGTAGCTTAGATCTTAAATATGCTAGGATAATTTTGTTTACATGTTTTTATAGTCAAAATTAGGTTTATTTCGAAAAAATGATGAGGGAGATTATATAGCAAAATTTCTGGAAGACAATCATCAAAGTAACGAAGTTCTGGCGAAATTTCATCGGTTTCGGAATTTCTGGAGTCAGTGATGGAAAAGCCAGAATTTCATATTGAAAATATGGTCACAAAATTCTGGGAAAATTCATGGTTAAAATAGACACATAGGGATTTTTAAATATGTCAAGAACATGTCAAAATGATTTTTTTACAGTGAGATAAAAATCCTCAAAGTTAGGCTACGAATTTCTGGAAAATTCTGGGCAGATACTCAAAACTTTAAATCTGGGAATGATACATGAAATCTGGGCAAGGGTGGTTATTTTTACTTGAAAATAGACATCCTAAGGATTCCAAGGTATTTTACGGATCCTCATTTCGATGTTTTTAGAATTAGTTATGAATTTTCAAAGATCGATTAAAATCTGATCAGAATTGCTGGGCCTGCGTTTTTGAGAAAATTGAAGGAGATAAGTGAAAAATCAACCTACCAAGGGAAAAAGGGTCTCTAGTGACTAGGATACTCTCTAGAATATTATTGTTGAATTAATAAATGCGATATTACCATTATAGGACAAACGTGATCACGGACGAGACGCCAATGTACCAACCTCAACGACTAAGGTACGGACGCACATCGTAACACTAACTCGATGTTTTGTATACCTATATGTGATAGATATGTTCATAAACTGTGACTCTGTTTTTAAAAGAATTGTTCATACACGTACAGCTTTATACGGGTTATAGTCATGATAACGCCGTTGAGTTTTCCTAGCGAGGTCACGATAGGCCATCGTGGCACTTTGGTGAATAGTGCATCGTAATAACATTCATATGCGGTGGTCGCGTTGTTATTACTTTTTATATGTGAACATAGCTGTGATGTCATGAGATAACTGTCATACATAACTGTACATGAACATGAGGTTAATTACTACTCCGAGGTTCAATGGGTATTGAACCTCGGCTCTCACCTTAGCCAGGTTCGGAGTGAACAGGATCGAGGACGAGGTAAGCAATTGCGGCCGATGTAGGAGACGGCCGGAGGAAGCCTTTTTGATTTGTGCTGAACAATGATAACATTTGAAAAATTTTACATTGCTAATGACCAACTCTTACACTACAAAGTGGATGTTTATCGATTACTTTTCTAAATACTATTTACTTCCGATGCTCTACTCTAATCAAATATCTCTGAAAACGCTTCCGAAAAATTGGGATGTTACAGTATGTATCTTGATTAGTAGTTGGATATCAAGATTTATGGTCTAATTAGATTTCCCTGGTTGTACTAAGCTTATTCTTCAACGTTTGCAAAAATAGCCTTTACTAGGCTTACTTTCAAGGTTAAATTATGTGGGTTCAAGATAAGTCCTTATATTTTCTCCAGGGTTCCTATTTCTTCACAACTATTGAAATTTGTATAAATCCTCACTTTATTTGTTGTTTTGAGTTTTTCTTGTGTACATCGATATTTCTTTGGATTTCAAACCATTATCAAATTTTCTTTAATTAATTTTTTCTCTCTCTCATTGGTTAAGCTTAGGTCACAAGGATTAAGCTTTATCATAACTAATTAGAGCCTTTAGATAAGCTTTATGAGGTTAAATCTTGGCCCTTAGATCATAGTTGAAATTGTTGAGTTTTCAAAGCTTGATTGACATTTGATTAACACCTTAATCAAAAGCTTAATTATCTTTTGATTGTTGCATTATTGGTTCATGGAGTGATTTATGATTGTTAACAATTCATTAGTGCCAATCCTAATCCCTTATTGGTTCTTGACTTTTAATTAGCCTAATACACCTCTAATTAATGGCTATTAATATTAATTGTTAAAGAATTACCTAAATATTCCATTAGTGTAATTTTAATTGCTCATTAATTATTAGCAATTGCCCCTTAATTGTTCAAGTGTTTTGATAATTCTTTATGGCCTTCTATGAAATAAATATGAACTAAATATTAATTATAGGGTATTAGAAAATTTAGTCTCTTAACAAATTATGAAAATTGGTGTTTATGGTCCTTTAATTATGAAGACTTGCACAATTTATTTAATTTAGTGAATGTTTAGTTGGTAATTAATTGCCATTGATTTCTCTAAATTTATTTAGGTATTTTCATAACACTTCCTTGCTCTTTTAAATTCTACATAAACCATAGCTTAATATGGTATTTATTATATTTTATGGTATTTTATTATGCCTAACAAAATTTATTAAATCATTGGTTATTCTAATCCCTAGAAAATAGAATAATCACATCTCAAAATTTGAGACCACATATTCACCTATTTTAAATAGGCTTTTTCTATCAAAATATTGTATTTAAGATAAAAAAGAAATTTTGGGTATTACAAGGGACCCTAAGTTGCCCTAAGATTATTAAATTAATGCATGATGCATAAATGACCAAAGTAAACTCAAAAGTTGTGAGAAAATAATTAAATCAATTAGAGAAAATTGCCAACAATTAGTGGATAATTCAATCTACATTAATTGAATTAATTTCATAAACATTTATAATTAATTTAGTGGCATATGTTAAAGGCATAATTAAGGATGCATTACCTTAATTAAGAACCAATAGCTAATAAAGGTCTAAAGTAATTACATGAATTAAAGCCTAAATCCAAGTAGTAATTTATGAACCAATAAGGGTTAAAGACATGGGTTATTGGAGACAATGAGAACACAAATCAAGAGTGTATGTTGGGGAGAGGGGCCACGGTTACACTAAGGGAAAAGCAAAGAAGAATTAAACAAAAATCTAGATATTATTTTAATTAGCCACATGGTGTAGTTAAAGTCAAATAGCCTTGTTGGCACAATGAGAGTCAAGTGTTCCAAAGATAATATCTCAAGTAATTAAGCCAATAAAAGTAAAATAATATTTGCCTAATTGAACACTAATTCTCATGATTAGTTCATAAACCAATTAATCAATCAATTATTGTCAAAAACAATTAAAGGTCAAATTCAAACAAAGACACATATTGAAATTGGGATAAAGTGTCATCATAATTTTTACCCAACTTATACAATTAATTCTAAAATGATGGGAAGGCAATTAGAGACTTCTAATTAAGCCATGATGTTCAAAGTAAAAAGGCTAATAAAGAGACTTAGATAAACCCTATAGTTAAAAGTATTCTTGCTTAGTTAAACTATCACTTTGTATCTAGTTACAAAGGATACTTAGAGTAACTAATTTGATCATAAAGATCAACCCCAAAAGTCTTCTTGCACTTGGTAACTATTAAGCCAACAATGAAAGAGAAGAAGCAAAGTTATAAAATCTAGATATTCTTCTAATCACACATGGTGAGAATTTGGCCAACAATGCAATGGATGAAGGAGAGGAAAGGAGGAGGACACATCTCCTTGGTAGTGTGTGGTGTGTGTGAGTGTGTGTGTGTACAAGAAAGGCCAAGGTAGCTTGAGGAAGGAGCTGGGATTTCACTATAAATAGAGGTGTTCCCTCTTCACAATTCTTCACACCCAACTCAACCAACATAGGTGAGTTTTAGAGAGCAAGAGTAGAGAGAAAGAGAGTGGGTAGCATGAAGGAGGAGGAAGTTCTTCAAGGGTAAGTTCCCTAGTTCTTGAGTTTTATGTTTTATGTTCTTATAGTTCTTAGAATAAATGTTAGTTTGATCTTGAATCTTCCAATATAGTTTTGATTTCATGTTTTTGAGATTAAATATGCCTTTATTTCAAAAATATGATAGAGAATATGATAGAGAAAAATTCTTGGAAGTTGAAGATCAAAGTAGCAAAATTCTGGCGAAATTTTTGGTGAAAATTCTGGGCAAACAGCGAAAGAAATGATAATATTTTGTGTTGAAAATGAAGCCCATAAATCACGAAAATTTCCAGAAATAAAGTATATATGTATGGCTTTCCGAATATATATAATATGTAGCGTTTTGATTCCTGTACAAAGAAATACAATCAGTTGAAGTTAGGCTATTTTTCTGGACGAAATTCTGAGCAGAGGTTGAAGAAAAATAAACTGGGAGTGATTCACTAATTCTGGGTGAGAATAAGTATTTTTAACCAAAAATATACATCTTAAGGATTCCGAGGAATTTTACGGATCCTCATTTTGATTTTTCTAGAATTAATTATGATTTTTCAAAGTTAACCAAAAATTCTGCCCAGAAATCCAGTATTACGTTTTTAAATAAATGTAAGGGCAAAATTGTAAATAACAAATTCACCAAGGGTAGAGAGGTAAATAGAGGTGTAAATATCTCTTAGGATATTATTCTAAGTAATGTAGTGATATGTTAGGATATCTGGGAAGTC
This sequence comes from Acacia acuminata, assembly GCA_019022655.1. Lineage (NCBI taxonomy): Eukaryota > Viridiplantae > Streptophyta > Magnoliopsida > Fabales > Fabaceae > Acacia > Acacia acuminata. The sequence continues at coordinate 2,187,813 of JAFJYI010000035.1, forward strand.
TGGGGCCAGATTCAAAGGTCGGACATATTGCTAACCACGCAGAAGGAAGGTACGTTCGCGTACAGTAACTTTAACTCTCATATGTCTTGTATGGCTTTGATATGATTGGTTGATTCATGATTGATTGTTTTCCAAACTGTGAATATCTGTCATATATACTGTTTATACTTTTCATATGAGGTTAACTGTTACCTGAGGTCCGATGGGTATTAGACCTCAGATCTGTCTAAGGTTCAGGAAAGGAACCTGGATTAGAGATGGCACCAGCAGACGGAGGCAATAGTAGACGGAGCCGTGAAGAGGACCGATGGATGGAGAAGAGGCACCGGTCAAAGAAAATGCCGGAAGAAGTTTAACAGAGCCTACCTTCTGGCATGAATCTAATAAGGTTACCTCAAACCATTTGGTGTCTAGAAAGGGTTCGTCTATGGGGTTCAGTCAGTGAGTCACCGTGAATTGGGGAGATTTCCACTAGACATTGGCCGACCAAATTGTTTGATTAACGAGTTAGGTTCATTGCCCCAAGTCTACCTAAGGCTTGGTTTAAGATTGTATAGTTACTATTGAAGAGTTGTAATTATACAAGTCCGTAACATTGTATCACATGAATATTCCTTCGGGATTATTTTTATATATCAGTTTATGTCGGGACATCATCATATGTCTGGGCATTTTATATCAGATACTCATTATCCAAATGTTAGTACATGCTCTCCGTTTCCGCATTACTCTGAGTGGTAGCACCTCAAACTCTGTCGTTTTTCTAAAACTAAGTGTCAACTGACACATTTTGCAGTATGGATTTTGGGGTGTTACAGGGGGATGTGCCTGTAGTGAAGAACTTTGTTGGAAAGGTAAGGGCTTATTGGTGCAGATTGAAGAATAGGGAATGCCCTATTATGTTTTGTACATGTATTTGGGATGACTGTAAATATTATTTTGGTATTTATTTTTGGATAACTGTACCTTTAACCCTTCGGGGACTTTTACTTTCTGTTTATTTTAATTTTACCAGTACAGTAGATAGTCCAAACCGGTCCTGTGCTTTGTCGTGCTCACTTTGATATATGTTAAAAGGACTTAATAATGAAGGAAAGGTAATTAATAAAAGGGATCCCTCTAACCTGCCACCTGAAAGGGCGAGGCCAGTGGAGGTGTAAGGCATGTTCAGTGACACGTTTTGTATCTAAGATCAAATGCCTTTTTAAAAGTCTGTGATAATGTGATACAAAATTAGGGTTTCTCACATATTTTTTTAGTGACAAAACTAAGTTTTTTTTTTTCAAAGAAGTTATCGTAGCTTGGATCCAAATTTATGTTGTTCCTTAGCAAGAGGAAATAAAAATGTCCTTTGCCTATATACAGTTCATGCATAGTTGAAATGTTATAACACTTTCGACTAAAATTGTTCCCCACGTAAAATTTAATAACGATTTATTTAAGGAATAATAATCTAATTCTACGTTAATTTAGTGAGTTTATATATTTTTTTAAACTATTATTTGGTGAGTGCTTGTTATGGATTTTATAGTTCTCACATAGATTAACTATGAAAATTATAATAGAAAAAGTTTAATATATGGTAATTTATTTCATAACATAAAAAAATTTAAATACTCCATATTTTTTTAGATACAGTGTGCAATGTGAAACATTACTTTTATTATAATATAAAGCCTTTTCCAAAACATAAACATATGCAACAACAATTTCTATTTGGAAGAATTACTCTGTACATAAAGACCAAGTCTACCATAACTTACTATGTTTTTTGTATTTTATGTATATGTTGGTAAATGAAAGTCAAAATTGCTATAGCATCACCTATCCACCCATATATATTTTTATATTGGTTATATACCACAATTTTTTTAAAAAAAAAATCTAGGTGATTTTTTACATAACAACACATTAATAAATACCTAGACTTTCACCAGCGCATCACCCGATTCTAGGCTACTTAGTATGAAATATATTGATGCTGGATTTTGGCATTCATTTGGAACCTCTTGCAATTTGTTAAAATTTACATTATATTCTTGTATATAATTGTATAAATAGTTGATGCAACATTTTCTTAAACAAAAATAATAATCAACACGCATTTTCAAATAACTCCAAAAGATTCTAATAATACACTGCAGTATCAAAGGACAAAAGTGAAGTTATGTTTTGATAGTAAATAATCATAATGTCATTTTTTTTACATGAACACTTGTTATTTTGCTATTATTAGTTGTAAAAAATGCATGTGTACTTACTTATTTGAGTTTTGACTAAGTCAAAACGGCGTCGTTTCACAGTGTCCAAAAAGCTTCTCTTTTCTCGTAAAAATGGCATCATTTTGCGCTTTAGTGAAACGCTGCTTTTCACCTATAAGAACGGGCCAGGCGCGTTTTTGATGGGCCTAGTTCATTTTTGGGGTTTGGTTTTTGAAAAAGAAAAAGAAACGCCGCATGAAAACGACGACGAAGGAGATTCAAACTCGAAACCCGTGGGGCCTAGGGTGTGCATGGTAACACTCCTGGAATGAGTTTCTTTTCAATTTCTGTTCCCAGGAATAAAAATGGATGGGAATTGTGTTTGGTAAATCTGGTTTATTTTTTTGTTCCCGGGATGAACTGGTTTATTTTTTTTGCCGGCAAAGCGCGCTCTCTTATATGTTAGCGTATGAGCATTTATTAAATTTAAATGATTTCTTATTTAATAAGCAAAATTTTCAAAAGTCAAAAGTGGGTTTCGCACCTACATTCCTTCAGACCATAGTCTAAATTGGGAGATTTAGACCAATAGGCCAAACTGTGCTGTTTGAAGGTTAAATCTTAACAATTATGAACCTTTCTGATTGAAATTATAATAATCTGAAATTTAATTAAGTTTGGGATTTATGTGATTACTATATGAATTATATATTCTGTTGTTTGCATGTATTAATTATTATTTCATTATATATACAATATTAAGTTGAATAATATGAGAACATGAATATCCAATCTTATGTTAATATTGCTTATGGTTTGATGCAATATTAAATATTAATTAATGTTGAGTGATCTATATGTTTTTAATTAGTTAGAGAGTAGTCACATCATCTTTAATTAGTTGAAATTATATGTTGAGTTGTATGATCACATAGTGACATTAGTTGTAATTGATCATATGTAATATAATAAATCTTATCCCATAGGATTTTTTATTATATGTTTTGTATGATAAATTAGATAGAATATCAAATTATATTCTTAACTTACCCAGAGGAATTAAGAATAAGGAAATAATTTGGTAGTTTTATCATAGCGTTATATATGTGGATCTAATTGAATTAGAACTTTAGCCCACATGCAAGTTGGATGTCAGTAGATTCATGAATTTTAGCATGATTTACATTGGTAAAATGTGATATGGTTTATTAGTCTCAAATTTTAATTATTTAAGTATGTATGTTCAATATTATTTAGTCAAACAACCTGCGAATTTCTCTAATATGAAATATGACATTCCCGAACTGAGGGGTGATAAATATAAAGTATGGAGGGAGAGAGTTCTTCTCCATTTGGGTTGGATGGATAATGATTATGCTATTAGGAAAGATGAACCACATTCTATTACTGAGACCAACACTCCAGATAAGGTTGATTTGTATGAAAAGTGGAAGCGATCTAATCGCCTCTAAGTTATGTTCATAAAGACCTCAATCTCTGCTGACATTCGTGGTTCTATCGAACAACATGACAAGATTATGCCACTTTTGAAGGCTATTGATGATCAATTTCAGACTTTAGATAATGCACTTACGCCAGCACCCTAATTATAAAGTTTTCATATTTGAGACTCACTACAATAAAAGGTGTGCGTGAGCACATCATGCAATTACAACAGACAGATCAGAACCGAGTTAGTAATGTTTTTCAAGGAGTATAAAAAAAATAGTTAATTACAACATGCATGGGTGTATTTCAAGGAGTTAGTATTACTATCCTGTCTAAGTTAAAGTGTTCATATATTTAATTTATATATATATATATATATTTTTAAAACTAAATGGATGGGTACGGCCAGCCCGAAGATGTGCTCCTAACCCGTCTATTTAAGTCTTAAATAGGTAGCCTCAAAATAACCCAATTACACCGTGTAGCTGCAACAGAATATAAGCATGCTTTACTCTAATGCATAACCATATATATAGGTGAAATACTTATAATATACCGGTCATCCTAGTATAGATTATCTAAAAGACATGCATCGCACGAAGAATGCAGCGACCTCCTTGTCGCTGTAGGAACAATGTGTGTGTATTGAGAGACAGATCGAGAGAGAGAAAACTATCCATACCACGTATACAAGCTGTAAGTTTATTCCATTTTTTTGTTAGCCTTTTAAAGTGGCAGAAGAAAGAAGCTCCAGAAGTTGACACTGACAAGGCAAAATAAAGGAGCAGGACCTACATGCATATCCCCAGTTCCTTCACTTTTTCAAATACCTGTAGTGTTTATGCCACTAATTAACTAACTCTACTTATAGTTGGAAAAGACATTAGTAACCAACAGGATGGGTTGTCTATGTGGATAGATTTGGTCAAATAGGTCTCGTATACTTACAGAGGAAAGAATGCACTACCTTGGTGAATGTGAACAAGGTTCGTTATTTTTATGGAATGCTTAATTAGTCAACTATAAATTCACATTTTCAAGTTTTGAAGTTTCTATATATGTAACTCTAGAAAAACTATGTGCGTGGATCGATGGGGTCAAGTACTCCTCCGTATTTATACCTTCATTGCTATAATTATTTATACTTCATTTCCCTCAAAGTAACATCTCTGTAAGGGGTACAGAATATAAAATTAAGAGGTGAGAATATAGACCGAAATGAACCATGTGGGTTGATGGGTTAAATGGTCCAACCCACCTAACTCCCCTCTTCATAAATTTTTAAGTACTTTACCTCTAAATGATACATGTAAATATTCATATAGCTTAAATTTTAAATAATAACGTAATTATCTATATTAATAAAAGAATACATCATAACAAAAGAAGTGAAGGGGTTTGATGAGCAGAGTGATGGAGGTGCTCGACAATGAAAGATGGAGAGTTAATGAGATTTTTTCTTTGTTTGGAGACACATCAAAATCTGATTATGGATTTTACCCGAAGACGTTTGAGAATTTCTGGCTAGTGATCGAACCTCTAACTAGATGCTTAAAGAACCCAGTAATAAGTGTCAAATGTACTAGGCCTTGTGGTTAAAATCAGAGCTTTACTTATCAACCAAAAAGAAAAAATCTTACATAGCAAAGATCTAAGGCGCTTTCACTCTTCATATGCTAGATTTCATCTTTTGTTTAAAGTAGTGTAATCTAAATTCGTGAGTCCAAGAGTTTTATAAAACACTCTTATAAAAAAGATGAGAATGAAAGATCCCACTGAATTGAATTGGGCCCATGAAATTTTTTATTTTTATTTTTTAAAATAACTAGTGAGAATTCTTATGAAGTACTCCTCCAATCATTTTTATAAAAGCTCAAAATTTGAATTATTTTGATCCTTTTTATAAGAGCCGGACAAGAGTTGTATGAACAATTAATGAGTTTTTTCCATTCTTGCCCCTAATTAGTTATACGTACTACATCAATTAAAAGGATAATGATACCTATATTTACTTTATTTCTCTCTTACTTGGCCCCTAATAAAAAAGGACATACTTGAGAAAAAAGTTTATTTTAGACACACTTATTGTTTTTAACTAATTTTAACTGCTTTCTTAAATCGCTAATTCAGTTATTGGGCTCTTATAAATAGGACCGCAGGGAGTAATGTATATGGCAACTTGAAGATAGAAGTTCTTGTTAGATTTGAACTCCTTTGACTTTCGGTGGCAAAAATGGGGCCAAAACTCCTCTAGTTTTCTGCTTACATATATGATCAAATATCATATCGTTTTAAAGCCAAAAGAACATGCATTATGAAGAACATGAAATAATCATTTCTGAATGGAAAAATCTCATAGAAGGAATTTTAGAATTAGTAAAAGGCAGAGGTATATAATTATTAGAACATAGCAGAGAATAAAGAAAAACAGATCTCACAAATTACAGTACGTTAAAGTTTGACTAACGTCATTACTTTTTGTAGGTGGGCCCCACATTATTATTTTTTAAATTATTATTATTATTATTATTATTATTATTAGGAAAAAAAAACTACACCTACCATCTCTCTTTCCCCACCTTCTTACCTACATAGAATTTAATAATCAAAATTTTAACCTTATTTAAGGAATGAGAATCTAAAAGTTACTCTATCTCCATACTTCATCTTCCTCTCATCTTCTTTTCCTCACCCTCTCTCGCCTTATTAACCTTTTCTTAATCTTCCTCTAGTCTGGTGATGATTCTTGGCAAACAGGAATTTAAATTTAAATTTAAATTCAAAAGGTTAGGTTATAAAAGATAATTCTTAATTATCTAATATATATATATATATATATATAAAGATCCAATAATGATTAGAAAAATGATTTTGAATTTTAGTTTAAGAGATGAATGTAATTCATCATCTTAAATTATTATTCAATCAATCAAGATATGAATTTAATTCATTATAATTTGGATTTTCCAATTCAAGTTTAGATTCGGTCTTTCTTGTGAGCATTTAAATTAAGGTTAGACTCTTATAAAGTGTTGATTTTTTGTGTGCCCTTTTTATGGACCTTTTTTTTTAGAAAAAAAGAAAATAAATGTGATCCATCATCTTAAATCAATCCAACAATCAAGATATAAATATGATTCATCATATTAAATTTAATCAATCAATCAAGATATGAATTTAATATGACTTGGTTGACAAGTAGTGGACTTATTACCTAAAACCTCATTTTTTTTAGTGCGTAAGCTGAAATTTCCTAAGGCAAATAGAACTAGGCACCAAGGCTATAAAAAGGAGAGGGTTTGACCTTTTTTTATACATCCTTATGCTCTCTAAATTTTGGTTTTTACCAAAGGTTTAAAGAAACCTTGTTCATCCTATCTTTAACCTAATTCCAAGAAACCACCACCTTCTTGAAAAAATACAAACCCAAGGAAACTAAAACTCAACCTTGTCCTCGCCTAGCAAGCGTCTAAGGAGTGGAAGGTTTCAAGAGAAAAAGTTCTTATTGCAATCAGAGGATAGCCATGTGGATTAACGTTAGAGGACATCAACAACTTTGAAGTCTTCGAGTGATCTAGGGTAATTCTAATCTCCAATAATCATTTTTATGAAATTATCTTAAACCCCAATAGTTGTTTTAACAAGTAAGAAACTCATGAATATCCACGAAACTCATGAATATTATAAATTGTTATGAATTCTCATGAGTACCGTAAAGAGTTACGGATTAATTATTAATAACTAATTAGCGTAATGAGTTAAGATTAATGATTCATGAGGACTGTTAGGAGTTACGAGTTTCCACAGCGATTAAACAAAATTTTTGTTTTCAACCTCATGAAACTTTACATGAAAGTCATGTAATAGGCAGATGCATGCTTCTAATCTCAAATGAATTGTTCTATTGTGCGTTGGCAAATGCATGCTTCTAATCTTAAATGAATTGTTCTATTATGCGTTGGCAGATGCATGCTTATAATCTTAAATTTATTAATTCTTACTTACCAGTCTTCATAGTTAGAAAAATTGTGTGATACACTAGCAATCAAAATTTATCACAGAAAAGAAATGCAAGATTATATTAACTAAACACACACACATATAGAAGTCAAGAAAGCTTATGTAAATAGTATGTAGTAATTAATCTGCAGACAAATGATCAAACGCTGGAGATAAAAGGAAATATTATATTATTATTCAGTTACGTAATTCAAATGTCTCATTAATTAACTGTACTTATTTTCTTGTTCTAAATCTCGCTTTTTTCTTGTTCCACAGAGGGCGTGAGCATTAGCAACAGTCTCTCCTCCTTCTTGCCCTAACGTTGTGTTGGTTGCTGCCATTCTCATTTTCTCTCACAACTCCAGTCACCTCCCAGCTTCCCATCCTTCTAATCACAGACCTCTGTGAGTTTTCATATTTCCTGCTTCCTTTAATTCCTTGCTTTTCTGCTTATCTGTAATTCCTTGCTTTTCTTCTCTCGTATGTTTCTGGCTTTCAAAGCAACACCAAGGCTCTGTTGACTTCCTCATAACTTAATCTGCTCTTTTAAACAAAGAGCACTCACTAAACATTGTAATGTTTTTCAGGAGAAGATGTATATGAACCAGTTCATTTTACATTGTGGCGGTGTGATCCTCCCATGGTAATTAAAATCTCGATTTATCACTACAATTTTACGTTTTTATGATTTTTTTTTCATTAAAACGATTTTACTAATTTTCCAAAAGCTTTTATGTTTTTACTGCAATAAAACGATTTATCAATGCAATATATATGATTTTTCTCACAATTAATTTAATTTTTCCCTTTCAAAATTAGCATTAAAAAATATATCATATTTTACCCTACATTTAAAAAACAAAATCTTAATGCTATCTCAAATGATCTTGAGAGTTAAAACTAATTTTTCTTTAGGTTTTTTCAAAAAAATATTCGAACCATTTTTTTTATTGAAGTTGGATGCCATTCATTTCCTAGAAAATACAAGATTTGGAATTTAAAAGAAAATCTAATAATAATTAATTAGTAACCAAGCTGATCTGTATGTTATTGTATGTTAGCTACTATGTGTTTTTTTTCCATAGCTTTGTTTAAATACAGATTAATTTGTTTTGATCTATTTATCTAAATACAGATTAAATTAATTGCCTATATCTTTTTCCTACATCTCTATATATGCTATTCCTGAAATTAAAAGATTGTTTTTAGGGATAAAAATGAAGTTGCCGTCACTCCTGAACCTGAGCCTGTTGACCTTGTTGATGTTTACATTCCTGACCCTGACCCTGTCTACATTCCCAACGATGTGTTAGTTCATACTTTTAAAAGACTCCCCATCAAATCCATACTCCAACTGCGATGCGTGTCCAAACATTGGCAACGTATCATAAATGGCCCCTACATGGTTGCAGAACACCTCCAATTCAGCCAGCTTAATCCCTTACTCCTCTTCCAGAGGGCTAATGACAAATATGACGAATTGGATTTATCACAATTCAACGACACCCATTTTGACCCGCTCAATAGCCAAGAGGTCAATCCTTTACAGGGGCAGGTTTGCGTTGTTGGCTGTGCAAATGGGCTGCTCTGCATGGCATTAGACCTAGAAGGTTATCTTGACCATTTCGTACTGTGGAATCCTGAAATCAAACATTCTCGAACTGTTGACGTCTTCAATAGTACATGTGTGGTGCAATGCGTTTTGGGCTTTGGATTTAACAAGAGAGACATCGATTACAAGATTGTGATGCTCTCTATTGGGTCTAAAGGCTTCGTAGATAAAGTGGAGGTGTTCTCCTTGTACTTCAATCAGTTTTGGAGGACGCTGGATTTTGGGGACTCACTTGATAACGTAGTGTTTGAATCTGACGGTGAGACTATCACCGGAGCTGGGGTGGTGGTTTGGCGTGCCAGCAGTAGTCCCTCCTCTAAGAATATCATGGTGTTGTTTGACACCGCTGTTGAGTCCTTTAGACTGATAGACTTACCCCCCTCTTGTCCATGGGCATTTGATTTCAAGTTTACTGAGTACCAGGAAAAGGTGGCTTTCCTTTGTACACCTATGGGAATAATTGACACAACTGTACTAGAACTGTGGGTGATGAACGAAGACATGGGGGGATGGACTAGAAGAATTAGGACTCCTCCTATTGATGGTGCTTGGGGACCAGCCGCCGTGTTCTTAGATAAGGTTATATGTGGCAAGGTACGTCATGATGAAGAGTTTGTTCATGATATTGAAATTGGAGATGATGGGCAACTTGCACTTGCCGAGATGATTTTGCATTGTCGCGATGTTAATACTTATGAGGTCAGAATGGTCGGCACTCATCGGTTTCAATCTGAGAGGTTCATCTTCAACTATGTAAAAAGTCTGGTGCCGGTTTTTCAGACACCTGGAGAGGCTTGATGGGGATGAAGTATTATGTCTCCATGTTTACTTAGTTTGAACACTTTTTGTTGGAATGTTAGAGTGAGTTTACGTTCTTGAGAATTATCAGCTGTTTCTAAGTTGCTTGATCTATTTGTCTATGATATGCCAGTTCTCTATTGGGATTTAACTACTTGTTACTTTTTAGCTAAACCCTAATCACTAGTTTATCTCCTCCTAGCACCTACAATTATTATAATTAAAGCTCATTATAACTTTATAATATATCCATAAAAATTAAAATAATATTACTCTCTTGTTCATTTTTATTTTATAAACCTTATGATGTGTTATCGCACAGATAAACAGATATAATATTGGAAACTGCAATCGTGTGATTTTTTAAATATTATATCTTAAAAATTAATATAATATTATTCAAAATTTCAACTATAATAATTATAAATTTGAAGACATATCAATCATGAGGTGCAATATCATTATTATCTTTAACCCTGTTATCGTTTGATTCATTTCTTCCTTCCCATTCTGCCTTTTATAATTATTATTTTAATTACGGAAGTTTGTTATCCATTAACTTTACTTAACAATACTTAACGGTTTAAAATTAATATTTAGAAAACTCGATTGTACTCATAACTAAAATCCAAAATAATCGAATAAATCAATTTATCCTATTCCTGTTATACTTATTCTTACATCCGGATCACACTTAAACACTCCGTTTTACATTGTTAGGGTGCAAAAAAGAAATTTACCTAAAGAAGGGAAAAAGAACAAGAAGAAGGATTTCCTTCTCCCAAACGTTTTCACAAAAAAATAATAAGAAAAAGTTTCCCTGGAGAATCTTGGCCCTTAAGAACGTTTTTACGAAAACTAATTAAAAAAATTTTTTTGGTCAAGTTTCTCGATGCTTGTCCTCTTAATGTTTTTTATCATATTTCAATGGATGAGATTTAATACGATGCTTGTCCTCTTTTTTGACCAACCAAGCCCATTTTGGTTTATATTTTCACCTCTTAATTTTATATTCTGTACCCTTTACAGTGATGTCACTTTGAGGGAAATGAAGGTGACGAAGTGATAGAGAGAGAAAAGTACGGAGGGTTATATTTAAGTATTAAGTCCATGGGAAAATTGACAAGTAAACATTAGAATGCTCTAATTCAGATAATTTGTTTACCGCCATGTATTTTCTTCTTCGCCATGGCCCTCGACGCGCATCTATTCCCAGTCACCATCGGGGCGGAGCAGGGGACTTGAACCAAACGGAGAATGCCATTGCGCCGTCACCGAATAGTCAATGCATTATTAAATCATAAAATTGTTAACAATAAAAAATTTTATATTTATTGAAAAAGTATTTCATGAGAATGACATTTACCTGACAAACTCAACCACATACTAACTGTACATGCTAGCTACTCTCTATTTTTAAATATAAACTTTAAATCTGAAAATATGTAAGTTTTAAATTTGGTATTTCTGTAAGTAAGGAGGTGCTTGTTGGGATCCGTATACGCAGCGGAAAGATTCATCCATTTAAAATTTACAAATCCCATGAAAAGGATCTATTAACGGCATTCAAATCGGGTAGTAAAGAACCATACTTATGCGAACTCGTGAGCGTCTTGCTCAATTCGATCTCGTGTGCATCCTACTCGATTAACAGGAGCCAACTCGGTGAATCCACTCGCTCTACCGGCATCCACACAAACGACCTCCAACACCAATAGCAGCTGCTAGCGCTTTCAGTATTTTCGTGTCTCTCCTTTTCTCTCTAGGGTTTCTCGCGGCTTTTCTAATACGCCTTGCAAAAGGTCCCGTAGGTTTTTCAAAACCCAATAGGCGTATTATATATTCAAAATTAATCCTTATTAATCTTGAAATTCTAATTTGGATTAAAATAATATATTAATTAAATCTATCCAATAGATCTAATCTAATCTATTTATTTAATCCGAATTAAAAAAGCCCGGCGATTTAATTTATCTCTATAAATTAAATATGAGATATGATATTTATCTATTTAATTAAATTTGAGATATTATATCTCAATTTTAATTAAATCATATATATGATATCTCTATTTGAAAATTAAATCGAGATACAATATCTCTAGTTGTTTTAAATATTTAATTTATAAAATAAATTAAATACAAAACAAAGATTATATAATAATATTATAATCTTCATTAAATAATAATATTATATTATTTTTAAATTTAATATATATATATATCCATCTTAGACTAAATGCAGTATTAATTAAATTTTAGACATATCTAAGATTCAATGAATCTGGACACTATTGCTCGTGTTGGGCTATTTTTGTGTGCAACCCTGCAAGCCCACATGAAATTGGCAATGTAAGCATACGTACAAAGTTTCACAAGTCGCAAGCGGCCTCTAGCAAGACATTGTGACTACCCAACTCATATGGGGATCGATGATACGATACTACCTATCATATAACCATGTCACATTCCTTTTATCACACGATACTTTGGTCAAAGATGAGGCATAGATAATGTCAACTTCCTATTCTTGACCATTACTTTCTCGATTCTTAAGTAGTCTAACAATTGAAATGGAAACTCTTTTCCATCGTAGTATGACCATACATTTCTCAAACTCACTCATCAAGGGGCCCAGTATTATCTCTCTACAAATGTGAGGAACAAATTCCATCTTGACCATTCACATTCCTCTGCATGAAAACCATTGATCCTGATCCAAGCCTTTATCATCACCCGGTCAAATGTGACTTTTGACTAGGTCAAAGATCAACGACTCATCATGTAGGAATCCATGATGATCTCAGGTCAAGGGCGTTGTGACGCGGTTATATATGAGATAAGCTTATGACTAAATCCATTTCTCATAGTGGGTCATTCAATACCTTGTACTCTTACAAGTGCCTATGACTTTGATTCGTATCTCCATACCTCATCAAAGTCATACTAGTGTTATTTCGTTTTTGTTCCCGCGTAGATGACCGGCCAGGGACATTTAGGATAATCTATAAGATATATCCAATGATGCAGTCATCACTATAAACATGCGAATGAAATGATAACGAAATAGAGAATACTTTAAATGACATTAACGTTTAAAGTACAATGACTTGCCCTTATGGCATAATTTCTAATAGTGCTTGTGTCAAAACATTTATTACGTTTTTTTTTTTTTATATCATTTTTATCATTTAATTGTATTTATTGTCTCTCTCACTTATCTTAAAAAAAATACATATTTAAAATCGTGAGGGGTGATGGGCTTAAATAATATTAAGAATAAAGTATTGGGATGTTTCAAAAAGTATCGGGATGTTTCAGAAAGTATCAAAACGAGGCTAAGGTGTGGGTCAAATAATTTGGTTAGAATCTAATAATTTTTATATGCAAGCTTAAATAATATGATGGACTGATGTCATGATTGTTATTAATTCATTAAATATATCCCAAGGCTGTGTTTTTTATGAATTTTTTTTTAAAGCATGTGTAGCGATCAAATAGAGCTTTGAATTATTATCTGCCAATAAAGTTATGAACATGTGATGGAATTAAAGTGTAATTATAATAAATCTGGTCATGAGGCTCTAAACTAATTAACATGGAAAATTGGAATTGAATTAATAATTCATATAAACATACAGAGAATATCTCCCTTTGCAAATGGCATTTCCAATTCACCAGCAACCTTATCATCACATGTCAATGAGGAAAACAACGTTCCCTAAGATGTCATCATCAAACTCTTTTGAATATGATCATTCAATTCCTCAAAACCACATTGTTTATTCAGTTCCTCCAATAGGCAAATGGAACCCACAGATTCCCTCCAATGGTGATCAATGTAACCCAGAACCATATCGTGAGCTACTGCCATATGATCACATGTCAATAGGGATGGCAATGCCCACAGACTCTTTTGATCATGATCATTCAACTCCTCGAAACAAAATTATATTGTTTATGCAGTTTCTCCAATATGTCAATCTGGCCCACAAAATCCCTCCAATATCAGTATCAAGAAGTGAAAGCCAAGAATGATATAGACTAAGGAGGAACATAGGTAAATGCATTACAAATTTCTCAATTCCATTATATATTGAGCGTTTAGAGCATGAAAAGCCCAGTAGCTTAAGTAAATGCCTAGTTGGGGGAAAAAACTCACTTTTTTGTGTTTGGGTTAGTGTCAAACACAAATGGGCTTCTCTAAAAAAGTCACATTTGGGAAAAGTTACAATCCATAGTATCTGGAGAGAGTCTGGAGCTCGTCCACCTCAGAAGTTACAAACAGACAAAATTCTAAAGGAAGAAGTAGCAAAATCAAATGCCAAGTTGACACGCACTTGATTAGCAGGCAGTTAGGAAATGCGTGGCCTTCTTGTGGGGACCATTAGCATTGATTTTTTGCAGCAACGTACTATTATTGACCGCAAACGTTGCTACGTGTCACTATCTTATTTTTGCAAAATTTAAGTAGAAAATAAGTCATCATTAACTCAAACGCAAATCACATTTACAATGTTACTTATATCTTATATTACTTTTACAAAAGTTAGATAGAAAATAAGTCATTTCTCCTAACGCTTAACTCTAATGAGATTGTTTTCTTCTTCTTCTTTTTTTAATCATGATTTCTTCTTATGATTGCTTTTATTGCCCTGAAGTTATCATTTTTCCCCCTCCCAAGGCTTCAAAAAAATTTTACAATCCCAGCTTTCATTTTTAGTTTGGCGTGTTGTAAAGTTCATGCTGTGGATGAGTTTGGGATTACTTTCATATTGAAATCTATTAAAGAAGAAATATTAATTTGGAATAAAACAAAAGTATTGAAAATGTGAAAATTATGTGGTAAGATATAGAAGATGAGTGTTTGAAAAAATAAACTCGTTTTTAATTTCGGCCAAGAATCATGATTTTTTTAAGTATTTCGAAATTACAAAACTTTAAAAGTTAAGAAGTTTATTGTATTCTTTTATGAGTTATATCAACAAAGTTGATGTAAGGAACCGTTGTATTTTTCTTGGGAAAAAAATAGACCCACTACAATTTATGAACAAGCTTTTTAAAGTTTGTAAAATTAGCAATCTAAACTCTCATATCAATCAATTATTTATAATATGCTAGAATATGATGGATCAAAGTTTTAAAAATCAGCTCCCTATCAAAACAAGTCCATATACTTGTTCCAAGTTTAATGGTCAAATTGTAGTCACCGGTTGTGATGAAGTTAATATCTTTTAATTTTATGCTAACTAATTAAAATAAGAAGTACTAATAATAATAGAAATATATATAAAATCAAGTTTAAATAAATCATAACAATAAAGTATGCATAGAAAAGGGGAAAAATAATTTAAGAAAGTTACTAAAGAACTTATTATTTTAAAAATAAAAATAAAAGAATTATGAGATGTAAGATGCTCCTCCTCATCATTAATATGCTCAACGATTTTATATAGAAATTTTGTAGAAATTTCTTTATTAAATATGATAAATGATGAATGTTAATGGATTTAATTTTAATTATTTAGATTTAAAATATATCCAAATCAAATTATTGTCATTTTTATATTTAATTATTTAATTATACATTAGTAATACCTATTTAATAATAAAAGTAAACTCTACGAGTTTACGATCGATTGTTCACACATTACTTAATTTACGCCATCATGTCGTGAGTTTCTTAAACTTACTTAATTTGATAACTTTGGTTGCAGGAATGGTGCTAGACAACCTAGAAGAAATGTTAAAAGAGGAAATAAATTTGCCCGTGTTAAAACCTGTATATAATTTTTAAAAATTTTGTGGGAAAAATTAAGTATATTAATTTTATATGAAATAATATCTTATAAATAATGACTATTGTTTATTTTTTAATGAGATTATCTTAATTAACTTCTTACTTTGTTTTTTTGGCGGGAAAATCCCTTATAAAGCTACTTAAAATAGAAAAATTTTAAATCGGGTTGGTAAATTCAACAAATCATTAATTAAGAAGGAAAGAAAACCCTCAAGGCCCGGGTTGATAAATTCAACAAATCATTAATTATATAAAATTCTAAATTACATTAATGACTCAATTAAAGATTTATTGAATTTACCAACTGATTTAGAATTTTTTCTATATTTTCCTTTTTGGCCATCAAAGTTCTTGACTTTTGTTATAAATGTTATTTTTTGCCCACTTAATTATTGATTATTTATAATGATAATTTGATTTGATTCGAAGATCGGGAACATATCACGCAAATTTTTTTTGTTTTAGTGGGAAAAGGAGGAAAGAAAACCCTCAAGACCCCGGGAAGGACCCTCGTCTTGCTCAAATGCTCATCATCTCAGTGCAGAATGAGACAAGAAGACAGTGTGGACCTTCCAGCATTGCTCATGGTCATAGCTCATCATCGTCGTCGTCGTCATCACAGAAGCTGAATGCTCAATTTCTCTCTTTTCAATATTTCTGCATATAGACACCGCTGGTTTGTACTTTAGGGCTGACCACCCTAATAATGGCAACGACGTCGCAGCCGCACCGCTACTGCGGCATTGCCTCCATGGGACCCGGCGGTGGCAGCATTGACGCACTCAATCAGATCCTGGCTGACCTCTGCACTCGCGGCAATCACAAGGTACTGTTTTAAACTTCTAACATCACTGAGGTTTTGCGATATTATGCCGATAGTATGTGGTTACAGAAGTACCCTTATGGACTAAGAGCTAAACTATGGTCCCGGAAGGACAAAAGAACTGATTTTTGTTTTTTTGGTTTTCTCATTAATGTGCAGGAGGGTGCTTCACTTGCTCTCAAGAAACAGCTGGAGGAAGAAGCTCGTGACCTTAGCGGTGAAGCTTTTTCTCGTTTCATGGATCAGTTGGATGATCGAATTTCTGGTCTTTTAGAGAGCATTGATGTGGCTGAGAATTTGGGGGCTTTAAGGGCTATTGATGAGTTGATTGATGTGGCACTTGGAGAGAACGCTTCTAAAGTTTCAAGATTTTCCAGTTATATGCGGAATGTGTTTGAAGGGAAGCGCGATCCTGAAATTTTGGTTCATGCTAGTAGGGTCCTGGGCCACCTAGCCAGGGCAGGTGGAGCAATGACCGCAGATGAAGTGGAACGCCAGGTTTGTGGATACTGAGAGGACAAAATGCTTTCTTTTTTTGAAGCAGCATATTCTAAACTGTTTTATCGTCAGGTTAAAATTGCTCTGGATTGGCTTAAAGGTAACAGAGTGGAGTATCGTCGATTTGCTGCTGTTTTGATCTTGAAAGTAAGTGTCATTTCCTTGTTCAGTTGCGCCAGGTGAATTTGGTTGATAAAGTCTGAGTAGATCGAATTTATTTTTATTTCCTTTGGTAGGACCTTCTG
This sequence comes from Acacia acuminata, assembly GCA_019022655.1. Lineage (NCBI taxonomy): Eukaryota > Viridiplantae > Streptophyta > Magnoliopsida > Fabales > Fabaceae > Acacia > Acacia acuminata. The sequence goes on from JAFJYI010000035.1 coordinate 2,205,240, forward strand.
GAGGCTCTTAAAGTTTTTGGTTTAGCCGACTACTTTTTATTTTTTTTAAAAAAAACTGTGAATTTATTTATGAGCAAATTCTCTTCATATGCTTTTATGTTGGTGGTCAATATCTTTCAAATCTCCCATTTCCCCCAAATATATGGATTATATTCTGGCTGCTGCAGGAAATGGCAGAAAACGCTTCAACTGTCTTCAATGTTCATGTACCTGAATTTGTTGACTCTATCTGGGTTGCTTTGAGGGATCCAGCATTGCCAGTTCGTGAACGAGCTGTGGAGGCATTGCGTGCCTGCCTGCGTGTAATTGAGAAGCGTGAGACACGATGGCGTGTTCAATGGTCAGTTCATACTTCATTCAGTCTGAATCTGGTTGTAATGTTGATATTACCTCTGGTTATAGTTGACGTCCTTTGTTTGATCATAATGTTTGCTAACATGGTATAATTCTAAACTCTATCACAGCCATTTGGCACATACGTTCTTAATTTTAATCTTCATTTAAACGTCTCTATGAGGGAGTAAGTTCTTCTTGTTTTTCTTTTTTTACTGGCAGGTATTATCGAATGTTTGAGGCAACACAAGATGGATTGGGTAAAAATGCCCCAGTGCACAGCATACATGGTTCATTACTTGCAGTTGGGGAGCTTTTAAGGTCAGTAGATTTCCCAACATTTGCATTACTATGCAGAAGTTGTGTCCATTTTTCAAGCTGGCATTTTGTATTTATGATGGATTCATAATTTGGTGAGTTCAAGCTAATGCATGAGTTTAATTTTGGCCAGGAATTCTGGTGAGTTCATGATGTCAAGATACAGAGAAGTTGCCGAAATTGTTCTCAGATACCTAGAGCATCGGGACCGGCTTGTCCGTCTAAGCATAACTTCACTGCTGCCTCGAATTGCCCATTTTTTGCGTGATCGTTTTGTTACTAACTACTTAACAGTATGTTAGCTTTCCTTAATACTTGATTGTGCTTTTCAAAGCTGGGAGGAAAACATTTGAGAATGGGGCTTTTATAGTAATTTCTAACATTTATTTTGTTGAGTGCCAATCTCTTGCAGATATGCATGAATCATATACTTGCCGTCTTGAAAACACCTCAAGATCGTGATAGTGGGTTCATTGCTCTTGGGGAGATGGCTGGAGCCTTGGATGGGGAGCTCATCCATTATTTGCTGACAATAACTACTCACTTACGTGATGCGGTATGTTGCTGTAGTTGTTGACTTGATGTGTGTCCTCAGTCATTAGTTATCTTAGTGCCTTTTGCATGTCCTATGTGGATTTTGTGGTTGGTTGATTAGTTTATTTTCAGATCCCTTCATGTGACAATGACAAGATTTGACGGGTGACACATTTATGAATGTAGATTGCTCCGCGTAGGGCTAAACCTTCACTCAAGGCCTTGGCTTGTGTTGGAAGTATTGCAAAAGCAATGGGGCCTACTATGGAACCTCATGTACGTCGTCTTCTGGATATTATGTTTTCTGCTGGTCTTTCAACCGTACTTGTGGAATCCCTGGAGCAAATAAGTAACAGGTACATTGTTTTTTTTGGTTAAAATAAGTTTTTAGTGTTTAATTTGATAGGTTATTACAATATTGTTTAATTCATTATCATTTCAGCATTCCATCATTGCTGCCAACTATCCAAGACCGGTTGCTGGACAGCATATCTTTGGTTCTTTCTAAGTCCCACTCTCCTCTGGGGAAGCCTTCTGCAAGCATGGGTAGAGGAACAATGGTGAATGCACCTCAGCAAGTTTCAGAGCTTAGTGGTCCTGCCTTAGTACAACTTGCTTTGCAGACTCTTGCTCGTTTCAACTTCAAGGTTCTGTGGTTTTGTTGTTTGTAATTTATCGGACTCATTTTCCATTTTAACAGTGATGCCACTTTTTCACCTCCCTTTTTTATTCAAGTTGTTAGAATGCTGCCAGAGGGTTTAAACTTATTTTATGCTATAATATAGGGCCATGACCTACTAGAGTTTGCCAGAGAATCAGTTGTTATCTACTTGGATGATGAGGATGGAGCCACTCGAAAAGATGCTGCATTATGTTGCTGTAAATTAGTTGCAAATTCCTTTTCTGGCATAGCATGCGCCCGTTTTGGTTCTAGTAGGTCAAATAGATCAGGGGGGAAGCGCCGCCGGCTTGTTGAGGAGGTTTGATGTTTACAAACACTTTTTGTTTTATGTGGATAATTTATTTCTTAGATTTTGTTTGGCATTGTCAGTTGATTTATGTTTTTTGTGCTGATAATTTAAAAAAAAATCTACTGCTAAGTTATGGAACTAGTTTATGGCCACTCCTTTATGGATTTTTTGTGTGTCTATTTATGATAAGCTCTTAGTGTTCAATATTTCATATTTTTTTATAATATAATCTTACTTTTTATTAAAAAAACACACACACATATATATATATATATTTATCTTTTTAATATCCACATGATTATTTTTGTTCAAATCAAGACTAAAAATAGGATATGGTCCTTTTCAAAGGGAAAAACGATATGGCATGTGGCAACAAAACAAACCTCCGAGGAGATGAATGAGTTGGTTTAGACTTGGGGGTGGGGTGGCAATTAAAACTCAAGTCAAACCACGGGTACAGCCTATAATTTTGCCCCCATGTTAATGCTGCTAAGTGCTGCAGTTTGATTGGGAGACTTCATGTTTGTGGGACCTTTGATTCCCATAAGGGTGCCAGCGTTTAGGGTATGCTTAGAAGTTTTAGATCCGAAGGGATGGAAGGGAAAAGGAAATGGGGGGATTACTAATAAGAAAATGTGAAAAAGCAACGCAATTTGGGATGGTGGTTGGGGGGGGTGGAATTTGGTAATTTTAATCTGAGATATGATTTTGCAGATGGATATTCCTATTTAATTTCATCCTGCAGACTAGCACTTTTGTATTGCAAATGTCAGTCTTTCAGTGCTTTTGTTATATTTTTGGATATTGTTCTTAAGTGAGTAATTCACACTTAGTTGATATGCTTGTTGCTGATTGAAATTGACACAATCCAGCTTGTGGAGAAGCTTCTCATTTCGGCTGTAGCAGATGCTGATGTTACTGTCCGTCACTCTATCTTTACTTCTCTGCATGGAGATAGAGGTTTTGATGAGTATTTGGCACAGGCTGATAATTTGAGTGCAGTATTTGCTGCTTTAAATGATGAGGTATGACTGCTAGACTTTTAGTTTCACCAAGAACACTGTCCCCTCCCTTCCCGGGAATTTAAGAGGGGTCAGGGCTTGTGTGCAAAGTATCTACTTTGTAGCGTTTTGCCTATTGAGCAAAATCCATCATATTTGGAAAGGTGTTTGATGCCATTGCCTTTTGATTTTAGTTTTGTTTTCTTGGTCCTCATTTTTTCGTTAAGCTCTACTGGGTGAGTGATTATAATTTTTTGGATAGGCATGTTTTTGGTCTAAGGTTGAGTCTTATCTTGGTGAGGATATACCATTTTCTTTCTGGCTTGTAGCTATCTCATTGATTGTTTTCCTCTGTTGTACCCAAGTGAATGTCTCATGAATTTAGAGGAGGGTGGTGCACAGCTTGAAAGGTTCTTTTTTGGGTTTAGGGAGTGCATGTGCTTTTTTGTTGGTTATTATGTCTTTCCCTTCATTTGTTTAGAGTAAATTATGTTTTCCTTCCCTAGATTTTTTTTTATAATCTATGTTTACACCTCTTGAGTTTTTAAAATGTTAGAGTAACCTGCCTGACTTTAAGTTTCATAAGCATTAACTTGGCCTTTTGGTCATTCATGCTGCATTAGTGCATTGAACTAGGTATTGGGATTTTTTGGGAAGAAAGTGCATCTGGTGTTGGGAGAATATAAGCTCATCTGACTTCTAAGTTAATGGAGATGTTTTAGTATTGCTTACAATTCAAAGAAAGAAAACTAAGTGCTTCTTTGCACTTGTGTAGAACTTTAGTTTCCTGCAATTTGTTCTTGAACCTCCATCTTGTTCTTTTTTGCCTCCTGAAGCTCCATCTTGTTGATAATTAAGCCTAGTTCTGCAGGATTTTGATGTTCGAGAGTATGCCATTTCTGTTGCTGGAAGGCTATCGGAGAAAAATCCTGCATATGTTCTTCCAGCTCTTCGCCGCCATCTTATACAGTTGTTAACATACTTAGATCAGAGGTGATTGAAGGACTTATTCTGTTGGTTGATGAATAAACATCTGAAAATATCTTGGTTGTGTGAGTGAGTTGCTTTTGTTGGACAAGGTTTGTTTTTTATTCAATGTCTTTGAATTATCTTATTATGTCAGCAGTGCAGATAGCAAATGCAAGGAAGAAAGTGCAAAATTACTTGGTTGTTTGATAAGGAATTGTGAAAGGCTAATACTTCCATACATAGCTCCAATTCATAAGGTTTAACTAGCTGTGACGTTTGAGATAAATTCTTGTTTTGTTTCATTTTCTACTTTCTTAGTAAATTTCTGATTATATCAGGCACTTGTAGCTAGACTTATTGACGTCAGTGCCAATACTGGAATTATAAGTGGAGTTCTTGTTACTGTGGGGGATCTTGCCAGAGTGGTGAGAACTTTTCTCTTTTTATGATGTGCTTGCTATCAGTTTTTTCTTCAAAATACTTACCTGCATATCTTGGGTTGTGATTCTGATTAGGGTGGTTTTGAGATGAGGCAATACATTCCTGAACTTATGCCTCTAATTGTTGAAGCATTATTGGATGGATCATCTGTCTCAAAACGTGAAGTGGCTGTTATTACACTCGGTCAAGTTGTGCAAAGCACTGGGTATGAACTTATCTTTTGTTTGTATGACAAGAAAGTTACTCGTTTATTTCTTCATTTGATGAATCTTTTTTGGGATATATAACATTATGTAACAAACTGTTAAAAGTCACGCAGCCCCAAGGCATAAATAAAATTTTTGAAGAGCACTCTGCAGTCCATTTGTTTTAAAATAAAAATCTGCAGCCCAATGGACTCACTATTCTATCCCATGGCTATGGAAAAGATCTCTGGCTAAGAATTGTCTATTTTGGTCCAGCTTTTAACAGCTCAAAGCTTTGAAAAAACTACTCTTCTTTTTAAGAGTCATGAGGCTGGGCAAATCAGTGGCTTAAGAAAAATATCCCACAGTTCATTGCAAGGCTCCTATCCACCTTCATGGCACAAAATAAAATGACTGTTTGTCTCTGAACTCTGAAAGCACATAAAACAAATATCCTTAGAAGGAGGCTCATGAAGCTTACAAGTCTGTAGCAAATCATTTAAGTTAATTCCTAACAAAATTGTTGAGCTTAGAGGGAACTTTAGCCTTTTAAAGGGACAAAGAAAAGATTTGCAGTGTGTGTATTATATAAAACTCATTAAAGAAGGAATTATATGTAGGAGGATGGGGTATCTTCTCAGGAAGAAGCTCACCTAAACTGAATAAGAAAAGAAAATGAAACTAAATGTTAAATGTGCAGCAAAGCTGCCCATTCCCTTTGCATACTTAAAGGAGATTCTCCCTTGAAAATGTCCCAAGATAAGCACTGCTTATAAAGACAAGGAAACCTTTTAAAATATAAGTGTTCCATCTCTGCCACATATTCCAAATTATTGCAGAAAAAGACACATTGCTATAGAGTTCCTACCTTTTGTCTGGTCAAAATGTTTAGACTGACTATGTGAGGAGAAACTGCCTTAAAGAAAAAAATTATGATTGATGAACTCATGTATCATTTTGGGAGTGTGGACCATAAGTAGAAAACTGTTGCCGGTTTGCTTGTCTCTGTATTTTGTTTGTATATGAATTGGAATTTGAATTCATTTTCTCATTTTCTGCTATATTGATGGATGTCAAATTTGTGTCATGTACAGTTATGTCATAACTCCATATAACGAGTATCCCCTGTTACTTGGCTTACTCTTAAAATTGCTGAACGGTGAATTAGTTTGGTCCACCAGACGAGAAGTATTGAAGGTAACTTTAGAAGTTAGAACTACGCATATAATTCCTTATGCTACACCCTCAGACATGTAACTAAAATATCCTTGGGTTCCCCAGGTACTTGGGATTATGGGTGCTCTAGATCCTCATGAGCATAAACGAAATCAACAAAGATTGCCTGGGCCTCACGGAGAAGTCACACGTCCTGCCAGTGATTCTGGTCAACATATGCAGTCTATGGAAGAATTTCCCATGTTGGACCTGTGGCCTTCTTTTGCATCATCAGAAGACTATCATTCCACGGTAGCTTATGAAAATCCCTCAGGAGTTATTTGTTTCTATTTTTTTATTGTAAGTTTAAAAACATTCTTTTATTATTTCAGGTTGCAATTAACTCCCTTATGCGTATATTGAGGGATCCATCACTTGCCAGCTACCACTTAAAGGTGGTAGGGTCCCTCATGTTCATATTCAAGGTATGCATAAAGGTGTTATCCTTTTTCTTCTTAGGAGAGACTGGTTGTCGGACCAAAAGAGAAATGAACAGAACACAAATTCTTTATCCTCCATGAAAATGAAACCGCTTTTATTTGTAGATGTTTTGTTTTTCTAAAAATAAAAAATAAACTCATTGTTGAAGCCCTTGTTTTGGTGAAATTATTTTAGCTGTGTGAATGTGAAGCATAATTAAGAGTGCTCTTTCTTTTATTAGATTATATGTTTAAATAATTACTGTAATTCTTCCTCACTAATTGTTGTTCTTGGTGTTAATTTTGATTGTATTTCTTCTTTGTGAGGATAGTCAATGGGACTTGGCTGCGTACCATACTTGCCAAAGGTTAGTCTTGATCTTGCACTTTGTTATTTATGTTACATCCTTTCCACATTCATTCCATCAAAGCTTACTGTATTTTGTGTCCTGCTTGTATTTTTGGCGACACTTTTTGGCACATTTCATAGTTGTTTTAAGGGAATTTCTTTTTCTGATGTACAGAGAGATCGGATAATTTTTTGAGCCATTTTGGCTTATGTTTTTTTGGGATGATTAATTATCCTCCACTTTGAGTACATTTATTTCCTTTGATGTTATCCTTTCTCCTTTTTATTAAAAAATTAGTTATTTCACTTGGTAGCATATTCAACTATGGCATTTGAATTCTTTTTTGACACTGAGATAGTGGTACATTTGGCTGTGGAGATAAAAAAATCTTCTCACTTGTTTGTTACACATTCTCTTAACTTTCTCTTTCATCTAGGTTTTACCTGATCTCTTTCATATTGTCCGGACATGTGAAGATAGTCTGAAAGACTTCATTACGTTGAAGCTTGGAACTTTGGTGTCTATTGTGCGCCAGGTACATTTTAACATTAATAAATTGCTAAATGATCTGCTGTTTGGTTATCATATGTTCATGTAATGTGATGTGGTTGTGCAGCATATTCATAAATATTTGCAAGAGTTGCTTTCTCTAATATCAGAATTGTGGGCATCATTTACTCATCCAGCACCAGCACGCCCTTCCCTTGGCTATCCAGTAAGTTTGGCAAATTTTCCAAATTGGTGGATTTTGTATGGGTCTTCACATGTTTGATCCGTATATATTTGTCATTGTTTCAGGTTCTCCACCTAGTTGAACAGCTTTGCCTTGCTCTCAATGACGAATTCAGAACATATCTTCCAGTTATTCTGCCAGGCTGTATTCAGGTCCTTAGTGATGCAGAACGATGCAATGACTACACTTATGTTCTTGACATTCTCCACACCCTTGAAGTGTTTGGTGGTTAGTGCTATTTTCTGTGGTATATTTTGTATTATGCGTACCTTTGACTTTTCTTTTGACCAATTGGTGGAAGAAAGAACTTATGATTTGGGCAGTGTGCTTTTATGTGGGTTTGTGGAGCTTATGGCTGGAGTAGGATAAGTTTTGAATAACTGATTTTTTGTTTGTGATGCTAATAAAGGCTATTTCTTGAATCTTTTCTCATAGCCAAACTTTTGTGGTAAAATGATCATGAATCTCATGACAAATGGTTGTAGTTTGTTACTTGCCTCCAAAATTAATATATCAGGACAGGTATGGTGGGGTCAAGCTTTATCCATGCTTCAAGACCAAAAAGATCTTGTGTATGGAGAAGTTTTGGAGATAATAATAGAACTCTTCATTGTCATTGACCTGCATTTTAAGCTTTTGACTTAAGGTGTTTATTGGGAGTTCTTTCATACCATTTTGATTTAAGTGCTTGATCTATAAACAGATTTCTTTGATGAATTTACAGATGGATTGGATGGCTCTATTGAACTCATTTTCATTTACTTTTTTTTTTTTTTTTTTTGTTTTTTCTGTTTTGTCTTTGTACTTCTGTTAACATTATTTCCTAAAGAAGATGGTCAGTATTATTCCAGTGCAAAAAATATAATCTTGTATAAAACTTTGGTAGCTTAGTGCCAAGCTTTTCATGGGTGTAAGACCTGGTTAATTTGATTTTGCTGTACGAACATGAATTAGCTACTTATATATATAGATCTTATGTTAATAGATGACTATATATTCTTTGTTATGTAGGGACTTTGGATGAACATATGCATCTTCTGCTTCCTGTACTTGTGCGCTTATTTAAAGTGGATGCCTCAGTAGACATCAGACGTGCTGCAATAAAAACATTGACAAGATTGATCCCCCGTGTGCAGGTAAGTTACCATGCATTCACTCTATGTGTTCAGATTTAATTTGTTTATGCCAGATAAAATGTGTTTTTTTTTTTTTTTTTTTTTGGGGTTTTTTGTCATGATTATTCTGGCCGGTTGTCAATATTTTTATCTTCCATTGTCAGGTCACTGGTCACATATCTTCTCTTGTGCATCACCTGAAGCTAGTTTTTGATGGGTGAGTCCTCAGTTTCTATCATTTAATTTCATATCAATATGATTATCCCCATTTTGTTCATGTATTCTATGGTATTCTTCTCTGTCATTTGGTCTTGTGACTCCAGTAATTTTACTTATCATTTACAGGAAAAATGATGAGCTCCGAAAGGATGCCATTGATGCACTTTGTTGTCTGGCTCATGCCCTTGGCGAGGATTTCACACTTTTTGTTCCATCCATACACAAGCTTCTACTCAAATATCGCTTACGGGTCTTGACTTTTCCTTTTTTCTTAAAAAAATATTTTAATGGGTGATTAATATCTATTTTGCATTGGAAAGTTGTAAGAAAGTTTATGTTTCTTCAGCACAAGGAATTTGAGGAAATTGAAGGGCGTCTTCAAAGACGGGAACCATTAATCCTTGGTAGCACAGCAATTCAAAGATTGAATCTGCGACTTCCTGTTGAGGTCATCAGTGACCCTTTAGATGATGTGGAGAATGATCCTTGTGAAGATGGATCTGATGTACAGAAACTAAGAGGCCATCAGGTATCTTTCTCTGGTGATGTCTTGTATAGTTCCAACCTTTTGTCCAATCTTGATTGAGCATGCTCAATGGCTTTTGTTTTACATATATATCTTCAATGCTATGAATATGTTTGTGCGAAGACGCCAATCAAGGAGATGAGTCCGAGAATACGATAGTTTATTCATTCGCTTAACTTGGAATTATATACAGATGCTAATAATAATTAAATAATCTTCTGACCTAGGCAGTTCCTATAATCTAGGGATTACAATCAGGAATATAATTATGAAATTCAAAAACCATAATCTGCTAACTTAATTCCTAAAATCTCTCTAACAACTTAGTTAAGATAATTGCATATAATTTGCTAACTTAATTCCTAAAATCTCTCTAACAACTTAATTAAGATAATTGCATAATCACATATGCTAACTAATTAAATCTGGACTTCCAACACTCCCCCTCAAGTTGGAACATAGATGTTGATCATGTCCAACGTGCCAACATGATGCTCGAACTTATCTTTGGTTAACCCTTTGGTCAGCATATTTCGATCTTCTCTCTTATGAAATGTTCTGGGTTGTGTGAGATGATAGATGACATACTTAAGACTGATAATCCCACTATCGATCTTCTCTCTTATGAAATGTCGATCTATTTCAACATGTTTAGTTCGATCATGTTGTACTGGGTTGTGTGAGATGTTAATAGCTGCCATGTTGTCAGAATAGAGCCTAACTGGGAAACTTGCATTCATCCGTAGTTCTTCAAGTACCTTTAAGAGATCCGAATATACTTTCTTTTTGATCTGGCTACCTCCATTCCAAGAAAGTATTTCATTTCTCCAAGGTCTTTGACTTGAAATTCCCGAATTAGAGCTTGTTTAATTTGATCAATTTCTTCTTCATCATTTCCTATTAGGACAATATCATCTACATATATAGCTAAAACAGCTATCTTCCCATTTGTATGCTTGAAGAACATAGTATGATCACTTTGTCCTTAAGTGTATCCTTGTTTTTTTCAAGACTTGGGTAAATCTTTCAAACCAAGCTCTGGGAGATTGTTTTAGACCATAAAGTGACTTTTTGAGTTTGCATACCTGGTTTGCTTTCTTTCTTGGGAACCCTAGAGGAGATTTCATGTATACTTCTTCCCTTAGTTCTCCATTAAGGAATTCATTCTTCACATCCATTTGGTGTAGGCGCCAGTCTAACTTTGTAGCCAAAGATAACATAATTCAGATTGTGTTTGGTTTTGCAACGGGGCAAAACCTTTTAGTATAATCCATCCCATAGGTTTGAGAGAAACCTTTTGCCACAAGCCGTGCCTCATATTTATCAAGGCTTCCATCAGCTCTGTATTTTGGGGTGAAGACCCACTTGCAGCCAACTGCTTTCTTCCCTTTTGGTAGATCCACAAACTCCCATGTTTCATTATGGATTAGTGCTTCCATCTCAGCTAAGACAGCTTGTTTTCATTCAGGATCGTCCAGTGCTTCATCTACGTTTTTAGGTATTGTGATACCATCAAGTTGAGAAACAAAAGCATGGTATTTAGACGATAGAGCCTAATATAATACAAATTTCTCTATGAGATGTTGTGTGCATGTTCTGGGTTGCTTCCTTGTAGCAATTGGTAAATCCAGACCATCAACACTATCAGAGTTGTCATCAGTTTTCTCTATTTGTAAATCATGCTCTTCGCCATGTTCATCTTCTGGACCTATCACTTGTTCCAACTCAGGGCTTGTGCTGTGAACTTGAGGTACTTTATTACCACCTGTTTTTGATAGCCTTCGTGTATAGATATTCTTCCATTTATTAGGATTGGCGGTCTTATCTCCCCCAAAAGTAGTTGTTTGGGTAATTGTTTCCTCATACGGCTCTAGGTTGGGAATATAGAGAGTAGTGTCATGGAATGCAGGTTTAGGCAAGGGTTCTGGTGAGGATTCAGATGCTGTTAAGGTCTGAAATTCCTTGTAATTCTCCCCTTGAATTGAGGACGGGGAATAGAAAGGGACATTCTCATGGAAGGTAACATCACAAGAGACAAGTAGACGTTTGGTAGTAGGATCATAGCATTTATAACCTATCTGAGAAGCAGAGTAGCCCAAGAAGAGACAACGAACAGCCTTAGGGTCAAGTTTGGATAGCCTATCTGAGAAGCAGAGTAGCCCAAGAAGAGACAACGAACAGCCTTAGGGTCAAGTTTGGATGTGTGGTGGAGGTGAACATATGAAGTGCATTCAAAGACTCTAAGCGGAAGGGTATTTTCAAGGTAGGGAGTATGAAAGTGGTCATGGAGGACCTGGAGTGGGGTTTTGAATGAGAGGTTTGCTGGGCATGCGATTAATGAGAAACACAACAATAAGGATTGCATCTCCCCAATGGTACTGTGGAATAGAGGAGTTGAGCATGAGTGCTCTTGCGGTGTCTAGAATATGACGATTTTTTCTCTTGGCAATACCATTTTGTTGGGGTGTATTTAGGCTTGTGCTTTAATGAATGATTCCATGTTCATGGAGAAAGGTGGTGTTAAAATACTCAGTGCCATTATCAGAGTGTAAAATTCAAATTTTTGTTTGAAATTGGGTTTGGATCATGTTATAAAAGGTAATGAAGGTTTGGGGAACCTCGGATTTGCTTGTTAAAAGGTAAACCCAACTTACTTGGGTGTGATCATCAATAAATGTGACGAACCATTTTGAGTTTGTTCTATTAGAGATGCGGGATGGTCCCCACACATTACTGTGGGTAAATGGCTGTGAAGCACGATATGGGATACTAGAAAAGGATGTTCGGTGATGTTTCGCACGTTCACATGTATCAATAAAATTGAGAAAGATCTTTATTGGAATAAATTGAAGGAAATAGTTTTAACAAATAATCAAGATTAGGATGACCTAACCGCTTGTGCCACAACTCCAAACTACTAGTCCTAGGGAGAGACACTTTATTGCAAGAGGTAGTACTACGAAAATTACTATCATCTAGGTAATAAAGTCCATCACGTTCACTAGCAACGCCAATCGTCGTCCCCATGAGTAGATCCTGAAAAATACAGTGAGTGGTAAAGAAGTCAGCATGGCATCGTGCATCATTGGCTAACTGACGAACAGATAACAAATTGCATTTCAAAGTAGGAACATGTAGCACATTTTGTAGAACCAGAGTAGGAGAGACTTTTACATCCCCGAAAGCAGCAACAATAGAATTAGACGCATCGGCAATGGTAACGGTCATTTTAGTGTCGGCTGGAGTATAGTTTAGAAATAGTGAAGCGTTATCTGACATATGGTCAGAAGCTCCTGAATCTACAATCCAGCAATTCCCAACACTCGTACCTTTGATAGCTGATAGAGCTTTAAAGAAGTTACCTCGTTTGACTATTGTGGTGGTGGGTTGCCTGAGGAGGTTGTAGTGTAGATAGCAATTCAATGATTTTGTCAAATTTATCACCTTGTGGTGTTGCGGTGGTAGAAATAGGATCAGCTTCTTTGGATGTTTTAGTGACATAGCTTCTGCTTAGCTGTTTCCTTGGCTTCCAATCTGGTGGTTTTCCATGGATTTCCCAGCACGTGTCTATAGTGTGACCCACCTTCTTGTAGTGATCACAGGTTGGTTGCTCTCGGTTGGGACGAGAGTCATTAGAGCGGGCAGCTAAGGCCGACAGTTCTGGACTTCTGATTTGTGGGCCATTTTGAGGTCCCGAGGCCTCCTTAAGCATAACACGTTTTCTGGATTCTTCATTCCGAGTGTTGCAAAGGCTTCTCGGACACTTGGAAGGGGAACTTGACTTAAAATTCTACCACGAATGTCATCATAAGATTTGTCTAGGCCTGCAACGAGTTCAAACAGCCTAGCTTTTTCTATTTTCTTAGCATGGGCAGCAGCATGAGATGTACAACAAGGAGTGTCACCACTTATGAGATCGAGTTCTTGCCAAAGCGTGCTTTTGGCAAGATAATAATCACCCAAAGGAAGACTACCTTGTTTAAGATCCCAAACCTTTGCCTGGAGATCGAAAATGTAGGAGGAATTGCCACCGTCACTATATGCTTCAAGTAAAGCGTCCCACATCTCATGAGCAGACTGCATGAACATGAAGTAGCGTTTTACGGAGGGCCCCATGGAGTTGACGAGCCAGGAACAGACCAGTGCATTTGCAACTTGCCAGACTTTCGTTGCTTTCTCATCGAAAGATGGAGGTGGCGGTGATCGGCCAGTGACGTGGCCTAGCTTGCCGTGACCTTTGAGGGCGAAACTGACCGACTGAGCCCATTCTCTATTGTTCTCGCCAATCTGATGCTTTGGGATGATGGTTGTAGAATTAGAGAGAGAAAGATAGAGAAAATATACTCAAATAAATGTGTTTATTCATATGCTCAATATGGTATTTATACATAAAAGAGAAGACAAGAGAGTAATGACTCATTATGATGATTAATTCCCTAATCACTCATAATTCCTATAATCCCTGATTATGTGTGATACTAATTAATTATAATATATTTACACTGATGTATTTCCTAACAATGGTGATAGCCGATCCTTCAATGGTGGTTGTCGTGGAGCGCGGAACGCCAGTTTCTGAGGACTCTCCTGTCGCCATTATTGCTGAGTGGTGCGTCGAGCGGTGAGAACTTGACTCCTGCTTTGGTGGGTGATCGCCAGACATCATCGCAGATGGAGATATGATCGACGTTGTAGCGGATCCTTTGATACCATGTGCGAAGACGCCGATCTGAGAGATGAATCCGAGAATACCATAGTTTATTCATTCGCTTAACTTGGAATTATATACAGATGCTAATAATAATTAGATAATCTTCTGACCCAGGCAGTTCCTATAATTTATGGATTACAATCAGGAATATAATTACAAAATTCAAAAACCATAATCTACTAACTTAATTCCTAAAATCTCTCTAACAACTTAATTAAGATAATTGCTTATAATCTGCTAACTTAATTCCTAAAATATCTCTAACAACTTAATTAAGATAATTGCATAATCGCATATGCTAACTAATTAAATCTGGACTTTCAACAATGTTGCTTATACGATTTACTGTGTGACATATGGTGACAGGCAGCTCTATAGTATAAAATTTAATTTTAGTTCAGAATCATAAGAATTAAGAAGACATCTCGCAAACTTTAGGGGGATCAGGGAATGAGCATTGTGTGGAAAAATGAGTTAAGCACCAGAAACGGACTATATAGGAACACAATCCTGTCTAGTCTGACACTCTGAAGAAATCTCTGGCATATTTTTTGTATTAGGGGCTTAACTTTCTTTCACACAGGTCAATAATGGTCGATTACGGACGGCAGGGGAAGCTTCTCAGCGAAGTACTAAAGAAGACTGGGCAGAATGGATGAGGCATTTTAGCATTCAACTGCTAAAGGAATCTCCTTCACCAGCCCTACGAACCTGTGCTAGACTCGCACAATTGCAGGTTTCACTGGCTATTGATGTAGCTGATTGACTGGAGTTTTTTCCTCATTTATTTCACTTTTTGATGTGCTTTTCGCAGCCTTTTGTTGGACGAGAGTTGTTTGCAGCTGGATTTGTCAGCTGTTGGGCACAGCTGAATGAGAGTAGCCAAAAACAGTTGGTCAGAAATCTAGAAATGGCCTTTTCATCTCAAAATATTCCTCCTGAAATTTTGGCCACTCTTCTTAACTTGGTATGCCTACTCATCTTTACCTTGATGATGTTAACATGTCTCATGAGTGTTTAATGTTTTCATGCATAGATCCAACTCATCTACTTCAATAATGGCAAGGGTGAGAATTAAATCCAAGGATATGTTTAAATGATCTGGCACTGAGGCCTTTAGATGTGATCAATTATACTGCTTCTGATTTGTAATTCTAATTACATTCATAGAAATTATTCTCTCTAGTTATTTATGGAATCCTGAGATGTTGATTCTATATTATTTTATTTCTCATTTGTTCTTAATAATTTCCTGTCTTTGAAATGCAAATTTTTAAACTGGTCAAAGAAAATGCTTGTGTGGGCTGATGCAGTAGATTTTAATAGTAATAGTTGATTTGTCTACATTGCTTGACCTGAATTACGTTACAGAAGATATTACGGTTTGAAAATGACTATGCAAACTTTGATGCCTTTAAGTATGTCCATTTTTTCCCTAAACCATCTTGTTTAAACAAACTTGTCTGTCAAATAACTGTCATCCTTTAAACAAGATCTTTTGCTTAGTTTTGAAGTATTTAGTTCATGTACGAGGTCATGAAGCTAGCAGCTGGAATTAAATAGTCAGCAAAAGTCCTCATTGGTGATTGAGAGTTGAAGCCCCTTTTGTTCCTTTTTATCTTTCAATAAATGACTGGTTTTGAAAAATAAGTTATATTATTTTCTTTTTCATTTAATTATTGAACTAAAGGTGATAAGTTTGTGAATAAAAATTTTCTGGCAAGGTTGTTTCTATTTTTCAAAAACAAAGGTTTCATGTTATTCATCTTTTAACCATGGGAAAGAGACAAAATTATGATCTTTCATTCGTTTGAAATTTACCCCATTTTCAACCTATTTATTATTGGACTGCAGGCAGAGTTCATGGAGCATGATGAAAAACCTCTTCCAATAGACATTCGCCTGCTTGGCGCTCTTGCTGAAAAGGTCCATACATCTCTTATTATGTGCTTTCACCACATTGCTTTGCCTTTTCATTTTGTGTCTGTTTCATACGCTTCAACTTTTCTATATCCAGTGTCGAGCATTTGCAAAAGCCTTGCACTACAAAGAAATGGAATTTGAAGAGGCACGTTCTAAGAAGATGGATGCAAACCCAGTTGCTGTAGTTGAAGCTCTTATTCATATAAACAACCAATTACATCAACATGAGGTTTGTGTGAAGATAAGTTGTTTCTGATAAATTTGTTTATAGGCTTGCTGCTCTCTAAGTTTACTTTGTTATCTTTGATGGATATGGTGAGTTATATTTTCATCCAAATCCCTTATTTTGTAGGCTGCAGTTGGGATATTGACCCATGCTCAACAGCAGCTAGATTTTCAGCTAAAGGAGTCATGGTAATGTTTAACACTTCAATCTTTATATTTAATTAATACTTTCTTCTTTTGCATATGCAATTTTAATATATCACCAGAAAGTTGTGGAAATATTATGGGCTTATAAGCAATCCTTTAGGTATGAGAAACTGCAGAGATGGGATGATGCCCTCACGGCTTATACTGCAAAGGCTTCTCAGGCAACAAGTCCACATCTTGTCTTGGATGCTACTTTAGGTCTGTAGTGATATCTCTACCTTTAATCCTTCAGTTTTTGTTAATATGATTGTATTTGACTATTTATTGAATCAGAAATAGAACAGAGTACAATAACGTGCACTCACATTATTGTTGTTCAAGTCATAATTGATTAAAGAATTTTAAATCCTATTTTCCAAGTCCCAACCATATCTACAATAGGTTTTAGGATTGAAAATATGAATTTAAGATTCTCTAGAATATTGTAATTAAATTCTTATGATATTCACCACCTGTTTGGGATGTGAAGATGAAGTTAGAGGAAGGTTTCTTTCTGGATCATTAACCAGGATTTTATAGCTTCATGTGTGCATGCATCATTTAATAATACAAATAAATCATTGGAAGGAAATAGGTAGAAGTTGTTGCTTATGAATGGAATAAAATGTTTTTTCCCCCAATTGCAGAAGAAAAAAATATATCTTTGGGATAAAGTTAATGAGTTGCATGACAGAGGATAAGATATCATAATTAGGTAAAACAATTGACGAGTTGAAACTAAAACTCTAAAGACGTCCTTCATATATGTATTTATGCATGCATAATAATATTAACAATAACATTGCTAATAATTCTAATAGTAGCAGCAGTTCTCTATTTCCACCACACTAAAAAATATGCAAGAGAATGTAATGGTCCTTATGTTTATTTTTTAATAGAATGTTCCTTCCTTTTCCTATTCTATTGCCACTTTTAAAGCGTTGAAACCTCACTGTCCAATTTTTGTTTTTTTTGTTTTGTTTTGTTTTGTTTTGTTTTTTTGTCTTTTATGTAAAAGGACTGCCTTTTGCCTTGACACGATTATTTTGATGATCTGTGAGCGTGAAACTTCCTTTGCAGGCCGAATGAGATGTCTTGCTGCGTTGGCTCGCTGGGAGGAGCTGAATAACCTATGTAAAGAATATTGGACCCCAGCTGAGCCAGCTGCTCGTCTTGAAATGGCACCAATGGTTAGTTTTATATAAACCATATGATTTTCTAATTTTTCCACGTGCATGGGTTTCTTACATGGTTTGTGTTAGGCTGCTAATGCTGCATGGAACATGGGAGAATGGGACCAAATGGCTGAATATGTTTCTCGATTAGATGATGGTGATGAAACAAAACTTAGAGGGCTAGGAAATACTGCTTCCAGTGGTGATGGAAGCAGTAATGGTACTTTCTTCAGAGCTGTTCTCTTAGTTCGTAGAGGAAAGGTACTTGCTTGCTAGAGACATCTACTTCTTTTGATTTTCCTTTGCTGAAACCTTACTCTTTCTGATCTCAATACATTGGCAGTATGACGAAGCACGTGAATATGTTGAAAGAGCTAGAAAATGTTTGGCAACAGAGCTTGCTGCTTTGGTGAGTGTGATTCATAAACCTTTCTCTCTGGTTTTATTGCTGCACTTGGATTTTCAAGACTGGACAAAAGAAGTTTTAAAATGGGGTGGGAAGTGTTGCTATTTTTCTTGGAATCCCATCATGATTCCTGGGAAATAGAAGATGTTTGGCAACTGAGCTTGCTGCTAGCTGGATGGGCTAAGTCATGGTCGTAGACTGTAGGTTAATGCGTTGAAGTCACTCTTATTTCCTCGTTGAATTCCTTTTCTTTTTTTTTTTTTGTTTTTTGTTTTTTGTTTTTTGTGAGGCTTTATTTTTCATTTATGTGGCTGTTGTTTCTTCTTTGTGGATGTTGATTGATTTTCTGTGTCTTCCTTTTCATCTTGCTGCTTCTTTTTAGAAATAAAACAAGAAGTTTCTATGTCAATATTCTCTGAAATTCTTCAATTGCTGTATCATCTTTTTTGATAAATACCAATTGTTGTATCTTCATCTCACCTACATTGTTTTGAATTTGTACTCAGATTTATCTGATAAGTGGTGCCAGATTTTAAAGTGAAAAGGGGCAAAAACATTGGGTTCAGTTGATCATGAATGTTGTTTTACTTTTACTCTGTCTTATTTATGCTGGAGTTGTCCCTATAACCGAAGTATTTGTATGTCATGTGTTTTCTCTTCATTGCTGTAATTCCTTCATGATAATTAATGCATCTGATAGGCAAAACAATGGGACCTCACGTCTTCCATGATTTGTCTTTTTTTTTTTTTTTTTTTTTTTTTTTAAATATTATTATTATTATTATTTTTAATTGAATTCATTTTGTAATTTGTATTTTGTTGTGGCAGTGATAACTGTTTAGACTTATTATTTGGATCATTTTTCCTTGTATACTTGTAAACTTTGCTAATTGCCTAATTATGATGTAACATTGTTTGATGCTTCACTGGCTGACGATTCCTGCTTATGCCTAGTCAATGTGATATTCTTCTGGCATTACTTGTTGAGTTTAATTTTTATGATCTCCTTTCCATTGCATAGAATGCTGTGTATTCTCATCTTCTATTCATTTTAAGGTCTTGGAGAGCTATGAACGTGCTTACAGCAATATGGTTCATGTACAGCAGCTATCAGAGCTAGAAGAGGTTGCTCTTTGTATAGTTAGAAATTTAAATTTTGGTGCTTTGCTGTATTTTGAAGTTGTTAAATTTAATGTGGGAAAATATACTCTTGCCAGGTAATCGATTACTGTACCCTTCCAATTGGAGATGCAGTTGCTGAAGGGAGACGTGTTCTTATTCGCAATATGTGGACTCAGCGTATACAAGGCGCAAAACGCAACGTTGAGGTACACTGTTTTCGCTATGAAAAGTGCATATACATAAAAATAAGCATGGAAGTATCTTATGCACACTTTCAGTTGAAAGCCTGGATATGACCACTGCATACGATTGTGATCACAATCTCCTTAGACTTCTCAGTTTTTACTAGATGCATATGCTTATGTTTCTTTGAAGGTTTGGGGATTAAAATATAGCTAATTTGTCATCTTGTATCCTGTTGTCTGTTGTGCGCTCTTTGTAGTGATTTTGTAGCTGTGCTACTCCTATTATATTGTGAATGTGTTGAACTGTTCCAGGTTTTGTTTTGGGAACAATATGGAACTGTTTTTATTGCTTCTAAGAGGAAGTTTCAACAAGTATTGTCACTTGTTTAATTATTTCCTTTCATCGAATGAATAGGTTTGGCAGGCACTTCTGATTGTTAGAGCACTTGTGCTGCCTCCTTCAGAAGACATAGAAACTTGGCTTAAGTTTGCTACACTATGCAGAAAAAATGGGCGCATTAGCCAGGCTAGATCTACTTTAGTTAAACTTTTACAGGTTTGTGGTGTTTCTCTAAGAAGGTTGTTGTGTTTACTATCATTCATCTTCACTTCACTAATTTTTTTCCTTTCCCTTTCATTTTATTAGCATGATCCTGAAACTTCTCCTGAAAATGTACGATACCATGGCCCTCCACAAGTAATGCTGGCATACTTAAAATACCAGTATTCACTTGGAGAAGATCTGAAGCGTAGGGAGGCTTTTGTCAGGCTGCAGGTATAATATATCTCCCTTCGATTAATAATTACATGTACTTTAGTTACCACTAATCTCTGGCCTATTGCCAGAGTAGTTAATCGCGCACTATAGCGTCGCAATAGCGCTGGAGCGGTGCAGAACAGGACCTTGCTGCCACAGATGCTCCATTGCGGAGCGTTTCAAGGTCGCGCTTGTAGCGCCAGTCGCGTTGCGCAAAATCGCGCGGTGCGTCGTGCGATTAGGTTAGGCAGGAACAGTAAAAAGCCCAAACCCAGAAACCCGACTTATCAAACCGGTCCATTCCCTGAAGTCCGAATCAACCAGTCACGATCGGCGCCTCCCTCTGAGTTCGATTTCTGATTTTGGCGCCTCTGATTTCTGAGCTTGACGATTTCGGCTCTGTTCTCTTGCTTCTTCGAGACGCGTTCAAGAAATTTGACGGGCTCAGTTCTCTTGCTTCAATTCGAGACTTGTACAAGGTGTTCTTTCTTGCTTCAGTTCGAGACGTGGAAGGGCCGTTCTTTATTTCTTTTCTTTCTTTTTTTGGTCAACAGACGCGTTTTTTTTTTTTTTTTTTTTTTTTTTTTTTTTTTTTTTTGGTCAACAGACGCGTTCTTTCTTTCTGATTCTACAGTAAAAAAGAGTTTACACAGTTCTCTTGCTTTTTCAGTTCGTGCTACAGTAAAAATGGTCATATCATGGGAGACTAAAGAGAATTTTTGCTTTTATTTATGGCATTTAAAGACGAATTTAATTATGAATTTTTGTTATATGTTAATGTTTTGTTTATGGCTTTTAGAGACTTGGATGATTTATTGTTTAATGATGAATATGTCTTAAATTTTGAGTATTTATGTGTGTATCTTCGGTGTAGTGGTCATCCCGCAATGCACTATACCGCTATAGCGTTTTTTGGGCCAGCCGCTACGCGTCGGTATCTGAGATTGACTACTTTGCCTACTGCATCCAATTTGTTTGGTACAGAATTTGGCTATGGAGCTTTCCAGTACATCCAGCATTCAGCCCGTTACACCATCAGGCTTTGCAAATGCTGCCAATCCAAGTGTTCCTCTCCTTGCTCGTGTGTATCTGATAATTGGATCTTGGCAGTGGTCGCTTTCGCCTGGTTTGGATGATGCTTCCATAAAAGGTTCGTAGATGTTTCAATTTCAACTTTGAGATGAAAGGGATATCAATATCTTTTCTGATTATGTTTTCACATCTGTAGATATACTTGCTGCATTTACAAATGCTACTCTGTATGCAAATAAATGGGCTAAAGCTTGGCATAAATGGGCATTGTTCAATACTGCGGTGATGTCCCATTACACTATAAGAGGTTTTCCTGATGAAGCAGCGCAATTTGTTGTAGCAGCTGTCACTGGATATTTTCATTCAATAGCATGTGGTGCAAATGCTAAAGGTGTTGATGATAGTTTACAGGTATGCCACATTATCTGTTGCAACATGAAACCATGTTGATATCTTGGGAGATTGATGGAATTGTTTGTATTGATATTTTTGCTTTTAGTTGTTACTTTGGTTTCCTTTTTGTGATTCTTTTTGGTTGTAATTTTAATATTTTAAATTTGGAATTCTCCTTCCTTTTCATCTTATAATTATCTTCTAATCAAACCGAAGAACTCTGCTTGTCCCATTGTTTAGCACTGGGTAAAGATTAATAAAATTAAGTGGACATCAATATTGGACTCATGTAAATGTGCCATTAACCTTTACATTATCTACATCTTTACATCTGATTATTTCTGAGTAATGCTATATGTTTGCTTGTGCTTTCCAATCTGCTTTCGTGATTGTTTTTAATATACTAGAACTCCAATTTTCATGCTTTTTTGTATTTGATTCAGGATATTCTGCGGCTTCTAACATTATGGTTCAACCATGGTGCTACAATAGAAGTTCAAACGGCCCTTAAGGAAGGATTCTCCCTTGTTAACATCAACACATGGCTAGTAGTTCTTCCTCAGATAATTGCCAGGATACACTCTAATAACCATGCTGTAAGGGAATTGATACAGTCACTTTTGGTGCGAATTGGGCAAAGTCATCCACAGGTTTGGGACTGATGTTGGATTTGGACTTGTTACTGCCTGTCAGCATCCATTTAGAAGTAGCACTCTAGAAGCCGGAATTTAGATCTTATCTGAACCAAGATATCGGGATGACTTTTAATTTTCCTAGTAGACATTTCTTTGTTCATATCTCTATTGGCAATTCGGTTGCTCCATCTCTAGTGTGTTCCATTTGTCCCCCAGGACATGTGGGACGGGAGGTGTTGAGTATGTTATATGACTTTGCAATTAATGCACTTGAATAATTCTTAGGGTCCATTATGGAGGATAAGAATGATAGACTAAATGTGATTTGAGCAAATTGCAAATAATTACATAGATTTCCCTAGTCAAGAAGATTGTCCCACACAGACTTGCAAACTACTTCTAAATGAAGGATTTTTTCTATGAAGTTTTACTGGAGGCAGTTGTACTTTGTAAACAACGATTAATTATTCAAAATAAATAAAAAATTGAGTTGAAAAGCCTTTTGAATTTATAGTTGAATTTGAAAGATGGCACACTCTAATTGGTTAAATGTCAGATGGGACTGTTAGTTTTCTGTACTGTCAACTGTCTTTCTTGATAAAATGGTTATGTTTGGTCAAAGGTAGTAGCATTTGAATGTGACTATTTTAATGTTTCTAATGTTCACGTTGGTTATATTTTTATTATTAGCTTACGTGATATTGGCATTCATTTTTATCCATAGGCTCTCATGTTTCCACTCCTTGTAGCATGTAAATCAATAAGCAACTTACGCAAAGCTGCAGCTCAGGAAGTTGTTGACAAAGTTCGCCAGCGTAGTGGTGTTCTTGTGGATCAGGTGTGATAATGAGTCATCTACATTTTTGTTTTGTGTCATAGTTATTTGCTATTTATTTATAAGCTGCTTTTTTCTTCAGGCTCAACTTGTTTCAAAAGAACTAATCAGGGTTGCAATACTTTGGCATGAATTGTGGCATGAAGCACTGGAAGAAGCTAGTCGTTTATATTTTGGTGAACACAACATAGAAGGAATGTTAAAGGTGTTGGAGCCATTGCATGAGATGCTTGAAGAAGGAGCTATGAGAAACAATGTCACAATAAAAGAGAGAATATTTATTGAGGTTGTGCCAGAATTTTGACTTATTTGGTGGTCCAGGATTAAGATGGTTGTCACATGTAGATTTCTGTCTTAACATTAGCTGTAATCAACTTATGCATCTGTGTGCGCGTCTGTTATTTGTATTGCCATGGTTACATAAAAGCTTTTCAATTCTGATTTTTTCAAGGCTGAAGTCCAATGATTTCAAATTCAAATATTGAATATGACTTTGTCAATATTTTCTTGTTATTTCAGGCCTATCGACAGGAGCTGTTAGAGGCTTATGAATGCTTTATGAAATATAAGAAAACTATGAAAGATACTGAGCTAACCCAGGTTTGAAGTTTGCATGTGTATATTTTTTCTAGTTACTTATTATGAAAAAGGTCCTGGGTCGATGGGAGCCTTCAATATATGTTACAAGTGATAGAGGGTATATATCAACCTCTAGCCCTTTTTTGATAGTTTAAGCTTTTGGGATGGATTGGTTATTGGTGTGAATTACAACAATTCACTTCTGAATAAGAATGAGACTCTAGACCTCCTTTTCCAATATTTGAAGGCAATGGAAAAGAATAAATCAAGATAGCTTCCTTTCCATATGTCTTGGCTGTTTTAGGTATTCTGTTGTAGGCATTTTTGTTAGGGATTGAATGAAGGAAAGAAATGTTTTGTGAAATAATGAAAGAGCATACATTTGTGCATGCAGATTTTCATCTGCGAAAGAAATTTTAGAGCTTCTTTCTACTATTTATATTGTTTACATTGATTTTTTTAAATTGTATCTTGATCAGGCATGGGATATCTATTATCATGTGTTTGGAATGATAGATAAGCAGCTCAAAAGTCTTACAACCTTAGACTTGGAGGTAAGAGGGATGGTTACTTGTGTATTTTTTTTTTTAATAAATACTTACATATTTATTTACTTCGTCATTGTCATGGGGTTAATACTTTGTGCCTATCCATAGTTTGTCTCTCCGGAATTGTTAGAATGCCGCAATTTGGA
The DNA here is from genome assembly GCA_019022655.1 of Acacia acuminata. Taxonomy (NCBI): domain Eukaryota; kingdom Viridiplantae; phylum Streptophyta; class Magnoliopsida; order Fabales; family Fabaceae; genus Acacia; species Acacia acuminata. The sequence goes on from JAFJYI010000035.1 coordinate 2,229,427, forward strand.
GCTTGCTGTTCCTGGGACATATGTAGCTGGTAAATTGCTTCATGGTTTTCCAAAAATATGCTTGCAGTAAAGTGGCTTTAGTCTACTAATCATCCACAACCATATTTCAGATGCACCAGTGGTAACAATTGCATCGTTTGCACGTCAACTTGTGGTTATAACATCTAAGCAGCGACCCAGGAAATTGACCATTCACGGGAGTGATGGTGAAGACTATGCTTTCTTATTGAAGGGACATGAGGACTTACGCCAGGATGAGCGTGTCATGCAGGTACCCTCACGATTTTTTTCCTGCACGCTTCTTGTATAATTTGGCATCTGGAAAGGTTTTCTTCGTGGTTGTTCATCTTGACAAGTTGGTAATACACTTGTTATTTTTTTGCTAGCTTTTTGGTCTGGTGAACACACTGCTCGAGAATTCTAGGAAGACATCAGAGAAAGATTTGTCCATTCAACGATATTCTGTAATTCCTTTATCTCCAAACAGTGGATTGATCGGATGGGTCCCTAATTGTGACACCTTGCATCAACTAATTCGGGAGTACAGGGATGCTAGGAAGGTCAGATATGATTGCTGCTTTTATATGTCCATTATTCTGTTAATTCTCTTGTGCTTTTGTGTGATCTGGGTTTGACTGTAGTGAGATTGTCATAACTTTATATATAATGGTGTTCCGTAGTTTTAATCACTTCCAACTTTTTTTCCCCTGCCGCACAGATAACGTTGAATCAGGAACACAAACATATGCTCAGTTTTGCACCCGATTATGATCATTTGCCTCTTGTAGCCAAAGTTGAGGTGTTTGAGTATGCTTTGCAACACACTGAAGGAAATGACTTGGCAAAGGTAGGTAATATTGTCAAACACTACCTGGGATATAGTCTTCTACAGCATGTACTTATTTCAAGGGTCACAATGTTCTGTTTTCTAGGTACTTTGGTTGAAAAGTCGAACATCTGAGGTATGGCTTGAGAGGAGGACAAATTACACTCGGAGCTTGGCTGTCATGAGTATGGTGCGTGCTAAATCATATTCTTTGCCATGAGTTGAAATTGACTTAGTACTTAATGCCACATTATATAATTAGTGCGTATTCTCCGAGTTTTAGTTTATTACTCTGCAAGCAGTTATGAGATCCCATGTCAAGGTTTGACTGAACATTCATTATCTAATCTGAAGAGGTGAACACCATTGCTTTTTAAAAAAACTTTCTTTGTGAGATCCCATGTCACGTTGGTTATAATTAGTGGTGGTGTTGTTTCCTTTTAGTAGCATCAAAATGGTTCACTTTCCATTGAAAGATCTTTCTCATATGCTGTAATTTTAAGAAGCCGCCTTATTTATCTCTACTACAGTGACAAAGATTTAGATTCATGATGTACACTAATAGTTGGGTCTTGCCAGGTTGGTTACCTCCTTGGTTTAGGTGATCGTCATCCAAGCAACCTTATGTTACACCGGTATAGGTAATTGATAAAAACTGAAAGATACTGTTTGCTAGATTGACCGAATTAGTTAATTTACAATTTTGGAGTATCTGATTGTTCTTCTCTCCTGCAGTGGGAAGATTTTACACATAGATTTTGGAGACTGCTTTGAAGCATCAATGAACCGTGAGAAGTTCCCTGAGAAGGTGCTCAAGAATGTTTTATTCCTTGTTTTCTGGGATTATTTTGATTCTTGATGTTATTGTTTGATTTGTTTCTTATCTTACAATTTCTGGATCAGGTTCCTTTTCGCTTGACAAGGATGCTTGTGAAAGCCGTGGAAGTTAGTGGTATTGAGGGAAACTTCCGCTCAACTTGTGAAAATGTAATGCAAGTTCTGCGATCTAATAAAGATAGCGTTATGGCTATGATGGAGGTAAACTTTTTTTCATTCCCCTCTCTCTACTCTGCAACCTGCTCAAATACATGGGAATAGATTGTATAACGAAGAGTGAAAAAAACGACAGACATACTTTAGTATTGCTATTTCTTTATTCATCTTTACTAACCAAAGCCTTTTTTTCCAAGTACACCAGTGTAATTTATTCCTTATATTAAATAATCTCTTGTTTGGATACATAGTTTGATTAATTTTTCTTCCTGCACTTAGGCCTTTGTACATGATCCTCTCATCAATTGGCGTCTTTTCAACTTCAATGAAGTTCCACAAATGTCGATGCTTACCGGCAATCATGTTCCTCCAGTTGTGAATGCTGAATACACTGCCACAAATAGAGAGCTTCCTCATCCTCAGCGTGGTGCCCGTGAGAGGGAACTTCTTCAGGTATTTTAAATTGTTTCCCCCTTTTTGATTCCTTCTCTATGTTTATTATGAAGCTTTAATTATTTTTACTTGTACATATAGGCTGTTAACCAGCTTGGTGACGCTAATGAGGTCCTGAATGAACGAGCGGTAGTTGTTATGGCTCGCATGAGTCATAAGCTTACAGGACGAGATTTTTCAACTTGTTCTTCAGTATCATCCGGCTTTATTCAACATGCAGTAGATCATAGCAACTTGATTTCTGGAGACACTCGTGAAGTTGATCATGGCTTATCAGTGAAATTGCAAGTCCAAAAGTTAATTGACCAAGCAACCTCACATGAAAATTTGTGCCAAAATTATGTCGGGTATGATTCCAAACACTACTCATCTGCTTCTGTGTTGTTAACATTTGTCCTATGCATTTTGGAGTGACTAATCTACAAGCCGTGACTTCCGAACCTTAATATAAAACCTAGATAACTGATTTGTGAATATGAAGGAAATTAGTTTAGTTAGTTATTTATAATAATTGAGTGTTGGTTTTACTAAACTACCCTCTTTAATAATGTGCATTGGAACTACTCGGTGATGGAAACCCACTGAAGATGTGCGATCGATATAGATACTTTGACGTGAAAAATTTAGAATTTGAAAGACTAAGTGGATTTAGATACTATATTTATGATCAAAGTAAATTCCTTGTCTGGTTCTTATATACCAGAGGGAGTATTAACCAGTTGCTTCCTCCTCTGTTTTTCTGGAAATAGCCATATTAATCAGCATTAATAGGCTTTAATTGTTTTCCTTCTATTCTCAGTAAATAGTCAGAAGATATGATTTGATTATGTTTTGCTGGTTTCTAATAAACTATTTCTGTTAAAATGTGGCAGGTGGTGCCCTTTCTGGTGATGCAGAGGAGCAGAGTATATAATGTACATGTTGTACATAGTGAGATTCTTTCTTCTCCGAATGTATAATTTGTAGCATGATGATGTTACCTACCTTGCAGGCTTGTACAGTCATATTTATCTTCTGCCAGCTCGAAGGAAATGGATTAGGGTTTAAGCAGAAGCTTCGTCCTGTAGATTATATCTTATTTTTTAATTAGGTCTTTGTAAATCTTTCTAGTGTTTATTTACCCTTGTAATTCTGAACCCATGAGGTGCATAAAGTTTTAGCTGGAGATACTAGCTGGGAAACAAATGTCATTATTATTGTTTGAAAGTGAATATAATTTAAATGTTATCGCTTCATTTTAGAATATTAAAATTAATTGAATATTTTTTTCCAACTGAATTTCAATAGATGTAAAGCATTACAAAGTGTGAAAATGACAATGACCAAATTGTCTGAGAACAAAACATGAAATCCAAAAGAAATACATCAACCAGGATCAATTTTTTTTTTTTTTTTTGATAAAAACCAGGATCAATGTTATCACCACGCATGTCTTCCTCCAAAATGTTTTGTAGCTGCAACAGTGGATGCAAGATCAATCTGTCAGGAAAGACCCTTTCAAAAAAGCTTTATGGACCTTTTTAGTATCACTTTGGTCTTATTTATAAGTCTCTTTTGACTGAATCACATATACTAAGAAGAAGTAGTTAGCTAAATGATTATGGGGTAAATTTTCAATTTTACTCTCATTTATGAATGGGGTACCTTCCAACTCTTTTTTCTCTCTATATTTTCATTGTATAATTAATATGGGCAAAATTGTCACTATTTTCGGAAAAGTCCCTTTCAAAGAGGCTTTATGACTTTTTTGTTACCACTTTGGTCCTATTTACACGTTCATTTTGACTAAATCACACATACCGAAGAGAGATAGTTAGTTCAATGATTGTGGGGAAAATGTTTAACTTTATCCTCATTTATGAATGGGTACCTTTTAACTCTTTCTCCTCTCTCTATTTTTATTGGTATAGTTAATATGGGCAAAATTGTCACACAATGTCATTTATTTGGTAAAAAAAGACTTATAAATTTTTTGGTCAAAAGAGGCTTATAAATAGGACCAGAGATTGGTACATGGATTCGTGTGGAAAGGGAAAGAAAGATTAGCAAGTTCCCTCTTTTGGTACGCTTTGTGTCAAATCTTCTCGAAACTCAAGTTCTAGGGTCCACCAATCTTCCCTTATATGTGGGAAGATAAAATCTCACCAAAATTGGTGGGATCTCAAGTTCTCACGTAAACAATGACACTTTTTGATAAATTACCCCTCAAATTTGAACTTGGCGGGAACCTTCGAACTTTGCTAGAAAGTTCGAACTTAGCGGGAAATTTTTTTACACAAATGCGAACTTAATAAGAGGATATTTTTAAAAAATATATTTTAGCAAAAAAAAATATTTTTCTTTTAATTTTAAATTAATTACTTTTGTGGGTAAAATAGACATTTCCCGATTCTTTACCAACTACTACCCTTTCATTTTCTTTCAACCAAACAACTCATCTTCCCCTAAACTTTCAAAATCTTCCCTTCCTTTCCTTTCCATCCTCAAATTTTCCTCGTACCAAACGAACCCTTAGTTTGCTACCAAACTTGCTTCCCAAAGAACCTAAACACAATAGTGATTTTTTTATAAATTCTTGAGAAAATAATATTCTCAAAGAGCCTCACAGCTCGAATCAAATCAGGTGATATTCTTTTCCCATTAACACAATTGATCAACACTAGAGCTTAGCTTACATTCCTTAACATTTTCTGTATATAAATTAAGGGAAATACACTTCACATGTTGTAGAGTTTATATATATATATATATATATGTAGTGTATTCTTATGTGTGTATGAATAGATACCATAAATTAAAGATTGAAATGTTCATAATTTACAGAAATTTCCAGTCAAATGACATCATTTTCACTTAAGCTTGCTCTGCACTAGGCTTTGTAAAAGTGCTATATATATATATATATATAATATGTAGGTCCCACCATTTCCAACATAAGTATATGCTCTCAAAATTTTTTTGGATTATATATATAAAATATGTGGGTTCTACCATTTCATTTGTGTGTATGAATCTCTTCTCATGCTACATGATAAGTGTAAACCCCATAAATTAAAGACTAGAAATGTTCATAATTTACAAAATTTCCAGCAAAATCAGCAAATGACAATGAACCCATTGAGTTCAGTACTGGTATTAGACTTAAGCTTGCTCTGCACTAGGCTTAGTAGAAATTCAGTAAAACGTGCTCATAATCTTCGATAACTTTGAAGCATTCAATTTTCTTCAAAATGTTAGCTATTTAATTTAAGTGAGTGTTTGGATTAACTTATTTTAAGTGATGCTATATGAAGTAATTATGTAAAATGGGTCTCGTAAGGTGCAAAAAACAGATTTTCTTCTATTGATTATGGTGTAAAACAAAGTAGGAAGAGAACACTCTCACAGAGTCAGCAATGTTAAGAGATATAATCACACGACATTAATGCTGTTCAAACAAGTTTATATCCCATACTAAGAAATGGTACTATCAAGCACTTCATACCATAGTCTTAATTGGGCGTTTTAGACCATTAGGCCGAACTGACAGTCGTGTGTTATTTGTAGATTTTAGGTTAACAATTATGAACCTTTCTGGTTGAAATTATAATAATCTGAAATTTAATTAAGCTTGGGATTCATGTGATTATTATATGAATTATATATTCTGTTGTTTGCATGTATTGATTATTATTTCATTATACATGCAATATGAAGTTGAATAATATGAGAAAATGAATATCCAATCTTATGTTAATATTGCTTATGGTTTGATGCAATATTAATTAATGTTGAGTGATCTATATGTTTTTAATTAATTAGAGAGTAGCCACAACATCTTTAATTAGTTTAAATTATATGTTGAGTCGTATGATCACATATAGTGACAGTAGTTGTAATTGATCATATGTAATATAGTAAATCTTATACCATAGGAATTTTTATTATATGTTTTTATGATTAATTAGGATAGAATATCAAATTATATTCTTAACTTACCCACAGGAATTAAGAATAAGGAAATAATTTGATAGTTTTATCATAGAGTTATATATATGGATCTAATTGAATTAGAATTTTAGCCCACAAACAAGTTGTATGTCAGTAGATTCATGAATTTTAGCATAATTTACATTGGTAAAACATGATATGGTTTATTAGTCTCAAATTTTAATTTTTTAAGCATGTACGTTCAATATTATGTAGTCAAACAACCTGTGAATTTCTCTAATATAAAATGTGACATTCCCGAATTGAGGGGTGATAACTATAAAGTATGGAGGGAGAGAGTTCTTCTCCATTTGGGTTGGATGGATATTGATTATGCTATTAGGAAAGTCGAACCACCTTCTATTATACTGAGACCAGCACTCCAGATGAGGTTGATCTGTATGAAAAGTGGGAGCGATCTAATCGCCTCTAAGTTGTGTTCACAAAGACCTCAATCTCTGCTAGCATTTGTGGTTCTATCGAACAACATGATAAGATTAGGTCACTTCTGAAGGCTATTGATGATCAATTTTAGACTCAGATAAGGCACTTGCTAGCACCTTAATTATGAAGTTTTTATCCCGAGACTTACTATAGTAAAATGTGTGTGTGAGCACATCATGCAAATGACGGACATTGCAACTCAACTATAAAGTTACTTGAGGTTGACATGTCTGATTCTTTCCTTGTACACTACATTGTGAACACTCTTCCACAGCCATATGGACCCTTGAGGATATCCTACAACACACATAAGGATAAATGGTCAATCAATGAACTTTTAAACATGTGTGTTCAGGAGAAGGGAAGGCTGAAAATAGAAATGGGAGAGAGTTCATCTATGACAACTAGAGGAAGGATTAGACTCAAGTCAATAAGAAGGTGAAAGGTAAAATACCACCCCAAGGTGGGATCAAGAGGCAATCTAAGATATATTTACCGCCAAAGCTAATTATTAGGCAAATTGCAACTTTCTTTTTCCAATCTAGATTTATGATAGCATTTGTTTCTGTTTCCACAGGATTTCCCATGCCAACTTCTTGCCCAAGATCTAAACCGCTCCTTTTTGAGTTCTAGCGCCTCACAAGATGCACTTATTAAATCCATAGCTTGAAACTTAATTTAATACCAAAAGTAATTTGCCACTTTTTTTTTGTTTGTTTGTAGAAAACAGTTTTCTTTCCAATGAAAGCAGTGATCCAAAGTAACACTATTGTGTTGACAATAACTAAGATGGTCCTACCACGCCTAGAGCATTCATAGTATGAATGCTTTCAAATATAATGCAATTGAATAGTTTCCTTTAAAAGTTCAATATTCACAATCCACACAAAAAGAACCTAAATTTAGACAAGTACCATCATAACATAATTATGATGTTCAAACTCCAACTTTTAAACTAAAACATTACAATTGGAAAAAGAAGGATCCGAAGAATTACAGAAGACTCAAGCAAAGGTGTATCAAGTTCAAAAAATCTATACATTTATTACAAACAGACAGATCAGAATTGAGTTAGTAATCGTATTCAAGGAGTACTAAAAAAAAAAAAAGTTAATTACAACATGCATAGGTGTATTTTATTAGTATTACTGTCCCGTCTAAGTTAAAGTGTCCACATAGTTAATTATTTAAAAAATATATATATAACTAAATGGGTGGGTACGGGCAGCCCGAGGGTTTGCTCCTAGCCCGTCCATTTAATTCTTAAATAGGCAGGCTCAAAATGATCTAATTACATCGGGTAGTTGCAATAGAATATAAGCATGCTTTACTCTAATGCATTGCCATATATATATAGGTGAGATACTTTATTTTAGGTTCTCTACCCATTAAAATTGCTTTTTATTAAAAATGAAAAAAGTAAAAAAAATAAGATATGGGTCGTCTAGATCTAAATCTGACAGCTGGGAGCTCGTTTGTACGGACGAGCAGGCAAACCGGATCCAAGATTAAGTGTGTTTTCCGGATGGATGAGAGCATACGTGGCTGGAGTTTGGGTATGTGTGTATCATGTATATGTTGGGCCAGATGGGAGTTAAATGGGCTGGAGGGGATTGTCAAAAGTGTGTGTTATCCATGTGTGTGTGTGTATTGGGCCAAATGAAGTACGGCTGAGGGAGTGTGCTTGTTTTGCTGTCCAATGCTTCTGTCCAAAATGCTATTAGAGAAAATGATGAATTATGCATGTGGTTGGTATACGTGGTTCGATTGTCACACTCCTTTGCGATCTCGTAAGTATATATATAGAGCCCGGGACGTGGCCTTGGTGCACATGTCGAATCCAAAACTTTTTATTATCAAAAAAAAAAAAAAAAGCTATTAGAGAAAATGATGAATTTTGCATGTGGTTGATATAGGTGGCTTGCACATGCATAAGTACATATATACATACATATATATATGGATACTCATTTCCCACATTTATATACCTTTTCTAATTTATTTGCAACTTTAGATAAGTGATAAAAATAAATCCTTATTTTCATGTAAGGATTTTTTCCCCCTAACTAATTTCTTTAGGCTATAAAATATTATCTCCAGCCAAAAGTTATTCCTTAATTATTTAACCTTATTTTATGGGAAAATATGTCTTTAATTCTGAATATTAACTTTTAAATATTTAAGGCCCAATTTCTCCATAATTAATATTTCAGATATCCTAAATCCAAAATTTAGGATGTCACAAGGTGGCTGCAACAGAATATAAGCATGCTTGACTCTAATGCATAACCATATATATAGGTGAGATACTTATAATATACAGGTCATCCTAGTATAGATTATCTAAAAGACAGGCATCGCAGGAAGAATGTAGCTACCACCTTGTCGCTGTAGGAACAATGTGTCTGTATTGAGAGACAGATCGAGAGAGAGAGAAATCTGTCCATACCAAGTATTAAAGCTGTAAGTTTATTCCATTTTTATGTTAGCCTTTTTAAGTGGCAGAAGAAAGAAGCTCCAGAAGTTGACACTGACAAGGCAAAATCAAGGAGCAGGACCTATATGTATATCCTCAGTTCCTTCACTTTTTTAAATACCTGTAGTGTTTATGCCACTAATTAACTAACTCTACTTATAGTTGGAAAAGACATTAATAACCAACAGGATGGGTTGTTTATGTGGATAGACTTGGTCAAATAGGTCTCGTATACTTACAGAGGAAAGAATGCACTACCTTGGTGAATGTGAACAAGGTTCGTTATTTTTATGGAATGCTTAATTAGTCATACATTTTCTTCTGATGAATCCTCTCAGCTATATTTTTGGATCTTCTTTATTTGTTGTTTCTCTGCTTTCATTTTCTCCAAACTATTTTTCCTAGCTTATAAACTAATAAATTATACAAGAGCTTTAATATTTCATCTATTGTTTAAAGTAGTTTAATCTAAATTCATGAGTCCCAAGAGTTTTATAAAACACTCTAAGAAAAAAGATGAGAATGAAAGATCCCACTGAATTGAACTGGGTCCATGAAATTTTTTATTTTAAAAAATAACTAGTGAGAATTCTTATGAAGTACTCCCTCCAATCATTTTTATAAAAGCTCAAAATTTGAATTGTTTTGGTCATTTTTATAAGAGCCGGACAAGAGTTGTATGAAAACTTAATAAGTTTTTTCCATTTTTGCCTCAAATTAATTATATGTATCATATCAATTAAAAAGTTGATGATACTTATATTTACTTTATTTCCCTCTTGGCCCCTCATAAAAAAGGGCATACTTGAGAAAAAAGTTTATTTTAGACACAGTTATTGTATTTAACTAATTTTAACCACTTTCTTAAATCGCTAATTTAGTTATTGGGCTTAAATAGGACCGGAGGGAGTAATGTATATGGCAACTTGAAGATAGAAGTTCTTGTTAGATTTGAACTCCTTTGGCTTTCACTGGCAAAACTAGGGCAAAATATGATCAAATATCATATCGTTTTAAAGCCAAAAGAACATGCATTATAAGACATGAAATAATCTATAAGGCTATCTGTTAAAGTTTGACTAAGGTCATTACTTTTTGTTAGGTGGGCCCCACATTATTGTTTTTTAAGTGATTATTATTTTATATATATATATATATATATCTATATATATATATATATATACCTACCATCTCTCTTTCCCCACCTTCTTACTCACATAAAATTTAATAATTAAACTTTTAACCTTTTTTAAGGAATGAGAATCTAAAAGTTACTCTCTCTCCATCCTTCATCTTCCTCTCATCTTTTTTTCCCTCACACTCTCTCGCCTTATTAACCTTTTCTTAATCTTCCTCTTATCTCTGATCTTTCTTCATTGCAAGAAAAACCATGCTTTTTTGTCTCTCCCAAAAATGGTTCAGATTGCATCGTACACGTAGAAACGAGGCGAGCTGTTACTGTAAACCCAAAATTCTATTTTTAAAACAAAATGATTTAGCATTTAGTTGTATTAAAATTTGATGATATTTCCATGTATATTTCGAATAGAAATGACGCGCCGTGGCCAAGTTACAGCGCAGTTTCTCTCTCTTCGGTAAGGTGGCCAAGTTACAGCACTGTTTCTCTCTCTTCGGTCAGGTAAAGAGCCTCTTCCACAGAGGGCGTGAGCATTAAAATAACCCTAACTCTTGCTTTGAGACGCTCTCCTCCTTCTTCTTGCCCTAACGTTGTGTTGGCTGCTGCCATTTTGATTTTCACTCACAACTCCGGTGACCTCCCAGCTTCCCATCCTTCTAATCACAGACCTCTGTGAGTATTTCATATTTCCTGCTTCCTTTAATTCCTTGTTTTTCTGCTTATCTGTAATTCCTTGCTTTTCTTCTCTCTTCTCTCGTTTCTTTCTGGCTTTCAAAGCAACACGAAAGCTCTGTTAACTTCCTCATAACTTAATCTGCTCTTTTAAACAAAGAGCACTCACTGCAGCTATATGTTGTAATGTTTTTCAGGAGAAGATACATATGAACCGGTTCATTTTATACGGTGGCGGCATGATCCTCCTATGGGCCTTCACACGACGCTATAACCGCAGCCGCAGGTCTATCATGTTCTTTCCACTTTTTCTAAATATATATTAATTTGTTTTTATACATTTATCTAACTACAGATTAAATTATTTGCCTATTTCTTTATTTTTCTGCCAACGTTTCATTGCTTATCTTTATATTGCTACATTTTTCATATTTTAAAATCAATATATATGATTTTTTTTCTCACAATTAATTTAATTTTTTCCCTTTCAAAATTAGCATTAAAAAAAAAAAAAAAAAATCACATTTTACCCTAGAGTGAAAAACCAAAACCTTAATACTATCTCAAAAGATGTTAAAAGTTAAAACTAATTTTTCTTTAGGTTTTTCCAAAACAATTTTCGGACCATTTTTTTTATTGAAAGGGGGATAAAATACAAGATTTGGAATTTAAAAGAAAAACTAAAAATAATTAATTAGTAACAAAGCTCTGTATGTTATTGTATGTTAGCTACTGTGTTCCCCCTTCCCCCTGTTTAAATACAGATTTTTTGTTTTGATGGATTTAGCTAAATTAATACAGATTAAATTAATTGCATTTTTTTTGTTGTTGCCAACTTTAATTGCTTATCTTTTATATTGGTACATTTTTCATATTTTTATCAATATATATGATTTTTTCTCACAATTAATTTAATTTTTTCCCTTTCAAAATTAGCATTAAGGAAAAAAAAAAAATCATATTTTACCCTACAGTAAAAAAAATAAAACCTTAATGCTATCTCAAAAGATCTTAAAAGTTAAAACTAATTTTTCTTTAGGGTTTTTCAAAAAAAAAAAAAAATCGGACTATTTTTTTATTGAAAGGTGGATGCCATTCATTTCCTAGTTAATACAAGATTTGGAATTAAAAAAAAAAACTAATAATAATTAATCAGTAACCAAGCTAAGCATGTTATTGTATGTTAGCTACTGTGTTTTTTTTCCCATAGCTCTGTTTAAATACAGATTAAATTAATTGCCTATTTGTTTAATTTTCTGCCAACTATAATTGCTTATCTTTATATTGGTACATTTTTCATATTTTTATCAATATATATGATTTTTTCTCACAATTAATTTAATTTTTTCCCTTTCAAAATTAGCATTAAAAAAATTTCATATTTTAGCCTACAGTAAAAAAAACAAAACCTTAATGCTATCTCAAAAGATCTTAAAAGTTAAAGCTAATTTTTCTTTAAGTTTTTTCCAATAAAAATATTCGGACCATTTTTTTATTGAAAGGTGGATGCCATTCATTTCCTAGAAAATATAAGATTTGGAATTTAAAAGAAAAACTAATAATAATTAATTAGTAACCAACTAGCTCCTGTGTTTTTTTCCCTCCATAGCTCTGTTTAAATACAGATTATTTTGTTTTGATGGATTTATCTAAATACAGATTAAATTAATTGCCTTTTTTTTTGCCAACTTTAATTGCCTATCTTTTATATTGGTACACTTTTCATATTTTTATCAATATATATGATTTTTTCTTACAATTAATTTAATTTTTCTCTTTCTAAATTCGCATTAAAAAAATCACATTTTACCCTACAGTAAAGGAAAAAAAAAAAAAAAAAAGAAATCTTAATGCTATCCCAAAAGATCTTAAGTTAAAACTAATTTGTCTTTAGGGTTTTTCAAAACAATATTCGGACCATTTTTTTTTATTGAAAGGTGGATGCCATTCATTTCCTAGAAAATACAAGATTTGGAATTTAAAGGAAAAACTAAAAATTATTAATTAGTAACAAAGCTCTGTATGTTACTGTAGGTTAGCTACTGTGCATTTCCCCCCCTCCCATAGCTCTGTTTAAATACAGATTGATTTGTTTTGATCTATTTATCTAAATACTGATTAAATTAATTGACTATATCTTTTTCCATACGTGTCTATATATGCTATTCCTGAAAGTAAAAAATTATTTTTAGGGAAGAAAATCGAGTTGCCGTGAATCCTGAACCTGATCCTGTTGACCCTATTGACATTGACATTCCTGTCCCTGACCCTGTTCACATTCCTGACGATCTGTTAGTTCATATTTTCAAAAGACTCTCCATCAAATCCATACTCCAACTGCGATGTGTGTCCCAACATTTGGGACGTATCATAAATGGCCCTGTCATGATTAGAGAACACCTCCGATTCAGCGGGCTTAATCCCTTACTTCTCTTCCAGAGGGCTAATGCCAGATATGACGAATTGGATTTATCCCGATTCAATGGCACCCGTTTTTACCCGCTCAACAGCCAAGCGATCAATCCTTTACAGTGGCAGGTTTGCGTTATTGGCTGTGCAAATGGGCTGATCTGCATGTCATTTGAACTAGGAAGTTCTCCTTACTTCGTAGTGTGGAATCCTGAAATCAAACGTTATCGGCTTGTCTTCATCGAAACATGGGTGGTGCAATACGTTTTGGGCTTTGGATTTAACAAGAGAGACATAGATTACAAGCTTGTGATGCTCATTACCAGGTCTGAAGGCTTCGTATATAAGGTGGAGGTGTTCTCTTTGTACTTCAGTCAGGTTTGGAGGTCGCTGGATTTTGGGAACTCACTTGATAACGTAGTGTTTGAGTCTGATGGTGAGACTATCACCGGAGCTGGGGTGGTGGTTTGGCTTGCCCATAGTAGTTCCTCTTCTAAGAATATCATGGTGTTGTTTGACACCGCTGTTGAGTCCTTTAGACTGATAGACTTACCTCTCTCTCGTCCATCGGCATTTGATTTCAAGTTTACTGAGTACCAGGAAAGGGTGGCTTTCCTTTGTACACCTGTGAGATTTATAACAACTGTACTAGAACTGTGGGTGATGGATGAAGACATGGGGGATGGAATAGAAGAATTAGGACTCCTCCTATTGATGGTGCTTGGGGACCAGCCGCCGTGTTCTTAGATGAGGTTATATGTGGCAAGCAACGTCATGAAGAGGTTGTTCATGATATTGAATTAGTTGGAGATGATGAGGAACATGCACTAGCTGAGATGATTTTGCACTGTCACCATGTTAATACTGATGCGGTCAGAAGGATCGGCACTCGTAGGTTTCAATCTCCTAGGTTCATTTTCAACTATGTAAAGAGTTTGGTGCCAGTTTTTCAGCCACCTGAAGAGGCTTGATGGGGATGGAGTATTATGTCGACATGTTTACTTAGTTTGAATACTTTTTTTATTGGAATGTATCCTAATAGTTTGTAGTTTATGACTGATGTACTTGTGATGTGATTCTCATTGGTTGTGCTTTACGTTCTTGAGAATTATTAGCTGTTTCTGAGTTTATTTGACCTATTTGTCTATGATATGCGAGTTCTCTATTGGGATTTAACTACTCGTCCTTATTTTTTTAGCTAAACACCAATCACTTGTTTATCTCCTCCTAGCACCTACAATTATTATAATTAAAGCTCATTATAACTTTATAATATATCCATAAAAATTAAATAATATTACTCTCATGTTCATTTTTATTTTTGTGAACCTTATGATGTGTTATCGCACAGATAAACAGATATAATATTGCAAATTGCAATCGTGTGATTTTTTAAATATTATATCTATAAAAATTAATATAATATTATTCAAAATTTCAACTATGATAGTTATAAATTTGAAGATATATCAATCATGATGTGCTATATCATTGTTATCTTTAACCCTGTTCTCGTTTGATTCGTTCAACCTTCCCATTCTGCCTTCTTTTTTTTTTTTTTTTTTTTTTTTAACAACAACAATTATTATTTTAATTAAGGAAGTTTGTTATCCATTAACTTTACTTAACAATACTTAATTGTTTAAAATTAATATTTAGAAAACTCGATTGTACTCGTAACTAAAATCCAAAATAATCGAATAAATCAATTTATCCCATTCCTATTATACTAACTCTTAATCCGGATCACACTTAAACCCGCTCCATTTTACTTTGTTCGGTTGCAAAACAGAAATTTATCCCTAGATTTTAGAAACCAAATATTCATATTTTATCACGCTAAATTTATTTCCCCCGATGAGTGAGTTGAACTATCTTCCAAGTTCCATCTAATTAAGCCATTCAATGAAAAAAAAGAAGAAAAAAGATGTCAGATTGGCACATTACAACTCTTCTTCTTCTACTTGGACTCTGACCAAGGCTCTTCAATGTTGATGTTTCCAATCTAATAAGCTTAAAAAATCAATAAACAAACAAAGAATGTTCATATAAAACATAGCACAGGAAGTGACAGCTTCTGGTTGAACCCAGCTACATGGATGGCCTAAAAACTTTATCCCTAGATTTTAGAAATCAAATATTGTTGTTCTAATACATCAATGATTTGAGGAGTACACAGCCTCTTGTAAGGTAGAAAAATTACTCAATCATGCATATATACTATGTGGTACATAATATAGAATGAATTATGGTGCATTTTTGCCAATAAACTATTATAGAAAGAGCATCCAGCACAAATATTAATTAAGGGTACCTTAAATATAAACAAACAATTAAAAATGTGCAGATTGGCCAACGAACTTTTAAAAAGGTCTAGTCAGCACAACGCCGTTAGAAAAAAGATATTGTCCATTATCTAAGGTGCAGATTGGTCAACAAACTTTTACTTCAGGAGCATCCAGGACAAAAAAGTTTTACTCAGGAGCTCCCAACACAAAATTCTTAATTTTACTAAATTAAATAATTTTTTTTGTCAATTGTCATTATTCAAAACTACTTGATATCTATGGATAATTAAAAATATAATTATATGATTTAAATAAAAATCAAGGTGTTTTATAATTTATTATATATGTTAAGCAAAAAAAAAAAATTATATGATTTATTTTTATTTTAGAAGAAATTTATGTGAGTTAAGAAATTCATTTAATGTTAATAAAATCTGAAAAATTAAAAAAATCTATTATATCGGGAAAGAAATGAAATGAGTATAATTTTTATTTTTATAAAAAGAGCTTAATGGATATCAATGTTGACACTTAATAATATAAATCCCGCAACTTGATAATATTTTTGTTAATTAAATGATCTATTGATTATATGAATATGGGACTTGTTGAAAAAAAAAAATTTAAAAAGTCCCATAAATAATTTACTTAGGCTATTCCAAGATATATTAATGAATTTTTTTTCCAACAAGTCCCATATTAATATAATCAATAGATAATTTAATTAACAAAAATATCATCAAGTTACTGGATTTATATTATTAAGTGTCAACGTTGATATCCATTAAACTCTTTTTATAAAAATAAAAACTAAACTCATTTCATTTTTTCCGGATATAATAGATTTTTTAGATTTTTTAAATTTCATTAACATTAAATGAATTTTTTAACTCACATAAATTTCTTCTAAAATAAAAATAAATCATATAATTTTTTTGTTTGACATATATAATAAATTATAAAATACCTTAAGTTTTATTTAAATCATATAATTATATTTTTAATTAAAAATTTTGTTTATTTTAGCAAATGAGTAATTTTTGTCCATATATAATTATACAAGTAGTTTTGAATAATGACAATTGAGAAAAAAAATATTTAATTTAGTCAAATTAAGAATTTTGTGTTGGGAGCTCCCGAGTAAAATTTTTTTTTTTTGGTGTCTTTGGGTGCTTTTAGAGTAAAAGTTTGTTGGCCAATCGCATTTTAGATAAAGATATTATCTTTTTTCTAACGGTGTTGTGCTCACTACACCTTTTTAAAAGTTCATTGGCTAATCTGCATATTTTTAATTGTTGTTTGTATTTAAGGTACCTTTAATTAATATTTGTGCTGAATGCTTCAGCTTTTTCTATAATAGTTTGTTAGCAAAAATGCACCTTAACCCTATCTAAATTCATCATTCTAAATAACATTTCAAGAAGGCAGCAAAGCTTTTATACAGGATGATCTAAACTTTGTTCATTTTCCCCCTCCCATATGTAATCAATAAATATTTTGGGAAAAAATATAATTTTTGAAGGCAAAGTGGATTGAGATATCATATTCAATGCCAAAATAAACAAAATGGCCAACTCATATATTTAAGACGTGAGGTGCTAATTGATAATCGGGTACATGTTATGATCGGGATTTAGGTTTTTGTATCATCCCAAGTTTGGGATTTGAAAATTGGAATATCGAATTAAATTATGAAATTTGGCCTAGAATAATTATAATGTTAATTATTGGAAATTAAGGACTATATTTCTTTAAATTTATTTTAGGAAAAGAGTAAATTCAAATAGGGAATAATTTAGGCTTTAAAAAAAATGTAGAATTTATATTTTGTGGCCTAGAGAGATATATTGATAAAGGAAACAATCCTTATATGAAATTAAGGAATTTATATCAATTATCCAATATTTAGAATTTTTTTTTTTTTTTTTTTAATACATTATTTACAATTTGTTGAGTTAAGTACCTAATTGCAAATAAGGATCTTGAAAGACCAAGTGAGATAATTTTATTGGGCCTCAAGCTCAACCCACACATCTTTCATTTTCTAAATCATTGGACAAGTTTTTTTGTGTGGGGAGAATTGGACGAGTTAATACTCCCTTCAACTACAATTGTTGCTAACTACACGGCCCATGAATGAGTTAAGACCCAACCCATTATCTCACGTATTCAATTACCCCAATCCATTAAGTTGCTTCAACCATTAATTCCTTTCAACCCCAGCCTCACCCAAAACACAGCAGAGGAATACATATCAGCAAAAGACCCAATCCATTATCTCTAATTCTCTCAGCTGAAACACGTATAGTAAAGAAAGACCACGTCATGCTCTTTCTTGTCAGCGTATCTTCTTGGCCAGCGAATGGTCACACAAGAACAGTAACCCCATGCTTCTCATATCAGCAAAATCCAGAGCTCCCATACATCTCGAGCTCCACGCCATACCCTCTGCTTCTCTTTATTTATGGCATGACAGCAACACTGAGCGTTCACTGTGAGTTTCGGGGAAGAAAAGAAGCAACTATTGCATTCTCTCATTCATCTCTTTTTTCCCATTCATTCCTATCATCCCTTTCGGCAGAGAGTGAGACTGAAACGCAGAAAGAGAAAGAAAACTGAAAACAGAGGAATCTTTAGCATATTTCTCACGTTGGAGAATTCAAAATAGCCACACGAAAACCTTAGGAAATAAAAGAGGTTGTTGATATATATACACACATCATGAAACCAAAAAGAAAGCTGGTTATTCTGTAGGCAATGGTGGACCAGGAATTAATATTTGTGGGTGCACAAAAATTTTTTTGAAGGAAAGTTTTAAATACATTAAAAATCAAATGAATATAGACAAGAAAAGAAAAGAAAAATTCAACTTAACATAAAAAAAAGTTTGACAAGATTAGGGAATATGTTGCAACCTATAAGCTAGTTTATCTCAATGTTTCCTTTATTATAAGATTGTATCTTTTTTGATATTAAAATGATTTCCAATTCCAAAGCAACTAAATAATTCGCACTCTATGTCAAGGGTAACTAAAACTAATTCAAAACAAAATAAATTAATATCCAAAGGATGAAAAGACAGTATTTATAATCAACAAATTATGGATAAGTAAACTAAATGAAAGGCTTCTTTTTATATTTTTTTGTGTCTTCACCTCTCAATAAAAGGTTGTGTAAATGCGAGTGCATCCTCCACTCTTAGTTTCAGAAACCTCTTGGGTGTGTTTTTTGTGCATGAAAGAACCTCTCCTTGGAGGAATCGAACAGAGGTTATGCCAATCAACTTTGTAGACTTATTACCAACTAGGCTACTTAGAAGAGTTGACATACACTTCCTTCAAAAAATATATATTATTAATATTTTAGAAAGCTGGTTGTTCTGTAGGTATGAGGCTACACACAACCATTGGGAAAATAATAGAAACTTTTACTGTCATGTAAATGTGTGTGTGTTTGTATATATCTAATTTGAGAAAATAAAAGAGGAAAACTTAGCTATCTAATGTATGTATGTATGTATATATGTATGTCTGTATGTATACGTTGCTGCACTTGGGAAGAAAGAGAAGAAAACTTTTGCTGTCATGTGGATGTGTATATATATCGCTGGTTTGAAGAAAAATAAACTTGGATGGCATACCCAAAAAACTTTGCTGTCATATATACCATAAACCCAAAATCTACTATAATATATATAATCTTTGATATACAAGTGCTATATTAATATTTGACCCAACCAATAATTTAGAAGATCTGTTGTGAACTTGGGAGTTTGAGTATATTCTGCAAAATGTGACAGAAGCATTATAATTTAGAAATCTCCAATGCATATGAACACTCAATCAACTAAATAACTATCTCTTGCATTTCTGAATAAAAAACCTGGGACAGCGTGTTTTTGAGTCTTTATCCACACGTATAATTGGCCAATATGGAGTGGCGGTTTCAGATAATTTTTTTACTATTTACTAATAGCTCAAGTTTTAGAAACAATTTGTCTCTCTGCATGTGTATGAATCCTGATCTCAATATATATATATATATATCATGAACCTAAATGTCTAGATGATAACCTTAATATGCCAACGCGGTCAAAGGTAAGACACCTTTTTGTAGATCTCTATCTTGCTATTGCCTTCGCCTTCGCCTATATTTACTCCTCAGTTCTGAAGAAGCCCAATAGCTAGCCAGTCTTTGATGCACATTCATTCTGATCACCACTGCAAACACACGCACATAAAGAAAAGTATGCATGCACTGGTTCGACAAAATGGATCTTCCAGTTTCTTGAATCAAATTTTATTAATATCTTTACGTTAAATGATGCCAAATATGAAAAGATCTAAGGAATTCTGAAACCAATTGTAGAAAGATGATAATAAAAATTGGGCCTAAGAGTAAAGATGAAAAATAAGGCCAAAAATATATATTTTGGCATTCAAAAATTAAAATGGACCTTGGAGAGTTAATACAGGACCAATAGCCTTACGTTAAGCCTAGTGCCATGACATTGGAGATTATGAAGGGTTTGGACAAGTAATAACCTGTCGTCTGTAAATATATACTTATAGGACTCGACCACTACCCGAGACAATTAAACGGACATGGAGCCAGTTGAAGATTGTAAAGCAATTAGGTAGTAATTCTAATCTCACATACTTGGTATGACTGTGTATGTCTATTTGAATCATATATGTGAATGTCTCATCCCGTATGGGCCAGCACTACTCATGGCTCAATTGAGCGGAATGGCTAACCATGTAGTACCTTCCTGGTGGGTAGAATTGGGGTAGGGCCTTTTTGATGAAAGTCCTTAGGTGGCTAACCTAGTTGCATTTAGAGAACTCGGACGCTTCCGATTGAGAACCCTGGCGGTTCCTGGGGACTCTCGGTAGGCCTTAGTCTACTATTCTTAGTTGGGTGTTCCGATTGAGAACTCCAGTATGCAAGGGGACTCTTGGTACATACCACATGGTATACCTAGCGCTATGGTTATGAGATATGTATATGTTGTTTTGGCTATATGTGATTTGCATTATGGATTTTGAATGCTTTATGCTGTATAGATTGCTATATTATGTTGGTTGACTTTCATATTTTGCTTATATTCTATTTGTGAGATTAATATGTTACTCTGGGATCCTTCAAGATTCCATCCCCTATTACTACATGTGAAAAGGATAGTATATTGAACATGGCTCCCAGGGCAAAGCGAGATATCAACAACTAGAGATTTCAGATCAAGGCAAGGACAACTACCAGCCATCTTTGATTGAATTTTGTAACTTGATGATAGATATTTTTAAAGTTGTAGATAATCTATATAATCCTTCGAAAATTCCAGTCATAATCAAGTAGTATTATATCAGTGTGTTATGCTATTTCTGGTCGCCTATTATGTTGCGGATTGTTGCTTTGATTATTGTTGGTATATTAGTAGGGTGTTACATTTGCTAATTTGCTTTATAGAATGGTGAGCAATGAAGTTCAGGACTCCTGTGACAGTTTCATCTGTAGGGGATTGGGATATGCATAATTTGGGTAAATGGTAATATAAATGTATAGGATCATCTATTCTATTTCCTTTGTTTGGAAAAACATGGAAATCGGATGAAGGATTTTATAGGAAGTCGTATGAGAATGGTGGTGATGATTTCTTGTGGAAGAAATGCGGTGTCGCTGTCCATCGCCCACTGCGTCGTTGTGCTCAACTCGTAGGTCGGAGCTTCTGGCAATCAACCAAGAAAGAAGCTTCACGGCGTCGCGCGTTCACATGGCCAATCCATTTTACTGGAGAAATGTTTTATTAATAAATCGTTTTTTTTTTAAATATTAAATCGCGTTACTCCAATATGTATCCAATTTTTCTTTTAATTCTATGTGCGCTTGTACCGTTCTTACTTTCACTTTCATTTATTTCTTTCATTGAAAATAAACTCAAAAAATATAGATGTACAATCTTTTCAACTTCTTCAGTAAATCATCTAGTTGCCAAGAAAAGCGGATGTCCTAAAATTCATATAAGTCATCATAGGTTTCAATTTTCTCACCATTTCTAAATATTCAAGTGACCAAATATGCCTTCGCCATGGTTACAACGGCTTTATTTCTTTAGATTTGCCTTTGTCATGGCCGTAACAGTTTTGTTTCTTTAGATCCGCCTCCATTGTGACAAGGAAAGTGAACGTTGGCGTGGTACTCCTTCTAAAAAAATAAAATTTTTAGTTCTCGTCATCGACGTCGTGGCAAGGAAAGTAGATGCGGATTGCGGTGCTCCCTTTGCATACCAATCAAGTGTGATTTCAGATAAGACCACGGCGGAGGACAAGGGGTGTGATCATTGTGTTGCTGGGTTTTTATGGAGAAATGCCCTCTTTAATCCAATATGTAAAATTTTCTTTTACATACCCATCAAGCGCATGGATTCTATGGGAAAATGCCATTTAATACAACAATGACGCAATGAACAGAGAGAACAAATGTTTCAGAATTCTCAAGGGCATGTTTGATATTTCAAATAATATGTGACATCAGATCATATGTGGTAGAACCACCTTAGCATTTGTGGGTCAACTAATAGTTCACTGCCTGGGTTTTTAACCAGAGGACGGAATCGCTATATTTTTATTACTTCCAGGTAATTAATACCCTGTCAAAAATTTTCAGATACCCAATGCCCATAAATGAAAACTCTGAGAATATTTTTGATCCTTACCCTTTTTCATGACTTTATAGTTTAATAATAATTTTTCAAAAGTATGTGATTGCGTATGATTACTTTATAGTTAAAGATATATTTGGATAATATGATTACATAGGGATTAGTTAAAGTAGGAAAAAAGGACCATATTATGAAGGTTTTGGCGATTTTAATTTTGGTGGAAAATAAGATTCAAATTAGCTTTAAAATAGAACAGGAATATATTGAAAGAGAAAATGTAGGAAGTTTAATTGAGAATAATTTAATATTTTTAAATTTATATTTTGATATTTGATCCATATAAATAATTACAATTTTTATAGTTTTCTTCAATAAATATTACTTTTACTTCTCTCTTTAAAAAAAATCAAAATCAAAATCAAAATCTTGAAGTAGATGTACTGTTTTCCCCCGTACTCTCTTTTTCTTTTTTTTTTTTTTTTTTTTTTTTTTTTTTTTTTTTTTGTGGTTGGGGGGGGGGGGGGGGGGGGGGGGGACCTCAACTAAATGTTCTGTTTTCAAATAACACATGGTTGTGCAATCAGTCATTGATATCAATCAAATTCCTGATAATTAATATCATGTAAATTCCTCCTAGCTCAAAAGTGAATGACATAGGATTTAAGGAAGAAAAAGTAAGAAAAAAACTAAAAAAATTTATACGTGCAAAATTACCACAATGCTACCTAAAAACATATCATCACTGAAAAATAAAAGCCGTAAAAACTAAGGTTATTAAACTCGGACTGGGCAATAAACCAATCAAAGTATTGGATTAAGAGTCAGTGAGTAAAATCGGTGCTGACCCGGGACATACCGGTGAAGAATTAAAGATTCCAAGATTATATTTCAAACGAAAAAAAAAAAAAAAACAGATTTCAAGATTATTAATATGAAATTGTTACGTAAATTATAGAGCTAATTAGAGTAGTTAATTTGGGGATTTATTTCTAGCACGAGATTAATTCTATGAGGCCAAGTGACATAGCAAAATACTAATACTATGAGGCCATAATAAAAGGTAGATACTAGTTAGTTAATAGTGATAGTACCAATTCTGTTCTTATCGTTAGTATTACTACTGTGACTGAACTAAACAACTATAAGGCCAATGCCTATATAAGGAAGCCTATGCCTAATGTATGTTAATCAGATTGTGTATGAATGAATGAGAGAACAGCAGTTCTGTCTCCATCTCCCTCACTTGTTTCTCTTCCCAATTCCTCTGAATTTCTGTCCTAACCCTCCCCAATTCTGTTCTTCCTTCCTTATCCTAAATTTCTACAAGGATTCTCTCAGAAATGCTGAAGGAAAAAAAAAAAAAAAAAAAAAACCCCGGTTAAATAGGTTATGTGGCCAGACCGCACAGTTATGTGGCTAGGTTGCTGGTTGCCGGCTTTAACCGGCTGATCTGGTCCGGTTTTAATAATATGGGCAAAAACTAATATGATAAAAGATCAAACCAACTTAAACCATTAAACACAACTAAAAGATGAATAACAACACAACAGAGCAAATTCATGCATCTCATTGTGGCTCTATTGTTCAACCCTATGGTACCAAGACTTGCTCAAGAAGTTTTTGGCTACGCTTTTTTAGTACTCACAAATTATTCTGTCCTATGCTTCTGTTAATGCAATTTACCCTCTGTTAAGGTGTTGTAATACTCACAAATTTTCTTATCAAACTACTGAATGCAAATTTCTAGGTCATAGTCCAAATCACAAGCTATACACGAGCCTAGCTCCCAATAGAAAGATTTATATCCAGAGATGTTAAATTTAATGCAACTCACTTTCCCATAAATATGTTTCTTCATCTATTACATATTTACTACATTACATCGTAATACTTTATCTTTGTCACCTACAGCTTCTAATTCATACTTTGCCTCATGGTCTAACTTTAGCAGTTTCTTCTTCTCATCCCTACACCATCTGCAGCTGAACCACAGTCTCAAATAAGTTCTCTTCCTCATCCAATATTGCAATCAGACACTGCTCCTTCTCTTATATCACCAGTTTCAGTTTCAGTTTCAACTCCCAATAATTCTCCTGCACCGGAATCCAAACCTCCAATACAAATTACTTCTGATCATTCTTGTTCTTTACCTCTTTAAGTCAATATTGATATTACTCACTGTTGACATTCATTAATTCTATCTCTCCTCATTGTGACCCTCCAACGCCATCTCACCTTAGGATAATTAGAGTGAAGGATGAGATCTTCAAACCTAAAGATCTTACAGTTACTTCCCTAACTGCTACTTATGTTCAAGCCCTTACCACTCCTAGCTGGTTCAATGCCCTGACAAAAGAATATGAAGCTTTAATAAGCTGAAAAAATTGGAGCTAAGAAGTTAGGGAAAAAAAAATCCCTGCTTATATCCTATATTTTCTTGACCAAACTGGTATGGTATGTGCTAAAGGTTTTGCAAAACCCATTGTCGTTACAACAAAGTTGCCAAAAGTTGAAAGTTGAAACTAAACTTTAGTCTTTTCCTGAGTTGTGTAGACCACTTCTAAAGGGGCTCCAATATGCCAACATCACATACCTGAGATTGCATAATATGAAAATAAAGTCTGTGACTGTATGTATTTGCAATAGCCTTTGTGAGTAGCATTGCAAAGCCATCAAGTGCATAGGATTCTATCTTAGTGGAACTATCACTCAAGGTCTTGTGCCTACACTTGCTATAAAACAACTTTTCTCCACAATCGTCTTTCTATAAGAAAACCATGGTTTGGGTGGAAAACCATGGTTTTTAAGAAGTTTTTTCTTCCTTTTCAGAAGTTGGTATCTAAAATCTATTCTCTAAAATCACTTTTCTCTTGAAGCCATTCTCCAAAATCCAATCCAAACATACTTAATTTTATGAAGATTGGAGAAGTGATGCAGATGGCGGAAAATCAACTTCAAGATTCTATGCTCATTTGGAACCCAATTGTGAATCTTGAGGATCGCCAGAAAGCATTTAAGTTTCTTTTATCAGTTCCACCGCCACAGCCCACAGGTCTATTGTGATATCTTACGTACAATGCAATTACCTCATAAATCCCATGCTCGATAATTGCACTAAGCTTATATGAAACTTGACTCTTTTTTTTTTTTTTTTTTGGGGGGGGGGGGGGGGTGTCAGAACAGATTCCATAGAACAAACTAAATATATGCCACATTCCACTATTTGATCAAGTAGTTGATATATTAACCTAGCTACTGTCAGGGCCAAGGTTTAATTTTTCTTAAGATTAAAACTTAGACACTAATTCACTCTATGTTTAAGAGAGAGGCTGCCAAGTTATAGATTTGCATAACTACATCTAAGAATATAATTTCACAAACACATTTTTGAACTATAGATCCACTAATAAAAAATTCAATGCATAATTTTAGTCTCATTTTGAGATGCCATCCAAGCATACCTGGTTTATGAGGCAATCACAAAGAAGTGGAGGATATTTATCCTGTTATCACTGTGGTGGTTTTCAAAATGTTACTCCCTCCGCCCCTTAATATAAGACATATTTATCTAATTTGATTAGATCAAGAAAGTTACTTAATATGATATGTATTTTCTAAAACACCTTAGTCATGACATTTGATATTGTGATCCATACAAGCTTAATTAAATTGTACTATGCAATATCATTTTTATTATATGCTCATAAATTTTGACTTGATTGGAGTCATAATCAAAATACACAACCATCATTATTTTAAATTTAAGAAGTAAGGTGAAGTACCATGTACTATTGTTAAGGATTTAAATTCTCCTAATAAAAGAGGGAAAATATCTACACTAATAATATTTTTCGATAATACACCAATAATTTGAGTATACAGCCTCTTATAAGATAGAAAAATTACCCAATCATGCATATATATTACCTAGATGAAAAATACCAGACAAGACACAAACATCTAAATTATATATCCGTCATTACAAGGAAGATGAGCAACCTAAAATCATAGTTAAGTCAAATAAAAAGCAAGAAATAGCTGGTACATAATATCTAAATTCATCATTCAAAGTAACATCTCAAGAGGACAGTAAGCCTTAGTACATAACGATCCAAACTAACTGTTATGGGTTCATTTTCCCTCTTGAAACAAAGTAAATCTACAATGGGTCAGGCAAACCCAAACAAAAAAGAAAAAGAAGAATGAACAGTAAATTTTAGAAATGTAGAACGCATCATAGCTCTTCAATGGGGGTGCTGTTAAAGTGGTACAAGGCTTTCTGCATAATTAAATATAGGCTAAAGTATATTTTTAGTCCTTTAAGTTTACATGAGGTATACTTTTGGTTCCTTAACTTTATAAAGTATACTTTTAGTCCTATAATTCTAACACCGTTAATTTTGCTAACGGAAAATGTTAACTCAAGTGATAACGGTGTAAATTTAAGTTATGATTTTGTAATTAAATGCTATTAAGCTTATGGGTAAATTAAAAAATATATAAAATTTGTATAATTAAATGTTATTAGTCATTATTTGAGTTATTTGTGTCATCATTTTCCGTTAGCAACATTAACGGTGTTAGAATTTTAGGACCAAAAGTATACTTTATGAAGTTAGGGACCAAAAGTATACCTTATGTAAAACTTAAAGGACCAAAAGTATACTTTAGCCTTAAATATATTATGACCGAGCTACTTATGCCAATAGCATAGCCCTTGATTTCATTACTATTGAGATTGAACATGACAATTTTTGTTCCAGCATCCTTCACTTTACCATAAGCTTCTGGCTTCATATCAATTCTGCAGATGATTTTATTCCTCAAAATAGTTTGTGGACATAAGATCCATGGCTATGGACATGGAAAGGGATTGCTAGTATATTTCTTAGTCCACCTCCATTTCTCTCCAGACGCCCCTATACCATAGTTTTGAATAGCGGGTAGCGGCCGACCCCAAAAACGGTATAGCGGTATAGCGGGTAGCGGTAAAGCCGCTACTGTGAAGCTACTGTGAAGTTCATATAAATACTTGTAATAAATTATATCACATATATAAATGCAATATAAGATAAGAAATCACCCAAAATATAAAGGAAACCACATACTAGTTCATTGAATGTAACTAAATTAATAACATTCTAGAAACATAAACAATCCAAGTAGAGTCAAATACAAATTTTTAATGGCTCTTTCAAAGTCAAGCGGAAAACAACTAATCGAATCATCATCAAACATTTCTTCAAGGTCTTCTTCTCCACCCTCACTTTCTTCACTAGTATTAAATTTGTATATCTCGTTCTTCTTCCTCATCTTCTATTTCTTCATTATGACCTTCTTCAATCCCTTCAACCCTTATTCCCCTTGAGCTTGATGGCATAGAGGCGGCTTCCTTCCGAATCTAGTATCTTTGCCTAGTGAAAGTGATAGGCTCATTAGCTCCAGTTACATTAGCAACTTCTCCCAAGTCAAGATATCATCATAAAAAACGAACTCATTTTCTGCACCTTCATCCACTTCTCCCACCAACCATTCATTACTTTCATCAATATCGTTGAGGACAATAGGATCAATCAAATCACGACTCTCAAAACGCTCTTTAAGAGCTTGATTATACTTAATAAAGACCAAGTCTTGCAACCTTTGATGCTCAAGTCTACTTTCTTCTTAGAATGGATCTAGTTTAAAATTTCCAATAAAGAATATTAGTTTCATAATTATGATATGAAACTCTACAAACAAAGGTCGTTTAATAATTACTTACATGCTCAAAAGTACTCCAATTACGCTCACATCCGAAGAGCTACAAGTTAAGCCCAACACTCTAATAGCAATGTTTCGCAATTCGGAACTTGTGATCCATATGACTTCCACCATAAAGTCGTAATCCAAATTGCAACAACTTCTTAACATAAAAACGTGTTAAATAAAAGCTTAAAGTGATGAAATAACCTTACCAGGAGCGCTCTTAGTCATTTGTCTTATTGCTGCATTCATACCAAAAAGGCCTTCTGCACGCCTATATTTTTCCAATTGCGTATGTATCTTGTCCACCTCTTCCTCATTTGCACTTAGCTTGTCAATGCATTTATATAATCCAGTTATCAATTCAGCATCATCATCAATCTGTGGATTGGCATAAAAGTATTCGGGGTTTAGATAATGGCTGCAAAGCATGTAATGGATGATGAAGTTG
Source organism: Acacia acuminata (assembly GCA_019022655.1). Lineage (NCBI taxonomy): Eukaryota > Viridiplantae > Streptophyta > Magnoliopsida > Fabales > Fabaceae > Acacia > Acacia acuminata. The sequence goes on from JAFJYI010000035.1 coordinate 2,257,952, forward strand.
GCGGTCCCATCTTCTATCAATGATAGCAAAAATATCATTTGTATTTATCTTCATTTCCATTGAAAGATTTTTGAATTGCTTCCTTGGCCCTATCCATTGCTTCATAGATATATCCCATTGCGGGCCTTTTTTCATTATCAACAAGTCGAAGCACCCGCACAAGAGGCCCCATAACCTTTAAAGAATGAATAACATCATTCCAAAATGATGGCATAAGTACGAGTGTCGATCGCCCTCTTTCCCTTGGGATCTTTTCTTTGTATTTGATTTCAGCCAATCATCGATGTGAACATCTTTCTAAGATTATTTTTTTGTTTATGAAGCCTTTGCAATGTGAGGAATGTTGTAGCGAATCTCGTCACTCCATGCCTAACCAATTCGGTCTTGCTTGTATACTTCCTCATTGTGTTCAATGCCAATGTGTGATTGTAAATGAACCCAACAAGCTTGATGCCTCTTTGTATTGCTTTTTTAACTCTCTCAATTTTTCCAATATCTTCAAGCATCAAATCCAAACAATGTGCAGCACATGGAGTCCAAAACAAATGTTCTCTCTTGGCTTGTAACAATTTTCCTAAGAACAAATTAAACAACCTAGAATGAGTAACAATTAAAATAAGAATTAACAATCAAATGAGACTAAATGGAAGGAATTATATCTTACCGGCCAATACGTAATTACTTCCATTATCGGTGACCACTTGAACAACATTTTTCTCCCGATCTCTTCAACAAAATTATCCAAAAGTTCAAATAATTTTGCTCCACTCTTGACATAAGAAGAGGCATCAACGCTCTTCACAAACATAGACCGGACGGAGAATTCACCAAGAAATTTATCAATGTTCTATTCTTTCTATCGGTCCATCCATCTGACATAATGGAACATCCATAGTTGGCTCTTTGTACGGCATGATCTTTTAACAAATCATTGGTGTAATCCAATTCCTTTTTAAGTAAAGGAACTCTACACTCATAATAACTTGGGAGCTTCAGACTTGGACCGTAATTCCCAATTGCTTGAACCATATATTTGAAGCTTTTTGAGCGAACAACATTGAAAGGTATACCATTTGTACACAAAAATCTTTCAATGTATTGAATAGTTCTACCCCTTGCTTCTTTATCACAAGCATCATTTATGCTTGTTTGCCTCTTTCCTTTGCACTGCTTTACCGCTTGCTTACGGTTTCTTGAAATATATTAAATCCAAGGGGCCTTTAACTCTCTTGGCTTGAGCGGTAGAATTGCCATCGAGCCTTGACTTGAAGATGCCCCACTCCTTTTCCCATATTTAAGGTGCTGAATTTCTTGCACCTCTTCTAGTATATCATCATCTTCATGTATATCAACACAATACGCATCCTTTTCAGTTACCTTTTGCATATAAGCATCCTTCACCATTTTCTTAATTTCGGGTGGGATTTTTTTACAAGGACCCACATCCCCTTTAACCCAATCGGTGTTTTTTGGCTCAGTGATGCCTCCGGTTGTTTCCTTCCCACAAAAATCACATGTCACATATCTCTTCTTGTTTATATATTTTAGGCTATTCCTTTTGCCATGCCATATCCAAATTTTCACCGAGTTGGCTTTACCAATCCGCAAGAAGCCCGTAAGCCGCTCGCCTAACTTCTTCTTGGACTTGCGATGCCATGAAACTATGAAAGATGCTAGCTGAAGATTACATCCCAATTACATGTTAACATGAAAATTCTAAGCAAGCATCGATTTTCGGTCATCATACCAGAGCTTCTACTAGAAAATCAGCTATAGGATAAATAAGTAAATAACAAACATTTTCTAGTATAATATCATAAGTAACACATCTGAAAAATAGCTGTAGGCTTGAAAAATAATAATGGGTGCAGATTTGGAATCACCGTAGGCAAGAAAAATACCTTCGGTTTAATGGTTGCAGATGGAATGGGGACTCTGAGCTTGAAAAAAGCTATGGAATCACCCTTCAACGCCGATGGAGGAGCTTTTCGGAATGGGTCGCGGCTAGCCGACTTGCGAGTTGCGACAGAACGAAGGACGGTGAAAGGAGAGGAACAGCGACGGTGAAAGGAACGACGAAAGAGACGAGGGAAATCGACTTGTTCCTCGTTTTTTTGAAATCGAATTAGATCGATTCAGATTTCGAAACAAAGAAGAAGACGAGGAAGGCGCGAACGGCGAAAGGGAGGAGAGGGAAATCAATATATTGGTCCCTCCATTTTTTTTTTCCAGACTGGACACCAAAGGTAAATGACACATTTACCCTTCATTAACTTGGCTTTTTTCCCATTTTAGCCCTCATTCCAGTCTAATTTTCAAACCCATGCCCCGCGCCCGTTTTTACGCCCTAAACGAAGGAAGCGGTCTCGGATGCGGCGCGATCTCATTTGAATCACCCACCGCCCGCGAATGCCGCCACCGTCCGCCACCACCCGCTACCGGAAAATGTAGCGTTGCGGATCGGAAATGGCGCTTGGGTCCTGCTAACCGCATCTGGAACGGTATCGCGCGCTATAGCGCCGCGATTTTAATCATAGCCCTATACCCTCCTCCATCACCCACAAATCGATTGATGAAGTTTCATTTTCAATAGTAGTAGGATAAAGTATAGCAAGACTGTGGTCATAGACAGTAAACCTAATACCATCTTTATAGGACATTTCAGCAGGCATTGGTATCAAAGTAGATACTTCCATTGCCATGTCAAACGAAACTACCCAATCATTAAAAACATATTCAACCTTCTTCCCCTCATCTACATTATACTCAAAGTTATACCCAAACCAAAAGATAGCTCCATTAGCAGTATAACTCTTATCATATCTAAGTTGAACAACCCTTAAGTTCCCAACCTCTAACTCCTTCCATGACCCCATAATTAATGAATACACCTCCACCTTAACAACCATTTCATCATCCAAAAAAATAAAAAGTCTCACTATCTTATAATCATTAACAATTGGATTAAACCCAAATCCTACTGTGAAATCCATATCCTTAAACAATTTAAGGCGTCGAGGCACTTGCCTGACTTCTTTAGTCGCCGGATTATACAATAAAAGGGAATGAGTTTTATTAGTGACTTCGAGACAGAGCAAACCAAGATTGGAATGGAGGTCCCTCACAATCAACTTGGAATTCTTAAGAGGTACCTTATGACGTTCCTGGATATCCACCTCGTCATCGAGCAAACAAAAGTGACAGACTTTGCATGAACAATAACATTTTAAAAGAAGAAAAGGGTTTCGATGACCAGAGTGATGTAAGTGATCTGCGATAAAAGCCGGCGATTTGAAGAGATTTTTCCAATCTTACACACACATTGAAATCGGAGTATGGACTTTACCGGAAGCCGTATGAGAATGTCTGATGATTTTGTTGGGAAGAAATGGCGTGTCGCCTTCCATTTCCATCTGCTTCATCGCGTTCGAGACTGGCAAGACTTGGCAAATAGGGATTTGAATTTTGAGGCCTCGGCTTGCCTCCTATTCCTTTTCCCCTCTTCCTATGAATATTATAAAATTAATAAATTATTATTGTGGTTGCTGCTTTAATTAAATTATAATCTAATAAAAGATAAATATGATTTTGTGATTGTTCTATTTTTCAATAAAATTTCAAACAAGTTTATTTTTTAGTATTATTTAATATTGTTTTATGAGCTCCTTTATAACTTTTATTGATGATATAAATCAATAACTTTATTGAGTTTACTAAATTGAAAAACATTAAATCATTTACAGACTAATTTTAGATTTGACTAAATATAATATGCAATTATTATGAATATAATTTTAAATTTAATATTTTTAATATCAAATTTCATTTAAAAAAAATATTATTAAGTAGATGTACTATTTTAATTTACATGATAATATTTTACTTTTAGAATTTTTTGCCAATTTACTTTCAGAAAATATATACTTACATTGGAGATATCCATTATATCAAAGTTTTTCAATCACACATATTATATATATATATATATATATATGACTTTATAGTTTAATAATAATATTTTAGAAATAGGACATTTGGCTGTATGAGATTAGAAACTTTTACATAATGAAAATAAGAAACTTGATCTAAATATTTTCCTTTACTTTTTTTTTAAATTTTTTTAAATAGGTATTACGAAATTGTGCAATAAATTAAAACACTCTGAATTGAAAAATTCCTAATAATTAATATCTTGCAAATTAAATTCCTCCAAGTTCAAAAGTGAAAGTAATAAGATTTTTGGGGGGGGGGGGGGGGGGGGGGGGAGAAAAAAATTTACACATGCAAAATTACCAAAATGCTATTTTTTTTTTTTAAAAAAAAAAAACACATATGGTCGGGGAAAAAAGCTGCGAAAAACTGATATGATAAAAGACCAAACTAACTTAACCATCATACACAACTAAAAAGCAACTCAACAGATGAAATTCATGCATCTCCTTGTGACTCTATTGTTCAAAAAGATTTTGGCTGTGTTTTTGGCAATGCAATTTATTACCCTCTATTAGGGTCTTGTATTGCAGATTTATTGGTTACTGTTAACAAATGTAATTGAAGAATAATTAAGATGAAGAATAATATATTATTATAAAGGGAAAAACACTTCTCATGTTGTAGGAGAAGTGTTTTCTCATGTCACACACACATGAAATAGTGGGACCCACACATATATATAATGCTCATTATATATATATGGGTCCCACCATTTCATGTGTGTATAAAAATCTTCTTATTCTCATGCAACATGAGAAGTTTAAACCTCTATTATAAAAGAGCAACATGCTCTTACGATGAGTAACCTTAATAGTTAACTCTAAAATGTTTTAAACCTATTAGGATAATCTTGAAGGAAGACCAAGTTATTCCTCCAAGTTAACTTCCTCAAGGAGTGAGACCAAGTTAACCCTTTCTTAGAGTGAGACCTAGTTAACTCCCTCTCTACACATACTAAAGACTCAATATCCAACACTCAAATCTCAATAATTAAGACCCTCTATATATAGACTAGGCCCCAACTTCCTAATTAACAATTTAATTAACTAATCCCTTATATTTTTAACACGGCCCTTCAAGTTGAACACTACTTAACAAGGTGCTCAACTTGAACAGCACAAAAATAAGAGGATAAGTTGAATTAAATTGACCAGTTTTCAATCAACAAAGTAATAGAAAGATTTCTTTCATGACAATCTTCTTCCATTCACTTCTGGCATGCTTCTCTTGTAATTCCTATAGCCTCTTCACAAGATCGCACTTACACCCACAATGAACACAGAATGTGAATCCAGCAGCCACCACTTTCTTCAAATCCACTCACATGCCTTAAACTCTTCAGCAAAATCATCAACGTTCTTTGCCTCTATCATGAGTTTCAGTATTCATGTGATTGCACAGATTGTCTAACCACAGACATTTATAGAACCAGCCAATGTAAAGGCTTAACCAATTATTAATCTAGAAAGCATAGGTACCACACCACAAGATACATGGAATCAGGAAGTCTGAGACTCTGGAAAAACCTCTTTCTAATGCTCTTTTTCCTTCCAACTTTACTAAATCTCAGTAACTTGCCTTCACTGTATACTTGCTTCTCCCTTTCTTATAATGACTAATGCATCAGATGCCCTTCTTCCTTCTCACGCACACAGGACCCCTCAACAAACCCCAATTTGTTTATTTTTTTCTCAAATTGAAGCAGAAGATTATTTGAAGAAAAGCTGTTCTCCAGGATGGCACGCCCACATGTTTGAAGACTGGGTATCAAAATATTACAAGAAGAAAATTGACACCAAAATCATACAACCATAAGTGACGACTAAACCCCAGAGGCTTCAGTGAAGAAGAAATTGAAGCAAAAACGTTGATGACGCAACAAAGTCCTTTGTCGTCGCACGGTAATGTGAACGGACCACCGCATTGCCTCTTGGGTTGCCCGTTAAAGTCCTTGAATTCTCAAGAACTCTCTCACACAAACCATAAATAATGCATCTTGAGCATAAACCAGAGTATTAGCCTATCCTTCAAATCCACTAGATATACCCCAAATGGTCGACCCCACTTTGATGGAGCATTAATAAATTGAGAAGAACCAGTAACAACGTCAATTTCTGTTATATCATGAAAACAAGCTCTCCCCAATGATGAAAGTATAAAGAATTTCTCAGCTAACAGCAATTTTCTCAATCCTTGACATCACATATTCTGTGTAAGCAGTACTGTACCCAAACCACCAGTAGTTACCCACTTCTGTGAGGAAAAACCTAGCAGCTCCATGGACAATGATACAACAGCAACCCATACAGTAGTATACACAGCTTTCCCAGCAAAATCAAATCCCATATTTCTCGCATCATTGGATTCGTTTGCCTCCATAAAGAATTTTTTTGTGCTTGTTGAATTAAGCTTGAAAAACAGTAAGCAAATGATAGCACAGTTAACGGACGATACTAGAAAATAGTAAAATAGCGACGGAATTTTTGTTGTTGCAAATTTTGAGATATTTGTAAGGAAATTTAATTCCGTCGCTTATTAGAAATTTTACGACAGATTTTAAAATCTGTTGCAAAAATCAAAAAAACTCCCCCACTTTGCGACGAAAAATAAATTCCATTGCAAAAAATCAAAAAATTCCGCCATTTTGTGTTCCATGGCAAAAAAAAAAAAAAAAAAAATTCCGTCGTAAAAAATCAAAAAAATTCCCACACTTTGCGACGGAATTAAATCAAAGAATTCCCACATGTTGTGACGGAAAAATAATTTTTGTCGCAAAAATAACAAAAAAATCCCCCATTTTGCGATAGAAAATAAATTCAAGTCAAAAAAAAAAAATTCTCATACTTTGCGACGGAATACAAATTCCGTCGTAAAAAAAAAAAAAAAAAAAAAAAAAATTGTGACGGAAAAAACAATCCTTCGCAAAATTTTAATGATTCCCGGCCTTTTAAAATGTCAACCCCGGTCCCAATTTGGTGATTCCCTCTCTCTCCCGCTTTTTGATTTTCCTTCTTCCCAAACGCCCGCATCTCTTATCCTCTTCCCTAGCAATCCAATTTCGCTCAACCTCACTCCAAATCATGTTTTTACCAACAATTCATACCCAAAAACCCTCTTGATTTGTTATCTTCACTCCCCGCGAAAACCCCCTGTCCAACTCAATCTTTGCTCACTTTTCGTCTCTTCCTGCTGGATGTCTTCGTCCTCTCATCCCCGGGACCGAGATCATCCACTCCATGAAACAACAACTCCCATTCTCGTCTATGAAACCGCCCTTTGTTGCTGAAGGTGGAATATCATCTAGAGGGGGGTGAATAAGTGATTATAAAAAAATAAAAAAAATCTTTTCTCAACCCTTCAAGAATATAGAGACAGAGTTAGAGAGAAAATAAACACAGGAGGTTATACTAGTTCGATCTAATTCCATGACTTACATCCAGTCCCCAAGCACCTTGGGATTTTTCACTATCTCAATGACTGTTACAATTACACATTTAGTACTCGAGATGATCCTTTCACTAGGATTCACTTCCCCTTACAAGCTGATTGTACACCCACACTTAAGATTCCACAACCTTAAGATTTGACTAATAAAGAATAAATTGATAAGTGTTTGACTTTCTCACAGAGTAGATAAAGTGATGAACACTGAAGTACAATGAAAATATCTGAAGATATTAGCTCATTTAATGAAACAATAAAATGTAGTTGAGTCGAATTGATTGCACAGTGTTTTGGTAGATGGAAAATTCAAAGCTTCTAATATTTATAGTTGATGACATTTATTACCGTTGAGAAGCTTAATGAATTATCCATTGAGACTCATCAAAATTTCCGTTAGAGAGATGAAGCATTGAACAATTAATACTCTGTAATAGTTGTCTTCAACATTCTTTAGTTCCTTTATTCCTTCGTAAATGACCGTTGAGGCATAGCAATAGGAATGAGGAATGACTTGCCAGAAATGTCTTTCGTGTGTTCAGAGGCATAGTGGCGGGATTAGAGTCTCAAAAAGGCAAAGAGCATTTAATGCTCGACACATTAGATTGCTTTTATCTAATAACGGCGTTAATCCACATTCTAATCATCTGAAACTCATTAACAAACTGATTAAATATAGTTAGGAACAATAATGATAGATGATATGAAGTAACAAAAATAATCTCGGTGAATTCAGATATTCGAACACGATGTTTTTCAAAAACTAAGAGAACTTGGCTCGAGTCAATATTATGTTGGCTCAAGTCAACTTGATTTTGATAACGCAAAGAAGAAGGAAATCAATATGATTAACTTGAGTCAAATATAACCGGCTCGAGTCTAGGCTCTAACTCGAGGTTGATAATTTGTGGCTCAATTCAATCTTCAATTGATCACTTAGCTCTTAACGATTCTTCAACTAGAGGCAGAGAAAATGTGGGTTGAGTCTATGTCCAAACTCGAGGCACCAAAATCCTGGCTCAAGTCAGATGCAATAAACCACTTAGAGCTATTTTCGAAAGAGACCTTGCTGACTCGAGGTGATAAGTGATGGCTCGAGTCCAAACCAATTTTTAAATATAATAGTCAAGATTCTAGCTAGAGTTAACACACACTGGCTTGAGTCTAGTGATCTATAATTTTGAAGTCTTTTTAAGGTAGAAGACAATTGGCCTGAGTCATAGAATATGTTGGCTCGAGTCTAGTCCCAAACTCGAGGCAGCCTTTTTGTGGCTCAAGTCAATATATCATTTTGGCAATAGATGCAAAGGGATTGACTCGAGTCTTTAAGCTTCGGCTCGAGTCAATCTGACAACAAAATTTTTAACTGATATGATCCAAGTTTTCGAATGAGTTAAAACATTTTGCCTAGATCATAATACATACATTTGTAACACCCCAAATTTCTAACAATTATAATAACATAAAATTGCAATAATTTTTAGAAATAATTACTCGAAATTCAAAATAATCCAATTTGGGAAGTGTTACCACCACACTTTTTCGGTACAAGTGCAAGGCTATCTTATTACATTAACGTAAATCCAAACTTAAACAAAAAAATGTTTTATTCAAAAGCATAAAGTAAAATAAAACTAGCCGAATTAGTCAACTATTCTTCTTCACTTCTCACCGCTAGCCCCCACCTTGAAACTGTTTCCCGAAAGTGCTCCCGCAAAGGATCATCGCAGCCCATGAACAAAAACATTAGCAAAGTGGAAATCCTAATAAACAAAGATAATATAGAAAAATAATAATAATAAATAAAATATCTACATGATGATAAAAAAAATATCATATACATATATATAATCTAAAATATCAATATCAATACTCATCATATCTATATATTCTCATCGAATCAAATATCATTCATTATTTTTATTAATTTCATTTAGACCCGGAAACCTGCTAGTCTATTTAGTGGGAAGAAAACCATGGTAGACCCGGAAACCTGCCAATCTACCTTGTGACCCGGAAACCTGCCAGTCACAAATCATCAAGTTGGCTATAAAACATATCTTCCTAATGTGCACACCTCTTCCCAAAGCCGCTACTAGTGTCCCGGAAACCTACCAGACACCACTTTAGGAAGAACAAATACTATCTTTTCACATCGGTGGCATAAAGCACAAAAGTTGTGTTCATCACTTTAGGAGGTACCGTCCCAATCTATCCTCCCACTATTAATTCATTACAATCACACAAAATCAGGAAATTCAATCTTGTCACAATTATCAATTTCTTCATTGAATATATCAGTTACTCAAGGGCATCATGACTTTCCAAATTATTCAAAAGTATAATAATTCAAATATCCGATATAAGAGCCAACACATATTATAACTCAAATACCTATCTCGAGTAAAGTCTAATTATTTTAAAATACACACATAATAAAATTCCTAAATTATTTTTATGCACTAAAGTGCCCCAATTGAATTTATTAATATTTTATACTTATTTAATTATCTTTCATTCACTTTTCTATTATTTAATTAAATATAGGATAAAATGATATTTTACATATAATCTGTTCATGTCCTATTTTATTGTGAGGAAATATTATATAGAGAAAGAATGAATAAAAGAAATATCAAATAATATAACAATAGGCATAACTATAATAATATAGTATATTTTATTATCATAATATATTATAATTGATAATGTCAGAGAACCCGAAGCAACAAGACGTATAGGCACCTTATAATCAAGACTGAGTGGGTGTTGTAATATAGGTTTTCAATTGCTTGCTCATATTTCTTGCACAAATAACTTTGCAAAAGCAAAAAAAAAAAAAAAAAAAAAAAAAAAAAAAAAACAAAAAACAAAAAACAAATACGCAAAACGAGAAGAGGAATTATATATATATAATCAATATTAATGGACTTTGCAAGGAAACTAGTCATGCCAATCGAGAAGAAGAAAATGTATTTGTACACATATTCAATATTAATTCCTATTATCCTAGGGATTAGGATTATATATAATATATTTCATATATAACAATCCTATCAAAATTTATATAAAACTAACCTAAGACTCATGGGGATTAGGATTACATATAATATATTTCATACATAACAAACATATATGATATATTTAGGATCATAATTACCTATCAAGATTCATATAAAATTACCTTAAGACTCATGGGATTAGGATTACTTATTTGGATTCATATAAAATTAACATAAGATTCATGGGGATTAGGATTACCTGATCTCCGTTTTGCTAGCCTCTTAGAAGAATAGAGAAAGAATAGAGGAAATAGTAGAAGAGAATAGGAGTATTCAGGGTTAGGCTAGACCTCTATTTATAATTTAAAATTAGGGTTAGCTATGGGCTGGGCTCTTTATTATTGCCAACTCATTAATATGGTATATTAAATTTAATCAATCAATCATGCTGTGAATTTAATGTGATAGGGTATATTAAATTCAATCAATCAATTATTGTGAGAATTTAATGTGACTTGGTTGACAAGTAGTGGACTTATTACCTAAAACTTCTTTCTTAGTGCATAAGCTGAAAATTCCTAAGGCAATTAGGACTAGGAGTATTTGGCCCACTAAGGTTATATAAAATAAAATAAAATGGGTTATTTCTATTAATAAAAATCTGGGGTATTACATTATTTTTAAAGGTTAATCATCATCAAAACACATATAGGAAACTGACATTCTCCCCCTTTTTGATGATGACAACTAGGGATTTTTAGGGATTTTCCGTCGCAAAACACGTTTGTGGAATTTGCGACGATTTGGTCCCGTCGCAAAAAACCTCCTTATAAGTGGCAACGAAAAATGAAAATTCCGTTGCAAATTTGAATTTTGCAAGTAATCGATTATCCGTCGCAAATCCCGAGGATTTGCGATGGACAACTAATCCGTTGCAAATCCCATTAGGATTTGCGACGGACAAATCGTAAATCCTTAGGATTTACGATGGACTAGAAATCCGTTGCAAATCTTGAGGATTTGCGATGGATACCGATTCCGTCGCAAAACTAAATTTTTTTTAATTTGAATTTTTTTTAAAATTATTATTTTTTATATTAGCGATTTAATTGATATCCGTCGCTAATTTTCAATTTTTTTTTAAAAAAATAAAAAAATAATTTTTTTAATTTTTTTAAACTTGTTTAAAAATGTTTATTCCTATCGCAAATTTTGATTTTAATATTTTTTTGAAAAAAATAATTAAAAACATATAAAAATGACATTTAAAAGTATAATAATAAAACGTATATGATAAAAATATATAATAACAATCAAAAAAAGTTTACATAGAGAAAAAAAAATATAAATAGTATTGTTTAAAAGAAAATCTATTAAAATATAGTCTAAACAGCAGTGGCATCATCACCACCATCACCACCAGGAGCCGGCTCTGAACCCTTGTCTTTCATTAGGGATAATAGTTGAAGCTGCATCTCCTTCATCATCTTCGCTTGTTGACTCATCTCTTGCCTCATCATCTCTCGTTCCTAAAGCATCTGCTGTTTCATCATCTCCTGTTCCTGAAGCATCTGCTGCCTCATCATCTCCTATTCCTGAGTCATCAGCTGCCATGTCTCGCTAAGCTCATTTGCTGTTTGACTCCAGAGGTTCTTTGTCTGGCTCAGCTCAACTGCTTGCTCCTGCACCAATGCCTTCATCTTTTTTATCTCATCTGCAAAAATATTAGGAAGTACGCTTATTTTTTGTACATAATTTAAATAGACCAGGGAATGAAAATGTAACAATTAGTAGCAAATGTATAACATTTACCCGAGTAAACACCTTGATCCGGATGAGGAGTGCTTCGTTTCCTTCGGTTTGAGAGGCACCAAACCCAAAAACTCTCCCTTTCTTGTTAAATCCGCCTGCAGCCTGAAAGAACAAACTCTCGTTATCGGACTGAGACGATACGGGGTCGGTCCTACTCTACAAGTCTCTATCCTGCGACAGCTTCTGAAAGTTTTTCTAGAGGCACAAAAAACATAACGTTATACAGGCATGTGAAATGAAATAAATATGGTGGTGCATGAAACAAATAATAAAGGCAATAAATGTCTCACTGCTATTTCCTTCACCTTGGTGTTAATCCAACGCCTCTCACTCCCTCCAGACTGCTGGGAATGGGTCCGCTCAAAGGTAGCCCACTCAATCGACTCTGCAGGAACTTCCCCAAACTCTACCTGCAAACACAAATGATGACCTACAAAATATTGAATACTTAAATAGAAAATAACATGTACTCAATAATTTTTCGTCGATGCTCACTAATTGGAATGGAGCCGCTAGCATATGGCAGTCCTTCCATTCTGGCCCTATTTTGCTTATTTTTCTGAGTTTTGTTATGAAACTTCTCATCGTGGGCCCATTTTTGAATTAATTCATCTGTAGTGTCGGGTTGAATCCAATCTTGCTTGCCTTTATGCTTTCTCAATTTATAACACCTCTCAGACGACCATCGGCCTCCCTTGTGGTTATAAGCTTTTTTTCTTCAGATTTTCATGATCTTCATGCAATGTCCTATACTCACACTGCAAATCAATAACGAACAATTAGTGCTCTAAATTTTAAAACTGCTTAATCATAAAACACATAACTTACCAAGAACTATTCAAACCAACGATCCCGATTTTCCTTAAGGATTTGTCTCCAACAGCCCCAAGGCTGATTGAAATTACGGAATATTTGGTTCAAGATCCAATCCGAAACTGATTATAAGGGTAAAATCTGAAGACAGAGGACGGGATGCAAATATTAGCATACAAACTACAGGTATAAAATCGTAACATTACTAGTAACTTGACATGACTTACTTGGTGGTGCCTTTAGGATGAATCTAAAGCTTCCCTGTCGCAGGATCTACCGTTCCCCAGATTGGTGTATCGGAGGAACTACCTTCTTGCCCGACGTGGCTCTGAGGCGACACAGTGTGTTGAAGGAAGGAATGTGAACTACTAAAGATGTTTGTTCATAGATGGTTAAAGAAAACTAAACATATGTAAATCAATCAAAAATCGTAAAGTAAACTTGTTGTCCCCCTTGCTGTGGATCAGTGGAGGTAGACGGTGATGATGACATATAAAGCGACAGTGAAGATGACAAATAAACCGACGGTGAAGATGAGATATGATCAAGCGGCGGTAACTACGGGGAACCACCGAGCCTCGCCTATAGAGGGGGCAGATGGCGTCGCCCTACCCCCTCTGATAGGACAGGGCCGAGATCGACCACCACTATGTCCACTACCTGAACGCCCTCCAGTATGCTCCATCTCTGAACACTCATAAACATTATGTCAAAATGTATATAAAATTAAGAAATTTAATTAATATCACACTGGCCAAGTACGATGTATCTAGTATAATATATCGTCATAAGCAAAGAACTAACACAAATCAATCGGACAATTCCTATTCTTCGGCCTCTGCTTCCATGCCTTCCTCTGGAGTCTCATAGTCATTCAACTCAGATTCACTATCAAAATAAATCTCCTCTGCCTCATTGTCTGATTCCTCATCGTCAATTTGGATAGGAATCAACTCTAACTCCGCAACAGAATTGACCAGATTGCTTGGTACATCGTCGTCGGCAATGTTTACGAGCAGTACATGTTCCACATCAGCTTGGAACGGTTCCGTCATATCGTCATTTGTTTCCGACTCTTTCAACTTGGGTATAATATTTTGTGCTTTGGTTTTGATAACTCCCCTCCACCCTTGGCGGGATGTGAGGTATAATGTATAGTAAACTTGTTCCGCCTGTTGAGCAAGGATGAATGAGTCATAACCAACCGTATATCTCCTTGTCCAGTAAATCTCAACATTTCCATATTTGTCCACTTTTGTCCCACGCAGACTGTTATCAAACCACTCACATTTAAGAAGGGTCACCTCCTTGTCCCATGGGTAACTCAGCTGAATTATGTCAATTATCTTCCCGTAGTAGTCGCCCTCCACCCCGTCAACTTGGTCACCTCAACAACATACACCGTAATTGCAACAAAGTGTACCTACATTCGCTTCAATAGTTGAAAATCGATACCCATTGATTAAATATTTGTTGCACCGGGTAACAACTATTGCAGCTCCATAAGATAAACTCCACGCAACTTCAATGGGATCTGATGGATTTTCCAAGAAGTAGGATCGAAACCATGTTGGAAACTCAGACTTCATGAATTGATCAACTTGGGATTCCGACATTGAAGGATTTTTCGATCAGACCCAATTAGAGAAGTAACTATAAGAAAAAAAAATGAAGTGATTACTTTAATACTTACCGTAACGATAAAAAGAAAAAGAAATCTTACTTTAAATTCTGGGCGGCCTCTTCACAGTTGTTTAGAATGTACCACTCCGCTACTTTCTTATCGCTTCCTTCCAGAGTTGACCTCCAATGTTTTCCCACGACTCGTCCTGGAAAATTAAATATTGATTTTGTTTGCTCGTATCACCACCATCATCGTTGTGAGGTACCCTTCTCCATCTTGATATCATTTCAGAGGGATAATAGTATGACGCAAATTTTTTCGCCTCTTTGACTAGATACGCTTCAGCGATAGATCCTTCAACGTACCTTGAATTTTTGATCTTCTGTTTAAGTGTGTGTAAAAACCTAAAATGGACAATGAGAGGGTATTTATAAACTAAAGTACCATATCCGTCAATTAATAAATGCGCGAAAGAAATATATATTACCTCACAAACGGATACATCCACCTATATTGTTGCAGCCCTCCTACCTTTGCTTTGTAGACCAAGTGAACAGGCAAATGTTCCATTGAGTCAAACATGCTAGGAGGAAACACCATCTCTAAATTACATAGCATTAATGGCATGCTCATCTGCAGGTGTCGTAACTTTTCAACATTAAGCTTAGAAGCACAGATTTCTCTAAAGAACATGGAAAATTCTGTCAGAATAGACCATATATGCTTCGGAAGTGCTTTAAAGGCCCACGACAACAATCTCTAGGAAAAAAATGACAATCGTGACTCTTCATCCTGAATAACTTCACCTCCTGCATGTTGACACATCTTTTCAAGTTTGACGCATAACCGTTTGGGAGTTCCAGATCTTTAACCCATTGCAACAACTCTAAATTCTGTTGTTTGTTTGAATGTGTACGACGCTTTAGGTTTGGAAGTCCGTCCTGTGACATTCTCCACCAAATGCAAATCAAGCCTTCTACAAATCACTTCTATGTCCAGTCTTGCATTGACTATGTCCTTCATCTTGCCCTTGGTGTGCATCACGGTGTATAGAATGTTGCAAAACACATTCCTTCTCAATATGCATGACATCAAGGTTGTGTCTCAACAATTGATCTTTCCAATATGGTAGTTCCCAGAAGATGTTGCATTTGTTCCAATGATGATCAACACTGTATCTCTCAGGTTGGCTGGAAGAAGCCCCCTCTTCAACACTTTGAATGTACTTGACCCTATCCCATACTTTTTGGCCACTTAAACGACAAGGTTGATCTGCGCGTTCGACCACACTCCGCATGAAGTCTTTTTTATTTTTCCTATACGGATGCTCGGGGGGGAGGAATCGCGGTTTCTGTAAAACCAACAAACCTTGTGACTGTAATCCAAGGTAAAACCCATGTTTTGTTCAAGACATATTGGACATGCAAGCTTCCCCGACGTTTGCCAGCCACTAAACATCCTATATGCAGGGAAGTCATTTATCGTCCACATTAAGGAAGCCCGCATGGTGAAACTCTAGCTTAATGATATATCATACGTAAGAACCCCTTCACTCCACAATATCTTCAGCTCGTCTATCAAAGGCCTGAGGTACACATCTATCTTCTTTTTTGGGTTGGATGGCCCAGGGATTAATGCGTTAAGAAACAAAAACTCTATTCTCATGCATATAGAAGGTGGGAGGTTGTACGGTGTCACAATGATAGGCCAACAGGAATAATTCCTGCCCGTATCTAAAGGAGCGAACCCATCCGAACATATACCAAGACGAACATTACGGGGATCCATAGCAAAGAAAGGATTCGCCTCGTCAAATTTACATCAAGCTTCGGCATCGGATGGATGTGCCACAAAGTTTTCATCCTTGTGATGCTCCCGGTGCCATCTCATGTGAGCAGCTGTTTGTTTTGATGCATATAATCTCTGAAGTCTTGGCACAAGAGGAAAGTACCACATCTTACTTAATGCTTAACGGGTCGTTTTCCTTCCATTCCTCACAACTTTATATCTATCAGGTCCACAGAATTTACAATTGGTCAGCTCAGCATCATCCTTGTAATACAACATACATCCTATGGGGCAGCAATGGATTTTTTCACATCCAAGCCCAAGCTCTTTCACTTTTTTTTTTTTAGCTTGGTAAAAATCCTTCGGCAAATTATCGTCTTTGGGAACAACCTTACTCATGATATGCATCATTTCGTTATAATTCCTCTCACTTATATGGTGATCAGTCTTCAAGCTTAGTGTTGCTAGGGTAGCCGATAGCGATGAATATTCACTATTTTCAAAGTGTTTGCAACCTTCCCATAACGAACGTTGCGCTTTTTGAAGCATTTTATAGAACCTATCGGCTTCCGGATGAGGATCCTCTCTCATGTGTGATGGTTGAGTATGTGTATCGATCTCTTTTCCCATGTATGATGGTTCAGCATGAGTAACGTGATCAAAATATTGGCCGATCGACGGTCCCGCGGCGTCCATAACCAACTGCTCATATTGATTAAGGTTGTCTCAATGATTTCTGTCCTTGTAATAACCACTTGGTGTTTGTTGGACTTCGCCATGACATTCCCAACATTCATAATCCTTCATGAATCCCTTTTTACACAAATGGATTTTGATCGTCTCCGAATCTTTAAATTTTAAACACCTACATTTGGCACACGGACAACTGATCGCCCTACTTGAATTAGTTGAATGTGCTAAAGCAAATTTGATGAACCCTTCCAAACCCTCCAAGAATCTTGAGTTAGTTGTCTTCTCTCAGTTAGACGATTGTACATCCAACTCCTATCACTATCGCCTTCTATACTTCATAGCTATGTCAGTTACTAACCTAATTAACATTTCATCATGCCACAAATATATATAAGTGGCGCCAATCAATTGCCACTTACTCAAGAAAGTGAGAAACCAACATATGCATTGAACTAATAATGTAATTTTAGAGTTTTAATAAAATTCAAGGTTAATTAATTAATACTATATAAGACTTAATCAAGTTTGTATAATATACAAAATCCATTTTACCTTGTTTATTTAAAATTACCTTTTAATTAAAACAAAATTTATAATTTTCAAAATCCATTTTACCTTATTTATTTTTAATTACCTTTTAATTAAAAAATATTTATAATTTAATTTTTCAAATTATCCAAGCATATCTATAACTTGTTGAGGAATTTCTCACAAGCAAAAAAAGAAAGAAATTTAAAATATGACATTCATATTCTAATTATAATTTTAGAATTCTATATTATATATATATATATATATATGAAATTCTATAATAAAATAAAAAATAAATAGAAATATATATTCTACAATAACAGATAAATTTTTTTAAAAAATTAACAGACCATTTTTATAAGAGCCTAAATCAACTAGCTAATTTCACAAATTTTTAACATATAAATTTGTTTATTCTTTAAAGGCACACTTTCCTCCTCCTACTTTACATCAATTAATTAATTGTCTTATTCCTAAACATCACTTGTCAAAACTTCACCCTTCTCATTTCAACATCTTTCTATTTATAGATTTATGTATCATTAGTTCATTACCCACTAATACAAGATTATAATTTTCTTACACAATTTTTTCATTGCACAAAATAAACCATAAAAAATTAGCATACAAGATTAAAAAATTCATCAATCACATTAATAAAAATCATGAAAACCCAATAGCTAAAAAAATCATGGAATCTCCTACAAACAATAAGCATAATCCAAATTAATAAGCAGATTAAGCTTCATATCATTAACTTTTTGCTTATATTTATCAAGTATAATCTAGAGTTAGAACTTTCTCTTATATTTTCTACTTTCAAATATCAAATAGTAAACTTCCTAATTAATTTTCATATCTCTAAACATCACTTTTCAACACTTAATGTCTTCCCTAATTATTTTTAGGCGCAAGATCTATTCCAAAAACTACTATACATCATCACATGAGAAGCCTAAAATTTTGTACGAGATAAGAGTATTGCAATGAAATTTATACAGACAATAGCATTGTATTTTCCACATAATGAATTTGAAGAACAAAATGAAAAGAGAGAAGAGATGAAGGTTACCGGAATCGTCGTTGGAAAACGGACCGTGGGCGTCAAGCGGAGGAGGAGAGGCGTCAACCCGGGGGGAGGAGGAGAGGCGTCGGCGGGGAGGGAGGAGGAGAGGCGTCGACGGGGAGGGAGGAGGAGAGGCGTCGATCGGCGAGGGGAGGAGGGAGAGGCGTGGGTGAGGGGAGGAGCAAAAATGGCGGGGGGAGGAGGAAAATGAGGCACCGATTCGGTGCCTTATATTGAACCCGATTTTGAGTCTGTGGCAAAAAGAAGAAGAAATGGGAGCTGGTTCGAATAAAAAGGCGTACATTTGTGTCCGCCTTTTTGTGATGGACAACATGTCCATTACAAAACCCTCGGGGTTTTATGACAAACCCTACCGGTTTTGTGACGGACGGGGGTGAGTTGTTCGCTAGCTTGTGACAAGTTTTGAAATCTGTCGCAAATTTCCTTATGTTGCGACAGAATTTGCAAATTTCCGAAAAATTGCGACAGAATATTTTCCGTCGCAAATTCCATCGCAGATTTGCTTTTTTCTAGTAGTGAAACCAGAAATCCATAACAGCAAGCAATACATCATAACATATCAAAATACAAAATCCATAACATGTCAAAACACAAAATCCGCTTGGCTTTTTTCTTCAAATCTTGTCCCCCTTTGGCATCAATCAAAAGAGGGAATCAGAGAGGTGGAGGCTGGTGCTGAGAAGAGAATGGATGGGAGGAATGGGGAAAAGGCAGAGGGGCATATGGAGCGAGGGTGAGGGGGATAGGCTGAGTAATGGAGGAACAGGGACAGTGGTTGGGGTAGTAGATAGGATAGGAGTGGCAAAGGTAGGGGTAGTGGTGAAAGTAAAAGAAGGTGAGGAAGACGATGAAGGTGAGATTTTCAGAATAGGGGATGAAGGGCCAATTCCGAGATCAAACTGAGACTGAAGAAGCTTGTTAACCATGTTGGTGAGAGTCCATAGAGTGTTGTGCATGTTGGTGCTGCTGGCGCCATGGTCTTCAATACGCCTACTCAGATTGCCCACTTCTTCCTTCAACTCCTCTTGATCAACTTGTACCTTTGTTACCTCTTCTACCAATTTCCCAATAGAAGCCTCCAATTTCGCAGATAAGGAGTGTTGAGTAGCCATAGAGACTTATAGAGGATTCAAATAGTCAGAGATAACTTTTTCAACAATGGCCTTGATATTTGCCCCAAGAGAGAAAGGAGCAGGCTGAGAAGTCAATTGGGGACCAGGCTCAGGTTACACAGGTTGCTCTTGAACTCTTGACTTAGAGACTCTTGACCTAGATGGTCCTGGAGCCCTAGATTGACCCTTTTTGAAAAGAAAGCTTCATCAAATTCAAAATATGTTGACCAAATACCTCAGGCTTCTTGGCTACCTCATCCTTGTCAAGATACCAAATCTTTTCATGGAAAAGGATAATAGACACAGGGCTAGGAAAAGGTATAGTGGAATTTTTCTTTGAATGCATGCAATACCTTTTCATTTCATTGAATATCCAGTGACCAAGATTATGAGGAACTTTGGCCACAAAAGATGCAAACAGAGAGTAGTCACGCTAGTGAAATGTGTGAAACTTTTTCCCTTCTGTACAAAGTTACTTGAGTAGATGTACCACATGTACATGTGGGATGGCAATGGGAGGGAAATGGAGTGACCCTACTGGTTCACTTAATTGTTCATCTAGTCAAAGAATTTTGAAAATTTGCTCATTGTCATAATGGATTTCAGGAATAGGATGAGGATTAGCTATTTGAAGTAAATCATTAAGGTAATTGACGGTAATGCAATCCTCTTTCCTCTCACATTGGTAAGAATTTTCTCCTCAGCAATATTATTATTCTTATCTAGTAGAGTATGCACATACATGTTAAAGTAGAAGACTCTAACTAACGTAGGGCTAAAAGATGCATGAATAGATAGAAAGGATTCATAATCTCTAAACCAAGGAGAGAAGTCTAGGTTACACTCATCCTTGAGTTTGGCTAAACCCAGACACGATTGGATAGAAATTTCTACGAGCATAATCTTTACTAAATTTCTTCCCATCCTCAGAAGAAAATAGGATAGGACCGCAAGTGAAATCAAGAGGGGGATTTGAAATGGGAGCATGATAGATGGAAACAAGAGATGGTATCTCGAATACCTTGGAGTCGATTGTTGTGCGAGGCTTTAGACACAGAAGCAGAGGCTTGGCTCTTCGATTGAGATTGAGAAGTGCCATAAAATTTAGAAGAAGGAACATATAGCTTCTTCTTGGATTTATTTGAACTATCAGCCACAACCTCTTTGTCTTTTTGTGTCAAAGCTCCTTTATCTATCGGCCTTGTCTCAAAAACCTTAGAAGGCTCTTCAACCTTCAATTTCTTCAGCTTTTTGGGGTTGGCTTCTTCAAACGACACCTTAGGTCGAAATCTTTTCGGTGGAATCTTCGTTCGTTTAGGTCATTCCAATAGAGGAGGCGAAGAGGATTTCGTAGCTTCATAATCAAAGTCTAATTTATTTGATTTGGCTGGAGATTTTGAGGTCGATTTGGGAGGTATTTTTGAAAATGAGGAAATGTAGGGTTAGGGTTTCGGGGAAAATAGAGCGAGCAAAAAGCAGAGGGTCGAATGCAGAGAGACACAAATGGGAATGGAGAATGACACGTAGCAGGCATTTACATATATAAAATAGAGATTAACTCGAGTCTAGCATTATTGGCTCGAGTTAATAATATTTAGCTTGAGTTCAAAAAGATTTGTACAACCTAGCACATCGATGGCATATTGGCTCGAGTTACCACTTACTGACTCGAGTCAAAAGCTCCTCTCCATTCTTCAAACTCTCGGGTTAGCTGTTGACTCGAGTGACGTGCTTCAAGGCTCGAGTTTGTTGGTCAGATAAGCTCTTTGTCAGGTTGAGATGGCTCAAGTTGCAACTAGTTTACTGAGTCAAAAAGACCTCTCAAACTGTCTAACTCTTAGCATTCACTTAGACACGAGTTGATACTTACTGACTCGAGTCAACTTGCTCTTTTTGCGATTTCTTTGATCTCTGATTTGGATTGGCTTGAGTTGGCATATATGTTAGCTCAAGTCAAGTCCACTCTAATCACGTCTGTTCTTTCTTGTTGCAACAGAGTCCTATAAAAATATATTTTAGAAACTCCAATGCTTAAGTTAGTCTTTGTTTATCATTAAAACAGAATTATTTACATTAAAACTAATAGTTGCTCCTACTGATTATCATCGCTTTGCCCCGACCAGCGCCGACCTACTGACCAAGAAGTCGAAACCATCGTCATTAAGTCCCCTGTAAGTATGTCGTCGCCTTTGTTTTATATTGCTCTTCGCTTTCCGTTTTAAATTACTTTTTTCAGTTTGCTTACTTAGGTAGAAATCTGCTCACTCACGACTTTAATCAGTTGTCAGCCTTAAAATTTATTGAAATTTGACCCAATACTTGAGGTAATACTGGGCTGCAGTATAGCTCTAAGGGATAAAAACCCATTGTACTAATCCTTGTTTTTTATTTTTTATTTTTGTTATTAAATATTTGCATTTGATTTAGATGTCGTGAAATGAAGTGATTAGAATTTTCACGCTACTCCTTCATGTCTGTGTTCCTTAGTATAGCTCTGATTTGGCTTATTTATACCCATGAAATTGATGTTTCAAGTGCTACATTTGTTGATTTATCTGGGTGTAGTAAATTGCTGGAATTAAGACGAAGGGAGTTACTAATTGTAGAAAGGAGATGCAGTGTTTTAGGTACCCTACTTTATATTCTATAGGCTTATAATAACTACAGTGACAAATCTGATGGCTTTGAGATCTTGTCTAGGAATTTTTGAATCCATACATTTTTATATGACCTTGTTCTTTGCGCTTTTGGCTGTTGGAGGTGATGGCTTTGACGCAAATTCGCTGTCATGTTCTTACTTTTCCATGAAAAGTAAAGCTGGCTCACCAATATTTTCTGTGGAGGTAAGATAATTTGGTCAAATTTTCCTTACTATTAATAGCTTTCATGATGTTATCTGATGGAACTTTTTGATGTTGTTGCCTGTTAGTTTGCTTTTATACATGCTTCATGGGTAGTCAAATTATTATTGTTATCAATCTTGTGATACTTTTTTCTGCTTAGAATGCAGATACCATCCAAGTTAGTGTTCTCTTTAATAGCTTAGAAAAGTCCTCAACTCCTGCTGCCTTGTTTGGCGAGTATCTTCTAGGTCAGGAATTGAGGGCCACACCTCCAGTCACATATTTGTTCAATGAATATTTGAATTTAATTTAACTTTGTTTCTTAACATTCTAATTGAACGTTAAATCATTGCTTTCAGTTGAGGAAGAAGCCAGACTACTCACAGTAGGCATTAAGCGTGATATACTCTGCTTTGCAGCAAAGGAGCTTCCACTGAGTTATGCAGTTTCCAGTTTTAGTCATCCCCAGTTTAGTAGACTAGATAAATACACTAATGAACTTTATCTTGCCCAACCTTTTTGACACAACATCCTTAGGTGAGGCAATGCACTCTCATTTATTCTGTTACATAAGCTTTTCATGGTGGTGAAAGGATCAGATCCGTGATACCTTTGTTTGTTAAGGGTTTTGATTTATGAGTGTGTAAATGAGACTAATGCTATCATATAAAAAATATTTCAGAGCCTGTCTAATAATGCAATCTCATAGCAAAAGGCAAAAGATGAGAAGCATCGGCCTTGATGTTGGTGTACATGTCTTTAATTTTATTTATGGTTGTCCCTTCAAATGATATTGTGATCTATTTTAGTTAGTGAGATGAAAGAGAAAAGATCATTGTTTTAGTGAAAAATTTCTACAGCTAATATATGTTTTTCTTACTTTTTTAATTGCAAGTTTTGAGCAGTTAGAGAAATCCTGTGGGTCAAAATGCAGTTGCCCTGTTAATAGATATCCAGCTACTAGGAAAATATTTTACTGTTTTCTATGAACCTAGTTCTAAGGAGACAGAATTAAAGCAAGGTATGCTTTTCAATTGTCTTGATTGGAAAATAATTGAACGAGGAGTATATTGTGTTGTGCATGGAGGTTAGCAGGGAGGAAAATATCTGTCTAAATTTTTTGCTTTTGCTACCTTTTATGATCTGAATGAATGATATTGATTTATTGATTCTTTTTTGCTTTCTGCAGTTAAAGTTAGAAGATCCTTACACTCAAGGCTAGGATTGCCTTATGACCGGCCCCTCTAAGAATTGCCAATGCCTTGGATTTTTCAAGATTGAAAAGCAGTAGGAGTGGGTCCCTAAAAAAGGGTAATAATCATGTGTAAATAAAAATTTCTTTACATTCTAAGGTGGTGATAATTATGGTTGCAATTGCTTCATCCATTATCCATGTATTAACCTTGGCATTTTTTTGGGGCAACACCGGGTTCTACATTGCTCATAAAATTTGTTCATATTCTAAGTTAAAGATATTAGCATTTGTAATGTGATTGAGTTTGTGAAACAATACAGATTGGGAAGCAATTGCAGATTGTTCACCTGATGAGTTACTCTTCTGAGTATCTGAGCATTGCTGATCTGGAATATCATATCTTAAATTTGAAAACACCAAAAGTCCAGTCCCAAAATGCTGTGGAAGAGGAACATTCTCCTATGAAAATGTGAACTTTGTAGTGATCCGTTACTTTACATGTAACTTTATAGGAATACCTACATGTATTTGTATTATCTGCTTTTTTTTTTTTTTTTTTTTCCTTTTAACTTTGTGGAATTCAAAGCTCTAATTTGTTCATACTATAGTTACTTGGTGTATAACTTATTTACGATTTCTATGTTTTTTAGTTCATTTTGTTGGCAACATTGTTGTTTACATTTCCTTTTATTTATGTATAATTTTTTAGGATTGCTATTGTATATATTTCCTCATATACACTTTCTTTAATACATTTTTCGATGTTGTTATTTCATAATATTCTTTTTCTTTATTTGAGTGGTTCATGTGGAAGAGCCCTAATAATTATTAATAATTTTGTTTCTTTTTTTTTTTTTGTCAACATTTAATAAAAAAATTATTTCATATTTTTTAATATTTTTTTGTAATTTTTTTATTTTTTAATAATTTTTTTGAATTTTGCGATGGAAAATCAATTCCGTCATAAATTTCCAAAATTTGCAACGGAAAATATATCCATCGCAAATTTTGAAAGTTTGTGATGGAATTTAATGCTGTTGCAATTGCAATGGAATTTGTGTTTTCCATCGCAATTGCGACGGCATTTTTTGACGAAAAATGCATTTTTTGTGATGGATTTTTTCCATTGCAAAAAATGACTTTTTTTGTAGTAGGAGATCTCACAAAATTCGGCAGCCGTTGCTTCACTGCCTAGCTGGCTTCTGATGGGATGGTTAGTGGATCTAATGCCCTGCAGACAAGCATAACCCCAGTCCACAGCAGGAAAGGCTGCAAATAAGACGTCATAATATCACGTGAATGAATTTTCTTCCAACTATTATAATTCCTTTGGAGAAAGATAATCCTACACAGACGCATAAGAGGTTCCACGTGACAAACAGCAAAGGCAATGACACCAAGGGCTTGGACAAATTGAGTAGTGACAGGGCTTTCTTGCAAAGCATCATATGACTTAAAAGATGGAGAGGTGACGAATCACGCGTCAAACCATGCGGCAAAAGATTGATGGTAACCAAATGTAATCGACCAATGCCCATTGGTTTGTGATGAAAAGTGCAGCATCCACTATTATCGAAGGCCCTAATGTCGTGAGACAGCTGCATTGAACGTTGAATCAAGAATCAATGGCTTCACTTGCTCGATAGGCTCACCTTTTTTTGAGTCGATTGCCAGAGGAATGAACCAAAAATCAGGCAGAAATGTTCTGTGACCCAAAATACGCTAAGAATTTCGTCATGATTGACGCGCCTTGATCTGGATCGAACCTTTGCAAGACACTGGATCTTGGTTCAATTCTTGAATTGGGGATCGTGGATTGTAATAGGATAATTATCTATCGGAATACTATATTTTAGAAAATAGTACCTATTTGAAAATAGGTGAATATGTGGTTTTAAAACCTTGTAGGATCTTATTCTATCGTTTGCGAAATTTCTAATGAAATTAGAGGGAATAAAAGTGTCAAAATCCCTAAACGCAATTATGGGCCATGAAATGCTGCGAAAATATTATGATAAATCCCAATGATAAAATATTTATTGAAAATTAGAAAGTATCTTTTGTCTCTAATTTTAGGAATTTTTGGGATTATTTCCCTTGAAAAATAATGAGGCAAAATTAAATATAATTTTGGGGAGCATAAATTGCCCTATGATTTTTAATATTTTACATGGAGCATAAAATACCAATATCAAGTAAAATAGTTGTGAGATAATGATTAATCTTAATTAAAAAAATTATCAACAATTAGAAAGTGATTAGTTAAGTAATTAATGGCTAATTGTTTAAGCGCGAACAAGAGAATATTTAAGGTAGATTATGGAAAATCCTTTAATTAAGTGTTTATGGCTAATATTAGCATAAAAGTGTGCTTGCTAATCAATTAGAAAAGATTAAGAAAAATTGATGAGATTAAGAACATGAAAACCCTAAATCCTAAAAGATTGCTAATCATGGTATTAAGGCTCTAATTAAGCTTCTAGCTAATTTAGATAAATTAAAAAAAAATAATAATAATAAAGGGAAGAGAAAAACCAAAATTTGAGTGTGAAAAGGGTTGTGGGTTTTTCAAAGATAATATCGTGATATTTTGTTAATTAAATAATAATATAATTAAGATATTTGTGGAAGAAGCAGGTTGGATAAATGAGAACCGATAGAAATTAAATCCTATCTAGAAAACCATGAACTAAGTTTCTTAGGTCAGGACATATTACAAACAAGTGAATTTTTGTCAGGAAGTCGGTGTTAGCGGAAGTCATTTCCGTAATAGGCATGGGCGAATAAGGGATCAGATGAAAAGATATTTTGTAAACAAAGGGCAGATAAGAAAAGTGAGAACCAATGGAAAATAAATCATAACTTGAAATCCTTGAACTAAGTAGAAAACAACTGGACATATTATGAACCAGTGGATTTTTGTCTCGAATTTGGCATTACCCGAAGTAATTTCTGTAACCGACAGCGTCTGTCTGAAAATGTTCAACAGACAACGGAATACCCTTAATGGGATCAAAAATTTAGTTAACTCATATAATTCCGAAGAGGAAGAATAGAACTTCAAGGTGTGTTCCGGATTTTTGAGATTTTCTAAGATTACGCGATTAGAACACCGAACGGGGACTTTATCGGTAGAAGTTCATAAAGCACATGGATGACATCATGTTAGTGACATGGGATGACATGTGGAGGGCAAATTTGTGGTAGAGAAGAGAGGAGAGTGAATGGTTTGCAAGAGGCCACATCTTCGTCTTCTTAACCGTTGATGCAAAAGTTGATCCAAGGGTTGAGATCCATGCAAATTCTCTATAAATAGGCAACCCCTCTTCACTTCATTCCTCACCAATTCACAAAAGAATCCTAGAGAGAGGTTAGAGAGAAGTGAGATCAAGGAGGAGCTCTGGAAAAAAGTAGCGAAGTGCTGGGTAAGTTCTTCGGTCCCTAGTCTTAAGCTTTGGTAGTTCCTTCGGTAGTTATAGTAGAAATGCTAGATTAATCTTTAATCTTCCAAGTTAGTTTAGATATCATGTTTTAGGGATAAATATGATATTTATTTCAAAAATATATTGGAGATGAAGATATGTCAAAATTTTGGAAGATTAGAGTTAAAGTAACGAAGTTCTGGCAAAATTCCGCCAATTAGGAGAGTTAGGGGTAAAATGGTAATTTGTACCTAAAATGCCTATTATGATGTTGGGCCTTGATAATATGATATTATCCTTATAGGATATTTGTAATCACGTACCGCTGTTGCACATTTGTCGCATTTGTCAAAAAGTATTGTTTTCCGTCAACGAAGGTACGTTCGCGTCGTAACACTAACTCGATGCTTATTGTATGCTTATATGTGATAGACTATTTCATAGAGTCATGGACAGGACTTTGTCTTGGGTCATGCACCGTGTCTAAGACTCGTCTTAGTTCACCGTTTATACATTCAGCTTTATTTATACGGGTTACGCGTCTTGGTAATGCCGTTGAGTTTTCCTAGCGCCGAGGACACGAGGAGCCGCCGTGGCACCGGTTAGTGCAAACATGGTTGGCTGTGCATGTCTTTGTGTGCTATGTACTTGTTGTTGTGATTGACATTACATCTGCGTGTGCTTATGTATTGTTGTAACCTTACATCCGTTGTGTGCTATGTATTGGTTAATCTTTGTAATGTTATGAATATCTGTCATACATATTTTGTCACACATAAGCATGAGGTTAACCGTTACCGAGGTTCAATGGGCATTGAACCTCGGCTCTTAACATAGCGTCGTGGTCGGGAGGACCGAGGATCGAGGAGAAAGGCAAGCGGCACGCATAGGGACTCGGTGAAGACTTTCTTTTGTTATTTACTTTGAAAACACTCGGTATAATGTACCGCTACTGTAATCAGCCAGACTTACGGCATTTTGAATATAAATATCAGTTACTCAATCGCTCCGATGCTCTACTCTGATGAAAAAAAAAATATACTGCTTTTAAAAAATGGGATGTTACATGGATCACTAAGAAGCATATGAAACTTTGGATGATCTGGGTGGATGTTGAATTTCTGGCTGGTCTTGGGTCTTTTTTTGAAACTGGGCCGTGGCTTGATTTAAAGACTTCACTACTGGCTTCAACAAATGCATAAAGAAGAAGATGTAAGACATATAATAGGCCTACAATGTAACCTTGTAACATGCTCTGACACCATGTTAACAAATGTAATTGAAAAAGAATCAAGATGAAGAATCATGTATTATTACAAAAGTGCAACATGCTCTTACAATAAGTAATCCTCATGATTTAAAGACTTCACTACTGGCTTCAACAAATGCATAAAGAGAAGATGTAAGATATATAATAGGCTTACAATGTAACCTTGTAACCTGCTCTGATACCATGTTAACAAATGTAATTGAAGAAGAATCAAGATGAAAAATCATGTATTATTACAAAGGTGCAACATGCTCTTACAATAAGTAACCCTCATGATTAACTCTAAAATCTCCTAAACCTATTAGGATAATCTCGAAGGAAGACCAAGTTAACTTCCTCAAGGAGAGAGATTAAGTTAACTCTTGGAGGGAGACCTAATTAACTCTCTCTCTATACATGGTGAGGACTCCACATCTAACACTCAAATCTCAATAGTTAAGACCTCTATTTATAGACTAGGCCCTAACTTTCTAGCTAACTAATAGACTAATCCCTTATACTTTTAATAGTTACAGTCCAAATCACAAGCAATACAAGTGTCTTACATCTTAATACTTCATCTTTGTCACCTACAGCTTCTGATTCATATTTCGCCTCACAATCCAACTTTATCAGTTTCTTCTTCTATTCTTACACCATCTGTAGCTGAATCACAGTCTCAAATAAGTTCTCTTCCTCTTCCAATTTTGCAAATGTATCACAGTGAATCTAAGAAGCAAAATAAATGCATGATGAGGAAATTAAATGCATCGCATGAAGGTTTTGTGGACTCACCTGTAGCATATAAATTCAAATGCGTTTGCAGAGTTTTTCTTCTCCGGCCACGAACGTTGATGTTGCAGATAACAAGAGTAACCTAAAAACACTTGTGGTCAGTTGGGTAGGTCTAAAGTGCAAATATAATATTCAAAATACAATATTCATTAACAACAGAGAAACCCACAAGAACATTTCATCGATTTCGTTCAACCCATGAAAAACCCAGAACGATAAGCAGGAAAATCATAAAGTTATATAACCAAAACACCTCTTACAGCTTGGTCTATAGACGTTTAGCTAAGGAACCAAAAAGTGATTGTCGAGAGAGCAACTCGAAGCAGCGATGAAGCAACACACAAACACTGGAGTGTGAACTAGAGTAATCACTTTCGGTGCGACAAGAGAAGTTCAGAGAGGGAAATTTAATTTTCCGTGCGACGAGACATGTTTTAGTATTTTGAATTTTATTAAGACCGGTTAATTGTAAAGTATCTGGTCCTAAAGATAAGTGTTTTATTAATTTAATTTTTAAGACGGAGGTTTAGAAGACTCTCGTCTTAAATTTTTATTATTCATTTAATTTTAAAACCGGAGTTTTATACAACATCCGGTTCTAAAAGTCAAATATTTTTTAGACCAGTTACTTATAAAGTATCCGGTCCTTAAGGTCCTCATTTATTAACCAAACCAAAAAGAGAGGATTGACTTTGGCAGTATGAAGAACAACTGAATGAATAAAATAAGGGATTTGGAGAATAAGCTTCTTTAATTACTGGAGAATATGAACCAAAAAAATACACAAGCTTAGTTCTTAATGCTTCATGCATTACCTAAAGGTTAAGCCATATTTTTTAAAATAAAGGACTTTTAGGAGCGGACAATTACTAAATATACAGTCTTAAAAGTTTCACCATATTTTTAAAATAAACGAAGAAGACTTTTAGGAGCAGACAATTACTAAATATACCATCCTAAAAGTCTACCCATATTTTTAAATTAAACGAAGATTTTTAAGACCGGACTTTTAACAAACATACGGTCCTAAAAGTCTAGCCATATTTTGGAAATAAACGAAGATAACTTTTAGGACCTGACAATTACTAAATATACAGTCCTAAAAGTCTAGCTATATTTTTTTAAAATTAAACGAAAACTTTTAGGACTGGACGTTGAATAAATATGCTGTCTTAAAAGTCTCTCCAAATTTTTAAAATAAACGAAAACTTTTAAGAACAGAGACTTTTCAAAAATATACGATCTTAAAAGTCGGCCATTTTTTTTGAATTAAACGAAGACTTTTAGGACTGGATCTTTAAAAAATATGCAGTCCTAAAAGTCACTAATACTTTTCAGAGTCTCTTATTGCTCATTTACAACATTATGTACCTCAAATTTCAAGCTCTAAATAGCTTTATCCACCATCCAATACATTCAGAAACCCAAAATGGACACAAGAAATTGTTTGAAAAAAATAAACAAAATTAATTATTGAATTACACATTGTGTATGTATATTTACAAATGAATGAATTGTTCGAAAAAATAAAAAAATTTATAGAAGATTATTGTTGCTACAACATATATTTATAAATGAATTTAGGACATTAATTATTGTCCTGACTTTAAGAGGTCATTATACAGATATTCACAAAACACATTGCGTATATGCTCCACTTCATCATCAGAAAAGGGATCAGTACAGGCAAACCTCAACATCAAAGACAGAAACTGAGTTAACTTGCATGCATATTTCATATGTATAACATTAAGCCAGAAACTGAATTCAGCCATAATATGTAACATCAGATACATTTACCTTTGCAGTGAATTTAGTCCTTCCTTGCTTGATAATATCATATATGTGTTTCATGATGTACGGGCCACATAAGTTGGACTCCTTTGGTTGCCGACGGGTTTAAAGAATAAGAAATATACATAAGAGCATATATAGCTTACTGACCAAGTTCACAAGGCAGTGTGCCAGTGTCCAAATATGTACTAACCTTTGGTGTGAGCCATTTAGGATCTTTGGCATCATAAGTATGCTTTTTGTTTACCTGGATTTGGAAGGTCCTTATGGCACTATCATCAAAACCACAAATTTATCAATAATGTTCACTGAAAATTCACAACAGAGATTTCAGACAAGAGAATCAAAAAGACATGCTTACTCGTTAATGGTCTGCATCAACATAGGCCCTGGATCACTGTGAGTGGAGCATAAGAAGATAACTATATGCACCTCCATGCACATAAGGACCAACTGCCAGTGGTGACTGAAAAATTCACAGCAGTAAAGTACTCAGTAATATATGTAGTAGAATTAAGTGAATTACAAACAAGAATTGTGATATGTACCTTTGGTAGTATGGAAACAAGTACACCTTTTTTCTCACTTCACACAACCTTGTTGATATGTACTGCTGTCTCTCCTCCTTGGATGTTGTACTTGCATAGACTGGGCACAAGAATCCAAAACCATTGATTCTGCCCTGTTGAACCAATTCTTGATACATGAACCTACAATAATGATATTGATAAGGGAATTAATATATATGTATGTGTGTCTAAACAATGCATTTAAATTATGTACTCATATAAGAAGATACTTACTTCATAAACATTTGAACAATTGCATTAGTAAACTCCTTTCCAGGAAGCAGCAGGGTCGTTAAATCCTCAGGGTCAACGAAAACCACTTGAGGATGATGGAGGCCTACTACTTCATTGATAGGCCATGATTTATCTTTAAATTAAATATCCATTGGATATCATATCCAATATTTTTTCCTTGGTAGTCAACTTAGTAGTAGGGGATGGAGCTTGAGGAGGGGATGGAGCTTTAGGAGGAGTAGAGACATGTACAAGCTTCACTGGCCAAAGATTCCCTTGACATTACTCACAAGCTTCAACTGCTCAGTTGGGAGAGGGAGAGGTGCATCAATGATCACCTTTTCAACTGTCACTCTGACTTCATCATCAGCCATTTATTAGTGGTGTACAGTTGATCCCAAGTTGTGGACAATCCCTTTTGCAACTAATCGTCTAGGTTCTGCCACATATAGGTCACAAGGTTGTTCTGACTGTCCAACAATGCAGCTCCCTCTAGTGCTTTACTGCATAGGTGCAGGTGAATGTGTGAAGGGAACACTAATCTCTGGACGAGAGCTCAAAAGCAGCTTCATTTGATTCATTTCCTCCTTCATCTGGCTTAGCTGGGATTGAAACATTGTAGTCAATGCAGCTTCTTGAGCCGCTGCTTCCTTATTTATCTTGACCATTGTTTGTTCCATTTTATCCAAGGTAACCATATTTTGTTTATGGCGTTTGGATTTACCAAATTATTGCTTTAGGCCTACCCATCCTACATGTTCTAAGTGATCCGGTTTTCCGGTCGCAATGGTCAGAACATCATTCCTCCCGTCCGACACAAAAGATCCCTTTGCTTCTTTCTTTTTAAGATCTTCTTGTAAGATACAGATAATGTGAAGCTTAGTAATGAAACATGTTTAGTAACTAAAAAATAACAATATTGATACTTACAATTCTTTCAGCAACTAGACGAGTTTGTTCACTCATGTAGGTACCGCTTGGCTTTTCCCGTATATACAACCACAACTCATCGCGACGTATTAGAGATGGCTGATCAACTATCACAGAAGGATTGTATTCAGCTTCATCTTCCAATCTCTTCTGCTTCTTTTTTAGCCTTTCCATATCCGCCGCGAGAAGCTCTATGCGGGCAATCATTCTTTCTGCCTATCTCCTGTGCTTGTTCCCTTTTTTTTTCTTCTGTGAATCAAAATTGAAAAAAACTATTAATTATGAATTCCAGCCATGTCACTAACAAAAATTAGAGAACTTCTGCTTGATATGAATGTCAAACGTTAGTCAAATTCACTTCATCAAGATATAAAATTTCATCATATTGCTGCCAATAACATTAGTTCACTTCATCAAGTTTCCTACTACATATTAGACTAACCTCTTATATATAGTTAGAGGCTTGACTCTTAAGGCTCAATAACAGCTTGCATCGAAACCATTACACAGTTAACATACTAACTAACTAACAACAATGTCTAACCACTTCCTACTATAACATAACTAAGACTATAATAATGGCTTAACTCTTATGCCATTATTATTTCCCTAATTACCTACTTAATATTTTACCTTGACATATCAGACTTGCATAGAACTAAGACATGCTCCTCTGATGCAGGACAAAGGCAGGAAATGTATACTTTTATTCACACACCAAACCATTTAACTAATAGGATTAGATGAACACAATAACATTCACATATCCGCACATGTTACTAAGCAAACAAAAGGGCAAACAAAACTAAATATAAACTCACCAGAGCTTCAGGAGTGATCTGCAGCGGAACAAATTGTTGCCAAGTTTTTTCATCAATAAATGTGTACTTGTCCCAAGGATTCTGGTTAGGCTGAACCTCGGCAAAAATATAGTTGTTAGCTAGAAAGGTCTTAAACTTCCTCCACCAATCAACACAATAAGACAATGTCTTGTCTTTCAACTTCTGATAGTCAAGGACAGTGTATGTAAGCCGGATAGTGTCCCAAATAGGATCCTTTACTGTGTTCAGGTCCACATTTTTCCACTCATATATCAAGATGCTAACCTTGTTGCATGCTAGATAGCCGACAAAACTATTATATTTGCTTTTATTAGGATCGAAAGGTTTCAAATTTTTATCAAATTGAATCTCGAGCTTTGACCTAGAAGTCCAACTTAGGGATACATCCATCATTCGTGTGCCACTTCTACCACGGCGTCCATGGTGGTTACGAGGCTCATTGTGAGATGAAGAGGGTTCGCTCTGACTCATACCAGTCACACTAGTAACTAGCGTTCTAGGAACACGACTAGAATCGTTTTCACCATTCATTTTCGAGACAGGAAGAGAGGAATGCCAAAGCAAATGAGAGAGTAATAAAGGCTAATGGTACGTGGGCGAGGAATGAAGGTAATGCAAAAGGAAGGTTTTGCAAGGTGAACAGAGGTTCTTCAGTGAGAGTACCAAAAGGTTTCACGCGAAGAAAAATATATTTGGCATGTTATTTTTAAGACTAGATACATAAAAAGACGGTCTTAATATTTAACATTTAAGACTAGTCTTATTAAACTCCGGCCTTACAAGCAATTAATTATTTGTTTAATTTTCTTCAATATTGTTGTACCAACCACATTTTAAGTCCTATCTTAAAATATTTAACTTTAAGACTTGACACATTAGTACTCGGTTTTAAAAGTTAACCTTTAAGACCGGTCTTTGTATAACTCTAATCTTAAAATTAATTAATTTTTTATTTAATCTTTTTTTATATTTTGTACCGCCGCATTTTATGTCCGGTCTTAAAAGAATAACTTTTAAGACCGGCTAATAAATATGTTCGGTCTTAAAACTTTAATACCTTTATATTTAATTTTTTCCTTATTATTTTGGACCGCAGAAAATATAAGTCCAGCTGTATGAGATTTCTCCATGAAGTAATTGATATTTCAATTTTTTTAATAACATTTTTAAGACCGGTTGTTTTCTTAACGGGTTTGAATAATATATTTAAGACCTATGAAAAAATGATCTGGTATAAGAAGTTCTTTATATTTACAAAACTGTCGCCGGCCATACCTTTAAGACTGGGGCATCGATAGTCCGGTCTAAATGAGTCGGTCTTAAAACCCTTTTTTGCACTAGTGAATGTTGTTTCTAATAAAACAATGCTCCCTCCCGTCCTAAAGATAAGATATAGTTTACTTTTTTTAGAGAGATTAAAGAAATTAAATAAGTAACTTAATTATATCATATGCTATTTATCTTTAGATTATATATCAGTTTATAAGTTAGGCAAAATAGTTCGGAACAAAAAAATGACAAACATAAATACTTATAGTAATCTAATTAGCTTCTTTAATCTCTAAAAAAATCAATGTTATCTTATATTTAACACCAGATGCAGTAAATGTTTTGAAAACCTACAAATTTCCAATAAGAATGTGCTTTCACCCTATTAATTGGAGGGCCAATGGAAAAATTCCAAGTGTCCAATGACAAGAGGGCAAGAGAATTTGTTTAATCTTTTTCTTCACATATTTCTTAAAGAAATACTATCATAATTTTTTTGTGATTTTTAAAAAAAAAAGAAATAGTTGAAAAATATTTTAATTTTAGATTTTATGCCTATTAAAATAATAAACTATAAAAAAACATAATAATTAAATTTAATTTAATTTGCTAATCCATATTCAATCTGAATGGGTCAGGCTTGATATGAGAACCTTTTGATGATGATGAGCATGGCATGCGCTCCTATAGAGACCTTTGGAGATGTCATATAATTTAAAATGACAAAAATAATCACTTTTTGGGGGGGGGGGGACGGGGCCCGTATCTATTTCTTCACCAAAATAAAATGAGGGTACGAAAAACCCAATGAATCCTAGTATAACAACCTGGACACAGCTAGTGGATGAGAATCAAATGAAACATACAACTCCTACTACTTAAAACTAAGACTAGCTAGCAAGTAAATCCGCATAGCAATTTCCTTCTCTATACACATGAGTAAACATTACATTAGAAAAACTCTATGCAACCTCAAAGATCGCATTCAACATCCGGGAATCAGTTTCTTCCTCAACTTGCACCGCTTTTAACATGTGCACTATAGCTACCAAGTCACTTTAAACAATTATGTTAGTATAGTTCATCCTTGCTACTAACTTTAACCTTGTTAAGACAGCCTAGAGCTTCGCCTTTGTAGTAGAGCAGCCCAGGTTCCTTGAAAACCCCTAACCATTCCCTAGCATTGTTTATCATCAAGCCACTCTAGCTAGCTATTTTATTCTTTCCTCTAGATGCTCCATTAACATTCACTTTAATCCACCCATCTACCGGAGCGGCCCATCCAACTTTGGTATCCACATGAATACCATTGAAACTCCTATATTCCTCCTATGCCCGTTGAATTTCTTTTACATACCACATCACCACTTCATACTGATTTGAAGGCATGTCGAACCCCTCCTCAAACATAGCTTTGTTTCTCCACGTCCGTAGCATCCAACAGGCCACCCTAAAAGTTATACTCCAGCCATTCCTTCTATGTGCTAGGTTCCAACCAAACCAATCTCTCCCTTCTTTGTTCACAAATTCCTCCTCTATTCTGCCTTTCCACAATTCCTTCTATTGGGATCCGTACACGCTGCGGAATTAAAAAAAAAACTTTTACGAATCCCATCCGACGATCCATCAACGATGTTTAAATCAAGTTCGTAAGAAAGGAACCGTACCTATATCAAACTGGTATGCGTCTCATTCTATTTGATCTCGTAGGCTACCTACTTGATCACCAGAAGTCGACTCTATGAATCTTCTCCCTCTGCCCGTATCCACACAAATAGCTTTGAACACGGATGACAACATGTTAGCGCCTTCAGTATTCTTGTATCTCTCCTTTTCTCTCTAGGGTTTCTCATGGCTTCTCTAATTCATCCGTACTCTCAATAAGACTAGATCAATATCTATTTAAAGAGTTTCTAAAGCCCTAATGAGCCGTTTTAAAATATTCCAAAATTAGTCCAATTAATATTTAAATTGAATCTGAATTAAAATAATATATTAATTAAAATCTGTCTAATAGATCTAATCAAATATATTTATTTAATCCAAATTATGAGCCTACTGATTTAATTTATCTTTATAAATTAAATCGAGATATGATATCTTACTATTTAATTAAATCTAAGATATTATATCTTTATTCAAAAATAAAAATTTGAGATAAAATATCTCGATTTATTTTAGTTATTTAATTTATCAAATAAATTAAATACTATATATAATAATATTATTATCTATAAACAATATCATTATTATTTTTGAATTTATATTATGATATGATATATATATATATATATATCAACCCTAGATTAATAGTATTCATTAAATCTTAGACATATCTAAGATTCAATGAATCTAGACACTATTGCTCGTGTTGGGCTATTCTTGTGTGCGACCCTACAGGTTCACATGAGATTGACAACGAGCCAATATTGTCCCAGCCCACAAGTCACAAGCGGCCTCTAGGAAGACATTGCGACTATCCAATTCATATGGGATCGATGATACGATACAACCTATCGTACAACCATGTCACGTCCCTTTTGTCATGCGATAATTTGGTCAAGGATGAGGCATGGATAATGTCAACTTCCTGTTTTTGACCATTACTTTCTTGATTCTTGAGTATTCTAATTGAAATGGAAACTCCTTTCCATCGTAGTATGACCATACGTTTCTCAGACTCACTAATCAAGGGGCCCAGTATTATCTCTCTACAAATGTGAGAGACAAATTCCATCTTGACCATTCACATTCCTCTGCATGAAAACCACTGATCCCGATCATAGCCTTTATCATCATCCGGTCAAAGGTGACTTTTGACTAGGTCAAAGATTAGCGACTCATCATGTAGGAATCCATGATGATCTCAGGTCAAAGGGCATTGTGACGCGGTTATACATGAGATAAGCTTATGACGCAATCCATGCAGCTTTCTTATAGTGGGTTGGTCCAGCACCTTGTACTCTTACAATTGCCTTTGACTTTGATTCGCATCTCCATAGCTCATCAAAGTCATACTGATCTTATTTCATCTTCGCTCCCACGTAGATGACCGACCAGGGACATTTAGGATAATCTATAAGATATATCCAAGGACACAGTTATCACTATAAACATGCAAATGAAATGATAACTAAAGAGAATACTTTAAATAACATAAATGTTTAAAGTACAATGACTTGCCCCTAGGGTATAATTTCCAACACCTTCCACAGTCCCTGAGCCACCTTGCAGTCCCTCAAAACATGCAACGTGTTCATACATTGCTAGCGCATCTATACTAGTACGGGTCACCTCCTATTAGCCAAGCCCTCCTTGCACTTGTCAAAATCCTATTATGCATGACTAACCACAAGAACATTTGTGTTCTTCTCAGACCCCTCCATTTCCACAAGGTGCTCCACTCCTTTTCCCCTATGTCTTGCTCATTTGATAGTATGTGCTACATATCTGACACCACGTATCTATTCTGCAATGCTGGTCACATTTGATAGTATCCACCCCCTCTGGTTTGAGGGAGATTACACAGCCAAGAGCATATTTTTCCCTTCAACATTCAGTTTATTAGTGATTATATCCATACTCCAATTCCCATCAACATCTACCATATCAACTACCCTCACGCCTCCATCAGCCTCAGTTAAATTTCCAAGACACATCTCATTCAGCTTCCTACCTCCCTCTAACCACTTATCATGCCAAAACCTTAATTTTTCTCCATTACCTACTTCCCAACAAGTATTATTAACAACTTTTGGCCACAATCTCACCAAGTTCCTTCACAACTTAGAATTAGCTTGCAGTGCCTTACACACAACAAAAAAACTGGTTTTTACGGCAGAACAATTCCCTCACAAAAAAGCTATTTTCCGTCACAAAACTAGTTTGCGACGGAATTTGTAGCGGAATAAGATCCGTTGCAAAAATGGGCCTCACAAGTCACTTTTGTGAAGGAAAAATGCTTTTTTCCCTCGCAAATTTTGGATTTTGCCAGGGAAGAATTTTCCCTCACAAATCCTAGAATTTGCAAGGGAAAAATGTTTCCCTACAAATGATCAAATTTGCAAGGGAATAATTTTCCCTTGCAAATGATCAAATTTGGAAGGTGTTTCCCTCACAAATTCTAGGATTTGCAAGGGAAACACTTTTTCTCGCAAATTCCAATTTATTTAAAAAATATAAAAAATCAGAAAAATAAAATAATTACATAAAAAAAATATTAAAAATCAGAAAATAAAAAGACTTGTATAACATAAAAATAAATTGTGACAATCACAAGAGTTTACATAACAAAAAAAAAATATTACAAATTATAATGTTGTGACCAAAATGAACTAAAAAAAAGTCTAAACTGCAGCAGTCTAGTTATCATCACCACTGGTATCGTCATCACCACTAGGAGGCAACCCTGTACCCTTGTCCTTCAATATGGACTGGAGAAGTGCCCGCATCTCATTAATTATCTCTCCTTCCTCCCTCACCTTCGCTTCTAACGCCTTTACCTCTTATCTTCTGCAAAACCAACATTACGAAGTCAGTTTATTTTTTGTACTTCATTTAAATAGACGAGTGAATAATGATTTGCGATTCATAGTCTCTCTCTCTCACACATAAAGTAATCTCGTTTAACAGAATCAATTCTATTGCAGCATTTCTTTGAACAAGAGAAGAAAAACTTGATGAAAGGCATAGGATCAACTTAACAATGAGTCGCCACCTACTTTGTTATGGCTTTTAATGCTAAAATAAAACTCCTATTTACATCAACAAACAGCATATTCTGTCTAAAAAAAAAAAACAAGCATACTAATAGGAAAACGTACATGGGAAATTACTTTTAGAGATATCACATCATGTTAGAACCTGGAACCTCATTTATCATCTATTTTGATAGCATACAACGCTGCGGATAAGCATCACAAAATTTTATCTTTCCTCTGTAAGTAACCATCTATTCACAATGCAGCAATACAAAAACAAAAAACTCAGATATAATTACATACTGGTATCGTCAATCACGCTTTCTGGGGAAGGACCAACAGAGCCGACAACAAAAGGCTTCCTTGACCAGTACTTTTTAATTAATTTTATATTAAAATAAATTTTATTTACTAATTTACCCTTCATCATTACTAATTAACTAATTTTGGCTAAAATTGTTTAAGTAATTTAAGATTTCTATTTTTTTCTTAATTTATTTTTTTTACTTTTGCAAAAGTTATCTATTTTTTTTTTCCTATATTGAGATAAGGACTTAATTAATATAGTCATATAAAAATTAATTAAATATATGATTAATTATTTTAATAGATGCATACTTAAATAAATGTGTTTATAAATGTTTGTGTAAAATTGTATTTAATAAATTAAAATTTAAAATTAATATAAGTTATATAATATCTCAAATATATACTATAAATAATATATGGTGAATATATAAAAATATTCATGTCAATTATGTTTTCAATCATGATGTTGTGGGGGAAAAAAGAAGGAATGAAATAGTTTATTCAGTCATATTTTAAAAAGAATACTAAATAAACAAGTTTCAATAAATATGATAATTTTTTTAAAAATAAATTTTTCTAATATAATAAAAATTAATAAATTTGATAATATATTGAAATTTTTGGACATATGGGTATTATAATTATTTTTTTATCTGTATAAAAAATTATTCTTAAGTAAATATAAATGCTTATTCATTTGTTGAAAGAGGGTATTTTGGTCAAAGACAATATGTAATAGTCAAATTTAACATCCATTTCAAATTTAAGGAAGGTCTATATACGTGTTTTCAAAATAGAGAGAAGGTTTGTGCAATTTTAGTAAAACAAAGGGGCAGTCAATGTATTTTACTCAAAAAGAAAAAATAATCACTTTTATTAGTAAAACAAAACGCAAACATAATTTTTTTATAGAATACGCAAGCATAATTTTTTTGTTACATAATTATTTGAAACACATTTGTAGGAAAAAAATATAAATTATCTAAAACCTCACTTCTTTTTAAGTTTGAAACTTTCAACAAACACGTAAAAAAATAGAATATATAATCTGAGACATGCAAGTGTGTGTGTTTTGACCCAAGAAAAGTTTTTGGCAGATAAATTGGGGTGCTAATAACTGAAAAATTCCAAGTGTAAGACAGGAGAGGGAGGGAGAATATTGAGTCATGTGTGGCTCCATTGATTTTGTTTGGGCCGGTTTTTTTACCCATAGTCATATTTTAGATTTTAAATTATAATCTCCTAATTATTAGGATCATGATATTTTATATTCTCTCCTTTTATGAGGAAAAAACTAATCTTTTTAGTTGAATAATTCAAGATAGGAAAACCCGGAAGGCTAGAACCTTTGGAAGGTACAACTTTAACACAAAAGAAAAAATAATTTAATTTTAAAATTTATTGTTTTTTCCGGAATGCTCTTCCCGTTAAAGCTCAGTATAGTCATCCTTGCCTACTTAAACAAACCTCAGCATTCACTTCTCCATCATCGATCTCTCTCAAACACTCATTGGAGAATAACCACCTCAGACTCCTTCTCCAATATGGGGAACATCATGAAAGTAATGGGAAACCACAACATACCCTTCCTTCACTATGATATCATATTTAACATTCTCAAAAGACTTCCGGTGAAATCCCTAATCCAATTTCAATGCGTATGCAAAGATTGGAAAAATATCATCAACTCTCCGTCTTTTATTAGAGACCACCTCAGCCACATCAGTCATCCAACCGCTTTGCTTATCCTCAAGCCAAGTTTCAAGTCAAGTTTCCACTTTCAGTTGCTAGATCGTCAAAGCATGCAAGGCCTTGAAATTCAAAAACCACCTTTGATCGACTCCTGCTTTGATCTTAGGATCATGGGTTCCTGCAATGGCTTGCTCTGCCTTCAAGTGATTAATGAGAACAATGCAATGTCTCATCGCTCAAAGAACCATGGTGTGTCTCCCCCCTACCTTTTATTGTGGAATCCAGCTACTAGACAGTTCAGAAAGATACCTAGAACTATTGAGGATTTTAGAGTTGGTTACATAATAGGATTTGGATTCACTCCCATTGACAATGATTACAAGATAGCGATAATTAGGTATTATTTTGCAGTTAATCCAGTGGAAGTGGAAGTTTACTCATTAAACTCAGGGTCATGGAAGGCAGTAGAATTTGAAAACTTAGAGGGTACTATTAGTATTAATAGCTTTGGACATGTCAATCTTAATGGAGTTTTGTATGGGTTAGGTG
Source organism: Acacia acuminata (assembly GCA_019022655.1). NCBI lineage: Eukaryota > Viridiplantae > Streptophyta > Magnoliopsida > Fabales > Fabaceae > Acacia > Acacia acuminata. The sequence goes on from JAFJYI010000035.1 coordinate 2,300,240, forward strand.
GAGAACAAAGTTCAAGTATTCATCGTGATCACGACATGTTAGTTTCAATTGACCTAACAAAGCACGTGTTTACATCGATACCATTGCCTGATTTAGGATCTAAAAAAAGTAGAAGGGTTAAGCTAATGTTGTATGAGAACAAACCTGCTGTGGTTGCTGTTACGATATCTTCTTTCGTTCATTTGTGGGTGATGGAGGAGGACACGTGTGCTTCTAGGGGAAGATGGATTTGGACTAAAAAATATACTTGCAGCTTTTGTGCAATGAGTTTTTGGGCAGTGAGGTCTCCAATTGAGTTTGTTCCAATGACTATTTGGAAGAATGAGATTGTCTTCCTTCCTTTTAGTATCATTGGGGATGATGATGAAGAGCGAAGATTTTGTCTCCTCAATCTCAGTACTAGTGAGTTTAAGAAGTTTTCTATTAAATGTGGCGCCGGCATTGTCAAGGGTGATTTTAATTATGTGGAAAGTCTTATATCGGTTGGCAACATTAACAATAAAGAACCTTAAACCTAAATTCTAGTTTGTTTTCACATTTTTATGGAAATAAATTCATAATAATTTCTCATTTTCTATCTATAGTTCGAGTCCTTTTGGCGAAATCATGGACTATGATATCAGGCATTTAGTTTTCTTCTTAGTTGATCGTGTATGATTTATTTTGGAATTGCTATTTCAGGTTATATACCAATGGTTTCGTTATACGTTACATGGGATTAGAGTTAACAAAAGTAAATGAAGCAATTTTCAATTTCTTGTCTTTACTCTTTAACTTTATTCCTAATCAGTTGTGTAGAAAGTAGTTTTCCACACTTGAAGGCGTGTTCAGTGACACGTTTTGTATCTAAGATCAAATGCCTTTTTTTAAAAGTCTGTGATAATGTGAGTTCAAATTTAGGGTTTCTCACATATTTTTTTAGTGAGAAAACTATGTTTTTTTTTTTTTTTTTTTTTCAAAGAAGTTATCGTAGCTTGGATACAAATTTATATTGTTCCTTAGCAAGAGGCAATAAAAATGTCCTTTGCCTATATACAGTTCATGCATAGTTGAAAGGTTATAACACTTTGGACTAAAATTGTTCCCCATGTAAAATTTAATAATGAAATTTTAACGATTTATTTAAGGAATAATAATCTAATTCTAGGTTAATTTAGTGAGTTTATATATTTTTAAAAACTATTATTTGGTGAGTGTTCTGGATTTTATAGTTCTCATAGTCATAGCTGCCTATAACAATTAGCTCTAACATCACTCAGTTAATCAAATCCTTAAATTTTTTCTCTCAAACCTTTCAATAAGCACCCTTTATATACATTCCAAGATATTAATGCAGGAATAAACTGTATAACCATGATAGTTATTCCCAACTTTAATCCTTCACCAAGTTTCAATGCAGAAAATAATGAACTCCAATTTCAATCAATGCGAACATTTCCTTTTCACGGACTGACTTGGTAAATTGTTCTGCACAATATTAGGATAGGTTCAAAAATAAATGAACAATTAATTAATACGAATGATAGGGAGCTATATTCGAAATCCATGAAAATTACAATGACTAAAACATCGTGCGTTCCTTCCAAAGCGGGAAAATTAGAATGCTGAATGCAATGCTAATTGTTACAAGTTATCCCTCAGATAAAGTAGAATAGTGTCCTATACAATATATGAAAAGTGCAACCTGTCTTCTATTAAATCATTAAAGTTTTAATAGAATGCACATCTAAATTGTAATATCCTAAATTTTGGACCTAGAGACTTGAGAATAAGCCTGTATTAGGCACACAACTAAGCCGGTTCAAAAAATCTAAATCTTGGAAATATTATATGGGATTAATATTTCAAAGACCAATTAAGGTCATAATTTTGGTAAAAGAAGATTGTTTGAATTTTCCTTAATAAAAATAATTAAGGAAATAAAAATTGCAATTAAGGCTATTATTTGCTTATTTATTAAATTATTTGTTAATTTTGGCCAACAAATGAATTTTTTAAAGATTTTGTGGTTATTTTGGGATTATTTAAAAAAAATAGAGTTTGGATACTCTACTATTATTATTTGTTGAAATAATAGGAGGAAGGAGAGAAATTGGAGACATGTGCAATGTGTATGGCTTATATTGTTCCAAGTAGCCAAGTGAGAAGTACATGGAATTTGTCAACATTGATGACGCGTGCCATGTTAGAGAATAATTGTGTGGCTAAATGATAGATATTTTGTGCATATAGTTGAGGATGTAAAGCTTCATAAAGAAGCCAAGAATTTCGCTGAAAAGGGGAGAATTACATGAGATTAAAATTGATCTTATGTAATAGGATAAAAGGAAATTAAATCAATGAACTATGAGATGCCACATACTTGTGGTAGGTAAAATATGTGAAAATAAAAGTGGCCAACAAGGTAGGTAAAAATAAGGTAAAGAAAGAAAGCCAAGTGCAAATCACATGCAAGAATGCAAAGTCAAAGGCAATTAAATCTAGGAAGACAAGTGGCAACTTAAGGGAATTAAATTGGACTTTTGAAGGCAAAGTACAAGAGTGGTTTAAGGTAATTAAGAGCCATGAAAAGTTAACATTTCTTGCCCCCTAAGCCATAAAAAACATCCAGCCATGCTCATGAGGGAAGAAGGAAGATTTTCAAGCAAATATGAAGCCAAATCATGAAGTGAGACTTGAGGAAAATTAGCCAATTAAAAAGAGCCAACAGGGGACCAAGTAGAGGTTTCAATTAGAAGCAAATGGAAACAAAATCTGACCTCATTCTCCGCCATTAAATGGCGTCAGATTTTAAGGACGAGGAGGAGATAAAATTACTTGCAAGATAAGCCAAAGCAAAAGTCAAGCATTTATGATAGGAAGCTAAAGTCAAAACTTAAGTTGTAAGCCAATCAAAGTGTACTAAAGATAAGACTTAGATCTAAACAAAAGAGCATGTGAGTCAAATAATTATTATGACTTAGAGGAGGGAGCTGGCGGCATGGGAAAGTGTAACATCCCATTTTCAAAAGCAGTATATATATTTTTTTCCATCGGAGTAGAGCATCGGAGCGATTGAGTAACTGATATTTATATTCAAAATGCCGTAAGTCTGGCTGATTACAGTAGCGGTACGTTATACCGAGTGTTTTCAAAAGTAAATAACAAAAGAAGAAAGTCTTCAGCTGAGTCCCTATGCATGCCGCTCGCCTTTCTCCTCGATCCTCGGTCCTCCTGACCCTGACGCTATGTTAAGAGCTGAGGTTCAATGCCCATTGAACCTCAGGTAACGGTTAACCTCATGTTTATATATACAACATAGACGTTATATGAGCATACAAACAAACTTATCCCAACAGCATACACGCCCCTTGGCAGATATGTCGCACATAGCATACGTTTCGCACCTAGCAATCGTTTCGCACTTAGCATTTCGCACCAAGCATTTCGCACCTAGCAAACGTATCCCAACACCCAGCAAGCATAATAATAGTACATTGAACATACCACAGAGCTATCAACTACCTCACATAAACATACCATACACATAGCACATGTGCGCATACAATAAACATCAGAGTTAGTGTTACAGTACGCGAACGTACCTTCGTTGACGGAAAACGGTACTTTTTGACGATACAGCGGTACAACAAATGTACGTGATTACAGATATCCTATAAGGATAATATCATATTATCAAGGCCCAACATCATAATAGGCATTTTAGGTACAAATTACCATTTTGCCCCTAACTCTCCTAATTGGCGGAATTTCGTCAGAACTTCGTTACTTTAACTCTAATCTTCCACAATTTTGACATATCTCCATCTCCAATATATTTTTGAAATAAATATCATATTTAACTCTAAAACATGATACTAAACTAACTTGGAAGATTAAAGATTAATCTAGCATTTCTACTATAATTACCGAAGGAACTACCAAAGCTTAAGACTAGGGATCGAAGAACTTACCCAGCACTTCGCTACTCCTTGTCCAGAGCTCCTCCTTGCTCTCACTTCTCTCTAACCTCTCTCTAGGATTCCTTTGTGAATTGGTGAGGAATGAAGAGAAATGTGAAAGGCTATTTATAGCAAAAGCCAAAGGATCTCATCCCTTGGATCAACCTTTGCATCAAGGGCTAGGATGATGAAGATGTGGCCTTATGAACATCACTCATTTTCCTCTTCTCTCCACCACAAAAATGTCCCCTTATGTCATCAACATGATGTCATCTATTCACTTTATGAGTTTCTTCTCATAAGTCTTCCCGTTCGGTGTTCTAATCGCGTAATCTTAGAAAATCTCAAAAAGTCCTTAGAACTCACTGAAGATCTAATCTTCCTCTTTAAGAATATTTGGATTAACTAAATTTTTGATCCCATTCAGGGTATTTCGTAACCTGTTGAACATTTTCGGATAACTACCATCGGTTACGGAAATTACTTCGGGTAACATCAACTTCGGGACAAAAATTCACTGATTCATAATATGTCCAGTTGTTTTCTACTTAGTTCAAGGATTTCAAGTTATGATTTATTTTCCATTGGTTCTCACTTTTCTTATCCGCCCTTTGTTTACAAAATATCTTTTCATCGATCCCTTATTCGCCTCGCCAGGATTCGTAAATGACTTCCGCTAACACCAACTGGACAAAAATTCACTTGTTTGTAATATGTCCCTGACCTAAGAAACTTAGTTCATGGTTTTCTAGATAGGATTTAATTTCTATCGGTTCTCATTTATCCAATTGGTTCTTCCACAAATATCTTAATTATATTATTATTTAATTAACAAAATATCATGATATTATTTTTGAAAAACCCACAACCCTTTTCACACTCAAATTTTGGTTTTCTCTTCCGTTTATTATTATTATTATTATTTCTTTAATTTATCTAAATTAGCTAGAAGCTTAATTAGTGCCTTAATCCCATGATTAGCAATCTTTTAGGATTTAGGGTTTTCATGTTCTTAATCTCACCAATTTTTCTTAATCTTTTCTAATTGATTAGCAAGCACACTTTATGCTAATATTAGCCATAAACACTTAATTAAAGGATTTTCCATAATCTACCTTAAATATTCTCTTGTACAGGCTTAAACAATTAGCCATTAATTACTTAACTAATCACTTTCTAATTGTTGATAATTTTCTTAATTAGGATTAATCATTATCTCACAACTATTTTACTGATATTGGTATTTTATGCCCCACATATCATATTAAAAATCATGGGGCAACTTATGCTCCCCAAAATTATATTTAATTTTGCCTCATTATTTTTAAGGGAAATAATCCCAAAAATCCCTAAAATTAGAGACAACATACTTTCTAATTTTCAATAAATATTTTATTGCCTCTTGGGATTTATCATAATATTTTTAGGGCATTTCATGGCCCATAATTGCATTTAGTGATTTTGACACTCTAATCCCTCTAATTTCATTAGAAATTTCCCTAGACAATAGAATAAGTATCCTACCAGGTTTTAAAACCACATATTCACCTATTTACAAATAGGTATTATTTGCTAAAATATAATATTCCAGATAGATAATTATCCGGGTATTACAGAAAGAAGCAAGGAGAAAGTCAAAAATAATCTAGAGAAAATGAGAAGAAAGCATGACACAAAGACTGGCCAAACTAAGAGGCAATGAGAAAGCACTTGAAGGGACATCTTGAGAAGTGATGGGCTATTATTTAAAGACCCCGAAGCCTTCATTTTTGCTGCCCTAAACCGTGTACAAGAGAAAAGAAATGGTGAAGAAAGAGCACTCACACATAAAGAGAAGAAGTAGGCACACAATTTGGAGATTAAGGTAAGTGGGTTCAAGATTTTGTTAAAATTAGCCTTCTAACTTCTTCTTTGTGCATGAATATCCTTCAAGTTCTCATGGACAATTCTTGTATATTGTTGTTGGGGCCTAGGCCAAAACCCTAAGAGAGTGCAAGAGGAAGAAATCCTAGTGAAACCAAGTCACGAAATAAAGTAAGTCATTAAACAAGCTCTTTGTGACTTTGTATTCTTAAATTTTGGACTATTTCAAAGAATATGTGAAGTTATGATGAGATCTTGATGTTTTTTATGGTTCCAAAGTGTTTAGGATGAAATTTTGTATGGATCCAAGTGGCAAACATGATTTTTGAAACTTAAAACCCTAAGTTTAAAACAAATAAGTGAATCTGCCGAGTTTACAAATCTGGGTAGCAGTGCTTTTTTAATGTTTTTAAAATAATAAACAAATTCCAATGGCCATGAAATTTTACAGGGTTAAATTAAACATCCCAAGCTTCATTTTGGTATATAATCTTGTAATTTTTTGAGATTTCTACTAAGAGACATAAATCTTTGAAAATAGCCTAGCAACTGGAACTTTGCCACTAGCCGTGAGTCATGTTTTTATACAAAGCAAAAAGATGCGTGTGTTTTTGGCCTCTGGGAGTAATTTTAGTAAAAACTAGACATGTTAATGGTTCAATGTCCACAAGAATAAAGTCAATCAGATTTTTCTAGAATTAATTTAAGAATGTTTGAAGTTGAAGCATGATTTCTGGAATTTTTGGAAAATAGGCTAATTTCATGAAAATAAAAGGAAAGTTTGCGTGAAGTAAATAAAATGAAGTTTATTTGCTTTATTTAGAGTCAGTGCGTGTCCGGAGTAATTTACAGCCACCGGGAAAAAATTTATAAATTTTGAAGCAATGCCAGGTAGTATTTGTTTACTCGCATACTCTATGTTACTTTATATGTTTGTGGTGCCATGAATTGAGGAATGTGTCTAGTGAGTGGGACATGCATTAGGCTGTAGGGCCTAATGGACTGTGTGTCCTTAGGTCGCTACCGAGTCGGTGATGCATTCAATGTAGTCGTGGTTTAAGGCCCGGCTACCGTTGTTTTCCTAGCGCCGAGCAACCGGGGTCTATGTTTATAACAGTTACTCCGGGATTTAGTAGTTACTCCGGGATTTCAGGCACCGTGTTAACACTACTACAAAAAACGTCAAAAACGTCCTGAATTAGAGGCAATTAACGTCCTTTTTGCGAAGGACGTCTAACTAGGGGTAGTTGAAAAAATAATCTATAAGGCGTCCTATGTTAAATACAGGACGCCTTAAGAAAGGCGTCCTGTAGTTGATTCAGGACGCCTTTTTAGTAAAAAAGGCGTCCGAATCAATTTCAGACGCATTTTTAAGGCGTCCTCTATTTAGCACAGGACGCCCTAAAAAAGGCATCCTGAATCAACATAGGACGCCTTTTTTAAGGCGTCAAAAATCAGTTTTGGGAGTCCTGATTTCAAATCAGGACGCCTTATATTATAAATTTTTTTTAAAAAAAATGTCCCCTGTTGCATTGATATAAAACTGAAACCTACAGCAATAGAACAATGCAAATAAGACCAACAATAGCAACAGCAACAACAGCAAAAACCAACAACAAAACAAGGCACTTTGGCAACCAGCAAGACCAACAACAGCAACAAGGCACTTGGCAACCAGAAAAATGCAAATAAGAGATGCAAAACTATTAGTTCTCTATGTGTTTTGATGATAATTAACAATTGTAAACATTCATTGAAGTTGGTCTTTGGCAAGTTGGAAAACTTACTGTCAAAGCCACACTCGAGTATCGGTGTCGAAACTCGAGTATTGACTTGACAGAGAGCACTCCAAGTTTTTCAACCCTGAGCCAAACTCGAGTATTGATATGCATACTCAAGTGTTGAACACACGAGAGACAATTTCAATGATGACTTTAGCTTTCAATACTCAAGTATTCCATTGAATACTCAAGTATTGGCCATACGAGAGAGATATCAAGTTGTTCATCTTATGGACACTCGAGTTTTGGTTTTCATACTCGAGTATTGGACTTTCACAAAGCTTTCATATTTAACATGTGTTTATGAATACTCAAGTATTCTTTTGAAAACTCAAGTATTGTATTGTCATCAATTTATCAAAGTTTTCAAGTACCTAGAATACTCGAGTATTGGTATCCACACTCGAGTATTGGACGATTTAAAGACTACAAGTTTTATACATATATTGAATACTCAAGTATTCACTTCAATACTCAAGTGTTGACTTGGCAAAGATTTCACAAAGTTTTTCTAAAACAAATGCACACTTGAGTATTGAGTTGGAAACTCGAGTATTGGACTTATAGAGAGCCTTCATCTTTGACAACAATTTGAACACTCAAGTATTCATTTCAATACTCAAGTATTGAGGTTTTGAACTTAAACTTATTTTCATATCAAAAGTTCAAAACTCGAGTATTGATTTGGACACTCAAGTATTGACCTTATTTCAATGATAAGGTCCAAAGTCAAAACTCGATGATTCCTCTCTGGAAGAAGAATACTCAAGTATCAGAATGAATACTCAAGTATTGACTTAAGTACACAGTGACACACTTGAGTATTGATGAACACACTCGAGTATTGAACGCTAAGTTTGAAAATCAAATCAGACGAATTTGTGAATCCTTAATCTTTGATCATAATATCTTCCAGGATTATTCTCTATTATTCCCTGCTATGTTTAACCATCTGTTTAGTGAGTTTCAGACCGCTTAAAGAATGATTATTGAAGGTTAAAAGCAAAAGCAAAAGGTGATGTCGAACATTAAATGCTGAACCCGAAACTTGCATACTTTTGCTTTATCCACCTGCACAAGGTTGCAAAGCATTAAAGAATAATTTCTACAACAAGCAACTGCTATTCCAACGGACAAATTCGCATAGAGTCAACTCTGATCATCTAGCCAGCTGGGTTAAGTGAAGATTGGAAAGAGAAGATGCTTAAACCATCTGCTAATCTTGGCTGAACTTCTCCAACGGATTTATTGGGATAGCAACGGTCATTTAATGATCTCTGAGTATAAATAGGACTGCATTCAAGTCTCTTCAACAACTAGAACATCTGAAAACGCACAAGCATTCAAGTCTTTCAACTACCTTCGTTTTCACTTGTATTCGTCTTTTGACATTATAAGCTTCAGTGTTTATCATTACTCACTCTTAGAGAGAGTTTTTATCTACAAATAATTTATTGTAAAGAATCACAAGTCAAGGGGACTTGGTGATTGGGTTCATTGATTGACTTGTAAGGAGGAGTAAGTTCTAGAGAGAGAATTTCTCTTGAGTACGAGTGTGTAATCAATTGACATAGTGGAAATCCCCAGTGTCGGGGACTTGGACGTAGGTCAAGGAGTTAGACCGAACAAGTATAAATCTTTGTGTCTAGCTATTCTTCTCTACATATCTGTTCACCTCTGTTTTGTTGTACAAAAAAAAGCAAAACGAAAAAGTTTCAAAATCCCCAATTCACCCCCTCTTGGTGATTTAGCTCCACCTTCAAAAACCAACAACAAGAACAAGTTACTTTGGCAACCAAGAAGACCAACAACAAAGCAACAAACAAACAACACCAAGTGACCAAAACTTTTAAGACCCAATAAGATAGATCAGTTTAGACCAAAACACACTTGGCAACCAAGAAGACCAACAACAAAGCCAACAATAGCAAGTGACCAACAACAACAAACTATTACTTAAACTGACCAAAAATTCAACTTTCAGCTCCGAGTTTCAATTTCAATACAGAACAAAGATCAAGCAACAACAAAACTCTAAATGATTGATATGATTTAATTTTTGGGGCTATTTACAAATCTGAGTTACCAATTCCGTAGAAACCAAGACTATTAAAGGCGAACAAGGCAACACATGATGTACATATCTATATGCGTTGAAGAAAATTTGCAGCCAAAGCGTCTCGAATCAGTATCAATCTCTTCCTCCAAGCACGGATCCGACTATCAAAAAGCTATAAATTGGAAAACAACGTATAAGTTAAACCAATGAAGCGAATAAAATAATTAACTCAAGTAGAACAAAAAATATTATCATTTGAGAAACAAGAGAGCGATCACGTACATTTTGAAAACCCGTAGTACGTCCGCTCGTAACGATGGTATGCATATAAAACATAACGAAGTATCCGCACTCAGAGTTCCCTGGTTGTTTTGGGCACTATAAATCAAAAGCAAATTGTTAAAACGGATAAAGGCATATCGAAAACTACCATTGTGTCAATGAAATAACTTGAATTGAAACTACTTACTTTTGGATGAAACCACTTCGGTCCGCCCGCCGGGTGCTCCAAAGAATCGATCTAGCCGCCCTGAATGCACTACATTAAAATGGAAATTAATGACATGAAAACAGATCATATAAATGAAGAATCAATGATTTAGACAAAAATTTACTTACTTGGCAAACATGGATTTGATTTCATCGTTCGGCTTGCCACCTCTTAAGGGATCAAACCAATAACATGCGTTCTTGGAGGGACAAACAACACACGGGGTCCAATGACCACTACAACAAACACATTATAATATTAATTAAGATAAGAAAGGAATTTATTCTTAAAAATCTTAAATAGACAACTAAATTACGTACCCTTCAAGTATTGGGGCTAGATAACAACGATCATCTTGATGGACAATTGTAGCACCAACATAAAGCGTCCTTTTGGTTAACACACTGCGAGCCTGAGCCGTGTTTATTGGACTTAAGAATCCATACAAATCCTTTCGGCCTTTCGGACGCATATGTAAAGCGCATTACACTATGATCGAAATAAAATGATAAGCGTTGTTAAGTATAGCAAACAAAAAAGATCAATGCAATAATCAAGGGGGAAAAAACTTACATTATCGCAACTTCAAGAACGACTAAATCTAAATCCTCCTATGCAAAAATTCGACAAGATCTTTTTGGTCAACTATAAACTCATAGGTCTTGTCTATGCCGACAATGCCAGGTTGCATCTTGAAGGAGAGATAGCTAATGTCCTTGTACATGGATCGGAGCAATGCTAAGTGTGGAAATTTGCCCTCATCCACTTCATTCTATGAAAACATAAACAAACATATTATGAGTGAGTTACCAATGAAAAGCAAGTTCTAGTAATGTATTTCCTACCATTGGAGGTGTCGCGCCGCCATCCGAATAAGATGATTCGGCCAAAGGATGAACGATCCTATGGCCCGACCTAAATCAGGAACCTCGTCATCTTCAATCGGGATGTCTGTTTTGCCTTCCCCCTCTCGAACACATTTCACAGTCACCCTACGTAGGTCTTTTGGAATTTCAATATTATGGTGGGTGGTGTGATCCGTGTAGATAAGAGCATCGGCAACAATACGCCTGTGTGGAACATCCAAATAGGGAGTGCAAGGTTGTCCTCCCTGTGGAATGTGAGAAGGTTCACCGAGATGAACATCCGGAGGGTTAAAACTCTCTTTACTGCTGGGGAAGGACGGGGATTCACGGGTTGTATGTTCCGTATTGTCCCTCGAATCCATCATAGTTTTCACTTCGGATCGTACTTGTTACATGATTTCGTCAAATAGTCCCGCCCGAATTTTGGCTACAAGCTGAGGACTAGGGTTGTTATCATCATAGAACCGTGAACGCCGTCCAAAATATTTTGCGGCTGTAACTCCCCTAGGCTCCCATCGAATGTTGTCAGGGTAATCCAGCTTCCCAATCGCCGTTGACAAAATGTCCATCCGTGAACCCGCGTAAATGAACCTTGGGAACTCGCTCCTCAAGTGCATCCGTATCATAAGATGTTTCGTAAATAACAACTAAACCCTATAATATGAAACAACTTAGGCTATTTAAAATGTCTAATTTAACTACTTACAATCTTTGAGGCAACCTCAACAACATCTCGCATTTATGTACTTGTCGCCCTTCATCCTTGCGGCTTTCCATTTGTAAATGGAGCAATATACCCAAGAGGGGGGTGAATTGGGTATTTTAAAAACTTTTCGAAAGTGCTGTTTTGCAAGTAAAAAGAGAGATAAACAAAGGAGGAAGGGAAGGAAAGCTTGCACAAAGAAATTATCCTGGTTCGGTCTTATCCTTGACCTACATCCAGTCCCAAGCCACACTTGGGATTTTCAATCCACTATACTCACAAAGCGATTACAAACTACGTACTCAAGAGTAGTTCTCTCTCTAGAACTCACTCCCCCTTACAAGTTGTAATCAATACACCCAACCACCAAGTCCCCGACTTGTGGTTATCTTAATCAATGAATGATTTACAAATAGAACTCTCTCGCGGAGCGAGATAAAATGAACAACTTTGAAGTACAAGTATCGGATTGATACAATACAAGTGAAAATTTGAACACAATAAATGACACTTAGTAAATTTTCGCTCTCGGTAGGTGTATCGGCTTGAGAAGAAGTTAATGAACTCTATTTATAGGTAGAGAACATTAAATGACCGTTGAATGATGAATCCAACCGTTGTAGGTGATTAGCATTAAGTCTGGTCATCTTCTCTCTCTAAACTCCAACTAATCCAGATGCTGATATGGTCGATGTGGAACTCGAGGATTTGCCGTTGGAGAAGAGTTTGCTTGATGAAGAAAGTGTTTTTGAACGTTGAGAATTCGTGCTCGAGATGGATTAACCAAAAGGATGTTGATTTGCGAAGTGCAATAAATGCTCGACCACTTTTTGCTTTTTCCCTTGATCTTCATTAATTTTCATCTGTGCTAAGCTGAAATCCACTAAATAAACTTGTTAAACATATTGGGATCATAAGTGAATGATTCATGAAAGCAATTGGAACAAACAAGAGTGATTCACGAATTCGTATAATTCAAAACTTAGTTTTTACGTTGCATCTGCGGTTTGTTCATGTAAACTCGAGTATGGCCTTTGTTCACAAGTGACCAAGCTGCGATATCAATTGGATACTCGAGTTTCCACTTTTCGAGAGGCAAACCATCGTGTCTTGTATTTGAAAGACAAGACCTATACTCGAGTTTGCCTATGCAAGCTGCGTATTGGTTTATCTTGAAAAATCCATTTGCTCTCGGAAGTCCAATACTCGAGTTTGGCAACGCAAGCTGCGGTATTGACTATTCAATACTCGAGTTTGCCAATGCAAGCTGCGGTATTGATTTAATCTTGAAAAATCCTTTGCTCTCGGAAGTTCAATACTCGAGTTTGGTTTTGGAAACGCGGTTTGACTTCGTTTGAAAAACTTGGTTTGCTTACGGAAGTCCAATACTCGAGTTTGATTTTGTATTGACTTTGTTTGAAAAACTTGTTTTGCTTACGGAAGTCAATACTCGAGTTTGCGAAAGCTGCGGTATTGACTATCCAATACTCGAGTTTGCAAATGCAAGCTGCGGTATTGACTAAGTTGGAAAAATCCTTTGATTCACAAGAAGTTCGATACTCGAGTTTACCCATGCAAGCTGCGGTATTGACCATTCAATACTCGAGTTTGCCTATGCAAGCTGCGTATCGACTTTGTTGAAAACTTGGTTTCTTTACGTATGGCCTTTACTCGAGTTTGCCAAGCAAGCTGCGGTATTGGCTATCCAATACTCGAGTTTGCAAGAGCAAAGCTGCGTATCGACTTTGGCTGAAAACTTGGTTCCTTTACGTATGGCCTTTACTCGAGTTTGCCAAGCAAAGCTGCGGTATTCGAGTTTGGCGGTACTTTGTCCAATACTCGAGTTTGCAAATGCAAGCTGCGGTTTGCAACTATCGAATGTTTTTAAAACAACTTTGCAAACTTCAAAACATGTTTTACATTTGTTGTTAATCATCAAAACATATTGAGAACTAACATTCTCCCCCTTTTTGATGATGACAACACTTGTAAATTATTTTGCAAAGAATTTGAAAGATGTAGTTTGTTTTGAAATGAAGTTTTCAAAGTTCAAGGTTTGAGTTATCAGAAAACCATCTAATTTTGCATTTCAACATTGGAAGTTCGAGAGAATGGCGGCGAAGTGGAATTCAAAAAGTGTAAACAAGCTGAACTATATTCAATTAAGCAAACAATGAACAATATCGGACAAGATAGATACTCGATAACTACGATATCATTCGATAATCATAACAAGTTCAGAAATAGCAAAGTACAAATGACAAAAACAAAACATCTAGAATAACAAACTACCTAGAACCAATAGACCCTATACATCTACATCTTTCTCTCCTTCTCCCCCTTTGTCTTCATCAACATACTCGGGATCAAGGATAACAAAAGGAGGGGACGAGAGGACCATGGCGGTGGATGGATCAAAGGTAGGGTCATGATGAGGAGAAGGTGTGGGGAATTTCTCGATAGACGGGGTAGATGGAGATGGAGGGCGGTCGGGTAGAATCTCGTGGAAGGGGTAATAGGAGACGATGGAATCACGGGGTAGGAGTGGAAGTGGGAGGCTGGGGAAGTGGTGTGAGGTGGACTAGGAAATGAGAAGGGAGGTGAGGAAGGTGGGGAAATGTGTGTCTCGGTGTGGCTGGGTCTCGGGTATAGGAGAGGATGAGGATGGACCGGTCGTGAACCCAAGCGTGGAGGACGAAGAAGCACCAAGACCAAAATGGTCAATCGAGACGATCAATCTTATTCCGGGCTTACGAAGCAAGCTCATATGTCATGGATAGCCGGGAGTCTAGATCAATCCCACGATCAAAAATCTCGCTCGCTTACGGTCGGTGGCATCCTTGGCTTCTCCAAGTCGGTCTTTACATCCATGAGACCCATCTTGAACTCGGCTCGCAGCATGTCCAACTCAGCTTTCATAATCAGTCTATGAGATGAGAGGGCAGCATCGATCATCTCTCTCAACCGTTCTTCGAGGTCCAATGATGGAGGAGGATGCGGCGAGCCTCGTGCGCATAAGGCTGTGATGCACGGGCTTGTGACCTCGGAGGAGCCCTTGGCGGCTGATCCTTCCGGCTCGAATGAGATCTTCATAAAGTTCAAGCGAGTCTTGCCGAAGGATGGGATGAACTTCATCTGCTCGGGTGGTCCCACATACCATATTTTGTAGTAGAACATAATGAGGGACACCGGTGAGGCAAAGGGCATGTATGATCCCTTTCGGGATGTAAACTTGAATGCGATTTCTTTGAAGAGCCATTGCCCAATGTTGAGAGGATTCTTACGGATGAAGGCCGTGAAGAATCTATAATCCTTCCGAGCAAAGTGAGTATAGCTCCCTCCTTTAGCACAAAATTCCGAGTGTAGATGTACCATATCACTCGGTGCGGTGGTGGCATGTCGAGGGCTTGATAGACGGATGAGCAAGGCTGATCATTCGGCACGTCTGGGTACGCATTAGGGTCTATACACCTCGGCATTGGTGTATTGTGGTGTGGGCCGGTGGAGGATGAGCAACCTTTAGGATCTTGTTGATGATAGCGGCGAGACAAAGTGAATTGGACCCCACGACACATGTGGTGATCCTCTCCTCAACCGTATAGCCTTCGAGTCCAATAGGTGGTTGGTCGCCATATTGAAATAGAACATCTTGACCAACTCCGGGTAGTAAGCGGCTTCGATGGAGATGAATGTCGATAGGGCCCAAACCATGGTGAGAGATCCACATTGCATTCGCGATACATTTGCTCCAAGTCAAGCGAGACAACCGCACGAAGCCACGAGATGAATCTTGGTCCTTGAACTTGGCATTGAGACCGGGAGGAAGAGGAACCGGGGTGACTTTGAATCCGGAGGCGGAGTCTTGTGAAGCTTAATCTCCCTCTTGCATTGTCGATGAATGGGGAGGCTCCTTCGTGCTCATCTTCTTCGGTCTCATAATCGACGAAGAGCCGGTAACCTCGACGGTGGAGCGAGAGCCGAGCGGGGGTGGCATTCTTGGACCTTGTCTTTACGTGAACAACGGTTCTTTTCCCTTTTGCTTTGCTCGACTCGGCCGCCCTCTTCCTTTTTGTGGGCTGATGAAGGTTTGGATCCTTTGACGTCGAATCCCCTCTCTTGGGGTTCGAGGATGGATTATCTTCAATCACAACACCCGCTCGGGGATTCTTTTATCAATGCCTCTCTGCAACACGTGGAATCGATTTGCTCCTTGGAGCTCGTGGAGGAATCGGTCGAGAGGATTGAGAGACTTCCTTAGACATTTGAGTGCTTAGGGTTTCGGAAAGAGTGAAGATAGGAAGAATTAGATGAAGTTTGGTGAAGATTTGAGGGGGTTGATGAGGGATTGTGATGGTTTGAAGGAGAAGAGGAGAGAAAGTCGTAACTCTAGGGTTTCTTGGAGTGAAGACGCGAGTTTGGAAGAACACGACTATTCACATATATATAGACGAGACCTCCTTACTCGAGTTTAGCTATTTCTTACTCGAGTCTAGCAAGCGAGATGTCACTAACAAACTCGAGTACAGATGGAAGTTTAGCAAACTGTCACTAATAAACTCGAGTACAAGTGGAAGTATGCCACATCGTTGATTTAAAATAGTGTAACGTTTGGAATTCACGATGACCATACTCGAGTTTAGCTTCTCCTTACTCGAGTTTAGCAAACTTTCATTTACATCTTTGCGGTAAAGGTGAAAGTATACTAACCTGGACTTCAAAAATGTAGCGTGAATTTTTGAACCCACGATGAACATACTCGAGTTTAGCTTTTCCTTACTCGAGTTTAGCATACTGCACTTACAAAGCTGCGGTTTGTGCGGTCCTAAAGCGCAGTTTTGTTCCCCATACTCGAGTCAAGCTATTCTTGAATTCGGGTTTGGCTTGTTTGGTCTAAAGCTGCGCAGTTTTGTTCACCATACTCGAGTTTACAAAATTGCGAGAAATGCGGTCCTAAACTCGAGTAAGCCATCCCATCTTGCGGTTTGTCACTTACGAAACAACATAGTACCCTGCAAAAGCATGACTAAACACTCCGATGCTCAAGTTAGTAAAGATTAATCATCAAAATCATAACTAACATTAAATTGGATGAGAAATTCTTACAATTCATTGGGATTTACCATTCCCAATTCTCTCCTTATGAAGTTGAAAGGTTCCTTTGCTAGAGGCTTTGTGAAGATGTCGGCAAGTTGGAGATGAGTTGGGATGAACATCACTTTGACATCTCTTTTGGACATGATCCGAATGAAGTGATGCCTCGCATCAATATGCTTGGTTCTTGTGTGTTGCACCGGATTCTTGGCCAAGCTTATTGTGCTTGTGTTGTCACACAAAATTGGAATCTCCTTCAAGTAAACTCCCAAGTCGGCAAGTTGTTGCTTCAACCATAGCACTTGAGCACAACAACTTGAGGCAGCCACATATTCGGCTTCGGTAGAGGACACGGCCACGAGATGTTTGCTTCTTGCTGAACCGGGAGACAAGTGAGTTGCCAAAGAATTCGCATTGGCCACTTGTGCTCTTTCTATCTGTCTTGTAGCCGGCATGATCCGAATCGAGTATGCCACCAAGTGTTCGGTTGACCTTTGGGAAACCATAGTCCAAGTCTTCGTGTCGAGAGATATCGAATATCCTCTTCACATGTTCAGCATGGGACTCTTTTGGAGCAGATTGGAACCTTGCACACATCCCAACATTGAATTGGATGTCCGGTCGGCTCATTTGTGAGATAGAGTAGTGATCCAATCATTCCTCTATACTTTGTGATGTTGAAATCTTTGCCCTTCTCATCAGCATCCAATGAAGCGGTTGAGCTCATGGGAGTGTCGGCACCATTGCATTGGTCCATTCCAAATTTCTTGACAAATCATTCGAGATATTTGGTTTGGGAGATAAATATCCCATCTTTTCTTTGCTTGATTTGCAATCCAAGAAAATAGTTGAGCTCTCCCATCATGGACATCTCAAACTCTCCCTGCATAGTCTTTGAAAACTCTTCACACAAAGCATCATTAGAAGCACCAAAAATAATATCATCCACATATATTTGAACCATTAGAATTTCATTAAGCTTATTACTCTTTATGAAGAGAGTTGTATCTGCTTTTCCTCTAACAAAACCTTGATCAAGAAGGAATTTGCTTAATCGCTCATACCAAGCTCTAGGAGCTTGTTTGAACCATATAGAGCCTTTTGAGGCGATACACATGATCTGGACAATGTTCATTTTCAAAACCGGGAGGTTGTTCTACATAAACTTCCTCTTGTATAAAACCATTCGAGAAAAGCACTTTTCACATCCATTTGATATAGTTTAAAACCTTTTACACATGCAAAGGCTAGAAGTACTCTTATGGCTTCCAATCTTGCCTTTGGAGCATAAGTTTCTTCATAATCAATTCCTTCTTCTTGATTATAGCCTTTGGCAACCAATCTTGCCTTGTTGCGGACAATGATTGCGAGACTCATCACGTTTGTTCTTGAATACCCATTTGGTGCCAATGGCCAGGATGGTCTTTGGGCCTAGGTACCAAATCCCAAACTTGATTTCTATCAAATTGATGTAACTCCTCTTGCATTGCTAACACCCAATCATTATCCGAAAGGGCTTCATCAATCTTAGAGGGTTCTATATGAGATATAAATGCGAGAAAAGGTTACTTCATTCAAAGTACTATTTCTGGTTCTTACTCCACGATTAATATCACCTATAACTTGGTCTAAAGGATGATTTCTAATAAATTTCCAAGCTCTAGGTTGAGTCGATCGGGATTTTCAATATTATTTTGGGGATCGGCCTCAAAAACATTTTCGGGATTTTCAATAGAAGCGGAGTAGTTTTCGAAAAGAATTGATTTTTGAAAACATTTTCTTCATCATTGTCCAAGGCTTTATCAGATTTGGATTCACAGAAAACAACATGTATTGACTCTTCAACAATACGAGTGCGAGTATTAAAGATTCTATAAGCTCTACTTCTATTTGAATAACCAATGAAGATACCTATATCAGCTTTGGAATCGAATTTACCAAGATTCTCTTTACCATTATTGTGCACATAGCACTTGCATCCAAAGACATGTAGGTGGCTGAGATTTGGCTTCCTTTCCTTGTAGAGTTCATATGGGGTCTTGTTCGGCTTCTTCCTCAAATAGGCTCGGTTGGAGATGTAGCAAGCCGTACTCATGGCATCAGCCCAAAACACTTGGGAGGTTTGATTCTCGTTGAACATTGTCCTTGCCATCTCGGTTAGGACTCAATTCTTTCTCTCTACAACACCGTTTTGTTGAGGAGTCCTTGGGGCTGAGAAGTTGTGATCTATCCCCACATTGTCACGAGAACTCGGCGAAGCGTTGTTTTCAAATT
Organism: Acacia acuminata; assembly: GCA_019022655.1. NCBI lineage: Eukaryota > Viridiplantae > Streptophyta > Magnoliopsida > Fabales > Fabaceae > Acacia > Acacia acuminata. The sequence goes on from JAFJYI010000035.1 coordinate 2,319,308, forward strand.
CGCCACCATGATCGGTCCTTATACTGAAATTGCAAAGCCTTTCTCGTTCTGGACCTTTTTGGCAAAGGTAACAAAGCTGATCAAACGTTTCATCTTTAGATGATAAAAATATTGTCCAAGCAAATCTAGAGTAATCATCAACTATGACCAAAGTGTAGAGATTTCCACCAAGACTTTTTACTCTATTTGGTCCAACTAGATCCATATGAAGTAATTGAAGAGGTCTACTAGTTGAGATCTCATTTTTTGCTTTGAAAGAAGATTTGGTTTGTTTTCCTTTTTGACAAGCATCACGAGACTATGTCATTTTTGAAATTCAATTTAGGAATACCAATGACCAAATCCTTTTTCAGCAACTTGTCAAGTTGAAACATATTAACATGAGCTAATCGTTTATGCCATAGCCAACTCTCATTCAAGTTACTAACAAAACAATTTTCAGAAAGCTGAAGCATTGCTAGAGAGGTTAAGAGTATAACAATTTCCATCTCTAGGTGCTCTAAATAAGGCTTTAGTTTTCAAATCATCAATGGGGACTAAATCTTTTCTAACAATCAAGCATTCATTTGAATCAAAGATAACTAGGTTACCCTTGTCGGTGCTTTGGCTCACACTTAGGAGGTTGTGACACAATCCTTCTACTAGGTAGACATCTTTGATGAGAGGACCTTCATTGTTTCCTATCTCACCAATCCCAGCAATTTTTTCTGATTGGTCTCCTCCAAATGTGACTCTACCACCATCCTTTGGTTTGATTGAAAGAAATTTGGATTCATCTCCGGTCATGTGTCTTGAGCACCCACTATCAATGTACCACTTGTTGGGTCTTGATGCTCTAAGACAAACCTGCAATTCACAAGGGATCAAGCCTTAGGTACCCATCTTTTCTTGGGTCCTTTGGAGTTAGTTTTGACCTTAGGAACATAAGTTCCTTTCGGTACCCATTGATAATTTCCCACGGGCTTAATTTTTCTTTCTTTTCTATGAAAGCAAGATGAAGTAGAATGACCCTTCTTATTACGGTAATTGCAATGCGCAAAGGGGTTTGAAGAGTGAACTGATTTTGTGAAATAGTTCATGTATGTTTTTTGACCACTCTTCTTCTTGCCTTTCTTCTTATCAAAATCGGTACGTAACCAATGCACGATCTATCATTTATAAAACGTTGTTGTTTCAAAATGACATTGAGCATTTCACTTCCTCTAGTGAATTTCTCAAGTGCCTTTGTAAGATATGAATTCTTTTTCTTGAGATCGGGACAATCTTTACAAATAGTATTTTCGAAGAAGACAACATTTCAACTTGAGATTCAAGAGTAAGATTTCGGTTTTTCGGTTTGAAATATTTTTCAGCAAGTTTTTCAAATTCAAATTGCACGAGTCATATATTCATCAAACGAGATCATCATAAGGAGGTTTGCAATCATATACCTCTTCAAGTTTAGCACGTTGCTCTTCTTCTTGCAACTAGGCATATATTGGCTTTCTCTTCCTCATCCTCATCATCTTCATCGAGATGAGCTATCACCCCAGATCTAGGAGACATAAGCTTTCTTCTTGTATTTCTTGAACTTCTTCTTTTCTTTGTCTTTGTTGTTCGGTTGAGGGCATTCGGACTTGATGTGGCCGGGCTTTTGACATTCGTAGCAAATGATTGGCTTCTTTGCCTCATAAGCTGGAGCTACCCTTGTGAAACTTCTTAAAGCCTTGGTCCTTCTTGTAGAACTTCTTGAATCTTCGGACCATCATGCCAATTTCTTCATCTTCGTCTTCATTCTCATTTTCCTCATCTGAATCTCTAACTTCTCTTGCAGCCTTGAGGGCAATTCCTTTGTTCTTGCCATGAACTTCATCAAGTCCCTTCTTGAATTTGAGTTTAGCCTCATACTCAGAGAGACTTCCGAATAGAGCGGCTACGCGTCATTGACTCTCCTCGAGCCTCTTCAATATTTTGTGACCTTTGCTTCCCATTCCTTGTTAAGGATATTTAATATCTTCCTTACTTGGACTGGTTGGTCATATTCTTTTCCCAAGCGCAGCAAGTTGATTGATGAGATGAGTGAACCTCATTTGGAACTCACCAATGGATTCGCCATGCTTCATTCGAAGAAGATCATATTCGGTCATAAGAGTATTGACTCTGTTTTGCTTTACTCATTTGTTCCTTCATGAGCTATCTCGAGCATCCCACATGGCCTTAGCAGATGATAAGGTGCAAATTCGAAAGTATTCTTGTTGACTCGGTGCACTTTGGAGAAGCGAGAACCGCCTTCTTTGTTGAGGGTGACGTTTCTTACGTCGTTCTCATCATATTCCTCTTCTAGCTTGGGAACTCGACTCCATCTTCCACGGTTGATGGCTCATAATCTCCTCTTTCAAATACTCTCCAAAGACCATACTCGGTTGCCATAACAAACACTTTGAATTTGGCCTTCCGGAAGGAGTAGTGCTCTCCATTGAAGCCGGGTGGTTGGGTTGATAGATGCTCCATCGGGTAAGATACCTTCCATAATGATCCTTCTCGAGTTGTTAAGCTCTTAAGAGAAGACCTTGCTCGATACCAAATGTAAATGGAGCAATATACCCCGAGAGGGGGGTGAATTGGGTATTTTAAAAACTTTTCGAAAGTGCTCTGTTTTGAGCAAGTAAAAACCGAGATAGATAAACAAAAAGGAGGAAGGGAAGGAAAGCTTGCACAAGAGAAATTATCCTGGTTCGGTCTTATCTTTGACCTACATCCGGTCCCAAGCCACACTTGGGATTTTCAATCCACTATACTCACAAGCGATTACAAACTACGTACTCAAGAGTAGTTCTCTCTCTAGAACTCACTCCCCCTTACAAGTTGTAATCAATACACCCAACCACCAAGTCCCACGACTTGTGGTTATCTTAATCAATGAATGATTTACAAATAGAACTCTCTCACGAGAGCGAGATAAAATGAACAACTGAAGTACAAGTATCAGATTGATACAATACAAGTGAAAGCTGAACACAATAAATGACACTTAGTAAATTTTCGCTCTCAGTAGGTGTATCTGCTTGAGAAGAAGTTAATGAACTCTATTTATAGGTAGAGAACATTAAATGACCGTTGAATGATGAATCCAACCGTTGTAGGTGATTAGCATTAAGTCGGTCATCTTTCTCTCTAAACTCCAACTAATCCAGATGCTTGATATGGTCGATGTGGAACTACGAGGATTTGCCGTTGGAGAAGAGTTTGCTTGATGAAGAAAGTGTTTTTGAACGTTGAGAATTCGTGCTCGAGATGGATTAACCAAAAGGATGTTGATTTGCGAAGTGCAATAAATGCTCGACCACTTTTTGCTTTTTCCCTTGATCTTCATTAATTTTCATCGTGCTAAGCTGAAATCCACTAAATAAACTTGTTAAACATATTGGGATCATAAGTGAATGATTCATGAAAGCAATTGGAACAAACAAGAGTGATTCACGAATTCGTATAATTCAAAACTTAGTTTTTACGTTGCATCTTTGCGGTTTGTTCATGTAAACTCGAGTATGGCCTTTGTTCACAAGTGACCAAGCTGCGGTATCAATTGGATACTCGAGTTTCCACTTTTCGAGGCAAGCCATCGTGTCTTGTATTTGAAAGACAAGACCTATACTCGAGTTTGCCTATGCAAGCTGCGGTATTGGTTTAACTTGAAAAATCCATTTGCTCTCGGAAGTCCAATACTCGAGTTTGGCAAACGCAAAGCTGCGGTATTGACTATTCAATACTCGAGTTTGCCAATGCAAGCTGCGGTATTGATTTAATCTTGAAAAATCCTTTGCTCTCGGAAGTTCAATACTCGAGTTTGGTTTTGGAAACCGCGGTTTTGACTTCGTTTGAAAAACTTGGTTTGCTTACGGAAGTCAATACTCGAGTTTGATTTTGGAAACTTGTTTTGACTTCGTTTGAAAAACTTTTTGCTTACGGAAGTCAATACTCGAGTTTGATTTTGCAAAGCCGGTTTATCTTTTGTCAATACTCGAGTTTGCAAATGCAAAGCTGCGGTATTGACTAAGTTGGAAAAATCCTTTGATTCACAAGAAGTTCGATACTCGAGTTTACCCATGCAAAGCTGCGGTATTGACCATTCAATACTCGAGTTTGCCTATGCAAAGCTGCGTATCGACTTTGTGAAAACTTGGTTTCTTTACGTATGGCCTTTACTCGAGTTTGCCAAGCAAGCTGCGGTATTGGCTGTCCAATACTCGAGTTTGCGGGAGCAAGCTGCGTATCGACTTTGGCTGAAAACTTGGTTGCTTTACGTATGGCCTTTACTCGAGTTTGCCAAGCAAAGCTGCGGTATTGGCTGTCCAATACTCGAGTTTGCAAATGCAAACTGCGAGTTTGCAACTATCGAATGTTTTTAAAACAACTTTGCAAACTTCAAACCATGTTTTACATTTGTTGTTAATCATCAAAACATATTGAGAACTAACCCGGTGCCGTAGATATTTTCCATCGGATATTCTCTCATCAGAATGTCATCCCAACTACTTCGCCGTCGCTTCACTAGTAAAGAGACGCTTAAACCGTGGTATTATTGGAAGATAACACAATGCCTTCACAGGTTGCCTTTTTGTTGTCTCATCATCTCCAGAACCACCACCTTTCTTCACATTGTATCGTGAAGTTTTACACTTCGGACAATTACTCGGGCCTTCATACTCATTTCTCGCAATATGCAGTCATTAGGGCAACTGTGTATCTTTTTATACTCCATACCCATCGAAGACAAGATTTTCTTGGCCTCATACATACGATTTGGAAGTACATTATTGTCTAGCAACATATCACACAACAATTGAAGTAGGGACGTGAAACTACTATTGGTCCACCCACAAGTTGCGTTTAAGTTGATCAAATGTAAGGTCCCAGTCAACCGTGTATACTTAGTACACCTAGGGAACAACGGTGTCTCTGCATCACTCCACACACTATCATATTCATGCGGTTGTGCAAAAGATTCGACCTCAACATCATGAATCATTCTCTCCATTCCATCGTCATCTACCTCAACTTCATTTTCGTGCGACACACCGGTACTTATTACCTCCTCACCATGCCATATCCACGTTGTGTATCGAAGGTTTATTCCATCACAAATTAGGTGATCCCTTATAGTAGGAATATCCCGTCGAACCCCATTTAAGCAATTAACACATGGACAATAATACATCCCTTTTTTTGTAGCCACATTCCTTCTAGCAAACTCAATAAACTCTTCCACCCCATTCTCATATTCTTCACTAGTTCTCAAAGCATTCATCCAACTATGCCTCATTTTAAGGTACCTACGACATTTCCACCAACACTCAAGTTTATATAACAAAAAACAGAAACGACATGCTTTTTTCTCTATCTTTTAAACAAATTTCGTGCAAAGATTTCCCCTTAAAAGTAATGCATCCCAAAATTTCAACAACAAACAATTTCGACTTAATTCAAGGTGATTGAGAACAATATCATCCATTAAATGCATCAATTTCATCATTACAAAATAGAATTGATAGAGGGTTGAGTAACTACACTATAAAATGCAAAAAAGGGCTGAAATTGATAGACTATGCTCTTACGGCATTATGCTAATCAAAATAACATACAAAGAACCCTACCAATATGGGAAATTGTAAAAATTAAAATTACGAGTACAGATCAAAAACCAACAAAACATCAAGAAAGCGAAGCCGAGCACAACAATATTGAAAGAAAGAAAATGCATAAACATATAAATGTGGATTAATGATTCAAGTCTTGTGGATACATACCGATGATTCTGGAAGAATATGAAGTCTCTCTAGTTGTGGAAAGTAACTACTTGTCTACCTTTAAATTCTGGATCTTGGGCAAAAACTGATTGTATTAACCTATCAAAGAAAATAATTGAAGAATTAAGAGTAGAAGGAAAGGTTCTAGTAAAAAAATAGGTACATACAAACTCACATTCACTTGCGTAAGAACAAAGGAAACCAAAGTTAAACATTAAACAAAAAATGGCGTTTTGGTTAAATTAGTCAACTATGTGTGTGTGTGTGTAATTCCAATGTTAAAGAAATGATGTGTGTGCGCGTGTGTAATTCCAATGTTAAAGAAATGGCGTGTGTGTGTGTGTGTGTAATTCCAACTATGTGTGTGTGTGTGTGTGTGTGTGTGTGTGTGTGTGTAATTCCAATGCTAAAGAAATGGTGTGTGTGTGTGTGTGTAATTCCAATGTTAAAGAAATGTGTGTGTGTGTGTGTGTGTGCGTGTTTAATTCCAATGTTAAAGAAATGGTGTGTGTGTGTGTGTGTAATTCCAATGTTAAAGAAATGGCGTGTGTGCGTGTAATTCCAATGTTAAAGAAATGTGTGTGTGTGTGTGTAATAAGTACATACAAACTCACATTCACTTGAGTGGATGAATTCCAATGTTAAAGATAACCACTATGTGTGTGTGTGTGTGTAATTCCAATGTTAAAGAAATGGCGTTTTGGTTAAATTAGTCAACTAATAGTTTGATGATTCTTGAGAATTTTTTGATGATTAATGAGATTTTTAAAGTCATACGGTCAATATGTTATGTAAAAAAACTTATTAAACTCGCAATTTTTAATTAGAATCAAAATCTTCTTTCTTTCTGGAAGAATTAATGGGAATAATCAAAGGGAGGATAAAGGCTACAAATCGTGCAAAATCAAGGACGATCTTTTCAGGACACAGTGCATGCTATATTTCACACCGAAAATGTAATTGTCACACTTAGCAAAAATCATACAGGTCTTTAAGAAACCAAAACATCATTCATTCATTTTTGTAATTATGCCCCAAACATGTCAACTTTCTCAATAGAAAGGCATATACCAAACCAATATCTAATGACTCTCTCTATCTCTCTCAAAGAACCATCATTGTCACTTGAAATATGATGTTGGTTATTGAATTCTTGTGGTGTAATTGAGTTCTATTATGGAGTCTTTTCACACTTTTTCAGAAAAAAAAAATATAATGTTGAGTCAGAATATTTAGGATTCAGATATCACATAACCTCTTGTTATAGCAAAACAAATTTTTGAAAGGCAACTAAATAACATGAAACATATCTGATATCTTTGAAAGGCAAAATGGACAGACGATATTATAGACATAGGCAAAATAAAGCCAAAAACTTATGTTCTCGCATGTATCTTTCTACTTTACATAACATCTCTAAAAGGCATAAAAAAGAATCTAAACGATAAGGACATGTTTCTTTTGGTTTGATTGTCCATTGACTTTTGGGTGGATGATTGCCTGGCAAAGGTTAGATTAAGGTTCCACTCTCATCTCAATGATGGACCACACAATGAGAAAGCATTACTTAAGAATTGAGATTAAAAAAACAAAGACATAACATGGACTCCTTGGTCGGATATCCTAGATGCAAATTTCAAACTAACACTTTCCATTTTCTTGGTTATAAACATAAATCCCGAGAAGATAGTCAATTTAGTAAATGATCAATTGTTCTCACGAGTGTTACCAATTAACCCTTTTCCAAAACAAACTAATATATCATATTTTATATTGTTGAATCCTTTCTTCCAACCTGTCTCGCAAATTATTTGTATCTTCCAAGGCCTTCAATATATAACATAGTTATTAATTTCAACAATATCCACTTGTTCAAGTAACAATCTTGCAAAGCACGAGACTCAATACCAATCAATCAAATATAAGCGAGATAAGCAGATCAAATGTAAGCGAGACTCAATACCAATCAATCCCATATTCATTAAGAAGAACTGAAGAGTGCACTCAAATGTAAGGTTTTATAGGAATTCCTTTTCAGATAAGCAGATAAGCATATCATGACTATGGCATAACAACTTAATAGCTATAAATAATATCAATAACAACATAATAACTATAAACTAACCTTTTTCGGATCCCATGACGAGTTTCAGTCCATTAATTTTAATTACAAAAGAACCCTACAAGTAAAAAAAAGATGTGATAAGAAGAAGAACTGAAGAGAGCACAAATGTAAGGTTTAAACCTTGCAACCACATCAAGAAACCAAAAATAACTCAAAACACTCATAAGAATTTCAACCTAACTTGAGCCATTGAAACAGACAACAAAAACAAAAAAATCAAAGACTTTGTTAGTGATGTATTAAAGGCAAAAAACCGCTCTTGAACCCCCAAGCCCCAACCGACTTCATTAAGATGTTCCATTTAAACTGAAATTCAAATTTCATCTAATCACCGAGACAAGGTAAAGCAAAAATCAAGCGACAATTAAAACGGAAACCACAATTTCCCAATCCAAACAAACGACCGAATGAGAGTAAAAGGATACTGATACCGCATGTATTCAATATGATAGCACCTTAAATACAGGAATAAGAGGATCTTTAAACATACCCCATACCAATTCACGCATAGCAGTGAAGGAGGAGAAGAGAACAATTTTTAGTGCATCACTCTCAAAGTGGCAGTGGACGGACAGCGACAAGGAGAAAGAAGAACCAACACCCAAAAGATGAGGAGTGGAACTCGACGATGTAAGAAGGAAAAACGGTGAAGGAGCTTCTCCCAAAAAAATTCAGAGCTTCGCGAAAGAGAGAAGGAGAAGAAGACGGAGGAGATCGATGGCGCACAATGTTCGGTGGGGGCGTCGGAGACAGAGGAGACGATGGTGTCGTTGCTGGAAAAGAAGAACCAGAATAACGTATTGAAGCCGCGAAGAGAGGTTGAGGGAAGAGACGGCCGTGAGGTATCCAGTGAATACGCTAGGGTTGAGAGTAATTGAGTGGGTCGGCACAAGACGTGGGTGTAGACTTAATTAAAATAAAATGGACTATCGGCGTCCTAATAAGTGAATCAGGGCGTCAAAAAGGAATATAGGGCGCCCTGATTTAATATCAGGACGCCTTATAATAAATTAAGGCGTCCCGTTTTTAAAGTAAGACGCCCTAATTTATTTTTGGCGCCCTAATTCACTTATAAGGACGCCAATTAAAAAAAAAAATTTCCAACAACATTTATTTTTTCTGAAAAATATTAAATTAGGCTCCCGATAATAAATCGGGACGCCCTAATTTCCACCTAGAGCCAAAAAATTTCAGAATTGGTGCCAAATAAAGCCGATCTAAAACATTTATTTTTGGCTGAAAAGTAGTAAATTAGGCGTCTTGATAATAAAGCAGGACGCCCTAATTTCCACCTAGCGCCAAAATAATTCCAGAAATGGCGCCAAAGTGCTAAAACATTATTATTTTTGGCGGAAAAATATTAAATTAAGCGTCCTACAATTATATAAGGACGCCTTAATTTATTTTAAACACCCCGAAAAAAAGTTTCTAGACGCCAAATTTGATAATATCACCATTTATTTTACAAAAATGTCACTATGTTCACTTTTAACTCCCTTTTTAAAAATAAGGACGTGTCTTAAGGAAGTTGTTGCCCTTTTTTGTAGTAGTGTAAAGATACAAGTGTTTCGGGCTGAGTTGACCTGGAGATTTGAGGTAAGAGCATAAAACTGAGGGTTGAAGAAATAGGGAATGCCCTATCACTTTTTGTATTTTACATTTTGGATAATTGAATATTTTTACTTACTTCGGTACTTACTTTGGATTATTGTACCCTAAACCTACGGGGACTATTTATTTGACTATTTATTTTTTGGTTATCGTAATTTTGCCAGTATTACGTATTTGTCCAAACCGATCATATGCTCTGCCGCGTAATGCTCTGATGTATATGAAAATGGAATAATTAACTAAAGGAATGATATTAAATAAGAAGGAATCCCTTTATCTGCCACCCGAGAGGACGAGGCCGGTAAGGGTGTGAGATAAATAAACTTCCTTCCTTATGCCTTAGCTAAACAAAAACCTCAAGTCTCAAATTTTTTTTCAAACAATTCGTCAAACACTTTATATGCATTCAAAATAACTCAATAAGAAGCAAGCATCCACATTGAATCAAGTTTACCAAGTTTAACAAGATATGATTTTTGGACTTATTATATTTAAACTTCCATCATCCCTCTTGCATCATTCACAACCACAATACAAAAAAAAAAAATCTTTAAACCTAGCACAACACGCTAACCCAGGGCAGCCACATATATTATGGAAAAGAAAGAAGCTTGCGTAAATACCAACACACTCACCCACATATATTGAGCAGAGGAGTAGATAAATACAAAGGAGGCTTATACCCCTAGTTCTTGGGTTCAACTGACAAAGGGGTTGGACACTCTTGTCAAAGGGAGGGTGTTCAATTCTGGAGTTGGTCAAGGTGCTGGGGGAGGCATCCTAGCTCCTGGATGCCTAGGTAAACGCCTAAGGGTAATAGACGGGAGGCATCCTAACTCCTGGATGCTAGACGGGAGGCATCCTAACTCCCAGATGCCTAGGTAAACGCCTGAGGGTAATAGACGGCTCGCATTGCTCAACATTGGTATCACCTAGGAGGAAGGGAGATTCCGTCTTACCCTTGGATTGTGGGTGAGCTCAACCCCCTTCTTAAAATTTTTCTATGAAAAAAAAAACAAAGGAGGCTCATAAAATCACACACAGCAGCCAAATAGGGAAGAAAAAGCAACCACACGCACCCCCAACAATAGCGGAAATGATGAAGAAAGAAGACACGAGACCATCCAACACACGGGCCCCAATTGAGCACACGGATGCAACAAGAGGAAGAAGAAACACGATGAACTGTTTCCTCACGCCTACCAAGGGAAACATAAGATGGGGGAAGGAAGAAAAGAAGGAAGCTCCGGAGGTGTTGAGAATTTTTTTCCCCCTTCCCCGCCTCACCCTTAAGTCGTGAAACCAAATTGAAAAAAAAAGACATTTTAATATATTCAAATGCTAAAAGAAATAAATAAATAAAATTTCCCCCTCTTGCTAAAGGGAAAGTTCCAACCCATGTCCTTTAATATCCACCGGTCACCCTAAGCTACTAAATTTAATTTCTCCTATGTGTTTTGATTCAGTTTGTTTCGATCTAATTTTTACGTCGATTCCGTTAGATCGTTTGAATATTGTGTTTGAGATCCTTTTTTCCGTGATTGCCGTTGAAATCATCATCGTTTTCGAGTTTGGGATTGTCGGAAACCGAGGATTTTTATTCGTTTCAATTGATTGTGTTTCGGTTGAAATTTGCATCGATTTCATGATTATATCGAGTATTTTGTGTTCTGGGTCTTTTTTCGGAGATTGTCGTCGTCGAAAACTCCGGTTGTCGAGTTCTTCGATCGCTTTCGATCGAGGTCACGGGTCGCGGCTGAGTTTTGGGTCATGGTTGAGAATTGGGTCGGCTTTTAGGGCTTCACTCGGGCGGGAAAGAATTTGTGAAGACACCATTTTGACTAAGTCAAAACAGTGTCATTTCAAAGTGTCAAGAAAGCTTCTCTTTTCTCGTAAAAATGGCGTCGTTTGGGCTTTGGGGAAACGCTGTTTCACCAATACGAATGGGCTAGGCGCGTTTTTGTTGGGCTGAGTTCATTGTATGGGTTCGGTTTTGTGGCGCCTATGGTCGGGCGCTCTTCCTCCTAAGCCACTCACTCCCATGTGTTAGGTTATGAGCATTTGTTAAATTTAAGGGATTCCTTATTTTTACAAGCAAAATTTTTGGAAGGCAAAAGTGGGATTCGAATCCACATTCCTTCATACCAAAGTCCGAATTGGGCGACCGAGACCATTACGCCGAACCGACACGTGTGTTATTTGTAGATTTAAACTTTAGAAATATAACCTTTCGATGGAAATTATAAATTAATTGTGTGTGGAATTCATATGATTATTATATGAATTATATATTTTGTTGTTTGCTTGTATTAATTACTATTTCATTATACATACAATATTAAGTTGAATAATATGAGAACATGAATATCCAATCTTATGTTAATATTGCTTATTGGTTTTATGCAATATTAAATATTAATTAATGTTGAGTGATCTATATGTTTTTAATTAATTAGAGAGTAGCCACGAGAATCTTGAAGTAGTTGATATTATATATTGAGTTGTATGATCACATACTGACATAGTTGTAAGTGATCATATGTAATAATAAATCTTATCCCACAAGAATTTTTATTATAAGTTTTGTATGATTAATTAGGATAGAATATGAAATTATATTCTTAGCTTACCTGCAGGAATTAATTAGGATAGAATATCAAATTATATTCATAGAGTTATATATGTATATATGGATCTAATTGATTAGAACTTTATCCCACATACAAGTTGTAAGTTAGTAGATTCATGAATTTTAGCATGATTTACATTGGTAAAACATGATATGGTTTATTAGTCTCAAATTTTAAATTTTTTTAAGCATGTATTGAACAATATTATGCAGTCAAACAACCTATGAATTTCTATGCTATGAATTGTAACATTCCCGAACTAGGGGGTGATAACTATAAAGTATGGAGGGAGAGAGTTCTTTTCCATTTGGGGTGGATCGATATTGATTATGCTATTAGGAAAGACGAACCACCTTCTATTATTGAGACCAACACTCTAAACGAGGTTGATCTGTATGAAAAGTGGGAGCGATCAAATTGCCTCTAAGTTATGTTCATAAAGACCTCAATCTCTGTTGGCATTCGTGGTTTTGTTGAACAACATGACAAGATTACACTACAAAAAAACTGTTTTTTGCGGCGGAAAAATTCCTCGCAAAAACAGATTTTCCGTCGCAAAACGATTTGGCGGAATTTGCGACGGAAAAAGTTCCGTCGCAAAATCCTCATCGCAAACCAATTTTCCGTCGCAAAAATACCATTTTCCCTCGCAAATTCAGAAATTTGCGAGGGAATACTTTTCCCTCGCAAATCTGGAATTTGCGAGGGAAAACCTTTCCCTCGCAAAATTTTCAAATTTTGCGAGGGAAAATTTTCCCTCGCAAAATTGTGGAATTTGCGAGGGAATAAGGTTCCTCGCAAAATTTTCATATTTTGCGAGGGAAAATATTTTCCCTCGCAAAATTGTGTAGTTTGCGAGGGAAACCTTTTCCTCGCAAAATTTTTATTTTGCGAGGGAACCTTATTCCTCGTAAATTCCTCAATTTTGCGAGGGAAATGTTTTTCCCTCGCAAAATTTTTATTTTGCGAGGGAAACAGCTTTTCCCTCACAAATTCCAATTAATTTTTTAAAAAATAATAATTAGATAAAAATATTAAAAATTAGAAAATAAAAAGATTTGTATATCATAAAAATAAATTGTAACAAACATAACAGTTTACATAGAAAAAACAAAATATTATAAATTATAATGTTTCGACCAAAATGAACTAAAAAAAAGTCTAAACTGCAGCAGTCTGGTCAGGATCACCACCGGTATCATCATCACCACCAGGAGGCAACCCCGTATCCTTGTTCTTCAATATGGACTGGAGAAGTGCCCACATCTCAGTAATCATCTCTCCTTGCTCCATCACCTTCGCTTCTAACGCCTTCACCTTCGCCATATGCGAGGGAAACAGTTTTTCATAAGTGACTGTGTATTATTGCACAATTGATTGTATGACAGATTTTAAGAGAGATTTAGAATTGGTACCCTGCTTGACAACTGATTTACCCTCGCCCTTGTATTAGAAAAGCTATTGTGTGTTGGAGATTCTCCCGCGACAACATTCACATGGTGACTTTATGCTCATCTTTTCCTTGAATCTCACGTCCATTCTCTTTTGATGAGACAGAATCCTCAAATTGGCTGCTCGTACTGACATTGGAGACTCATAAACATAGCTTGAGAACCAGTTCCCAATGTCGAGGCTCGAGACACCCCAAAACAGAAAAAGGGAACAATAGATTTACAATATAATTCTCAGGGTGCTATACAAAAATTGAAATCCAAAAACATCAAGAACCTAAATTCTCATCTTCATAGTCATTTTATTCCTAAATAAACATGTTTACTAGCAACCCCGAAGTAGTTAAGTAAACAACAATTGGTGAATTTATAGTGGAGAAGTCGACACAAACCAGAAGGGAGCGAAAACGAGAATGACATAGTGGGATCCTAGAACAAGAAAAATAAAATACGTTAGATAGTCGAAGTGAGAAGAACTCAATGGATTTCTCTCGTTGACACACTCCGGCAGCCAAACAGAAAGGGAAAATCAGTTTCGAATGAGAAAGGAACAAGGTGCAGAAAGGGAAAGTTGATACCTGGGAATTACGCTTGGGAGATTTGGGAATGAATCCATCAAATTGCTTCAGCTTTGGAGAGATAAGAGGCCGGCACAGACTCTATTAAAATAAAACAAATGCAAGAGAAGATGGCCATTTCATCTTAAGTGGCTAAACCTGCATTGCACAACCTTGCTTTAGAAAAATTCAACCTCCAACACCTAAAATAATCGAAGAGCATAAGCATAGCTTATGAATAAAAGCAAAATGAGAAAGCATGTGGCGGACAATAACCAGATTTTATCGTTGACATTTTCTGAAAGGAAAAAAGTTTGACAAGATTAAAGAACATAATTACTCTCTAAATATGCTTGTCTCCGTCTTTCATCAAAGTACATGTTCCAAATGAAAATCAGAATTTTATATTGACAATCTATATAACATATTAAAAGTTTCCCCACACAAAAAAAAAAAAACAAAAACAAATTCAGGTTTAGAAATTTAAATTCAAACTTTTCGAAGTTAATGAATTTGAAATAACGGGGAGAAAAACAATTTATCCTAGACAATATACTCTTGTTATAGTTCAAACAGCCCAACCAACATAGCAACACTAACCTAATTTCAATATCAATTGCTATAGTGACATACCCCGGTCAAAATGATCTTAGCAAAAGATAGAGTGATTCAACCACTTTTTGCCAAAACCAAAGGTTTCTCAAGTAACAAATTAAATCTCTAAAGCAAGTATTAATGTGAAAACATTGTGAGAAACTCAGCAGAATAAGATCAACCTTAGTACTAAATCTAGTGAAAGTATAAGATTCCTTTAGCGCAAAAAGAATATTAAAAAATTTCTCCCAAACAGACAGTAGATCCACACTAAAAACCTCAAATACAAATTTAAATTCACAATTAACTTCATATATCTTGCCCGAAGAGTTTATTATAAAATTCATGTTCTTAATAAGAACAAAAAAACCAAACTTACCGAGACATAACTATTTCAAGCAATTCCTGATCTGAGTAGTTTTCGGGAAACTTTTCGCCTTTAATCTACTCACCGAACGCCAATAGCATTCTGCATACAAATTTTAACAAGATAAAGTCGATGATTAGGTATAATTTAAAATGTTCCTTTAAAAGACAAAGATGACATGATCAAGAATGCTACCAAAAAACATCTCATCTCTTACAATCCAATGTCATCAATATGAGATGAGGTCGATAACAAATATTGAATATAAGAAAGCCGGAAAATCATTATTCTAAAAAGGACCACCAAAGTAACCATTACATATCAAAATGATGAGAATATCTTTCTCGCAAATAGTTAATGATTGATGCTCTTTTTCTCATTTGTATGCGTAGATCAGTTTTCACTTCAAGCTACCAAAAAAAGCTAGCAACAAATCATCGAAGTAAACTCATTTCACAAGTCTCAAAGCTTCAAATGAAAATTTTCAAGCATTTATTCCAACATCCTAACATAACTTCACATCGTCTATGAGCAATTCATGGAACACTTGCAAGCACATACATCCCAGTAATTGATTAATGCCAAATTTTCTTAAAGACACAGATTGAAAACCCTAACCTCCGTGGAAGAAAGGCGACCGAATTTTTGGGGGGATCTGGAATGGAGAGGGCCAGAGGGGGATCTAGAAGCACTAATGGTGGACGAGAGGCCGAGATTGGAGAGCAATTGATGGCGCCATGGCGGGATCTAGAACGGAGAGGGGGGATCTGCAACTCTGGAAGTGCTGACGAGAGCGGAGACGGAGAGTGATCGACGGAGCCGACTAGCCGAGAATGGAGTGAGAGAACGAGAGGGCCGACGGAGAGTGATCGATTCGAATGGGGCAAGAAAAATGATGGAGAGGCGAGAGAACGGAGATGAAATGGGGAAATGTCAAATGGGGAAAAAAAAAACGACGGGGCGAACGATGAAATGGGGAAAGGGAAAAGGGGAAAGGGAAAAAAAAATCATGAGGGATATGATATCAAAAAAAGAGATTATTTCGACAAATGGTTTGCTCCTATAATTCAGAAAACCAAATCCCAACAATTATTCAATTGCTCATATGCTCATGTTCTCAATTTATTCCTTTTTAAATAGTTACGTAAAACGAGAAAATTAAATGAATCAAATGGAGACTTAGAAAATATATTCGATGCCACAACCGTGCTGATTTTGATATAGGTGTATTATGTAATTATTATTACAAACATTATTTACTTTATAAAATATATAGGTGTGTTATTGAATTATTATTGAGAAAGTATAAATAGGGGTATTATAGGAAAAAAATTGACAAAAGTTAAAACTTGTTCTTATAATTAGGACCAAAACAAACTCCAAAATTTGCTCCTATAATTCAGACCGGAGGGAGTATAATTCATAACAACATCGCAAGTTGAGATAACTATAAATTAGAGATAAGATTACAATGGTCATATAGTTTATGATTTCAAGGGCTTTTATTCTAATATTCAATAGGAATAATTATTCGCTTATTTAAACATTTTTAATCATGTGATTTCAAAATTTCGATATATTTCTTATGAAGGTTTTTATTAATTTACATCTTTAAAAAATATGTCATGCTTCGTTATATTTATTTGATTAAATGGTAAAAAGGAAGATATATAGAAATAATAAATATATTAATTATAAGACAAATGTTTATCAATATATTTCAAAATACTATTCTTGGAAGAAAATTGTCTTCATTTTGATCAATATGCTACTTAGTTAACCGAGGCGGAAATGAGTGAGAGAGTTGAATTTTTTTTTTTTTTTTTTTTGTTTTAATTGCTTTGAATTTACTTTGCAGAGATATTTATAAAAAAAAAAAATTACATATCATTTTGCGAGGGAAACATAGTTCCCTCGCAAAATAGGGACTTTTTGCAAAATAGGGAAACAATCTTCCCTCGCAAAATAGTGACTTTTGCGAGGGAAACATTGTTCCCTCGCAAAAGTGCAGAGATATTTTTTTAGAAAAATTACATATTATTTTGCGAGGGAACAAAGTTTCCCTCGCAAAAAGTCACTATTTTGCGAGGGAAACATGGTTCCCTCGCAAAATTGGGGACTTTTTGCGAGGGAAAACTCTTCCCCCGCAAAATAGTGACTTTGCGAGGGAAACATTGTTCCCTCGCAAAAGTGCGAGATATTTAAAAAAAAAAAAATTTGCAAGGGAACAAAACTTCCCTCGCAAAATGATCACTTTTTTGCGAGGGAAACATAATTTCCCTCGCAAAATGGCCACTTTTTGCGAGGGAAAAAAATTTCCCTCGCAAAATGGCCAATTTTTTGCGAGGGAAAACATTTTCCCTCGCAAAGAGTGGCCATTTTGCGAGGGAAAGATGGCTCCCTCGCAAAATGGAGGGAAATTAGCGGGATTTTTCCCCCAATTTCCTCAAAATTTGAGAGGAAAAAAATTTCCCTTGCAAAATGGCCACTTTTTGCGAGGGAAATTTGTCCTCGCAAAATTTGGCCATTTTGCGAGGAAAGATGGTTCCCTCGCAAAATGGAGGGAAATTGGCGGGATTTCCCCTTCCCCCCCAATTTCCCCAAATTTTGCGAGGGAAAAAAATTTCCCTCGCAAAATGGGGGATTTTTGCGAGGGAAAACATTTCCCTCGCAAAAATCCCCCCATTTTGCGAGGGAAATTTTTTTCCCTCGCAAAATGGCCCATGTTTGAGAGGGAAAAAGTTTTCCCTCGTAAAAATCCTCCGGTTTGCGAGGGAAACTTTTTTTCCTCGCAAATTTGCCAAAATTTGCGACGGAATTTTTTCCTCGCAAATTCCGTCGCAAATATGACATTTTCTAGTAGTGTTAGGCCACTTCTGAAGGCTATTGATGATCAATTTCAGACTTCAGATAAGGCACTTGCCAGCACCCTAATTATGAAGTTTTCATCCTTGAGACTCACCACAGTAAAAGGTGTGCGTGAGCACATCATGCAAATGAGGGACATTGCAGCTCAACTATAAAGTTACTTGAGGTTGACATGTCTGATTCTTTCCTTGTGCACTACATTGTGACACTCTTCCACAACCATATGAACCCTTCAAGTTACTTGAGGTTGACATGTCTGATTTACTAAGTTTTATTTTAATTGAACGTTGAACTCATTATTTTCCCCCCCTCATTTCGCCACCTTCATTTACCTCAAAGTAACATCTCTGTATGGGGTACAGAATATAAAATTAAGAGGTGAGAATATAGACCGAAATGAACCATGTGGGTTGATGGGTTAAATGGTCCAACCCACCTAACTCCCCTCTTCATAAATTTTTAAATATTTTACATCAAGATCTGATTATGGATTTTACCGGAAGACATCTGAGAATTTCTGGCTAGTGATCAAACCCTAACTAGATGCTTAAGGAACTAGTTATAAGTGCCAAATGTACTAGGCCCTTGTGGTTAAAATCAGAGCTTTAATTATCAACCAAAAAGGAAAAATCTTACAGAGAAAAGATCTAAGGCGCTTTTATTCTTCATATATATGCTAGATTTTATCTTTTGTTTAAAGTAGTGTAATCTAAATTTGTGAGTCCAAGAGTTTTATAAAACACTCTTATAAAAAAGATGAGAATGAAAGATCCCACTGAATTGAATTGGGTCCATGCAATTTTTTATTTTTTTTAAAAAAATGTTCCCTCTAATCATTTTTATAAAAGCTCGGAATTTGAATTGTTTAGTTCTTTTATAAGAGCCGGACAAGAGTTGTATGAACACTAAATGAGTTTTTTCATTCTTGCCCCTAATTAATTATACATATTACATCAATTAAAAGGTTGATGATACCTATATTTCCTTTATTTCTCTCTTACTTGGCCCCTCATAAAAAAGGTCATACATGAGAAAAAATTTTATTTTAGACACACTTATTGTTTCTAATTAATTTTAACCGCTTTCGTAAATTGCTAATTCAGTTATTAGGCTCTTATAAATAGGACGGAAGGGAGTAATGTATATGGCAACTTGAAGATAGAAGTTCTTGTTAGATTTGAACTCCTTTGGCTTTCAGTGGCAAAAATGGGGCCAAAACTCCTCTAGCTTTCTGTTTACATATATGATCAAATATCATATCGTTTTAAAGCCAAAAGAACATGCATTATAAAGAACATGAAATAATCATTTCTGAATGGAAAAATCTCATAGAAGGGATTTTAAAATTAGTAAAAGACAGAGAGATGCTTCCAATTTTAATATCCCTGTGAGATGCGATATTTGAAATAAAAGATGAGGTATATAATTAATAATAAGAACATAGCAGAGAATAAAGAAAATCAGATCTCACAATTTACACTACTGTACCAATATATATTATTATCACCTAAAGAAATATTTCCAACGGAATTTGCTACCGAAAAAATTTCGTGCCAAATTCCGTTGGAAATTGATTTTTTTTTTTTTTTTTTGGGTAGTGTGTATAGCCAAATAAGGTGTGCAGGAAGATATGTCAGATTTTTAACAGGGATACTTATAACCAGAACCCAGGACATTGAAAAGCAAGAGAAAAGCTAGATGATGTCTTATGTTAAATAATGACGTGATAGCTTCACTATAGCTAATTGGAAATAAAGAAACTGTAGATAATTGGGCTTGGGGGATAATTGAATAAAGGGAAGCTATTACGGAAATATAATATCACTCTATACCATATAACAACATATTAATCTATAAGCAGCTCATACCTCAAATCTTTAGAGCAAATTCCTGAACAATAAATTTATTACAACTGCAACACTTTTTTACTAAAATATCCTTATTTATGATAGCACAGGAATATGAGGGAGAATAAGGAAAATAAGAGACGGGTTAAGGTGTAAAAATGCTTACATACTTTTCTAAAAAAGCATCAAGCACCATAAAGTATATTAGGATGCAAAAACGCACACAAATGTTTGAAAAAAGAGCGAAAATGCGAAATCCGTTAAAGTTTGACTAACGTCATTACTTTTTGCTAGGTAGGCCCCACATTATTGTTTTGAAAATGATTATTTTTAAAAAAGAGGAAGAAAAAAACTGCACCTACCATCTCTCTTTCCCCACCTTCTTACTAGAGTCGGGAAATCGGGCCAAGCCCATCAAACCGACCCTTTTAAGCCCTGGCCCTTCAAGGGTAGAGTTTGAAAATTAGAGTAATTAAATGAAATTGGCCCTATAGGGCCCCGGGCTTAAAAGGGTACTAGAGGGCCTCGGATCATTTGTGCGAGGCCCTTTCAATTTTTATTTTTTTAATTATTTTTTGGATGCATAGATTCACATATGATGGTAATGTACTAATTTATATGCATTTTATATTTGTTATTGATTTATTTATCCATTTAATTACAAATACATAAATACATAATAACTATACTTTGATTTTATGATTTGGTTTATTATTTCTTGTAGATAAAGATTATGGATGTGTTCATGATGTGGAGAAGAAATTCATGATATTTTTACTCATGAAGCAGAGCCTACTACTCAAAGTGAAACACAATCAAATGTCTTTGAAATTGATGATAATGGCGAAGAAGATGACAATGATAGTCATCGTACTAATGTTGCTAAGTGGTATGCTTCTTATGTTTTATATGAGTTATTTGTGGAGAATAGTTTGCTTTTAATTATGAATTAGTGAATTTGTTTATTTGTTGGATGATTTGGGTTGTTTGGATATTAATTTGACAACATTTATTTGATAGATTAGAACTTTAATTGTTGTAATCTACTAATTATATTTCTTTGAAAAAAACAGAGAAAAATACTTAAAATTTGGAATAGTAACTTTCAAACCCTGGCCCCAGGGCCGGCCCTGACACTAGTGCTCCCGGGCAAGGCTTTGAAAAATATATGTTTTTCTACCCTGAGACCCTTTAGGGCCAACCTTGTTAGGCCCTGGCATTTCAAGAGCCGGCCACGATTCCGGACTATACTTCTTACCTACATGGAGTTTAATAATTAAACTTTTAACCTTATTTAAGGAATGAGAATCTCAAAGTTACTCTCTCTCCATCCTTCATCCTCCTCTCATCTTCCCCCCCCCACACACTCTCTCGCCTTACTAACCTTTAATCTTCCTCTAGTCCGGTGATGATTCTTGGCAAACGAGAATTTAGTCATGTGGCACATTTGTATTGGTTAGAGTGTGAATTATTTGGTGTGTGTTACGGACCGGCCCAAAAGCCTCCAAGTCCATAGCAAGGCCCAAGCGAGAAGGCGTAATCCGCCAATCATGGCGGGGAGAGCCGAAATCCCGGCTAGGCGGGGATTCATCCCAATCATATCAATCCACCGAGATACCCGTCCCATTTAGGAAGTATCTCGGATATCCCCCATTAATGACACGTCACATTAATGGGATATCGTCCAATATCCGCCCCATTAATGGCCCCCATTAATGGCGTGCCCCGGATATTGCACCCCGGACGCCTCTATAAATATAGAAGGCAGGTAACAAGGTACACACACTCTAAACCTAGACTATTTACCTACAGTCTCACTGTGCACACACAGCACCCCTTTGTCGTGTACGGTGATCCCACGCTCTCCTGGTTATCTCCTTCATAGATATCCAGGTCTGCCGATACATCCAAGATCAATCTACCAGCCCCTGGTTGGACATCTGTGTTCTACACCAGAACATTGGCGCCGACCGTGGGGACCATAAATTTCTATCCGTGACCATCAATGGCTCACACCGGAAGCCACACGCAAAACCAGCAATTGGACCGGCCAAATGAGGAAAGCTTGGTACCCCCAAATCAACCTCAGCCGGCCCGAGTCGACTCGAGACCCGCCGGATCGGCCACGGACCCATGATCGACCATCCCAGGAAAAACTCCGGAAGGATACGTTATCGACTCGAAACCACCTCGCCTTCCCTCGACGAATCCTGCATGAAGAATCCCCAAAAGATCGCCCCAGACGAGATCCCATTTCGGACGCTCGGGTACTAGACACCGACGTCCGCATACTAGGAGAACCCAAGAGGCGATGATTCGAGATTCGAAAACAAGGAAAAGTTCGATCACCTCCAAAGGCGGGGAGGATTTTCATGCTCGGAACAAATGATAGAGGAAAAGCTTGAAAACCTTTTTCAACGCGGAATCCGAAAAGCCCACGTAAGAGGAAGGAGGTTGTACGCTGGATAGCAATAGTCCGCGTACCGGCCCGAAACGAATCAACATCCCCGTGGCAGGAAAGAGGGGGACGGTAGGAGGGAGCGAGACCGCCAACCAACCCCGAAAGGGCACAAAGAGGCACCTTTGCGGTTCCGGGATAGGGAAGGCCGGAGGCGAGCAGACCACCATGATGACGATAGGGAACCGGAGAACCGAGATCGTGATCAGGACTCGGACGAACTACACGAGGCGATCACTACGCCTCGGACACGAGGATCGCCGCGGCAGTATAAGATGAAATACTTGGCCGGCGCGGGTGGGACTCCATTCTCACGAGCTACGGCCACGGCTCCTTACCCGAAGAATTTTGACCTAGCCGACCTCCCCCCAATATGATGGGACCCGGGATCCACGTCATCACCTCGAGTTATTTGAAAAGTTAATGTGGGTAAGATCAATAGAAGGTGCGGTGATACTAAGAGTCTTCTCGGCCACGCTAATCGGGTCGGCCCACAAATGGTTGAGTTCGCTACCCAATAATTCCATTCGGAATTTTGAAGACCTTGGTCGTAAGTTTGAATTACACTTTGCCACCAAGAAGAAACAACCGAAATCTCAATTCACGTTCGAGTAAAGTGAAGCAAAAGAAGGGCGAAACATTGCGAAGTATCGGATCGGTTCGGAGATACGGCAATACAGTACGATCCTTATCCGAAGAGGTCCATGTGCACCCTCGTCAACGGATTTGGACCGATGACGCGCCGGCCCGACATCTATGCAAGAATCGAGTGTATTCCTTGACGGAATTCTATGCGAAGCGAAGAAATATCTAGACGTCGAGCAAATGGAAATCGCCAATGCAGATGAGCGAGAAGGCAAGGAATTCATCACACGAAAGAAGAGACTCGACCGACAAACACAAGGCGGAACCTCGCGAGACGTGGCGAGAGAGCCGACCCGGACGAACGAACGGACAATAAGGGGAAGTACGGAAACTATACCCCCTTGAATGTCCCGCGATCAGTATGGAAGGAGGTCGCGCGAGACCGAGATGAGGAAGGTGACCAAGCCAAAGCCTCTCGAAACCGGTCCAATACGAGGCCGGGGAAGTTTTGCGGCTTCCACGATCGTCCGGTCACACCACGACGAATGCTACGAACTCGGGGATGCTATTGAAAAATTTGTAAGAGAAGGAAACTACGCCAATACGTCATCAAAACTCAAGGGAAATCGGCAAGCGGAATGGTAGCCGCCGAAGCGGAGTCCAGCCACGAACGCTTCGGACTCGAAAAGAAGCGGAGAACCGGCCCTCAGAGAGGGCTACCCGGACGCCGATCTCCAATGCAGGATCGGTGGCGGCTTCGGAGGAGGTGGAGATACAATAAGTCAGCGCAAGAAATACCTGCGAGAGGTATTAACGGTAAAAGAGGTGCCGAGGTTCAAGGGCACGTCGTCAAACCCGAAACCACCCTTGGTCTTTACCGACGAGGAGCTCAAGGAGGTTATTCCGGCCATCAAGACGGATTGGTCATCACCGGGATCGTCGTAAGCTGCCGGAGTCAAACGGATATTTGTCGACGCGGGTAGTTCGGCCGACATAATAAGCGGGATGCATACCGAGAGAATGCACCTCGATGTCGAAGACCTAAAGCCATGCAAATCTACCCTCATCGGGTTCAATGGAGAGCGTTCCTTCCCAAAAGGATATGTCGACCTCAGGCTGACCTTGGGAACTAAGGAAGCCTTCAAATCGGGACGGGTAAGGTTTGTAGTGGCGATTTCCGCTCCCCTTATAACATTATGCGGGCCGACCCACTATACACGGTTGGGATATTTGGCATCCACCAAGCACCGAAATTGAAAATGATCAATGATCGAGAATCGGGTGGTTGAAGTGTCGGGGGACAGAAAGCATCGCGGCAATGTTACTTCGAAGCCCTCCGTGTAGAGGAGGAAAAGACGTCATCCCCGCCACGGCTCCAAACCAACGAGGTAATGACTAATGACGAAAAGAGAGGGCGACCCCGGCAATCGGTCAACATGGTAGAACTAGACCTCCGTGAACCGAGAAAACCCACGCCCGAGCCGGAAGGAGAGTTGGAGGAATTAATCCTCGGGACGGACCCCTCCAAGACAACTAAAATCGGCGGGGACATGGACGCGAGATCAAGGCAAGGCGATCAAATTTTTAAGGCAAAACCGGGACGTCTTCGCACGGACGTCGTCGAAATACCGGGATCGACCCACACTTCTGCTGTCACAAGTTAGCCATATGGCCGGGGTCGAAACCAGTGGCCCAGAAGAGGAGAAATATCTCAGACGACAGGCAGAAAGCCCTTGAGAGTCACATTGAAGAGCTCCTTGCTGCCGGGTTCATAAGGGAAATACAATACACGACCTGGCTCTCTAACGTGGTCATGGTGTTAAAACCAACAGGCAAATGGAGGGTGTGCACCGACTACACCAATCGAATAAAGCATGCCCTAAAGACTCCTTTCCCATGCCCAGCATTGATCAGCTAGTGGATAACTCGGCCGGATACCAAATGCTCTCTTTTATGGATGCCTACTCCGGGTACAATCAGATCGCTATGCACCCCGACGATCAAGAGAGAACCGCCTTCATGACGGATAAGGCGAACTATTGCTACAACGTCATGCCATTTGGATTGAAGAATGCGGAGCTACATACCAACGCATGATGAATCGAGTCTTTGAAGATCAAATCGGTCGTAATGTGGAGGTATATATAGACGACATGATAGTAAAGTCAAAACACCCGGAGCAGCACATCCGGGATCTAGAAGACGTTTGACAAATTAAGACAATACCGCATCGAGGTTGAACCCGCGAAATGTGCGTTCGGGGTGCCCCCGGCAAATTTTTGGGTTTTATGTTGACCAATCGAGGGATTGAGGCCAATCCGGACAAATGCAAAGCCGTGCTAGATATGCGAGGCCCCAACTCCAAGAAGGAAGTGCGGCAAGCGACGGTGTCGCTTGGCGGCCCTGACAAGATTCCTACCGAGGTCAGCCGAGAAAGCTCTACCTTTCTTTAAATTATTGAAGAAAGAAACCCAGGGAGGATGGAATACGGACTGCGAGACGGCCTTTGAAGAAATTAAGAAATGCTTGGCAACCCCGCCGGTACTAACAAAGCCGGATCGGGGAGACCTTGTTCCTATACCTCTCGGTAGGAGATGAAGCGGTAAGCGCCGCCTTGGTAAGAGAAACCGAGGCCGGACGGACACCCATCTACTTTGTGAGCAAAGCATTACAAAACGCCGAGCTCGAGATATCAAAAGCTGGAGAAAATGGCATTCGCATTTCGACAACAAGAAGGCGACTTCGCCCATACTTCCGGGGACATCGGATTGTGGTCGGACCAACCGGCCGTCAGGCGAGATTTTGCACAAACCGGATTTTGGACGGATGGAGCCGGGCGATTGAATTATCTGAATTCGACATCACCTTTGAGGCACGCGGGCAATCAAATCACGAGGCATTGGCGGACTTCATCAGGGAATTGACTCCGGTCATGACTGACAATGAATTCTGGAGGGTATTTGTTGACGGGTCTTCAAACTTAAAAGGCAGCGGAGCAGGAGTCATTGTGGAAAGCCCAGAGGGAATCGCTACAGAGCATTCCCTCCATCTGGAATTCCCGACCTCTAACAATCAAGCCGAGTACGAGGCCCTCTTAGCCGGATTGACTCAAGCTAAAGAAAGCGGAGCCAGGCGGGTTAAGGTGTTCACCGACTCACAACTCGTCGCCGCACAGATCGATGGCAGCTATCAAGCGAAAGGCCCCTTGTTGGCCAAGTACTTAAATAGAGCAAAAGAGGTAATGACGGAATTTGAAGAAGTCATTGTCTCTCACATTCCAAGAGAAAGAGAACGCCGGGCCGATATCCTCTCCAAACTCGCAAGTACCAAAGGTCCGGGAGTCATAGAAGCTGTCATCCAACAGAATTTGGCCGAGCCCACGTGCATCATGACTATCTCGTCGCCTCGGTTGGAGAAAACCAATTGAAGATTACCTTGAAAGAGGGATCATTCCCACGAGACTCTACCGAAGCCAAAAAGTTGATGAGAGAAGCCGCCATTTACACTATGGTCGATGATCGGCTATTAGGAAAGGAGTACAACGCCCCATGATGCGATGCCTCGGCGAGTCCGAGTCAAGGTATGTCTTGGACCGAGATACATGAGGGATGCAACGGCCAACACATGGGCGGCAAGGCGCTGGCAAGGAAGGCATTGCGGGCCGGCTATTATTGGCCCACCATGATGCATGACGCCATGGAGGCCGCCAAGCGGTGTGACAGTTGCCAGAAACACGGCGGGATCTTATGGCCGCCGCCCACAGAGTTAAAAGGGATGCTCGCTCCCTGGCCCTTCTATAAGTGGGGAATGGATATTCTCGGACCATTTAAACCGGCACCCGGACAGCTCAAATGGCTCATTGTCGCTGTTGACTACTTCACCAAATGGATTGAAGCGGAAGCATTAACTACAATCACGTCGTCCAGGATTATGAAATTCGTTCGTCACAATATCTTCGCTCGGTTCGGGATACCTGCTGAAGTCGTCACCGACAATGGAACCCAGTTCACGGACCAAAGATTCCAGGCCTTAATGTCCAACCTCGACATCAAACAACATTTCTCCTCCGTCGAACATCCGCGAGTCTAATGGCCGTAGGCCGAGTCCGCCAATAAGATCATTCTCGACGGTTTAAAGAAACGCATGTTAAAGGCCGACTCTAGTTGGACCGAACAACTCCCACGGTGTTCTCGGGGATACGGGACGAGTGTGCAGACCTCTACCCAGGAAACTCCCTTCCGGCTGACATATGGATGCGAAGCAATGATTCCGGTGGAAATCGGGCAGCCATCGTGGAGGAAGATCAAAGCCGGACAAGAAGGACCGGCATCAAATGACGACGCCTTAAAGACAGATCTGGACGATAGATGAGATCCGAGTCACGGCTCATTGCGGGAACTTGCCGCCAGCGGTTACTCGCGGCCAAATATAATCGCAAGGTTCGGCCACGATCCTTCAACCGGGGTAACTTGGTACTTCGGAGGGCCGATATAGGTAATAAGAACTCCGAGACGGAAAAGCGCGCAGCAAAGGAGGAGGGACCGTATCGGGTTAAAGAAAAGCTTGACGCGGGGGCATATGTTCTCGAAACTTTGGCAAGAAAGCCGGTTAAAAGGACATGGAACGCCGATAAGTTGAAAATCTACTACAGCTAGCCCAAGACTACGGCTCGGTCATTTCCTACTTTATTTCATGTTTTTTGATTGCTTTCCAACTTTCCCTTGCTTTGCATTTGAATAATTTATGACCATTTGTACGCTCTTTAGAGCTGCTTTATTTAATGAAGGAATACCTCAAAGAAGAGGCGCCAACGTGCACGATTATTTGCTTAAGCTTGAAGCCGAGGCCACAAAGCCCGGCAAAAACCTGACTCCGAGGTACTTATACCCGGTCAGAAACGAAAAAACATCTAGATGTATGACACCGGCCGTTGTATTCCGACGCGCATTGGTAAGAGCGAAAACGCCATACGTGGCCTTCGCGAAATTGACGCGTCAACGCTCGCCCGACTTAAGAAAGCGAGACTCCCATCTCGACCACGATCGGGTCAAAATGTCAGATCGAAGGTATCAGACACCTCGGTCGGCATGTGGAAGCCTCGCACTTAAGTCGGTTCCTATCATCTTTTCCGGCCATTAAGCCGGGATGAGGCAGTGCGGTTAAGTCAACACCCCCAGAGGGTAAGACATACAACCCTGTCCCAATCTCCCACCGCGGTGTTGGTCGAGTACACGACTTGTATTTAATGCGATCAACAAATTTCAAACAATGGAATTTAAGAAATTGGCGGAAGGGCGAATAAATAAATTCCTCTACAAGTCATACAAAGTTACGGCACAAAAGCGGGAATCAACAAAATACAAAGGCACAAACGCCCACCAACAACAAAAAGTAAACTCAACTAGAAGGACCGGCCTCAGGAGCATCCTTCGTCGCCTCACTCTCCGCATCCGACTCTCCCCCTCCTGATCCGGACGCACGGGGCGGAAGGAGGCGATCGAAACTAACACTCCATCTTCCACGAAGGCACGAAAGTCGTAGCCCTCCAAGTTAAGCTCCGTCTTCGGATTCAAAAGTCGGATCTGCTCCGAGTGCATTCTCAAAGCGTCGGCGGCGATCGCTTTAACGGCTCGTCGGACTCTAAGCGCTCCATTGCGATACGACGCGAGCCTCCTCGACGGCTTTAACCTTATCAAACAACGTATCACGCTGTTTGTGAAGGGCCTTCACCACGTCCATACTCTCGCTCGGCGCTTTTTGGGCCGGACACACTCGAGGCGACTTCTCCGCCCCTTCTCGCGCTGTTGCATATCGACTCCACCTTAACGAATGCCTCCTTGGCGGCATCCCGTTCGGCCGGGCGGCATCCGCTCCTCCTCCATAAGACGCGGCTTGGCCTCGGCATCGGCTAAAGCCTTTTTACGATGCCGCCTCGGCCCGGTGCCGCCACGGTTGGCCTCAACCTCGGCCCTAGCCGCTTTCGGTCGTCGTTCTCCGTATCGGCCCGGAATGTACTTTTCCCTTACAATCATATAGGCTGCGGGAAACCTATGGATTTACACAAGTACCGTTCTGCGGCTTGTACTTCCTCGGCACTAGGAGGGGACGGGGCTCGGTTATCCATGAATTCCGGGGGGAGGAACGCTACATCCGGCTCCTTGGTCACCCCCTTTTCAAATACAAAACTCGAGGAAGCATGGAAGAAGGACGTAAGGGCACGGTTGAAGGAGGAGGAGGAGGCGGAGCGGTCGAAGACGCTGGCAGAACCGAGGCAGAAGGAACGGTCGCGGCCCCAGTAGCTGCACCTTCACCCTCCGGAACGACAACCTGCTTCCCTTTGGAAGTTTCAGGAACGCCCGCCTGAGGGGATCCGGAGGGCACGGATGGGGCCGAAGTCTCGACACCGGACACCTTGGCCTTCTTGGCCACAACGGGGGCATCAGCCTCGGGCATGGTAGCCTTGGTAGGGGCAGCCCGCTTCGAGACCGACCGCTCGAAGAAACCGCGGCCGGATTCACCTTCTTCAAGTAGCCGGGAAGGGCCTTCATGTCTTGAAATTTGAAAAGACAGGTAAAAAGAGATCAGCACTAAGCACAAGGTAGGCAGCCAATATACAAAACATGACTAAAGGAATAAAAAGCATGGCAAACGGGGGACTCCTACAATTCGAAGGAATTGGCCTAGATCCCTCCGGATATGAAAAAGGCTGCACTCGGGATGCCATAATGCTCCACGAAGGCGTCCAATCTTGGGACGTGAGGAACCATCTCGGGTAGGAGGTCCTCTTGAGAGATCTGGAAGGACGAGGGGCTGGCCTTGTGATGATTCTCCACCCAGTATAAAGGGAAGCGCCACCCTACATCGGCAGCCTCGACCCCCTTCAGAAACCAAGCCGGCTTACCGGGTACGGCGACAACCTTAAAAAACGCACTCTTAAACCGCTTAAAAGATTCTGAGAAAGGCTTCATAAGCTTCCGGTCGGGATTAACGCGGAGAGACACTAGGCCTTTTAACTTATCACCTTCCTTAGGTGTGCCAGGGGTAAAAGGGCCGAAATAGTAGAAGAAGAGATTGGTCGAACAAGGGATTGGAACCGGGTAGGAACGACACAATTGCTCGAAGGCTACCGGGTAAGCCCACCCGTTCGGATGAAGTTGAGACGGGGCGAGTCTCGAGTGCATCGGGGCAAGCATTTGAAAACGGGTGAAAGGAAACCGGACACCAACCCGTGTAAGGTAATCCGATAAAAATGAAAGAAATTGGGGCTTGCCTACTTCTCGTTCAACACAAACGGGCTCGTCGGCTTAGGCGTAGGACGCACCCTCCATGGTGGGTAGGTCTAACCGGGCAATATCCTCGTCCGACATAATGGACCGGGTCTTCAAGACCTCGTGGGACACCCAGGGATACCTACGACACAGGGCCTCGGGTGGACTAGAAGAATCCGATGTCTCGGCCTCGGCCCTTTTCTTTGAAGGCAAAGATTTCGGAGCCATTAACCTATATGCAACATAAAAGGAAATTAGCGAGTTGGAAATACGGAAAAACGGGACTAGAAGGCAAAGCAGACGGCGGACTCGGACGAAAGGGCACGCGGAAGGGGGACCCAAAGGACGCCGTGCCGGCAAGATCCAATAATCGAGGTGGCCACGAAGTCTTCGCCACGCGCGATGTGAAATGAACTCTCGGCCAAGCGGTCCCAACAAGGGCCGAGATAATCACCGGGATAAGGGTCCAAACTTGCGGGGATGGACCCTCGCGAAACTAATCGGTTGGGCCATCAAGGCGGGAGCACTAGAACCGGTAAAGAGCCTACCCGGCCGGAAAGGTGAAAAGGTAGGAACGGTGTTTGCCGGAATTCGAACCATGGAAGGTGACAAAGCTCTAGCGAGATATGGGTTGAGGCCCGGTCGCCCGAGAAGAACCATTCCCACCTCGACGAAGAGGTGCTAACCTCTCTGTTTCGGGAGCTCGGTCCCAAGAACCCGATAAGAAGCTCTCGGGTAACGAGCGCGAAGAAACTCCTCTTCCTCGGGGTGAGCGTTGTTCGACTCTAAGGAAAGGTCTATGTCTATCCATCGAAAGAGGAACTAGAACCTAAGGACTACGAGACTTCACGTCAAAGGGAAGGAGCATATAGAGCGAGAACACGAAACTAATCTTAAAAGAAAACTCGGAAGGCCGGGAGAATGGGAAAAACGGAGGAAAAACCGAGAGATTATGTAAACAAGACGAAGTATGCGTAAAAGAGTAAAGGCAAGGACGGAAAATACACGAGTAGAAACAAAGAAGATGACTTGAACGAGTGAAATGTAACGAAAAGGATGACTTGAACGACCAAATTGTAGGACAATGGAGTTCTCACGGGAAAGAAACTCGGAGCAAGTTCACTACAAGATTGTATGCGTGAAATAGTGAAAGACGCAAATATAAAACAAAAGCTGCGAAGAAGGAGAGGGAACGCGGGGGCATTTCGGTCTTTGAATATGGACACGATGGGAAATGCACGACATGATGAAGGAGCATTAAATGCGCACACAAATCGACACACGGAACGGCGCATGACGTATGCAGACCCTTTCCAATCGGGACACGCCGGGTGTGAAAAACACAATGATGGCGCCTACGGAAAGAAGACCAAACGGTTTACCGCGAATAGGGGATTTACCATTTAAATCCGAGGCCGCCTAATGTGCCCCGGTGCTGGAACGGCCCAAGGCACCATCCGGGCGACATCACGAGAGGTAAGCGCGGCATAAGGAGCCGATTTGTGGACAAAGCATAGGCCCGGTCACACGCCGGACCGGGAGTATCACACACCTCGGCCGTCCAACAACATGAGCGACCAAGGCAGGGGGCAAGCTATTACGGACCGGCCCAAAAGCCTCCAAGTCCATAGCAAGGCCCAAGCGAAGGCGTAATCCGCCAATCATGGCGGGGAGAGCCGAGAAATCCCGCTAGGCGGGATTCATCCCAATCATATCAATCACCGAGATACCCGTCCCATTTAGGAAGTATCTCGGATATCCGCCCCATTAATGACACGTCACATTAATGGGATATCGTTCAATATCCGCCCCATTAATGGCCCCCATTAATGGCGTGCCTCGGATATTGCACCAGACGCCTCTATAAATATAGAAGGCAGGTAACAAGGTACACACACTCTAAACCTAGACTATTTACCTACAGTCTCACTGTGCACACACAGCACCCCTTTGTCGTGTACGGTGATCCCACGCTCTCCTGGTTATCTCCTTCATAGATATCCAGGTCTGCCGATACATCCAAGATCAATCTACCAGCCCCTGGCTGGACATCTGTGTTCTACACCAGAACAGTGTGTATTTTTATATTTGCGTCCAATATGTTAAAGAATTTTATGATTCAATTTTTCCCTTAAAAATATTTCTTAGGTGCAATTTTAAACCTGGTTGTTAACTCCGACAATTTCATTGAGTGAGCAATTTTAAACGTGGAATGGAAGATAAATCTAGAAAACACTTAAGATGAGAAGGGGAAAAAACTGCAAAAGTGATTTTACAAGTGTTAAAGATGAGTACTAAAAATATGTAAAATTAGCACTAGAAATATGAAAAAAGAGTGATAAAAAATTAACTCGGAAAATATTTTGAAAGCAAAATCAAGAGACAAAATAATGCTTTCCAATATCTCTGATCTTTCTTCATTGCAAGAAAAATCATGCTTTTTTGTCTCCCCTACGAAATTGTTCTTTTCCTTGTGAAAGAATACAGTACCTTGGTGCTATTAATTCACTGGAAGTAGATGGTGCTTAATTAGTCGTGCATAATTACATATAACTATAATTTTCGCTTTTACTTCCTAAATAAAGATTGGATATTCTTATGGAATGTTCAAGTGAATGTGAACAGGGTTCGTTATATTTATGGAATGCTTAATTAGTCGTGCATTTTCTTCTGATGAATCCTCTCAGCTATATTTTTGTATCTTCTTTGTTGTTTCTCTGCTTTCATTTTCTCCCTGGTATCAATTCTCTCCTTCCATTTCTCTGAATTTTTCCGTTGCCTCTTCTTCTCTTTCTTTATGCTTTCTCTAACAGTTTGGGATCACCATGAACCTTGATTCCTGCAGCCCTATCCATTGCTGCCTTCCATAATTGCTCTTTTTTGCAATAACCTCTAATTTCTGAGGATCTTTCTTTGCTTCTTCTAGGTTTTGGACCTTTTCAAGCTCCTTATGTATCGACATTTTCCTTCTTTTCTTCCCTTGCTTTTCCTCATTATCGAGTTTGACATGACAAAACATGAGGTAAAGTGCTGTTTTTTCATATATACGAGCACAGGATAAGGTTTAAGAGGTTCTTTTGTAACACCACAATTTCCATAATCAATGTACAAAGTGGAATTAATGAAAATATTAAAAGGGTTTTAGCTACAATTTTTTTTTTCCATGGAACCTTTTTAATTGTATTAAGTAGCCAAAATGACATATTAAATCAATTATTTTAGAGACTTGGTAACAAGGTAAAAGTCACTACAATAGTGACTAAATTTTCGAATTGATAAGCAAAAAGGGAAGGAAAATGCAAAGCTAAGAGTACAACACGTAAAAGTCAATTTTTGTTAGGACCTTATGTAACATTATTGCAAGAAACAAAAAGCACATTGTTGCCCTAATTGGACAAAGAATTTCTACCAACTATAAGGAAACATGAGAACAATGATATATCCAATGCAAAAAGAATAATTAGAAGTCAAGGGAATAACATGACAATTGAACCTAGGCTTAAGATTGAAGCCAGGCAAGATTACATCATCAAGATGATGTAATCCAACTTGGTGTGCAAGAGTCAAAAAAAGGTATCATGAAAGCACAAAATACTTCCCCAAGAAGCATGTATTCGCTGGCCATGAAGGAGAAACAAGAGATCAATGCAAAACCTCATGCAAGAATACAAAGTCAAGGGAAATTAAACCTAGGAGGACAAGTGGCAGCTCATGGAGTTAAATTGGACTTTTGAATAAGCAAAGGACAAGGGCAATTTAAGGCAAATGGAAGTCAAAATTTCTTCTCCTCCAAGCCTTAAAATTTCGAATCAGCATAAGGAAAACGGGAAGAGAAAAAGCTGATTTAAATCAATGAAAAAGCCAAATGAAGAAGTCAAGACTTTGGGGAAAAAATAAACCAATGAGAAGGAACCAACAAGGACCAAAGGAAGGCTTCTTATTGAAGCCAATTGGGGAAAAAACTGAACTTAAAAACCATGAGTTGAAAGCCAACTAATTTGTACTAAGAATTAAACTCAAAATTGAACCAAAAGCACACATGAAGTAAATCAAAATCTGCCCACAAGGGATCAGATTTTCGCCACCTAGGATCAGTCATGAATGAGCCAAGAAAATCAAGAAAAACTTGGAGAAAAAGCAAGGGAAACAAGTCAAAACCCTAAGACATACTTTGGACCGTTGGACAATAGCTTGCATGGTTATTTCACATAACCAATGACTATTATTTTAAGGACTTATCAGCCCTTATTTGGCTGCCCCAAATAGTGTAGAGAGAGAGAGAGAGAGAGAGAGAGAGAGAGAGAGAGAGGAAAGAGTGAAAGCAAGCTCATACACAAGGAAGAAAGAGAAGGCATTCAAGTTGAAGAACAAGGTAAGTAGGTGTAAGTTTTGGTTAAACAAGCCTTCTACCTTCTTCAATCCTTCATCTAATATTCTTATGATTCTTTTATGCTCAAGGCTGACCCCATTCAGTGGCTCAAAGAAGAAGAAATCCAAGTAGAACCAAGACACAAGAGGAGTAAGTCACTAGCATAGCTTGTTGTGACTTGTGTTTTGGGATTTTGAGTAATTTCCATAAAAGGGCTGATTAAAATAATAATGTTTTGGTAAGAAAAGGCTCTTCCCTAGTTATGAAAAGAGGTTATCAAATGATTAAGGTCACATTTACCGTGTTAAAATAAAGATTATGCTAAGTAACGAAGGAATATGAGGCTTAAGTGAAAGTTATGGTTATCGTTCAAAATTTGAGATTTTCGTCCAGCAGGGTATACATGAGTTTATGATGTGATTTTAATGTTTTTGATGGTCCCAAAGTGTTTAGGACAAAATTTTGTATGGGTCCAAGTGGCAAACATAATTTTAGAACTCAAAAACCCTAAATTTCAAGTAAAAGTGAATCTGCCAGCTTCAGCGAATTTTGGGCAGTCGTACTTGGAAAACGTTTTAAAAATAGTAAATGGTGTCTCATGGCCATGAAATTTTTCAGGCTTAAAGTAGACATCTGGGGATTCATTTTGATATATAATTTTGTATTCTTTTGAGATGCCTATTGGAAGAAATAAATTTTTTAAAATAACCCAAAAACCTGGAGTTTGCCTCTGACCAGCGAGTAAAGATTTTACATAGAAAAATCCTACAAAGTTTTGTGGCCTCTAGAAGTATTTTTAATATATAAAAAAATAGACATTACAACGGTTAAATGGCCACTAGAATCATGCCAAAAATATTTTTCTAGAATTAATTATAAAATTTTGAAGTTAAGGCGTATTTTCTAGAATTTCTTGAAAAATGGGCGAATTTCATGAAATTAAGAGGAGAGTGTGCATAAGTGAATAAAATGAAATTTATTTGCTTTATTTAGGGTCAGCGCGTGTCGAAGTAACTTTCATCCACCGAGAGAAATTTATTAATTTTGGACAAGCGTCGGAGTAGTAATTATTTACTCACATACTCTACGTTACTTTGTACGTTTGTTGTGCCATAATTGAGGAACATGTCTCATGAGTGGGACATGCGTTTGGGTTGTAGGGCCTAGTGGATTGTGTGTGCTTGGGTCGCTACCGAGTCTACAATGCATTCAGTGAAGTTAGAGTTTGAGTCCTTGGCTGCAGTTATTTTCCTAGCGCTGAGGAACCGGGTTTATGTCTATAGGCTGGCCAGCATGATTGTGTGTTCTAAATGCATGTGGTATGTTTACCATTGTTGTGATCATGGTTATTAGACCTGGACCGGATTGGCCGGTTCAGACTGGAAACCGCCGAACTGGCCATGAAACTAGTCCAAAAAATCATAGAAATTGGGGTTATCGAGTTGTTAAAAAAATTAATATTGGAAGAAAGGGGTCCGAGAACGAGAGGAGAGAGGAGACGCGAGAAACAGAGCATCAGACAACGACCTCTACACCTTCTTCATCTTCTTCCTTCCTCGGCGGCAACCTTTGCTTCACAACCACCATAAATCTTCATCGCCAGCAAGCTCCACCCTCACCACCACAGAAACTGTCGACAACTGAAAGAAACACCTTGAATGATTCAGGCTCTGACCGACGATGTTTAGGGTGTAAGGTGGTAGAGAAGCCATGGCTGAATGCCTGAATGTGAGAGAGAGACAGTGAGCAAAATATATATATATATATAGAGAGAGAGAGAGAGAGAGAAGAGAAGCTTAGCGAAAGAGAAAGAAGGAAGGAGGCGATTGCAAAAGAGCAACAGCTATTAAGCTAATATCCAAATTGAATAGTCATATTTGTCCCTAGGCGTAGGAAGATATGTAAGGCGAGATGTGAGCGCGGGAAGGGTAATTTCACAAGAAGATATGAAAAATCTAAAGTTGGGAAATGGAGAATTGTCCGCGGCTCGAAAATGGGGACTAAAATTTAATGTGGAAAGGAAAACTATGAGGTGATTGCAGGCTTTGTTTCAGAAGTGAAGAGACCCTTTACTTTACTAATCACTTCCTTTTATTCAATGGACATTTACCATAGTCATATACCATTTTGACTAGAGGATAGTAGTCATTATTCAAAATTATTTCCTTTATAATTTTATATTAATAATTCTAACTAGTTTGGTCCCGGTTTAGTTGCGATTTGACTCCGTCGACTCATGACCCTTGAACCAGTACCCAACCGGTTCGTGACCGGTCCGATTTTAATAACCTTGGTTATGATGATTTTCTTGATCGTGGATTGCATACATATGGTATATGAGTTTAACAGTTACTATGGGGTTCAACCTTGAACTCCAGACCGTTCCAAAGATACAAGTGTATCTTATATTTTGGTTGATTGTATATTTTTACATACTGCCCGGTATTTACATTGGATTATTGTACCCTAACTCACGGGGACTATTTACTTTTTGATTATCGTACTTTTAATAGTATTACGCATTAGTCCAAACCGATCATATGCTCTGTTGTGTAACACTTTGATGTATGTGAAAATGAAATAATTAACTAAGGGAAAGGTAATAAGTAAAAAGGATCCCTCTAATCCGCCACCCGATAAAGCAAGGCCGGTAGGGGTGTAACAGAACATTTGTTGAAGGCTCAAGGAATCATGAGTTGTTGTAACTTGGAAGGGTAATCACAAATCCCAAACATGATCTTGGATTAAAAAAAAAAAAAAAAAAAACCAGCATACGGCTCCTTTGCTTTTGTAAATAAAATCTAGGACAAAGAGCTTTCCACCTTCACATGGGCTTTGATGGCCACATGTAATTCATTTAAGTGGTAGTAATTAATGATTGAATAAATGGTTATACGGGTAAATATTTTTAATAGATGTTAGTTGAATCATGTTAAAAAAATTTAATAGACTTTAACAAAGGACAATTAAAATATTATTTCAATGTTAATTTTAATTAAAAAATTGTCAATTAATTAGTTTGATAACAAATGTTTATGTCATGTTTCAATAAATAATCTGAATTAAATTCAAATAAATAAATTTGAGTTGATTTGAATTACATTTCGAAGTAATAATTAATTATTAATTTCTATTAATATAATCCCTAAATAAGTACTCCTTTTAGTCCTTATTATAAGACACTAACTAACAAATTTATTTGGTTCTTTTTATAAGGCACTTGCTTAGCATTAATTACTTTTTTCCATGTATTGCCCTAATTAATAAGGGAAGTGGGTGAGAGTAATAATTAATATAATATTATAGTTTAGTGCAATTAATAGGGGTAATATTGGAAGTTACTGATTTTAATTGTTTTTATTGGTTTATGAGAATTGTTGGTTGGTGCTTTATAATAATTAAGCACCAGAGGAGTAGCTATTATTGGTTAATATTTCACTGAAAGTAAGGCTAAGATGGTGACAGCCCTCTCAGAAGGCAACAAAGCTGTTGGGGAGACAATGCTAAAAGAATAAGTATTGATCTGTTGGGACTAATAAATATTGATCACAAAATATGATGTTTTCAGTGTAGCCTGTTGGTTACTTTGGCGCCGTAGAAACGAACATGTTAATATCAGAACAGTTCCAAGCTTGAATGAAGGGTTAATTAGCTGAGGTTAAAGGAGTTATATATCAAGTGCATGATCTGTGATAAGAATTTTAATCTCAGTTCCAGGCATTCAGTCATAGTCAGGTCTACGAGTTTACTTACCATTCCGCACTCAGACGAAGATTAGCATGAGGTCTACGTCGATCCTGCGTAACGCGAATGGAACAATGTGGAATCTTTCATGTGCAACATTGATGGCAACAACTTTCTAACGACAGAGTTACGGGGATTACGTCGTGCTTAGGATAATAGGGTTTGTCACGTGAATATGTTTTGTGATTCGCGTGATGTACTGATTCTAGAAGAAAGCGAGGATTTAGATCTGCATGAAGATAGAAGCTCAATATTTTATTGGGTAAAGAATATGTAAGAATGGTGAATGAAGAATCCAGGATAAAGCAGCCCGGAAGCATGGAACACCAAACAGATTAATTAGCTTTTGATGTATTCTTCCATTTAATAGAAAGTGAAGATTGACCTTAGCTTGAAAACCTTATATATGTACCCAATGAACTAAAATTGCATGAGTTCATTTCTACGGAAAAAAAAATATTTAAACAAAGCAAATATGCCACATAGTTAAGAAATACAAGAATATATATATATATATATATATTGATAACATTGGGCAACCAAAAACATTAGCTAAGTTTTATCAGTAGCGAGAATCCTTTCAAGCTCCAGGTCCGCATGCAATACAACTTGGAAACCTGGTAAAGATGGTAGGCTCGCTGTAGCCAAATAATCTGCCGTTGCATTTCCCCAGTGACTGATGTGGTGGATGTCAACATTCCGATTGTCGGCTAATCACGCTTTTGAGTTCGTCAAGCGGAGTCTATCCTCGTGCGAGTTCTTTGGGACTTCTTATTGTTGGTGAAAATACTTTCAATATAAAAATATCACTAAAATAAGAATTTGTGTAATTAATATGCATAATCTGTAAACATACGATAGTATTGTATTAAGAAGAAAACCAGTAAAAACTCACAAAGGCTATCGCCGAATATGGAATGAACTATGAAGAAATCCGGGCCCAACTTTCGTTGTGTCCTTAAGACAATTTTGCTCCTCAATACGGATGCCGAAGGTTTTTACGAGCAATTGCCTCCCGGGATAGAGCGGATTATTCATCTCCGAAACATGGCTGTACATGCAAGCCCAAGCGAATCCAATGAGTCTGCTTTCGGAACGCATAGGATGTTTTTAAGATTGTTGTTTCTAATATATTGAGTAGGTAGAAATTGAATATAAAGTACACAGAATATCAAAACAAGAATCTGTATTTATTAAATAGAGCATACGGGGAACATTCACTTAGTTTGTATAAAATAAATAGGCGTAAAAACGAACTCACAAGGCTGCCGATATGGAATGGAAAAATGCGAGAAATCCGGGCCCAACTTTCGTTGTGTCCTTAAGACAATTTTGCTCCTCAATACGGATGCCGAAGGTTTTCGAGCAATTGCCTCCTAGGATAGAGTGGATTATTCTTCTCCCGGAAAGATGGCTGTTTGTCGAAGCCCAAGCGAAGCCAATGAGTCGCTTTCGGAACGCACAGAGTGTTTATGCAGAATGCAGAGAGAGAGTGTGTAGAAAAATTGTGTGTCTAAACTGTGACTAGGCGCCTATTTATAGACTACGAAAGAACACGATCGGATGGACAAGTCTGGCTGCTGCCGGCGGTGCGTTGTGCAAACAGACGCACCGAACGCAAACGAATAGAGGTGACCGCGTACTGTTCACGCGAATTGGTGCGTCTTGACGAACAGGCACACCAGAACGAAGCGAACGGAGGCGACCCGCATCTGTTCACGGTGAACTGGTGCGTCTTCACGAACAGACGCACCAGAATGAAGCGAACGGATCGCAAAAACGCAGCCGCTGGTTGGAAAAGTCGGAGAGGCACAACGGGAATATCTAAACGTTCGGAAATTCAAAAAAATTATTTAATAAAAAATTATTTTTTAATCCGAAAAATAATTTAATAAAAAATTAATATTTTATTTCACACGCGACGGACCGGACGGACCGGGACGGGGCGGCGCACGTGGACCGACCGAACGAACCGAGCCGAGCAGGCCGGACGGCATGGCGGCAAGCGCACGCATGTGTGTGGTGGACCAAGGGTCACCTAAGTCCTCACCCCTCCACAAAAGTGGTCCACTGCATCTGCTGAGTCGATTTCCAAAATTACATCTTTATAACCCAGGTCCCACGCAATTTTAAGGCCATGAATACATCCCCATAATTCAGCAGTTAAGCTATCTCCATCTTCCCCTTTGAACATAAAACCCCGAAGAAAGGTGCTATGTTCATCTCGTAGTAGGCCGTCGCTTGCTACACTGCTAGTGTACTATGAGTATGCCCCATCTGTATTAATCTTTATTTGCCCTGCCGGTGATGGACGCCAGTGATTCACAGATATGCTCTGCAGTTGCTGTCGGCTAGGCATCGTACAGTACTTGGTTCGAGCATCTTGCATACTATGTACCATCGCCATGGCACTATTCTACAAGGAAACGTTCGAGATCATCTTGCCTTCAAATATAGCAGTGTTGCGACGTCGCCACAACCACCAGCAAACAATCGCAAACAGGTGCCTCCATTAATCTGCTTGTTGATTTTTCCCTCGGTAACATATGTTCAATCGGACCCATTCATCAAACGGCCTCGTAGTGAACATACACCAAAGGTTCATAGGCACAAGTTGTTTCCAAAGATCTAGCTGGGCAATCCCTGAGGACGTGGAGCAAGGTCTCTATTTCCCCATTGCAAATTGGACATCGGGCATCAGTACTTAGGCTGCACTTACACCTGGACACATTGGTTAATAATCGCTTGTGGAGAGCAAGCGAGAGGAACATTTTGCAACGCTCCGGGATCTGCAGCTTCCATATCTCTCCCCATAGATTGGACCCTGGCCAAATCACATCAATCTTTGGTTGTATGATTCTGAGAATGCTGAGATCCTTGTCAAACATTGTTTTGCTAAAAAGTTCAAAATGCCAAAATTATCTCATATAGCAAGCAAAGCAATACATTACTTCCAGAGTTATTATTGGGTTTCAAAATTATTACCAAGTAATTTATTGTGTTGTAATTTATTTAATGGAATTTTACTATTTTATTTGGCAAATTTTATATTTATTTTAATTTTTTTATCCCAAATTATCACATTTTATACAACACATGTGTGTGTGTGAGAGAGAGAGAGAGAGAATTTGATTCATACCCTTTTTAGTCATTTTCCATCTCATCTATCTTTTTAAAAGCTATGCCAAACAAGTTCTCATCACAAACAAAAGCCACTTTTATTCTTGCTATCCCAAACACAAAGTCCATCAGAAAAAAGTCCATTAAGAAAAGTTCATCAGAAACAAAAGCCACTTCTCCCACAGCTATCCCAAACGGTCCCTAAGGGGATGTATCCATCTGTTCTATTTTAATGCACGGGTAACATCTGTCATGCAGCTCCAAACATGTAAATAGTATGAGATACTGCCCTTTTCTTTTTATAAGAAACATTTAAAGAATGTCTTATTTTTTACATGTCACTTCCTTGTTTTCTCCTTATTTAATTACTCTATTTAATGTCAATATAACAAATTTTCACAGCCGCTAAAGGCCTATAGTATCATTCTCTTATTCTCTTTCTTCTAAAATCCTCTTTATCATAATAATTTTCTTATTCTCTCTCTCTCTCTCTTAAATTCCTTATCTCCTCATAAATAAGGGTATTTTAGTCAAAAGTAGTGCAATTTTGACGCATCTATTGTTATTAACCAAAGTTTTGAACCACGAGATTCGGTTAAATATTCCTTATAAAAAGCAACAGATGGAGTACTATGTTTGAAAGCACGTAACAATGTGAAAT
Organism: Acacia acuminata; assembly: GCA_019022655.1. Lineage (NCBI taxonomy): Eukaryota > Viridiplantae > Streptophyta > Magnoliopsida > Fabales > Fabaceae > Acacia > Acacia acuminata. The sequence goes on from JAFJYI010000035.1 coordinate 2,361,349, forward strand.
TTTGTTGACAGATAGAACAAGTGAGAATGCTTTTGTGTCAATATTATATAATGCGGAAAAAATGTGACGTTTTTCTTTAATGAATCGTGATTTTTTATGTTGAAAATTTTTTCCATTTCATGTTATGTTTCATGCGGCAGAGCAAACTATAAAGTGCCAATCTAACGTCCACATTTCATGTTTTATTTAATATAAAATATTTGTGTATTCTAACGTCCAAATATTTGTCGAGATTCAAGACAAAAATAAGAGTGCAATTGGTTCGACCACATTAATTGCATGCTTCCAATGGTAGTCATACTCATGAGTGTATTTCCGAGAGAAGAATGTTTGATTACTCTTTAGCTTGGTAATAGGATTTACTATGGTGATGATTAACAAAAAAATTGGCATCCCTTCCTATTGTATAGTTGAAAAAGTTCAGTTTAAAAATATCTTTGCAACAGCAACCGCATCCAGTGTATACAATTTGTTTAATTGGGATATAATAATGATTTACTGATAAAAATACGTTTTTCATTTTTCAGCCAATGGCTTAATTAGATGGAACTTGGAAGATATATTTCAACCTACTCATCCAAAAAACAAATAACTCATCGAAAAAAAAAAAAGGAAGACAGTTCAACTATTTGGCGCCGTCTGATGTTTTCAGCGTAGCCTGCTGGTTACTTTGGCGCCGTAGGAACGAACCTGTTCATTTCAGAACAGTTCCAAGCTTGAATGAAGGATAATAGGGTTCATTTTCTAACGACAGAGTTATGGGGAATTACGTCGTGCTTAGGATAATAGGGTTCTTCACGTGAATATGTTTTGTAATTCGCATGATGTACTGATTCCAGAAGAAAGCGAGGATTTAGATCTGCATGAAGATATAAGCTCAATATTTTATTGGGTAAAGAATATGTAAGAATGGTGATTGAAGAATCCAGGATAAAGCAGCCCGGAAGCATGGAACACCAAACAGATTAATTAGCTTTTGATGTATTCTTCCATTTAATAGAAAGTGAAGATTGACCTTAGCTTGAAAACCTTATATATGTACCCAATGAACTAAAATTGCATGAGTTCATTTCTACGGAAAAAAAAAAAAAAAAAAAAAAAATTAAACAAAGCAAATATGCCACATAGTTAAGAAATACAAGAAAATATTTAAAATCAAAGGTTCTTCAATGTTGTGGATGTTGAAGATTGGCACAAGGCTTTCCACATAGTTAAGAAATTCAGCAGGCCAATATTGGGGGCCATCAATCATTTTAAATTCATTCGTAGTGAGATTCACCAGACATAAATGTATTTTGGGTCCTTCCTTACCTCTAGTTTCAGTATTTCCAACTAATGACAATTTCATTCCTCCATATGGTGCCCACACAATTAAACATCTGAGGATAATGGCCACCAATGAATTTCTTAGTCCAATTCCATCTCTCCCTAGATGAACCAATATCTTCCTCCATCAACCACAAAGAGCCATCACTTCCACTATGAAATATAGCAAGTTTGTCTTTGTAGACAGTTAAATTAACAAAATATAAAGACCTGGAAGTGTTGAGAGCTGTATCGGTAGGCCATGGTATGAAAGTAAACACTTCCTTTGTTGTGTCAAATGAAACTATAACTCCCTTACTCTCCTCGCCTCCTCCTATTGACCCTTTCCAAAAGATAGCTTCATTAGAGGAGACGACAGTTTCATCAAAGAATGTGAAATCCTCTGGAAAGTTCTTAAGTTCTATTTCTTTCCATGAACCTCGACTTAATGAATACACTCCCATCCGTTCAATTTGATCATCAATTGCCACTATCTTGACTTACAAGAATCGATAGTTCTGGGTCTAGGCACCTCTCTGACATCTTTAGTCGCCGGGTTCCAGAGTAAAACGTAAGAAGGAGGCCTGGCAAGCTCATTCCTATGGATTGCAACACAGAGCAAGCCATTGCAACCAATGATTTTAAAACGCCCGGCCCACAAGTAATCGATCAGAGGTGCCTTCTGAAGATCACGGACTTGCATCTCGCAATTGAGCAAATTTAACTTTGCAGTATAATCACGTTGGTAACTGGAAGGATGAAAGAATAGAAAATTAGGGTTTTGATGACCGAAATGGCGGAGGTGATCAGTGATGAAAGAAGGGCTCTTGACAAGATTTTTCCAATGTTGACAGACACATCGAAATCGAATAAGGGATTTCACTGGAAGCCGTTTGAGAATGTCGGTGATGATTTCTTCGGGAAGGAAGGGTGCGACGCCATTCACGGCCATCTGCTTCCTTGATGTAATCGGAATCTCACCGACGTTACAACCAGAGAATTTTAGGGTTTATTGGAGGCGCGCATATAATAAGCATAAGTAGCGTCCCAAGTTTCTAAATTCTATGCATAAATAATTTTCTTCTTGTTCATTTTTTTTTATCAATATCAATTAATCGATATCCTTGATAAATATAAAAAAGTAAAAAACCACATTTAAAATATAGGTATCCTTTATTTAATTTAATATAGAAATATAATTTAATATTTAAATATATAATTCATATATCACAACAACCATCTAAGATTCAATTTTTAGCTAATCCCCAATCTAAAATTTGAAATAATTTTTGATAATGAGATTCTTAAAGTCATTCGGTCAATGTGTTATTTAGGAAAAATTCTTAAAGTGTATGGCATTTTTAATTTTGAATCAAAATGTCTTATTTCTTCAAGAATTAATAGGAATAATGAAGGGAAGATCAAGGCCACAAATCGCACAAAATCAAGGAGGGTCTTTTTGACTCTTTTTACTGGCACATATGTTTATAATTTCTCTTTTTGACTCTTTTTATAGGGTAGATAGAGAAGAAATATTTTTAGTCCAACATGATTACAAGTCACATGCTCACATTATTAAATATTTTTTACTAGCATACCTTTTAAATTTCGTTACTTGTTTTTTTTTTTTTTTTTTTTTTCCTGGTAAAAATTATTTAACTTTGTATTTGATTTTTAATAACTTATTTTAACTAATTAAATAACGTATTATTAATTTGAATATCTCTTTATTTTATTTTTTAAAAAAATTCGAGATTCTACTTAGGAGAATCATCTTTTTTATCTTTCAACTTTTTTTTATAGGTTGCATCCACCATCCAGTGCTCTAAAATTTTTTATAGTGCACCAAACACCATAAAATATTTTTTCAGGCCTTCAATGTCCTCCATCACCCTAAAATACTTTTTGAAGACTTTTTTTCTGGTAAAACTATTTAACTTTTGATTTTATTTTTAAACACTAATTTATACTGATTAAATAGCATATTATTAATTTAAACGTCTCTCCTATTTTATATTAATTTTTTTTTTTTTTTTTTTTGGCTAGATTCTGCTAAGGAGAATCGTCCTTTTTATTTTTCAACTTTCTTTGTTTTTTATAGCGTTAATATGTATCTAGCGTTCTGAACTATTTTTCTAAAAGTGCATCCACTACCCTAATGTATTTTATGGTGTATCTAACACCCTGAAATATTTTTTCAGGACGCCCATCACCCTAAAGTACTTTTTCATACAATTTTACACTTAACAACTTAAATATCAAGCTATATCTCCTTGTGCGTTGCATGACTCAAAGTGCTTTTCACTATCACATACATTAGTATATTCACCCACCCTTATCCTCTATCATTTCCGCTTTCAACCCTTGCTTTTATGTAATGAATAGGTAATATTAATCTTATCTAAATGTTACCAGTGTAATTATAGATTTATGACAAGTAACATGTTAAATTAACAATTGGTGTGATAATATTTTTCATTTATTTTCATTTCAAATTCTAAAATTTCTTTATCTACTATTTGTTGAAGGCTCAAGGAATCACAAGCTGTTGAAAGAGATAGCCATGAACCCTGAACTTGATACAATATGATAATATAAGAAATATATGGGTACGGCTCCTTTGTTCTTTGTTTGCTTTTTAAATAAAATCACAGACAAAGTGCTTTCCACCATCACATCACATCGGCTTTGCTGGCCACATGTAATTAATTTGAATGCTAATAATTAATGATTGAATAAATGGCTACACGGGTAAATATTTTAAATAGGTGTTAGTTGAATCATGTTAAATATTTTTAATAGACTTTAACAAAGGACGATTATTTGTAATATGATTTTTTGCAACGATAATTTTAATTGAAAAATTGTCAATAAATTAGTTGATAACAGATGTTTATGTCATGTTTCACTAAATAATCTGAATTAAATTCAAATCCATCAATTTGAGTTGATTTGAATTATATTTGACAGTTATATTTGTCAATAAATTAGCTTGATAACAGATGTTTATGTCATTTTTTTCCTTTTTCTCTATCCTCTCCAATAACAGGTTCGCAGACAATTTGGTTCCTGCATATAATCAAATATAATACGCATATTTTACCATATATATATAAACCCATAATATATATATATATATATATAAAATACGCATGAAATGGACATGCTAGTGTATCTTTTAGTCACAAAGCATAGCAAGTTTGTTCTCATAAACAGTAAGCTTTTAATCTGGCGCCATTGGCATTAATGTAAATACTTTCTTTGCCAATGAAACTATCACCTTAACATCATCTTCTAGCTCTAATCCAAGCCAAAATATAACTCTATCAACCGTCACACTTTTAGAATAAAGTTTCACACCCTTTAAATGCCAATATTTAGTCACTTCCATGACCCCCTTCTTAAAGAAAACACTTCCCTATAGATCATAGAATAATTTCTTACCATCTGGTAATCATTAACTATTGGGCAGAACCCAAATCCAGTCACGCAATCAAGAAAGTGAGAACAACCAAGTTAGGTTCTAGGAACAAGCCTGACTGCTGTAGTTGCAGGATTCCTTAATATGAGCGAACCAGGATACTGTTCATACCAGTTGATTTCAACACAAAGCAGGCCATTGCAGGAACGGACGATACTAACATCATCCAAGGAATTGATCAAAGGTGCAATCTGAACTTCACGGACTTGCAAGTCGCAACCCAGCAAAAACAAGCGCAAGCGCCAGCACTTACCCAAAGAAAAATCACTTTACGGCATTCAGAAAGAAGAGAAGGGTTTTTATGACTGGACTGTTGAAGGTGGTCTGCAATGAAAGATGGGTTTTTTATGAGATTTTTCCAATGTTTATACACGCAATTTGTAATCGCATTAGGGATTTTACGGGAAGTCGTCAACGAAAGTCATTAGGAATTTCCGATTACAAGTCGAAATAAGATGGTCGCTAGTTTTGACCCCAAAAAAAAAAAAAAAACGATGGTTGCTAGTTTATTGTTCTTCCATTTTATGGAACCCAAGTGCCAAGTCCGAAACTTTTATTTTGGACGCAAGTACCAAAACCTTAATATTACTTTGATTAAAAATAAAGAAAAAGATAAAAAAAAATAGCACTTAAACTTTAAAATCCAAAATTAGTGATTTCCTACTAAATGCATTGTTAATTGCTATACTCTTTATAACTAATATCTATACTCTTATAAACAATAAGATTGCATTAGAATTTTGAAATTGAAGTGGTATTTTCTTATTTTTCCCCTTGAAAATATAAATGATTCTAAGTTATATATTGGGTTCCAAAAATATTAAAGCTTTAGTTTAACCTAAGTGTGTGTGTGTGTGTATATATATTAATTTACTGTCACTTATTATTCAAATTTTATCGCAAGATTTTGAGGCGAATATATTGTTCCATTTTTCCAATTATCAAACTTGTTATTAAATTAAAAAATAATAAGTAAAACTTTTATTTAATTTAAGGTGACTATAGCATTTTTTAACAAACGAAATTTTTGGGACTCTACATTGCAAATAATGAGGGAAAAATTGTTTGCTATATAAGTATAGAAAAAGGGGAAAAGGACCAGTTGACCTCAAGCAAAACAAAAGAAAAATGCATTGGTTAAAACAGAAAAGGAAAAAAAAAGATAGAAAATTGGGCAAAAATTAATTTTATTAAATGCGCATAAATTTCAAATGTCAAATTAAAATTTTAAAAATTATTTGTTAAACGTTTAATGTATTACTAACAATGGATAGTTATTGTTATATGCTTAATGTCTTAAGATTTTTTTTTTTTTTTTTTTTTTTTGGGGGTAAAACCCCTTATTTAATTAAAATAAAAATGGTATACTTAGTTAAAGGTTTCCCCTTTCGAGGCTTAAATCACAAATAATTTTTGACTCTCCCAACAAGTACACTTATTGATATTTGAACTTGCATTCTCGTCAGATGAGACCAGTTATTATATCAAACCAACGGTTTGTTGATACAATAAAATAATATAAAAAATAGTAGACCTGTGATTTCGTTTTAAATCATAGGGCTTAATGTCGCTCTTCATATGTTGATACACTTTCAATTCCACCTTATAATTTGATGCTCAAACCAATTAAAGTAATAACGTATTTCAAATTTTGCAACTCTCTACATAAACAAGTCCCGGACAATTCATGCATCAGTTAGTCAAATTATGTGTCCATCTTCAGCTGAAAACACCAGCATGAAAAATGAGATTATAGGTAAAACTAGAAGTATCTGATAATTTAGTATTACAAATAAAAGGGCAACAAACAAATTTAAAGAATATAACTAATAGATTTATCATGAAACTACTCTTCGAATCAACTAGTTACAAGACGTCGTGCTGCACATTACATAAATATTTTGGTACAATATGTCTATTAGCTATTTAGAATTCTCAGACAAGAATAATAGGATAATGAATTGCTCCGAATGAATCATCTAGAGCACTGTACATTTCTATTTATAGCAACAGTAACCAATTACACTGAGACATGTGTCCATGTAGATTATTCTAGAATATAATAATCTATATCAGATAACTCAATACATAAAGGCACAATATATACAAAACGCATAGCATCATATATAATAAATTTACTTCTAACTCTCCTTTACTAAGAACCCTCTTCTTCTTCTCCTTTCCCTTCCAAGATGTTCTTGTGAGAGTCTGATTCTGTTGATGTTGTTTCATTGGAGAAAGCAAGATAATACCAAGCTTATCTCTGAGAAACTAGAAACGTGCATGACTCAATGGCTTGGTGAGACAATCAGCAAGTTGGAATTCAGTTGGAACATATCGAACTTGTAGTTTTTTAGACAACACCTGATCTCTCACAAAATGGATGTCAATCTCAATATGTTTAGTTCTCGCATGGTGGACGGGGTTGGATGCAAGCGCTGCTGCACTAGTATTATCGCACCATAAGGTTGGTATGCGTCTCAGTCGCAAACCAAGTTCAGATAAGAGAGATCTGATCCAGCTTAATCTGAGCTTGTATTGGCCAATGATCTATATTCGGATTCACAACTGGAGCGAGAAACAACCTGTTGCTTTTTGGAGGACCAAGTCACAAGAGAATTGCCCAGAAAAGCACAATAACTACCAACTGACCTCCTATCATCAGGACATGAAGCCCAATCAGCATCAGAGTATGCAGCCAGCTCAAGAAGATTGGATGGTTTAATGTGTAAACCATAGTGAATTGTCCCTCGGAGATATCTAAGAACTCTCTTGACGGCCTTCCTGTAACACCCCTACCGGCCTCGCCCTCCCGGGTGGCGGATAGAGGGATTCCTTTTAATAATTACCATATATCATATAATTACTATTTATTACCACGCATCAGAGTTTAATCGCAACAGAACATTTTCCCGGTTGGATTTCAGACAATACTAGTATAACCAAAAGTAAGTAACAAAATATAATCCCCAAAGGGTTAGACATACAGTCATCCATCAATGCCAAAAGGGGCAAAATAATATACAGTCATCCAATTTTAAAATAAATAACAAAATAGTCTTCCACCGCCACCAACGACTCCATCTACTCCTGCCCAACAGTCTTACCCTTATCTCCAAAATCTGCCCTCAAGGAACTTCCAGTGGCTCTACAAAAATCTGGGATTCATAAATGGATCCCAGAGTAACCATTAATCTCATATGTAATGCATAAACAGTGTATGTATGTAACCATAATTAGGAAAACACCAAATAGTAGCATTCGGTAACAAACGCCATAAGTAGCACAAATACAACATACCAAGTATACGGTGTTAAGCTGCGGAAGGACTACATGTCCTAGAAACAAACGCAGGACCTGCTCAACAAAGCAAGCCCCGGATCCACAGCGCTAGGAAAAACACAGTGGTCGGGCTCGAACCTGCACCACACTGAATGCACACAAACGCATGTCCCTTTTCAGGAGACACGGGTCCACAATCATGGAAAAGCAAACATACAAGGCAACACAAGACATATGAGGATTAAGGTTACTACCTGGTGGTTGAACACAGATATCAAAAATATTTTTCTCCAACACTGAGATCAAGGTGTCCCTAAAATAGCCAAAATATAATATAGATATAAATAACTCCTTCTATTTAGAATGAGCCTTGCTCAATTCTTCAAAACTTTAAATCCTTTTTCCTTAGAAATAAAATCATTATTGATAAATCCATTTGATAGACCAAAACACATAAAGGTAGTTGATTGTCTGCTTAAAATCTTCAATAAGCACCTTTCAACGTTTTTGAAGCCTTTATTCTTGATTCTAAAATATAATCCAAGCTTACTCCTATACCAATAATCATTTCAAACACTTTAGAGACACTAAAACTTAAAAAAATGAATCAGATCATGGTGTGGACAAAATTCTTCCTCTGAATAGTCTTTCATTTTCTTAGCCACCAACTCTTATTATATTAGACTGATATTTCCTCCTAAACCATAAACCTCATGTTTGAATCTCCACTTACCCTCTTTATAAACTAGTCAGACCCAACGTTTACACTCAAGGAACAGACATTCCTAAATCAGAAATTGTAAGATCATAAAGTAGTTAGCTATTACTTACTTGATCTTGGTCTTCTACTGACTTAAGACTTTGATCCTTAGAGATATTTCTTCCTCCTTTTCAGCCTCAACCTTCAACTCACCATGAAAGATTTTCCTTAAGGTCTTAGTTTAAATGAGAGTAGGTAGAAGAAGGTGGCATAAGAACCTAAAACCTTACCTCCTTCTTGCACGTTTCTGCTTGGCTTTCTTTGTGTCTTGTTGATTTCTAATCTCCTTCTTCTCTCCTTCTTGAGCTCGTGCAGCAACCTTAAAGGGAGGAGGTGAGTTCCTTAAATAATTCTTCAAGGATTACTCTAGACTCAACTTGTCTCTTGAACACTCTCCAATTCTCTAGAAAAATCTAAGAAAATTTCCTCTCATTTTCTTTAATCTTGTGGAGCCGACTTGAAGGGGTGTTGGAATGACAATTTTCGTGCTCCTCTGGACCTCTGTTTGTGCACGTCCGGATGACCAAGGAATATAAGAGAAATATTCACTTCATTTCTTTCCTTTTTTTTTATTAATATCTTTTCTTTCCTTTGGTTTGCGTCAGGAACGTTGGAAGACAACAAAAAAATAATTTCTCCTCTGCCTTAATCAATGTGCGCCTCCACTTCTCTTTCTTCATTAATTCCAATTTATCCAATCAATTATATTTGAACTACTCCCTCGTCCGGATACAGGGAAAAGCATAAGAAAAGTTGTATATTATTTTATTTTATTTTATTTTTTTATTTATTTATTTTTCCTTCACTTCTTCTACCTTCCATGTGCTCCACTCCCCTTTTTTTTTAAATTAATGGTGAACTCTTACATCTTTCTCTCTCTTTCTACCACATCTGGCGCAGGGAGAACATAGGGAAATGTTTCATTACTTTGTGTTAAAACTTTCCTTGTTTCACGTGTACCAATACTTTCCTCAATCAATGATATACCTTTTTGGAGCAAGAGAAAATCAATGATATACTTTTCACTGTCCCTGCCAGCGGTTTTAATGGGTGGTATGTGACAAAACAAAATTCTTTCTAATTTTACTATTCCCCATTTATTCCTACTTCTCCTCACGTTGGGCAATTCTTGAAGAAGAAATTGGTATGGTTCTTACCATACGGCTGCCTTCTCTTTTTATATTCCATTGATTGTGATTTATCACATCATCACTCCTTCCTTCTGTGCCATTTTGAAAGTACAGGAGGTATATATATATTTTCCCCCTTTTTGGTCCAGAGATTTTGACTTTGGAGAGTGTAATAAGTACAACTCTCTCTCTTTTTTTTTTTTTTTTTTTTAAAGGATGCTCTTCACTTCCTCCATGCGTCCAACACCTAAGAAATTGATGAAGGAGTATTTTATATATATATATATATATATATTGCTTTTTCCCCAACTCGTACAACATGCCCATTTGCTTCTTCCATTAATTGTGTTTGGTCACATCCATCCATTCCTTCTTCCTCTCCCTTGTCTGACGAGGTAGTATATATTTTTTTCCATCCAAACTCTCTTTTAACTCACTAATACACCTAAGATTAGATTATCATATCTTGCCCTTTTATTTCTTTCATTGGACGAAAAAATATAAGAATAATGAGGGAAAATAATTTTTTTTCTTCTTGATATTACTTATCTTAAATTATCTATAACCAAATTTATTAACCACGTCTCAATAATTCCACATTATTTTTCCCAATAATTAATTTATCTTGTCAGAAAAATAAGATATCATTGACTCCTATTTGATGAGAAATTCTCATATTCCCATAGTTAATTTACATGAAAATTGAGGATGTTACACTTCCGGTCTCAGTAGGTCGTGAGAGAAATTGACTCAACTTGCCAACGCTAAAGCTAATATCGGCCGTAGTGTGTTACTGAGAAGGGACGGAACTTGAGATAAATATTTGAGGGGGCTAAATGTATACTCATTAACTAATTAAGAAGAAAAAATATTTGGGGGGCCAAATATATAAATTTTTGAGACAAATGTATAATTTTTTAGGCCAAATGTATAAAAAAATCTAACTTTCATTAAATATTTAGGGCAATTGGTTTTTTTTGGGGGGGGCCATGGCACCCCTTGTCATTGAAAAGGTCCGTCTCTAGTTACAGAGGTACTGCAAAGCCCCAACAGCAGTACGATATTCAGAGGGGTTAGTGAGGTGTTCATCAGAATGGGCAGATAAGGATTTATTGGCAGTCATAGGCGTAGTACATGGAGAAGCATTTGTCATGTGAAAACCTGTCCAATAAATCACAGATATACTTGCCTTGTAACAGATAGAGACCAGAATTGTCTCAGTGTGCTTCAATTCCAAGAAAGTAGTGAAGTGAACCAAGGTCTTTCAAGGAAAAAATACGATGCAGTCTTGCAGTGAAGCATTTCAAGCTATAAGGATTACTGCCAGTGACAATTATGTCATCAACATAAATTAGGATCATTAAAATCTGAGACTTATCTGAGTAGATAAATAAAGAAACATCACTCTTAGAGTTTGTAAAACCCCAAGCTAAGAGAACAACTGCGGAGCCTATCAAACCATGCTCGTGGGGCTGTTTTAAGTTTTTTTTTAAAAAAAAAAAAAAAAAAAAGAGAGAATGGGGTTAAGTAGTGCTTTTAATGAATTTTTCTTACAATTTTATTTTATATATTATTTTTATTGAAATTGAAGGGGGCGGTAGAAGAGGGCTTTGAATGGGAAAAGATAATGCATAGAAGGTGATTAAAAAATTATTTTTTCTATTATTATGTTAATTGAAATTTGAACTTCTAAAAAATTTAATTTGATTGGACCACAAGTTAGGATTAAAATAATTTAACTTGTTATTTTTTAGTTGGCTAAAGCATAGACTCTGTGGTAAAACAAACAAGTTGTTGGTCGAGGTAGTAAACGACATCATCCCGTAAGGAGGAGAACATAAATTCTAATTCCAAAAAGCGTATTTGTTAAAAGAGATTAAAACACTTTGTGCTCTAAGCCTCCAAAGAGGAAACCCTTCATGTTATCAAAAAAAAAAAAAAAAAAAATCTCCCTTACAAAATTTCCCTTCCCCTTCATTTTCCTTCCCTCTCAAACATTCCTCTATCTGCTCCGACTTTAAGCACTCAAGCCTATTCATTGAAAGCCTAGTTTGATTTATTTTCAAACGTAGAAAAAAATATATAAATGAAAAACTATATATGGAAAAAAAATCAAACTGGATAAATTTTATAGGCCTGGTGATTGTTCCTCTTCCCTCCCCAACACATTGAGTGCACCAGGGAGTCATAATAGTTTGGCGAGTGAAAGGGACAAAGCCAAATCATAGCAGAACAAGCAAACAGAAGAAGGCGAGAAGGAGGAGAGGAGAAGAAGGAGAAGCTTTTGGTGAGGGAGTCAAAGGATGTCACCCACAAATAAGAATTCGACTGCATTTGGGAAGGAAGAAGGATGTCACCTTTTGTTTTCAAGCCTTTAACGATAGAAGCTACTTTTCCAACTTGATTTATGGTACACGAAGTAAGTTTGTGAGAGGAGTTTTATCTTGACTTGCCTAATCTATTTTCACCCATCTTTTATCCTTGAGTACTTCACTGAAAAGCTTATGATTTGTTGCGAATAATTTTTCCTCATATAACATTTCAGTTCTGACTTTGTTGACAATTTACTGGGATCATAGAAGTTTTCTCCCAATTAATTTACTGGAGCTATATGTATGTAAGTTACCCCCTCCTTTCTCTATTATAGGATCTAGTTAAAGAGTTGATCTTGATCTCAAATATAAAACCTATTTCTCATATTTATTAATCTTTTCTTAATTTACTCCTATTAATGCTCTCTCAACAATAATCAAGGTAGGTTAAGCAAGATAATTATGGTGTTTAAAAAAAATGTCATATTAACTAACTTAATCTAATCAAACTAGATAAATATGGATTATATTAATTATTAGAGAGAGTATATCCCAATTTATTGGGGATCATAGAAGCTACATCCCAATTAAATACAAGAAATTGAAAATTGCTCCATTAATTACTTTTATTAATTCTAATCCCATGTAATGAAACCATTGGTATATTACCTGAATTAGAAAATCCAAAATAAATCATACACTAAGCAACTAAGAAGAAAACTAAACGACCTGATAAGTGATATCATAGTGCATGCATTGTTTCACCTAAAAAATTCAACAACTATAGATACAAAATGAGAAATTATTATGAATTTATTTCCATAAAAATTGTTTAAACAAAGTAAAAATTTAGGTTTAAAGTTCTCTATAGTTTATGTTGGCAACTGAAACATGACTTTCCACATAATTATAAATACGGGCATTGTGGCGGCCATTTTCAATAACAAACTCCTTTAACTCATTGGTAGTGAGATCGAGGAGACAAAATCTTGTTGTTCCATCAGCATCCTTATTATAGATCCTATTAGGACGGTAGACAATCTCAATCTTCCAAATAGTTACTGCATTTAACTCAGATGGAGATAACCTTGCTGAACAAAAGCTGCAAGCATATTTTTTAGTCCATATCCATCCCCTAGACGCACATGTATCCTCCTCCATCACCCACAAATGAATCAAATAAGATTTAGTAATAGCAAGCACAGCAAGTTTGTTCTCATACAAAATAAGCTCAGGACTTCTACTATTTTTAAATCCTAAATCAGGCGATGGTATTGAGGTAAACACTTGGTTTGTTAGGTCGATTGAAACAACCAGACTATAAACATAATCATAACTCCATCTCAGATTTCCACCCAACCAATACACAGCACCATTAACAGCGACATTTTTCCCGCTACTAATCCAAATTGTGCCATCTAAGTTTTCAAATTCTACTTCTTCCCATGACCCGGAGTTTAATGAGTAAACTTCCACTGGATTAACAGCAAAACAAGACCTTAGTTTCACTATCTTGTAATCATTGTCAATGGGATGGAACCCAAATCCGTAGAGGGGACGAACATTAAAATCCTTAATAGTTCTGGGCACCTTTCTGAACTGTCTTGTCGCTGGATTCCACAATAAAAGATAAGGGAGAGACATACCACTGTTATTTGAGCTGCAAGGAAGAGACAAAGCATAATCATCATGAAACACTTGAAGACAGACCAAGCCATTGCAGGAACCCACGATATTAAGACTACGGCAGGAGTCGATGAAAGGTGGATTTTGAATTTCAAGCACTTGCTTGCTTCGAGGATCCAATAACTGAAAGCGGTAACGTGGCTGAGGGCGAGGTATGAGAGGAGAAGCAAAGGGGTTGGAGGACTGGTGTGGTGGAGGCAGTCACGAATAAAAGACGGAGACTTGATGAGATTTTCCCAATCTTTGCTTACACATTGAAATCGGATTAGGGATTTCACAGGAAGCGTTCTGAGAATGTTAGCTAAGATATCGTAGGGAATATAAGGTATGTTGTGGTCTTCCCTTATTTTCATGGCGTAGGATTGTTCGCAACCAATTGGTGGTGGTATGGGTGACATTTCGGTGTCGGAAGGTTCTCTTCGAAGAAGACGGTTCTCAACTTCTGATGGTGGGACTTGGTCTGAAAGACTGAAATAGGTAAATAGAGAAGGTGAATGCGTCTAATTAGGTTAGAGCTGATGGGCTCGGCCCTTTTAAGCCTGGCCCTTTTAAAGCTGGACTTAAAAATTAGAGGAGTTTAATAAAATAAGTCCTGTAAGGCCTTGGAATTATAAAAGCCGGCCTTGGAGGGCCTTGAGCCGCCCCTGCAGGCCCGTTTAGTTTGTTATTATTATTTTTTAAATGCATGGATTCACATATATGGTAATTTACTAATTTATATGTATTTTATATTTATTATAGAGTTATTTATCTATTTAAGTACAAATACATAATAACGATACTCTAATTTTATGATTTAGTTTATTATTTCTTTGTAAATAAAGATTATGGATGTGTTTATGATGTAAAAGGATAAATTCATGATATTCATATTCATGAACTAACGCCTACTAAAGCGAAGTACAATCAAATGTCGTTGATATTAATCACAGTGGCGAGGATGACAACAATAATAGTCATCGTACTAATGTCGCTTAGTGGTATGCTTCTTATGTTTTATGTGAGTTATTTGTGAATATAGTTTGCTTTTGATTATAAATTAGTGACTGCTTATTTGTTAGATGATTCGTGTTGTTTTGGTATTAATTTTAACAACATTTATCTAATAAACTACAACTTTAATTGTTGTAATTTACTAATTATATTTTTTTGAAAAAAAAAGGAGAAAAATAGTTAAAATTTGGAATAGTAAATTGAGGCCCTTCAGGGCCGGCCCTGACTCTAGTGCTCTCAGGTCAGGCTTTGAAAAATAGATGTTTTCTTATCCTAGGCCTTAGAGGGCCGGTCCTGGCCCTTCACGAGCCAGCCCTATAGGGCCAGGCCGGCCCTAATTCCCAACTCTAAATTAGGTATCAAATTAAATCAATATTTGGTATAACTAATTAGATAAGATCATTGTGATAAGATAAGATACCGTTTTGTTAAGAAATTGGGGAATGAATGAAATCATCAGTAAGGAGGCCGACAGCGAGAGACGGTCAGAGCAACGGAAGCAATAGCGGACCCAGTCACATGAGAAGGGGGGCAAGTGCCCCCTGGGGGTTGAATTCTGATGTAAGCTTCTTCTTTTTTTTTTTTTTTTACAAAAGAAATTAACATAAACAAAACAAAATTATAGACGGTAAACTAATTCCAATAATTAGTGCCCACCCATAACAATAAGTGCCTAGTCTTTGATGTGAGCAATTAATTAGTGCCCACCCTTGATAATAAGGCAATAAAAATACATATGTACTTGAATTTATTAAGTGTCTAGTCCTTGATAATAAGACAATTATAATGGAATTCTAAAAAATAAGACTTACAAGGATGACGATGTAATAATTTTATCGTAATACACTTTTGTTATTAAAATATAGGCTAAAGTATACATTTGGTCCTTTATGTTTGCCTCTGGTATCATTTTATTCCCTTAAGTTAGTAAAGTGCACGTTTGGTCCCTTAATATTAACACCGTTAGTCTGACTTAACGGAAAATACTGACTTAACGGAAAAGACGCCTTTATAAGGGTCTAGGTACCTTTCCTTCTTGAGCAACCAATATCAAGAGCGAGGTGCTGGGATGTTATATTTGGTATCAGAGCCGTCAGGGGTACATGTGATCCCAAAGCAAACAATATCAAGAGCAAAGCGCTGGGATATTAAATTTGGTATCAAAGCCAGGTTCAGGTGGACGAAAGACAACGCCTTATAAGATGTTACAAAAGCGCAGCATGCCTATTGATTTCAAGACAGACTATGATGTTACAAAAATATTATAATTGACATAAATATAAATATCATTGAAAGATATTTGATAGATCGCCGATATTTATGGGATGATGGATGATATAGAAAGTTAGAGAAATATTAGGAATACATATTTAATTAAATTATTTTAGATATTTTCTAGTTTATTTAGGATATTTTTCTGATTTGTTGGGTGGCTTATAAGCTTGAAAATTTTAATTACTTATTTTTAGTTAGTCATTCATCAACGGTTAAATTAAAGCTCAAATTCCTCTTACCTTTGTTTATTAATTTGACTATCGTTTTAAAAATATAAGGATTTTTTGAATATGCCTTATATCATTAGAAACTAGATTGAAAGAGCTTTCCAATAAAATGTCATTTTCTTAATTTAGATTTAAATTGACGAAGTTTTATCCCATAAAATTTTAAATTATAGTAATATAAAATGAAACGATCGCATGGAAATTCGAATTTGATACATTCCTCTCTGTTTTTTACCCCATTGTCGTTAACTTTTACATCGATTGGAATGTTTTGTGATGTCTCCGTTTTTTCACAAACGTTTTGGAATGTTTTGTGATGTCTCCATTACAAAAATATAATTCCTTGGTTGATTTAGAGATCAATTCGCAATAACGGTCATTCTCTATTAGCCTTCATCTCAACCATAAATATCCAACTGACTTCTACTTCCATACCAACCCGCACTGGTATGTATGTAGTATGGACACAATTTTGACCCCCACAAATCCCTTTTCATTGTTTACTCCCACTTTCCAATCTATTAGGGCTTGTTTGGCAAGAGGAGGAGAAGATTAAAGTTGATTTTTTTTTTTTTTTTTAAAGAGAGAATGGGGTTAAGTAGTGCTTTTAATGAATTTTTCTTACAATTTTATTTTATATATTATTTTTATTGAAACTGAAGGGCCGGCAGTAGAAGAGGGCTTTGAATGGGAAAAGATAATGCATAGAAGGTGATTAAAAAAATTATTTTTTCTATTATTATCTTAATTGAAAGTTGAACTTCTAAAAAATTTAATTTGATGGGACCACAAGTTAGGATTAAAATAATTTAACTTGTTATTTTTTAGTTGGCTAAAGCATAGACTCGTGGTAAAACAAACAAGTTGTTGGTCGAGGTAGTAAACGACATCATCCCGTAAGGAGGAGAACATAAATTCTAATTCCAAAAAGCGTATTTGTTAAAAGAGATTAAAACACTTTGTGCTCTAAGCCTCCAAAAGGAAACCCTTCATGTTATCAAAAAAAAAAAAAACTCCCTTACAAAATTTCCCTTCCCCTTCATTTTCCTTCCCTCTCAAACATTCCTCTATCTGATCCGGCTTTAAGCACTCAAGCCTATTCAGTGAAAGCCTAGTTTGATCTATTTTCAAACGTAGAAAAAAATATATAAATGAAAAACTATATATGGAAAAAAATATCAAACTGGATAAATTTTATAGGCCTGGTGATTGTTCCTCTTCCCTCCCCAACACATTGAGTGCACCAGGAAGTCATAACAGTTTGGCGAGTGAAAGGGATAAAGCCAAACCATAGCAGAACAAGCAAATAGAAGAAGGCAAGAGGGAGGAGAGGAGAAGAAGGAGAAGCTTTTGGTGAGGGAGTCAAAGGATGTCACCCCCGAATAAGAATTCGACCGCATTTGGGAAGGAAGAAGGATGTCACCTTTTGTTTTCAAGCCTTTAACGATAGAAGCTGCTTTTATAACTTGATTTACGGTATAGGAAATAAGTATGTGAGAGAAGTTTTATCTTGACTTGCCTAATCTATTTTCACCCATCTTTTATCCTTGAGTACTTCACTGAAAAGCTTATGATTTGTTGCGAATAATTTTTCCTCATATGACATTTCAGTTCTGATTTTGTTGACAATTTACTGGGGATCATAGAAGTTTTCTCCCAATTAATATATAAGTTGCCCCCTCCTTTCTTTATTATAGGATCTTGTTGAAGAGTTGATCTTGATCTCAAATATAAAACCTATTGCTCATATTTATCAATCTTTTCTCAATTTACTCCTATTAATGCTCTCTCAACAAGGTAGAGGGAATTAAGCAAGATAATTATGGTGTTTAAAAAAATGTCATATTAACTAACTTAATCTAATCAAACAAGATAAATATGGATTATATTAAGGATTAGAGAGAGTATATCCCAATTTATTGGGGATCATAGAAGCTACATCCCAATTAAATACAAGAAATTAATTGCTCCATTAATTAGTTTTATTAACTCTAATCCCATGTGATGAAACCATTGGCATATTACCTGAAGTAGCAAATCCAAAATAAATCATACACTAAGCAACTAATTAAGAAGAAAACTAAACGACCTGATAACTGATATCATGGTGCATGCATGGTTTCACCAAAAGAATTCAACAACTACAGATACAAAATGAGAAATTTTTATGAATTTTTATTTCCATAAAAAATGTTTAAACAAAGTAAAATTTAGGTTTAAAGTTCTCTATGGTTTATGTTGGCAACTGAAACATGGCTTTCCACATAATTATAAATACGGGCATTGTAGCGGCCACATTCCATAACAGACTCCTTAAACTCATTGGTAGTGAGATCGAGGAGACAAAATCTTGTTATTCCATCAGCATCCTTATAGATCCAACAGACAATCTCATTCTTCCAATTAGCTACTCCATTTAACACAGATGAAGATAACCTTGCTGAACAAAAGCTGCAAGTATATTTTTTAGTCCATATCCATCTTCCCCTAGACGCAAATGTATCCTCCTCCATCACCCACAAATGAATCAAAGAAGATTTAATAATAGAGAGCACAGCAAGTTTGTTCTCATACAAAATAATCTCAGGCCTTCTACTTTTTTTGGATCCTAAATAAGGCAATGGTATTGAGGTACACACTTGGTTTGTTAGGTCGATTGAAACAACCAGACTAAGAACATAATCATCACTCTGTTTTCCACCCAACCAATACACAGCACCATTAACAGCGACATTTTGCCAGCTACTAATCCAAATTTTGCCATTTGAGTTTTCATATTCTACTTCTTCCCATGATCCGGCGTTTAATGAGTAAACTTCCACTGGATTAACGGCAGAACAAGACCGTAGTTTCACTATCTTGTAATCATTGTCAATGGGATTGAACCCAAATCCGAAGCGGTAATCAACGTTATAATCCTCCATGGTTCTGGGCACCTTTCTGAACTGTCTAGTCGCTGGATTCCACAATAAAAGGAAAGGGGGAGATATACCACTGTTGTTTGAGCTGCAAGGAAGAGACAAAGCATAATCATCATGAAGCACTTGAAGACAGAGCAAGCCATTGCAGGAACCCACGATATTAAAATGACGGCAGGAGTCGATCAAAGGTGCATTTTGAATTTCAAGGACTTGCTTGCTTCGAGGATCCAATAACTGAAAGCGGTAACGTGGCATGGGGTCGGGGTATGAAAGGAGAAGCAAAGGGGTTGGACGACTGGTGTGGTGGAGGCAGTCACGAATAAAAGACGGAGACTTGATGAGATTTTCCCAATCTTTGCTTACACATTGAAATCGGATTAGGGATTTCACAGGAAGCGTTCTGAGAATGTTAGCTAAGATATCGTAGGGAATATAAGGTATGTTGTGGTCTTCCCTTATTTTCATGGCGTAGGATTGTTCGCAACCAATCGGTGGTGGTAGGGGTGACATCGTCGGTGTTGGAAGCTTCTCTCCAACGAGGGTTCTCGACTTCTGAGGAGGGCGACTGCGAGAGACGGTCAGAGCAACGGAGGACTAGATCGTATAAAGGGTGGCGGCCAGAGCTTGGAGGCGAGACTCAGCGAGCAAGGGGAAAGGTTTTAGAACGGAAGAAGGGATTATTTAGGTTTTACTTATGGCATTTTTTTTCTTCTTTTTAACGAAGAAGGTGAAACTAGTAATAGTATACTTAGATTTAATCAGAGGCAAGTTAAATAAATATTTATTAATACGAATCTTAAAAATTGTAATTGTTTTGGAGGATCAAAAATTAAAATATAAATCTTTGATTATGAAATTAAATCTGAGCAAACTCCCTACATTTTCTCTAAGCCCGTTTTAACTATTTTGACAGTTAGTTATCAATTGATGTTCCTCGGTTGCTTAAATTAGATTGCCTTTCATTTAGGAATTGATATTCCCGTGATATTAACAGTTTATTTAAGAATTTATTATTTAAAACTTTCAAATTTCTCTATTTTTCATTTTATAACATTCTTTTGTGGATATACTAGTATTTTTCATTTTTATTTAGGGATTGATGTATTCTGTTTGTTTAAGTTTTTTTCCATGAAAAAAATCACATTTTTTAAAAAAGAAATATATTATAAGATTTTTTGTGATTTTTAAAGTTTTTTAAAACAATAAAAACCTGGAAAGTGGTATATTTCTAACTATTTATAGATTTTTTTAGGATATTTTAATTTGGGTTACTTTTAAGATAATCCGATATATACCATTAAATTTCATGTGAATTTTTTTCTAAATTGACCTTTGGATTAGAACAGAATATAAAAGATGGTTAGTTGGAATGTAGGATAATATGGACACAAAATTTTGTAGAAAAAAATTAAATTAATATCATACCAGAGAAAAAGGGGAAAAAATCAATGACATCTGCAAGTGAATAAAAAGTTCTTCAATGAGAAATGTTAAACAGTGGATCAGGAATTGAAGCTAAAGCTATTAACTACCTGTAGAGTTTTTGACAACTTTGTAATGGATAATGAAAAACTAACATTTATATTAGTTCAAGTCCAACTCAGAAAAAGTACTTAAATATGAAAGAAACAAATAGCCATAAATATTTTGGATCCTGCTGAGGTCCTCTACGCCTTGCCATCCTCTTCCTTAAAGCAAGCTGCGTCGTTTGAACAAAACCTGGTCGCTATTTTTATTTTTTAATAACATTCGGGGTGGTAAAAAAATTCGGGATATTTGCGATGCGAAAAAATACGATGGTACCTCATAATCTTGAAAAAATATTTTAGAGTACACATTGATACTAAAAAGATACTTCATGACACTAATTGGGGATCTTGGCTTGTACTAAAAAAAAGATACTTTATGATCTTGAAAAATTATTTTATGATCTGAAAAAATTTACTTCATGCTCTAGAAAAATTATTTTTGGTACGGACGAGCTCTTCCTACTCGTCCAAAGGACAAGCAGGCAAACTAAATACATAGAGGGAGGAAGGGCTAGGAGAGTTTCTTGAAGCTTCTCTTCCCACTTCAATTGAAATTGATAGGATAGAGTAAAAATATTGGATAAATGTGCAAAAATACACATGTGTTTTATCCTGAGCAGCGCCCAATACCAAATACTTTTTTTAGATGCAAAACTATACATGAACTTTCAAAATTGAGGCAAAAATACACATGTCGTTAAAATTCCCTAACAGACGTTACTTTTAGGTGGGCCCCACACCATTTAAAAAAAATAAAAATGCTTAACTTTTTTTAATTTCCTGACTTGCCCTTCTCGTTGAATGACTTTGGAATATCTGTGCTTGAAGAAGAAAATGACTTGCTTCAGGGGAGGCGATTCTGAGATGCTACGACCCTCTCCATCAAGCCTTGCTGCTGCCGCCGACTTCAGATCCAAGCACTCATGTTGAATAGCACATATTGCCTCTACTTGTTCACAATTCCCTCTACTAGTACTAGGTCACCAAATATATATGTGTGTGTATATATATATCACATGGGAAACCTATTTACCTTACATTTTCATAAAAATATCATAATTATCTTATTTAAATTTGAGGTCATATCAATTGACTTACTTATCAATTAATTAATCATTGTTGATTTTAAATATTTACAACCAAAAAAAGAAAAGAAAACAAAACCAATATTTTGGGTCATTACAACATCATACACAAATGTACACACCAAAAATAAGAGACAAAAAGGAGGAAGGTTTATCTATCTTCACATTTCATAGCATTATCTCACTTGGACTACAAAGCAGTAAGCACATAATAAAACAGCACAAAAATCAGCTACCAAGCACCGAAACTTAATCAAAGATAAACACCAACTTAGAGACAAAGCAAGAACAGAAGGAATTGAAAAAAAAACCTCCTAGTCTCTAAAAGTTATGTAACTTCACAACTTTTCCCACATTATACTGTCCATTGAATCCAAGCAAACATCTAAAAGACTAATTGAAACCTTGAAAGCATCTTTTCACAAATTAATATTAGCACTAAATTATCTAGTATTGAATGATCTAACCTTTAGAATCTGCATCAGGCGTTACGGGTACGAGACTATCAGCACAAGGGACTCTACCGGGATATATTTTAAAGTTGTATTTATAACATTACATAGTTATATTTTTGGATTATGGAATCAATGTACAACTATATTGACCATCCGGATACATTGCAGTTACTATTGTGTTATTTTTCAGTTACTCACCTCTTTGCTCCGATGCTCTACTCTGATGAAAAAAAAAAAAGATTTCCGCTTTTAAAAACGGGGTGTTACATGTATTTAATTCTTTTTATAAGGCACTTGCTTATTCTCAAAAAGCATTAATTATTTTTTTCTATATATGCCCTTAATTAATAAAGGTAGTGGGTGAGAGTAATAATTAATATAATATTAGAGTTTAGAGCAATTAGAAAGGGTAATATTGGAAATTATTTAAATTGTAGGACAATTTTAATGACTTTAACTATTTTTATTGGTTTGTAAGAATTGTTAGTTGGTGCCTTATAATAAAGACCAAATGGAGTATTAAATAGAGTGTGATGGGATGCAAATTTCCCAAATTCTAATAATTAGCTACTATCCTTTTTTTCCCTGTGAAAAGAATTAGACACTCTTTATTGTTCAGTTTGGAGGATGTTATCAGTAGGAGTGGCACTTTTGTTTCTATGGTATTGCCGCCTAAATACTTTTTGTCAGATGGCTGGTATACTGGTGGACTTTAATTCAGGAACGATCCGATGGAAACATGAACGGAATGGGATGTTTAGCGTGAAGTCCGCATACCAAACCTTGTCTGAAGCCCCAGTGGTGGAGGATCGGGCATGGCAGCAAGTATGGAAGTTGCGCACAGTACCGAGATGCAAATCATTTATGTGGCTTGCACTGCAGAACAAGCTACTCACAAACGTGGTCCGTACGCGGAGAGGAATGGGGGGCCATGGTGGATGTGGTTGGTGTGGGGAAGCATCGGAGAGTTTGCTCCATGTGCTTCGGGGTTGCAAAGACACAAGGAACCTATGGGTGGAGGCGGGGGGTCCGAGGCTCCTGCACAGGTTCTTCCAAGTCGAGTTGCAGCCGTGGCTTCGTATGAACATCCATAGGGCTCATGACCGTGGGAAGAGAGGCTGGAGCGAGCTGTTCACTACGGTGTGCTGGCTCATCTGGCAACGACATAATACTAGTATTTTTCAGAACACCAGGACAAGCAATGACGCTATTCTATACAGGGCAAAGTCTATTATTGCCACTTTGACAGAAGCCAGGGACTTGCTGCAGAAGTTCAATCTCAATGGTCGGCTGGTGCAATCTAGCCATGTCTCATGGAGTCCGCCAAGTCGGGGATGGGCAAAGCTAAACGTCGATGGGTCGAGTTCGTAGAACCAGGTTGCGACATGTGGAGGACTCCTCCGTGATGATCGTGGCTCACTAATGGTGGGGTATATGTATAGAGCTGAGGGACCCGCTGACTGCCTTCTTGCTAAGATATGGGCGGTATTATTTGGCATCAAGATGTGCTGGGATTCAGGCGTGCGCAGAGTGGTGCTGGAGACTGATGCCGAGGAAGTAGTTTCACTACTCCATAACCCGATTCAGGTGAGCCATCCCGATGTGGTGGCAATCCAGGAGATAAAGCAGATGCTGGACAGGGAATGGGAAGTGCAGGTGAAGTGGATACCGAGGGACGCAAATATGGCTGCAAATTTTATTGCTAAATAGGCGCATGACGTATGGCCTGGAATCCATCTATTTCACGCCACGTTTGGCGGCCTAGCAGAGGTCCTGGCTCAGGACATGTCACGTACTGAGGGTAATAGTGGATTAGGCTGAGGGAGTCCCCTCCTCTTTTTGTATCAAAAATGGAAGATGCTTGTATACTGAGCAGATCCCGGGATGGAAACCCCTTACCATATGCAATCAATAGGATTACTTTGTAGAAAAAACATAAATTTGAAGTAAAATAGATTGATATATTATGTTTAACACCAAAATAAACATATTATCTATCTTTAGTGGTGGGGATTTAGGTTTCCCTTTATAGCTGCCTACGGTGGCCAATGAAGTTACGACTCCTATAACAGTTTCATCTGTAACTCGATTTTGCATAAATTTTTTTTGCTCAGAAATTTTGCACTATTTGGATGAATGGAAGTGAAGAAGTTGTTTAAATTGTAGGATCCTGACACTTTTCAAAGAATAGTGAAAATTAATTTCCCAATAACTTAAGAGAGGGACAAGATTTATTGGACAGGGAATAGTTTAGGGTCATATAAAGAATAGTGAAAATTAATTTCCCAATAACTAATTACATTCCTACAAACATAGGTTGTTCCTGAGTTTACCTATTCCTTCCTGATTACGTATTTATCTTTTTGCAAATTTAATAAACATTTTGGGGTTTTTTTTAATTCAAGTGATATTTTCTGTCATTTTAGAATTTGAATATGAAAATAAGTGAAAAATATTATCACACCTGTGGTTACTAAATTTAAAATGCTACTTGTCATAAATGTGTTACGACACTTGTAACTTTTACCTAATATTAAAATTATCTATTTTATATATAAAAGCAAGGGTTGAAAGCTGAAATTTTATAATTTCTACACATTGGTTAAGTCACACGGCACATTTTTATGATGACATGTCTGAATTTCAAATAAATAAATTTTCACAAATAAATTTTCACTGATTTGATTTGTAGTTAATTATTATGTTATATAATTAATTTTATATTCCTTCCTTTTATTTCAATTCTATATTAAATTTTTTACTAAACGTTTTAGTATGGATTTGAGAAACAATAATTCATTTTTCATTATGCTTCCATCTAATCCTGCATTATCTATTGGTCAACCTAAAATAATTGAGCATGACACATGATAACTATATGATTGCACACTAATGACAAGATAAGAACCCCAGGATAAGTAATGCTTACATTTACCTAAACCAGAGAGCCCGTCCTGACTTACCCTAGAATGTGAACCAAATGATATTCAGATTCGCAATTTTAGCAATTCCTCCACTAAAATTTTCCATCAATAAATATTCACTAATTTTATAGTTAAACACATTTTTCTCCTGCGCCATTTTGTGAAAATTGAAGAGCATAACACAACTCAAGGAAGCAGATGAAACAGTATATCATACGGTATTCTAGGTGGAACTACATAGGAGAACTGAAATATGCTGAAATTAAACAGAAAGGGAAAAAAACTGCATTTAGAAAAATTTGGAGTTTGACTGAGTATGCCAATATTGATACTGGTCCCACGGGTTAGTGGATCAAGTAATCGTCGCCGTTGGACACATTGAACATCAGGTTTTGATGTTGTTGCAGAAAGAGCTGCGGCTGCTGGCCCTCATTATCTAAATTTAGTAAAATTATTAAATAGTTCATTAATAAATGTTAATTCGAAAACACAAATTAGGGATTTGGTATAATTAATAAGGGGTGAATTAGTAAACATGATTCATTCTAATATTATTCTTAATTATAAAATATTCTTCAAGAATCTTTTTTAAATATTATTTAAGTGTTAAAGGTTTGGACTAATGTATGCTTTCAAAATAGACAGAATGTCTATATAATTCAAGCAAAACAGAAGGTTGATTAAAGTATTTTACCCAAGAAGAAATATTACTTTGGAATTTTAAAAAAAAGTGCAAGGATTACAAATAATATAGTAATTCTTGAAGGCAAGTCAAAGAATGTTCAAAGCCAAGTTAGAATGGGGATCATGGATTTCGGACTAGGGTGTTTTAGAAAATAATGTCATTGTAACAAACTTAACTAACTTCTTTAATTTAATTTAAATATGTCTTATATTACAAACCAGGAGGAGGAGTACAAAATAACGCCACATTAAAGTGCAGTAGACTTAAAAATATTTTGCCAGAATTAGGCAATGTCGTTGTTGTTGTTGTTGTTGTTTTTTGTTTTTTGTTTTTTTTTTTGTCTGTGAAAATATTTAGGCAGTCATTATTGTTCAGTTTGGAGGTTGTTATCAGTAGGAATGTCTCTTTGGTTTCTAAGGTATCGAGGCCTAAATACTTTTCATCAGTGGAAGATGCTTGTAGATAGAGAGCAGATCTCGGGATGGAAACCCCCTATACCGTGCAATAAAAAGGAATACTTTATTTGAGGGCAAAAAAAGGAATACTTCATAGAAAAAACGTAAATTTGGGAAGTAAAATGGATTGATATCTTATATTCAACACCAAAGTAAACATACTATTTATCTTTTATATTTGGAACCAGAGGTAGTAACCAATAATCTTGGGTGGACATTATAGCTGCCTACGGTGGCCAATGAAGTTATGCCTCCTATGACAGTTTCATTCATAGGGGACTCGATTTTGCATAATTGTTTTGCTGAGAGATTTTGCACAATTTGGATGAATGGAATGTGAAGAAGTTGTTTGAATTGTACGATCCTGGCGCTGTTCAAGGAATAGTTAAAATTAATTTCCCAATAACTAATGAGAGGGACAAGATTTATTGGAAAGGAAATAATTCAGGGTCATATAAAGAATAGTGAAAATTAATTTCCCAATAGCTAATTACATTCCTACAAAATAGGTTGTTCGTGAGTTTACCTATTTATATTGGAAAGGAAATCCAAGTTGCTAATTCTTATACTTAAGTTGTCAATACTAAAACTTCAAAGTCACATATCCTTTAAGATTACCTATTTGTCGTTTTGCAAATTTAGTAGACATTTTGGGGTTTTTGTAATTCAAATGGTATTTTTTTTGTCATTTTCATTTTAAAATTTGAATATGAAAATAAATTAAAAATATTATCACACCGGTTGTTACTAATTTTAAATGCTACTTGTCATAAAATATGCAACAACACTGGTAACTTTTAGCTAAGATTAATATTATCTATTCCATATATAAAAGCAAGGTTGAAAGATGAAATTTTAGAATTTTTGCAGTTCATTGAAGGTCTGTTTGGTTTGAAGGGAGAGGAGGCGAATTAGAGGAAATGGAGGGATTTTAGCCCCCTCCCCATGATTAAAGTTTCAGGTAAACTTAATGCTATTTAAGGAAGTACTGAGAAATTGAAGACAAGTATATTCTTATTTGCAGATGACTAGACAGCATGTTAAGAGCATATGAATGTAAATTCCAATTCCTTTCTCTGTTTTCTTTTTGTGATATGAAATCTTAGACCCTAGCTAATAGAAAAAGGCTAAGGAATTTATCTACATCTTTGTTTTATATTTTTACATATCTACCTGCATTGCATTGTGTGCCAGGAATATGCACACCAGAAAGGTAAAACAATAATACAGGTTCATTGTAATATCAGCCTTATTTCACTGTCTAATCATATCAAGGCAAAACAATAATACCGGTTCATTGTAATATCAGCCTTATTTCACTGTCTAATCATATCAAAGATTATGATTTTTTTGTCTGATTGAAGATATAATAATTTGCTAGCTTGTATAGAAGCTCCACTAGCATACCAGAAAGGCCCACTAATTCTATTAGATTTTGTTGGTACAATCTGGTTGCTGGTGTGTTTCTGGTAACATTAGAACTTTGCAGGATTATTATCGCAGCCCAGGTCTACTACACAAAACCATAGAGATTAAAACAAAATTAACTGAAAATTAGCAATCTCACAATGTTTTTTTTATGGGATATATTTACTGTTTTATGATATTAAAACAAATTATAGTGGCATATTATGCATGTTAATGCTTAGCTTCATGGTTGATTTGTATAGCTTGATAACATATTGTCTTCATTTTCAAAATATATATATATCAAAAAATTGTATGAAATGTTAATTTTAATTTAAGTCATGAAAATTTTATTTATAATTAAATGTTATATTTAATAAAGTTCGAAAAAATTACTTATAACATAAGTAAAGTTGCCCATGTGAAGCTAATTTCCCTCCCCTCCCATCCCGAACCAAATAAGGTAATATTAAAATCCCTCTTATAACATAAGGGTAAAGTTGTCAATATGGAAAAAAATTCCTCCCTTCCCCTCCTAAATTAGGCAAGGTAATATTAAAATCGCTCCCCTCCCCTTCCTTTTATTAATCCAAACAAAGTAATATTAAAATCTCTCCTATTCCCTCCCCTCCATCAAAATAGCCCCTTCCCTCCCCTCTGTCGAACCAAAAAGACCTAAGTCATAGTTAGAGCCGAGAAAAGGCCGAGCCCGTCGGCCCCGGACGGTTTAGGCCATGAACTTATAAGGGTCGGGTTTAAGATTTTTACCTCAAAAGTGAAAGCAAATATTAAGATTATTTATCGATAATAATATTATTTATTTTTGGGAAAATTACACTCAAGTCCCAAGGAACGAGAGATATTTACAATTAGGTCCCTCGAATTCATGAAATTACGAAGTCCCTAGGGACTTCGTGTAATTATTTGTGGAAGCAAAATTACTTTTTTGCCCAAAGGAGAAATAGCCTCGGACCTCGAAATTAAAAAATCCAGGTTTTCAAAAGTTGTTGTCAAAATAGGAATTGGCTGTTGTAAATATAGAATTTTTTGTTGCAAATGGCCTCTGGACCTCAGAATTGAAAAAATCCAGGTTTTCAAAAGTTGTTGTTAAAATAGGAATTAGTTGTTGTAAATATAGAATTTCTTGTTGCAAATGGCCTCGGACCTTAGAATTGAAAAAATCCATGTTTTCAAAAGTTGTTGTTAAAATAAGAATTGGCTATTGTAAATATAGAATTTCTTGTTGCAAATGGCCTCTGGACCTTAGAATTCAAAAAATCGACCTTTTCAAAAGTTGTTGTTAAAATAGGAATTGGCTGTTGTAAATATAGAATTTCTTGTTGCAAATGGCCTCGGACCTCGAATTGAAAAAATCCAGGCTTTCAAAACTTGTTGTTAAAATAAGAATTTCTTGTTGTAAATATAGAAATTTTTGTTGCAAACCTGGATTTTTTCAATTATGAGGTCCATAGGTGTTTTCTCCTTTGGGCAAAAAAGTAATTTTGCTTCCACAAATAATTACACGAAGTCCCTAGGGACTTCGTAATTTCATGAATTCAAGGGACCTAAATGTAAATATCTCTGTTCCTTAGGACCTGAGTGTAGTTCACCCTTTATTTTTTATACTTTGTTAATGAGGTTGCAAATATTTAGTTGTAATTATTATGTTTTTTAGAATTATGTTTCATAAGAACATCTTATATTAAGAATCCCAAAAATTTAAAACTTATAAAAGATATTTCTTATTTCATAAGTATTGTTTCTAACTTTATATTTTTTTAAACTTATTTTCTAATGATTGTTTTGTTCATATCTTGTATTGTTTACTTTGTGAACTACTTACACTTTTCAAGATATATTTATAAGGTGTATTTTTAATTTTGGTAAGTCTTCTCATTAATTATTTGTAATATATTTGTGATATGTGAACAATAGTTTACCTTTGATTCCGACTTAGATCTTGTGTGTGTTTGTTGGATGATGCGTGTTGTTTAGACCTTAATGTTGAAAACACATTTATTTGTTAAATTAGAACTTTATTTGTTATAATCTACTTTTTTTTTTTTTTGAAAAAAACGTGGGAAAAAAGTTAAAATTTAGGAAAATAGTTAAATTAGAAATTTAATTGTTGTAATTTATTGTAGGACCTTAATTTTTAAATTTTATTAACATTAAATGAATTAATTAAATCACATAAATTTCTTCTAAAATAAAAATAAATCATATAATTTTTTTTTTGTTTAACATATATAATAAATTATAAAACACCTTGAGTTTTATTTAAATCATATAATTATGTTTTTAATATAAGTTTTTGTTTATTTTAGCAAATTTTTTCCATAGATATCTATACAAGTAGTTTTGAATAATGACAATTAAGAAAAAATTTATTTAATTTAGCAAAATTTAGAATTTTATATTGGGTGCTCCCGAGTAAAAGTTTTTTGTGTTGGGCGCTCCTAGAGTAAAAGTTCATTGGTCAATCTACATCTTAGATAACGGACATTATCTTTTTTCTAACGACGTTGTATTGACTGCACATTTTTAAAAGTTTATTGTGCTGGGTGCACATTTTTAAAAGTTTATTGGTATTTTTGATCCACTTAAAAGTTAATTGTGTTGGACGCTCCTAAGCCAATAGTTTGTTGGCCAAATCGCTCCTTAACCCAAAAAAATTTATAAAATATTAAATCTAAACCATATATTTCATGATCTAAAGGTGGGATGGAATGATGAGAAGATAATGAGAGAGAAGACAATGAGGGTATCCTCTCCCTTCATGCATACAAATTATTACTCGTCAATCCTAGTCTCTGATTATGTTGCCCTTCGCAAGCCAGTTGTTTCATGTTTTAGTAGTGCGATTTAGCTTTTAAAACTAGAATGCTAATATAGTTCAAATGTTAGAACTATCTAATATTTACTCTAACCAAAAATAAAATAAAATCTCTCTCTTGCTCTATATGGTGTTGTGGCGGATTGCAAATTACAAATCATGTTCCCCTACAGCCATCTCCAATCTCTGTATCTTATGAAAAATCTTCATGCTCCAAAGGGTTTAAGGTACAAAAATGCACATGTGATTTGTCTCAGAGCGCCAAAGACCATATGCTTTTTTTAGGTGCAAAAATACCCATGAACTCTCAAAATGGGTGCAAAAATACCATCCCCATTAGATTCCTTTAACTTTTGTTAATTGCAATGGGAAAATACCAAAATGCCCCTAGACTAAAAAAATTGAGTTGATCTTCTCTTTTTCCTAAGTAGCAACGTCAGAACAAACAAAGCAACACCAAATGAACGGTTACAGGGGTTCAATCCAGAGCAACCTAGAAACCACATAGATCAATGAATAAGAAGGTGATCGAAACCCTAACAAACAAGCTCCATGACATGTAAGCGGGGGGGCGGACCCAGAAATTCACTTAGGGGGGCACCATTAGCGGGGGGATTTAGGGGTTTGGGGGCAGCGCCCCCGAAAATTTTTTTTTAAGGGAAATTTTAAATACATTAAAAAAAACAAAAGAATATAAACAAGAAAAGAAAAGAATATCAAAAAAATATTCATGAAATCAAGTGAACACTGACGATGTAATAAAAGAGGCAATTATTTTACAAACCTGTCATTTAGAGAAGCAAGACTAAGTGCTATTAGAAATGCAGTTACATAAATTACAATGAAGGGTAGACACTCAATAAGTTCAAGTATATATATTTTAATAACAAAAGTATATTACAATAAAAATGATTACAATGTCATCATACTAAGCCTTATTTTTTGAAATTCCATCATAATTGCCTTATTATCAATGCTATCAAATACATCTTTTTCAATATAAGGCACTAAGCAATCATTCAACCATTCATCCTCATCATTACAAAATACAGTTTTGATGTATTAAGGGTAGACATTTAATTTAAGGATGGAGAATCATTTAAATATGTATTACTATATATATATTATTATTTTTAAAAAAAAAAAACCAAAAATGTCAAATTCAAGGGGGCACGTGCCCCCTTATGCACAACTCAAGGCCCGTCCACTTTGTGCATGTAAAGGAGCCTTCGACAACTCTAAAGCAAGCTCCACAATCACCGTCACGCACAAGCAACAAGGGCATATACATTTCAACAACAATCTGCAAATTAATCATAAACCCAAATGTATCATCAATACTAGCTATTAAGATACACGATTTTCAGATTTAGATTGAAACCCAAATCAGGAGAAGTTACAGCCACGCACAACAAGAAATCACAGAGAAAATCACAAATTGAAGTCGAAAGTGGTGCAATTGGCGATACTCAAATGATAAACGAGAGTGAATCATAGAAGAGAGAGAGAGTGGTGCACCCAATGATCCAGACAATGAGGCCGACGACGAAGGGGAGAAGAGAGGAAGGCGAAAAAAATGAATCAGTCGCTGACGGCATCTCTTGGATCTTCCCTTCCAAATTCATCATCGACAATCATCAACCAGAATCAGGTACAAAAAAATGACCTAAACCGTTGTTCATCTTCTTCATGAATCAGTTGCTGATTTTGACTAGAAAAAAAAAATCAGTCGCTGACGGCATCTCATGGGTCTTCAACTATACTCGCTTTTAACTTGGCCTTCATTTGATTCCCGATCGTCGAGTTGCGGGAGATGCCTAGAACCTCATAGGAATCCCGACGAGGCTACTTCCCAAAATCAAAATAGAGCATCGAGACAGAGATCTCTTATTAGGCATGCTTTAGTGCGCCACCGTCGCCTCTGGTAGACGTTCTCGCCGCCGCCTTGTGCATCATTGAGGTCGTCGCCGGTGAGAAGGAAATGGTGCGAGGTGAAAGGAAGGGGAAGATGGAAGAGAGACGGAAGAGAGATAGAGAGGGAGGGAGGGAAAGTAGAAAATTTTATAATAATGTTAACTTTTTTTTTTTTTTTTTAATAGGTGGGCCCCGGGGAAAACTAACGGACCTTAATAGAATGGAACAGTGATGGTATTTTTGCACCCATTTTGAGAGTTTATGAGTATTTTTGCACCCCAAAAAAGCTTATGGTGCTGGGTGCTCCTGCAGACAAATCACATGTGCATTTTTGCACCTTCACCCTACTCCAAATCAAAGGTAGTTCATATTCATCATTTTGCAAAATTATTATTGAGATGCTAAAGTTTAAATTAACAAAGAGATCTAAACTATTAAAGGCTAACATGGGCTGTCTTGGCTTGAAGAGATGTGGAAGATGAGAAAAATGAAGAAAACAAGATGTCAGATTGGCACATTACAACACTTTATATAACATTACTATATTAGTATAATTAGCAAATAACAGTTAACATAAAACACTTTTCAGTGGTCCAGAGAGCAAGAGCCTTCTTGTAAGGTCGAATAACTACATATTTAAAAGAAAACAGCACAGCATGATATTATTTAAAAAAAGCGCTACAAAATATCTGGTAATTGAATAACCACATTCATCATTCTGCACAACATATTTATAAGGCATCAAGAATTCCTCAAAATAATTTTATAAAGTAATAATTAAATCTTAGGATCAGATTCTTTAGTATTCTTCTTCTACTTGGACTCAGACCTCGGCTCTTCAATGTTGATGTTGCCAATCGGAAAATAAGCTTAAAAAAATCAATAAATAAACAAAGAATGCTCATATAAAACATAGCTCTGGAAGTGACAGCTTCTGGTTGAACCCACTACATGGATAGCCTAAAAACTTTATCCCCAGATTTTAGATTTGGGTTAGTGCGGGAGTAGCCGTTCACGTAAATTGAAACAAAAATCCTTTCACAAACTAATCCCATATGTCATAAATTATGTTGAAAAAGCAGTTGGCAGTTTGGCACAATGCTATTCTAATATATCAATGATTGAGGAGTACACAGCCTCTTGTAAGATAGAAAAACTACTCAATCATGCATATATACTATCTAAATCATATATCCGTCATTAGAAGAAAGACGAGCAACCTGAAATTATACTTAATTCAAATAAAAAGCAAGAAATATGGGGTACATAATATCTGAATTCATTATTCTAAATAACATTTCAAGAGGGCAGCAAGCCTTTATACATAATGATCTAAACTCTGTTCATTTTCCCCTACCATATGTAATCAAGAAATATTTTGGGAAAAAATATAAATTTTGGAGGTAAAGTGGATTGAGATATCATATTTGAGATACTGAGTGTAAAAAACATCTCGAGAAAGCAACATAAAATTAAATCTCTATAAATTAAAAAATTAAAAAAATATGCTCATACATCTACTTAGATGTATAAGCACCTATTAAGCATATACTTCTAAGCACATAATGTGGACTCGGGTGTGATCATTGTGTTGTTGGGTTTTTATGGAGAAATGCCCTCTTTAATCCAATATGCAAAATTTCCTTTTACATACCCATCAAGCGCATGGATTCTATGGAAAAATGCCATTTAATCCAACAATGACGCAAGGAACAAAGAGGGTGGGAGGAGGAGGAGAGAGAAAAAAATGTTTCAGAATTCTCAAGGGCATGTTTGGTATTTCAGATATTTTATTTTGATGACATAGCATAATACATGGAATAATATGAGGCATCAGATCATATATGGCAGAGCCACCTCAACATTTGTGGGTCAACCCACGATTGACCGCCTGAGTTTTTAACCGAATGGCGGAATCGCTACATTTTTATTACTTCCAGGTCATTATTACCCTCTCAAAAAAATTTCAGATACCCAATACCCATAAGTCGAAACTTTCGGGACAATTTTTGACCCCAACCCTTTTCCATATGACATTATTGTTTAATACTACATCCAATCTTAAATATAAGACAAAATTTGTAGGATTTAATGATTTTGTATTTCTAGCAGAAATATTTTTTTTGTAGCACCTACATAAAAGTGTGTGGGTCCCATGGTAAAGAGAAAATATTAGTAGGACCCACTCGCTTTTATGTGAGTGCTGCAGAAATAATATTTTTGCAGTAACTACAAAAACATTAAACCCAAATTTCTAATACAATTTACACTATAAAGTTTATTTTATATTTATGACCAGAGGGAGTAATAATTTTTCAAAAGTAAAACATTTGGTTATATGTGATTACTGTATTGTTAAATGATATATTTTGATCATATGATTACGTAGGGATTAGTTAAAGTAGGAAAAAAGTTTTGGCGATTTTAATTTTGGTGGAAAATAAGATTCAAATTAGCTTTAAAATAGAATGGAAATATATTGTAAGAGAGAATGTAGGAATTGAAGTTTATCCAAGAGTAATTTAATATTTTTAAATTTATATTTTGATATTTGATCCTTCTAAGTAACTACAAGTTTATGTTTTCCCCAATAAATATTACTCTTCCAATGTACTTTTATATTTTCTTTTAAAAAAAATAAATCTTAAGTAGATGTACTATTTTCAAATTACGCATGATTGTCTTTTCTTTTCTTTCTTTTTTTTTTCTTATGACTATTGTTTAATAATAATATTTCAAAATATTCAGTTTGACTATGTGTGATTAGAAAATTTAAGAGAGTATTTTCTTATCCAGTACTTTTTTATTTTTCAAAATAGGTACTAAATTGTGCAATTAGTCATTGATATCAATCAAATTCCTGATAATTAATATCATGCAAATTCCTCCAGGTTCAAAAGTGAATGGAACAGGATTTAAGGGCGGGAAAAGTAAGAAAAACACTAAAAATTTACACATGGAAAATTACCATAATGCTACCTAAAAATATATCATCCGGGAAAAAAGCTACAAAAATCAAGGTTATTAAACTCGAACCAGACACTGAACCGATCGAAGTATTGAGTCAAGGGTCAATGGGTAAATCGGAGCTAACCTGGGACAAACCGATGAAGAATTAAAGATTCCAAGGTTATTAATATGAAATGTTGAAGAAAAAAATCAAATCAAATTAATTCTTGTTAATTAAAAAAAATAACTGAACTGGTTAAACGGGTTATGTGTCGTTACCACATTGTTATGTGGCCAGTTCGCGGTTTCTGTTTGAACCGACCAATCCGGTCCGTTTTTAATAGGATGGGCAAAAACTAATATGATAAAAGACCAAACCAACTTACACCATTAAACAAAACTAAAAGATGAATAACAACTCAACAGAGCAAATTCATGCATCTCATTGTGACTCCATTGTTCAATCCTATGGTAACAAGACTTGCTCAAGAAGTTTTTGGCTAAGCTTTTTTAGTACTACAAAATTATACAGTCCTATACTTCTGTCAATGCAATTTACCCTCTGTTAAGGCCTTGTAATACTCACAAATTTTCTTATCAAACGACTGAATGCAAATTTCTAGGTCATAGTATCCAAATCACAAGCTATACAAGAGTCTAGCTCTCAATAGAAAGATTTATATTTCCAGAGGAGTTAAATTTAATGCAACTCACTTTCCCATAAATATGTTTCTTCATCTGTTACATATTTACTACATTACATCTTAATACTTTATCTTTGTCCCCTACAGCTTCTAATTCATACTTTGCCTCGTGGTCCAACTTTAGCACTTTCTTCTTCTAATCCTACACCATGTGCAGCTGAACCACAGCCTCAAATAAGCCCTCTTCCACTTCCAATATTGCAATCAGGCAATGCTCCTTCTCTTATGTCACCAGTTTCAGTTTCAGTTTCAGTTTCAACTCCCAATAATTCTCCTGCACCGGAATCCAAACCAATACTGATATTACTCTAACTGTTGACATTAATTAATTCTATCTCTCCTCATTGTGACCCTCCAACACCTTCTCACCTTGGGTTAATTAGAGTGAAGGATGAGATCTTCAAACCTAAAGATCTTACAGTTACTTCCCTAACTGCTACTTATGTTCAAGCCCTTACCACTCCTAGCTGGTTCAAAGCCCTGACAAAAGAATATGAAGCTTTAATAAGCAGAAAAAATGGGAGCTAAGAAGTTGGATGAACAAAAAAATTTCCTTTTTATATCCTATATTTTCTTGACCAAACTGGTGTGGTGTCTGCTAAAGGTTTTGCAAAACCCATGGTCGTTACAACAAAGTTGCCAAAAGTTGAAAGTTGAAACTAAACTTTAGTCTTATCCTGAATTGTGAAGACCAACTCTAAAGGGGCTCCAATATGCCACCATCACATGACCTTGAGATTGCATAATATGAAAAAAGTCTGTTACTGTATGTATTTACATTAGCCTTTGAGAGTAGCATTGCTAAGCCATCAAGTGCATAGGATTCTATCTTAGTGGAACTATCACTCAAGGTCTTGTGTCTACACTCGCTACAAACTACTCTAACTACTTTTCTCCACAATCTTATAAGAAAACCATGGTTTGGGGTGGAAAACCGTGGTTTTTAAGAAGTTTCTCTGCCTTTTCAGAAGTTTTTATCTAAAATCACTTTTCTCTTGAAGCCATTCTTCAAAATCTAATCCAAACATACTTAATTTTATGTCGACTGGGGAAGTGATGCAGATGACAGAAAATCAACTTCAAGATTCTATGTTCATTTGGGACTCAATTGTGTATCTTGAGGATCGCCAGAGAGCAAACGCTTTCTGAATGAGCTTAAGTTGCTTTTATCAGTTCCACTGCCACAGGTCTATTGTGATGTCTTAAGTACAATGCAATTAGCTTATAAATCCCATGCTCCATAATTGCACTAAGCATAAACTTGACCCTTTTATTTTTTTGTTAATGAGAACAGATTCCATAGACCAAACTAAATATATGCCACATTCCATTATCTGATCAAGTAGTTGATATATTAACCTAGCTACTGTCAGGGCCAAGGTTTAATTTTTCTTAAGATTAAAACATAGACACTAATTCACTCTATGTTTAAGAGAGAGGCTACCAACTTATAGATTTGCATAACTATGTCTAAAACTATAATTTCACAAACACATTTTTGAACTATAGATCCACTAATAGAATATTCAATGCATAATTTTAGTCTTATTTTGAGCTGCCATCCAAGCATAACTTGGTTTATGAGGCAATCACAAAGAAAGTGGAGGTTATTTATCCCGTTATCATTGTGGTGGTTTTCAAAATGTTACTCCTTCCGGTCCTTAATATAAAGCATATTTATCTAATTTAATTAGATCAACAAAGTTAGTTAATATGATACGAATTTTCTAAAATGCCTTAGGCGTGGCATTTGATTTTGTGATCCATACAAGCTTCATTAAATTGTACTATGCAATATCATTTTTATCATAAGCTCATAAATTTTGTCTTGATTGGAGTCATAATTAAAATACACAACCATCATTATTTTATATTTAAGAGGTAAGGTGGATTACCATGTACTACTTTTAGGGATTTAAATTCTCCTAATAAAAGAGGGAAAATATCTACACTAATTATATGTTTTGATAATACACCAATACTTTGAGGAGTATACAGCCTCTTATAAGATAGAAAAATTACTCAATCATGCATATATATTACTCCCTCTAGTCCTAATTATAAGATCGAGTTGACTTTTTTTGTAGAGATTAAGGAAGCTAAATAAGTCACCTAATCATATCATATGTTGTGTACCATTATATTATATATTAGTTTATTAGTCAAACTAATTAGTGTGAAAAAAATTAAAATAAAAATACTCTAAAGTAATTTAATTAGCTTCCAAAAAAGTCAACTTGCTCTTATAATTGGGATCGGAGGTAGTACCTAGATGAAAAATACCAGACAACACACACGAAAATCTAAATTATATATCCGTCATTACAAGAAAGATGA